>CM073574.1:69374708-70624708 GCA_037074715.1 Magnolia kwangsiensis | reverse complement strand
ATTGGGTTTGGGTTTGGGTTTTCAAGTTTAGGTTATAGGTTAAGGTTTAGGTTATAGGTTTTGGATTAGGTTATGGTTATAGTTTTTTGTTTTGGTTTAAGTTTAGGTCATAGGTTATAGGTTAAGGTTTTAGGTCATTGGTTTTGGTTTAGGTTTAGGTTTAGGTTATAGGTTTATGTTTAGGTTTAGTTTTAGGTTTAGGTTTTGGTTATAAGCTATAGGTTTAGGCAATTGGGAATAGGCTAAGGTTTGGTTTTAGGTTATCGGGTTCGGGTTCGGGATCGGGTTTGGGTTTGGGTTTTCATGTTTAGGTTATAGGTTAAGGTTTAGGTTATGGGTTTTGGCTTAGGTTAAGGTTATACGTTTTTGTTTTGGTTTAAGTTTTGGTCATAGGTTTTAGGTTAAGGTTTTATGTCATAGGTTTTGGTTTAGGTTATGGTTATAGGTTTGGGTTTAGGTTTAGGTTTAGGTTTAGGTTTAGGTTAATGTTATAAGCTATAGGTTTATGGAATTGATAATAGGTTAAGGTTTGGCATTAGGTTATCGGGTTCGGGTTCGGGTTCAGGATCGGGTTTAGGATTGGGTTTTCAAGTTTACGTTATAGGTTAAGGTTTAGTTTATAGGCTTTGCCTTAGGTAAAGGTTATTGGTTTTTGTTTTGGTTTAAGTTTAGGTCATAGGTTATTGGTTAAGGTTTTAGGTCATAGGTTTTAGTTTAGGTTAAGGTTATAGGTTTAAGTTTAGGTTTGGGTTTAGGTTATAGGCTATAGGTTTGGGGAATTGAGAATAGGCTACGGTTTGTGTTTAGGTTATCGGGTTCAGGTTCGGGATCGGGTTTGGATTTGGGTTTTCAAGTTTAGGTTATAGGTTTTGGCTTAGGTTAAGGTTATAGATTTTTGTTTTGGTTTAAGTTTAGGTCATAGGTTATAGGTTAAGATTTTAGGTCATCGGTTTTGGTTTAGGTTAAGGTTATAGGTTTAGGTTTAGGTTTAGGTTTATGTTTAGGTTATAAGCAATAGGTTTAGGGAATTGATAATTGGTTAAGGTTTGGGTTTAGGTTAACGGGTTCAGGTTCGGGGTCGGGTTTGGATTTGTGTTTTCAAGTTTAGGTTATAGGTTAAGGTTTAGTTTTTAGGTTTTGGATTAGGTTAAGGTTATAGGTTTTTATTTTGGTTTAAGTTTTGGTCATCGGTTATAAGTTAAGGTTTTAGGTCATTGGTTTTGGATTAGGTTAAGGTTATAGGTTTAGGTTTAGGTTTAGTTTTAGGTTTAGGTTTAGGTTATAAGCTATAGGTTTAGGAAATTGAGAATAGGTTAAGGTTTGGGTTTAGGTTATCGGGTTCGGGTTCGTGTTCAGGATCGGGTTTGTGTTTGGGTTTTCATGTTTATGTTATCGGTTAAGGTTTAGGTTATAGGTTTTGGCTTAGATTAAGGTTATCTGTTTTTATTTTGGTTTAAGTTTAGGTCATAGGTTATTGGTTAAGGTTTTAAGTCATAGGTTTTGGTTTAGTTTAAGGTTATAGTTTTAAGTTTAGGTTTAGGTTTAGGTTATAAGCTATAGGTTTAGGGAATTGAGAATTGGCTAAGGTTTGGGTTTAGGTTATCGAGTTCGGGTTCGGGATTGGGCTTGGGTTTGGGTTTTCAAGTTTAGGTTATAGGTTAAGATTTAGGTTATAGGTTTTCGCTTAGGTTAAGGTTATAGGTTTTTATTTTAGTTTAAGTTTAGGTCATAGGTTATAGGTGAAGGTTTTAGATCATAGGTTTTGGTATAGGTTTAGGTTTAGGTTTAGGTTTACGTTTAGTTTATAAGCTATAGGTTTAGGGAATTGAGAATAGGTTAATGTTTGGGTTTAGGTTATCGGGTTCGGGTTCGGGTTTGAGATCGGGTTTGGGTTTGGGTTCTCAAGTTTAAGTTATAGGTTAAGGTTTAGGTTATTGGTTTTGGTTTAGGTTAAGGTTATAGGTTTTTGTTTTGGTTTAAGTTTAGGTCATAGGTTATAGGTTAAGGTTTTAGGTCATAGGTTTTGGTTTAGGTTAAGGTTATAGGTTTAGGTTAAGGTTTAGGTTTAGGTTTAGGTTATACGCTATAGGTTTAGGGAATTGAGAATTGGCTAAGGTTTGGGTTTAGGTTATCGGGTTCGGGTTCGGGATTGGGTTTGGGTTTGGGTTTTCAAGTTTAGGTTATAGGTTATAGGTTTTGGATTAGGTTATGGTTATAGGTTTTTGTTTTGGTTTAAGTTTAGGTCACAGGTTATAGTTTAAGGTTTTAGGTAATTGGTTTTGGTTTAGGTTTAGGTTTAGGTTATAGGTTTAGGTGTAGGTTTACTTTTAGGTTTAGGTTTTGGTTATAAGCTATAGGTTTAGGCAATTGGGAATAGGCTAAGGTTTGGTTTTAGGTTATCGGGTTCGGGTTCGGGATCGGGTTTGGGTTTGGGTTTTCAAGTTTAGGTTATAGGTTAAGGTTTAGGTTATGGGTTTTGGCTTAGGTTAAGGTTATACGTTTTTGTTTTGGTTTAAGTTTTGGTCATTGGTTTTAGGTTAAGGTTTTAGGTCATAGGTTTTGGTTTAGGTTATTGTTATAGGTTTGGGTTTAGGTTTAGGTTTTGGTTTTGGTTTTGGTTATAAGCTATAGGTTTAGGGAATTGAGAATAGGTTAAGGTTTGGGTTTAGGTTATCGGGTTTGGGTTCGGGTTCCGGATCGGGTTTGGGTTTGGGTTTTCAAGTTTACGTTATAGGGTAAGGTTTAGGTTATAGGTTTTGGCTTAGGTTAAGGTTAGAGCTTTTTGTTTTGGTTTAAGTTTAGGTCATAGGTTATTGGTTAAGATTTTAGGTCATAGGTTTTGGTTTAGGTAAAGGTTATCGGTTTAAGTTTATGTTTGGGTTTAGGTTCGAAGCTATAGGTTTAGGGAATTGAGAATAGGTTACAGTTTGGATTTAGGTTATCGGGTTCGGGTTCGGGATCGGGTTTGGGCTTGGGTTTTGAAGTTTAGGTTATAGGTTTTGGCTTAGGTTAAGGTTATAGGTTTTTGTTTTGGTTTAACTTTAGGTCATAGGTTATAGGTTAAGGTTTTAGGTCATCGATTTTGGTTTAGGTTAAGGTTATAGGTTTAGGTTTAGGTTTAGGTTTAGGTTTAGGTTTAGGTTATAAGCACTAGGTTTAGGGAATTGATAATAGGTTAAGGTTTGGGTTAAGGTTATCAGGTTCGGGTTCGGGATCGGGTGTTGGTTTGGGTTTTCAAGTTTAGGTTATAGGTTAAGGTTTAGGGTATAGGTTTTGGATTAGGTTACGGTTATAGGTTTTTGTTTTGGTTTAAGTTTAGGTCATAGGTTATTGGTTAAGGTTTTAGGTCATAGGTTTTAGTTTAGGTTCAGGTTATAGGTTTAGGTTTTGGTTTAGTTTTAGGTTTTAGTTTTGGTTATAAGCTATAGGTTTAGGCAATTGAGAATAGGCTAAGGTTTGCGTTTAGGTTATCAGGTTCGGGTTAAGGATCGGGTTTGGGTTTCGGTTTTCAAGTTTAGGTTATAGGTTAAGGTTTAGGTTATAGGTTTTGGCTTAGGTTAAGGTTATAGGTTTTTGTTTTGGTTTAAGTTTAGGTCATAGGTTTTAGTTTAGGTTATGGTTATAGGTTTGGGTTTAGGTTTAGGTTTAGGTTTTGGTTTAGGTTATAAGTTATAGGTTTAGGAAATTGAGAATAGGTTAAGGTTTGGGTTTAGCTTATCGGGTTCAGGTTCGGATTCAGGATTGGGTTTGGGTTTGGGTTTGGGTTTTCAAGTTTACGTTATAGGTTAAGGTTTAGGTTATAGGTTTTGTCTTACGTTAAGGTTATAGGTTTCTATTTTGGTTTAAGTTTAGGTCATAGGTTATAGGTTAAGGTTTTAGATCATAGGTTTTGGTATAGGTTTATGTTTAGGTTTAGGTTTACGTATAGGTTATAAGCTATAGGTTTAGGGAATTGAGAATAGGTTAATGTTTGGGTTTAGGTTATCGGGTTCGGGTTCGGGTTTGGGTTTGGGTTTTCAAGTTTAAGTTATAGGTGAAGGTTTAGGTTATTGGTTTTGGCTTAGGTTAAGGTTGTAGGTTTTTGTTTTAGTTTACGTTTAGGTCATAGGTTATAGGTTAAGGTTTTAGGTCATAGGTTTTGGTTTAGGTTAAGGTTATAGGTTTAGGTTAAGGTTTAGGTTTAGGTTTAGGTTATAAGCTATAGGTTTAGGGAATTGAGAATAGGTTAATGTTTGGGTTTAGGTTATCAGGTTCAGGTTCGGGTTTGAGATCGGGTTTGGGTTTGGGTTTTCAAGTTTAAGTTATAGGTGAAGGTTTAGGTTATTGGTTTTGGCTTAGGTTAAGGTTATAGGTTTTTATTTTGATTTAAGTTTATGTCATAGGTTATAGGTTAAGGTTTTAGGTCATAGGATTTGGTTTAGGTTAAAGTTATAGGTTTAGGTTTAGGTTTAGGTTATATGCTATAGGTTTAGGGAATTGAGAATTGGCTAAGGTTTGGGTTTAGGTTATCAGGTTCGGGTTCGTGTTCGGGATTGGGTTTAGGTTTGGGTTTTCAAGTTTAGGTTATAGGTTAAGGTTTAGGTTATAGGTTTTGGATTAGGTTGAGGTTATAGGTTTTGGATTAGGTTGAGGTTATAGGTTTTTATTTTGGTTTAAGTTTAGGTCATAGGTTATAGGTTAAGGTTTTAGGTCATTGGTTTTGGTTTTGGTTTAGGTTATAGGTTTAGGTTTAGGTTTAGTTTTAGGTTTAGCTTTTGGTTATAAGCTATAGGTTTAGGCAATTAAGAATAGGCTAAGGTTTAGGTTTAGGTTATCGGATTCGGGTTCGGGATCGGGTTTGGGTTTGGGTTTTCAAGTTTAGGTTATCGGTTAAGGTTTAGGTTATAGGTTTTGGCTTAGGTTAAGGTTATAGGTTTTTGTTTTGGTTTAAGTTTTGGTCATAGGTTTTAGGTTAAGGTTTTAGGTCATAGGTTTTGGTTTAGGTTATGGTTCTAGGTTTGGGTTTAGGTTTTGGTTTAGGTTTAGGTTTAGGTTATAAGCTATAGGTTTAAGGAATTGAGAATATGTTAAGGTTTGGGTTTAGGTTATCGGATTCGGGTTCGGGTTTGGGTTTGGGTTTTCAAGTTTACGTTATAGGTTAAGGTTTAGGTTATAGGTTTTGGCTTAGGTTAAGGTTATAGGTTTTTGTTTTGGTTTAAGTTTAGGTCATAGGTTATTGGTTAAGGTTTTAGGTCATACGTTTTGGTGTAGGTTAAGGTTAGGTTTAAGTTTAGGTTTAGGTTTAGGTTATAAGCTATAGGTTTAGGGAATTGAGAATAGGCTACGGTTTGGGTTTAAGTTATCGGATTTGGGTTCGGGATCGGGTTTGGGTTTGAGTTTTCAAGTTTAGGTTATAGGTTTTGGCTTAGGTTAAGGTTATAGGTTTTTGTTTTGGTTTAAGTTTAGGTCATATGTTATAGGTTTAGGTTTTAGGTCATCGGTTTAGGTTAAGGTTAAGGTTATAGGTTTAGGTTTAGGTTTAGGTTTAGGTTATAGGCAATAGGTTTACGGAATTGATAAAAGGTTAAGGTTTGGGTTTAGTTTTTCGGGTTCGGGTTTGGGTTTGGGTTTTTAAGTTTAGGTTATAGGTTAAGGTTTGGGTTATAGGTTTTGGATTAGGTTAAGGTTATAGGTTTTTGTTTTGGTTTAAGTTTAGGTCATATGTTAGGTTATAGGTTAAGGTTTTAGGTCATTGGTTTTGGTTTAGGTTTAGGTTATAGGTTTAGGTTTAGGTTTAGTTTTAGGTTTAGGTTTTGTTTATAAGCTATAGGTTTCGACAATTGAGAATAGGCTAAGGTTTGGGTTTAGGTTATCGGGTTCGGGTTCGGGATCGGGTTTGGGTTTGGGTTTTCAAGTTTAAGTTATATGTTAAGGTTTATGTTATAGGTTTTTGCTTAGGTTAAGCTTATAGGTTTTTGTTTTGGTTTAAGTTTGGGTCATAGGTTTTAGGTTAAGGTTTTAGGTCGTTGGCTTTGGTTTTGGTTATGGTTATAGGTTTGGGTTTAGGTTTAGGTTTAGGTTTAGGTTTAGGTTATAAGGTATAGGTTTATGGAATTGAGAATAGGTTAAGGTTATCGGGTTTGGGTTCGGGTTCAGGATCGGGTTTGGGTTTTTGTTTTCAAGTTTACGTTATAGGTTAAGGTTTAGGTTATAGGTTTTGGCTTTGGTTAAGATTAGAGGTTTTTGTTTTGGTTTAAGTTTAGGTCTTAGGTTATTGGTTAAGGTTTTAGGTCATAGGTTTTTATTTAGGTTTAGGTTATAGGTTTAAGTTTAGGTTAGGGTTTAAGTTATAAGCTATAGGTTTAGGGAATTGAGAATAGGCTACGGTTTGGGTTTAGGTTATCGGGTTCGTGTTTGGGTTTGGGTTTTCAAGTTTAGGTTATAGGTTTTGGCTTAGGTTAAGGTTATAGATTTTTATTTTGGTTTAACTTTAGGTCATAGGTTATAGGTTAAGGTTTTAGGTCATCGATTTTGGTTTAGGTTAAAGTTATAGGTTTAGGTTTAGGTTTAGGTTTAGGTTTAGGTTATATGCAATAGGTTTAGGGAATTGATAATAGGTTAAGGTTTGGGTTTAGGTTATCGGATTCGGGTTCGGGATCGGGTTTGGATTTGGGTTTTCAAGTTTTGGTTATAGGTTAAGGTTTAGGGTATAGGTTTTGTATTAGGTTAAGGTTATAGGTTTTTGTTTTGGTTTAAGTTTATGTCACAGGTTATTGGTTAAGGTTTTAGGTCATAGGTTTTGGTTTAGGTTCAGGTTATAGGTTTAGGTTTAGGTTTAGTTTTAGGTTTAGGTTTTGGTTATAAGCTATAGGTTTAGGCAATTGAGAATAGGCTACGGTTTACGTTTAGGTTATCGGGTTCGGGTTCGAGATCGGGTTTGGGTTTGGGTTTTCAAGTTTAGGTTATAGGTTAAGGTTTAGGTTATAGGTTTTGGCTTAGGTTAAGGTTATAGGTTTTGGCTTAGGTTAAGGTTATAAGTTTTTGTTTTGGTTTAAGTTAGGTCATAGGTTTTGGTTTAGGTTATGGTTATAGGTTTGGGTTTAGGTTTAGGTTATAAGCTATAGGTTTAGGGAATTGAGAATAGGTTAAGGTTTGGGTTTAGGTTATCGGGTTCGGGTTCGGTTTCAGGATTGGGTTTGGCTCTGGGTTTTCTTGTTTACATTATAGATTAAGGTTTAGGTTATAGGTTTTGGCTTAGGTTAAGGTTATAAGTTTTTATTTTGGTTTAAGTTTAGGTCATAGGTTCTAAGTTAAGGTTTCAGATCATAGGTTTTGGTATAAGTTTAGGTTTAGGTTTAGGTTTACGTTTAGGTTATAAGCTATTGGTTTAGGGAATTGAGAATAGGGTAATGCTTGGGTTTAGTTTATCGGGTTCGGGTTCGGGTTTGAGATCGGGTTTGGGCTTGGGTTTTCAAGTTTAGGTTATAGGTTAAGCATTAGGTTATTGGTTTTGGTTTAGGTTAAGGTTATAGGTTTTTATTTTGGTTTAAGTTTAGGTCATAGGTTATAGGTTAAGGTTTTAGATCATAGGTTTTGGTATAGGTTTAGGTTTAGGTTTAGGATTACGTTTTGGTTATAAGCTATAGGTTTAGGGTATTGACAATAGGTTAAGGTTTGTGTTTAGGTTATCGGGTTTGGGTTCGGGTTTGAGATCGGGTTTGGGTTTGGGTTTTCAAGTTTAAGTTATAGGTTAAGGTTTAGGTTATTGGTTATGGTTTAGGTTAAGGTTATAGGTTTTTATTTTGGTTTAAGTTTAGGTCATAGGTTATAGGTTAAGGTTTTAGGTCATAGGTTTAGTTTAGGTTAAGGTTATAGGTTTTGGTTAAGGTTTAGGTTTAGGTTTAGTTTACACGCTATAGGTTTAGGGAATTGAGAATTGGCTAAGGTTTGGGTTTAGGTTATCGGGTTCGGGTTCGGGATTGGGTTTGGGTTTGGGTTTTCATGTTTAGGTTATAGGTTAAGGTTTAGTTTTTAGGTTTTGGATTAGGTTAAGGTTATAGGTTTTCATTTTGGTTTAAGTTTTGGTCATCGGTTATAAGTTAAGGTTTTAGGTCATTGGTTTTGGATTAGGTTAAGGTTATAGGTTTAGGTTTAGGTTTATTTTTAGGTTTAGGTTTAGGTTATAAGCTATAGGTTTAGGGAATTGAGAATAGGTTAAGGTTTGGGTTTAGGTTATCGGGTTCGGGTTCGTGTTCAGGATCGGGTTTGTGTTTGGGTTTTCAAGTTCATGTTATCGATTAAGGTTTAGGTTTTAGGTTTTGGCTTAGGTTAAGGTTATCAGTTTTTATTTTGGTTTAAGTTTAGGTCATAGGTTATTGGTTAAGGTTTTAAGTCATAGGTTTTGGTTTAGGTTAAGTTTATAGGTTTAAGTTTAGGTTTAGGTTTAGGTTATAAGCTATAGGTTTAGGGAATTGAGAATTAGCTAAGGTTTGGGTTTAGGTTATCGAGTTCGGGTTCGGGATTGGGTTTGGGTTTGGGTTTTCAAGTTTAGGTTATAGGTTAAGATTTAGGTTATAGGTTTTGGCTTAGGTTAAGGTTATAGGTTTTTATTTTGGTTTAAGTTTAGGTCATAGGTTATAGGTTAAGGTTTTAGGTCATAGGTTTTGGTATAGGTTTAGGTTTAGGTTTAGGTTGACGTTTAGGTTATAAGCTATAGGTTTAGGGAATTGAGAATAGGTTAATGTTTGGGTTTAGGTTATCGGGTTCGAGTTCGGGTTTCAGATCGGGTTTGGGTTTGGGTTCTCAAGTTTAAGTTATAGGTTAAGGTTTAGGTTATTGGTTTTGGTTTAGGTTAAGGCTATAGGTTTTTATTTTGGTTTAAGTTTAGGTCATAGGTTAGAGGTTAAGGTTTTAGGTCATATGTTTTGGTTTAGGTTAAGGTTATAGGTTTAGGTTAAGGTTTAGGTTTAGGTTTAGGTTATACGCTATAGGTTTAGGGAATTGAGAATTGGCTAAGGTTTGGGTTTAGGTTATCGGGTTCGGGTTCGGGATTGGGTTTGGGTTTGGGTTTTCAAGTTTAGGTTATAGGTTAAGGTTTAGGTTATAGGTTTTGGATTAGGTTATGGTTATAGGTTTTTGTTTTGGTTTAAGTTTAGGTCATAGGTTATAGGTTAAGGTTTTAGGTCATTGGTTTTGGTTTAGGTTTAGGTTTAGGTTATAGGTTTATGTTTAGGTTTAGTTTTTGGTTTAGGTTTTGGTTATAAGCTATAGGTTTAGGCAATTGGGAATAGGCTAAGGTTTGGTTTTAGGTTATCGGGTTCGGGTTCGGGATCGAGTTTGGGTTTGGGTTTTCATGTTTAGGTTATAGGTTAAGGTTTAGGTTATGGGTTTTGGCTTAGGTTAAGGTTAGACGTTGTTTTGGTTTAAGTTTTGGTCATAGGTTTTAGGTTAAGGTTTTATGTCGTAGGTTTTGGTTTAGGTTATGGTTATAGGTTTGGGTTTAGGTTTAGGTTTAGGTTTAGGTTTATGTTATAAGCTATAGGTTTATGGAATTGATAATAGGTTAAGGTTTGGCATTAGGTTATCGGGTTCGGGTTCGGGTTCAGGATCGGGTTTGGGTTTGGGTTTTCAAGTTTACGTTATAGGTTAAGGTTTAGTTTATAGGCTTTGCCTTAGGTAAAGGTTATTGGTTTTTGTTTTGGTTTAAGTTTAGGTCATAGGTTATTGGTTAAGGTTTTAGGTCATAGGTTTTGGTTTAGGTTAAGGTTATAGGTTTAAGTTTAGGTTTGGGTTTAGGTTATAGGCTATAGGTTTAGGGAATTGAGAATAGGCTACGGTTTGTGTTTAGGTTATCGGGTTGAGGTTCGGGATCGGGTTTGGATTTGGGTTTTCAAGTTTAGGTTATAGGTTTTGGCTTAGGTTAAGGTTATAGATTTTTGTTTTGGTTTAAGTTTAGGTCATAGGTTATAGGTTAAGGTTTTAGGTCATCGGTTTTGGTTTAGGTTAAGGTTATAGGTTTAGGTTTAGGTTTAGGTTTATGTTTAGGTTATAAGCAATAGGTTTAGGGAATTGATAATTGGCTAAGGTTTGGGTTAACGGGTTCAGGTTCGGGGTCGGGTTTGGGTTTGTGTTTTCAAGTTTAGGTTATAGGTTAAGGTTTAGTTTTTAGGTTTTGGATTAGGTTAAGGCTATAGGTTTTTATTTTGGTTTAAGTTTTGGTCATCGGTTATAAGTTAAGGTTTTAGGTCATTGGTTTTGGATTAGGTTAAGGTTATAGGTTTAGGTTTAGGTTTAGTTTTAGGTTTAGGTTTAGGTTATAAGCTATAGGTTTAGGGAATTGAGAATAGGTTAAGGTTTGGGTTTAGGTTATTGGGTTCGGGTTCATGTTCAGGATCGGGTTTGTGTTTGGGTTTTCATGTATATGTTATCGGTTAAGGTTTAGGTTATAGGTTTTGGCTTAGGTTAAGGTTATCTGTTTTTATTTTGGTTTAAGTTTAGGTCATAGGTTATTGGTTAAGGTTTTAAGTCATAGGTTTTGGTTTAGTTTAAGGTTATAGTTTTAAGTTTAGGTTTCGGTTTAGGTTATAAGCTATAGGTTTAGGGAATTGAGAATTGGCTAAGGTTTGGGTTTAGGTTATCGAGTTCGGGTTCGGGATTGGGGTTGGGTTTGGGTTTTCAAGTTTAGGTTATAGGTTAAGATTTCGGTTATAGGTTTTGGCTTAGGTTAAGGTTATAGGTTTTTATTTTAGTTTAAGTTTAGGTCATAGGTTATAGGTGAAGGTTTTAGATCATAGGTTTTGGTATAGGTTTAGGTTTAGGTTTAGGTTTACGTTTAGGTTATAAGCTATAGGTTTAGGGAATTGAGAATAGGTTAATGTTTGGGTTTAGGTTATCGGGTTCGGGTTCGGGTTTGTGATCGGGTTTGGGTTTGGGTTCTCAAGTTTAAGTTATAGGTTAAGGTTTAGGTTATTGGTTTTGGTTTAGGTTAAGGTTATAGGTTTTTGTTTTGGTTTAAGTTTAGGTCATAGGTTATAGGTTAAGGTTTTAGGTCATAGGTTTTGGTTTATGTTAAGGTTATAGGTTTAGGTTAAGGTTTAGGTTTAGGTTTAGGTTATACGCTATAGGTTTAGGGAATTGAGAATTGGCTAAGGTTTGGGTTTAGGTTATCGGGTACGGGTTCGGGATTGTGTTTGGGTTTGGGTTTTCAAGTTTAGGTTATAGGTTAAGGTTTAGGTTATAGGTTTTGGATTAGGTTATGGTTATAGGTTTTTGTTTTGGTTTAAGTTTAGGTCACAGGTTATAGGTTAAGGTTTTAGGTAATTGGTTTTGGTTTAGGTTTAGGTTTAGGTTATAGGTTTAGGTGTAGGTTTAGTTTTAGGTTTAGGTTTTGGTTATAAGCTATAGGTTTAGGCAATTGGGAATAGGCTAAGGTTTGGTTTTAGGTTATCGGGTTCGGGTTGGGGATCGGGTTTGGGTTTGGGTTTTCATGTTTAGGTTATAGGTTAAGGTTTAGGTTATGGGTTTTGGCTTAGGTTAAGGTTATACGTTTTTGTTTTGGTTTAAGTTTTGGTCATAGGTTTTAGGTTGAGGTTTTATGTCATAGGTTTTGGTTTAGGTTATGGTTATAGGTTTGGGTTTAGGTTTAGGTTTAGGTTTAGGTTTATGTTATAAGCTATAGGTTTATGGAATTGATAATAGGTTAAGGTTTGGCTTTAGGTTATCGGGTTCGGGTTCGGGTTCAGGATCGGGTTTGGGTTTGGGTTTTCAAGTTTACGTTATAGGTTAAGGTTTAGTTTATAGGCTTTGCCTTAGGTAAAGGTTATAGGTTTTTATTTTGGTTTAAGTTTAGGTCATAGGTTATTGGTTAAGGTTTTAGGTCATAGGTTTTGGTTTAGGTTAAGGTTATAGGTTTAAGTTTAGGTTTGGGTTTAGGTTATAAGCTATAGGTTTAGGGAATTGAGAATAGGCTACGGTTTGGGTTTAGGTTATCGTGTTCAGGTTCGGAATCGGGTTTGGATTTGGGTTTTCAAGTTTAGGTTATAGGTTTTGGCTTAGGTTAAGGTTATAGATTTTTGTTTTGGTTTAAGTTTAGGTCATAGGTTATAGGTTAAGGTTTTAGGTCATCGGTTTTGGTTTAGGTTAAGGTTATAGGTTTAGGTTTAGGTTTAGGTTTAGGTTTATGTTTAGGTTATAAGCAATAGGTTTAGGGAATTGATAATTGGTTAAGGTTTGGGTTTAGGTTAACGGGTTCAGGTTCGGGATCGGGTTTGGGTTTGGGTTTTCAAGTTTAGGTTATAGTTTAAGGTTTAGGTCATAGGTTTTTGTGTAGGTTAAGGTTATAAGTTTTTATTTTGCTTTATGTTTAGGTTATAGGTTATAGGTTAAGGTTTTAGGTCATCGGTTTTGGTTTAGGCTAAGGTTATAGGTTTAGGTTAAGGTTTTGGTTTATGTTTAGGCTATACGCTATAGGTTTAGGGAATTGAGAATTGGCTAAGGTTTGGGCTTAGGTTATTGGGTTCGGTTTCGGGATTGGGTTTGGGTTTGATTTTTTAGTTTTAGGTTATAGGTTAAGGTTTAGGTTATAGTTTTTGGATTAGGTTAAGGTTATAGGTTTTTGTTTTAGTTTAAGTTTAGGTCATAGGTTATAGGTTAAGGTTTTAGGTCATTGGTTTTGGTTTAGGTTAAGGTTATAGGTTTTGGTTTTGGTTTACTTTTAGGTTTAGGATTTTATTATAAGCTATAGGTTTAGGCAATTGAGAATAGGCTAAGGTTTGGGTTTAGGTTAACTGGTTCGGGTTCGGGATCGGGTTTGGGTTTGGGTTTTCAAGTTTAGATTGTAGGTTAAGGTTTAGGTTATAGGTTTTGGCTTAGGTTAAGGTTATAGGTTTTTGTTTTGATTTAAGTTTTGGTCATAGGCTTTAGGTTAATGTTTTAGGTCATAGGTTTTGGTTTAGGTTATGGTTATAGGTTTGGGTTTAGGTTTAGGTTTAGGTTTAGGTTTAGGTTATAAGCTATAAGTTTAGGGAATTGAGAATAGGTTAAGGTTTGGGTTTAGGTTATCGGGTTTAGGTTCGGGTTCAAGATCGGGTTTGGGTTTGGGTTTTCAAGTTTACATTATAGGTTAAGGTTCAGGTTATAGGTTTTGGCTTAGGTTAAGGTTATAGGTTTTTGTTTTGGTTTAATTTTAGGTCATAGGTTATAGGTTAAGGTTTTAGATCATAGGTTTTAGTTTAGGTTAAGGTTATAGGTTTAGGTTTCGGTTTAGGTTTAGGTTTAGGTTATAAGCTATAGGTTTAGGGAATTGAGAATAGGTTAAGGTTTGGGTTTAGGTTATCGGGTTCGGGTTCGGGTTTAAGATCGGGTTTGGGTTTGGGTTTTCAAGTTTATGTTATAGGTTAAGGTTTAGGTTATAGGTTTTGGTTTAGGTCAAGGTTATAGGTTTTTGTTTTGGTTTAAGTTTAGGTCATATGTTATAGGTTAAGGTTTTAAGTCATAGGTGTTGGTTTAGGTTAAGGTTATAGGTTTAGGTTATGGTTTAGGTTTAGGTTTAGGTTTAGGTTATATGCTACAGGTTTAGGGAATTGAGAATTGTCTAAGGTTTGGGTTTAGGTTATCGGGTTCGGGTTAGGGATTGGGTTTGAGTTTGGGTTTTCAATTTTAGGTTATAGGTTAAGGTTTAGGTTATAGGTTTTGGATTAGGTTAAGGTTATAGGTTTTTATTTTGGTTTAAATTTAGGTCATAGGTTGTAGGTTAAGGTTTTAGGTCATTTATTTTGGTTCAGGTTACGGTTATTGGTTTAGGTTTAGGTTTAGTTTTAGGTTTAGGTTTTGGTTATAAGCTATAGGTTTAGGCAATTGAGAATAGGCTAAGGTTTGGGTTTAGGTTATCGGGTTCAGGTTCGGGATTGGATTTGGGTTTGGGTTTTCAAGTTTAGGTTATAGGTTAAGGTTTTGGTAATAGGATTTGGCTTAGGTTAAGGTTATAGGTTTTTGTTATGGTTTAAGTTTAGGTCATAGGTTTTAGGTTAAGGTTTTAGGTCATAGGTTTTGGTTTAGGTTAATGTTATAGGTTTAGGTTTAGGTTTAGGTTTAGGTTTAGGTTATAAGCTATATGTTTAGGGAATTGAGAATAAGTTAAGGTTTGGGTTTAGGTTATCGGGTTCGGGTTCGAGTTCAGGGTCGGGATCGGGTTCGGGTTTGGGTTTTCAAGTTTATGTTATAGATTAAGGTTTAGGTTATTGGTTTTGGCTTAGGTTAAGGTTATAGGTTTTTATTTTGGTTTAAGTTTAGGTCATTGGTTATAGGTTAAGGTTTTAGATCATAGGTTTTGGTATAGGTTTATGCTTAGGTTTAGGTTTACGTTTAGGTTATAAGCTATAGGTTTAGGGAATTGAGAATAGGTTAAGGTTTAGGTTTAGGTTATCGGGTTCGGGTTCGGGTTTGAGATCGGGTTTGGGTTTGGGTTTTCAAGTTTAGGTTATAGGTTTTGGTTTAGATTAAGGTTATAGGTTTTTATTTTGGTTTAAGTTTAGGTCATAGGTTATAGGTTAAGGATTTAGGTCATAGGTTTTGGTTTAGGTTAAGGTTATAGGTTTAGGTTAAGGTTTAGGTTTAGGTTTAGTTTATAAGCTATAGGTGTAGGGAATTTCGAATCGGCTAAGGTTTGGGTTTAGGTTATCGAGTTCGGGTTCGGGTTCGGGATCGTGTTTGGGTTTGGGTTTTCAAGTTTAGGTTGTAGGTTTTGTCTTATGTTAAGGTTATAGGTTTTTGTTTTGGTTTAAGTTTAAGTCATAGGTTTAGGTTAAGGTTTTAGGTCATAGGTTTGGTTTAGGTTAAGGTTTAGGTTTATGTTATAAGCTATGGGTTTAGTAAATTGAGAATAAGCTAAGGTTTGGGTTTAGGTTATCGGGTTCGGGTTCGGGTTCGGGCTCGTGTTTGGGTTTAGGTTTTCAAGTTTAGGTGATAGGTTAAGGTTTAGGTTATAGGTTTTGGCTTAGGTTAAGGGTATAGGTTTTTATTTTGGTTTAAGTTTAAGTCATAGGTTATAGGTTAAGGTTTTAGGTCATAGGTTTTGGTTTAGGTTTGGGTTTTACGTTTAGGTTTAGGTTTAGGTTTAGATTTAGGTTTTAGTTATAAGCTATAGGTTTAGGAAATTGAGAATAGGTTAAGGTTTGGGTTTAGGTTATCGAGTTCGGGTTCGGGTTCAGGATCGTGTTTGGGTTTGGGTTTTCAAGTTTAGGTTATAGGTTTTGTCTTAGGTTAAGGTCATAGGTTTTTGTTTTGGTTTAAGTTTAGGTCATAGGTTATAGGTTAAGGTTTTAGGTCATAGGTTTTGGTTTAGGTTAAGGTTATAGGTTTTGGTTTAGGTTTAGGTTTAGGTTATAAGCTATAGGTTTAGGGAATTGAGAATAGGCTATGGTTTGGGTTTAGTAAATCGGGTTCGGGTTCGGGATCGGGTTTGGGTTTGGGTTTTCAAGTTTAGGTTATAGGTTAAGGTTTTGGTTGTAGGTTTCGGCTTAGGTTTTGGTTATAGGTTTTGTTTTTGGTTTGAGTTTAGGTCATAGGTTATTGGTTAAGGTTTTAGGTCTTAGATTTTGGTTTAGGTTAAGGTTATAGGTTTAAGTGTAGGTGTAGGTTTAGGTTTAGGTTTAGGTTTAAGTTATAAGCTATATGTTTAGGGAATTGAGAATAGGTTAAGGTTTGGGTTAAGGTTATCGGTTTCGGGTTCGGGGTAGAGATCGGGTTTGGGCTTGGGTTTTCATGTTTAGGTTATAGTCAAGGTTTAGGTTATAGGTTTTGGCTTAGGTTATGGTTATAGTTTTTTGTTTTGGTTTATGTTTAGGTCATAGGTTATAGGTTTAGGTATAGGTTTAGGTTTAGGTTATAAGCTTTAGGTTTAGGGAATTGAGAATAGGTTAAGGTTTGGGTTTAGGTTATCGAGTTCGGGTTCGAGATCGGGTTTGGGTTTGGGTTTTCTTGTTTAGGTTATAGGTTAAGGTTTAGGTTATATGTTTTGGTTTAGGTTAAGGTTATAGGTCTTTATTTTGGTTTAAGTTTCGGTCATAGGTTATAGGTAAAGGTTTTAGGTCATAGGTTTTGGTTTAGGTTAAGGTTATCAGTTTAGGTTTAGGTTTAGGTTATAAGCTATAGGTTTAGGGAATTGAGAGTAGGTTAAGGTTTGTGTTTAGGTTATTAGGTTCGGGTTCGGGATCGGGTTTGGTTTTGGGTTTTCAAGTTTAGGTTATAGGTTAAGGTTTAGTTTATAGGTTTTGGTTTAGGTTAAGGTTATAGGTTTTTGTTTTGGTTTATGTTTAGGTCATAGGTTATAGGTTAAGGTTTTAGGTCATAGGTTTTGGTTTAGGTTAAGGTTATAGGTTTAGGTTATAAGCTATAGGTTTAGGGAATTGAGAATAGGTTAAGGTTTGGGTTTAGGTTATTGGGTTCGGGTTCAGGTTCGAGATCGGGTTTGGGTTTGGGTTTTCAAGTTTAGGTTCCAGGTTAAGGTTTAGGTTATAGGTTTTGGTTTAGCTTAAGGTTATAGGTTTTTATTTTGGTTTAAGTTTAGATCATAGGTTATAGGTTAAGGTTTTAGGTCATAGGTTTTGGTTGAGGTTAAGGTTATAGGTTTAGGTTTAGGTTTAGGTTCAGGTTATAAGCTTTAGGTCTACGGAATTGAGAATAGGTTAACGTTTGGGTTTAGGTTTTCAGGTTCGGGTTCGGGATCGGGTTTGGGTTTGGATTTTCAAGTTTAGGTTTTAGGTTAAGGTTTAGGTTATAGGTTTTAATTTAGGTTAAGGTTATAGGTCTTTATTTTGGTTTAAGTTTAGGTCAAAGGGAATAGGTTAAGGTTTTGGGTCATAGGATTTGTTTTAGGTTAAGGTTATCGTTTTAGGTTTAGGTTTAGGTTATAAGCTGTAGTTTTAGGGAGTTGAGAATAGGTTAAGGTTTGGGTTTAGGTTATCAGGTTTACGTTCGGGTTCGAGATCGGGTTTGGGTTTGGGTTTTCAAGTTAAGGTTATAGGTTAAGGTTTAGGTCATAGGTTTTGGTTTAGGTTAAGGTTATAGGTTTTTGTTTTGGTTTAAGTTTAGGTCATAGGTTATAGGTTAAGGTTTTAGGTCATAGGTTTTGGTTTAGGTTAAGGTTATAGGTTTAGGTTAAGGTTTATGTTTAGGTTTAGTTTATAAGCTATAGGTTTAGGGAATTGAGAATAGGTTAAGGTTTGGGTTTAGGTTATAGAGTTCGTGTTCGGGTTCGGGATCGGGTTTAGGTTTGGGTTTTCAAGTTTCTGTTATAGGTTAAGGTTTAGGTTATGGGTTTTGGTTTAGGTTAAGGTTATAGGTTTTTATTTTTGTTTAAGTTTAGGTCATAGGTTATAGGTTAAGGTTTTAGGTCATAGGTTTTGGTTTAGGTTAAGGTTATAGGTTTAGGTTAAGTTTTAGGTTTAGGTTTAGGTTATAAGCTATAGGTTTAGGGAATTGAGAATAGGTTAAGGTTTAGGTTTAGGTTATCGGGTTTGGGTTCGGGTTCGGGAATAGGTTTGGGTTTGGGTTTTCAAGTTTAGATTATAGGTTAAGGTTAAAGGTTTTTATTTTGGTTTAAGTTTAGGTCGTAGGTTATAGGTTAAGGTTTTAGGTCATAGGTTTTGGTTTGAGTTAAGGTTATAGGTTTAGGTTAAGGTTTAGGTTTAAGTTTAGGTTATATGCTATAGGTTTAGGGAATTGAGAATAGGTTAAGGTTTGGGTTTAGGTTATCGAGTTCGGGTTCAGGTTCGGGATTGGGTTCGGGTTCGGGTTTTCAAGTTTAGGTTATAGGTTAAGGTTTAGGTTATAGGTTTTGGTTTAGGTTAAGGTTATAGGTTTTTGTTTTAGTTTAGGTTTAGGTCATAGGTTATAGGTTAAGGTTTTAGGTCATAGGTTTTGGTTTAGGTTAAGGTTATAGGTTTAGGTTAAGATTTAGGTTTAAGTTTAGGTTATAAGCTATAGGTTTAGGGAATTGAGAATAGGTTAAGGTTTGGGTTTAGGTTATCGGGTTTGGGTTTGGGTTCGGGATCGGGTTTGGGTTTGGGTTTTCAAGTTTAGGTTTAGGTTTAGGTTAGGGAGATAAGATTAGGATTAGGTGTAGGTTTAGGTTTAGGGATTTGAGAATACATTTAGGTTTTAAGTTTAGGTTTAGGTTTTTGGTTATAGGTTAAGGTTTAGGTTTTTGGTTTAGGTTAAGGTTAGGTTGTGGGTTATAAGTTTAGGTTATAGGTTATAGGTTAAGGTTTATGTTTAGGTTACAGGTTAAGGTTTAGGTTTAGGTTTAGGTTATAAGCTATATGTTTAGGGAATTGAGAATAGGTTAAAGTTTGGGTTTAGGTTATCGGGTTCGGGTTCGGGATCGGGTTTGGGTTTGAGTTTTCAAGTTTAGGTTTAGGTTAAGGAAATCGGGTTCGGGTTCGGGATCGGGTTTAGGTTTTGGGTTTTCAAGTTTAGGTTTAGGTTTAGGTTAGGGCATTGAGATTAGGATTCAGTGTCAGTTTAGGTTTACGGATTTGGGAATACATTTAGGTTTTAGGTTATAGGTTATGGTTATAAGTTTAGGTTAGGCTTATGTTATAGGTTTAAGTTTAGGTTAAGGTATAGCTTTTGGGATTTGAGAATAGGTTTTGGTTATAAGTATAGGTTTTGGGTTTTGAGAATAGGTTTAGGTCATAGGTTTTAGGTTATACGTATAGCTTTTGGGATTTCAGAATAGGTTTAGGTTATAGGTTGTAAGTTTAAGTAATTGAGAATAGGTTTAGGTTATAGATTTAGGGTGTGGTCCCTGTAAAAAAAGATATAAATATGGCCTGTCTAAATGGCTAGGCCCTTTCAATGTTGTCCATAGGAAATGGATAGCTTCATCATGGTCATAAAAGCGGTTCCCACCTTCCAGGGACCCCCGCTCATCCGCATAGCTCCAACGCACATCCGGGTCTGCTCCATTAATTTCGAACAAATACATAAACATGGTCTGTCCAAATGGTCATGCCCTTCCAATGCTATCCATAGGAAATTGACAGCTTCATCATGGTCATAAAAGCTGTTCCCACCTTTCAGGGACCCCCGCTCATCCGGATAGCTCTGACGCACATCCGGGTCTGCTCTATTAATTTCAAGAAAATACATAAACATGGCCTGTCCAAATGGCCAGGCCCTTCCAATGCTGTCCATAGGAAATGGACGGCTTCATCATGGTCATAAAAGCGATTCCCACCTTCCAGGGACCCCTGCTCATCCGGATAGCTCCGACGCACATCCGGGTCTGCTCCATTAATTTTGAGGAAATACATAAACATGGCCTGTCCAAATAGTCAGGCCCTTCCAATGCTGCCCATAGGAAATGGATAGTTTCATCATGGTCATAAAAGCGGTTCCCACCTACTAGGGACCCTCGCTCATCCGGATAGCTCAGACGCACATCCGGGTCTACTCCATCAAGTTTGAGCTAATACATTTTTTTTAAAAAAAACACATAACATATAAATTTACCTGAACGCACTGACGGATCAGCTGCCGCACATCATCTGTCACATTCGCCCAACGGGGGGTGGTGGGAGGGATTAGAGATCGGCATAAGACACCAACCTTCTACGTAAACAACGTGGCTTTATTCTCAACAGGTTTAATACAGTCCTGTGGGAACTCTACCGTCACCCTACCCACACGCGTAAGTCGCTCTAAAAGTAACCCACGCGTGGGTCCACGTCCTCGTCGGCTGGTCGACGACGCTGTTGCAAAAGAAATATGTAAGTATAAACATAAACAGAAGTCATTAAAAAAATATATGTCTAGACTTACATGTAGTGCCCGGTGTATGTGTGACTGAGGGATCCAACGACTGTAATACAACATGTGGTGGCGATGCTGGCTCCGTCGCATCACCGGTAGAAGGGGTAGATCCAGTATGCAAATGACGTACTCTCCCACCTGGTGCCATCACTGAATATGTGCGAGCTACAAAGTTATAAATTTAAACAATGTCAATACAAGTAGAATATACTAAAACATTATACAAGTAGTTTTGACGGTACAATGCATTTGTGCTTATGCTTAGAGAGATGATTAAAATGTGATTAGACCATTATACTATAATACAAGCAGAATATGATAAAACTGTAAACTTTAATCTATAACCCTTAAAAATTCCATTACACATTGTCATTCTATATTAAATATACATATTCGAATTGAAAAATGACATGTAAATCATGTGTATATTTAATAATCATCGTCTGCATCACTATCGCTTAGGACTATTTCTTCTTCACCATCACTATCACTGATCAATATCTCCTCTTAATCGTCTGCAATGGATCCCTCAATGAAACCGCTATCATCTCCGACAATGTCACGTACTATTGAGGCATCAATATGATCAGGTGGCACATCATCTCTGTCCAATTGCACCACATCAATATCAACACTTGAATCAGTCCCTGTATCCCCAGATGGCATGTCTTCTTGATATGCTTGTTCAACCCTATACGTGTCATTTCCCCTATCCTCGCTATCTTCAACTTCTGGTACGGAAACGTCAAATATGTTTTTGGGCTTTATTTTCTGCACCACGTGCTAAGAGTCGCCTAACTTGGTGCGAGCCAGGTAAAATACTTGTTCGGCTTGGCTGGTGAGGACAAATGGGTCGTCCATAAACCACTTTCGAGATAAATTTATGCTCGTAAAGTAGTTATCAATCTATATTCCTAACTTCTTATTTCCAATGTCCCACCAATCACATCTAAATAAGTACACCTACTTTCTTATACAATAATTCAGCTTAATAATATCTGTCAATATGCCATAAAAGTCAATTTCATCCTCCTCATTCATTCCCTTCACAACCACCCCACTATTTTGTGTGGTCTTATACTTGTCACGTTCTTCGGTGTGGAATCGAATCCCGTTTACAATACAACCTGTATATTTAAAAACACGTCTATTAGGGTCACACGCCAGCGAGTATAATGCATTAGACGCATCCGCAGAGTTGCTCTTGCGCGACGTCTTCATCTATTATCATGTACAGAATGTAATTGTTTAGAAATTTTCTCATGTTCAAATAATGTACAATACAACGAAAATTCTAAGTATGTAGAGATACAATGTGAAATCTTACACATTTTTTGAACCATTGTGAAAACTAATCCTGATGCATTCGATCATAACTTGTGGGGAATTTGGACGTCATCTCATCTATGTGTTCGCTACACATAAATGACACGCCATCAGAAAGAAACATTAAGATCATAATATGTGGAGAAAACAATAATCAAGGGAAGACTTACTCCAAGTATGACTCTATTTCTTCATAATTATGCAACACATACCACCTCCCCTTTGCTAGATTCCCAAGGTCCATATCCTGAAACGTCGGGGATCCTAAAGGACGAACATTTTGTACAAACATTGATATGAGTCTTTGTTCATGCTCCTGCCCTTCATCAGCATTTCGATCTTCTCAGTTAAATCTAGTCTCTATGCCATGAAGATACATGGAGCAAAATGTAAGGCACTCATTATCAATGTACGCCTCAGCTATGGATCCCTCCGGGTGTGCCCTATTCCTTACATATTGTTTGAGTATGTGAAGGTATCTGTACACAAAACCACTATGTTAAGAGCATGAAAACATGGTTTATGAAATGAATAAAAATTTTAATAGGTTCTACCACCTTTCAATTGGATACATCTAACGATATTGTACTGGGCCTGCAAGCTTCACCTCATGCGATAAGTGAATCACTTGGTGTACCATGACATCAAAAAATGTAGGTGAAAATATTCTTTCAAGTTTACAAAGGATTACAGCAATGTCCCTCTCCAGTCGTTTAATAACATCTACATTCAATAAATTTGAACACAAATCTTTAAAAAATATCCCCAACTCAATCAACGCCGCACTGATATCCTTGCTCAGGAATCCACGAATCATAATCGGCAGTAGGCATTGCAGAAGGACGTGACAATCATGACTTTTCAGGCCTATTACCTTACAGTCCGTAACGTTTAAGCACCGATATATGTTTGATGCATACCCATCGGAAAACTTCACCACACTTAACCATTCATATAAACATTTTCTCTCTAGTTTTGTCAATGTGTAGCAAGCTACTGGTATAACATACGAATTTCCATGCAGTTATAAGTGTAACTCTTTCCTTAAACCCATTTCTTGTAGATCCAATCGAGCCTTGAAACTGTCTTTTATTTTCTTCTCTATGTTCATCAATGTTCCGAAGACATTGTCACATATATTTTTCTCAATATGCATGACATCCAAGTTGTGTCGTAATTTCAGATCACTCTAATAGGGTAACTCAAAAAAGATGTTCTTCTTCCTCTAGTTATAGTCCAATACTGTACGTTTTATCTTCTTCAAATGCGATGTCTTACCAAATCTAACTTCTCCAATGTTACTCAGTTGTTGCATCACATCTTCTCCAGATAGCTCTTTCGGGGGTGACTTATAATCTTGTTTGTCATCAAAGATCATCGTCTTCCTACGCCAACTATGATCACTCAGAAGGAAGCGAAGATGGCCCATATAACACATTTTTCTACCATGCTTCAATGACAATGAACAAATCTCAATACCACATGTACGACAAGCCAACTTGCCCTTCGTGCTCCACCCAGACAAATTTTCATATGCGAAAAAGTCATTTATTGTCCACAAGACTGCTGCATGCAATCGAAATGCCTGTCCTGCAAATGTGTCATACGTTTCTACACCTTGACTCCATAACTCGTTTAACTTATCTACTAACGGCCACAAATACACATCAATATCATTCCCAGGTGACCTGGGTCCAGGAATAAGCAATGACATCATGAAAAATGACTCCTTCATACACAACTAAGGAGGTAAATTGTATGACATAAGTACCACTGGCCACATACTGTACGAGCTACTCTTATTACCAAATGGATTAAAACCATCACTTATAAGACCTAGTCAAACATTGCGAGAATCCTCTGCAAACCAGTCATGTTGCTTATCAAAATTTTGTCAGGCTTCAGAGTCCGTAGGGTGCCTCAATGTACTATCATCATGAATGCGTTTCTCCTTATGCCACCTCATATCTTCAGTCGTCTTATGAGACATAAACAATCTTTGCAATCTGGGTTTCAATGGGAAGTACCTTAACACCTTTTGCGAGATTTTCTTACACCCAGCTTTGTCATACTTCCACCTAGACTCTCCACATTCTCGACACTGTTCAGCATCCTTATACTCTTTCCGATATAATAAACAATCATTTATACATGCATGTATGAGGATGTAACCAAGGCCTAAGTCTCGCATCAAGGATTTTACCTCGTAATGAGACTTAGGCAATGTCTCACCGGCCGGTAATGCTTCTTTCAACAACTCAAGCAACATGTCGAATGATTTGTTACTCCAGTGATTTATTGTCTTCAAATGAAGTAACTTTATAAGAAAATTCAGCTTGGAGAAGTTCTCACACCCTGGATAAAGTGGACGTTGCGCATCCCTCAACAACCTACTAAACTTATCTAATTCGACATCACCCATTGGAGGAATATCTTAGCTACTGCTTGTCGTTGTAAAATCAGTATCCGCAACTGTTCTCCTGAACACATCACCTATGATATCTTGCATTTCGTCAACGTCTTCATCTTCGTCATCTGACACAATTGGGTCTTCGTTGACTTCAGTGGCCTCAACTCTATGGGTCATATCTTCACCATGATGGACCCACCAAGTGTAACCCTGGTCATTCCCAACTATGAACAAATCGTCCTCTACTTTGTCTAAAGCCTTGTATATCATGTTCATGCATTTTTGACATGGACAATTAATCTTATTCCTTGAATCGGCTCGATTTTGCACAAATTCCAAGAACTCTTGAACCCCTTTTTTATACTCTGGGCCAAACCTATTCTTAGCTCGCATCTAACTCTTATCCATCTCTTCAATGAAAAGACTAGAGTTAGTTTACGGGGAATAGGTTTAGGTTAAGGTTATAAGTATAAGTTTTAGGATTTAAAAATAGGTTTAGGTTAAGGTTATACATTTAGGTTTTGGGATTTGAGAATAGGTTTACGTTAAGGTTTAGGTTAAGGTTTAGGTTGTAAGTATAAGTAATAGGTTTAGGTTTAGGTCTAAGTATAAGTTTAGGTTATAAGTATAGGTTTTAGGATTTAAGAATAGGTTTAGGTTTAGGTTATAGGTTTAGGTCATAGGTTATAGGTTTAGGTTTTGGGATTCGAGAATAGGTTTAGGTTAAGGTTATAAGTGTAGGTTATAAGTTTATGTTTAGGTTTAGGTTTAAGGTTTAGGTTATAGGTATGGGTTTGGGTTTGGGTTATAAGTTTAGGTTTACGTTAAGGTTTTAGGTTGAGTTTATAGGTTTAGGTCATGGGTTTAGGTTAAGGTTATATGTTTAGGTATCGATTTATGTTATAGATTTAGGAAATTGGGAATAGGTATTGGGGTACCATACCATAGATTTAGGGAGATGAGATTAGGATTAGGTGTAGGTGTAGGTTTAGGGATTTGAGAATACATTTAGGTTATAGGTTCTAAGTATAGGTTTTGGGATTTGAGAATCGGTTTAGGTTAAGGTTATGAGTTTAGGTTAAGGTTATAAGTTTAGTTTTAGGTTTTAGGTTCAGGTTTTGGTTTTGGTTTTAGGATACCTAGTATTATCTATTACATACAAGTAACATACAACCAATATTGGGCCACCATACCATAAGCTACAATAATTTCATGTTCCCATAAACATGACATCCTCCATTAATAACATATATATATATATATATATATATATATATTATAAGTTTTTTATTTTCATTTACATTCACAAATACATTCATCATCCATCCAAGGAAATTGAAACAAGTACTGTCACTCTATAACTAACAGTTGAAAAGGAAAATTATGCATCTTATCTTACCCGAACATAAACAGTGGTTCCCTCCTTCCAGGGACTCCCTCTCAACAATTGGATAGCTTCGACGCACATCCGGGTCTGTTCCAACATTTTCTAAGCTAATACAATTAAATCCTAAATTAGTTACTCATCCAAGGTTGAATAGTTTGTAATACTTTCATAGTCCCATTTAAACGTCCAAGCCGAAAATCCGGAAGCATCTCCCCATGCCTCTCCAGATAAGTTAATCTTACGTTACATTCCGATGTCAAATATCTAAAGTAATGTAAAGATATTTCGCATTAGATATGGAATGGAAGAAACATATTCAGAGAGAAACGAGGAGATGGACCACGGATCAAGCATGAACATTTAAATAGACTATATGAAAGCATACTATCCATCTAACCTTGAACTGTCCAAAATGGGACAATTTGAGCGATTTCTATGCCACCAAAAATACACCATATCTATGTATGGCCCCATAGAAATCCTCAAACGAGTAACTAATTATCTAGCTTACAAATCTATAAATTATAAGTCACAACTATAGCCTAACTAATCACAATAATAATTTAACGTAAAAAAATGTAATATACAAATTACTTATAAATTGCATTTGTGGCAAAACAACTGATTCCAATTAAACCAAAATATGTAAAATATTTATATGTATCATGAACCAAAATTATGCTCATTTGATTATTTGACTATTAGATTGGTGGACATATATCAGATGGTTAAAATGAAAATAACAGACTTATTCTAACAAATAAGTGTCCAGTACTAATTAAAGGTTAGGATTGTTTAAACAATCTGATGTTTGGATTATAACTTAACAACAACAGGTTTCAAAATTTAGTAGTTTTAATTTTAGTTTATGCCCTATATACCATTTCTAGGTGCCCGCATATCAAGTGTACTACAGCCTACCCTCATAGAAATTACATTTTCAAAGAAAAAACCAAGTCAGGGGATTGCTAGTCTATTTGAATTTTAGACGTCTGTAGAAATTATCAAGTTTCAATACAATGAATGTTTCTAGGAAGTTACCCTACAATATGAAGTAAGCCTAGTCACTCTGACAAAGAATTATTAGTTTCCTGATTGAAACTTCATATAACAAATCTCATATACAGATGGAGATTCAGTACTACTAGCATGTGGCACATGTATATGGTGATCCAAACTGTTATCCATCTTAAGGTTCCACTAATGGACCATTGGATCAGGTAATCCTATCTATGTAATAACAACAAAGAGAAGTCACTAACTGGATTGTAGCGATTTCTATACACTATTCTGAAATGGTAATGATAGTATGATCACTGTCATTTATGCTGTATTGACATGGTCATGGCTGACATCTAGGAAGGAACTGATGTATTGGTTCTCCTATTTTAGCATACACGTGTTTAAATGCAATTCACCAAAAAGCAAAATTCTTCCCATCTGATGCATAAGGCCAACCATCAGGTGCATCTATAATGTGGGCCCCCCATGGAAATCATACGGTGTAAAAATCAGGCCAATCCACTCATCAAGTGGCACACATGGGCATACATTGCAGTTTTTTCAGCTGAAAGGGTAATAGACTCATTATCTCTATCTTCCTATTATTTTAGGATTATGCATTTGAAGGGGTCCAAGATATCATTTTTGAGCTAAGTATCTACTACAAATCTAAGAAGGCATTGTACATTTAAAACCATGATCAACCATGTTTAACTTTCAAAAATCAACTTAAATCGAATTGCTAGGATAATTTTGGGTGTTCACACTCTATCCACAATGTCACCCAGGATAGAATGTAATTTCAAACCAGGCAGTTAGCAAACTACACTACTTTTCTCACCACGTGTCATGCGTAGGACCTTCCAACCACACAATAAGTGGGCCCATCATGAAGTTCACTCAGAGTGAGATTGAACATTCCTGTAGGGAGTGGTTGATTGAACATTCCTGTAGTGAGATTGAACATTCATGTAAGGAGTGACATCTATGCCCACCTTGTAGTCTGAATGACATGATCTACACCGTCCATCAGCCAAATCTACAACTCAGGTGGGCAATATCACAGGAAACGATGGAATCGACACCAACCATAGGTTTATGTGTGGGGCCATTATGGGGTTTATCTTTCATCAAACCCATCCATCAGCCCCACAACCTCTAATTGGCAACCCATAGCCATTGTCTATTGTAGTGCATGTGGCGCAGGTGAGCTGTTGGATCTTGCTGATGTTTTAACTTAGGGCCAGGATCGAGGATAGAAACTGATAGGCGGAGTGCATTTCACATATTCAAAATGGTGGGTCTCATAAGCACCCACCCCTCTGAATCCATAAAAAAATAGTTGAATCAAATGGTAGTAGTAAATGTCAGAACGAAGCATATACCTTTTTTTTCTTGAAGTTCTTGCAATGGCGCCTCTCAATCCAACAACAAAGAGGGAAACCAGTAGTCCCCGATGCACGGAGACAGGTCACTTTATAGCTCTAATCGAGAGAGAGAGAGAGAGAGAGAGAGAGAGAGAGAGAGAGAGAGAGTTTGGGGAATGAATAGAGAGAGGGAGGAAGATGAGAGAGCTGGAGCGATAGGAGAGAGAGAGATTGGGGAACGAATAGAGAGAAGGAGGAAGATGAGAGAGCTGGAGCGATAGGGTTAGGGAGAGGAGCGAGAGAGAGAGCTGGAGCGATAGGAGAGAGAGAGATTGGGGAACGAATAGAGAGAAGGAGGAAGATGAGAGACCTGGAGCGATAGGGTTAGGGAGAGGAGCGAGAGAGAGAGAGAGAGAGAGAGAGAGAGAGAGAGAGAGAGAGGCATTTGGGGATTTTGGGGCCAGCGTCGGGCGAGCGTCTGTATTTGGGCGTGTGCCTAAATTTGGGCCGGGGTCTAGTCTGGCAATGTGGGCCCCACCTTGATATGTGTCAGACATCTACGCCATCAGTCAGATGCACCATCCCATGGTGGGCCTAGGTATTAAAAATCAAATCAATCTATGACTTGTATGGGCCACACCACATTTCCAAGTTGAGAGGGGTTACCCTTCATTAAAACATTCAAAATTATTTTTTGGGCCCACTGAGATGTGGTCCACAAATCCAGCCCATCCATTATGTGTCTACCACTTGGATGAGGGGTCATCCTAAGTTTCAGACACATCCAAATTTCAGGTGAGGCCCACCAAGTGCTTTTATATGTTTTAGGCATGTCTTCAAGTGATTTTAGATGGTATGGCCTACTGGAGTTCCGTATATGGCTGATTTTGGGATATCCCATAATTTTAAGGGGACCCATCAAATGTACGGTGTTGATGTTTGACACACATCATGGTGGGGCCCACACATCTTGATCTCAAGTGGACCACACCACAGGAAATGAATAATGGGTGGATATCCACTATTAAAATCCTCCTAAGGCCCACTGTACTCTTTATTTGAAAATCTGATATGTTAATTAGGCCATAAAGACCCAGATGAAGGGAAACAATAGATATCAGGTTAATCCAAAACTTTTATGGCCCCGAAAATATTTTTAATGGTCAACGTTCATCCAACACTTTCTCCTGTAATGTGGTCCACTTGAGATTTAGATATACCTCATTTTTTTCTCTCATATCATAAAATGATCTATAAAAATAGATGGACGGCATGGATGAAACACATACATCATGGTAGGGCCCATAGAGCACCACATAAATACAATAATAATTGGTTATCCATCATTAAAACCCTCTTAAGGCCCACTGTACTTTTTATTTGACATCTAAACTGTTGATTAGGTCATACAAACCTAGATAAAGGGGAAAAACAAAAATCATCTCGATCCAAGACTTTTATGTCAATTGGTCCTACATTACATGTGTTGGAATAGGCAGGTGGTAGAACTAGCATTGGAATTGGTCCTACATTACATGTGTTGGAATAGGCAGGTGGTAGAACTAGCATTGGAATTGGTCCTACATTACATGTGTTGTCTGGTCAGATTGATGCCATTGAGACTACATAAGGAAAACAACTCACTTGAAAAAACCGCCTCTTGAATACAGTTGGACATGGCTATAGGGACAAGATTTTATTTAACCTTGTTATTTTTATCTTTTATGCGATACAATTTATATAACACAGATATATTGAAGGGAATCAGGCCATCTAGGGCCTAACCACTTCTATCAAAGATGGCTCAACAGAACGTAATATGTAGTGTCCCAAATAAGACTACTTTAGGGGAAACATCATGTGGCAAGGGAGGTATGTTAATATATGACCGACTAGAGATGCATGGTCAAAACATTGACCATTTTCTTTGCCACAACTTGTCCCCTCCATCTTCCTCTTTTCCATCTAGGTATCTTGTAATGAATAGACCTCAGCCTTGATGTCATCATTACTATTAAAGGAGTTCCTCTAATCTTATGTACTCATGCAGTTTAAAACCAACAGAGTAATGAAATGAAATGATCTTAAATAGTTGAAAACCTTCTTCTTTTATGCGTGTTTGCCTTGCAGCCATCAGAAAGGAAAGGTTGTGCCTGATAATCTCATATCTTGGCCCGATTAATAAAACAATTGGCCGCTGCTATGATAGATGTATTTAATTTTAATCGAAGGTCACACACAGCCACCCACTTTACGACACACGCGTTTAGAAATTCAAGTCATGGGTGAAACACTTAAACATTTCAGAACTTTGGTCATTACTTTTGAATAAGGTTCCACCCATCCAACTACCTTCCATGACTTTGGGGGATCACTCCTTTATTACCGAGAACCCAATCATTAATCGGATAATTGCGCACATTAACTGCCGCTTTTGAACTCAGTCTTTAAAAGAAAGACTTAAACATCAAATGGATTAACCTTAATGGTGGCCTATGCAAGAGAGATTATATCTCCAATGGATTATTTTAGGCCTTTGGGTGACATCATTGCTGTAGGTATAGAGATTTTCTTACATTCTTTGTTTACAGATGAATGATTTTTATTTCTCTAGAAATTAATGAAGTTCTTAAGCAAGAACGATTTTCCCAGGAAGTTTTAAATGTCTTCATAGAACTTCAGAATCTTAGACACGTGTTTGTTGATGCAGATGCTGAATTTGATCACTACAAGAATGCCCCGAGATGCCTATCTACTCTTTGCAAAGAATGTTATACTCTTCTGGCCTGTTATGAGGTAGTTCGGAAGAATTGGTTACATTGGACTCGTAAGCATAAGTTCAACCAAAAGATGTTGCAAACACAGACTTACTCTCACAAATGCATACTTCATGACTTGGCCAAGACTAATTAGCTACATCCCGATCGTGATCGACTAGAGAGCACTGAGCTTGTCGCTTTTGTGGATGCTCAGTTGGAACTCTATTGAGGCCGTGCCACTATCAACGAAGCTTAAAAATGATTGGCTGAGATGGAGAAAGAGGCCTTGGACAACTACCTGGCCTACATCGAACACTCCTTGGTTGAGAAATAATCTCATGGGCTAGAAGTGTATGGTAATCTGTGCATGCACATTGTTTAACAAATACATGATAGTGGGGCCCACAGAACTTGATGTCATCACCATATGACGTCTAAGAGGGAAACGAATAGGCTACTGCCCCTGACACCATACCCGTGGCCGGTGGTCGATGCTCTATGGGTCCCACCATGATGTATGTGTTTCATCCATGCAGTCCATCCACTTTTACATATCATAGTAGGGCTTTATACCAAATATGAGAGGGATATAAATCTCAAGTGGACCACACCACATGAAAAGAACAGTGATTGGATATCCACCATTAGAACCCTCCTAAGGCCCACTGTACTTTTTATTTGACATCCAACTTATTGATTATGTCATACAGGCCCAGATGAAGGGAAAAAAATATCAGATTGATCCTAAATTTTATATGGCCCCCAAAAGGTTTTTAATGGTCGACACTCATTCAACACTGTGTCCTATAATGTAGTCCAGTTGAGTTTGGGATATACCTCATTTTTTGTCTCATACCATCAAATGATATGGAAAAATAGATGGACGGTAGGGATGAAACACATACATCATGGTGGAGCCCACAGTGCACGGACCACCAGCCCTTGCGCTGGTGTCAGTGCGAGTAGCCAATCAGTTTCCTGAGAGTGACTTCGTCTCTCTCTCACTCTCTCAATCTCTCTCACTCTCTCAATCGCCAAAACCCTCCCTCATGCAGCCGACGAGAATTCTCCACTTTTCTCTCCAAGAGGTAAAATCCCTTATCTCAGCCCTTGATTTCTCCCTTCCGCGATGCACATCCTCTCAATCTTGCATTAAATCCATCCGTCTGTTTGTCTGTTTTCTACAGATCCATCGACATCAAAAAATGTCTGTTAGCGAACAAGACTGCAACTACACCTGCTTGCTTCTACATGACGATGGCATTTCCATCACGGTATCCTTCAAAAACCCTTTTTCAATTTGAACCGCACCCTCTCTCTCTCTCTCTCTCGCGCGCGCGCACCCTCTCTCTCTCTCTCAATCTCTCTCAATCTCAATACCAATTGAAACTATTTACGGATTTAGGGATTTAGGGATTTGGGGATTTAGGAGTTTAGGGAGTTGGGTCTAATACACAGCTGAACCTAAGAAGTCCAAAATAGCTGGTAGAATCAGGTGGAAATATTTGATCCCAGACCCAAAGTTAATGCTATGTAATCAGGTTTTCATTTGTATAACTGGGACCATGGTTCACTGATCCAGATCATCGGTCTATTGTGTTGTGGATGGTGCACCATGGGTGCTCCAAACTAAAAAAAATCTCCCAAGATTAAGAGATCCTAGCCACCAATCTGTAGCCTTTTTTAGCGAATTTGGATAGTAAGTTTTGAATACATGTAACTGATGGATATCTTAATCACTCAAGCTGAACCTTAGCTACTAAAAATAGTAGGAAGTGGGTGTGGGAGTGGATGCAGAAACTAGTAGTAAATAACCATTTTCAAGCCCAAAGTTTGTAGGAATTGTGAGATTATGAAGCAGGAAAAAATGGTAGAAGATTTTTTTACAATTATAGGGTGAGCTACAACACAACAGATGAATATATATATATATATATATATATATATATATATATATATATATATATATATATATATATAGATATATATATCTCTTGGCAACGAACATGACATGTAGATTTGATAAATTTCATAGTCCAATGTTAGCGAATCAAACCACAACTTCATGGATTTTAAAAGCATTTCTCGTAGTGATAGACTATTTATTACAAAAGGATATGTTTTTTTTTCCTTTTCTTTTACTTTTTTCGATAGTCTTTCATTTTTATTTTTATAGTCGGCTGCTAATTTTGTTAAGCAAGGTTTGCCACAACATGGATGGTTCAACCCTTGAAAATCTCCCAGATTGGGAGATTCTGGTGGGTCTCATTTTTGGTTTGAATGTGGACTATTGCTGCATTTATTTTCAAACCGTCCATTTTTAGGACACAGTATGAAGGGATGGAATTGTTTTATCTAGTACTACGTGGCATGGTCCATCGTGTGGGTTTTACACTAGTTAGAGACCTCGGCCTCCCAAGTGCTCTTCTAGCACTATAAGTTTTGATGCTCCTAATACATTTGGTGGGCCATCAATCAAAAATCACACCGATAAGATGATTTAATCCATCTTTGATTCCTTATTACTTTTCATAGCCATCTTTTTTCCAAGCCATGTATGGGATGGTTAGGATTGTCTGATAGAAGTGATTCTCTATGATGGTGGCCGACTGAGGGATGGATGAAATTATTGATTAGATACCTCCAGTACTCTAAGGCCTGCAATTTGGTAGGGTGAATCCCATGGGATTGGGAGGGATGGGATGAATTTTAAGCTAATGATGGTGATGACAGTAGATTGTTTTAAGATCCATGGGATTGCTTATATCCCAGGACAAGTTCATTAGGTCTGTTTGGCTCACCATGCATATCCCAGGATATAGCAATCCCATCCCTCCTAATACCGTGGGACCGGTCCGGCCAAACAGGCCCTAAGGGAGCTATAAGTTATAATGCTCCTGCCTGGAAATGGTCAGATAATCCCATTTATTGGCCTGAACTATCCATTAAGTGCAGAAAACAATTTGTGGGCCCATAACATCAACGGTTTTGATCACTGAACAATGGGCCCCTCTTATACAATCTGAAAACCTCGACAGTACTTAAATTTAAAATCCATGAATGTTTTTACTTGAATTTTGTTTAGATGGTTAGCATTGGATTCTCAATTGAATAAACTTCCCTGGATCTATTGATTTGATTTGATCATGTGGAGTGCAATGATTTGTGCGACTCAATCATTTCAATTGCTGAGTCTATATTGTAATTTATCATGCCCGAAGATTCAAAGGATGTCGCCCATCCTATATTAACATTAGATCTCAAATGTGTTTGTAAGTGGTTGCTAAAGGGATTGAAGTGTGTATGGGCTGAGAAAAATTATTCTTTTCAGTACCGTGTTTAATTAATTTATTCTTGCACTCTTATTAAGTTGTGGGAGCATCCGTACATGTGCTAGAAACAGAGTAGAGCTTAATCAGTGCTTGCATGAATGAAAAGAATGAGGTGTCTATGATATGAAAGAAGTGGAGATCAAGTTACCATGAAAAAATTCAAAATGTTCAACTGTTCCTTCTCCACCGCATAGTGTAAGTTCACTACTTATGCCTTAGAAAAATTGCTATTCAATTTTTGTTTTAAGTTCAGTTAGTAGAGAAGGACAAACTCTTTATACCAGATGACCTACAACTGATGAAAATTTCCAAGTAAATTGTACGAGGTTTACAGTAATCTTGGAGTGCAGAAAATTTCCAAGTATGTGCAATTCAGTCCGACTTATTTCTCTAATCACGATAGCCTTGGAAGGGTTAATACGAGGGATGGGTTTGCAAAAGGCTGATTAAAACTATATTGGGTTATCTTGCTGGTCCTAAAATGATTATGTCCGGTAAGATAACCCAATAGAGTTTTAATCAGGCTTTTTGCAATCAATCCATCCCTCGTATCGACCCTCCCAAGGGTATTGTGATTAGAGAAATAAGTCGAACCGAATTGCACATACTTGAAAATTTTCTGCACTCCAAGATTACTGTAAACCTCGTACAATTTACATGGAAATTTTCATTAGCGGTAGGTCATCTAGTATAAAGAGCTTGTCCTTCTTTACTAACCGAACATAAAACACGAACTCAATGGCAATTTTTCAGCCTATGAATCTTGTGTATATGCAGAAAAGCAACAGAAGTGGTTAATGCTTTTAATCATTCAATGTCCAACTATGATCCATTGTAGGGACTGCTTGATGAATAGTCTAGAATATTGGTTCTCATCCATAAAAAAATAGATGCCTACCTTATTTTTAAAATGTATTAGCTCGAAATTAATGGAGCAGTCCCGGATGTGCGTCGGAGCTATCCGGATGAGCGGGGGTCCCTAGAAGGTGGGAACCGCTTTTATGACCATGATGAAGCTGTCCATTTCCTATGGACAGCATTGAAAGGGCCTGACCATTTGGACAGGCCATGTTTATGTATTTGCTTAAAATTAATGGAGCAGACTCGGATGTGCGTCGGAGCTATCCGGATGAGCGGGGGTCCCTGAAAGGTAGGAACTGCTTTTATGACCATGATGAAGCTATCCATTTCCTATGGACAGCATTGGAAGGGCCTGGCCATTTGGACAGGCCATATTTATATCTATTTTTTGCAGGGACCACACCCTAAACCTATTCTCAATTACCTAAACTTATAACCTATAACCTAAACCTATTCTGAAATCCCAAAAGCTATACTTATAACCTAAAACCTATGACCTAAACCTATTCTCAAATCCCAAAAGCTATACCTTAACCTAAACTTAAACCTGTAACCTAACCTTAACCTAAACTTATAACCGTAACCTAAAACCTAAAACCTAAACCTAAAACCTAAATGTATTCTCAAATCTCTAAACCTAAACCAACACTTAATCCTAATCTCAACTCCCTAACCTAAACCTAAACCTAAACTTGAAAACCCAAAAACTAAAACCGATCCCGAACCCGAACCCGATTTCCTAAACCTAAACCTTAACCTATTCTCAATTGCCAAGGCTATAACCTATAACCTAAACCTAAACCTAAACCTAAACTTGAAAACTCAAGCCTAAACCCGATCCCGAACTCGATCCCAATTTCCTAAACCTAAACCTTAACCTATTCTCAATTCCCTAAAGCTAAACTTGAAAACCCAAAATCTAAACCCGATCGCGAACCCGAACCCAATTTCCTAAACCTAAACCTTAACCTATTCTCAAATCCCAAAGCTATAACCTATAACCTATAACCTAAACCTAACCTATAACTTAAACCATTGACCTTAACCTAAACCCAAAACCTAAACCTTAGCCTAAACCAAAACCTATAACCTTAACCTAATCCAAAACCTATAACCTAAACCTTAACCTATAACCTATAACCTATTACCTAAACTTATAACTTTAACCTAAACCTAAAACCAAAACCTATAAACTAAAACTTAAACCTAAACCTATAACCTAAACCAAAACCTATAACCTTAACCTAAACCTTAACCTATAATCTAAACCTTAATCTATAACCTAAACTTAGAACCTTAACCTAAGGCTCAAACTAAAACCTAAACCTATAACCTAAACCTATAAGCTAAAACCTAAGCCTAAAACCTAAATGTATTCTTAAATCCTTAAACTTAAACCTACAACTAATCCCAATCTCAACTCCCTAACCTAAACCTAAAACTGAACATGAAAATCCAGGCCTAAACCCGATCCCGAACCCGAACCGGATTTCGTAAACCTAAATCTTAACCTATTCTCAAATCCCTAAACCTAAACCTACACTAAATCCTAATCTTAACTCCCTAACCTAAACCTAAACCTAAACTTGAAAAGCCAAACCTAAACCTGATCCCGAACTCGAACCCAATTTCCTAAACCTAAACCTTAACCTAATCTCAATTCCCAAAGCTATAACCTATAACCTATAACCTAAACCTAACCTATAACCTAAACCTATGACCTTAACCTAAACCCAAAACCTAAACCAAAACCTATAACCTTAACCTAAACCAAAACCTAAAACCTAAACCTTAATCTATAACCTATAACTTATAACCTATAACCTGAACTTATAACTTTAACCTAAACCTAAAACCAAAACCTAAACCTAAACCTATAACCTAAACCTATAAACTAAAACCTAAACCTATAACCTAAACCAAAACCTATAACCTTAACCTAAACCTTAACCTATAACCCAAACCTTAACCTATAACCTAAACTTAGAACCTTAACCTAAACCTAAAACCAGAACCTAAACCTATAGGATAAAACATAAACCTAAAACCTAAATGTATTCTCAAATCCTTAAACCTAAACCTACACCTAATCCCAATCTCAACTCCCTAACCTAAACCTAAACTTGAACATGAAAATTCAGGCCTAAACCCAATTTTTTAAACCTAAGCCTTAACCTATTCTCAATTCCCAAAGCTATAACCTATAACCTAAACCTAAACCTAAACCTAAACTTGAAAACCCAAGCCTAAACCCGATCTCAAACCTGATCCCAATTTCCTAAACCTAAACCTTAACCTATTCTCAATTCCCTAAACCTAAACCTACACCAAATCCTAATCTCAACTCCCTAACCTAAACCTAAACCTAAACATGAAAATCCAGGCCAAAACCCGATCTCGAACCCGAACCCGATTTCCTAAACCTAAACCGTAACCTATTTTCAAATCCCTAACCTAAACCTAAATCTAAACTTGAAATCCCAAAACCTAAACCCGATCCCGAACCCGAACCCGATTTCCTAAACCTAAACCTAAACCTATTCTCAATTCCCAAAGCTATAACCTATAACCTATAACCTAAACCTAACCTATAACCTAAACCTATGACCTTAACCTAAACCTAAAACCAAAACCTTAACCTAAACCAAAACCTATTGAAAGGGCCTAGCTATATGCCCTAGAGGGGGGGTGAATAGGGCTATGTCAAATAAAACTTTTAACAGCAGAATAATAAAAGAAATAAAGCACAATGCTGAATTAAAAGCAATCTCAATAAACTATAATTAAGAGAATGATACCATATCAGTTCGAAGGATAACCTTACACCAACAACCAAAGGTTTAAGGTAGGACAACCTTATTTCTAGAACGTCCTTTATATCTCAAACCAATGAGAAATAAAAAGGAAAGAAATCAAAATAACTTGCAGAAATAAATCCTAAGTTATTACAACATTCCCCACACTTGATTGAAATAAAATGATTACAACATTCATCCACAAATACAATCCACAAAACTAAATGAATAAAGGAATGAAAGAATAAAGCACATCCACAACATAACGATATATAGTGGTTCTCCTGTGTGTACACCAACGGTTATCCAACAGCTATACAGAATGCTACTCAACTCCTAATATTCTCACACAGGGGATATTAGTATGCACTATCAAAATAGGTTTCACATGTTCACCTAAAACCTTTACAATTGTGTCTTTTTATCTCGGGCTTACACAATTCAAAAAACCACACAATCTGAGTTTTCTATCTCTTCTCAGATAACCAAAACAATGAGATTTTTCTGAGAAACCTCAAACAAAATCAAAGAATGTAAATTACACAAATATAAAATACCTGAATCTCCTTTTGAAGTAGCCCGGTAGAACCAATCGGAGTAGAAGTTCGATTCAATGTTCAAAGTCCAATACTCACTTTAAGAATGATTCTAAGTCTAATTGATTTTAAATCAAAACGGCTAGTTCTATTTGATTTTGAATCCAAGAAGGAGGAATATAAAAAATTCCTCTTTTCTAATATGATTGGAATGTAGATCAAAATTAAATACAAAATAAGCTAGCAAAAGGAATATTAAATGCGCACAAAGTAGCTTAAAATTAAACAAAAACTTATCTCAGAGAATGGCCTTAAAATTGCTTGAATTGAATTAAATTGAATTGAAAAACTTTGACGTTCGTGCTCCATTTATAGCTTGAAAAATCCCATCTACGACTGGTCTTAGGATCCCTAGGACTGGTCGTAGCTTCAATAGATTTTCAAAGATTTCCACGGGATAAGGATTAGCTGTTCCACGAATGGTCCTAGGTAGCGTACGACCAGTCGAGGGCCACCTACAACTGATCGTAGGACCCCCAGATTAGTTGCTGGAGTTCGAGTCATAGGGCTAAGACTGGTCGAGGGATGAGTCGTACAACTCACAGGACTGGTTGTAGAATGTCCAGGACTGGTCGTAGGACAACCAGAAAAATTTAAAAATCTTCAACAACCTAAGACTGGCCCTGAAAAACTTAAGACTGGTCTTAAAGTCCTTAGGACTGGTCTTAGAACAGGCTGTACAAGCATATTTAAAATATACGAATTATGTATCTAGAATGACCTACAATAAAGCCCAGCCTAAGGTCAATCTAAGGTCAAACAAACCTTGAAAGTGAGATGAACATTGATAGTTTGTACTCTCAAATGACCCTTATGAGAAGCTTGAGAATTTATGAATCTTGTTGTAGGCCTTCTCGAGTATGAACATTTCTTGACTTGATAAAGTCTTCTTCTATTCTTGTACTTGTTAGAATCTTGAATATGCATAATTGAAGACTTCTATTCTTAAATACTTCATCTATGAGTAGACTTGAAACTTTCTTCATTTAAGTTCTTGTCTTGAAATACGATGTCTTGAAGCAATGAATAGTCTCAAACATGAAACACAAGATATACAAGACATAGACATAGGTTTTGGCACCACAAAATTTGACAACTAAAGGGATATGAAATCATAGCACTTACAATCTCCCCCTTTATCAAATTTGTGACAAAACACATATCATAAAAGATAAGAGCAACATTTGCTCAATAAAGAATCATGAGGCATAAAAGCACAAATTACTCTACTCCCCCTGAATAATACGAGTACTTCTCATATAAACAATAAACAACATGTAAACATCAAGACTGTACTCCAATCAATAAATCCAAATAAATTACTCTCCCTTTCCATACTACTCCCCCTTTACCATACTACTCCCCCTTTTTATCACAAAATGACAAGGGAAAGAGAACAACAACATAGAGAGTAATAAAAAGCAGATAATGAGAAAGGAATATGGAAGGAAATATAATATCTCAAAATATAAATCCAGACTCATTAAGCCATAACCAAGTTAATACAATATCCAAAATAAAAGATAAGATAATGTTATACAATCCAAAAGATAATCCGCCTAATCAGATCCAGAGGAGGGAGTAGGGATAGTAGGATCAATCTGGTGTAAGCTCCTATTAATGCGATGAAGATATTTTCACATATATTTAAACTGCATATCGTGGGCTACACTCATGTTATCAACCTTCTCCTCCAATACACGAAGGCGTGCATCAAAACTAGATGGATCGTAATCAGGATCATTTGGTGATTCAGTTTCTATCTCATCAAATAACTCATCCATATTAACATCATATTGAGGAAGATCGCCAGCTTCCTCTTCATTTTCAGCTTCACCACCATCACCACCAACACCGCCTTCATCAACTTGACAAGGAAGCAAATCCAACTTCATCTTATTAAGATTGGTATTGTTGAAAATAAGATGATGATTGGGTGCCTCATTGATAGGTGTATCGACAAGCATGTGAGTGGCTAAAACAGACATAAGATAACCAAACGGAATATCACTATGACCCGGATGGAGACGAAACTGTATGATAAAATGACAGATCAATGAAGGAAGGCAAACTATGGTACCAGAAGCAATAGAATGCAGTACACGAACCATGAAAGAAGTCAACTCAGTTTTATTACCTGACCGAGGATACAGATTTGAAATGAAAAAAAGATGTAACACTCTGTATCTAGGTAACAGGTACTTTGAAGGGAGCGCACTCCCTTTGTGTGTCCATTGCACATTAATTTTGCATAAGTCTCTTGTTAACATGCATTTTTTCGATTCAGATGGTTTGTCGTATAGAGTATGAATCGGTATACCTTCCTCATTAACGGGTATATCCTTAATACCCAATATCAAATGACGGTCTACTTCAAATTTTCCTTCTCTAGTATCAATTGAAAAAGTTAAATTGTCAAGAGAGAATTCTGAGATACATGCAACCATTGATTGTGTAATTGACTGGTATGTAGGCCCACCCCAAAGTAAAATGTTAGCCCAGCCAACAGATTTAAGGAGAGGAACAATACCAAATAGAGCAATGTGATTGAGATCAGCGGGATGCTCAACGATAATATTACGGACACACAAATCCCGTACATCTTGAGGTTCATCTTCGGGTGACCGAAGGTGCCATTTTTTTATCGATGTAGATCTAGATGAGGATGGACCATGTGATGTTTTCTTCTTCCCTCTAGCAACCATCTTCAACAAGATATACTAAGAGTAAGAGAAATGCACAAAAAGAAGGATGAGTTTTCTCTAGATCAGCAATTTGAGAAGAAACCCCAACAAAAGATGAAATGTAGCTATACAATGATCAAATCAAAGCATAAAGAGCATGAAACTTCATGAAAAATGAAGAAATAGGACTAACCTTAAAGAAATACAAGAAATCCTATGACTGGCCGAGCCACGACTCGTCGTAGGTCGGAGTGAAAATGAAGAAAGAGGAGGTTTTCCCCAAATTATATCATGTTCATGAGCTCCACGACCGGTCGTACCACGACTGGTCGTGTACAGCTACGACCAGTCGAGCATCAACCAAAAATATATATTTAATGTAAAAAAAATAATTAAAATTACAATACATATAATACACTACGATACATGCAAGCAAGAATACTCAATGTAAAATGCACATACCAAGATCAAATTTTAATTTATCAAACCTGTTGTTGTCGAGCGATTTAGTAAATACATCAGCAAGTTAATTTTTGGTTGGTATATATTCCAAGGAGATAACTTTTTATTCAACCAACTCACAAATGTAATGATATCTAATGTCAATGTGCTTAGTACGTGAATGCTAGATTGGATTTTTGAAAATATTTATAGCACTGAAATTATCACAATGTAAGATCATTGAATCTTGATTAATTCCATAATCATTTAGCATGCGTTTCATCCAAACTAGTTGAGTACATGCATATCCAGCCGCAATATACTCAGCCTCAGCAGTGGAGAACGATATTGAGCTTTGTTTCTTGCTAAACCAAGAAACTAAGCAATTTCCAATGTAAAAACAACCACCACTGGTTAATTTTCTATCATCGAATTACCGGCCCAATTAGCATCTGAATACCCGACAAATTGAACACTAGTATCAAAAGGATACCAAAGACCCAAATTTATAGTACTTGCGACATATCTAATAATCCGTTTAACAGCAGTAAGATGTGATTCCTTAGGATTAGACTGATATCTTGCACAAATACTAATACTAAATGCGATATCAGGTCTACTTGTAATTAGATACAACAAACTACCAATCATACTACGATATAGTTTTGGATCTATATCTTTACCCGCAGAGTCTTTTGAGAGTCTTAACGTTGTACTCATAGGAGTATCAAAATTCTTACCATTCTCAAATCCAAACCTTTTAACCAAGTTCATAGCATACTTGGTTTGGGAAACGAAAATTTCATCAGGTTGTTGTTTTACTTGCAACATTAGGAAATAGTTTAGTTCACCAACCGTGCTCATTTCAAACTTTGATTTCATTAACTCCGGAACCTCAATAGACATGTTCGTGTAAGTTGATCCATAAATAATATCATCAACATAAATTTGAACCACTAAAATATCATTGTTATGCTTCTTAACAAAGAGCGTCTTATCGACACTTCCTACTTGAAAGCTATGACTAAGTAAGAATTTAGTCAATTTCTCATACCATGCCCTGGGCGCTTGTTTTAGACCATAGAGAGCCTTTTTGAGACGAAATACATGGTCAGATAACTTGAGGTCTTCAAACCCTGAAGGTTGTTCAACATACACCTCTTCATGTAAATCGCTATTCAAGAAGGCACTCTTTACATCCATTTGATAAATCTTAAATTTTCTAAAGCATGCGATGGAAATAAAAAGTCTGATTGATTCAAGGTGAGCGACTGGAGCAAAGGTTTCATCGTAATCGATGCCTTCAATTTGAGTGTACCCTTATACAACCAGTCTAGCCTTGTTTTGTACTATATTTCTAAGTTCATCAGACTTATTTTTAAAGATCCATTTTGTTCCAATAATGTGTTTATCTTTAGCTCTAGGAACAAGATACCAAACATCATTACGAACAAATTGATTAAGTTCATCCTGCATAGCAACTATCCAATTTTGGTCAGAAAGTCTTCTTTCACATTGACCGGTTCTATTTGGGATATAAAACAAACATAATTACATTGTTCTAAAGTTGTTTGCGAGTACGAACTCCAGTGAGAGGGTTTCCAAGAATTTGATTGGTTGGATGATCTTTGACAGTCCTTGGTTCAGATTCTTTTTGACTTGATGAGATATCTTGATTGTCGATAATAAGAACTTCATCATCATCTGAACTCTGAGCTAGTGTATTCAAATGATCATCAATGACCACATTGATGGACTCTTGAATCACACCAGTTCTCTTATTTAGAACCCTATAAGCTCGACTATTCAAAGAATAACCAAGAAAAATACCTTCATCACTCTTCGTATCAAACTTTTCCAAATTTTCATGATCTCGTAAAATATAACACTTGCTGCCAAAAACTCGAAAGTATTTAACAGTAGGTTTCTTTTCAGACCATAATTCATAAGCAATCTTATTATCAGATTTACTGGTATAAACTCGATTAATAATATAGCATGCAGTATTAACTGCTTCAGCCCAAAGATTTCTAGAGAGCTTCATGCTATTCAACATAACATTAGCCATATCCTGAAGCACTCTATTTTTTCTTTCAACTATACCATTTTGTTGTGGTGTTTTGGGTGCAGAGAATTCATGCGATATTCCCTGATCGCTACAGAATTTCTCAAAACTACTATTTTTGAATTCGGATCCATGATCACTACGGATCTTACTAACTTGAGAATCTTTCTCATTTTGGATTCGTTTAATGACCTTTTTCACTTCATCCAGGGTTTCAGTTTTATCTTTTAAGAATGATACCCAAGTGAATCTGGTATAGTCATCTATGATAACAAAGATGTATTTTTTTCCTCCTTGACTCTCCGTTCTGGTTGGTCTAATAAGATCCATGTGAAGAAGCTCGAGTGGTCTAGATGTGGTATTGAAGTTCACTTTCTTGTGAGAGCTCCTAGTCTGTTTGCCTAACTAGCATTCACCACATATTTTATCTACTCTTTACAATTTGGATAGACCTCTAATTAGATCTCTTTTGCTCAATCTAAATAAGTTTCGGTAGTGTACATGTCCAAGGCGTTTATGCCATAATTCAGTCTCATCGGTATGGACCATGTAACACGATTGAGTAGATGAGCTTGTATCACTAACAATGTGGCAGTTTTCAGAAGTTCTGCGACCAGTTAGTATAACAGAACCCTTTTTATTAACTATCTCACAACCTTGATTAGAAAACTTCACACTATGGTTGTTAGCGCATATTTGAGAAATACTTAGAAGGTTGTGTTTTAAGCCATCAACATATAAAATATTCTTAAATAAGGGAAGGTTATAAAGTTGAACCGTACCTGGCCAATGATCTTGCAATTGCTTCCATCACCAAATGTGACTGACCCGTCAGTCAAATCTTGTAGATCGGTGAATAAAGCCTTGTCGCCTGTCATATGCCTGGAGAAACCACTATCTAGGTACCACTTTGAACGACTTGTAGCTTTGAAAGTAGTGTGGGCAACCAAGCAGGCAACTTTAGGAACCCATTTCAGAACTGTTTTGGGTTTAGGAGTATAGATGGTCTTTTTCTGTCTGTTGTTATAGGAGAGACCTATAGAGTTAGACTTTAATAGCTCCTTGAGTAGATTATTTATTTTTTTAGCCAAAGGATTTCGATTTTGAACATCAAAGTTGACATGGCTACCTTTAGGTTTTTAAAAAGTCCTTGAATTTTTAGAAAAACCTTGATAAGTATTCTTTTCTTTTGAGGTTGAAGACTCTCCTTTTACAAATTTAGGAGCAATATTCTTTTGTTTAGGAGATGTATTCTTATCATAGCCCAACCCGGATTGATCGCCACATTTTCTTGATCCGGACAATAATTTTTCCAATTTAGGATCACCTTGGGCATATCTCCATGTGTCTTTCAAACTCAGAAGAGAAGCTACCTCATTTTTGAGTTTCTCATTTTCGGATCTCAAATCTTCAATTTTGGAGGTTTTGAAATCTAAATCACATTTGGTCTTTTCAAAAGAATCAGAAATATGAGACTTTTCTAAAACGAGAGACTCATAATCTTCTTTAAGCTTAGAAAATTTTTCTTTTTGTAACTTAAGCTTGACGGTAATTTTACAACTCTCCTTATAAAGGGCATTATAGGCATCCTGAAGATCATCTTCATTATCGCAATCACTATTTAGATTTTCTTCACTAGATATTTCATCATTATCTCAAAAAGTCATCTTGACTAGAGTCATAAGGGCTTTAACATCATCACCCGACTCAGTTTCAGAATCTTCTGATTTTGAAGAGGATTCAGAATCAGACGATTCATCCCAAGTAGCCAACATGTTTTTTCTTTTTGATTTGTCCTTTTTAGGACATTTGTTAGCTAAGTGCCCATACTCTTGACAGTTGTAACATTGACTATCTTTCAAAGATTTTTGAGCTCTAGGTTTAGTTCGTCTCTTATCATTTGACTTTTGAAAATCAACTTTTTTCTTGCTTTTGAAAATTTTGTAAAACTTTTTTGCTAAAAGCGCCATATCATCTTCGGAATTTTCTAAATCTGAAGTGCTCTCTTGTGAAACATTTTTAGATGATTTGAGAGCAATTGATTTTCCTTTAGGAGCTTTAAAGGATAACTCGTAGGTTTGAAGTGAACCAACTAGTTCCTCAACCCTCATGGTATCTGTATCACGAAGTTTCTGAATCGCAGTTACTTTAGAATTGAACCGTTCAGGAAGTGAGCGTAGTATCTTTGTGCACACTTTACTTTCTGGGATTCTATCATCAAGACCCCACATACAGTTCACAATGTCATTCAATCTAGTGTAGAAGTCCATAAACATCTCATTCCTCCATATGAATTTCTTCAAATTTAGTTGTGAGGAGTTGGACTTTAGATTTCTTGACAATAGATGTACCCTCGTGTGTCATTTCTAATACATCTCATGCTTGTTTTGCATTTTCACAAGAGATGATTCTTTTGAATTCATCTGGTGATAATGCACAAGTAATTGCATTTAGTGCTTTTGCATTAGCACTACTCTCACTTTTCTGAAGTGTGGTCCAAAGAAAATAAGTTGTTACTTTCATTGATTTTGAACCATCGCCATTAGTTACTTCAGTGATAGGTGGGTTCCATTCATTCACTGTGGCCAGCCACACACTTTCATCCATGGATTTGAGGAAGATCCTCATCCTGGCTTTCCAATAAGCATAGTTTGTGCCATTAAAGGGTGGTGTCCTAGTGACTGATAGGCTATCAAAATTTGACATCTTAATATATCTTAGATCATTAGCTTAGGAAATAAATCTAATAAATAAACAATAAGCACGAGCTATTAGGCTCTGATACCACTTGAAAGGGTCTAGCTATATGCCCTAGAGGGGGGGTGAATATGGCTATGCCAAATAAAACTTATAACAGCGGAATAATAAAAGAAATAAAGCACAATGCTGAATTAAAAGCAATCTCAATAAACTAGAATTAAGAGAATGATACCATATCAGTTCTAAGTACAACCTTACACCAAAAACCAAAGGTTTAAGGTAGGACAACCTTATTTCTAGAACGTCCTTTGTATCTCAAACCAATGAGAAATAAAAAGGAAAGAAACCAAAATAACTTGCAAAAATAAATCCTAAGTTATTACAACATTCCCCACACTTGCTTGAAATAAAATGATTACAACATTCATACACAAATACAATCCACAAAACTGAATGAATAAAGGAATGAAAGAATAAAGCACATCCACAACACAATGATATAGAGTGGTTGGCCTGTGTGTACACCAACTATTATCCAACAGCCACACAGAATGCACTCCACTCCTAATATCCTCACACAGGGGATATTAGCATGCACTATCAAAATAGGTTTCACAGGTTCACCTAAAACCTTCATAATTGTGTCTTTTTATCTTGAGCTTACACAATTCTAAAAAACATACAATCTGAGTTTTCTGGCTCTCCTCAGATAACCAAAACAATGATAGTTTTCTGAAAAACCTCAAACAAAACCAAAGAATGTAAATTACACAAATGTAAAATACCTGAATCTCCTTTTGAAGTAGCTCGGTAGAACCAATCGGAGTAGAAGTTCGATTCAACGTTCAAAGTCCAATACTCACTTTAAGAATGGTTCTAAGTCTAATTGATTTTAAATCAAAAGGGCTAGTTCTATTTGATTTTGAATCCAAGAAGATGAATATAAAAAATTTCTCTTTTCTAATAAGATTAGAATGTAGATCAAAATTAAATACAAAACAAGCTAGCAAAAGGAATATTAAATGAGCACAAAGTAGCTTAAAAATAAACACGAACTTATCTCAGAGAATGGCCTTAAAATTGCTTGAATTGAATTAAATTGAATTGAAAAACTCTGAAGTTCGTGCTCTATTTATAGCCTGAAAAATTCCATCTACGACTGGTCTTCGGATTCCTAGGACTGGTCGTAGCTTAAATAGATTTTTAAAGATTTTTGCAGGATAAGGATTAGTTGTTCCACGACTGGTCCTGGGTAGCCTACGACCGGTCGTGGGCCACCTACGACTGGTCGTGGGTCACCTACGACTAATCATAGGACCCCCAAATTAGTTATTGGAGTTCGAGTCATAGGACTAAGACTAGTTGAGGGATGAATCGTACAGCTCATAGGACTGGTCGTAGGATGTTCAGGACTGGTTGTAGGATAACCAGAAAAATCTAAAAATCTTCAACAACCTAGGACTGGTCCTGAAAAACTTAAGACTAGTCGTAGCAGAGCTAGGTCTGGTCTTATAATAGCCCGTATAAGCATATTTAAAATATATAAATTATGTATCTAGAATGACCTACAATAAAGCCCAACCTAAGGTCAATCTAAGTTCAAACAAACCTTGAAAGTGAGATGAACATTGATAGTCTGTACTCTCAGATGACCCTTAAGAGAAGCTTGAGAATTTATGAATCTTGTTGTAGGCCTTCTTGAGCTTGAAAATTTCTTGACTTGATAAAGTCTTCTTTTATTCTTGTACTTGTTAGAATATTAAACATGCATACTTGAAGACTTCTATTCTTGAATACTTCATCCATGAGTAGACTTGAAACTTTCTTCATTTAAGTTCTTGTCTTAAAATATGATGTCTTGAAGCAATGAATAGTCTCAAACATGAAACAAAAGATATACAAGACATAGACATAGGTTTTGGCACCACAAAATTAGACAACCAAAGGGATATGAAATCATAGCACTTACACCTATAACCTTAACCTAAACAAAAACCTATAACCTAAACTTATAACTTTAACCTAAACCTTAAACCAAAACCTAAACCTAAACCTAAACCTATAACCTAAGCCTATAAACTAAAACCTAAACCTATAACCTAAACCAAAACCTATAACCTTAACATAAACCTTAACCTATAACCCAAACCTTAACCTATAACCTAAACTTAGAACCTTAACCTAAACCTAAAACCAAAACCTAAACCTATAACCTAAACCTATAAGCTAAAACCTAAACCTAAAACCTAAATGTATTCTCAAATCCTTAAACCTAAACCTATAGCTAATCCCAATCTCAACTCCCTAACCTAGACCTAAACCTGAACATGAAAATCCATGCCTAACCTGATTTCCTAAACCTAAACCTTAACATATTCTCAATTCCCAAAGCTATAACCTATAACCTAAACCTAAACCTAAACCTAAACTTGAAAACCCAAGCCTAAACCTGATCTCGAACCCGATCCCAATTTGCTAAACCTAAACCTTAACCTATTCTCAATTCCCTAAAGCTAAACCTACACCAAATCCTAATCTCAACTCCCTAACCTAAACCTAAACCTGAACATGAAAATCCAAGCCTAAACCCGATCCCGAACCCGAACCCGATTTCCTAGACCTAAACCGTAACCTATTTTCAAATCCCTAACCTAAACCTAAACCTAAACTTGAAAACCCAAAACCTAAACCCGATCCTGAACCCGAACCCGATTTCCTAAACCTAAACCTTAACCTATTCTCAATTCCTAGAGCTATAACCTATAACCTAGAACCTAAACCTAACCCATAACCTAAACCTATGACCTTAACCTAAACCCAAAACCTAAACCTTAACCTAAACCAAAACATATAACCTTAACCTAATCCAAAACCTATAACCTAAACCTTAACCTATGACCTATAACCTAAACTTATAACTTTAACCTAAACCTAAAACCAAAACCTATAAACTAAAACTTAAACCTATAACCTAAACCAAAACCTATAACCTTAACCTATAACCTAAACCTTAGAACCTTAACCTAAACCTAAAACCAAAACCTAAACCTATAACCTAAACCTATAAGCTAAAACCTAAACATAAAACTAAATCTATTCTCAAATCCTTAAACCTAAACCTACACCTAATCCCAATCTCAACTCCGAACCTAAACCTAAACCTGAACATGAAAATCCAGGCCTAAACTTGATCCCGAACCCGAACCCGATTTCCTTAACCTAAACCTTAACCTATTCTCAAATCCCTAAACCTAAACCTACACCAAATCCTAATCTCAACTCCCTAACCTAAACCTAAACCTAAACTTGATAACCCGAACCTAAACCTGATCCCGAACCTGATTTCCTAAACCTAAACCTTAACCTATTCTCAATTCCCAAAGCTATATAACCTATAACCTATAACCTAAACCTAAACCTAACTTAAACCTATAACCTTAACCTATAACCTAAACCTATAACCTTAACCTAAACCCAAAACATATACCTTAACCTAAACCAAAACCTTTAACCTTAACCTAAACCTAAACAACCCAAAACCTAAACCTAAACCTATAACCTAAACCTATAAACTAAAACCTAAACCTAGACCTAAACCTAAACCTATAACCTAAACAAAAACCTATAACTTATAACCTAAACTTATAACCTTAACCTAAACCTAAAACCATAACCTAAACCTATAAGCTAAAACCTAGACCTAAACCTAAAACCTTAACCTATTCTCAATTTCCTAAAGCTAAACCTACACCAAATCTTAATCTCAACTCCCTAACCTAAACTTAAACCTAAACATGAAATTCAAGGCCTAAACTCGATCCTGAACCTAATTTTCTAAACATAAACCTTAACCTATTCTCAAATCCCTAAACCTAAACCTACACAAAATCCTAATCTCAACTCCCTAACCTAAACCTAAACCTAAACCTAAACTTGAAAACCCAAACCTAAACCTGATCCCGAACTCGAACCCAATTTCCTAAACCTAAACCTTAACCTATTCTCAATTCCCAAAGCTATAACATATAACCTAAACCTAAACCTAACCTTAACCTATAAACTTAATCTAAACCCAAAACGTAAACCTAACCAAAACCAAAACCTATAACCTTAACCTAAACCAAAACCTATAACCTAAACCTTAACCTATAACCTATAACCTATAAACTAAACTTACAACCTTAACCCAAACCTAAAACCAAAACCTATAAACTAAAACCTAAACCTAAACCTAAACCTAAACCTAAAACCTAAACCAAAGCCTATGACCTTAACCTAAACCTTAACCTATAACCTATAACCCATAACCTATAACATAAACTTATAACCTAAACTTTAACCTAAACCTAAACCTATAAGTGTAGGTTAGAGGTTTAGGTTGTTTTTCTTTTCGTTTGTCTGGATCACCTCTCATATGTTCTCTCTTTTCATTTGTTTTTTTTTTGGTAGAATTGTTTGTGTTTGGATGAATGTAGTTTGTTTGAATGGATTTACATAGTTTGGGTTTAGATGGATGTGAATATGATGAAATATATTATATAACAGGTATATATCAGGATGAATATGATGAAATTTCAGATGAAATATTTTTTAAAAAGAGACCCTTTAGCGACGAAAATTTTCTTCGCTAAAAGACCCAAATGCTTTTTAGCAACGAATATTTTCGTAGCTAAAAGTCCGGTTCTTGACTTTTGGTGACGAACACCGTCATTGCTAAAAAGCTATTGGCGACATGTATGTTCGTAGCGAAACGTTCGGGCAACTAACCGTGTCAATTTTTTTTTACGACAAACAATTGCATCACTAAAAAATTATTTGCGACGGTTTTAGTTCGTCGCTAAACGTCATTTAAGCACTTTTGTAGTTTCAAGACTTTTGGAGAAGAAACTATTCGTTGCTAAACATTTTATTGGCGACGGTTTTGGTTCATCGCGAAAAGTCGTAGAGAATAGGGCTCAATAATTTTGGCGACTCACATTTCTGTCGCTAAAAAGATTATTGGCGACTAGTTTCGTTCGTCATTAAATCTCAGGGTAAATAGAAGTTTAAAAACTTTTGGCGACAAACATTTGCATCACTAAAAATCTTATTTGTGACGGTTTTAGTTCGTCGCTAAACGTCATTTAGCACCTTTATTGTTTCAAGACTTTCGGAGATGAAACTACTCATTGCTAAACATTTTATTGGCGATGGTTTTGGTTCGTCGTGAAAAATCCGAGACAATAGGGCTCAAAAATTTCGACGACGCATAGTTTCGTTGCTAACAGGATTATTGGCGATGATTTTCGTTCGTCATTAAATCTCAGGGTAAATAAAAGTTTAAATACTTTTGGCGACGAACATTTGCATCGCTAAAAATATTATTGGCGATGGTTTTATTTCGTCGCGAAAAGTCAAGGCAAAAAGGGCTGAATTTAGTTTTAAAATACTTTTGGCAACGAATAGTTTCGTCGGTATAAATGTTTTGGCGACGGGTTTTGTTCGTCGCTAGAAAAAGGGCTAAAAGTTAGCTTAAAATTTTTAAAACATTTTTCGATGAAGAGTTTCGTCACTAAAAGTGACTTTTAGCTACGAATTTATTTTGTCGTCGCTAAAAGTTATCTTTTAGCGATGAAATGTATTTTCGTCGCTAAAAGTTGGTATTGGCGATGAAATTAGTGTTCACCGCTAAAATTTCATTGCTAAAAACCCTATTTCTTGTAGTGTAGGTTCCTTTTAGATTATGAGATATCCTAAAAATCAGCCATACGTGGAACTCAAGTTGTCCACACTGGAAAAAGTAGCAGGAGATTGTATGTCTACCATTGAAACCCTTTTTGGGTCACGCGAGTTTTGGATCTATATGAAATTTGTTTTGTCTCTTAATTCAGGTCTTTATGACCTTATAAACAAATTGGATGGAAAATAAATGTTATAGTCGGCCCCACCTCTGTGGAAGCAGGTTGGCCGGTGTACAGCCGCTATATAGCTGCTATATTGACGTAAGCAAGTTCTATGAGGCCTGCTGCATGTGTGACGGTCCACACCATCCAATCCACAGGACGTGCACCCCACCATATGTATGTGTTGTATATGCAAGTCGTCCATCCATGAGGGGGGGGGGGGGGGGGGGGGTGTGAGACCCATTAGATGTGTCTCATCCAGACCGTCCAGATTATGTGGGGCCCATCATGGTATATGTGTTGTTACCACATCGTCCAGCCACGTGGATATGGGGCCCACATAATGTGAGTTTTTTATCACCACCGTTCAGATAAGCTGGACAGTGGGACCCGCGTGATGTGTACATGAAATCCATATCATCCATCCCTTTTCCATCCCACTGTGGTCATATGTAAGGCCCACCATATGCTTGTATTTTATTCAGGCTATCCAGTTTTTGGACACCCAACCTGAGCAAGCAGCAGGTGGGCTGACCATCCAACAGATGGCACACCTTGTTGTAGGTGTTGTATATTCATGTTGTCTATCCACTGTGGGGCCTATTGATGATGTATGGGGTTCCCACACCCTCCTTCAATCCTCCTAGGCCCACACAAGGATGTGGGTCTAGTTTTTCCCTTGGAACGGACCCAAATTTCAGGTGGACGCCCCCAGCAACAGTTGGGTTGGGGTGTCCCACCATGGGGCTGCATTATTAGGCTCACCATGATATATGTGTTAAATACAAGCTATCCATTCTTTTTTGGGAGTTTTTTTTCCCAGATTATTTTAGGCGTTAGGTTGAAAAATGAAGTTAATCCGAATATGTGGTAGGTCACAATGTTAAAACTTGTTTTTAAATAGTGATGTTTACATCGAAATTGTTAGGGCTTGCTGTGATGTTTCTACTCACTGAAAATATTGAATATTGGACTCTTTAGATATGTCATGAGCCCGGAAACCCAACCGACGGAGTGGATTGTCCTGATGTGGGCCCCACCTATGAAAATTCTCAAAAAAAGGTGCTAATGCTATTGCTGCAGCGTCCTCGAGGACACTGACATCAAGCAGCATCCTACTGCTGATGAGATAGGCAGGGATGGTGGGCCCCACTGCAGGTCCCATCATGATGATTGTCAATCATCTACACCGTGCATTTGATAGGTTCCCTTTAGATTATGAGATATCCCAAAAATTAGCCGTACGCGGAACTCAGGTGGTCCACACTATAAAAAGTAGCAGGAGATTATATGTCTACCATTGAAATCCTTTTTAGGTCACACGAGTTTTAGATCTATATGAAATTTGTTTTGTCTCTTAATTCAAGTCTTTATGACCTTATAAACAGATTAGATGGAAAATAAACGTTATGGTGGGCCCCACGTGGGACCCACCTCTGTGGAAGCAGGTTGGTTGGTGTACAACAGCTATATAGCTGTTATATTGATGTAAGCAAGCTCTACGGGGCCTGCTGCATGCGTGACGGTCCACGCTGTCTAGTTCACTAGACATGGACCCCACCATATGTATGTGTTATATATGCAAGCCATCCATCCATGGGGGGAGGGGGGGGGGCGTCCGGATTATGTGGGGCCCGTTATGGTATATGTGTTGTTACCACATAGTCTTGCCATGTGGATATGGGGCCCACATAATGTGAGTGTTTAATCACCATCATTGAGATGGGCTGGACAGTGGGACCCACATGATGTGCACATGAAATCTGTACCGTCCATCCCTTTTCCATCCCACTATGGTTGTATGTAAGGCCCACTATATACATGTATTTTATCTAGGCTATCCAGCTAATGGACGCCCGACCTAGGCTAGCAGCAAGTGGGCTGACCGTCTAGCAGACGACCCACGTTGTTGTAGGTGATGTATATTCAGGCTGCCTATCTATTGTGGGGCCCATTAATGATGCATGGGGTTCCCACACCCTCCTACAATCCTCTCAGGCCCACACAAGCATGAGGGACCAGTTTTTCCCTTGGAACGAACCTAAATTTCAAGTGGACGCCCCCAACAACAGTTGGGTTGGGGCGTCCCACCATGGGGCTGCATTATTAGGCTCACCATATTATATGTGTTAGATACAAGCTGTCCATTCATTTTCGGGAGTGTGCGGGTTGTCCCATGAGACCCACCTTGATGTGTATACCATTTGCAAGACCATGGGCCCCATTACTATGTAAGGCCCACCTTTCCCAAGTATTTGTCAGGCCATCCACGCATATGGACCATCCTAGCTAGTTGAACATTGCTGGACTTGAAGCCCAATAGTAGGCCCACCTTATTTTATGAGTTCTATCCATGCTTCCATCTGATGGGGCCCACTGCGATATTTATGGGCCACCTTGAATTAATTGTTTTGCCCAGCTAATTTATTTGTTAGACCCCAGTAGGCCTAGGAAGTTGTGTGGGCTGGATTCCAGCAAAGGCCCAGAGAATTTTACATCTAGTTGATTGTTTTGAAGTAGTATGGCCCACCAGATTGGAGGTGTTTTGTTCACTCTCAATGCCTATGTTCTGTGAGATTGTGGGCCCTGTTTATGTCCTATACGGCCCACTAACCATTTGATTGAATGAGGACCTTGCCGTCCAGATTTTTGGTTGCCCAGACAGGCCCAGATGGGCTGGACGTCTATTTCGACAAGAAAACAAATGCATTCTATTCGGGGGATTTATTCAATGATAACAAAGAATGAATGAGAGAGCATTCATCACATTTATTTGAGTTCATTTATATCCTCTGATTCCCTTGATTCTGAAAATAAAGTATAATTAATGCAATGTACTGAATGAAAGAGAAGATAGCTCGATGAAAATTTTGGTAGCATAACAATGCTATTTCGGACATCTCCTAGGTACTTAGGAGGAATTGATGATATGATCAGCCAGTCTTCCAATGAGATAGAAATTTCAGCAGCATTCCAGCGCTATTTCGGTCATCTCCTAGGTACTTAGGAGGAATTGTTGATTTGATCAGCCAGTCTTCAATGAGATAGAACATCCTTCCGGTCGTTCTTTCTTAAAATATGAAGCACCCCGTTGAAGTATGGCCAGAACCTGAAGAAATTAGGCCGATTACGCTAAACGGGCCTGAAAAGTCTCCCAAAATGTAAGATCAGGGGGTTTCCATCGTCCGTTCGGACCGAAACTTTATCTGCAGCCGTAGAACCACAAATTAGCCATACATGTCAAATTTCAGCTCTTGAATCCATGTAAAAATGGCTGAACTAACAAATCAGCCCCTGAAATCATGATTTGGGGCCCACCTGATATCTGGACATGCTTCAGATTTGGTCCCAACATGCTAAATGTAATGGCAAAGCGGATGGATGGAGTAGATTCCCCACGAACATTACGTTGAAGCCCATATGTACATTGCATGTACATAGTGTGCTCGTGCACTCACCACGCACCGCACGAGCTCTCGGTCAATGGTTAGTTTGACCCGACCTTCTTCCTCAAAAGTAAACAGCGTCTCGTGCACTCACCATGCACCGCATGAGCTCTCGGTCAATGGTCAGTTTGACCCGACCTTCTTTCTCAAAAGTAAACAGCGTCTAGACGCTGTTCATCGGTTCTGCGTAGTGGGGCCGACTCTCTGCTCCATTGAATGATCAGAGCCGTCCATCCTCTTCAGATGATGGGCCTTACCCTCGCCTAGCTCTCCTTTTGTCACCATGCAGGCTCTTGTGAAATCTTAACCGTTAAACATAGGCTGAATGGTTTAGCAGAAAACCTGGTGGACCGCACTGCTTTCACTTCAAAAGCTGTCCTTCCTTGGTGGTTTTTCACCGTGAGACCAATAAACGGAGTGGATTTTCCAAAAAACTCTAGTAAATGGGCCATCAAAAATCACAAAGTCGACGTACATCGACTCTGTTCAAAAGAGGTGGGCCACCATCCGAGCCGTCTATCAAATAGAGGGAGAAAAACCAATCAGGGTCATGTTGAGCTTTGGCGACCATGCTCATCCATATGATCTCTACAACGATTGAAAAAGGACCGTTCGGTGACTTTTAAGGCTTGATTATCTGGGTGGGCCGTGTGAACAGACAATGAGAACTCTCCTTTCACGGTCGAAATCTCGAGAGGAAGACATTGTGCAGTGTGGATCTTTCAAGAGATGACCGTACTGGGCATTAACAGCACCCCAGTAAAAGGAAGAAGCTTTCTTCATCTTTTCACGTCTGTAGCTCCGCCCGGTTGCGCAGGTACGCGCAGCAGAAAACTTCTTTACGCAGGTATGTACAGCAGCAAACTTCCTTACGAGGGTACGCGCAATAGTCTTCGTCTGTTGCGTGGGCTGGCACAACAGCCAAGCTCTCTCTCTTCTAACTTCTTTTCCTTGTTTCTTTAGCCCACCATCTGATCTAGCTGATCCAACCCCTCAAATGGAGTAGAAGTGGGGTATTTATCGGCCACACCATTCTTACAGAGTGGTGATCACCACCACCTATCTCTTCACATATGATCTTCTTCTTTTCTTAAACTATGGTGACCACCAAGCTACCTCTTCAATGGTAGTGTATAACCTTTCTCCCTTAAAATGACACATGTGCAACCCTTTTTACCAAACTACCCTTTTCAATCCCTTTTACTAGAATACCTAAACTACCCCTGGAACTGAATTTTTCCCAGAATACCTAAACTACCCCTGGAATTGGACTTTTACCAGAATACCTAAACTACCCCTGGACGTGGAATGTTATCAAAATACCTAAACTACCCTTGGACATGGAATGTTATCAAAATACCTAAACTACCCCTGGACATGGAATGTTATCAAAATACCTAAACTACCCATGGAACTGGAATGTTATCAAAATACCTAAACTACCCCTGGAACTGGATTTTTACCAGAATACCCCCGAACATGGATATATTTTTTTATGCCTCAACAGATGCCCCCTCGATCCTTCTTTGATCGATTTCTGAAATCAAATGGAGGATTGATTTTCCTCCGCCTGAAAAACTTGAATGAACTACAACTGAAGGATGACTGGATGATCATGCTTACATAGCAGACTGACTGATCATACTTGCATGGCAGACTGGATGATCATACTTGACCAGAAGATTGAATGATCGCATTCGATTAAAAGATTGGAATGCTCACATTTAAATGGAAGACTGGATGATCTTGAATGAAAAGCTTGAATGATTGCATTCGAACAAAAAGCTTGAATGAAGGCACTTGAACAGAAGACTGGAATGCCCCCAGCCAGCAGTGTCGAGCAGATGTTTCACTAGAGAGGATAAAATTCTCTTTTCACTGAAGCACGTCTCTGCAACAGGTGTGACGACTTTATCTTTGAGCAATTTGATCAGAGAACTATCTTTCAATACCGTCGCTGCTGTAACGGTCTCTTTGATCAACTCCAGTGATTCTTTCCTTCAAGTCTGTATCTGGGGCTATTCTTTAACGCTGCTCCTGTCGCAACAACTTTTTTGATAGTTTCTTTTATTCACGATCTGCATAACCTAAGCTTTTGAATAATGTCTCTCCTGCCAAATTAATCGGAATTAGTATCTTAATTCATTATAATTTTTTTTTTCAATGTAGCTTTATGAAGCATTGATAATTTTTGAAATAAATTGAGAATTTCTTCTCTTTTTAGGCTGAGTGTGATATTTGCAATATGATTTAATCACTCTTTGTGCTTGTCCTCGTGCTTTGTATTCTTCATCTTTAACTCCAAAGGTTCAACCGCTGAGTCTTTTTACTGAGTCTTCTCTAGTTTGTGCTCCTTAGCATTTCCTCATAGACTTTTCCTTAGATTTTTGTTGATTCAAAAAAATAAACAATACTTTTTCTAATTTTCATTTAATGGCTTTTCAAAGGATATAAAAGTTACTGATGATAACGCTTCCATCTGTTCTTTGTCTCCATCAGATCCTATACTTGGAGTCTTGCAATATTATTATCTATAATACTTAGCATATGAATTCCTTAGCCACGTATAAGAGATTATCAAAAAGACCAAGGAATAGATTATTTTGAAGACATTAAATCCTGCCCCCTTTTCAGGTCAATGTCACATAAAGATTTCTTCAGAAGATAATATTTCTGAAGTGAAGCTTTCTGATACTCCTGAAGGATGAATAATATTTACTGCTATTTTAACGAATCCAAGGAATATATCTGATTCCTTATATTGTCCGGTAGAGAATGATAATTCTTCACTAGTTTATGCTCTACCCCCTTTTGAGAACCTTATGCGATAATATGCTTCTATTCACTAAGAAGGCAAGAGACGAAAAGACCTTACATCTCTTGTTAATATAGTAATTGACCTTGGAGACTTGAGCTTTTGACTAGATAATCGCCAATATCTCGAAGGCATTTTCTATTGATGAAATTTGAACCTGAGTCAAGAGAAAAGCATTTTTGCATGTTTTCTAATTAATGTTTAAAATTTTCATCAGGCAATTACATATTTATGCATATCTAAATTGAAATATGTATTTATAGAATTTTGAGTGCTTCACATAGCATATACTTTTTAAGCAATGGAGATATGTACTTTTGACTGACCATACTTTGACTAGACAAAACTGACCTTGACCTGACTTGATTGGACTAGTCTAGATTGAACTAGACTGACACTTGCACATACAGTTTAGGCTCTTGAGTAGTGGAACTACACAGTTTAAGCTCTTGAGTAGTGGAGCGACACATAATTTAAGCTTTTTTTATTAATGGAGCAACACAGTTTAAGCTCTTGAGTAGTTGGAGCAATCACGGCCGTGAATAGGATTTACGAACCAGGATGGCCACAGTAACTCTCTAGAGTTTGCAGGGCTTTTTTTCCTGGCTACCTTAAATACTAAATTTAAGGTCGCCAATCCATCAATGGGTAGGTTTAGTATAGTCCTTCCCCATGAGTTAGTACCGAAATCAAACCAGGGATCTGGGTTTTCTTCATCTGTGAGTTCAGACCCATTCCTGGGGAGGGTATTTTCCTTCTCGCCCATGACGCTGTCAGAGAGTTCACAAACGGCATTGGTCTCATGCGTGACTAGCCGTTGAAGATGGCTTCGTCAGCTGCCTACATGGGTATGCGTACGATGGCCTTCATGGGATTTTAAGGGCTATTGGCTTCTCACTGCTACCCGAATGGCGATCTTGATAGGTCTTATGCGTAGCTGGCCCTCTTAGAGCTTCTGGCCCCCTTTTTTAGAGCTTGACCCTTTTTAGAGCTTTTGGCCCTTTTAGAGCTTTTAGCCCTTTTAAGGTCTGGCTCTTTTAGATTAGGGTTTGTGTAACGCCCTGGAAAAATCCGTACTTGGACTCGAGTACCAACTCGACCAGAAATCGCGTAGGATTAATTCCTTTAGAAAATAAGTGTAAGTTAGCTAGCGCAATGCTAGAGTAGCTGGGAAATAGTTCCTGATCACTTTAAATACGCTCTACAAGACCTAAATCGAGTAGAACCAATGACGCTATAATACTCTAAAACCTCGGATCAAACTCTAAGTCAGTTTGTTCTCTAGACCTCTTTGAAACTTTGTATTGGATCTAGACCGCGCGTCGAAAGTCCGATACCTACTATATTAGACCGTTAGAACCGCCTAACTGGAGTTGACAATCATTTCGAAAATCAAGTCCAACTGATGATCACAGGCTATTTCATTGAGCCCGGACTGAAGAGAGTAAGAATAGGGACAGATTTAGAATTTGAAATTCAAATCTGGCACATGACTTGACGTGTCAGTATTAAGCATTCTGACCGTCAGAATTCAGCCAAATTACACCCTCGGATCAGGAAAAATTTCTATTTCATATCATGAGACTTGTAGGCCTGATCTACGTGCGGTGCCTCTGAACTGAAACTGGACAGCCACGGGCGATCTACGAACACTGTTGGACTAAAAACGGGATGTGAGCGACATCCGACATATACGAACTTAAGTCCGATCGCGTTCGGCCAGGGGACCACCAGAAATGGTCTTTTGGACCGAAACAACCCCGATTTGGATATACCTTAAGTAAACTTTGTTCCTAAGCCTATTTTGGGCATGTTTGGGCTTATAAAAGGGCTTGAAACCCTCACTCCTCTCTCCCATCCGAATTTGAGAAAAATCCTAGATTGAGAGAGAGAAAAGGTGAGAGATTGTGAGAGAGAGTGGAGGAGAATTTTCCTGCTGTCGTGCCACCTGTTGCACGTACTTTAGCAACACGCTCCAATCACTTTGCCGGTGATTTCTCCACAATTCTAGGTAAGAAAATAACCCTAATAGTTGCTGATTTGCCGATCCTTTGGTTCCATAGAGAAGTAGCTGATAGATCTTGTAAATCAGGTTGCCTAGTTGCCGTAGACGAAGCGTATACGCTCCGTTCGAATTCACTCACCTATAAGAGAAAAGGTGCAGATTTTAGATGCTTTGATTGACTGTTTCCAACGCTTTCAATGTCGTGTAATAGTAGATTATCTACGGCAACGCCGTTTGACATGTACAACATGCTGTCCGTTTCCTGTTTCGTAAATAGATGAAGAATATGAGATTTAGGGCATTTTAGTCATTTGTAGGAAGTACTATTTTCATTCATATTTTACTGATGTGATTGACATGGCTTGTTGTCACATTAGAATACTAGGAATGCGTGCATAATTAGTTTGGCGAAGAGATTCGCCAAAATGCGCACTTTGAGTCGACATACTATATGTAGACTTAAGTGTGTAGTGTAAGTGTTTGTATAAATGCTTGTATTAGTATGTATTGAATTAAATGTTGTTATGAATTAGTTTGAGATTGATTTCTCAATTTATATGCTGATGTAAATGATTTCCTACATGTTGGCTATATGCATGATTTCATTATATGTAAGAAATGCATGTGTTAGATGATTTACTTAAGTTGTATGTTATAACATGTGTTAACATGCTCACATGGTTGTATTTCATTTCCAATACCCTTACATGAATTGCTGATGTGAACTCATATATGTTTGGGACTATACCTAGTCCAGGCAGTCGGCAACCGAGCAAGTTCGTGGTTGGCCTATCTTTGCCACGAACGACGCGTCGATGAACGCGAGCCGTGTTCTGGAGTTGGCGGTAGTGGTTAGGCCACATGAAGTGTTTTACGCACTTCATGTCATTTGACTTGAGATGCGATCGTGCTAGTCGAGCCCGTCAAGTAACCCGACTGGCCTTTGTATGTTCACCCTGTATGAGTCATAACTGCTTGAACCTAGGGTACTGAACTTACCATTGTAAACCCTATCAACCATGGTACCTTGATCCACGAAGACTCATGAGCCGGGCATGGTGGTATGGGACACCGTGGTCGAGCTGTCGGCCTACACTGGGGCCACAAACCTCCCCGTAGTGACCAGTGAGCACCTATGTCTCGTGAGCAGTTTATGGTGGTATGGGATACTATATTCTTGCTGTCGGCCTACACTGATCAAGCGACGAGTCCTTTGTAGTGACCACGAGCGTATTCTGGGTCTAAGGGAGGCGACGACCCTTCCGTAGCAGTGAGAGTACAGTAGGCCTGTATTAATAAGGTGATGGGGGAGCGGTGCAACAAGTGCGAGCAACAGCCCTGGCAGCCCTTGTAGCGACCTACAAAATATACATCGTATGAGATTACTAGGAGTGACGACCCTAGACAGGATCTGTGTTGGGATTAATATAAGGGAAGTACCTTAGTTTCCCAATCCTGCTGTTTGAATGGACTAATAACAACTCAAAAATTATATCACCATTACATTGCATGTGCCTGAAAGATGTGGAGCACTGAGCGATACGCAAGCATACCGCGGACGAAGATGGTGCCGTATGAGGGAGAATGTCGGTGAGGGCATCCATCATGTCATGTCATATTGCATTAACAACAGTATTAGGATTGTCTAATTTACTTCTTTACTATTATCGCATGATTGATTTGAGAACATGTTAATCTTTGCTCTATTATTCCACTGAGTTAGCTACTCATTCTCACGTTTCAGGATGGTGTTTGCAACACCCACCAGACTCTGTCTTAGATGCAGGTGAGGCAGAGATCCAGGAGGTAGAGCCAGACTATGATGAGGACCAGGACGAGTTCTCATACATGCGGTACCACGACGGCTTTGCTTAGGTGGCCTGGGTTGATGGAACTTCTCAGTGGGACTCTTTTTGGACATTTTATTTTTCTTATTTACATGTATATGAGACTCAGAGATGTATTCATAGTTTAGAGACAGTTGAGATCTACTTTGTTTTTCCATATAGTGATATATATATTCTTTAGTCTTCTGCTTTCTTTTATCACTGAATCTGGAGTATGAATTGCAGTTTTGGTATACTTTTACTCATGTGAATGCTTTAACTCAGACAAAATTGAATCATAATCATTTTTATTATATAAGTGACGGTCTGGGACTCGGGAGTTGAGTTTATACACGACCCCCGATTTTCAGGGTGTTACAGTTTGGCTCTTTTAGAGATTGACTCTTTTTAGGGTTTGGCCCTTTTAGAGCTTGGCTGGACTGCCTTAAATGATTATATGTCTTATACGTAGCTGGCCATATAGTCTTGGCTAGGCTATCTTGAATGATAAGCAACCATCACTGTCGTTAACTTTATGTGATTGGCTATATAGTTTATTCCACTGCCAAAAGATGGCGATCAATAATTGATACTTCAGATCAATAATTGACATCTCAGATCAATAATTGATATTTCACCGCTACTGATAATGTTCTAAGAACATTCATATTATGTTTGAAATCGTGTATCAACTTGGCGATGATAGCAATTTTGATAAACGATTGGTGACGACAGCGATAGTTGCCAATCTGGGTGATAGTCATCGGTGCTTACTGACAGAAATCTTTGGTAGTCAACGCTTGACAACTATCATCAATGTTTGGTGGCTTACCAACAATCATCAACGCTTGGTAACGATCATCAACGCTTGGTAATGATCATCAATGCTTGGTAGCGATCATCATCAGTGCTTCATGTTTAACAATGACTTGATATGCTTGAAAGCCTGTCTTGCTTTGGCTATGACTTGATATGCTTGAAAGCATTTCTTTCATTCAAATATACAAAAGAAAAATATTATATAGTGAGAAATATATTTCACAGTTTTTACTCACCTGTCTTGCCCCCTTTTGATTAAGAAGCATTACTCTGGGAATCTTCGTAATCAAAATCATGATGTTGTAACCCGACACCGCATCTCCTCATACTTTTTGTCCAGGATTAGCTTTTCCCCCAGTCTTGAACTAATCAAGCCTATGTATTCTTATTTCTTTTTTTTTTCTTTTCTTTTATGTCGTACGCCTTAACAATTTCTCCTTTATCAACCATCTTCTGTAACTTGTTCTTCCAGCCATTCACTTTTCTTTCTTCTTCGATCGTATCTCTTTGTCTTTCTCCTTATTTGAAATTCTGAGATTTTGTCATTCTAAGACTTTACTGATCTTGCTCTCTTATTTTTTTATTTTTTTATTATTTTTATTATTTTTATTTTTTATGTTTTTTAGAACATCAAAAATGTAGCTCTTTACTTATTTTGTATGCCTTTATCTACCCCCCTGAATAATTGTGCCATGAATCTTCCGAGTTAACATGCTGTCTTGCTTCCTTCTTGCCTGTTCTTCTTTCTTCTTTGTTTTATTTCCTTTAATATTTTAACTATGGTAACTTGATTGCCTCTGTAACTAGCGATTGATTCCTGATAAGCAGTATATTTCCTTCTTCATCTTTGAGAATCCTTTGTTTTGCTTTCTTTCTTCGGCAATATCTGTTGTTGTTCCCTTAGGACTCTTGAAATAGCCGGTTCATATGAGAGTGGAGCAACTTTACTTTGACTCTTGCTCTTATAATTTGGAAAGTTGGGACGATGCTCCCGGGGCTTTCTATTGACTGATGAATTCATTAATTGATCCGTTTGCTTGTTGGCGAGCAACGTTTGACTTAGTTAAACTGAATTTTCATTTGAAGGCTCTGTACATTCTTTGTGCACCAACACGCTATCATCCGTCCTTCATTGTCTCACAACACTACTGATGAAGCAGAAACTGCTTTCGACGTTACCTCGCTTCTTCTTCACTAAGTGATCCGACCAACCATGGCGAGACGCATTCTACCAATTTTAGTGACATCACTCACAAACTTTCATACGAAAGCTTTCGCTATTTTGTAGGACTGGAATGCTCATGGGCAAGAGGAAGGACCTCAACTTCCCCCCATGGAAGTGCTTTTAAAATTGTCGAATTGGCTTTCTTCTTCAGCATGCTCCTGAGCAAACGATAATTCCCCATCTACCCCTGGGAATATAACTTCATCCTCAATAATGCCGTGAAAGATGCATACTCAGGCAATGAATTGTAACCTGTCATTGAAAGCTAACAAATCAGAGAAATCTCTTAAAAGTTGCATCTTCCTTGTTCCTTCAGCGATATCATTTAATTCTCTTTTGATAGCATTGTGCCAATATTTCATCGATTGGACGTGCTATAATAGAATCGATAGCTGACTCCAAATGTTTCCTTTTTTTAGTCTTGGAAGATTCACAAGTGCTCCACCCTTTCTCTGCTAGATCTATTAACTGGTCATGTGTGGGAGCCACACAACACTTTTGAAGAAGTCTTTCATATGAGACAAATCAAGGCAGCCTGTTCCTCTTCCTTAAACATGTACAGACTAGCTGATGTTTGAATTGCTTTCGTACAAGAAGCTAGCTTTCTTTGGTAACTGTAATTGTTCTGGCATTATTTGTCTTTGATTGAAATTGATTTGATCATTTCTGACACTTTTTTGGTGGAAGTCTATTGGATGTGATATACTTGTCATTCAGAACAGAGCATTAGCTAATTTATTAAATAAATCATACTTTATTTTCTGAGATGAAGGGGAGGATGTTCCCACTGAGAGTCACCATTTTGGCGTTTATACTGTAATGCCCGGGAAAAATCCGTACTTGGACTCGAGTACCAACTCGACCAGAAATCGCGTAGGATTAATTCCTTTAGAAAATAAGAGTAAGTTAGCTAGCGCAACGCTAGAGTAGCTGAAAAATAGTCCCTGATCACTTTAAATATGTTCTACAAGACCCAAATCGAGTAGAACCAATGACTCTATAATACTCTATAACCTCAGATCAAACTCTAAGTAGGTTTGTTCTCTAGACCACTTTGAAACTTTGTTGGATCTAGACCACGTGTCAGAAGTCTGATACGTGCTATCTTAGACCATTAGAACCGCCTAGCTGGACTTGACAATCATTTCAAAAATCAAGTCCAACCGACATTCGCAGGCTATTTCATTGAGCCTGGACTGAAGAGAGTAAGAATAGGGACAGATTTGAAATTTGAAATTCAAATCTGGCACACGACTTGACGCGTCAGTATTAAGCGTTCTGACCGTCAGAATTCAGCCAAATTACACCCTCGGATCAGGAAAAATTTCTATTTCATATCATGAGACTTGCAGGCCTGATCTACGTGCGGTGACCGCTGAACTAAAACTGAACTGCCACGTGCGATCTGTGAACCCTGCCGGACTGAAAACTTGATGCGTGTTAGATCCTGTATGCATGAGCTTAAGTACGATCGTGTTCGGCCAGGGGACCACCAAAAATGTACTTTTGGACCGAAACAGCCCCGATTTGGATATGCCCTAAGTAAACTTTGTTCCCGAGCCTATTTCGGGCATTTTTATGCTTATAAAAGGGGTTGAAACCCTCACTCCTCTCTCCCATCCGAATTTGAGAAAAATCTTAGATTGGGAGAGAGAAAAGATGAGAGTTTGTGAGAGAGAGTAGGAGAGAATTTTCCTGTCGTTCTACCACCTATTGCACGTACTTTAGCAACACGCTTCCATCACTCAGCCAGTGATTTCTCCGCATTTTTAGGTAAGAAAATGCTCCATTTAGTCGCTGATTTGAGGTTCCTTTCGTTCCATAGCTTGTTAACTTATAGATCTTGTAAATTAGGTCCTCTATTCGCCGTAGACGAAGCGTATACGCTCCGTTCGAATTCACACACCTATAAGAGATAAGGTGCGGATTTTAGACGCTTTGATTGACTGTTTCCAACGCTTTCAATGTCGTTTAATAGTAGATTATCGACAACAATGCCGTTTGACATGTACAACATGCTGTCTGTTTCCTGTTTCGTAAACCAACGAAGAATATGAGATTTAGGGCATTTTAGTCATTTGTAGGAAGTACTGATTTCATTCATATTTTGCTGATGTGATTGACATGGTTTATTGTCGCATTAGAATGTTAGGAATACGTGCATAATTAGTTTGGCGAAGAGATTCGCCTAAATGCGCACTTCGGGTCGACATACTATATGTAGACTTAAGTGTGTAGTGTAAGTGTTTGTATAAATGTTTGTATTAGTATGTATTGAATTAAATGGTGTTATGGATTAGTTTGAGATTGATTTCTCAATTAATATGCTGATGTGAATGATTTTCTACATATTAGTTATATGCATGATTTCATTGTATGTATGAAATGCATGTGCTTGATGATTTACTTAAGTTCTATGTTATAACATGTGTTAACATGCTCACATGGTTGTATTTTAATTCCAATACTCTTACATGAATTGCTGATGTGAATTCATTTATGCTTGGGACTATACCTAGTCCAGGCAGTTGGTAACTAAGCGAATTCGTGATTGGCTTATCTTGGCCACGAACGACACGTCGATGAACGCGAGTTGTGTTCTGGAGTTGGCAGTAGTGGTAAGGCCGCACGAAGTGTTTTACGCACTTCATGTCGTTCGACTTGAGATGTGATCGTGCTAGTCGAGCCCGTCAGGTAACCCGACTGGCCGTTGTATGTTCACCCTGCATGAGTCATAACTGCTTGAACCTAGGGTACTGAACTTACCATTGTAAACCCTGTTAACCATGGTACCTTGATCCACGAAGACTCATGAGCTGGACATGGTAGTATGGGACACCGTGGTCGAGCTGTCGGCCTACGCTGGGGCCACAAACCTCCCCGTAGTGACCAGTGAGCACCTAGTCTCGTGAGCAGATTATGGTGGTATGAGACACTATATTCTTGCTGTCGGCCTACACTGATCAGGCGACGAGTCCTTTGTAGTGACCGCGAGCGTATTCTAAGTCTACGGGAGGCGACGACCCTTCGGTAGCAGTAGAGTACAATAGGCCTGTATTGATAAGGTGATGGGAGAGCGGTGCAACGAGTGCGAGCAACAGCCCTGGCAGCCCTTGCAACGACCTACAAAATATACATCGTATGAGATTATTAGGAGTGACGACCCTAAACAGGATCTGTGTTGGGATTGATATAAGGGAAGTACCTTAGTTTCCCAATCCTGCTGTTTGAATGGACTAATAACAACTCAAAAATTATATCACCATAACATTGCATGTGCTTGGAAGATGTGGAGCACTTGAGGGTCGATTGCATGCCGCGGTTGTAAGATGGTGCCGTATGAGGGAGATCGTCGGTGAGGGCATACATCATGTCATGTCATATTGCATTAACAACAGTATTAGGATTGTTTGATTTACTGCTTTACTATTATCGCATGATTGATTTGAGAATATGTTAATCCTTGCTCTATTATTCCAATGAGTTAGCTACTCATTCCCACGTTTTGGGATGGTGTTTGCAACACCCACTAGACCCTGTCTTAGATGCAGGTGATGCTGAGATCCAGGAGGTAGAGCCAGACTTTGATGAGGACCAGGACGAGTTCTCATACATGCAGTACCACGACGGCTTTGCTTAGGTGGCCTGGGTTGACGAGACTCCTCAGTGGGACTATTTTTGGCATTTTGATTTGTTTATTTACATGTATATGAGACTCAGAGATGTATTCATACTTTAGTGACAGTTGAGATCTACTTTATTTTTCCATATAGTGATATATATATTCTTTAGTCTTCCGCTTGCTTTTATCACTAGATCTGGAGTATGAATTGCAGTTTTGGTATACTTTTACTCATGTGAATGCTTTAACTCAGATAATATTGAATCATAATCATTTTTGTTGCATAAGTGACGGTCTGGAACTCGGGAGTTGAGTTTATACACGACCCCCGATTTTCAGGGTGTTACATATACAGACGCCAAAAAGTGATAAATATTCTCTTAATATTTTCTAAGTTACCATCGAATAATAAGTCCCCAGCAGAGTCACCATTTTATTTTGACAAGAAAACAAATGCGTTCTATTCGGAGATTTATTCAATGATAACAAAGAATGAATGAGAGAACATTCATCTCATTTATCTGATTTCATTTACATCCTCTGATTCCCTTGATTTTGAAAATAAAATATAATTAATGCAATGTACTGAATAAAAGAGAAGATAGCTTGATGAAAATTTCGGCAGCATAACAGTGTTATTTTGGACATCTCCTAGGTACTTAGGAGGAATTACTGATTTGATCAGCCAGTCTTCCAATGAGATAGAACATCCTTCTGGTCATTCATCCTTAAAATACGAAGCAACCCATTGAAGTACGGCCAGACCCTGAAGAAATCAAGCCGATTATGCTGAACGGCCCTGAAAAGTCTCCCAGAATGTAAGATCAGGGGGTTGCCTCCCTCCGTTTGGACCGAAACTTTATGTGCAGCCTTAGAACCACCAATTAGCCATACATGTCAAATTTCAACTCCTGAATCTTTGTAGAAATGGCTGAACTAACAAATCAGCCCCTGAAATCATAATTTGGGGCCCGCCTGATATCTGGACATACTTCAGATTTGGTCCCAACGTGCTAAATGTAATGGAAAAGTGGATGGACGAAGCAGATTCCCCACGAACATCACGTTGAAGCCCATATGTACATTACATGTACATAGTGTGCTCGTGCACTCGCCGCGCACCGCACAATCTCTCGGTCATTGGTCAGTTTGACCCGACCTTCTTCCTCAAAAGAAAACAGCGTCTAGACGCTGTTCATCGGTTCTGCGTAGTGGGGCCGACTCTCTGTTCCATTGAATGATCAGAGCCGTCCATCCTCTTCAAATGATGGGCCTTACCCTCGCCTAGCTCTCCTTTTATCACCATGCAGGCTCTTGTGAAATCTTAACCGTTAAACATTGGCTGAACAGTTGAGCAGAAAACCTGGTGGACCACACTGCTTTCACTTCAAAAGTTGTCCTTCCTTGGTGGTTTTTCACCGTGAGACCAATAAACGGAGTGGATTTTCCAAAAAACTCTAGTAAATGGGCCATCAAAACTCACAAAGTCGACGTACGTCGACTCTGTTCAAAATAAAGCTTCGGTTCCTTCATAGTGGGCCACCATCATGCAGCGAGAGATTAATCCGAGTCGTCTATCAAATAGAGGGAGAAAAACTAATCAGGGTCATGTTGAGCTTTAGCAACCATGCTCATCCATATGATCTCTATAAAGATTGAAAAAGGACCGTTCGACGACTTTTAAGGCTTGATTATCCAGGTGGGCCATGTCAACAGACAATGAGAACTCTCATTTCACGGTCGAAATCTCGAGAGGAAGACATTAGGCGGTGTGGATCTTTCAAGAGATGACCGTACTGGGCATTAACAGCACCCCGGTAAAAGGAAGAAGCTTTCTTCGTCTTTTCACGTCTGCAGCTCCGCCCGGTTGCATGTGTACGCGCAACAGAAAACTTCCTTACGCGGGTACGTGCAGCAGCAAACTTCCTTGCATGGGTATGTGCAACAGTCTTCGTCTATTGCTCGGGCTGTCACAACAGCCAAGCTCTCTCTCTCTCTCCTAACTTCTTTTCCTCATTTCTTTAGCCTACCATCTGATCTAGCTGATCCAACCCCTCAAATGGAGTAGAAGTGGGGTATTTATAGGCCCCACCACTCTTATAGAGTGGTGATCACCACCACCTATCTCTTCACATATGATCTTCTTCTTTTCTTAAACTATGGTGACCACCAAGCTACCTCTAAAATGGTGGTGTATAATCTTTCTCCCTTAAAATGACACATATGCACCCCTTTTTACCAAACTACCCTTTTCAATCCCTTTTACCAGAATACCTAAACTACCCCTGGAACTAGATTTTTACCAGAATACCTAAACTACCCCTGGACATGGAATGTTATCAAAATACCTAAACTACCCCTCGACATGGAATGTTATCAAAATACCTAAACTACCCCTGGACATGGAATGTTATCAAAATACCTAAACTGCCCCTGGACATGGAATGTTATCAAAATACCTAAACTACCCCTGGACATGAAATGTTATCAAAATACCTAAACTACCCCTGGAACTGGAATGTTATCAAAATACCTAAACTATCCCTGGAACTGGATTTTTACCAGAATACCCCCGAACATGGATATATTTTTTTATGCCTCAACAATGTCTAGCCTTAGTGTTTCTCCACATGCTAGTGTTGCCCATCCATTATGTTAGGCCTAGTGGACTAATTGTAAGCCCAATATGATGTATGTGTTTGAATCTTTGTTGCCCATATAACTTGCCTAGTTTTGGGCTGATTTATAAAGCCCACATTGGTGGATGTTGGTTATACCTTGGCTAGTTAATTGGGGCATATGGGTTGCCCATGAGGCCCAACATAATGTATGAATAGGATGTTCTCTTTAGCCATGATGATTTTGGACCATGGGCTGCCCCTCATGTAGCCCATTTTGATGAATTTAGGCTTTAGGCCGTTGCTTGAGGCTTAACATGATGTATGGAATATTGTGGATGAGGCACTTTTTATTTTCTAGCTATTATGTGGGCCATGAGCTGTAGCATGAGACCCTTGTATGAGTCCAGTTGTGATGTATATGTGGCCCATGAGAGAGGCCCATTATAATGTATATATGATCCATGTGATGAGGCCCATTAAGATGTATATGTGGCCCATTTGGTGAGGCACATTGTGAAGTATATGACGCCCTTATATGAGACCATGGGCCCACTATATGTTAGGCTCTATGTGGGCCACTCTTTGGGAGTAATGTTAGTTAAATGTCCACATCAATATGCAATGATGGTTAAATGTCCATGTCATGACCTTCCCTTAGGCCTCTGTTAGGCCCATTCTCATCATTCTCTAAGTGGGTTGACCTAAATCATTGGGCCCCATTGATATTTGCACGATCCATCTATTCTTATTAGGAAAACACAAAATGTTGGGCCCATATTGGTTTCGAGTAGGATTATTTTAATCTTGGAGTCCATCTACGACTTATTTGGGCCCCCTAAGGAATCCAGCAAGCTATATGATAATATGGAGAAGGAAGCCCATTCTGGATCCTTAAGAATTTAGGTATGCAACCTAGGCCCATTCCTAATGTGAGGAGAGTATATCATCACTGTAGATGAATGGATCAATGGTATCAGATGTGGTATATCCACTGTTGAGGACCGATCCTCACGTTTTGGATTAAATCCACTGTCCTTCTATGGATCCCGCCATGTATATGGGCCGATTATTAATTACGATTATGTGAGCGTACGCACTGAGTATGTGTTAGCATAGTATTATGATTGTATAAGGTCATTGTGAGGTTCATTATGACCATGTGAGGTCCATCGTGATTATATGAGGCCCATCGTGACTATATAAGGCCCATTGTGTTTGTATGAGGCCCGTTGGGATTTATACGAGGATCATTGTGATTATATGAGGCCCATCTTGGTTGTATGAGGCCCACATGATTAGGCCCCTTGTGATGTATGAGACCCTTGGGTAAGACCCATTATATGCGTGAGGCCCATTGTATGGTGAGGCCTAATTGTGACACGTGAGGCCGACCATATGTGTGTCAATATGTGCACAGCACCCATTCATTATTATGGGCCATGAGATGCCTTATATAGGCCCACCATGATGTATATGATTATATTCATGCTTGGTACACTTCATAATCCATGCTCATACGCATCATCTGTATGCTTGTTATGAGGAGTGATGAGCATAGCATGTACCATTGGGCCGATTGTTTATGGGGCCCCCTGATAGGCAGGGATGTCCCACATGAGTGCACTATATGCGTAAGATTGGATGCAAGGTTGATTGGTGTGATCCATGCATCTGACATTGTATAACACGTTGGCATTCATCCTTGATTCATCATGCCTGTAGCCTCCACAGGTATATCATGGATGGTCAGATTTGGGCATTGAAAATGTTTGTTTGAGCATTTAGGGCACATAGGATGTCCTTGGGTGAAAGCCCCTGAACCTTCATGGTACTAGGAGACGCCCCAACGCCGAGACCGAATGAAAAAACATGAGTGCCCTAGTGCCTTTACATTCAGGCAACGTCTACTACTGTAGAGTGGTTGGTTGGGATGGGGTGTGGCCTTACCCGCTTAGGTGAAGGGGATGTATGCTAGGCTGAGTTAGACTAGCTCGTAAATGGGTCCGCTATCGTCAAGCCTTGTAGGTGATTGGCTATCTACAGGCGTGTAGTGAGGTCTCTTACGCTAGCCGAGCTGCGCGGCCAGGAAGGTGGCAGTTGGCATGTAGAGTACTTGACCCCGGTGATTTCCATGAGAGTAACTGTACTGATTTATGGACTTGATATAAGGACTGACAAGATCGCATTGTATATTGCATATGACATTTAGCTATATAGGCCCTGCATCGCATAGTCCTGGTATGAATGATATTATCATGACGGGCATCGCATCATAGTCTTGGTATGACTGACATCATTGTAATAATTCTCGGTGATGATCCCAGAGATGTTCAGTACTGGTATTATGACACACTGTCACTGTGGCATACGTGGGTGGACGCTAATGTGGGCAGGTCGTAAGGGCCTAAGCGAGCTACCAGTGATTGGCAGGCTACTCTGCAGGGGTTTGCATACTCAGCATTTGACTCATTCATTCATTCATCCACTATTTACTCGGGTTGGTGGTGCGTAACCAAATCAGTATGCGTATCTTTGCAATGGCTGATATTTCGGTTAGGGCGCTCGACCAACCTGAGATCAGGAATTTATCACATTGAGTCTAGCTAGTTAAATTTAGGTATGAGATTGGTTTGGATAAAAGTATCTTGTGATGAACCCCACAATTTGTAATACCACATACTATCATCCTGACTACACACTCCAGCATCATTATTCCTTTCTATTGCATATTGTATTGCACCCTTAGTATATGACATTGGGTTGTTATGATTCTACATTACATGGTATTTATGAACTTATCAGTATGCTTCCATATTACTTTAATATTGCACCCTGAGCACACTTATATTGCGCACACACTTACACCACCCTCTAAGCTTTTTACAAGCTTATGCATGATAGATGTGTGCAGGTGTCAATAGGATGTCGCCGAGTTGAGGTACGGGCGTGTGGCAGAGCTTGTGGTGATATGTTGAGACTTGTTATCTATATTGTATTTTCCTTTAAGCATTGTGCTCAGATTTTTTTTTTTATAGTGGATATGTGGTGATGTTGGGGTTATTATTGTTGGGTTATGCTTTTATGGAACAAATTTATGCTGAAAATCGTCCTTGTAGCATCCCAAGATAAGAATCCGATGTATGCACACTGGGAGCCGAGAATGGGATACTTTGGAGGCTGTCAGCGCCGGGTTCAGCGATCAAAAATTTTGTGACCCTGGTTTCCGAGTTCGGAGCGTAACAGGAGTTGGTATCAGAGCATAACCTGAGAATAACTAAGAACAACATCACATATCTAATAAGAATTTAGGACGAGTAGGTCCGAGTGCATAACCTTTCCGATTTATTCCCTAATTATGTATGCCTTCGAGAGTTCTCAAGGATAATAGACTCATTGCTCCTTTCTGTAGGACATGATGCCTGAGAAAGTGAGCCAAGCAGCTCCCGTGTTCGAGACCAGTAGGCCTAGATATATGAGGTGGAATGGGCCGATTCCTTTTTGAGTCTGGCGTGATAGTGTAAACTTTGAGGATGAATTTTTTTGTTAAGAGGGGAGAGCTATGAGGCCCGTATCTAGTATCTATTCTAGTCTAATAGGTCCCGCGGTCTTCCTGATCAAATTTCGGTGACCCGTGACGCGTAGACAGCATTTGCGTGCGACCCTGAGTCGCATCCTGTGAATCCGAATCGGCTTGACCTGAGACCTGTAGCATTGCGACCGCATCATCGCCGCGGTTCCAACGTCACGCCTCATGCATTAAGGCGACGCTTAGATCGTAAGATGTGGCCTGCACATTATAATGGTCATGGACCGTACATTGCAGGACCCACCGGCACCATTCCTTAGGTGGGTGATGTCATGCTCTTATAAGTCAACCCCTCTTATAAGTAATGATGACCCTAGCCCATAATTACTCTCTTTTCCCCAAACCACTTATTGCTTAGCTAGGAGAGAGAGAGAGAGAGAGAGAGAGGGAGAGAGCTAACAATCATTGCTTCTCTTCTCTCTCTTATCTCTCTCCCTCTCCCTTTCATTTCTCATTTTTCAATGGGCATGGACGACCCACCCTCCAGAAAAAATCTAACCCTCTCCCACCATAGATCCTTACTAATCCAACCTTTAGATCGTCATCTCCACTATTGAAGGAGCTTCGTAGGGGCATTGGAGCAAAAAGGGAAGAAGAAAGTGAGGTGGGTGCTTCTCTCTCTCCCTCTTTTACTGGTTTGATGGCCCACCATTGTTGTATATGTGAGATCCATGCTGTCCACAAGTGGGACAGCCTTCCCGCCACTGTCCAGGGCCACCTTGTTACATGTTTTTGGGCAGGCTTAGACAGTGGGGAGGATACATATATCGACTTGATTTCTAAACGTGTGGCCCACCTGTGTGGACCCTACTGTGATGTATGCCTTCTATATTTACCCAGGTCATCATATAGTCGTCCAAAGACTAGTAGATGGGTCGTGACCCGCTGGATGAGTTGTTATCCAGCATTAGACATTAATGAGAGGGAAAAACATTCATATGCTTAATCTGGTAGTGGTGGGCCACACTCACGTGGACCCCACCTGGTGGTATGTGTATGATAACATCCACATCGTCCGTCTAGTTAGAGAGGCCACCTGGACGTAGGCTATATGGGTAGGTGTACTATACCTACTGCTATCGAACAACAGGCGCTGGTGGAAGGAAAGACATAAACACCAATTTTCTCCTTGGCTGGTGAGCGACACTCATGTGGACCCCACTTTGATTTATGTTCTTTATATCTACACAATCCATCTGTTTTCCCAGATCATTTTAGGCGTTAAGCCGAAAAATGAAGCTAATCTGAATCTGTGGTAGATCACAATATTAAAACTTGTTTTTAAATAGTGATGTTTACTATCGAAATTGTTGGGGCCCACTGTGATGTTTCTACTCACTGAACATATTGAATATTGGACTCTTTAGATATGTCACGAGCCCGGAAACCAATTGACAGAGTGAATTATCCTAATGCGGGACCACATATGAAAATCCTCAAAGAAAAAACATAAAAAAGGTGCTGACGTTGTTACTGCAGCATCCTTGAGGATGGTGACAGCAAGCAGTGTCCTGCTGCTGATGAGATATGTAGGGACGGTGGGCCCCACTGCAGGTCCCACCGTGATGACTGTCAATCATCTACACCGTGCATTTGATAGGTTCCCTTTAGATTATGAGATATCCCACAAATTAGCCGTACGCGGAACTCATGTGGTTCACACTATAAAAAGTAGTAGGAGATTGTATGTCTACTAATGAAACCCTTTTTGGGTCACACGAGTTTTGGATCTATATGAAATTTGTTCTCTTAATTCAGGTCTTTATAACCTTATAAACAGATTGGATGGAAAATAAATGTTATGGTGGGCCCCACGTGGGACCCATGTCTGTGGAAGTAGGTTGGCTAGTGTACAGCAGCTATATAGCTGCAGTATTGACGTATGCAAGTTCTACAGGGCCTGATGCATGCGTGACGGTCCACACCGTCCAGTCCATTGGACATGGACCCCACCATATGTATGTGCTATATATGCATGTTGTCCATCCATGGGCTCGTCATGGTATGTGTTGTTATCACACCGTTCTGCCATGTGGATATGGGGCCCACATAATTTGAGTGTTTTATCACCACTGTTCAGATAGACTGGACAGTGGGACCCACATGATGTGCACATGAAATCCATACCGTCCATCCCTTTTCCAGCCCACTGTGGCTGTATGTAAGGACTACCATATGCATGTATTTTATCCAGGCTATCCAATTCTTGGACACCCAACTTGGGCTAGCAGTAGGTAGGTTAACCGTCCAACAGACGGCCCACCTTGTTGTAGGTGTTGTATACTCATGTTGTCTATCTACTATGGGGCCCATTGATGATGTATGGGGTTCCCACACCCTCCTTTAATCTTCTCAGGCCCTCACAAGGATGAGGACCCAGTTTTTCACTTGGAACGGATAAAAATTTTAGGTGGACGCCCCTAACAACAGTTGGGTTGGGGCATCCAATCATGGGGCTGCATTATTAGGCTCACCATGATATATGTGTTAGATACAAGTTGTCCATTTTTTTCCAAGAGTGTGCAGGCTATCTTATGATACCCACCTTGATGTGTATACCATTTTTGGGACCACGGGCCCCATTACTATGTAAGGCCCACCTTTCTTGTGTATTTGTCAGGCCATCCAGGCATATGGACCATCCAAGCTGGTTGGACGTTGCTGGACTTGAAGCCCATTTGCAGGCTTACCTTATTTTATGAGTTCTATCCATGTATCCATCTGATGGAGCTCACTGCGATATTTATGGGCCACCTTAAATTAATTGTTTTGCCCAGCTAATGTATTTGTTGGACCCCAGTAGGCCTAGAAAGTTGGGTGGGCTGGATGTCCAGCAAAGGCCAAGAGAATTTTACGTCTAGTTGATTGTTTTGAAGTAGTGTGGCCTATCGGATTGGATGTGTTTTATTCACTCTTTATGCTATGTTCAATGAGATTATGGGCCCCATTTATGCCCTATATGGTTCACTAACCATTTGATTGTATGAGGACCTTGCTGTCTAGATTTTTGGACGCCTAGACAGGCCCAGATGGGCTGGATGTCTAGCCTTTCTCCACATGCTAGTGTTGACTATCTATTATGTTGGGCCTAGTTGACTGATTGTAAGCCCAATATGATGTATGTGTTTGAATCTTTGCTACCCATATAACTTGCCTAATTTTGGGCTGATTTATAAAGCCCACATTGGTGGATGTTGGTTATACGTTGGCTAGTTAATTGGGGCATAAGGGTTACCCATGAGGCCCAACATAATGTATGAATAGGATGTTCTCTATGGCCATGATATTTTTGGACCATGAGCTACCCCTCATATAGCCCATTTTGATGAATTTGGGCTTTGGGCCATTGCTTGAGGCCCAATATGATGTGTGGAATATTGTGGATGATGCCCTTTTTATTTTCTAGCTATTCTGTGGGCCATGAGAGGTAGCATGAGACCCTCATATGAGTCTAATTGTGATGTATATGTGGCCCATAAGAGAGGCCCATTATAATGTATATATGGCCCATGTGATAAGGCCCATTAAGATGTAAATGTGGCCCATTTGGTGAGGCCCATTGTGAAGTATATGACGCCCTTATATGAGACCATGGGCCCACTATATGTTAGGCTCTATGTGGGCCACTCCTTGGGAGCAATGTTAGTTAAATGTGCACATCAATGGGCAATGATGGTTAAATGTCCATATCGTGACCTTCCCTTAGGCCTTTGTTAGGCCCATTCTCATTATTCTCTAAGTGGATTGACCTAAATCATTGGGCACCATTGATATTTGCATGATCAATCTATTCTTATTAGGCAAACCCAATATGTTGAGGCCCCATTGGTTTCGAGTAGGATTATTTTAATCTTAGAGTCCATCTAAGACATATTTGGGCCCCCTAGGGAATCCAACAAGCTATATGATAGTATAGAGAAGGAAGCCTGTTCCGAATCCTTAAGAATATATGTATGCCTCCTAGGCCCATTCCGAATGTGAGGAGAGTATATCATCATCGTAGATTAAACGATCGGTGGTATCAGATTTAGTATATCCACTGTTGAGGACCAATCCTCACGTTATGGATTAGATCCGCTGTCCTTCTATGCACCCCGCCATATATATGGACCAATTATTGATTACAACTATGTGCGCGTACGCACTGAGTATGTGTTAGCATACTATTATGATTATATAATGTCATTGTGAGGTTCATTGTGACCATGTGATGCCCATCGTGATTATATGAGGCCCATCGTGACTATATAAGGCCCATCGTGATTGTATGAGGCCCGTTGGGATTTGTACGAAGCCCATCGTGATTATATGAGGCCCATCATGACTATATGAGGCCCATTGTGATTATATGAGGTGTGTTAGGTTTTGTACGAGGTCCATTGTGATTATATGAGGCCCATCTTGGTTGTATGAGGCCCACGTGATTAGGCTCCTTGTGATATATGAGACCCTTGGGTAAGACCCATTATATGTGTGAGGCCCATTATATGGGTGAGGCCCAATTTTGACACGTGAGGCCCACCACATGTGTGTGAATATGTGCACACCACCCATTCAATATTACAGGCCATGAACAGCCTTATACAGCCCCACCATGATGTACATGATTATATTCATGCTTGGTACACTTCATGATCCATGCCCATACACGTCATCTATATGCTTGTTATGAGGAGTGATGAGCATAGCATGTACCATTGGGTCGATTGTTTATGGGGCCCCTTGATAGGCAAGGATGTCCCACATGAGCACGTTGTATGCGCAGGATTGGATGCGTGGTTGATTGGTGTGATCCACGCATCTGGCATTGCATAACACGTTGGCATTCTCCCTTCATTAGGGTTGAAGCCTCCACAGGTATATCGTGAATGGCCAGATTTGGACACCAAAAATGTTTGTTTGAGCACTTAGGGCACGTAAGATGTCCTTGGGTGAAAGCCCATAAACCTTCATGGTACCAGGAGACACCCCAACGCCGAGACCAAGTGGAAAAACATGAGCGCCCAAGTGCCTTTACATTTAGGCTGTGTCTCCTGCTGTAGCTTGGTCAGTTGGGATGGGGTGTGACCTTACCTACCCGAGTGAAGGGGGCGTATGCTAGGTTGATTTTGACCATCTCATAAATAGGTCCGCTACCATCGAGCCTTATTGGTGATTAGGTGTCCACAGGGGTAGTGAGGTCTCTTACGCTCTGCGAGAGGCGTGGCTTGGAAGGCGGCAGTGAGCATGTAGTGTATTTGACCCCAGTGATTTCTGTGAGAGTAATTGTACTAAATTGTGGAATTGATAAAATGACTGGCATGATCGCATTGCATATTGCATATGACATTTGGCTATATAGGCCCTGCATCGCATAGTCCTAGTATGACTGATATTATTCATGTCGGGTATCACATCATAGCCTTGGTATGACTGACAACATTACAATAAATCCTGGTGATGATTCCAGAGATGTTCGATACTGGTATTATGACACCCCGTCACTATGGCACATGTGGGCGGACGCCGATGTGGGTGGGGCCTAAGGGCCTAGGTGAGCTACCAATGGTTGACAGGCTACTGTACAAGCAGACTACTATCCAGGGGTTTGCATACTCAACATTTGAGTCATTCATTCATTCATCCACTATCCACTCGGGCTGGTGGTGCGCAATTAAATCAGTATGCTTATCTTCGTAATAGCCAGGATTTCGGTTGGGGTGCATGGCCAACCTGATATCAGGAGTTTACCACATTGAGTTTGGCTATCTAAATTTAGGTATGTGACTGATTTTGATAGAAGTCCCTTGTAATGAACCCCACGACTTGCGATACCATGTACTATCATCCCGCCTACACACTTTAACATCATTATTCCTTTGCATTAAATATTGCATTGCACCATTGGTATATGACATTGGGCTATTATGATTTTACATTACATGGTATTTATGGACTTATCAGTATGCTTCTATATTACTTTGATATTACACCCTGAGCACGCTTATATTGAGCACACACTTACACCAACCTCTAAGCTTTCCATAAGCTTATGCATGATAGATGCGTGCAAATGTCGGTAAGATGTCACCGAGCTGAGGTACGGGCGTGCGGCTGAGCTTATGGTGATATGTTGAGACTTGTTATCTATATTGTATTTTCCTTTAAGCATTATACTCAAAGTTTTTTTTATAGTGGATATGTGGTGATGTTGTGGTTATTGTTGTTGGGTTATGCTTATGGTCATGCTTTTATGGAATAAATTTTACTGAAAATCCTCCTTGTAACATTCTAGGATTGAAATCTGATGTATGCACGCCGGGAGCCGAGAATGGGATACTATGGAGGCCGTCAGCGCCGGGTTCAACGATCAGAAATTTTGTGAGCCTAGTTTTTGAGTTCGGGTCATGATAGTGTTGCAGTATTCCAACTTGATTTCTCCTTTCACCATGAGTTCTCTTATGAAGTGATGACATGCTTCTATGTGTTTAGTCCTTACATGAAATGCTGGATTTTTTGTCATTGCAATGGTAGACTTGTTGTTGCAGTAGATTACCATAGTTTCTTCTTGTTTTGCCTTCAAATCGGATAAGATCCTTCTAAGCCGTATTGTTTGGCAAGTAGTTTCTTGCTTCTTAGTCACCCATGATATCATTCCGGATCCAAGACTAAGTGAAAATCCCGAAGTGCTTTTTCTATCATCTGCACAACCGGCCCAATTACTATCAATATATGTCATGAGTTTAAAATCACTCACCTTGCGATACCTGATTCCAAAGTTCAATGTGCCACGAATATATCGTAGGACTCTTTTTTCTGCTCCCACATGTTGTTTACTTAGATTTTACATGAATCTGGATAGAAGTCTCACTACAAACATTATATCTAACTTTGCACTAGTGAGATAGATTAGTCCACCAATCAAACTTATATAGTTTTTTCCATTAGTTTTATCTACCCCATCTTTTAACATAAGTTTATCTTTTGTATTCATGGGAGTTTTTGCAGGATTACAGTTAGTCATATAAAATCTTTTTAATATATCATGAGCATACTTTTCTTGACATACAAAAATACCATTGGAATCTTGAATAATTTACATGCCTAAAAAATAATGTAAAAGGCCCAAGTTGGTCATTTCAAATTTAGACATCATATTTTTTCTAAATTGGTTCATCAAACTTATAAAATTGCCCGTATATATCATATCATCAACATACAAACAAACTATAAGGATTTCCATACCTTGAGTTTTCACATAAAGAGTAGATTCACTTTCACTCCTCTTAAAATTAGTGTCAAGTACCTGTTGATCTTACTGTACCATGCTCTTGGAGCTTGTTTGAGTCCATACAAAGCTTTCTCCAATTTGTAAACTTTATTTTCCTTCCCATTGAGTTTAAATCCCGCAGGCTGTTCTACATATACATTTTCTTGTAACTCATCATTTAAGAAAGCTGATTTGACATCAAATTGATAAACATGCCAACATTCTTGAGATGTCAAAGATAAAATAGTTCTAATGGTTTCTAATCGAGCAACAGGAGAAAAGGTTTCAAAAAAATCAACATCAGGAATTTGATCATAACCTTTTGCTACTAAATGAGCTTTATGCCTTTTCAAAGATCCATCAGGATTGAATTTGGATTTATAAATCCATTTCAGTCCAATGACTTCTTTTCCTGGGGGCAAATCAACTAATCTCCATGTTTTATTTTTTTCAATAGCATCAAGTCCTTCCTTCATTGCATCATACCACTCTTCTTTTGTTATTGCATCTTCAAAACATGTGGGTTCTAAAGAAAAGAAGGCAAAATCACATGATTGATAAATATCAGTAAGACTTCTTACCCTTCTTGGAGGTGATTCACTTAATTCAATATGTGGTGAAGGTGGTGGATGAAACTCATTTGGTGGCATACAAGATGTGGTTTATTCATGATCAACAACCAAATGAATATTTTTGACACTACTTTCCCAATTCCAGGCACCATTTTCATTAAAGATAACATCTTGACTGATGTTCAAAAATCTTATTTTTTAGATCATAGAGCCTGTAGCCCTTTGTTTCATTGCTATAACTAATAAAAATATATTTTTTCTCTTATCATCTAATTTTTGTCTTTTTTACGAAGGAATATGAGCATAGGCTACAGATCCAAATACTTTAAGATGGCTCACATTTGGTTTTCTCCTAAACTAAGCTTCATATGGGGCTTTTCTAGTGACAGCCTTGGTAGGAAATTGGTTTAATAAATAAACCGAAGTTGTGATGGCTTCAGCCTAAAAGGTCTTTGGTAGATCCTTTTCTTTCAGCATACGCCTTGCGGTTTCAACGATTATTCAATTTTTTCGTTCCGTAACCCCATTTTGTTGTGGGGTAAAGCTTGCCGTGAGTTCTCTGTTTATACCTACACTTTTGCACATCATAAAGAATTTTTTGGATATAAATTCACCACCCCAATCAGTACGTAATTTTTTAATAAAATAGCCACTTTATTTTTCAACAGAAGCCCAAAATTGTATGAAAAATGAAAGAGCTTCAGACTTTTTTTAAAGAAAATACACCCATGACATTCTAGTAAAGTCATCAACAAATAATAGAAAATATCTACATCCACCAAAAGAGGATGTACTCATAGGACCACAGATATCAACATGTACAAGCATCAAAGGTTCAGTTGCCCTCCAAGATTTACCCACCTGAAAGGGAGTTCTATGATGTTTTCCATATACACATGCTTCACACAACTTTTCATCATTTGTCACCATTGTATTTTTATGCAGTAAATTTAGCCCACCAAAGTTTAGATATCCATATCGTTTATGTCATAGCCTAGAGGCATCACTAGATTCAACATTAAGAGCATTTATGGTGAGATCAGAAAATTTAAGAGGGAACATTTTAGTATCAGTCATTTCAAATGAAACTATTAATTCCTTATTTTTCTTATTAAATATCATGCATTTATTTTCATAAAAAATAGAATAAAGTCCTCTTTTCATCAATTATCCTAGGGTGATTAAATTTTTAGCAATGCCAGCAACACACATAACATCGTGAATAAGCTTCTTACCAGATTTGGTGTCTATGGAAATAGTTCCCTTACCTTGGACTTGAACTTGATTATCATCTCCCATCCGTACTTAAGACTTAATAGTCTCATCCATCTCAATAAATAATGATTTATCACCTGTCATATGGTTACTACAACCACTATCTAAATACAAAAGGTTTTCAGTACATGCAGTAAAACATGAAAGAAACAGGCTTTCTTCATCAGCTTTTTCATCATCACATTTTTCTTCATGGAAATTTTCCCTATCTTTGGCTTATACTAATAATATTTTCCAGCATGCCCAATTTTTTTTACAAATTGAGTAATGTGTCACATTAGAATCCTTATTTTTATACCAACAGTCTCTTTCAATATGCCCTTTCTTTTTGCACTTGTAGCATTGAATAAGGGATTTACAATTACCTTGATTGGAGTTTGAGTTTCTAGAGTTTTTGTAGTGGAATTTTCCTTTCCCTTTAAAGGATTGGTTTCACGGAGCTTCACCACCATGACCCTTTTTAAATGGGTGAGTTGCAGTACCTTCACTCAGGCTTTCCTTCAAAGTGAGTTTTGTCTGCAATGCTTGCTCAACAAAAATTTCTATGTCTTTTTATAACCTCTCTTCGTAAGCTTGAAGAGATCCCATTAATTGAGTTAAAGGCAAAGTGCTTAGATCTTTAGATTCCTCTATTACAAGAACAATGGAATCAAATTTTGAATTAAGACTCTGAAGCACCTTTTCAATAATTTTTTGTTCAGATAGGTCTTCACCACGAAACCTAGCTTGATTTACTATTGAGGTGACTCGAGTGAAAAATTATTGAACCAATTTTGAATTTTTCATCAATAAAGTTTCAAATTCACAATGAAGAAATTTTTATCTTACAGTGATTACTTTACTTGACCATTGGAATTCATTTCAAAGCAAGTTCCATGCTTCTTTAGATGTTTTAGTTCCCATTATTCTTGGGAAGATTGTGTCATCCAAAGCTTGTTGGATATATGACAGGGCTGTTTTTTTCTATTTTTTTTCATCTTCGCTTTTTGAGTTGCGGTCACCCTTCCTTCTTAATCATTATACTCTGTAAAACCAGCCTCTACCAATTCCCATAAATAGTGAGACATAAATATCGTTCTCATTTTAATAGCCCAAAATGGATAATTTTCTCCTTTGAAAATGGGAACAAAATTTTGATTAACACTTACCGTGCTACTTGTGGTAGCCATTACCTTTTATCTTGCTCTGGATGGATGCAGAACCTGGCTCTGATATCAAATTTGTTGGAGTAATAGCAACTCAATCACGATTAACACAAACTTCACAAATAACACACATAAGCAATTAGTGTTATTTTCTTTGGATTGTAGGATAGTTGAGTATATTCAATTTTTTTTGTTGTACTTTTACACTACGTAGTAGACTGTTTTATAGACATGATGAGGCACCTAACACTTGAGAGATTCAAGCAGCTACTAACATGTGGCTTGACCACATCCAACTTAGTTACAACAAACAGTGAGTAAATCGTGGAGTTTTAAACGTCCTTATGACCGTTGGGTTTGAATTATTCTCAATAAATCAGTCATTACAAGGTAGTTGTTTAAAGGACATCTTCGTTGTCATGATGCCATCATATTGACATCGGCCAACATGCATCAATTTACGAAAATTAGAAAAAGAATTTTGTGTGGGTTTTTGTGTTACCCACATAGAAAAATACACTGATTGAAGAATCCTTACTAATATCGGATGACTTCTAAGGAGCTTGCATATGGTTTTTTCTTCTAAGGAGTTCCTCACACACCTAGAACAGTTCATTGTTCATGTAAAAGAAATTAGTATAGACTTACATGAGCTCAGAAGTACCTCTACATATGCGGCACTGCTGGCCAACTTGGCACTTATAGTGGATGTATAAGTTGTGCATCAGGTGAGGCTAATGCATGGATGACCTGGTGTAAGACCCGTATCCTAGCACGTACTGTCCATAAGCCTCCGCGGTCCTTCCGATTGAATTTCAGTAACCTTCAACCCATATCCGACGTTTGCGTGTGATCCTAAGTTGAGTCCTGTCAACCTAAGTCGACTTAACTCAAGACTTGTACCCTAGCGACCGCTCCATTGCCATGATTCCGATGCCGCGTCTCGTGTTCCAAGGTGATACCTAGGCTAAGAGATGTGGGCCCATGTTCGGTTTGAGAAAAATACCATGCATTACAAAATCTAAGAGAATCTCTACCAAATGTCACATCCATCAATCAATCAATCTCATCAAGGGTTAAGTACATGTTGTGAGACTCGACCCAAGTTTTCATGTGTGCATGTGTGTGTGTAAGTGTGCATTTCATTTCTTGTGGTCTTGCGGTCCTATCGATTGAATTTCGGTGACCCGCGACCCTCAGATAGTGTTGCGGTCATCCTTGAGTCCGGTCATGTAGACCCGACTCGGATCGAGCTGAGATCTATGCCATTGCGACCGCATTGTTGCCGTGGTTCCAACGCCGTGTCTTGTGCGTCCATCTGATATGTGGATCATAAGTTGTGTACGTTTCATTCTATGACCCTTGATTTCGATCATGTGGCCCACCTTGGAGTGGTGCATGTGGCCCACACTCCCTCTTTTACATAAGTTCCAACACACACTACACACACCACCTAAATCTCCATAACTCACACTACCAAGACCTCACACACCACCCACACCTAACCTACCCTAGCAACATTGTTTGTATCACCATAGGTTAATGATTACTTTCCTTAAAAAAGATTTTTCCTCTCTTTCCCTCTTATTTCTCTCTCTCTTCTCTTCTTCTCTAACAATTTTTCTCCATTTCTCCAGCCCATTTTCCTCCATTTTTCCAGCCACCTTCCTCCTTAATCCCCCACCATCTAACCCTTGAAACCTCATCTCCACCATTGATCCATCTCCCTTGGTGCTAAAGGACCTTAGTGTGAAAGTTTGGTGGTCATCTTTGAGGTGGGTGCTTTCTTCATCAAGTAAATCTTTTCTCTCCTCATGTAATCTCTTTCCTCTCTCTCATTTAGATGTGTAGGACCCACCAATTGATGGTGGAGATCTTACACAACCATGTAGATGTGGCCATGAGGCCCACATTGTACATGCATGTCCATGCATGGGATTCTTCCCTTGATGGACCCCTTGCATGTGGATTTCTCTTATTTTTCTAAGTATGATGGGTCATCTAGGCTCTTGCATGTGACTAGGATGGCATCCAAACCACTCATTTCAAAGATCTAAGCCATGCATCATAAGATCTAGTTGTATAATGTGTTTATATTTGTTTGTGATTGTGATTGTGTGGGGACGGCTTAATAGTGGCGGAGCCCTCCCCTGATGGCTGGATGCTCTTCCTTCTCTTTCCTTAGTTAGAAATATGATGATATTATGTGTGGTCCACTTAGTGGGCCTGGATTGCCCAAAAGAAAAAAAAAAGCCTAGGAAGAAAGGCACATCTATATTCAACCTACACCATGGTTTAGATGCCTCTTTTTGCCACCTTAAATATTCTTGTAAGGGTGAAAATTTGAGGGTTTGTTCTGAAAAATTATGGGGCCCACTAGGGTGGGACATGACACCCAATTTATGGGCCAATCCCTTCCTTACTAGGCCCATAAATTTATTTTATTCCATGCATGCATTGCTGTCCAGAAATTTCTGGACAGATTTTTTTTATTGGACTTGGGCTTGAAATTGGGACTGATTAGGAAACCTTTTGTACCATAAAATATATTTTTCTGAAATTTGGGGATCTCATCTTCATGTGCCCCAAATTTCAACCCCATCCAATCTTGATAGAGGTCCCAAAAGTGTGGTCCAAGTGGGGTGGACAGTCTGGATTTTCTGCACTGTTCCAGCAACATTCCACCCTAGAAAGGTTGGCAATTCGAAATTTATTAAAATATTTCTGGGTGTCTAAAAATTTTGAAAATTTACAAGGATATGGTCCACCCTTGATAAGAAATACCTGTAAAATTTTAGGGCCAATGGACCCCATTTGGGCATCTAAATGGGTGGTCCAACATAGTGGACTGCCAGAAACATTCTGCTGTGCAGTCCAACAATATAGTTCCATAAAAATAAAATTTTAAAAATATTTTCTTAAAAGGTGGGCCATATTTCTGAGCTCCATGTTAATTTAGGGTTAGTGAGGGACCTTGGGTCCAAATTTCATGAATTTTGGAGGCCCAGAATCTACCCATTTGGGTGGCCCAAATTTAGAACAGTTACATTCCAGCAATAGTTCATCCTGAACAGATTACATTTTTAAAATTTATTAAAATACTTTTGAGTGTCTAAAAATTGTAAAAATTTATAAGGATGTGTTAAAATCAATTTAGGACCTACCTACAAAATTTTGGAGCCATTGGATACCTGTACACACTATGGTGGTGGCTGGACCGGCCCACTATTATATGGTGTCCAGATCAGTCCGAGTTTTAGGATAGATTATTTTATTTGAAATAATTAAAATATTTTTAGATGTTCAAAAATTATAAAATTTTATGGGGGTGTGACCCACACATGTAAAGACTACCCTATAAATTTTCAGGGCCATCGGGCCTTTGTACCGATCGTGGTGTGGCCTGCAATTTGGACCAGTTTTGGGTCAAATACTCAGGCACACCCTTACCTTGGGTTGCCGGGCCTGCATTCTAATGGCATGGCCCACTTGAAGTATTGTATATCTCTCTTTTATATGGTGGGGCCCACTATGGATCACCATGGGTCAGTAACCCATCTAAATTAAATAAATTTCTGGACTCCAGCAGGCCTAGGAAATGGGTGGGCTGGAATTCCAGCAAGGGGCCCAAAATTTGTTACATGGTTGATTGTTTAGGAATATTGTGGCACGCCAGATTTGAGAGAGTTTTGCACACACTCTTTACTTTCCTCCCTTAGACATTTTAGGCTTAATGAGTACCCCCTTGAGGGCCACCTTTGTGGTGATTTTGTGAGCTAGCCTTAACCAGAATTTTTAATAGTTTTATAGGCTCAATGGGCTGGGAGATTCTTTCTTAAGCCCAAGATTGTGCAAGGGCTGACCTTATTGATTTACAAACCCAATGGACTATCTATAAGCTGACCATGTGTATTAATGGGCCTTGATGCCCTCATGAAGTGTTTAATTATGGGCTGACTTGCAAAGCCCACATAAATGCATATTGTGGAGGGCCTTGTTAAGTCTTTGTCTGATGAGGCAAGGCCCACCCTATCGGTATAGGTCTCTCCCTTGTGTATTTTTGGACTTATGGGCTGACCTCTAGTCCACCATAATGTATGAATTGAATGACTTTTATTTTGGGCCATTTCTGTAGGGCCCATTATGTAATATAGTATATGCATGGCCACCCCTTTTGTGGCAGTGATTAGGCCTTTTGGACTCAGTTCTTTTGGATAGGCCCATTGATCTTAGGCCTATCGTCTCCCATCTATTGTGATGGGATTAAGGGCAATAATATGCAAGGAGTTGGGCTCTTGGCTGCCTACTAAATTAACCTTGTACTTGGGCCAAAAGTGAGGCCCAACTCACTTGTGTTAAATATAAAACTTGCTCATGTAAATGAATTACTGGGCTGCCCATGAAGCCCACCACAATATGTGAAATTATAACCTTTGTGATTGGGCCCAAACTTTACTTGAGGGTCCACTATCTGACCTATAAGTTGGGCTTGGTGTATAGCCCATTAGGCCATGCATTACGTGAGCTTTAGACCTTATACTATATGAGTAGTGGCGGGTTACCTCTTGGAAGCCAGTTGAGGTTGAACGTCCTCCTAGGTGATCTTAAGGTAGGCCCATGGGTTTCTCTATGGATGGTTAAAGGCCTACCATGGACCCTAGGCCATTTGTTTAGAGCTTAATGTGTATGTATGTGGAACCTACCTTAACGCATGTTTGGTCCAGGACATCCAAGCCTTGGATCACCCGATTATGAATGCACTGTCTGTTGTGGGTTACTGCTGGACTCACAATCCAATAACAGGCCCACTTGATCTTTTCATAATATATACGTACTCTCCATCTAGTGGGGTCCCCCAGCGAATATAGTTGGCTTTCATGAGATTATTTTCACATAGTCAACTGATTTCTGGACCTTAGCAGGTCTTGGAAGTTAAACTGGCCAAAAGTTTATCAATGGGCCTTAATGTAAAATTTTATGGTTAAAACTTTATTTGGCTGCGGGGCCCACCATTTGAGAACTTGTGTACATGTTACATGCTTATATTTTCTTATAATCTTTGGGCTTAATCAGTGTATTCTTTTGGGTCACCTTTAATGATTAGATGAGGACTCCATCTTAGATCAGATTTTTGTGGCATCCCATGGGCTAAGAGTGGGCAGAGTCGTCCCAGATTAGTTCAACCGTATATTGGGCCGACTTCCACCATTTTGATGGACTTGTGGGCTAAGATAAGGATTGTATTGGGCCCTTGGTTGCCCACTTAAATTGCTAGTTATTGGGCTAATGTAGTTGGGCCTATTTCCTCCAAACTTACACTTATTTTCGGGCCGTATATTGTGTACGCGGGCTGCCCACCAAGTCCAACTTAATGCATGGATTCTATGGCTATTGGAAATTGAGCGTTGGACCTTGATTTCCCTCTTGGGGCCCATGTTGTTAAAGGTGGTATTATATCCTTTTCTCATGGCCTATTATGAGGAATATATATGCATGTGGTTACCTGTGTTTTTATCTAAATGTAGGCCTTGGGCCTTCTATCCATATAGTTCATGGTTGATATGCCTTTTTGGGAAATGGCGGTTAAATGTCCCCATTATGGACCCCTCTAGGCCCGGTTATATCTAAATATAATTAGATGCTCATCTTTAACTCTTGCTAGAATCACTTCTGTATTACTTAGACACATACTTTGTATGCTTAGTCTCGTGGGCTACCCCAGGTAAATGGGCCCCCACTAGAGGTTGGATTCCTTAAGGATATTGTCTAAGTACCTAGTCTTGGTCCCTTCTTGGATAGGAGGAGTGTACTACTTTGTATATCGCTGCATAATGTGTCTAGACCCATCTTCATGGCCCATGTACATCATTGTATGCTTGGTTGACACTATGTATGTGTGGTCATATTATGTCATTGGACATTACATGATACTTTCCCCGAGGGACATAGTATTCCCTATTGAGCACGTTGGATGCTTGGGATTGATGAATAGTTGATTGTGTGATTCATGCATCTGGCATTGCATAGCATATGAGCATTATCGCCCTTACTTCATCAGGGCTGTAGCGTCCACATATACATCGTGGATGGCTATGTTTAGACACCGAAAATGTTACTTGAGCATACCGGGTGCATAGGATGCCCATGGGTGAAATTTTTAAAACTTCCATGGTACCAAGGATCTGCTCCAGCGCCGTGACTGAGTGGAATATGAGCGCACGAGGGCCTTATACCGTTAGGCCGCGACTCCCACTATCGGGTAGTCGGTTGGATAGGGGTGTGGCCTTACTCGCCTGATGTAAGAGGGCATTGCTAGGCTGAGTCTGACCAGCTCGTGAATGGGTCCGCTACCTTCAGGCCTTATTAGTGATTGGCTGTCCACAGGTGGGTAGTGAAGTCTCTTACGCTCGTTTGACTGTACGGGGTCTGTAGAGCGGCAGTCATCCAGCAGTGTGATGGATCCCGGTGATTTCCTTATGATGGAAAGTACTTGATATGTGGATTGGATATGAGCACTGGCATTACTTCGCATTATTGCATTTGCATCGACTGTATAAGCCTTATATTACATCGCCTTGGCATGGCGCCCAGTACTCATTGCAATACATTACGCATTGCACTATATAGCCTTAGTATGACTTCCTGCATTATCATAATACCTTGGCATAGCTTCTTGTTTTCATGATCGCCTTAGTAAGGCTAGTGGTATTAGTATTGATCATGACTCCCTTCTACATTCTCTATCTTCTTCTGAGCACCATTGTCACACACTTTCACCACCCTCTAAGCTTTCTATAAGCTTATGCATGATTGATGCGTGTAGGAGATCGTAAGTTGGTGTCTTAGCAGCAGAGCTTGGATAGGTGTGTGAGCCGAGGACCCAGTGTTGCAGATTCTCTTTCTTCTTTCTTCTGTTATCTTATGTATGTCCTTTTGGACCTGATGTAAGCTTGTAAAAGTTCAAATTCATAGTGAATTTTGTGATGTGTGCCTTTGTTATTCTCAGATTTACTTGCTGGGATCTTGGGTATGCTCATATTGAAAATGATTATATTGTTGTGGAAATCCTCCTTGTAAGATCCTAGGATCGGAACCTGCCTCAGGAGCCGAGAATGGGGTACTACGGAGACTGTTGCGGCCAGAACCGGTCATCGGGTTCCTTGTGAGGTCCGGTTACCGAGTCTGGGGCGTGACACATGTCAAGTACACATCACCTCACACCCATCCCCAAGTAACCCCTAAAGTCAAAAGTACACAAGCCCATACCCTTTCTTACACCATTTACCCCTAAAGTTAACAATCTCTTACACACCCATCACTCACCACATCCGCCACTTCATCTCTCTCTCCTTATAACTCTCTCTCTCATTCTCAAACCTTTTTCCAAGCAACCCAAAACAATCACATGTCCAAGCTCTTTCTTCATCCAAGAGAGCTTTGTATATGACCCACTTCATACCCTCTCATCTCCCTTCTCAATCATCGAATCTCCATCTCTTCTGTTAGGATCGAAGCTAAGGAGTAAAGGAAGCCAAGGGAGCAAGAAGAAGTGGATGGTGGGTGATCTTGGACCCACATTTTCATCCTTTTTGGTATTTCTCTTTTATGATTTAAGGGCTCACATATGGTGGGACCCACCTTGATGTATGCTTGTATCTAAGAGGGACCCATAGTGGCGGGGTCCCTCCATCATCGTCGATTTCTCTCTTTTCCTCTTTCTCTCCCTCCCTGTTTTATTTTTATTGTGTGTGATGATGTGGCCATGTGGCCCACCCGGATGAACCCCATCATGAAGAATGTATTTTATTCAAGCCATCTTATAGGTGGGGCTCACCTTGAAATTATGTTGTATGCAACCGTCTAGCGTCCAGGGACGCTGGACATTGCTACATTGTGAAGTGTTAATGATGTGAACTCCAAAGCAGGAAGTTTAGCTTTAGTTTAAAGCTTTTGGAAGTGCTACTTATGTAGGCCCCACGTTGATGCATAAATCTAATCCACTCCGTCCATTTTATTCCCCAGCTCATTTTAGGGGTTGAGCCGAAAAATGAAGCTAATCCGATAATCAAGTGGACTATACCATAGAAAACTGTGATTTTTACTGTTCAAATCAGTTAGGACCCACCTTGATTTTTATTTATTCGCCAAAACATACTAGATAGTGGACTCTTTTGGATGGTCTCGAGCCATGGAGTCCAATAGATGGGTTAGATTTTTCAGATGTAGGCCCCACCTAGGAAAAACTGTGAAAAAAAAACAACAAGACGCTGTTGTTGTCAACGTTCAGAGGACGCTGCAGCAACCAGCATCCACTGCTGGACATCCGTGGGCCACACTACAGGCCCCACCGTGATGTGTGTCATGCATCAGCACCATGCATTTGTTGTGTCCCTTAAAGCAGTGGGCCACCCAAAAAGGATCAGCCATACATGGACTAAGGTGGCCCACATCGTAGGGAATAGTGATGATCAATGTTTACCATTGAAACCCTTTTGGGCGTCTAGAGGTTTTGGATCATTTTGAAATTTGTTTTTCCTTTCATCCATGTCTCTGTGACATTATAAACAGATTGGATGGCAGATAAACATCAGGGTGGGACCCACGTGGGACCCAATGATGTATGTGTTCTATCCACACCGTCCAATGTCTTTGAACGATGGGACCCACCCCATGTGTGGTCTACCATGAGGTATGTGTATGTCCTGGCCGTCCAGGGCCTGGATGTTAATTTTATACTAAATATTATATTATATTATATTATATTATTATATATTATACATTATATTATAATATAATGTTTTATATATATGTGAGGGTGGGCCATACGTGGGACCCACCTCTGCCCTCTCTTTAATGCATAGAAGCTGTTGTGCAGCAGTGTGTGTGTGTGTGTGTGTGTGTGTGTGTGTGTGTGTGTGTGTGTGTGTGTGTGTGTGTGTGTGTGTGTGTGTGTAATGATATGTGAGGGTGGGCCCCACGTGGGACCCATCGAAAATAGGTGGGTTGTCCACTAATGGGCTACACGTCAATGAGCTCGACAGGCCCCCACAGGGATGTATGTGTTTTATCTACATGGCTTGCTATGTGGGTGGTGGGACCCACCATGATGCATGTGTTGTATCCATGTCGTTCAACCATTTATGAGATCACTTTACGGCATGAGAAAAAAATGAATCAGATCTAAAGTTTACGTGGACACAACCATTCAAATAGTTAACAGTAACATCCACTATTCGAACTTCTAAGGGCCATGGTAGTTTCCAATTAAAGTTGATATTGTTTTCACTTCATTTACCTCCATGTTAGCTTATGAATAGGTCGGATCTTAAATACATTTAACTTGGCCCATTTGAATCGGTCCATTGATTCAGCCCATTTAATTCAGCCCATTCGATCAGCCCATTTGATGTATATGAAGTCCGATGCGATATGTGTGAGGCCCATGAGCAAGGCCCGGTGTAATGTATGTGTGTGGCCGTTACATTGTTTATGAATCCTTTATGTGGACCAATCCTTGGGAGCAATGTTTATTAGATGTCCACATTGAGGGGCAATGATGGTTAGACGTCCTCATTGTGAGCTTCCCTTAAGCCTTGTTAAGCCCATTCTCTTCGTGGGTTAACCCAAACAAGTAGGCCCCATTCACCATAGACGGATGGTTCCATGCTATCAGACTTGATATAACCTCGGCCAAGGGCCGATCTTTATATTATGGTTCGATTAGCTATTCATATATGGACCCCGCCTTACTTATACGCTGATTCTGATGACCGATTCCGATTATGGAGGCCGATTGTATAGGTCGGTTATCGATACCGATTATGAGTATGTGATAGCATAGAATCATGATACCTACACCTTAGGGCCCACCTAGGTGATGTATCTGCCGCACCGTCCAGTATGGGATGGTGGGCCTGCCATGATGTACGTGTTTCATCCCTGCAGTCCACGTGAGACACAGGTGATTATGTGCCTTATATCCTGACCGTCTATGGGACGTGGACCCCACACAAAGTATGTTTTATCTACACCATCCGTGGGACTTTGATCCACCTTGATGTGTGATTTCATCCATGCCGTCTAGGGACAGGGGACCATCGTGATATGTGTTTCATCCTTGTTGTCCATCAATTTTTAGGGCCCACTTGCTTCATGAGAAAAGCCCACTTGTGATGTATATTTAAGGCCCGATGTGATGTATTTATGTCCCGTGTGACGAGGGCCATAGTGATGTGTATTAGGCCCATGTCATGCGTCCATTGGGATGCATATTAGGCCCATGTGATGAGGCTTTACTTATTGTATGTTAGGCCTGTGTGAGAAAATCCATTGCGATGTATATTAGACCCATGTCATGCGGCCCATTATGATATGTATTAAGCCCAGGTATGTGGCCCGTTGTAATGTATTTGTGGCTCATTTGATAAGGCCCATTGTGATGTATATTAGGCTCAGGTATGTGGCCCGTTGTGATGTATTTGTGGCCCATTTGATAAGGCTCATTGTGATGTGTATTAGGCCTATGTATGTGGCCCGTTACGATGTATTTGTGGCCCATTTGATTAGGCCCATTGTGATATATTTGTGGCCCATATGGCGAGACCCGATATGGTGTATATGTGGCCCTTGAGTGAGGACCAATATGATGAAGGTGCAGACCGATGTAATGTGTGATTTCACTATAATGTATGCAATGATATTTATGTGGGCCACTGCTTAGGAGCGGTGTTGGTTAAATGACCACATTGATGGGCAATGATGGTTTGATGTCCACATTGTGACCTTCCCTTAGACCCATTATGAGGCCCATTCTTGTTATGAGTAGGCTGTCTAGGTCTATTCTTGATATGAAGAAAGTACACCATTATCATATAGTATGCTTAGTATATCTTCACGACCCATGCCCATGTACATTATATGTATGCCTAATATGATGAATGATTGATCATAGCACATGCCATTGGGCAGATTATTATCGAACTCCCTGATAGGAGGAGTTGCTCACATGAGCGCATGGTACACGCAGGTTTGATACATGATTGGACGGTATGATTCATGCATCTCGCATTTTGTGATATGACCACCGTATGCCCTAGCGACATCAAGGTCATAGCCTCCACAGGCATATCGTGGATGGCTAGATAGGACACTAAAAATTTGTTCTACATGGGGTGCTATAGATATCCTTGGGTGAAAGTCTTAGAACCATCTTAGTTCCAGAGGTTACTTCAACGTCTAAACCAAGTGGATACATGAGCGGATGAGAGCCATATACCGTTAGGCCATGTCTCACATTGTGTCATGGTCAGTTGGAAGGGGGTACGGCCTTACCTACCTAAGAGGAGGTACAATGCTAAGCCAAGTCTGACCAGCTCTAGGAATGGATCCGCTATCGACAAGCCAGACCGGCAATCTGGTTTGGAGTGTAATAGACCCTAATAATTTTTCAGAGAGTAATTGTACTAATATATGGACTTATTGAGCAGAAATTGCATATTCATTCATTTATTCATTCACTATCCACTCGGCTTGGTGATGCGTAACCATTTATTATGTGTACCTTTACATAGCCAGGATTTCGGTTGGACGCACGACTAACCCGAAAGTAGGAGTTTACCACATTGAGTCTGACTATCTATATCTAGGTATGGGACTGATTTAGATAGAAGTCCCTTGTGGTGGACCCTGTAGCCTGCAATACTACGTACCACCATCTCGACTTCACATTCTAACATGGTCATTTCATTCACACCGCATATTACATTGCATCCGCAGTACTTAACATTTTTGGGTTGTTACATTTTTGCACTTATATGGCTTATAAAGACTTAGCAGGATTTGCATATTGCATCGCATCACCAGCATCTGATATTTGGTTTCTGCATTTGCATAGCCGATAGGTATTTCATGTTCTAATATTGGATATTTTATAGACTTTTAGCATATTTCCACTTTGATATCATATGATTCATAATCTTGTCAGTATTTTTGCTTATCCCGATGATGTAATTTATGAGCTTTATTGTATACTTGTCACTTACCTAACACACACTCTCACCACCCTCTAAGCTTGCGTGCAGCTGTCTTCTGGAGCTTTGATTTTGACATATGTATTTTCCCTTTCAGCATTGTATTCAAATGATTATATTAGTGGATATATGATGGTGATGTTACATCTAAGATTTAGGTATACTTGTGGTTATGCTTCTTATGAGATAAATGTACGTTGGAAAATCCTCCTTGTAGGGTCCCAGGATTAAAACCTGGCAGGTGGACGCTGGGAGCTAAGAATGGGGTACTATAGAGGTTGTCGACATCGGATTCTGTGATTGGGATTCCTGTGAATTTGATTTTTGGGTTTGGGGCATGACACCTAGGCTCGGCTTCATGTGTAAAAACATTGCATGGTTTTAAATAGAAGTTGCCTAGGTTCACATTCAATGTGGAAGTGGACCAACCTTGGCCAGGTCATCTATGTTGTGTGACTAACCTAAGGCATGGCTTGGGCATCTCTTGTAGCGTGTGGGCTTAGTGGAACTATTTCTCAATTATTAATTTCTCTTACTTTTATGAAGTTCCCTTCTCAATGGTCTTTATCTTCAATCAAACGCGCATCTATTTTGGCAGGATGCAAGTATTAGTGGTTTGAGCAACAAAACACATATGAAGATAATGTTAAAACGGATGGGAGGAAGAAATATGCTTAAACTATTATTGTAAGACCCGACCTTAGTTCACATGTGTGCATGTGTGTGTGAGAGTTTACATCTCGTTCATTTTGGTCTTGCTGTCTTACCGGTTGAATCCCGGTGGCCCGCGACCCTGGAATAGTGTTTGCGGTCATCTTTAAGTTTGGTCATGTAGACCCAACTTGGATCGAGCCGAAACCTATGCCATTGCGACTGCATTGCTGCCACGGTACCAACGCCACATCTTGTGCAACCATCCAATGTGTGGATCATAAGTGGTGTACATTTCATTTATAGCCTTTGATCATGATCATGTGGCCCACCTAGTGTGAAGAGCATATTTTTTAAGGTGGCCACCCTCTTTTGTGCAAATTCCAATACACACCACCCATACACTACCTAAACCCTCATATCCTACACCACCCACACACTACCCATCCCTACTCTAGCCTAGCAACATAGTTTATATCACCATAGGCTATGATGATTTTTCTCTTATCTAGGAGAGAGAGTGATGATTACACTCCTACAACCTCTCTCTCTCTCTCTCTCTCTCTCTTTTCCTCTCATTTCTTCATTTCCTATTCTCTCTCTTTCCCTTGCAAGAGGTGGAACTTCTTCCATTTTTCAGCCCCTCATCTCCCATTTTTCTTCCCATTCATCTATCAAAATCACATCTCAACCCTTCACCTTGCTTTCTTGGACCCTTAGAAACTTGGAGTGAAGTTTTGATAGAGATCTTAAGGTGGGTGACTATTCCTTTGCTGAATTCCTTTCTTTCTTTAATCTCATTATTTCTTCATGGATGGATCACATGGGACCCACCAATCCATGGTGGGAATCCCATTTGATCCCATGGATGTGGCCCTTTGGCCCATCCTACACGCATGTCATGATCCATGATGGGGTCATTCTCCATAGACCCCATCATGATATATTTAATGATCCACTCCATATCAAGGTCATCTAGACCTTAAGTATCATGTTAGGATGACATCCTAACCATCCATAGCAATTATAAATCATGCATGCAGTGATTTTATGTTACATGTACAATCAATGTAGTTGCATGGGTATGATTCATTCTTGGGAGAGCCAATTAGTGGCGGGGCCTTACCCCATGGCCAGATTGTGTTTCTTCTCCATCTTTTATTTTCTTTCTTTATAGTAAATCTGATGTATGTGTGGTCCACTTGATGTTCCATGCAACTAGGCCAAAGTGGTTAGACATCCAGGCCCACCTTGTTGCCCCATATTATTGGCATGTTTTGAACAGCCTTTGGGCTTAATTTTATGGATGATCTTGAAAGAGGCTTGGGTTTAAGAGTTATGTGACCCATTTAGGTGGTCCTCACCCTGAGAAAATGGTGATTTATTTCCCTTTTAATTATCTTTTAGGGTGGTTTGGACAGCAACATGCTGCTATCCAAATCTTCCTGGATAGATTTTTGGGCCACCTTGGGGCCTAATTTATGGATCTTTGGTGGGAGTACTGAAAGAAAAATAATATGTGATTCTTGTAGCCTCATTACCCACCCACAACCATACCAAATTTCAGCCCCATCCGACATTCATTGGGGTCCCAAAGGTGTGGTCTAAGTGAGGTGGACAGTCTGGATTTTCTTCACTGTTCCAGCAACATTCCACCTTGGACAGGTTGGAATTTCAAATTTTGTTAAAATAATTTTTGGTGTCTAAAAATTATAAATATTTATATGGAGGTGGCCTACCCATTTTAAGACCTACCTACCAAATTTTGGGGCCAATAGACACCTATGCGCACCATGGTGGTGGCTGGACTGGCCCACTATAATGTGGTGTCTAGATCAGTCTGATTTATATGATAGATTGATTTATTTAAAAGCATTAAAATATTTATACATGTCTAAAAATTCTAAAATTTTGTGAGGGTATGTTCCACCCATGTTAGGACCCATCTAAAATTTTTTGGGGCTAATGGACGCCTGTACAGATCATGCCAAAGGCTGGACTGGCCCACCACATTGGGACGTCTAGGCCAGTCCGATTTTCTGGACAGATTGTCTTATTCAAATTAATTAAAAAACTTATAGATGTCTAAAAATTATAAAATTTTGTAGGGACGTGTCCTACCTATGAAAGGATCACCCTACAAATTTTTAGGGCCATCAGGCCTCTGTACCGACCATGGTATGTCCTACAATTTGGATCAGTTTTGGGCCAAATACCCAGGCCCATAGAACTAACCACCATGGGACGCCCCTACCTTGGGTTGTTGGGCTGCATTCTAATGGCATGGCCCACTTGAAGTAAGTTTTGTATATCTTCCATTTTATTTGGTGGGGCCCACTATGATATATGTGGATCACTATAGGTCAATAACCCATCTAAATTAAATAAATTTCTGGACTCCAGCAGGCCGAGGAAATGGGTGGGCCGGAATTCCAGCAAGGGGGCCAAAATTTACTACACGGTTGATTGTTTAGGAACTATTGTGGCACATCAGATTTGAGAGATTATTGCACACACTCCTTGCATTCCTTCCTTAGACAATTTTTTTGGTGTAATTAGTGCCTCTTAAGGCCCATCTTTGAGGTGATAATTGGGCTAGCCTTAAGCAGATTTTTGAAAGTTTTATGGGACATTTGGGCTGAAGACTTATTCCTTGAGCCCAAGACTGTACAGTGGCTGACCTTATTATTTTACGGGCCCAATGGGCCATATACAAGATGATCATGTGTATTTATTAGCCTTGATGCCCTCAATGCTTAATTGTGGGCTGACTTACAAGGCCCACATAAATGTATATTGTGGAGGGCCTTGCTAAGTATTTGGGCTAATGTGGTAAGGCCCACATTGTCAATACCCATGTGTATTCTTGGTCTTATGGGCTGATCTCAAGTACACCATAATGTATGAATTGGATGACTTTTGTTTTGGGCTATTTTCTTAAGGCCCATTATGTAATATAGTATATGCAGGGCTGCCCCTTTTGTGGTAGTGATTAGGCCTTTTGGACTCGTTTCTTTTGGAAAGGCCCATTGATCTTGGGGCTATACTCTCCCATCTATTGTGATGGCTTAAGGGTAATAATATGAAAGAAATTAGGCTCTTAGCTGCCCACTAAATTAACCCTGTACTTGGGCCAAAAGTGAGGCCCAACTCACTTATGTTAAATGTAAAACTTGCCAATGTAAATGAATTACTGGGTTACCCATGAAGCCCAGCACAATTTGTGAAATTATAACCTTTGTAGTTGGGCCAAATCTTACTTGAGGGTCCACTATCTGGCATATAAGTTGGGCTTGGTGTATGGCCCATTAAGTCATGCATTGCGTGGGCTTTAGACCTTATATTATATGAGTAGTGGTGGGCTACCTCATGGAAGCCAGTTGAGGTTGAATGTCCTCTTGGGTGATCCTAAGGTAGGCCCATGGGTTTCTATATGGATGGTTAAAGGCCTACTATAGACCCTAGGCCATTTGTTTAAGGCTCAATATGTATGTATGTGGAACCTACCTTAACACATGTTTGATCCAGGCCATCCAAGCCTTGGATCGCCCGATTATGGATGCACTCTCTGCCTTGGGTTACTGCTGGACTCACAATCCAGTAATAGGCCCACTTGATCTTTTCATGATATATACACACTCTTCATCTGGTGGGGTCCCCAGCGAATATAGTTGGCTTTCATGAGATTATTTCCACGTAATTAACTAATTTCTGGACCTTAGCAGGTCTATGAAGTCAAATTGGCCAAAAGTTTATCAAAGGGCCTTAAATGTAAAATTTTATGGTTAAAACTTTATTTGGCTATGGGGCCCACTATATTGAGAACTTGTGTACGTGTTACATGCTTATGTTTTCTTATGATCTTTGGGCTTAATTAGTGCATTCTTTTGGGTCACCTTTAGTGATCGGATGAGAACCCCATCTTAGATCATATTTTTTGGGGCATCCACTAGGCCCAAAGTGGGTTGGGATGTCGCAGCTTGGCCCAACCATATATTAGGCCTACTTCCACCATTTTGATGGACTTGTGGACTAAGATAATGATAGTATTGGGCCCTTGGTTGCCCACTTAAATTACTAAGTTATTGGACTGATGTAGTTGGGCCCATTTCATCCAAACGTAAACTTATTTAGTCGTATATTATGTACGTGGACTGTCCACTAAGTCCAACTTAATGTATGGATTCTATGACCATTGAAAATTGAGTCATGGGCCTTAATTCCCCTCTTGGGGCCCATGTTGTTAAAAGTGGTATTTTATCTTTTTATGGCCTATCATGAGGAATATATATGTATATGGTTATCTTTATTTTTATCTTAAATATAGGCCTTGGGTCTTCTATCCACATCATTCATGGTTGATATGCCTTTTTGGAAAAATGGTGGTTAAATGTCCCCATTATGGACCCCTCTAGGCCCAGTTGTATTTAAGAGTGAATGGATACTCATCTTAGAATCTTACTAGGCTCATTTCTATATTACTTAGACCCGTGGCTCGTACACTTAGTTTCGTGGGCTACCCCAGGCAAATGGGCCCCCACTAGAAGTTGGATTCCTCAAAGATATTGTCTAAGTACTTGGTCTTGGTTCCTTCTTGGATAGGAGGAATGAAGTATACATTGCATATCACCCTATAGTGTTATTGAATTCATCCTCATGACCATGTACATCATTGCATGCTTGGTTGACACTATGTGTGTGTGGTCATATTGTGTCATTGGGCATTGCATAATACTTTTTTCGAGGGATGTAGTATCCCCTCTTGAGCATGTTGGATGCTTGAGATTGATACATGGTTGATTATATGATTCATGCATCTGGCATTGCATATCATATGAGCATTATCGGCCTTGCTTCATCAGGTTTGTAGCCTCTACAGATACATCGTGGATGGCTATGTTGGGATACCAGAAATGTTACTTGAGCATACCGGGTGCATAAGATGCCCATGGGTGAAATTCTCAAAACTTCCATGGTACTAAGGATCTGCTCCTGCGTCGTGACCAGGTGAAATATATGAGCGCACAAGGGCCTTATACCGTTAGGCCGTGACTCTCACTGTCGTGTAGTCGACTGGATACAGGCGTGGCCTTACTCGCCTGATGTAAGGAGACATTATTAGGCTGAGTCTGACCAGCTCGTGAATGGGTCCGCAACCATTAGGCCTTGCTGTTGATTGGCTATCCACAGGCGGGTAGTGAGGTCTCTTATGCTCGTTTGACTGTACAGGTTCTGTAGAGCGATAGTAATCCAGCAGTGTAATGGACCCCGGTGATTTCCTTATGATGGAAATATACTTAATATGTGGATTAGATATGAGCATGACATTACTTCACATTGCATTTGCATCAGCTATGTAAGCCTCATAATGCATCGCCTTGGCATGACGCCCTGAACTCATTGCACTATATAGCCTTGGTATGGCTTCCTACATTATCATACTGCCTTGGTATAGCTTCTTGTGTTCATGATAGCCTTGGTAAGGCTAGTGGTATTAGTATTGATTGTGACTCTCTTCTGCATTCTCTATCTTCTTCCAAGCACCATTATCACACACTTTTACCACCCTTTAAGCTTTCTATTAGCTTATACACGATTGATGCATGTAGGAGATCATAAGTTGATGTCTTAGTAGCGGAGCTTGGAAAGGTGTGCGAGCCGAGGACCCAGTGTTGCAGATCCTCTTCCTTTTTTCTTCTGTTATCTTATGTATGTCCTTTTGGACCTTATGGAAACTTGTAAAAGTTTAAATTCATAGTGGATTTTGTGATGCGTGTCTTTGTTATTCTCAGATTTACTTGTTATGATCCTAAGTATGCTCATATTGAAAATGATTATATTGTTATGAAAATTCTCCTTGTAAAATTTCAGGATCGGAACTTGCCTCAGGAGCCGAGAATGGGGTATTACGGAGGTTGTTGTGGCCAGAACCGGCCATCGGGTTCCTTGTGAGTCCGGTTACTGAGTCCAGGGCATGAAAATTATGCACCCATATGTTGTTCCAGCAAGAGATTCCTCTATTCAACTTTGCCTGAAGACCCTTAAACTGTTCAATTGGAAGATTTTTTGGCACTAGTTCGTAAAACTATGAAGCCTTCAAAAAAAAAGAAAAATGAAATCCAAATGAGCTTTCACTCTTTCAGATCGTTGATCCCAAAATATCTGTAGATGTGGGCTGCTAATGAATTCATGCTGAAATTGCATATGATATGCACTACTCGAAGTACCCATTTCTGCTTCCTTTCTGCATTGTGGGTTTTTTTTTATATAATTAATTTCAGAACTCTTGAATACTATTGATGGTTGTGATGAAACAATTTTTAAATAAATAGATGTGACTCAACATCTTAATTTATAAGGAAACTGAGACTTGAGATGCTTCCAATACAATGAATATAGATTCTTTTAAATAAATAAAAATAAAAATGCTTCCAATACAATGATTTCAAAACCAATAAAGTTTATTTAATGCTAGTTTAAACTAGTCTTAGTTGTAATCTTGGAACGTTTTGAAAGGCTGTAGTATATATTTGATTATGGATGAAATGGTGATTATCCACAGATGCAATTTTCTAAATGGATTTCTTTTTCTCTAACTAAAGATCACGAACTTCTGACTTTTTTAAATCTCATATTTAGCGTTTTGGGAAAATTTGATAACATAGAGCATGAAGATTGTGATTTAGTCTACCCAATATCTTCTATTCATAGCATGTTTCTTCTTTCTAACATTAATTTGTTTCAGTTGTGAAGAAAGAGCTACTGGATAGAATAGATTGACTAGAGATTTTGAAGTTACCCGAGGCACCGTCTGTCGCATCAAAGGAATCAAAAGACAGCCTCCCACCAAAGTCTCCCAAAACAGAGGCATCTACAGCGTCTCATCTAAACTTGTATTTTTATTTATTTATTTATTTCAAAACTTTGCTAGAGGCATGCTTCTTTGTCATTTTTTTGTGAGAACTTTCTTATTGTCAAAGCTACATTTGTGTATGCTTGTATTTTATTTGTAACAACAGGAGACTTCTTTGGCTTTCCACATATTGTTGGATTTAAATTGTAAATAGTTGTGGATCTAGTCTGTAGTTGTTGCTAAAGTTGGGTACGAATCTAATACTACTTTGGCCATAGATTTAGAAGTTTAGCTACGAAGCTAGTCCATAGCCACTTGTACTTTGGCTACGGATCTAGTCCGTAGCTGTTTCTTCAATAACAATGGTTATGGTACCAATGACTACGGGCCTGCTACGGAGAATAACCATAGCTATTAACTTATAGCTACAAATTTATTCTGTAGTCTTTTCTCAGTTTTTTTTGGTAGTGTATTGGACACAATGGAACTCATTGTTATGCACAGCCGCCACATGTTAGGCACGAAAGCAGCCTTAGAACAAATAAAACATACGATAGAGAAATGAAAATTTCAATCAATTATAACGAACACAGATTTTACATGAGAAAATTCTTATAGGATAAAAACATGGCACCAAGAGATAATGAATCCACTGTGAACAAAGAGTTACAAGAGATGGACAACTTACAGACTCAAAACCCTCAATTTTACAAATGAATTCCCTTTCAAAAACCTAGCTCTCTCTCTCTATCACAATGTGATTCTTGTTAAATATGAAATATTATAAATTTCCCCCTTATTTTACAATGGTTTTGTAAACATATATGTGATTAATCAACCTAATTACACATGTTTTCTCTTACGAGATGATTTGGAGAGCTAAGGTGAAAAGAATGCTTAAAGTGAGGATTTAATGCTCAAAAGAATGACCAAGTGAAGGATTGAATCTATGTAGATCACCATTGAAGAATTCAAGTGCTAAAGATCTAAAACCAACTGAGGAAGGAAGAAAATCGAAGACTTGAACTGGAGAAATCAGGAATTGCAGAAAATGACCCTTCGATGTTCCATCAATGACAAGTTCGATGCCATCAAAGCCAACTTTGATTCCATCAAAGCATCCTCTATCCCATCAAGAAAATCATGAATTTTTTTATTTCGACACATTTACACGTTTCTCGATGCAATCGAAGGAGATTCGATGCCATCGAGAAAATCCCAAATTTTGAAAGTTGGTTTCTGAACAGTTTCATGCTTCTCTTTGATTCATAGAACTTTGATGCCATCGACAGAACTTCAATGGGAGTTCGATGCCATCAAAGGTGACATTGAAGGTGCGATCAAGTGCATAAATTCAAAGTCAAATTGAAGTTGATGTAAATCAAGGCTATATAAAGGGATGATTTCTGCTTTCATAGACACGAATTATGGTAGAAGGAGAAGAGAAAGGATTTGTGGAGCCTCCAATGAGTCCTTTCTCTTCTCTGAACTTTCGGTTCCAGTTGGTTTTTAAATTTTTCTGTTCGAGTTTAAGTTCAATCGTGTCTATGGTGGCTAATCTCTTAGTTATAGCTAAGAGGTGAAGCTTGTATTTGTTCTTAATGTTTAGTTTACTTTGATTCAAGTTATTTAATTAGTTTCTATGTTAAAAAATTCACTGATATTTTGGTTTGAATGAATAATTATTTTCAGATTACTTTGATTCATTGTCGACTACAGGCACAGCAAATGCTTAGGAAAGCTAAGAATATTTTCTTAACTATTATTTAATAGATTGATCTGCAACATCCATTGATCTATCGTTAACTCTCGGCACAATAGACGCTTTGAATTCCCCGCAATCAATACTTTGATGCTTTATGAAGGAACTAATTCAATTGAAATTCAAATCCATTTTGATGCGTGAATGATGATCTAGCTGCTCTATTATCTGTCTGGATAGAATATGACTTCAATTCTAGTTGAGTAATCCAATTGAATTAAATAGATTAATGTTAAGATATAACTATAAGTGAATCTTTAGTGATCTAGTCTTTCATCTTTGATAGTTTCTCTCACAATTACCATTTAAAAAATTCTAGTAGTTAGTTTACTTATAATTCTAGTTCCAAAGTATTTTAAAAATCATACAATTGCAAGTCCTTGTGGGTACAACCTCGGTCTCACCGAGTAATTACTACATCGCAGCCCTACACTTGCGGTTCGTGAACAATTCTTAACCCTAATCCCATATTAACAAGGCTCTATATAATGTTGTATGAAATTAAAAACAAAATGCTCACTTACATAAAATCGATGTGGACCGTTGATTGAATCATCAATCGCTTAACTTCGATTATTCAATACCACATGTTTGATCAATCAAACATGCCTAAAAGTGTCCAAAGACTAGACTAGAAATTATTATTTTTTCTCGATCTGATCAAAGCTACTGTCGATCTATTAAAATCCATGTATTTGCACCAGATTGAAGACACTCAATCAACAATCTCCACCGTAGCTTCAATCTTTCATCTTCACTATTCCAAACTGCTATCACCATCTCTAAACTTTAACATAACTTCATTATCGCTTCATATATATACTTCATCTTCATTTCTTACTCGTCAAACTTGAACTTCTCTATAGGAACTACTTTCGTAAGCACGTCGTTCAGATTTTCAATGATGTGAATCTTATAAAGAATAACACCACCTTCATCTAGCATCTGCCGGATAAAATGATGACGTACATCAATGTGTTTAGTCCAGAAATGGTATATCGAGTCTTCACCAAATTGATGTGCATTCACTATCATAATGCATAAGCACGACTTCCTTTTGAAGCCCCAACTCATTCTTCATACTTCTCAACCAAACCACTACCTTAAATACTTTTGTCATTGCCACATACTCGGCTTTAGTTGTGGAAAGACCAAATATAAACTAAAGCTTCGACATGTAACCAATCGCTCCACCCACTAACACAACCGAGTAACTAGAAGTCAACCTTATATTGTCCACATTACTAGCATAATCCCCATCCACATAACCTATAAGTCTCTCCTTAGATTTTTATTTTATTTTTTAATGTCAAGACGTAGTCTGTTGTAATGAAGTGGCCATTTCATAACCTCCCAGTGTTGTTTGATATGATTTAACATGCATCTACTCATAACACCCACCGCATGTGATATAATGTCTAGTACAGACCATGACACACATAAGACTGTCAACTACACTCGATTAGGGCACACGAGATATATACTACTTTTCTTCTTCTGATGTGAGACATTGTTTTAAAGAAAGCCAAAAGTGAGCATCGTGGGGTGTGCTAACTGGTTTAGCCTTATTAAGTCCGAACTTGACCAATACATTCTCAAGATACTCTTCTTGAGACAACCATAGCCTGTTCCTTTCCTTGTCTTTCTCTAAGTTGATGCTGAAAATCCCTTTTGTAGCCTCTAGATCTTTCATGTCGAATGTCCTACATAATTGGGCCTTCAATATGTTGAAATTTGACATGCTTTGGTTAGTGGTAAGCATATCTTCAACCGTCAACAAGTTATGAATTCTCCATCACTTAGTGATCTGAATTAGACACAATGATGGAACTCACTTTTGATAAATCGTTAGCTCAAATCAAAAATTTTGTACCACTTCTTAGGAGACTGTTTCAAGTCATACAACGACCTCTTTAACTTGTAAACCTTATTCTCTACTCCCTACACCTCGAACCCTTCAGGTTACTTCATGTAAATTTTCTCTTCTACTTCCTTGTATAGAAAAAAGTCTTCACATCTTACTTTTAAATTGTAAATTATTTTTAGCAACCAATGACAATACAAATCTGATAGATATTGTGCTTGACCACAAGTGTGAATATCTTAGCAAAGTCAATGACTTCTTTTAGAGAATAGTCATTCACAACCAATCTTATCTTGTACTTATCCATTTTTTTTATGAAAGATCCACTTACACATAATTACTTTTCACCTAATAGGAAGCTCCACTAGCTTCCATATTTCGTTCTTGTATAGAGAATCCATCTCTTCATGGATCACCGCCATCCACTTCTCAATATCTCGGTCATCTAATGCTACTTATAAGGTAGGTAGATCCCCCTCCTCTATAATGAGCACAAGCACATCATTTGAGTCAGCCCTATATCTCAATGGTAGTCTAGGATTTCTCGGTGGATTTCTCCTAATAGGTTATATCACCACCTCTTCATGTACCTCTTTCTATGGTTCAGCTTCTCCAGGTGTTCACCTCTATCTATTTCAACATCAATAACTAAATTTACATTTTCCTTATAATAATCCTTCCAATATAAGGAAGCTTCATTGAATTTAACATCATAACTAAATATGATTTTCTATGAAACCCGGTCGTACAGTCTATACTCTTTTACTCCATCACTATAATTGAAAAATATATACTTTTTAGTCCTTTGGTCTAACTTATCTTTTGCAACTGATGGTACATGAGAGTAAACATCACAACCAAATTTCTACATCCCTGAGTAGTCAACTTTCTAATCACTACATATTTTCTTTCACTACCAAAAAACAGGGCTAAGGCTACGGATAAAAGCCGTAGCCATAGACCTATGGCTATGGTTTTGGTCTGTAGCATGACCGTGGCCGTAGGTGCCATAACAATAGGTCTTGAACCTATGGCTACGCAGATACAATCCGTAGCAATTATATAAGTAGCCAAAACTTCAAACAGCTACGAATATTATTTGTAGTTAAAAGTCCGTAGCAATATGCCAAAATTGAAAAGGCTACACCTGTCAGATTAGTGGCTACAGTCAATATCCGTAGTTATTTTGTACATTAAAAAATTATATATAATCATTTGTTCATTCAATTACCACCTGTACGATCATTCATTCATTCAATTATAATCATTCATTCATTCAATTACAATCAATTACAATCCTTCATTCAATCAATCATAATTACAATCAATTACAATCCAATTCATTCAATCAATTACAATTACAATTATAATAATGCTAAAAATACAAATCTTTGGCTTCATTAGAGAAATGTGCTCGAATTCACCCTGAAATTTCAACAGCTTCGTATATTCCATCATCCTACAAATAGTCATGTCATTCATAAATTAGAATGCCCATTGGGGAAAAGAAAGTCAAAGTGAAAGAAGTGCATCATGTATAGCCACTTTTTTTTTTCGTAATAATTTTTTTTTAAAAAAAAAACCTCAAAGAGGAATGAAATTGACACAAAAGAAATGGTCTCACCATATGATTATAGGTATTGGTTTAGGTTTAGGTTATACGTTTAGGTTAAGGTTAGGCTATAAGTTATAAGTTTAGGTTATAGGTTATAAGGTTTGGGTTATAAGTTTAGGTTTAGGTTAAGTTTATAGGTTTAGGTTTAGGTTATAGGTTATAGCTTTTGGGAACTTGATTATAAGTTAAGGTTTTGGTTTAGGAAATCGGGATCGAGATCGGGTTTAGGTTTGGGTTTTCAAGTTTAGGTTTAGGTTAAGGAGTTGAGATTAGGATTAAGTGTAGGTTTGGGTTTAAGGATTTGAGAATACATTTAGGTTTTATGTTTAGGTTTAGGTTAAAGGTTTAGAGAAAGGTTATAGGTTTAAGTTAGGTTTAGGTTATAGGTTATAGGTTATAGCTTTAGAGAATTGAGAATGAGTTATGGTTTAGGTTTAGGAAATCGGGTTCAGGTTCGAGATTAGGTTTAAGTTTGGGTTTTCAAGATTAGGTTTAGGTCTAGGTTAGGGAGTTGAGATTAGGATTAAGTGTAGGTTTAAGTTTAGGGAATTGAGTTGAGGTTATAAGTTTAAGGAAAGGTTAGGTTTAGGTTATAGGTTTTGGGATTTGGGAATAGTTTTAGGTTATAATTATAGATTTAGGTTAGGTTATAGGTTAAGGTTTAGGGATTTGAGTTTACGATATAGGATTAGGTTAAGGTTTAGGTTTAGGTTATAGGTTTTGGGATTTAAGAATGGGTTCGGGTTTAGGTTATAGGTTTTGGTTGGGGTTTAGGTTATAGGTTTTGGTTTAGGTTTTAGGTTTTAGGTTTAGGTTTTGGTTTTGGTTATGGGTTATAGGATTTGAGAATGGGTTCAGGTTTAGGTAATAGGTTTTGGTTTTGGTTTTGGCTATAGGTTAAGGATTTAGGTTTAGGTTATAGGTTTTTGGATTTGAGAATGGGTTCGGGTTTAGGTTATAGGTTCTGGTTTTGGTTTAGGCTATAAGTTTTGGTTTAGGTTATTAGTTTTGGTTTAGGTTATAGGTTTTGGTTTAGTTTATAGGTTTAGGTTTTGGTTTAGGTTTAGGTTATAGGTTATAGGATTTGAGAATGGGTTTGGGTTCAGGTTATAGGTTTTGGTTTTGGTTTAGGTTATAGGTTTTAATTTAGGTTAAAGGTTAACGGTTTATGCTAAGGTTTAGGTTTAGGTTATAGGTTTTTGGATTTAAGAATGGGTTCGGGTTTATGTTATAGGTTTTGCTTTTGGTTTAGGTTAAATATTTTGGGATTTGAGAATGGGTTCGGGTTTAGGTTATAGGTTTTAGTTTTAGTTTAGGTTATAGGATTGGGTTTAGGTTATAGGTTTTGGGATTTCAGAATGGGTTCGGGTTTAGGTTATGGGTTTTAGTTTTTATTTGGGTTATAAGTTTTGGTTTAGGTTATAGGTTATGGGTTTAGGTTTTAGTTTAGGTTATAGGTTATAGGATCTGAGAATGGGTTCGGGTTTAGGTTATAGTTTTTCATTTTGGTTTAGGTTATATGTTTTGATTCAGGTTAAAAGTTAACAGTTTAGGTTTAAGTTATAGGTTTTTGGATTTGAGAATGGGTTCGGTTTTAGGTTATAGGTATTTGGATTTGAGAATTGGTTAGGGTTTAGGTTATAGGTTTTGTTTTTGGTTTAGGTTATATGTTTTGGTTTCGGTTATAGGTTTTAGGTTTAGGTTTTGGTTTAGGTTTAGGTTATAGGTTATAGGATTTGAAAATGAATTCGGGTTTAGGTTATAGGTTTTGGTTATAGGTTTTGATTTCTGTTATAGGTTAACGGTTTAGGTTAAGCTTTAGGTTTAGGTAATAGGTTTTTAGATTTGAGAATGGGTTCGGGTTTAAGTTATAAGTTTTGGTTTTGGTTTAGGTTATAGGTTATAGGTTTAGGTTTTGGTTTAGGTTTAGGTTATATGGGTTATAGGATTTGAGAATGGGTTCGACTTTAGGTTATAGGTTTTGGTTTTGGTTTAGGTTATAGGTTTTGATTTAGGATATAGATTAACGGTTTAGGTTAAGGTTTAGGTTTAGGTTATAAGTCTTTAGATTTGAGAATGGGTACGGGTTTAGGTTGTATGTTTTGGTTTTGGTTTAGGTTATAGGTTTTAGGATTTAAGAATGGGTTTGGGTTTAGTTTATAGGTTTTGGTTTTAGTTTAGGTTATAAGTTTTGGTTTAGTTTATAGGTTATAGGTTTAGGTCATAGGTTTTGGGATTTGAGAAGGGGCTCAGGTTTATTTTATAGGTTTTATTTTTTATTTTGGTTATAGGTTTTAGTTTAGGTTATATCTTTTAGGTTTAGGTTTGGGTTATAGGTTAGAGAATTTGAGAATAGATTCGGGTTTAAGTTACAGCTTTTGGTTTTGGTTAGGTTATAGGTTTTGATTTTGGTTATAGGTTGACAATTTAGGTTAAGGTCTAGGTTTAGGTCTTAGGTTTTTTGATTTGAGAATGGGTTTTGGTTTAGGTTATATGTTTTTGGATTTGAGAATGGGTTCGGGTTTATGTTATAGGTTTTTCTTTTGGTTTAGGTTATATGTTTTGGTTTAGGTTATAGCTTTTAGGTTTTAGGTTTAGGTTTTGGTTTAGGTTTAGGTTATAGGTTATAGGATTTGAGAATGGGTTCGGGTTTAGGTTATAGGTTTTGGTTATGGTTTGGCTTATAGGTTTTGGTTTAGGTTATAGATTTTAGGTTTAGGTTTTGGTTTTGGTTTAGGTTATAGGTTTTGATTTAGGATATAGGTTAACGGTTTAGGTTAAGGTTTAGGTTGTAGGTTTTGGTTTTGGTTTTGGTTTAAGTTATAGGTTTTAGGATTTGAGAATGGGTTCAGGTTTAGTTTATAGGTTTTTATTTTAGTTTCGGTTATAGGTTTTGTTTTAGGTTATAGGTTATTGGTTTAGGTCATAGGTTTTGGGATTTGAAAATGGGCTCGGGTTGAGTTTATAGGTTTTATTTTTGGTTTTGGTTATAGGTTTTAGTTTAGGTTATATCTTTTAGGTTTAGGTTTAAGTTATAGGTTATAGAATTTGAGAATGGATTCGGGTTTAGGTTACATGTTTTTGTTTTGGTTAGGTTATAGGTTTTGATTTTGGTTATAGGTTGATAGTTTAGGTTAAGGTCTTGGTTTAGGTCATAGGTTTTTTTATTTGAGAATGGGTTCTGGTTTAGGTTATAGGTTTTTGGATTTGAGAATGGGTTCGGGTTTATGTTATAAGTTTTGCTTTTGGTTTAGGTTATAGGTTTTAGTTTAGGTTATAGCTTTTAGGTTTTAGGTTTAGGTTTTAGTTTAGGTTTAGGTTATAGGTTATAGGATTTGAGAATGGGTTTGGGTTTAGGTTATAGGTTTGGGTTTTGGTTTATGTTATAGGTTTTGATTTAGGTTATAGGTAAATGGTTTAGGTTAATGTTTAGGTTTAGGTTATAGGATTTTGGATTTGAGAATGGGTTCGAGTTTAAGTTATAAGTTTTTGGATTTGAGTATGGGTTTGGGTTTAGGTTATAGGTTTTGGTTTAGGTTATAGGTTTTAGGTTTAGGTTTCAGTTTTGGTTTAGGTAATAGGTTATAGGATTTGAGAATGGGTTAGCGTTTAGGTTATAGGTTTTGGTTTGGTTTAGGTATAGGTTTTGATTTAGGTTATAGGTTAGCGGTTTAGGTTAAGGTTTAGGTATACGTTATAGGTTTTTGGATTTGAGAATGTGTTCGGGTTTAGGTTATAGGTTTTGGTTTAGGTTATAGGTTTTAGGTTTAGGTTTTGGTTTAGGTTTAAGTTATTGGTTATAGGATTTGAGAATGGGTTCGGGTTTAGGTTATAGGTTTTGGTTTTAGTTTAGGTTATAGGTTTTGATTTAGGTTATAGGTTAATGGTTTAGGTTTGGATTATAGGTTTTTTTATTTGAGAATGGGTTCGAGTTTAATATATAAGTTTTGGATTTGGTTTAGGTTATAGGTTTTGGTTTAAGTTATAGGTTTTAAGTTTAGGTTTTAGTTTATGTTTAGGTTATAGGTTATATGATTTGAGAATGGGTTCGGGTTTAGGTTATAGGTATTGGTTTTGGTTTAGGTTATTGTTTTTAATTTAGGTTATTTGTTAGCGGTTTAGGTTAAGGTTTAGTTTTAGGTTATAGATCTTTCGATTTGAGAAGGGGTTCGAGTTTAGGTTATAAGTTTTAGGATTTGAGAATGGGTTTGTGTTTAGGTTATAGGTTTTTGTTTTGGTTTAGGTTATAGGTTTTGGTTTAGGTTATAGGTTATAGGTTTTTTTATTTGAGAATGGGCTCAGGTTTAGGTTATAAGTTTTGGATTTGGTTTAGGTTATAGGTTTTAGGTTTAGGTTTCGGTTATAGCTTATAGGATTTGAGAATGGATTCGGGTTGAGGTTATAGCTTTTAGTTTTGGTTTAGGTTATAAGTTTTGATTTAGGTTATAGGTTAATGGTTTAGGTTTAGGTTGTAGGTTTTTGGATTTGAGAATGAGTTCGGGTTTAGGTTATAGGTTTTAGGATTTGAGAATTGGTTCGGGCTTAGGTTATAGGTTTTGGTTTTGTTTTGGGTTAAAGGTTTTTGGATTTGAGAATGGCTTCGGGCTTTTGTTTTGGTTTTGGTTTTGGTTTTGGTTATAGGTTATAGGATTTGAGAATGGGTTTAGGTTTAGGTTATAGGTTTTGGTTTTGGTTTATGTTATAGGTTTTGATTTAAGTTATAGGTTAATGGTTGAGGTTAAGGTTGAGGTTTAGGTTATAGGTTTTTGGATTTGAGAATGGGTTCTGGTTTAGGTTATAGGTTTCAAGTTTAGGTTTAGGTTATAGATTATAGGATTTGAGAATGGGTTTGGGTTTAGGTTATAGGTTTTGGTTTTGGTTTATGTTATAGGTTTTGATTTAGGTTATAGGTTAACGGTTTAGGTTAAGGTTTAGGTTTAGGTTATAGGTTTTTGGATTTGAGAATGGGTTCTAGTTTAGGTTATAGGTTTTTGGATTTGAGAATGGGTTCATGTTTAGGTTATAGGTTTTGATTTTGGTTTAGGTTATAGGTTTTGGTTTAGGTTATAGGTTTTTGATTTAGGTTTTGGTTTAGGTTTAGGTTATAGGTTATAAGATTTAAGAATGGGTTCGAGTTTATGTTATGGGTTTTTGTTTTGGTTTATGTTGTAGGTTTTGATTTAGGTTATAGGTTAACGGTTTAGGTTAAGGTTTAGGTTTACGTTATAGGTTTTTAGATTTGAGAATGGGTTCGGGTTTAGGTTCTACGTTTTTATTTTGGTTTAAGTTATAGGTTTTAGGTTTTGGTTTAGGCTTTGGTTTAGGTTTAGGTTATAGGTTATAGGTTTCGGTTTTGGTTTGGGTTATAGGTTTTGGTTTAGGTTATAGGTTATAGGTTTAGGTTTTGGTTTAGTTTTAGGTTAGGGTTTAGGTTATAGGTTTTGGTTTTGATTTAGGTTATAGGTTTTGATTTAGGTTATACGTTAACGGTTTAGGTTTAGGTTTAGGTTTACGTTATATGTTTTTAGATTTGAGAATGGGTTCGGGTTTAGGTTATAGGTTTTGGTTTTGGTAAAGGTTATAGGTTTTAGTTTAGGTTATAGGTTATAGGTTTAGGTTTTAGTTTAGGTTTAGGTTTAAGTTATAGGATTTAAGAATGGGTTCAGGTTTAGGTTAAATGTTTTGGTTTTGGTTTAGGTTATTGGTTTTGATTTAGGTTATAGGTTAACAGTTTAGGTTAAGGTTTAGGTTTAAGTTATAGGTTTTTCGATTTGAGAATTGGTTCGGGTTTAGGTGATAGGTTTTAGTTTTGTTTTAGGTTATAGGTTTTGGTTTAGGTTATAGATTATACGCTTAGGTTTTGGTTTAGGTTTAGGTTATAGGTTATAGGATTTGAGAATGGGTTCGAGTTTATGTTATAGGTTTTGGTTTTAGTTTAGGTTATAGGTTAACGGTTTAGGTTAAGGTTTAGGTTTAGGTTATAGGTTTTGGGATTTGAGAATGGGTTCGGGTTTATGTTATAGGTTTTGGTTTTGGTTTAGATTATAGGTTCTGGGATTTGAGAATGGGTTCAGGTTTAGGTTATTAGGTTTTGGTTTTGGTTTTGGTTATAGGTTTTGGTTTAGTTTATAGGTTAAAGGTTTTGGGAATTGAGAATGGGCTTGGGTTTAGGTTATAGGTTTTGGTTTAGGTTATAGGTTTTAGGTTTAGGCTTTAGTTTAGGTTATAGGTTATAGGATTTGAGAATGGGTTCGGGTTTAGGTTATAGTTTTTCATTTTGGTTTAGGTTATAGGTTAATAGTTTATGTTAAGGTTTAGGTTTAAGTTATAGGTTTTTGGGTTTAAGAATGGGTTCCGTTTTAGGTTAAAGGTCTTTGGATTTGAGAATGGGTTCTGGTTTAGGTTATAGGTTTTAGTTTTGGTTTAGGTTATATGTTTTGGTTTTAGTTAGAGGTTTTAGGTTTAGGTTTTGGTTTAGGTTTAGGTTATAGGTTATAGGATTTGAAAATGAGTTCGGGTTTATGTTATAGGTTTTGGTTTTGGTTTAAGTTATTAGTTTTGATTTATTTAATAGGTTAACAGTTTAGGTTAAGCTTTAGGTTTAGGTTATACATTTTTGGATTTGAGAATGGGTTCGGGTTTAGGTTGTAAGTTTTGGTTTTGGTTTTGGTTATAGTTTTATGTTTAGGTATTGGTTTAGGTTTAGGTTATATGTTTTAGGATTTGAGAATGGGTTCGACTTTAGGTTTTAGGTTTTATTTTTGGTTTAGGTTATAGGTTTTGATTTAGGAAATAGGTTAACGGTTTAGGTTAAGGTTTAGGTTTAAATTATAGGTCTTTGGATTTGAGAATGGGTTCGGGTTTAGGTTGTAGGTTTCGGTTTTTATTTTGGATTAGGTTATATGTTTTAGTTTTTTAGAAAGGGTTCGGGTTTAGGTTATAGGTTTTGGTTTTGGTTTAGGTTATAGGTTTTAGTTTAGGTTATAAGTTATAGGTTTAGGTTATAGGTTTTTGGATTTGAGAATGGGCTCGGGTTTAGGTTATAGGTTTTGGTTTGGGTTATATGTTTTAGGTTTAGGTTATAGGTTTTGGTTTGGGTTATATATTTTAGGTTTAGGTTTAGGTTATCGGTTATAGGATTTAAGAATGGATTCGGGTTTAGGTTACAGGTTTTGGTTTTAGTTTGGTTATAGGTTTTGATTCAGGTTATAGGTTGACGGTTTAGGTTAAGGTCTAGGATTAGGTCATAGGTTTTATGATTTGAGAATGGGTTCGAGTTTAGGTTATAGGTTTTTGGATTTAAGAATGGGTTCGGGTTTATGTTATAAGTTTTTCTTTTGGTTTAGGTTATAGGTTTTGGTTTAGGTTATAGCTTTTAGGTTTTAGGTTTAGGTTTTAGTTTAGGTTTAGGTTATAGGTTATAGGATTTGAGAATGGGTTTGGGTTTAATTTATAGGTTATTGGATTTGAGAATGGGTTCGGGTTTAGGTTATAGGTTTTATTTTTGGTTTATATTATAGGTTTTGATTTAGGTTATAGGTTGACGGTTTAGGTTGAGGTTTAGGTTTAGGTTATAGGATTTTGGATTTGAGAATGGGTTTGGGTTTAAGTTATAGGTTTTTGGATTTAAGAATGGGTTCGGGTTTAGGTTATAGGTTTTGGTTTTGGTTTAGGTTATAGGTTTTAGTTTAGGTTATAGGTTATAGGTTTAGGTTGTGTTTTAGGTTTTGGTTATAGTTATAGGATTTGAGAATGGGTTAGCGTTTAGGTTATAGGTTTTGGTTTGGTTTAGGTATAGGTTTTGATTTAGGTTATAGGTTAACGGTTTAGGTTAAGGTTTAGGTTTACGTTATAGGTTTTTAGATTTGAGAATGGGTTCAGGTTTTCGTTATAGGATTTGGTTTAGGTTATAGGTTTTAGGTTTAGGTTTAGGTTTTGGTTTAGGTTATTGGTTATAGGATTTGAGAATGGGTTAGGGTTTAGGTTATAGGTTTTGGTTTTGGTTTAGGTTATAGGTTTTGGTTTAGGTTATAGGTTAATGGTTTAGGTTAAGGTTTAGGTTTAGATTATAGGTTTTTGGATTTGAGAATGGGTTCGGGTATAATATATATGTTTTAGTTTGGATTTAGGTTATAGGTTTTGGGTTAGGTTATAGGTTTTAGTTTATATTTTGGTTATAGGTTATAGGATTTGAGAATGGGTTCGGGTTTAGGTTATAGGTATTGGTTTTGGCTTAGGTTATAGGTTTTGATATAGGTTATAGGTTAACGGTTTAGGTTTAGGTTATAGGTCATTGGATTTGATAATGGGTTCGGGTTTAGGTTATAGGTTTTAGTTTTCATTTATGTTATAGGTTTTGGGATTTGAGAATGGGTTCGTGTTAAGGTTATAGGCTTTGTTTTGGTTTAGGTTATAGGTCATCGGTTTAGGTTCTAGGTGTTGTTATTTGAGCATGGGCTCAAGTTTAGGTTATATATTTTGGTTTTGGTTATAGCTTTTTGGTTTACGTTTAGGTTATAGCTTATAGGATTTTAGAATGGATTCGGGTTTAGGTTATAGGTTTTGGTTTTGGTTTAGGTTATAGGTTTTGATTTAGGTTATAGGTTAACGGTTTAGGTTTAGGTTATAGGGTTTTAGATTTGAGAATCAGTTCGGGTTTAGGTTATAGGTTTTTGAATTTTAGAATGGTTTCGGGCTTAGGTTATAGGTTTTGGTTTTGGTTTAGGTTATAGGTTATAGGTTTCAGGTTTAGGTTTAGGTTATAGGTTATAGGATTTTGAGAATAGGTTTGGGTTTAGGTTATAGGTTTTGGTTTTAGTTTATGTTATAGGTTTTGATTTAGGTCCTAGGTTAACAATTTAGGTTAAGGTTTAGGTTTAGGTTATAGGTTTTTGGATTTGAGAATGAGTTCTGGTTTAGGTTATAGGTTTTTAGATTTGAGAATGGGTTCATGTTTAGGTTATAGGTTTTGGTTTTGGTTTAGGTTTTAGGTTATAGGTTTTAGGTTTAGGTTTTAGTTTAGGTTTATGTTATAGGTTATAGAATTTGAGAATGGGTTCAGGTTTAGGTTATAGGTTTTTGTTTTGGTTTAGGTTATAGATTTTGATTTAGGTTATAGGTTAGCGGTTTAGGTTTACGTTATAGGTTTTTGGATTTGAGAATGGATTCGGGTTTAGGTTATAGGTTTTGGTTTAGGTTATTGGTTTTAGGTTTAGTTTTTGGTTAAGGTTTAGGTTATTTGTTATAGGATTTAAGAATGGGTTCGGGTTTAGGTTATAGGTTTTGGTTTTGGTTAGGGTTATAGGTTTTGATTTAGGTTATAGGTTAATGGTTTAGGTTAAGATTTAGGTTTAGATTATAGGTATTTAGATTTGAGAATGGGTTCGAGTTTAATATATAGGTTTTGGTTTTGGTTTAGGTCATAGGTTTTGGTTTAGGTTATAGGTTATAGGTTTAGGTTTTAATTTATGTTTAGGTTATAGGTTATAGGATTTGAGAATGGGTTCAGGTTTAGGTTATAGGTATTGGTTTTGCTTTAGGTTATAGGTTTTGATATAGGTCATAGGTTAATGGTTTAGGTTACGGTTTAGATTTAAGTTATTGGTCTTTGGATTTGAGAATGGGTTCGGGTTTAGGTTATAGGTTTTTATTTTTGTTTAGGTTACAGGTTTTGGGATTTGAGAATGGGTTCATGTTTAGGTTATAGGTTTTTATTTTGGTTTAGGTTGTAGGTTTTGGTTTAGGTTATAGGTTTAGGTACTGGGTTTTGGGATTTGAGAATGGGCTCGAGTTTAGGTTATAGGTTATAGGTTTAGGTACTGGGTTTTGGGAATTGAGAATGGGCTCGGGTTTAGGTTATAGGTTTTGGTTTTGGTTTAGGTTATAGGTTTTTTTATTTTTAGGTTATAGGTTTTAGGTTTAGGTTTAGGTTATATGTAACACCCTGAATTTTTGCCAACCTGAGGTTAGACGTTCTTAGGTAATGGGTCAACCATGGTACCTTGGTAGTTTCTCAAAATTCAATTCCAAAGCCAAAGAAATCATTTAGAACCTAATTCTTTAGAATTTAACATGAATTAGCCAGCGTTACACTAGATTTCCTGCAAAATCGTCACCAACCACTTTAAATACGATCTGTAAGACCCAAAACCTATAGAATCATTGACGCTATCTTACCCTGAAATTCAGGATCAAACTCTAAACCTGTTTGTTCTCAGGAACCCTTTGAAACTTTGTATTGGATCTAGACCGCGCGTCGAAAGTCCGATAGCGATAATCTTAGACGATTACGACCGCCTTGTTGGACTTGACAATCATTTCGAAAATCAAGCCCAACTGATGTTCCGAGGCTATTTCATTGAGCCTGGAGCAAGGAGTATGAGAAAGAGTGAAAGTCATTAAAAATTAAATGTCATTTAAATAAATCTGGCACGTTTCGCTTGCGGGTTAAGTATAAGCATTCAGACCGTCGGAATCTGACCCAAATACACCCTCGAATCAGGAAACATTTCTCACCCAGGTCAGTGTACTTGGAATCCTCGATCGAGTCTCTGTAACCACTGAACTGAAACTGGTCCGCCACGTGCGATCTGGGAACTCTACCAGACTGAAAACTTGGTGTGAGCAGGATCCAATGTCCATGAGCTTAAGTTCGACCGCGTTCGGCCAGGGGACCTCCTGAAATGCTCTTTTGGATCGGGAAAGACCCGATTTGGCTATAACCCAAGTATACCTTGACTTGGAGTCTGTTTTGGTTATGTTTGGGCTTATAAAAGGGGCTTGAACCCTTAGCTTTCTAACCCATACGAATTTAGGGAAATCCCTAGGAGAGAAGAGAGAAAAGAGAGAAGTGAGGGAGAAGCTGGTGATTTCTCCTGGGATTCTTCCCTGCTGCTCCACGTGCCAAAGCCACCTACCTGCATCGCTATTCTAGCAATTCCAACTCCGTTCTAGGTAAGAAAACCCTAACCTCAACCTGTTTTGGGGATTCTAGCAATACAAGTAGTGAAGTAGCTGATGTATCTTGTGAATTAGGTCGTCATATCGCCGTTGACGAAGCGTAGACTTTCTATTTGAATCGATACGCTTCTACGGCGAAGGTGCATTTTTAGATGCTCAGATTACCTGTTTTCAAAGCTTTCAATGCTGTTTAATGGTAGATTGCTGATGAGGATGCTATTTAACATGTACAACATGCTGTCCGTTTTCCATTCCGTATACGTACGAAAAATATGAGATTTAGGGTATTTTAGGTATTTGTAGGAAATACTGTATACGTACGTATTTTGCCGATATGATTACCATGGGTATTTTCCATGTATTTATACTAGTTATGGATGTATGATCTGTTTGGAGAAGAGATTTGCCCTAATGCACATATTGGCCGACATATGCTATGTAGACTAATGTGTGTAGACTAAGTGTTTATTGAAATGCCTAAATCAATATAATTTATGCCTGCCATATGTTTTGAATGTAAGAACATGATTGTGTGTACTAGACAACTCCTTGATATAAGGATCTGTCATATTATATGTTGAAATCAACATACGTTAAGTATGTTGGAATTGTGTGGACTAAGTGTTTGTATTAGTAAGTATTAAGTGGTGTTGTAGATTAGCGTTGAGAATGGATTCTCAACTAATTTGATCATGTACATGGATTCCTCCATATTTGTTGTATTGAATTGATTACCTTATGTGTGAAATACTCATGTATGGTTAACTGCTTCTGATGTATGTTATAATATGCTGATAACATGCTTGGATTACTTGTTATTTCAATTTTGTTTATCTCATATGATTACTGGTTCACATCTTTGTGCTTGGGGATATACTCTAGTCCAGGCAGTCGGTAACAGTTTAGAATTCGTGGTTGGATTCTATTTTCCATGAAGGATGTTACATGACCAACCCGAGTCGTACTAGAGTCATCGGCAGTGGTTAGGCCACACGAAGTGCTTGTGCACTTCATGTTGGTCGATTCAACGTGTGCTCGTGCTAGTCGCACTCATCAAGTAACCCGACTGACCATTGTATGTTCACCTTGTATTCGTCATAACTTCTTAAACCTAGGGTACTAAACTTACCATTGGAAAGCCCCTCTAACCTTGGTACCTCGATCTCCTAAGACTCATGAGTCGGGCATGGTGGTATGGGACACCGTGGTCGAGCTGTCGGCCTACGCTGGGGCCACAAACCTTCCCACAGTGACCAGTGAGCACCCTACTCCGAGCAGATTATGGTGGTATGGGACACTATTTTCTTACTATCAGCCTACATTGATAAGGTGATGGGGGAGTGGAGCAACGAGTGCGAGCAACAGCCCTGGCAGCCCTTTGTAATGACCTTGAGTTTATCCTGACACCGCATGGGGGCGACGAGTCCTGATGTAGTCTTAAGGATATAAACTAGGCCTGTATTGATAAGGTGATGGGGGAACGGTGCAACGAGTGTGTGCAACAGCCCTGACAGCCCTTACAGCGACCTAGAAATATATCATCGTATGAGATTACTAGGAGTGACGACCCTAGACAGGATCATTGTTTGGGTATTGATATAAGGGAGGTACCTTAGTTTCCCAATCCTGCTGTATGAAAAGGACTAATAACAACTCGGTAATCATTATCCATATCGCACTGCATGTGCCTGGAAGATGTGGAGCACTGAGGAACACAAGCATGCCGTGGACGAAGATGGTGCCGCATGAGGGAGTATGTCGGTGAGGGCATCCATCATGTCATTTCATCCATGCATTAATCATAGTATTTAGGAATGTTTGTTTTGTTTGCTTTATCATTATCGCGTGATGGATTTGATAACATGTTACTCTTTGTTCTATGATTCCACTGAGTTAGCTACTCACTCCCACATTGTGGGATGATGTTCCAGACACCCACCAGTCCCTATTTTAGTTTCAGATGATGGTGATACTCGTGAAGAAGAGCCAGAATTGATGATGATGAGGAGGATCCCTCCTATATGCAGGTTCTGATTGACGGGGTTATAGGGTTTCTGATTAGCTGCTAGCACACGTGGTATTTTACCCTTTATTTTTACACCCATGTATATTCTTTTTGCTCATCTTTGGAGTATACATGTATATGTTTAACCTGGTAACATGTTCAACTCTGGAGACTCACAACAGTTCATATATTCTATATATTTATCACATTCTTTCGCTCGCTAAATTAACTGTCTCTGGAGTATGATATGCTGTTTTGGATTGATCCACTTCATGTTTTATGTACTATTACCATCGACATTCACCCATCATTGAAAATGTTGCATAAGTGATGTTCTGAAACTCAGGAGTTGGGTTTCTACCCGACCCCTGATTTTCAGGGCGTTACATTATAGCTTATAGGATTTGAGAATGGATTCAGGTTTAGGTTATAGGTTTTGGTTTTGGTTTTGGTTATAGGTTTTGATTTAGGTTATAGGTTAATGGTTTAGGTTTAGGTTATAGGTTTTTGGATTTCAAAATGGGGCCGGGTTTAGGTTATAGGTTTTTGAATTTGAGAATGGGTTCGAGCTTAGGTTATAGGTCTTGGTTTTGGTTTAGGTTATAGGTTTTGGTTTAGGTTATAGGTTTCAGGTTTAGGTTTAGGTTATAGGTTATAGTATTTGAGAAAGGGTTTGGGGTTAGGTTACCAGTTTTGGTTTGGGTTTATGTTATAGGTTTTGATTTAGGTTATAGGTTAACGGTTTAGGTTAAGGTTTAGGTTTAGGTTATAGGTTTTTGGATTTGAGAATGGGTTCTAGTTTAGGTTAGGTTTTAGTTTTAGGTTAGGTTATAGGTTTTAGTTTAGGTTGAATGTTTTAGGTTTAGGTTTTGGTTTTGGTTTAGGTTATAGGTTATAGAATTTGAGGTTGGGTTCGGGTTTAGGTTATAGGTTTTTATTTTATTTTAGGTTATAGGTTTTGATTTAGGTTATAGGTTAACAGTTTAGGTTAAGGTTTATGTTTATGTTATAGGTTTTTGGATTTGAGAATGGGTTTAGGTTTAGGTTATAGGTTTTAGTTTTGGTAAAGGTTATAGGTTTTGGTTTAGGTTATAGGTTTTAGGTTTAGGTTTTGGTTTAGGTTTAGGTTTAAGTTATCAGATTTAAGAATGGGTTCAGGTTTAGGTTATAAGTTTTGATTTTGGTTTAGGTTATAGGTTTTGATTTACGTTATAGGTTAACAGTTTAGGCTAAGGTTTAGGTTTAGGTTATTGGTTTTTCGATTTGAGAATAGGTTCGGGTTTAGGTGAGAGGTTTTAGTTTTGGTTTAGGTTATAGGTTTTGGTTTAGGTTATAGGTTATAGGTTTAGGTTTTAGTTTAGGTTTAGGTTATAGGTTATAGGATTTGAGAATGGGTTCGGTTTTATGTTATAGGTTTTGGTTTTGGTTTGGGTTATAGGTTAACGGTTTTGGTTAAGGTTTAGGTTATAGGTTTTTGGATTTGATAATGGGTTCGGGTTTAGGTTATTGGTTTTAGTTTTGGTTTTGGTTATCGGTTCTGAGATTTGAGAATGGTTTCGGGTTTAAGTTATTAGGTTTTGGTTTTGGTTTAGGTTATAGGTTATAGGTTTAGGTTATAAGTTTTTGGATTTGAGAAGAATGGGCTTGGGTTTAGGTTATACGTTTTGATTTTGGTTTAGGTTATAGGTTTTGGTTTAGGTTATAGGTTATAGGTTTATGTTTAGGTTTAGGTCATAAGATTTGAGAATGGATTTTCGTTTAGGTTATAGGTTTTGGTTTTGGTTTTGGTTATAGGTTTTGGTTTAGGGTTTGGTTTAGGTTATAGGTTATAGCTTTAGGGAATTGAGAATAGTTTTAGGTTATAGGTTTAGGATTTGATTTAGGTTAAGGGTGTCGTATCTTTAAATACAGATATTAATACAGCTTGTCCAAATGGCCAGGCCCCTCCAATGTTTTTCATAGGTAGTGGACAGCTTTATCATGGTCATAACAGCGATTCCCACCTTCCACGGACCCTTGCTCATCCGGATAGCTCCAACGCACATCCGGGTCTGCTCTATTAATTTTGAACAAATACATAAACACAGCCTGTCCAAATGGTCAGGCCCCTCCAATGCTGTCCATAGAAAATGGTAGCTTTATCATGGTCATAACAGTGGTTCCCACCTTCCACGGACCCCCGCTCATCCGGATAGCTCTGACGCACATCCGGGTCTGCTCCATTAATTTCGAGCAAATACATGAACACGGCCTGTCCAAATGGCTAGCCCCTCCAATGATGTCCATAGAAAATGGACAGCCTCATCATGGTCATAACAGTGGTTCCCACCTTCCAGGGACCCCCACTCATCCCGATAGCTCTGACGCACATCCAAGTCTGCTGCATTAATTTTGAGCAAATACACAAACACGGCCTGTCCAAATATCTAGGCCACTCCAATGGTTCAGGCTTTTCTTACCTTCCATTATATGCTTCCAAGGTGCAGATGGCCACTGAAACACACATACATCCTGGGAATCGCTTCTCAAAACCGTAAACTGTTTCGTTTTGAAACTCGTTCATCTCACTTGAAAACCTATCACATAATGAATAACTGTAACCACAATGATAACTATTATGAATACACTATAATGAATAAATTATTATTATTATAGATAATTGTAATTACAACATAGATGTTGGAGTCACTAATAAACGGGTAGAATGGCATATAAAGATTATAATCAACCTTAGAAATATAAGTGCCATATTTGAGATAAAACGGGAATAGGTTGTACCTGGGATAATGACACAGATGCTTCACTAGCCTTTTGCTGGTTCTCAAGAGAGCAGATGTACGAATAAAGGATCATTCCAACTAAGGCAACAAGGATGCCGAAAATGTTTCGCCAGCTAAATGGATTGTGAAGTAAAACATATCTAAAAGCCAAAACTAGGCATATTTTCATATGCACCAGGACTTGATAGGTGACAGGTGATGCCTTTCCAATTATAAGAAATGTACTGAAGTTGACAGAAACAGAGATCAAGCAAGAGAGCACAATGAAAACCTACAATAAAAATAATATGGCTATGAGAAATTTCAAACATGAACTTGAGGGAAGATAAATAACAATAGAACATTCTTTCAATACTTACCAGCACTTGAGGTGTATATTTGAAAGAAAAAACATTTTGATTTGTCAAAAGCCTATCAAGAAATGGACCGATGATGAATAGGGTTACTGCTTAATAGGGGCAGGATAGATACAAGAGTTGGGTTGACGTATCTGTTTCACCTCAACATATATGCCTGTCTCTGTGTGTGTGTATTTCATGCTCACCGCAACATATATGCCTGGCTGTATGTGTCTATTTCATGTGCACCTCAACATATATGTTTGTGTGCATGTGCAAGTGTGTGTGTCCATACATATATATGTACTTTGAAAGATACATACACACACACACACACACACACACACACACACACACACACATATATATATATATATATATATATATATATATATATATATATATATATATATAGGGGTGCACTTACATGGCATTGGTACCTAGGGCTGTCAATGGGCCAGGCCTGGTGTAGGTCTTGGCCCAAATTTTGAACTGTTTCAAAATTCTGATTTTTGAACTCAGTTGTCAGATGGGTTTAACGGTGTGTGTTCACTCGCCCAACTCCAGCACAAGCCTGAGCCAGGGCCAACCAGCCCATTTTCGTGCAGATTGGTAGAATAAATAAAGCAACCCAATTGATAACATTGTATTAGAGAAGGGAAGGGATTATTTAAATCGTTAACAAAAGAAATATATGAATATTAAAAGATGTTGACTTCTTCATAAAATGCACAGGCCTATAAAGAAATGGAACCAATGTCCACACCACCTGATTGATTTGCATATAAAATAACCATATTACAACGAACTATTTCAATTCCCAAAATATTAAAAAAAAGGGTGTATGAACATTAACCAATGTAGATTGTATACATTAATTTTCAAAAAAAATAAGAACAAATAGATAAGTTGGATTACATGTAACAAAAACATCATTGAGATAATCTCCATGTATTAGGCTAATATGCCAGCCTCCTAATCTCTCCCTCCCACGCCTATACAAAGGCAATGGCTCTAACAGGCCATTCCTTGGGATCCTATTCCATCATTCAAAATAAGGAAAAACACCCAAATGAATAAATAAATACTACAACATTTGTAGGCTTTACAGATATGTATTTAACAATATGTATTTATGATGCATTTTTTCCAGCCAAGTCTCAACCATCAACATTTTGTCCTTGAGGTTGTAAGCACATCTCTCCAACCATGCTAGTCTCTGTTCTTGTCAGGAGCTATTCTGTCCATGATATTCTCTTGAGAAATTAAATGGACTTCTGGGGTTCTTGTTAGTTGAACAATGATGCTCAACTGCAAGCAACAAAATTAAAAGTGAAACTTATAACATGTTTTAAATGGAAAATGAAATTGAGCAATGCTACAGAGATTTTCCTGAGTGACTTGCATCTACAACAAAAAGGTTTGTGGAGCCAACCATGACGTGTGTTAGACATCCACTACATCCATTAGTTGCATCATATCATTTTTGGACATAATCCCAGAATCCAGGTTGATATAAAACTCAATTAGGCCACACCACAGGGAACAGTAGGAATGAGAAAGCCCACACATTTTTGGACATAAAACAATAATGACCTTTTGATTCATTGATGAAATGATTACAAGACCTAGAAGTCAAACAATGCAATGCTGATGTTTTTTCCCGATTATTAAAAAAACATCAACTTCAAAGTTTATGGAGTATCATTGTTACACAGATTTTTTTTTTCCTAATAAGAGTAGATCAAGGGTTGCTGTTTGGGGAAAAAAAAAGAAGAAGAAGAAAGGAACCAACAACGATCAATTTTGTGAATGGCAGCACAATACCAACAATTTTCCTAAAGAGATGATTTAGTGGGCGAAGTGTATAGAAACCTTCCCATACACACAGTTGCATTTGGCCTCATGAGCACATCACCTACTTAGACCATCCATTAGGTCTACCCTATTCTTCTTCCACTACTATGCACAAAAAAAAAAGCACATCAATCATCTGGTCACTATGAATTTTCAAGGTAGCCCAAGAAGAGTGGACTTGGCCTAATGGACAGAGTAGATAGATGATGCAAAGGGCAAAGAGTAGGGGGAGATGAACTATGGAAGTGATGAAGACAATTCACTGCTACAGATTATGGATTCATGTTACAATAACAAGGATGCTAGTGGTAAGGATCAGTTGGAGAATGGTGATGGGCTTGTTATGCTTGCACTCCGAGAACCGAATCTGTCATTTATTAGGGAGGACCAATAGCCAAAAACTTCATCTCAGCCAAAGCTACTAATGAAAACAGGGTCAAGAAAAATGTAGACTAAATTAATCAACAGATCACACGTGAAAGATATGAAACATCAAATATACCATCATCAGCATTGTAGTAACAAATGAACTCAGAGAAAATTCAGGATGGATCTGATTTCAAATGCATCTGATGCTGAGTAAATAAAGAGATGAGAAAGAAAAGAATCTTGAAGAAATCATGGCTAGAAATGAGAATGTATGTTTCACGCATGAAAGATACGAAACATCAAATATACAATCATCAACATTGTAGTATGACTGATCTGATTTCAAATGGCACGAGTAACTAAAGAGATGAGATGGAAAAGAATCTTAAAGGAAATCATGGCCAGAAATGGGAATGTCTCTACACAAATGAGATATCGAGTGAAGAAAATCAAAGAAAAGCAATTGGATCTAAAGATTGCAAAATGGTTAAGATCCCAATGCATACATTTTTATTTTTCTGCTTACAACAAAAACATAATTTCTCATCTTCTATATGTAAAAGTTCAAACCATGCCTCTGTAAGTGTCTAGAAACCACATACAACAAAGCTCCATCCAGCAATGAGAAACTCCTAACAATCAACAGCCATAAACATATGAACAGGGAAAAGAACCCCAGAAATATAGAAAATTCTAATAGTAGAAACATCTATAGCACTTGTCTAGACATGAACAAGCCCATCCTTAATCTTCTTGACTCTCAATGTCAGACATATCAACACCATTGTTCCCATGCTTGACTGTTAAAACTGTAGTGACATAAATGAAGGTGGGATTAGTTCAAGATGGAAGAGAAGAGAACTATTCTCCTCAAATTGAATGAAGCAGACCGCTTGTATCTCTGCCATTTGTTATTAGTTGTATCATACCCCCTCTTATTATTACATTTGTCTCTAGAAGTGCACCTCAGTAATGTTGCATTGTGATCCATTAAAAATTGCATCATATTCCCACCCAATTATAGACTGCTTTTAATTGACAAAGCACTATTTAGCGGCGCCTTGCTTCTCATTGGGCTACCAACAGTTTCATCATTGATTTTAGGAGTTTCTAAACATCCATCCTGCATCTCTACACCCACATAAACAATTAACATTTGTCAGCACTATCTATTTGCAAATCGATGTGATTGCTGCAATTCTAGTGGACATCCGAGCATGGCTGACTTTCAGATGGATAGGGAACTTCTAAGAAACTTAAGAAAGATAGTTGTGATGGACTCTTTAGACTGATATTGCCTTTCTCAAGCACCCCTAAGATTCCATAGAAGCCCTGGCCCTATTGGGAACTGCCATAGGGGAATGTTAAATTCACTGGAACAGAAGCTTCATCAAGAAGAACTGGGAGAACATCTAAACAATAAGAATGGGTGGAGGCATTTGCCCCAGGCTTCAATAGCGGAATGCTCGAACAACATCTAAGAGAGAACTCATGGCTTCTGTCAGCAATCGCCTTTTCATCCAGGCAAACTGCCACTCTAAGAAGAAGCTGTACACAACAGAGCGAGATGGCTGCAACAGATCCCAATGCATATATACATAAATAAAGATGTACACATGAAATTTGATATGCATATATAGTACATTGTGAAGTTTCTATTAGAAAATTTATAGCAATAGAGCTTTTCTTTTATGCCATGTACAAAAAACACCCAGCTCAGGAGAATACAGCGTGGTTCTCCACAATATAGCAAGTTTGGGCCGTTTGGCATTTTATCAAGCACGAAAGGTGCCAAAGAATAACATGACCAAAATTATTTTTTTTAATAAAAGAGAGACTAATGCCAACTGTATAGATTTAATCATTTGCAACTCATTTTATAACCTATAATAATACACAAAATCTAAAGAAAAAAAATCAATTGAATTGATGAACGAAAAATATGTATAGAGAAAGAGGACATGTAGATTTTATTTTATTTTTTAAAAAAACAAAACCCTAAAATTCCATATCAATGTCACATTAACTGACTATGAAAGCCTCAAATCCATAGACATTTACTAAAAGAACCCTAACAGATAAAAGAGTCCCATGAAATTCAAGGAAGGTAAACAAGGGTAAAAACGGTAATTCGAAAACTCTATTTCATTTCACTACCTCGTCTCTGCCCGAATCATCCCCTCTGCTTGACGAGGGTTTCATCGCGTCATGTTCGTCATTGTCGGGTTCCCAATTGGGGTCTGATTTGTCGAGGGAATCACGTGCTCGGTCGAGGAAGGGCTTGAAAGCGAGCTCGATTGTCATCCATCCAAATGCGAGGGCCCCAAATACAACAAGAGCCGATTTCAGTGACTTCATCTTTGATTTCCATTCTTTAATTCCACCTATTTCCCCAATCTGTTTCTCAGTTCTTTCTTCGCGGTAGACGGAACGAATAAGAGGACCTGTTCGTGGGGTCGGTGATCTCACGAGGCAGGTGGGTTAGGGCTTTTGTTCTTGCTTCCTTGTGAAGGAAAGAAAAGAAGAGCAAGGGTTTTCTTAATAGCATGGGATCTCTTTTTAGGGCACGGGAGCTATTATTTTGGGTGCCTAATAATCAGGTGATTAAGACGGACGATCCTGTTGGAAGCTCCGTGGGGCCTACCGTGATGTATGTGGTTCATCCACATCATCCATTCATTTTAAAATATACTTTTATGGCATGATTCGAAACATCAGGAATGTCAAAGGCTGAAGTTGACCACACCACATATAACAGTGGGAACTTAATCTCCGCTGTTTCCTACCATGTGGTCCACTTAAGACTTTTATCTACCTCGTTTTTTATGGTCATGCCCTAAAATGAGCTTTCAAAATGCATAGATGGCTTAGATAAAATACGTGCATTGCGATGGGCCCCATAAGTCCCCTTACGGTGGTGAGATTCTAGCTTTTAGCTACAGATTGAATCATCTTTTAGCTACGGATTAAATTCGTAGTAATATAGCTACGGTTTATATCCATAGCAAAAGGCTCTCATAGTCCATAGCCTTTGCTCATTTTTTTGGTAGTGTTTAAAATTTTACAATCAATTGGCATATATAGAGAATGATTCACTAAATAGCAAGTTGTATTAACAACATCAACCCATAACTCATTTCCTAACCTAGCTTTACTTAATTTCTTTGAACAGTTTCTAAAATATTTTGATTCATGTACTCCCCCACACCATTTTACTCTAGTGTATGCTTTACTGTGTTATGCCTCATGATCCTTTCATTGATACAAAATTGATTAAATTCTTTAGAAATAAACTCCATGCAATTATCAGTACTCAGAAGTTTTAGTTTTCGCCTTAACTATTTTTCAACCATAGCCTTTTGCGACTTGGAAGTGGTAACCACATCAAATTCATATTTTAGGAAATAAATCCAAAATTTTCTAGAGAAGTCATCGATAAATGTTATATAGAATAAGGACCCTCCTCTAAAAACAACAAGCAACAACCCCCGCATCAGAATGCACATAGTCAAGCTATTCTTTACTGGTATATATGGTTCTTAGTGTTAAATGATAATCTTAATTATTTACCATATATACAATGTTGATATTCATTTAAATTAAAAAAAATAAAAGTAGGAATTAAACCACGATCGAGTAGTACCTTCATACCACACTTGCTTATGTGGCCTAAATACACATTTTGGTATGGATTCCGTTATAAACATTACAGTTCCATCTGATGCAGTGCTCCCAATCAACTTATAAAGGTTTATGCTCCTTAGCGCCTTCATAACAGTGAGTGCCCTATTAAATACTTTTAAGACACCTTCATACCTAGTGAATTTGCATCCGAGTGCCTCGAGAACTCCTAAAGATATCAGATTTTTCTTTAGGTTTGGAACATGCCTCGCATCAGTCAGAGTACGCTCTACCACATTGAACATTCTTATACGGACCGATCCAATTTAATAATCTTACAGGCATGATCATTGCACATAAGCACTAGGTCACCATCATACTCACTATATGTCATGAACCAACTCTGATGAGGACACATGTGATACAATGCCCTTATATCTAAAATCCACTCATTATAGAAGTGTCTGAGCTTGGACACAAATAATACATCACAATTGATCCTCTCCTTATTGGATTCTACTAAATTGCCCTCCTTTGGTGAAGTATTTGAATTTTCATTTTTTTGAATTTTGAAATTTGTACAATCCTTCTTCATATGTTCTATCCTATCACAATTTCAATACTTGAATTTCCCTTAGCCCTTCAACTTGGACCTCAATAATTGTAAGACCCGTATCCTAGTCCATACCGTTCCTCGGACTCCCGCAATCCTCCTGGTTGAATTTTGGTGAACCGCGACCTATAATCGACCTTTGCATGTGACCCTAAGTCATATCCTGTATATCTAAGTAAACTCGACTCAAGACTTGTACCATTGCGAGCATGTCGTCATCGTGGTTCCAACTCCGCGTCTTGCGAGCTGATGCGATACCTACGCCAGGAGTTGTCGGCCTACATTTATTTTGAGAAAAACGCCACGCGTTACAAATTCCAAGAGAATCTCACTACTAAAAACGGATAAAGGCTACGGATGAAATTCGTAGCCATAGACCAATGGCTACGATTTTAGTTCGTAGCTAGTCCGTGGCACGACCGTAGTTGTAGGTGCCATAACAATAGGTTTGGAACCTATAGCTACGAATTTAATCCGCAACTATAGGTTATAACAGCTACGGATATAATCTGTAGCAATTATATCTGTAGCGATAAGCACAAATAGGTACGGATATTATTTGTAGCTAAGAGTCTGTAGCAATATGCCAAATTTAATAATGGATACAGCTGTCAGATTATCGACCACGGTCAATTTTCGTAGCTATTTTGTACATTAAAAAAATATATAATCATTTGTTCATTCAATTACCACCTGGATAATCATTCATTCATTCCATTATAATCATTCATTCATTCCATTACAATCATTCATTCATTCAATTATAATCAATTAGAATCCTTCATTTAATCAATTATAATTATAATTACAATTATAATAATGCTGAAAATACAAATCTTTGGCTTCATTAGAGAAATTTACTCGACTTTATCTTGAAATTTTAATGATAAAGAATTGAAAGAGAAGATATATTTTGACGGTATGATATTTTTTTCACAAGTAAATAAGCCTTTTTCAGCCATCAGCCCAGCACCCACCTGAAGAAAAACCAATTGCTGTCCAAGTCCACTCCTTTTCCTTTCAATTTCTTAGTGACCTCTGTAAAATTACTTCCACAGTCATTTATGTTGACATTTGAAGAGTTGTCTCGAAATGCAACTCTAGTAATGACAAAGTCACTTCCTACAACAGCTTCGCATATTCCATCACCCTACAAATAGTCATGGCATTCATAAATCGAAGTGACCATTGCGGGAAAGAAAGACAAAGTGAAGAAGTGCATCATGTATAACCATTTTCTTTTTTATTCTTAATGAATTAATAAAAACTTAAAGAGGAATGAAATTGACATAAAAGGAATGGTCTCACCATATGGTTTGTAGGGCTAAAATAAACATCTGGATGATTTCCATGAGGACCATCGGTAGCCATAAGTACCCACTTCCCAAGTGGAACAAATATTGACCACGAGTATCTATGACCTAAAAAATGTGCAAGCAGAGCTGACCATCATGAAAAGAAAATCTCCATTTGCTTGTCAAGTACAAGTAGGACATGTCAGTGATTAGTGACAATGCCTCGAGTTCAAGATAGTTTATAGGTTTTGGGATTTGAGAATAGGTTTAGGTTTTAGGTTTAGGTTAAGGTTATAGGTTTAGGTTTAGGTTATAGATTTTAGCTTTAGGGAATTGAGAATAGGTTAAGGTTTAGGATTAGGAAATCGGGTTTAGGTTCAGGATTGGGTTTAGGTTTGGGTTTTCAAGTTTAGGTTTAGGTTAAGGAGTTGGAATTAGGATTAGATGTAGGTTTAGGTTTAAGGATTTGAGAATACATTTAGGTTTTAGGTTTAGGTTTAGTTTTGGGTTTTAGGTTTAGGTTAAGGTTATAGGTTTAGGTTATAGGTTATAAGTTATAAGTTATAGCTTTCGAGAATTGAGAATAGGTTAAGGTTTAGGTTTAGGAAAATGGGTTCAGGTTCAGGATTGGGTTTAAGTTTGGGTTTTCATGTTTAGCTTTAGGTTTTGGTTAGGGTGTTGTGATTAATATTAGGTGTAGGTTTAGGTTTAGGGATTTAAGAATACGTTTAGGTTATAGGTTATAGGTTTAGGTTTAGGTTAAGATTAGGTTATAGGTTATAAGTTTAGGTTATAGGTTAAGGTTTAGGTTATAAGTTTTGGTTTAGGTTACGGTTATAGGTTTAGGTTTAGGTTAAGGTTTAAGTTTAGGTTATAGGTTTAAGTTAAGTTTTAAGTTTAGGTTATATGTTATATGTTATAGGTTATTGCTTTTGGGAATTGAGAATAGGTTAAGGTATAGGTTTAGGAAATCGGGTTCGGGTTCGAGATTGGGTTTAGGTTTGGGTTTTCAAGTTTAGGTTTCAGTTAAGGAGGTGAGATTAGGATTAGGTGTAGGTTTAGGTTTAAGGTTTTGAAAATACATTTAGGTTTTAGGTTTAGGTTAGGTTTAGGTTTAAGTTATAGGTTATTTTTGGATATCATTAGGGGGCCATGTGCCCAATAGAATTAGGTTTAGGTTTAGGTTTAGGTTTAGGTTATAGGTTATTTTTTAATATCATTAGGTTATATGTTATAGCTTCAGGGAATTGAGAATAGGTTAAGGTTTAGGTTTAGGAAATCGGATTCAGGTTCAGGATTAGGTTTAAGTTTGGGTTTTCAAGTTTAGGTTTAGGTTTATGTTAGGGAGTTGAGAATAGGATTAGGCGTAGTTTTAGGTTTAGGGATTTGAGAATACATTTAGGTTTTAGGTTTAGGTGTTGGGATTTGAGAATAGTTTTAGGTCATAAGTATAGGTTTAGGTTGGGTTACAGGATAAGGTTTAGGAATTTGAGTTTAGGTTATAAGTTATGGGTTATTGGTTATAGGTTTAGGTTTAAGTTATAGGTTTAGGTTTAGGTTTTAGGTTTCGGTATAGGCTTAGGTTATAGGTTATAGGTTATATGTTTAGGTTAAGGTCTAGGGATTCGGGTTTGGGTTTGGGTTTAGGATATAGGTTTTGGTTTAGGTTATAGGTTATAGGTTTAGGTTAAGGTTTAGGTTTAGGTTATGGGTTTTGGGATTTGAGAATAGGTTTTGGTTATAAGTATAGGTTTAGGTTGGGTTATAGGTTAAGGTTTAAGTTTAGGTTATAGGTTTTAGGATTTGAAAATAGGTTTAGGTTATAAGTTTAGGCTTAGGTTGGGTTATAGATTAAGGTTTAGGTTTACGTTATAGGTTTTGGTATTTGAGAATAGGTTTAGGTTATTTGTTTAGGTTTAGGTTTAGGTTATAGGTTTAGGTTTAAGTTATAGGTTTAGGTTTAGGTTTAGGTTTAGGTATAGGCTTAGGTTATAGGTTATAGGTTATATGTTTAGGTTAAGGTTTACGGATTCGGGTTCGGGTTCGGGTTTGGGTTCGAGTTTAGGTTATAGGTTTTGGTTTTGGTTATAGGTTATAGGTTTAGGTTAAGGTTTAGGTTTAGGTTATGGCTTTTGGGATTTGAGAATAGGTTTAGGTTATAAGTTTAGGTTTAGGTTGGGTTATAGGTTAATTAAGGTTTAGGTTTAAGTTATAGGTTTTGGGATTTGAGAATAGGTTTAGGTTATAAGTTTAGGTTTAGGTTTAGGTTATAGGTTTAGGATAAGGTTTAGGTTAAGGTTATAGGGTTTATGTTATAAGTTATAGGTTATAGGTTTAGGTTTAGGTTTAGTTTTTAGGTTTAGGTATAGGCTTAGGTGTGAGACCCAACCCGAGTTTGCATGTGTGCATGTATAAGTATGCATTTCGTTCATTTTGGTCCTGCGATCCTACTAGTCAAATTTCGCTGACTCACGATCTTCGAATAGTATTTACGGTCACCCTTGAGTTCAGTCATGTAGACCCGACTCGGATTGACCCGAGACCTTCTCCATTGTGACCGCATCATCGTCGTGTTTCCAATGACACATCTCGTCTAAAAATTTGATGTGTCCCTAAAAAGTTATGGGTCGTGCATCATTTGGACCATTGATAGCATTTTTGGTGGGACCCACATGATTTGCACATTTTCCCATATGTACGCTTGCCAATGGTGATGATATCACCATTTCCATAATGTCATAATGGCCTAGTCTAGCAATGATGGTCTCCCTTCTCCAAACTCATCATGGTTCTTTCTTTTTCTCTTTTCTAGAAGTCATCATGGGATTTTTTTTCTTTCCCATGCAATTTCTCTTCCCCAATCTGAATTTTCTAAAATTTCTCTTCTCTAGGGAGAGAGAGAGAGACCACCATATCCTCTTTTCTAGCAAATGTAATGATCACTTTGAATAAAATCTCTTTCTCTCTCTTTCCCTCTCATTTCTCTCTACTCTCTTCTCTCCTTCTTTCTCTCTTGCAAAAAAAAAAATCTAGCCCATTTTCTCCCTTTTTCCGCCTCTTTTCCTCCATTTTCCCCTCAATCCTTCCATTGAAAACCCATCTTAACCCTTCATCTTGCTTCCTTGGACAGTTAAAAGATTGGAGTGGGATTTTGATAGATAGATCTTAAGGTGGGTGTTCCTTAGATGTAAATTTCTAATTTCTTTGATTTTCATGGATGTTCTTTCCATTCCTTTCATTTTGAAGCTTGTGGGGCCCATCAAATGATGGTGGTGGCCCCCATGTCTTCATGGATGTGGCTCATAGCCAATCTTTTGTGCATGCATGGTCCATGCAAAGGGCCATTCTCCATGGATCCCCCCCACATAGTTTTCTTTTCTTGATCTTGAGCATGGGGAGCCAGTGGCATATGCCTCGCGTCAGCTTAAGGTCCATGAGCTGAACTATCCCACTCATGATTTAGAGCTTACAGCAGTTATCTTTGCACTGAAGGTGTGGAGGCATTATCTATATGGGGTCAGGTTCGAGCTCTTCTCAAATCATAAGAGATTGAAGTATTTATTTTCGCTGTCCGAGTTAAACCTGTGGTAGAGGCGATGGATGGAGTTGCTAAAAGATTATGATTTTAACCTTCAGTACTACCCGGGCAAGGAAAACGTGGTGGTGGATGCGCTCAGCCATTAGCCATGAGGCCTGGTGGCACATATGATGGTTCGACAGTGGAAGATCCTCGAGGTTGTTTCAGAGTTTGAATTTGAGTTTGGTTTACAGTCTTCCATTGTTCAGCTTTCGAGCTTGTTGATTCAACCCTCCTTGGTAGCTAGGGTGATCGAGGCTCAGTAGACGGATGAGTCACTTCAGGAGTACCGAGCAGAGGCCACCTCCGTGGAGCAGTCAGATTGGTATATTGGTTCCTACGGTGGATTACGCTTCAAAGGTAGGTTGTGTCCCGGACATACCAGAGTTGCTTCATGATCTGATGACTGAGGCACACCGATTGAGACTTACTATCCACCCAGGCTCCACGAAGATGTATCGTGACATGAGGAGGCAGTACTTCTGGCAGGGGATGAAGCGTCAGATTGTAAGTTTTGTGGCCGAGTGTGACACATGCCAGCCTGTCAAGGCCGATCATCAGAGACCCCATGGTCTCTTGCAGTCGTTGAGCATTCTAAAGTGGAAGTGGGAGAATATATCAATGGACTTCATTGCAGGTTTGCCGAGGACTAAGTGCGGTCATAATACCATCTAGGTTTTCGCGATCGTCTGACGAAGTCAGCTCATTTCATTCCAGTGCGTGTTTCCTGGTCTATGGATCGGCTTGCAAGTGTTTATTGAGGATATAGTGAGACTGCACGGCATCCCAGTTTCAATTATTTCAGATCAAGACTCCAGGTTTACGTCTCAATTTTGGAGGAGTTTTCAGCAGGCGCTAGGGGTCACTTTGCATCTTAGCACCGCTTATCATCCACAGACGGATGGGGAAACCGAAAGGGTTAACCAGATCCTTGAGGATATGCTCAGGCCTTCTGTGATTGACTTTGTGGGCAGTTGGGATGAGCATATGCGTCTCCCCAAGTTTGCATATAACAATAGTTATCAGGTGACTATCGGCATGGCTCCTTTTAAGGAACTTTATGGTAGACCGTGGAGATCTCCTAGTTGTTCGATCGAGGTTGTAGAGCATCGTCTCTTAGGTCTCGAGCTTGTGCAACAGACGTCAGAGGCTATTGATGTTATTAGGCAGAGGATGCGCACAACTCAGAGCCGGCAGAAGAGTTATGCTGATCATTGGTGTCGACCCCTTGAGTTTGCAGTTGGGGACGTGGTGTATCTCAAGGTATTGCCTATGAAAGGTGTGGTTCACTTTGGTGTGAAGGACAAGCTCACCCTGAAATTTATTGGACCTTTTGAGATCACCAAGTGCATAGGTGATGTGTCCTATAGGCTTGCCTTACCTCCTAAGTCCGCGATCCACGACGTATTCCATATTTCTATGTTGTGAAAATGTGGATCAAACACTATTCCTGTGATTGATTAGCAGCCACTCGAGGTCCGTGAGGATGCTTCCTACATTGAGCAGCCGATTTGTATTCTTGATCGGAAGGAGCAAGTCCTCAGGACTAAGATCATTCCCTTGGTGAAGGTGCAATGGGGTTATCATTCTGAGGTCGAGGCATCTTGGGAACGCGAAGCCGAGATTAGAGAGCATTATCCCCATTTGTTTGATGATTGATAAATATATGATTGTTTGTATTACCTTCATTGTATGATGATTGTTATATAATGGTGGTGTTTTATCTTTTCTTTTGTCCTGGATTAGTCAATTTTAAGGATGAAATTTCTTTATTAGTAGGGAGGTTTGTGAGACCCGACCTGAGTTTGCATGTGTGCATGTATAAATATGCATTTCGTTCATTTTGGTCCTGTCGTCCTATCGGTCAAATTTTGGTGACCCGTGACCTTCGATTAGTGTTTACGGTCACCCTTGAGTTCGGTCATGTAGACCCGACTCGGATTGACCCGAGACCTATGCCGTTGCGACCGCATCGTAGTAGCGGTTCCAACGACGCGTCTCGTTTGAAAATTTGACGTGTGCCTCAAAAGTTATAGGTCTCACATCATTTAGACCATTTATCATATTTTTAGTGGGACCCACATGATTTGTACATTTCCCCATGTGCACACTTGCCAATGGTGATGACATCACCATTTCCATAATGTCATAAATGGCCTAGTCTAGCAATGATGGACTCCCTTCTCCAAACTCATCATGGCTCTTTCTTTTTCTCTTTTCTAGAAGTCATCATGGGATTTTTTTTCTTCCCCATGCAATTTCTCTTCTCAAATTTGAATTTTCTGAAATTTCTCTTCTCTAGGGAGAGAGAGAGACCACCATATCCTCTTTTCTAGCATATATAATGATCACTTTGAATAAAATTCCCTTCTCTCTTTTTCCCTCTCATTTCTCTCTACTCTCCTCTCCTTCTTTCTCTCTTGCAAAATAAAAAATAAAAAATCCAGCCCATTTCTCCCCTTTTCCAGCCCCTTCTCCTCCTTTTTCCCCTCAATCACTCCATTGAAAACCCATCTCAACCCTTCATCTTGCTTCCTTAGGTAGTTAGAAGCTTGGAGTGGAGTTTTGATAGATAGATTTTAAGGTGGGTGTTCCTTAGATGTAAATTTCTGATTTATTTGATTTTCATGGATGTTCTTTCCATTTCTTTCATTTTGAAGCTTGTAGGGCCCATCAAATGATGGTGGTGGCCCCCATGTCTTCATGGATGTGGCTCATAGCCCATCCTTTGTACATGCATGGTCCATGCAAGGGGCCATTCTTCATGGATCCCCTCACATGGTTTTCTTTTCTTGATTAAGGATCCTTAGGTCATCTAGACCCTTGATCCTTGGTGGAGATGACATCTCCACCATAGATCTTGAGTAGGACGAATTATGCTCATATGGAACCATATAAATCATGATATAGTGGACAATTGTGATTATGTGATGAGGGGAATGGCCTCAATGTGGCGGAGATCCTTCCCTTGTGGCCGAATTCTTTTATTCTCCTTATTTATATTTCTGAAATTAAGATGTGTGTAGCCCACCTTTCAGCTTAAAACCATCCAAACCATCCAAAGAGGGAGAACATCCTTGACAGTCCACCCTTGGACATTGAGGCCCTAAATGTACCCAAAAAGGATACATGCAAGTGGTATTTGTTGATGGAAATGGTCTAGATGTTTGTGGGGCCGACTAGGGTGGTCCATACCACAATTTTCATGGATTGATTTCCTCTTTTTATAGTGATTATAACTATTTTAATTCAATATTATGTTGCTGTCCAAAAGCTATCTGGACAGATTTTTGAGCTGTCTTGAGCTCAGTTTTGAGGATGATTGGTGGGGTGTTAGGTCCCATTTGATATATTTCTCTTGAAGGTGGGGACCCCACCTAAATGTCTCCCAAATTTCACCCTCATCCGTCCCTATTTGATCACCCAAAAGGGTGGCCCAAGAAGGTTGGACGGTCCAGATTTTTCTGGATTGTCCAGTCATTTTTCTGCTATAAAAACATAAATATCAGCTTGTTTTTGAAGTAGTGGGCCACCTTTGTGGACCCCAACTTGTTGTATACTTGTGTAGGGATGTTGGTCCTACATTTTCTTAAAATTTGGTAGACCTGGGCTGTAACATCCCGAAAATCGGGGGGTCGAGCAAAAACCCAACTCCCGAGTTCCAAAATGTTATTTATGCAACATGGATATGTATGATTGAATGTTGTCTGTGATAATGTATTAAACATGAGTGAGATTAAGCCAGAACAGTATATCATACTTCAGAGACAGTTAAATTTGCAAGCGGAAGACTGTAATAGTATGTATAACGTATATAAACTGTTGTATGTCTCCAGAGTGTGAATACATTACCAGGTTATACACATACATGTATACTTCAAAAGTAAACAAAATGAATATACATGAGGGCACTAAAAATATAAAATGACAAACGTCAAAGTATCTAATCAACCTCCCTGCAATCCCGTCAATCAGAACACGCATAAAGGAGGAATCCTCCTCCTCATCATCAAGTCCAGCTCCGCCTCACAGGCCGCGCCATCATCTGCAATCACAAAAGGGACTGGTGGGTGTCCGGAAACACCATCCCGTAACGTGGGAGTGAGTGATCAACTCAGTGGGATAAGAGAGCAGAGATTAGCATGTTCACAATTCAATCACGCGATAATAGTAAAGCAGTAAATCAGACAATCCTAATACTGTTGTTAATGCAGGATGACATGACGTGATGTATGCCCTCACCGACGATCTCCCTCATGCGGCAACATCTTACGACCGCGGCATGCCACACTCCCTAGAGTGCTCCACATCTTCCAGGCACATGCAATGCTATGGTGATATGATTTCCAAGTTGTTATTAAGTCCATTCAAACAGCAGGATTGGGAAACTAAGGTACTTCCCTTGTATCAATCCCAATACAGATCCTGTCTAGGGTCGTCACTCCTAGTAATCTCATACGATGTATATTTCGTAGGTCACTGCAAGGGCTGCCAGGGCTGTTGCTCGCACTCGTTGCACCGCTCCCCCATCACCTTATCAATACAGGCCTACTGTACTCTACTGCACGGAAGGGTCGTCGCCTCCCGTGGACTCAGAATACGCTCGCGGTCACTACAAAGGGCTCGTCGCCTGATCAGTGTAGGCCGACAGCTAGAATATAGTGTCCCATACCACCATAATCTGCTCACGAGTTTAGGTGCTCACTGGTCACTACGGGGAGGTTTGTGGCCCCAGCGTAGGCCGACAGCTCGACCACGGTGTCCCATACCACCATGCCCGGCTCATGAGTCTTCGTGGATCAAGGTACCACGGTTAATAGGGTTTACAATGGTAAGTTCAGTACCCTAGGTTCAAGCAGTTATGATACATACAAGGTGAACAAACATCGGCCAGTCGGGTTACTTGACGGGCTCGACTAGCGCGATCGCATCTCGAATTGAACGACATGAAGTGCGTAAAACACTTCGCGTGGCCTAACCACTGCCGCCAACTCTCAACACGAATCACATTCATCGACGCGTCGTTCGTGGCTATGACCAGTCAGCCACGAATTCGTTCGGTTACCGACTGCCTGGACTAAGTCAAGTCCCACACATCTATTGAATTACATTACGCTATATACCACGGTATTGGAATTGAAACACATCATGTGAGCATGTTAGCACATGTTATAACATTCAACTAAGGCAAATCTTCAAGGCATACTTTCCATGCATATTCAACTTAGGCAAATCTTCAAGGCATCATTTCTATGCATGTGATGCAATCATGCATAAGGTCAACATATAGGAAATCATTTAGGTCAGCATTTTAAATCATGAAATCAATCTCAAACTACTACATAACATCATTCAATACAATACATACTAATACAAGCATTTATACAGACACATACACTACACACTTAAGTCCACATATAGTATGTCGACCCAAAGTGCGCAACTTGGCGAATCTCTTCGCCAAACTGATTATGCAAGCATTCCTAACTCACTAATACGGCGACAAACCATGTCAATCACGTCAGCAAAATATGCATGTAGACCGTACTTCCTACATATGACTAAAATGCCCTAAATCTCATATTCTTCGATAATTTACGAAATAGGAAACAGAGAGCACGTTGTACATGTCAAACGGCGATGCCGTCGATAATCTACTATTAAACGACATTGAAAGCGTTGTAAACCGTCAATCAAAGCGTCTAAAATCCTCACCTAGTCTCTTACGGTCGCGGGATTTTGAACGGAGCGTGTACGCTTCGTCTACGGCAGTAGGAGGACCTGATTTATGGAATACATTAGCTAACATGCCATGAATCTGAGTAAACCCTAAATCAGCAAGTTCTAGGGTTATTTTATACCTGAAAAAGGGGAGAAATCACCAGCCAGGTGATTGGGAAGAGGTGTTGAAGCAGCAGCAATCGGCGGCTCGGATGCGGGGAAAATCTCCTCTTCCCTTTCTCTCAAACTCTCTCTCTCTTTTCTAGGGTTTGTGAATTTCGTATGCAAGGAAGGAATGAGGGTTTCAACCCCTTTTATAAGCTTGGAAACGCCGAATATAGGCTCCGGGACGAAGTTTACTTATTGCCTATCCATTTCGGGGCTGTTTCGGTCCAAAAACTGATTTCTGGTGGTCCCCTGGTCGATTGCGATCAGACTTAAGCTCATGGGTACCAGATGTACCTCGTATTAAGTTTTCAGTCTGGCAGGGTTCGCAGATCGCACGTATCGGACCAGTTTCAGTTCAGCGGTCACCGCACATAGATCAGGGCTGAAAGTCCCATGATAATAAATAGAAATTTTTCCTGATCCGAGGGTGTAATCTGGATGAATTCTGACGGTCAGAACGCTTAATACTGACGCGTCAAGTCGTGTGCCAGATTTGAATTTGAAATTCCAAATTCGTCCCTATTCGCGGTCGCTTCAGTCCGGGTTCAACGAAATACTCTGTGATTATCGGATTGACTTGATTTTCGAGATGATTGTCAAGTCCAGCTGGGCGGTTCTAACGGTCTAAGATAGGAGGTATCGGACCTTCGAAGCGCGGTCTAAATCCAATACAAAAATTCAATGTGGTCCAGAGGACAAACCCGCTTAGAGTTTGATCCGAGGTTATAGAGTATTGTAGAGTTGTTTGTTCTACTCGATTTGGGTCTTGTAGAACGTATTTAAAGTGATCAGGGACTGTTTCCCAACCACTCCAACGTTGCGCTAGCTAACTTATGCTTAGTTTCTAAAGAAATTTATCCTAAGTGGTTTCTTTGGCTATGGAATTGGGTTCTGAACGATTTTTCAGGTGTTTTAATTGACCCATTGCCTAAGGACGTTTAATCCCAGATTAGCCAAAATCCGGGGTGTTACAATCTACCCCCCTTAAAACACAATGTCGTCCCCGACATTGGTGAAGGGCAAGGAGTACTTTCTCTAAGGAAGGTTCAAATCCTATTTAATAACCTAATCGTACATATAACCTAAATCAAATGTTTCGATCCTGGGCCAGTGGGAAAGAGGCCAACCACTCTTCCGCTGCGCCACACTGATCGAACGACAGTGTTGACTAATCCTAACTGGATTGGACTTAATACGTTCTACCCCCCTTAAAACTTGGTTTTTCTTAAATTCAAGAATCTATGCATCGCTCTATATATCGGAACAAGGTGCAACTTAGGGGCGATCTTTGACATGAATTAGGGAACAACCTCTCATTACAGTGGCTTTCCCTGATAATGATGCGTTCTATGGCATTGGTATCTATGGCGATAGAGATGAGCCTAAGCTCTATTGTGGATAGGTTCAGGTATGAGTTGGTGGCAAGATGCCTAATTCTCTACTGGCTTTAAGTCCTCGCCATTTCCCAATGACACTATGATCCTGTTTAGTTGTAGATGGTCGAGCCAACACGGAAGAAAGGTTGTGTAATGGGTCTGAGCCGGATACATAGACTTTCTGTCTAGCTAGGACAGAAGATTTATTGTATCAATTCTTAATCCGAGTCGATTCCGATCTTCTGCTTGATCAGAGCATTGGATTTATTGGTAACCACTAGGATTAAGAAGTCGATTCAGACCGCGAATACATCGCTTACATGTAGTTCCTTTATTCCGCATTCTCGAATGCAATAAGCCCTTGGGGAAGGCAATTCTAGGGGGCGTGCTAGTACATTCTAAGTTCAATCTGAGGGAGTTATAAATGTTCCCTGAGAGTGTATGGTTCCTTCCTATGGGCAACAACAGAAATCTATTAGTCATAAAGAAATCTAACCTATTATCCCTTAGCATATATAGGCCTTACACTGCCTAAGTCAACTAGTAACCTAGTCTGTAACTCAGTACTTATAATCCAAAGCCTAAGTTTATACGTTAAATGGTTCCATACCATTTCTACTATAGGGAATTGTTCTATCACTCAGGGTCAAGATTATCTAAATAGAATTGGGTTTCCTATATCGTCAGATCCTTCAAATCTAGCAGTGCTAACTCTAGGACCAAAACGCCAAGGGCCTATGTGGCCAGTAGCATTCAGTTGTATTAAATAGAACCGCATTCCTAGTCCCATAGTGGGATCGGAAGTGGCATGCTTGGTAGGAGGGTGGGGTGGGATAAAAACTAATTTGTAGGCCGGATCTCAGGGAGTTATAATACTCCCAATCTAGAAACAATATCTTATAACGAAATGAAACAACATGCATTCCATTCAACAAATTTTGGCTATATTAAGCCCAAACCACAACACAAACACATTTTTCTACCTAAAAACAAAACAACCTAGAAATTTCAAATAGTAATCAAACAAGCAAAAGGGCAACGACATAAATGCCTAATTCTACCAAAGGACTTCTACCAGGGTCCCAACTGACCTTCTTGAATACTATCAAGTTCAGTACTGTCTGTTGCCCATTCGAGCTCTATCGGCCAAGTATTTTCACTACTTCTCACACGGAGAAAGTTGAGAAATGGGATTTGAGGTTAGCACGATTCTAAGACCCAAAAAGAGGGTAAAGTCTCAAATAAAAGGGACATGAGAAGGAGGATGGTGGAAAAGGAGAAAAAGGCTAAAATAGCTTAACAATAGCAATGGAAAATGGGAGAAATGCAAGGAAATGGCTAACCAAAATAGAAAAGGGAGATCTAGGCGTTGTAGAGGGATGCTTCAAGCTCCCCTAGGATGTATTTTCAGAAAGAAATGAAAACGAAAAAGGGGAATGGAGCACCTCACGAATTCGGCTCGATTTGGGGGTTTTAGGAGCTCCAACGGACGAAACCTTCAAGAGGGAGGGCTGCCAACTTCAAAGGAATGATGGAGGGTGGTCTTTTTTGGCCAAAGATGGATCTAGGGGTGGTTTGGAACCACAATTTTTGGTTAGGGCAGCAAGAAAACGAAAATGGGGCTAGGGAAGGGGACTTTTGTGAAGGAAGTACATCTTTTAGGGAGTTTCAAGGTACGGACCGCATACCAGGGGACTACCCTAGCCCCCAAACTCATCCAGCCCAAAGATCAAGCCCATCCGATAAGTTTGACCGGCGATGCATCGCCGAACCGGCGATGGCATCGCCGATGAAGTTGCAAATTGGCCATTGAGGCCATATGGGATGGATTCCCCTTGGCCTAGGGATTCCAAAAAGGTATGGTGCACACTCTGGTTCATTGTAGATTGCCCTAGGGAGGCCAATACATTTTTAACATCCATTCGAGGCTTTTCGGGTCCAATATTCAATCCCGAATACAAAACCCTATCATGCAGCATATGATTTTAGGGTAGAAGGATCTATTACATCCATCTAGACCATTAGTTTCTAAAGAAAGTGAAGTTAGAATGGCCTTATGGCCATTTTTCATGAAATTTTACTATTCACTGTAAAATTTGGTGAATGTACTAATTTGTGTTATTTTAATATTAGGTTTGATGCCTAACATGAAATGGATAAGAAAAAACTGAAGGTTGAAGTGTTTAGAGGAGGAATTTTGAGAATTTTTGGCAAAACGGGGTTTTTAAGCCCTGACGATTGATTACTGGAGTCGTGGTCATTCCACGGCCCAAGGATTTACTTTTGCGGTTTAAAACCGCTCATAGGACATCTCAACCTAACTTCCTATAGCTTAGCAGCGATTCGGGTGGCCTTACGCGACCCGAGATGCGTTACAGAGTCGATCTTGCGATCGATTCTAATAGACTTCGCCTATCGGCGAATCTGCGATCCTGGACGTGTTTCTAGACCCTTCTCGCACCCACCTATGTCAAAGGAAGCGACAGCGTGCGTCGCGTGACCATAACCCAGGCCCGGTTTAATCCAAATCATGCTCTGATACCATCTGTAACATCCCGAAAATCGGGGGGTCGAGCAAAAACCCAACTCCCGAGTTCCAAAATGTTATTTATGCAACATGGATATGTATGATTGAATGTTGTCTGTGATAATGTATTAAACATGAGTGAGATTAAGCCAGAACAGTATATCATACTTCAGAGACAGTTAAATTTGCAAGCGGAAGACTGTAATAGTATGTATAACGTATATAAACTGTTGTATGTCTCCAGAGTGTGAATACATTACCAGGTTATACACATACATGTATACTTCAAAAGTAAACAAAATGAATATACATGAGGGCACTAAAAATATAAAATGACAAACGTCAAAGTATCTAATCAACCTCCCTGCAATCCCGTCAATCAGAACACGCATAAAGGAGGAATCCTCCTCCTCATCATCAAGTCCAGCTCCGCCTCACAGGCCGCGCCATCATCTGCAATCACAAAAGGGACTGGTGGGTGTCCGGAAACACCATCCCGTAACGTGGGAGTGAGTGATCAACTCAGTGGGATAAGAGAGCAGAGATTAGCATGTTCACAATTCAATCACGCGATAATAGTAAAGCAGTAAATCAGACAATCCTAATACTGTTGTTAATGCAGGATGACATGACGTGATGTATGCCCTCACCGACGATCTCCCTCATGCGGCAACATCTTACGACCGCGACATGCCACACTCCCTAGAGTGCTCCACATCTTCCAGGCACATGCAATGCTATGGTGATATGATTTCCAAGTTGTTATTAAGTCCATTCAAACAGCAGGATTGGGAAACTAAGGTACTTCCCTTGTATCAATCCCAATACAGATCCTGTCTAGGGTCGTCACTCCTAGTAATCTCATACGATGTATATTTCGTAGGTCACTGCAAGGGCTGCCAGGGCTGTTGCTCGCACTCGTTGCACCGCTCCCCCATCACCTTATCAATACAGGCCTACTGTACTCTACTGCACGGAAGGGTCGTCGCCTCCCGTGGACTCAGAATACGCTCGCGGTCACTACAAAGGGCTCGTCGCCTGATCAGTGTAGGCCGACAGCTAGAATATAGTGTCCCATACCACCATAATCTGCTCACGAGTTTAGGTGCTCACTGGTCACTACGGGGAGGTTTGTGGCCCCAGCGTAGGCCGACAGCTCGACCACGGTGTCCCATACCACCATGCCCGGCTCATGAGTCTTCGTGGATCAAGGTACCACGGTTAATAGGGTTTACAATGGTAAGTTCAGTACCCTAGGTTCAAGCAGTTATGATACATACAAGGTGAACAAACATCGGCCAGTCGGGTTACTTGACGGGCTCGACTAGCGCGATCGCATCTCGAATTGAACGACATGAAGTGCGTAAAACACTTCGCGTGGCCTAACCACTGCCGCCAACTCTCAACACGAATCACATTCATCGACGCGTCGTTCGTGGCTATGACCAGTCAGCCACGAATTCGTTCGGTTACCGACTGCCTGGACTAAGTCAAGTCCCACACATCTATTGAATTACATTACGCTATATACCACGGTATTGGAATTGAAACACATCATGTGAGCATGTTAGCACATGTTATAACATTCAACTAAGGCAAATCTTCAAGGCATACTTTCCATGCATATTCAACTTAGGCAAATCTTCAAGGCATCATTTCTATGCATGTGATGCAATCATGCATAAGGTCAACATATAGGAAATCATTTAGGTCAGCATTTTAAATCATGAAATCAATCTCAAACTACTACATAACATCATTCAATACAATACATACTAATACAAGCATTTATACAGACACATACACTACACACTTAAGTCCACATATAGTATGTCGACCCAAAGTGCGCAACTTGGCGAATCTCTTCGCCAAACTGATTATGCAAGCATTCCTAACTCACTAATACGGCGACAAACCATGTCAATCACGTCAGCAAAATATGCATGTAGACCGTACTTCCTACATATGACTAAAATGCCCTAAATCTCATATTCTTCGATAATTTACGAAATAGGAAACAGAGAGCACGTTGTACATGTCAAACGGCGATGCCGTCGATAATCTACTATTAAACGACATTGAAAGCGTTGTAAACCGTCAATCAAAGCGTCTAAAATCCTCACCTAGTCTCTTACGGTCGCGGGATTTTGAACGGAGCGTGTACGCTTCGTCTACGGCAGTAGGAGGACCTGATTTATGGAATACATTAGCTAACATGCCATGAATCTGAGTAAACCCTAAATCAGCAAGTTCTAGGGTTATTTTATACCTGAAAAAGGGGAGAAATCACCAGCCAGGTGATTGGGAAGAGGTGTTGAAGCAGCAGCAATCGGCGGCTCGGATGCGGGGAAAATCTCCTCTTCCCTTTCTCTCAAACTCTCTCTCTCTTTTCTAGGGTTTGTGAATTTCGTATGCAAGGAAGGAATGAGGGTTTCAACCCCTTTTATAAGCTTGGAAACGCCGAATATAGGCTCCGGGACGAAGTTTACTTATTGCCTATCCATTTCGGGGCTGTTTCGGTCCAAAAACTGATTTCTGGTGGTCCCCTGGTCGATTGCGATCAGACTTAAGCTCATGGGTACCAGATGTACCTCGTATTAAGTTTTCAGTCTGGCAGGGTTCGCAGATCGCACGTATCGGACCAGTTTCAGTTCAGCGGTCACCGCACATAGATCAGGGCTGAAAGTCCCATGATAATAAATAGAAATTTTTCCTGATCCGAGGGTGTAATCTGGATGAATTCTGACGGTCAGAACGCTTAATACTGACGCGTCAAGTCGTGTGCCAGATTTGAATTTGAAATTCCAAATTCGTCCCTATTCGCGGTCGCTTCAGTCCGGGTTCAACGAAATACTCTGTGATTATCGGATTGACTTGATTTTCGAGATGATTGTCAAGTCCAGCTGGGCGGTTCTAACGGTCTAAGATAGGAGGTATCGGACCTTCGAAGCGCGGTCTAAATCCAATACAAAAATTCAATGTGGTCCAGAGGACAAACCCGCTTAGAGTTTGATCCGAGGTTATAGAGTATTGTAGAGTTGTTTGTTCTACTCGATTTGGGTCTTGTAGAACGTATTTAAAGTGATCAGGGACTGTTTCCCAACCACTCCAACGTTGCGCTAGCTAACTTATGCTTAGTTTCTAAAGAAATTTATCCTAAGTGGTTTCTTTGGCTATGGAATTGGGTTCTGAACGATTTTTCAGGTGTTTTAATTGACCCATTGCCTAAGGACGTTTAATCCCAGATTAGCCAAAATCCGGGGTGTTACATGGGCCCACTCTAATGGGGTGCACAAATCAGGGGCAACAACATTGTTTCAATAGCAGATTTTTTTTATAGAAATACCTTACTGATTGTAGGAGTTAAATAAAATACTTTTACTATCTCAAAAATTCTAAAAATTTACAAGGATGTGACCCACCCATGTTACGACCTACCTACAAATTTTTGGGGCTAATGGACCCCTGTGTACACCGTGGCAAGGGCCAGACTAGCCCATCACGTTGGGACATTCAGGACAGTCTGATTTTCTGGATAGATTATTTTATTCAAATTATTTAAAATATTAATAGATGTCCAAACATTCTGAAATTTTGTAGGGGGTGGCCCACCCATGGTGGGACTACCCTGCAAATTTTCAGGGCCATTGGGCCTCTGTATCGACCATAGTCTGGCCTGCAATTTGGATCAGTTTCGGGCCAAATACCCAGACACGCCCCTACCTTAGGTTGCTGGGCCTGCATTCTAATGGCATGGCCCACTTGAAGTAAGTGTTGTATATCTCCCTTTTTATCTGGTGGGGCCCACTATGATATATTTGAATTATCATGGGTCAGTAACTCATCTAAATTAAATAAATTTCTGGACTCCAGCAGGCCCAGGAAATGGGTGGGCTGGAATTCCAACAAGGGACCCAAAATTTGCTACGTGGTTAATTGTTTAGGAACTATTGTGGCACACCAGAATTGAGAGAGTATTGCACACACTCCTTACTTTCCTTCCTTAGACATTTTTTTTTGGTGTAATTAGTGCCTCTTAAGGCCCATCTTTGAGGTTATAATATGAGCTAGCCTTAACCAGATTTTTGGTAGTTTTATGGGACATTTGGGCTGGAAACCTATTCCTTGAGCCCAAGACTGTGCAGGGGCAGACCTTATTATTTTACAGGCCTAATGGGCTGTCTACAAGTTGATCTTGTATATTTATTAGCCTTGATTCCCTCATAAAATTTTTAATTGTGCGCTGACTTGCAAGGCACACATAAATGTATATTGTGGTTGTATATTGTGGAGGGCCTTGCTAAGTCTTTGGGGCTGATGTGGCAAGGCCCACACTGTCAGTATAGGCCTTACCCATGTGTATTCTTAGGCTAATGGGCTGATCTCAAGTCCATCATAATGTATAAATTGGATGATTTTATTTTGGGCCATTTCCTTAGGGCCCATTATGTAATATAGTATATGCATGGCCGCCCCTTTTGTGGTAGTGATTAGGCCTTTTGGACTCGGTTCTTTTGGATTGGCCCATTGATCTTGGGGCTATACTCTCCCATCTATTGTGATGGGCTTAAGGGCAATAATATGCAAGAAGTTGGGCTCTTGGCTGCCCACTAAATTGACCCTGTACTTGGGGCAAAAGTGAGGCCCAACTCACTTATGTTAAATGTAAAACTTTCTCATGTAAATGAATTATTGGGCTGCCCATGAAGCCCACCACAATATATGGAATTATGATCTTTGCGGTGGGCCTAAACCTTACTTGAGGGTCCACTATCTGGCCTATAAGTTAAGCTTGGTGTATGGCCCATTAGGCCATACATTGCGTGGACTTTAGACCTTATATTATATGAGTAGTGGCGGGCTACCTCTTAGAAGCCAGTTTAGGTTAAACGTCCTCCTGGGTGATCTTAAGGTAGGCCCATGGGTTTCTCTATGGATGGTTAAAGGCCCATTTGTTTAGGGCTTAATGTGTATGTATGTGGAACCTACTTTAATGCATGTTTGGTCTAAGCCATCCAAGCCTTGGATTACCTAATTATGGATGTACTCTCTGCCTTGGGTTACTGCTGGACACATAATCCAAGAACAGGCCCACTTGATCTTTCATAATATATATGCACTCTCCATCTGGTGGGGTCCCCTAGCAAATATAGTTGGCTTTCGTGAGATTATTTCCACACAGTTAACTAATTTCTAGACCTTTGCAGGTCTATGAAGTTAAGCTGGCCAAAAGTTTATCAAAGGGCCTTAAATGTAAAATTTTTTGGTTAAAACTTTATTTGGCTATGGGGCCCACCATATTGAGAACTTATGTACATGTTACATGCTTATATTTTCTTATAATTTTTGGGCTTAATCAGTGCATTCTTTTGAGTCACCTTAGTGATCAGATGAGGACCCCATCTTAGATTAGATTTTTTTTGGGGCATCCCGTGGGCCTAGAGTGGGCAGGGTCGTCCCAGCTTGGCCCAACCATATATTGGACCAACTTTCACCATTTTGATGGACTTGTGGGCTAAGACAATGATAGTATTAGGCCCTTGGTTGCCCACTTAAATTGTTAAGTTATTGGGGTGATGTAGTTGGGCCCATTTCATCCAAACTTAAACTTATTTAGTCGTATATCATGTACGTGGGCTGCCCACCAAGTCCAACTCAATGCATGGATTCTATGGTCATTGGGAATTGAGCTTTGGGCCGTAATTCCCCTCTTAAGGCCCATGTTGTTAAAAGTGATATTTTATCTTTTTATGGCCTATTATGAGGAATATATATGTCTATGGTTACCTTTATTTTTATCTTAAATATAGGCCTTGGGCCTTCTATCCACATCATTTATGGTTGATATGCCTTTTTGGAGAATGGTGGTTAAATGTCCTCATTATGGACCCCTCTAGGCCTGGTTATATTTAAGAGTGATTGGATGATCTTCTTAGACTCTTGTTAGGCTCATTTCTATATCTCTTAGACCCATAGTTTGTATACTTAGTCTCGTGGGTTATCCTAGATAAATGGGCCCCCACTAGAGGTGAGATTCCTTATGGATATTGTCTAAATACCTAGACTTAGTCCATTCTTGGATAGGAAGAGTGTACTACTTTGTATATCACTGCATAATGTGTCTAGAACCATCTTAATAGCCCATGTACATCATTGTATGCTTGGTTGACACTATGTGTGTGTAGTCATATTGTGTCATTGGGCATTGTATGATACTTTCCCCGAGCGATGTAGTATCCCCTCTTTGGTTACTTGAGATTGATGCATGGTTGATTGTGTGATTCATGCATATGGCATTGCATAGCATATGAGCATTATCGCCTTTACTTCATAAAGGCTGTAGCCTCCACAGATACATCGTGGATAGCCATGTTTGGACACCGAAAATGTTACTTGAGCATACCGAGTGCATAGGATGCCCATGGGTGAAATTCTCAAAACTTCCATCGTACCAAGGATCTGCTCAAACACCATGACCGGGTGGAATACATGAGCGCACGAGGGCCTTATACCGTTAGGCTACGACTCCCACTGTCGTGTAGTTAGTTGGATAGGGGTGTGGCCTTACCTACCTGGTGTGTAGGGGGCATTGCTAGGCTGAGTCTGACCAGCTTGTAAATGAGCCCACTACTATTAGGCCTTATGGTGATTGGTTGTCCACAGGCCGGTAGTGAGGTCTCTTACGCTCGTTTGACTGTGCGGGGTCTGTAGAGTGGCAGTCATTCAGTAGTGTAATGGACCCCAGTGATTTCCTTATGATTGGAAATATACTTGACATATGGTTTGTTTATGAGCACTGGCATTACTTGTATTGCATTAGCATTGGCTGTGTAAGCTCCTTCATGCATTACCTTGGTATGACTCCCAATACTCATTGCATCGTATTCATGATAAGCCTTAGTAAGGCTAGTGATATTCTCATTGAGCATGTTTCCCTTCTTGCACCTCCTACTATTCTTCTGTGCACCATTGTCACACACTTACAGCACCCTCTAAGCTTCTATAAGCTTATGCACGATTGATGCGTGCAAGAGATTCTAGGCAAGTGTCGTAGCAGCAAAGCGTGGAGTAGAGCTGAGCATTTGAGGACTCTAGTGTTGCTGACCTTTCTCTCTTTTCCTTTTACCTCATGTATGTCCTCTTGGACCTTATGGATGGTTGTAAAAGTTTAAATTCTTAGTAGATTTTGTGATGTGTGACCTTTATTATTCTCAGATGTACTTGTTGTGATCTTGGATATGCTCATATTAGTAATGATTACACCGTTATGAAAATCCTCCATATAGGATCCCAGGATTGGAACCTGCCTCAGGAGCCGAGAACGGGATACTATGGAGGCTGTTATGGCCAAAACTGGCCATCGGGTTTCTTGTGATTCCGGTTACCGAGTCTGGGGCGTTACATTAGATTATAGGTTATATGTTTAGGTTAAGGTTTAGGGATTCGGGTTTGGGTTCGTGTTAGGGTTATAGGTTTTGGTTTAGGAAGTAGGTTATAGTTTAGGTTAAGGTTTAGGTTTAGGATATAGGTTATAGTTTAGGTTAAGGTTAGGTTTAGGTTATGGGTTTTGGGATTTGAGAATAGGTTTAGGTTAAAGGTTTAGGTATTAGGTTATAGGTTATGATTTAGGTTTAGGAAATTGGGTTCAGGTTCGAGATCGGGTTTAGGTTTTAGGTTTTACGTTATAGGTTTAGGTTTGGGTTATAGGTTAATGTTAAGTATAGGTTCAGGTTTTAGGTTATAGGTTATAAGTTTAGTTTATAGGTTAAGGTTTGGGTTATAGGCTAAGGCTTAGGTTATAGGTTATAGGTTATAAGTATAGGTTTAGGTTTAGGTTATAAGTATAGGTTTCAAAATTTGAGAATAGATTTAGGTTAAGGTTATAAGTTTAGGTTAAGGTTATAAGTATAGGTTTAGGTTATATGTTCAGAGTTATATCGATAAAGAGTACATGACTCAAGTACACTTCAAGACTCAAGTGCAACTCAAGATGAAGTTCATGTTCAAGCTTTCGATTATCTCAGGATCAAGCTACATCAAGTACGAAAGCTCAAGCTTGATAAGGTTCAAAGGTCTACCTTTGCTCAATGAATGAAGTTCAATGTTCAAACTTCATATTCCATATATGATAGACCTTAGATTGACCTTATGGTAGGTCATTTCAGAGACATAATTCAAACTGTATGTTTATACATGAGTTTGGTCTATTCTAATACTAGTTCTGGATGTTGTTCGATTAGTCCTAGTACTGGTTTGACCAGTCCAAGAAATTACATGACCAGTCCTAAGTTGTTGAAGAATTTTTAAAATTTTTGGTTAATCCTTGACCAGTCCTGGAAGTCCTTCAACTAGTCATAGATGTGTTCTCGACTCTTAACTTCGACCAGTCGTGGGTCTTCGACTCAAACTACAGTGACCAACCAAAGTGGTCCACGACCAGTCGTGTATCATCTACGACTAGTCGCAGACACCCCACGACCAGTCGTAGAATGGTTTTCAAGATTTCGCTTAAAAAATTTTAAATGTTGTTGTGCTAAGACCAGTCGAGCTATCCCTAGTACCAGTCGAAGACGAGTTTCTTCACCTATAAATTGAGCACTAATTTCAGAGTTTTTCAATTCAATTCAAGTAAAATCTCGGCTCCACTCTAAGATAAGTTTGTGTTCATTTTAAGCTACTTTGTGCATAATTAATATTTCCTTTTGTTAGCTTATTGTTATTTGATTTTAATCTACATTCCAATCTGATTTAAGAAGGGAAAAATTCTGTAATTCCTTCTTCTTGGAATCAAAATCAAATATAGCTAGCCCATTCTGGTTTAACTTAAAATCAATTAGAACTTAGAACCATTATAAAGTGAGTATTGGATATTGAACTTACATATTCGAACTTCTACTCCAATTGGTTCTTCCGGGCTGCTACGAAAGGAGAAATTCAGGTATTTTATGCTTATATAATTTACTTTCTTTTTAGTTTCTTTTTAGATTGAACCAGAAAAATCTCATTATGTGGTTATCTGAGGAGAGCCAGAAAACTCAGACAGAGGGGCTTTTTTATTGTGTAAGCCCAAGTGGAAAAGACACAATTATGAAGGTTTTAGGTAAACCTGTGAAACCTATTTTGATAGTGAATGCTAATATCCCCTGTGTGAGGATATTAGGAGTAGAGTAGTAATCTATGTGGCTGTTGTTTAACAGTTGATGTACACATATGAGAACCACTAACTCTTTGTGTTTGTGGATGTGTGATTTATTCTTTCTATCTTTTATCATTCAAAGCTGTGGAATGTATGTGTGGATGTGAATGCTGTAATTTTTACATTTCAAGCACAGTGGGAAATGTTGTAATAATTTATATTTAAATTCCTGCAATTTATTTCAATTTATTTATTCCACTTTAGTTTGAGTTTTTGATACAAAGGAAGTTCTAGAAATAAGGTTGTCTTATCATAAACCCTTGGTTTTTATGGTGTAAAGTTGTCCATATAACTGAATTCGTATCAACCTCTCAATACTTATTTTTGAGGTTACTTTTATTTCAGCATTAAGAATTGATTTATATTTATGTGGCTATCTCTTTATTTTATTCCGCTGTTATAATTTTAATTTGGCATAGTCCTATTCACCCCCCCCCCCCCCCCCCCCCCCCCCCTCTAGGACATATAGCTTGGCCATTTCAAGTGGTATCAGAGCCTAATAACTCACTCTTATTGCTTTTTATTTGGATTTATTTCCTAAGCTAATGATCTAAGCTATATAAAAGATGTCAAATTTTGATAGCCTATCAGTCACTAGGCGTCCACCCTTTGATGGCTCCAACTATGCCTATTGGAAAGCCAGGATGAGGATCTTCCTCAAATCAATGGATGAGAGTGTGTGACAAGCCACAATGACTGAATGAAATCCTCCTACCACTGAAGTAACTGGAATCGATGGTTCAAAATCAATGAGAGTAACTCCTTATTTCTCTTAGACCACCCTTCAGAAAAATGAGAGTAGTGTCAATGCAAAAGCACTAAATGCAGTCACTTGCGCACTATCACCGGATGAGTTCAAAAGAATCATATCCTGTGATACTGCAAAGCAAGCCTGAGATATATTAGAAATGACACACAAGGGTACTACAATTGTCAAAAAATCTAAAGTCTAACTTCTCACAACCAAATTTGAAGAAATTCATAGGAAAGAAAATGAAATGTTTATAGACTTTTACACAAGATTAAATGACATTATAAACTCGATGTGGGGTCTTGGCGATAAAATCCTAGAAAGTAAAGTGTGTGAAAAGATACTACGCTCTCTTCCTGAATGATTCAACTCTAAAGTAACTACGATCCAGGAACTTCGTGATACGGATAATATGAGGGTATAAGAACTAGTTGGTTCTTTACAAACCTATGAATTAAACTTTAAAGCTCCTAAAGATAAATCTATCGCTCTAAAATCTTCTAAATGTATTTCTGAAGAAAACTCTGATTCTGAAGATGATATGGCTCTTTTAGAAAAAAAGTTTTATAAAATTTTCAAAAGCAAGAAAAGGGTAGATTTTCAAAAATCAAATGATGAGAAAAAATCTAAACTTAAATCTAAAACTTGGAAGTCTTTGAAAGATAGTCAATGTTACAATTGTCAAGAATATGGATATTTAGTAATCAAATGTCCTAAAAGGGACAAACCCAAAAAGAAGGGTATGTTTGCTACTTGGGATGAATCATCTGATTCAGAAGCCTCTTCTGAATCAGAAGATTCTGAAACCGAGTCGAGTAATGAAGTTAAAGCCCTTATGACTCTAGCTAAGTTCACTTTTTCAGATCATGATGATTTAACTAGTAAGGAAAATCTGAATGGTGAATGTGAAAATGAAGATGATCTTCAAGATGCTTACAATGCCTTATACAAGGAAAGTCATAAAATTGTTGTCAAACTTAAACTTCAAAAAGAAAAGTTTTTTAAACTCAAAGAATGTTTTGAATCACTTTTTTTAGAAAAATTCCAAATTTTAGATTGTTTTGAAAAATCAAAATGCAATTTAGAATTGAAAATCTCCTTGATTGAAAATCTGAAATCTAAAAATGAGAAACTTAAAAATGAAGTATCTTCTCTTCTGAGTTTAAAGGACATGTGGAGATATGTCCAAGGTGATCCAAAGTTAGAGAAACTATTATCCGGATCAAGAAAATGTGGCGACAGATCTGGGTTAGGCTATGATAAGAATATACCTCCTAAACAAAAGAATACTTCTCCTAAGTTTGTGAAAGGAGAGTCCTCAAACTCAAAAGGGAAAAGTACTTATCAAGGTTTTTCTAAAAATTCAAAAACTTTTCCAAAACCTAAAAGTAGCTATGTCAACTTCAATCATAACTGAATCCCACTAACTGAAAAAATAGTGGATTTACTAAAGGAGCTCTTAAAATTTAACTCTATAGGTCATTCTTACAACAACAGACATAAGAAGACCATTTATACTCCTAAACCCAAAACAGTTCTGAAATGGGTTCCTAAAGTTGCCCGCTTGGTTGCCCACACTGCTTTCAAAGCAACAAGTCATTTAAAGTGGTACCTGGATAGTGGATCCTCCAGGAATATGACAGGCGGCAAGGCTTTATTCACCAAACTTAAAGATATGACTAATGGATCAATCACATTTGGTGATGGTAGCAACTGTAAGATTATTGGTCAAGGTACGGTCCAACTCTATAACCTCCCTTTATTTAAGAATGTTTTATATTTTGAGGGACTAAAACACAAGCTGTTGAGTATATCTCAAATATGCGATAACAACCACAATGTGAAATTTTCCAATCAAGGTTGTGAAATTATTAATAAAAAGAGGTCTACCTAAGTTACAAAAAGTAAACAAAGTATGTGGTGAATGCCAGTATGGTAAACAAACTATGAGCTCTCACAAAAAGGTGAACCCCAATGCCACATCAAGACCACTCGAGCTTCTCCACAAGGATCTTGTAGGTCCAACTAGAATAGAGAGTCGAGGTGGCAAAAAATACATCTTGGTTATCGTGGATGATTTTACCAGAGTCACTTGGGTAGCGTTCTTAAGGGACAAATCAGAAACCTTTGATGAAGTGAAAAAGATCATCAAATGAATCCAAATTGAGAAAGGTTTTCAAGTATGTAAGATCCATAGTGACCATGGATCTAAGTTTGAAATTCTGTAGAGATCAAGGAATATTGTATGAATTCTCTACATCCAAAACACCACAACAAAATGGAATTGTGAAAAGAAAAAATAGAGTGCTTCAAGAAATGGGAAGTGTCGATAAGACGCTCTTTGTTAAGAAACATAACAATGATATCTTAATGGTTAAGATTTACGTTCATGATATTATTTATGGATCAACTTGTACTAACATGACTGTTGAGTTTGCAGAGTTAATAAAATCTAGGTTCGAAATGAGCATGGTCGGGGAATTAAATTATTTCCTACAGTTGCAAGTAAAACAACAACCTGATGAAATTTTTATTTCTCAAACCAAGTATGCCTTAAACTTGATTAAAAGGTTTGGATTTGAGAATGGTAAGAACTTTGATAGTCCTATGAGTATAACTTTAAGACTCTCAAAGGACTCTACAGGTAAATATGTGGATTCTAAATTGTATCGTAGCATGATTGACAATTTTCTTTATTTAACTGCTAGTAGACCAAATATTTCTTTTGGCATTGGTATTTGTGCTAGATATCAGTCTAATCCTAAAGAATCTCATTTAACTGTTGTTAAGTGGATTATGCGATATGTCACAAGTTCTGCTAATTTGAGTCTTTAATAGCCACATGAGACTAGTGTTCAATTGGCTGGGTACTCAGATGCTAATTGGGCAGGTAATATCGATGACAGAAAATCAACCAGTGGTGGTTATTTTTATATTGGAAATTTCTTAGTTTCTTAGTTTAGCAAGAAGCAAAGTTCCATATCACTTTCTAATGCTGAGGGTGAATACATCGCAGCAGGAAATGCATGTACTCAACTTGTTTGGTTGAAACGTATGTTAAGCGATTATGGAATTGCACAGGACTCAATGGTTTTATTTTGCGATAACTCCAGTGCAATAAATATTTCTAAAAATCCAATCCAGCATTCATGTACCAAACACATTGACATTAGGTATCATTACATTCATGAATTAGTGGAAGATAAAATAATTTCTTTGGAATACATTCCAACCGAGACTCAACTTGCTGACATTTTCACTAAACCTCTTGACAAAAGTAGGTTTAATAAATTAAATTTTGACCTTGGTATGTGCAATTTAAATTGAATATTCTTGCATTTTTGTAACATTTGTAAATATGTTTATGTATTTTTGTGGTTATATTTTTAAAATTTGTTGAAAAATGTAAATTTTGGCCGGTACTCGACCAGTCATGGTACGACCGGTCGTGGAGCGCGCTGATCTCTTTAATTTGAGGAAATCTCTCTTCTTCCTCATTTTCACTTTTCTCTCCAACGAGCCGAGCTTCGACTAGTAGAACCCTACTATCAGATTCGACCAGGTTAGAGCATTTTACTTGTCTTTCTTGGATATTTGTGGTTTATTTTCTTCAATTGATTCATTAGAGTAGTTGATTTCAAATTTATCTCGAGATTTTTGGGGTTTTCTTCCTCATTTTCTAATCTAAAGAAACCCATCTCTACTTCTTTGAAATTGCTTGTTTTTATTCAAGAATATGGACTCTGGAGAGAAAATGAAAAATACTAGAGGACCTTCTTCATCTAGATCAACTTCTATTACAAGACGCCATCTTCGGTCTCCCGAAGATGATCCACCTTATGTGCATGATTTCCATTTGCATAATGTCATTGTTGAGAAAGTTGTTGATTTAGATCACATCGCCCGTTTCGGTATCCTTCCTCTCCTCCAATCTGTAGGTTGGGATAACATCCTACATTGGGGCAGGCCAGCATACCAATCCATTGAGCAGAGCATGTTTGCATGCATAAGTAATTTTTCTACTGAACAATTAACTTTCTCTATTGCTACTAGAGAAGGGTCTTTTCCTGTTGATAGTCATTTAATTTCAAGCCTTATGGATATGCCTGTTAATGATGATGGTATTCCACCTAGCACTCTAGCTGAGAAAGTTACTGAATTTGAAAAATGTATTTATACTAGAGTATTGTGTAACATGAATGGTCAATGGACTCAGAATGGAAATGCCCTCGCTTCAAAAAATTTGTTACCTAGATACAGAGTTTTGCAACGTATCTTTACTTCTAATCTGTATCCTCATTCTGGTAACAAGACAGAACTGACTTTATTCATGGTTCGTATTTTGTATTCTATCATTACTGGTGAAAATGTCTATCTGCCTTCTTTGATATGTCATTCCATCATTTAGTTTCGTCTCCATCTAGGTCATAGTGATCTTCCCTTTGCTTACTTAATGACTGTGTTAGCAACTAACATGCTAGACGCTATGCCTGTTGGAGAGGCTCCTATCCAACACCTCATTTTCAACAACTCTAACTTAAATAAAATGAAGTTGCACTTGGTTGATGGCAAAGTAGATGTTAAAGAAGGTGGAACAGCAGGTGTGAATGAAGAAGAGGGTGATGATCTTCCTCCAGACCATATTAATATGGATGACATTTTTAATAAAATTAATTCTAACTCTGGAAATGATCCTAATTTTGTACCATTAGATTTTGATGCACGTCTTCATGCATTAGAGGAGAAGATAAAATTTATGAATGTTTCCCATGATATACAATTCAAATATATGCGCAAGTATCTTCCGCGCTTAAACAAGGGCCTTCATAAACTTGATCCTACCATACCTGCTTCTTCCTCTGGATCAGATTAAGTGTTTTACTCTTTGGGTTGTAATAATTTTAATACTTTGTTTTACTTCAGTCTATGAGTTTGACTTTTTTTGGCTTGGATATGTGATTAATACTATTTGAACTTTAAACTTTTCTGTATTTAACTCCATTCTTACTCTTTTGATTATCTTATCTTTGCCTCTTCCTTGGTCATATTGTGACAAAAAGGGGGAGAATTGCGCCTTTTTGTGCCTTTTTGAAGCTTTTGAAGCTTTTGACAGATTTTGGGAAGAATTTTTTGGTTTGATTACTTATGGATATGAAAGTAGTGAGTAGTCTTGATATCTATGTGTGCTGCTACTCAGGGGGAGTATGTATATACTCAGGGGGAGTATGTATACTCTTGTCTCTTGATGGATGTTGTTTATAACAACTAGTGCATGATTCTTTATTGAGCCTATTGTAATTGTTGTACTTGTTCTTCTTTTTTATATATATGAGTGTGTTTTGTCATAAATTTGACAAAGGGGGAGATTGTAAGTGCTATGGTCACATGCTCCTTTGGTTGTCAAATTTTGTGGTGCCAAAACCTTTATCTGTGTCTTGTGTTTGTATGTTGATTTATAGATGTTCAAGAGATTTCTTCACAAGTGCTTCAAGTTAAGTACATTGATCGACTTCAAGCCAAGTCAAGCCATGTACTTTGTCAATGTCTGTAAGCATATATGTTCAGAGCTACATCGATAAAGAGTACAAGACTCAAGTACACTTCAAGACTCAAGTACGCTTCAAGACTCAAGTGCAACTCAAGAAGAAGTTCGAGTTCAAGGTTTCGATTATCTCACGATCAAGCTACATCAAGTATGAGAGCTCAAGATTGATAAGGTTCAAAGGTCTACCTTTGCTAAATAAATGAAGTTCAATGTTCATACTTCATATTCCATGTATGATGGACCTTAGATTGACCTTAGGGTAGGTCATTTTGGATACATAATTCAAACTGTATGTTTATACATGAGTTTGGTCTACTTTAATACTAGTCCTGGACCTTGTTCGATTAGTCCTAGTACTAGTTCGACTAGTCTAAGAAATTTCATGACCAGTCCTAAGTTGTTGAAGAATATTCAGAATTTTTTGGTTAGTCCTCGACCAGTCCTGGAAGTCCTTCGACCAGTCGTAGGTGTGTTCTCAACTCTAACTTCGACTAGTCATGGGTCTTCGACTCAAACTACAGTGACCAACCAAAGTGGTCCATGACTAGTCCTGGGTCATCTCGACCAGTCGTAGGTAGTCCACGACCAGTCGTAGGTAGTCCACAACCAGTCGTAGACACCCCACGACCAGTCGTAGAATGGTTTTTAAGATCGCACTTAAAAAACTCAAAATGCTGTTGTGCTAAGACCAGTTGAAGACGAGTTTCTTCACCCATAAATTGAGCATGAATTTCAGGGTTTTTCAATTCAATTCAAGTAAAATCTCAGCTCCACTCTGAGATAAGTTTGTGTTCATTTTAAGCTACTTGGTGCATAATTAATATTTCCTTTTGTTAGCTTAATGTTATTTGATTTTGATCTACATTCCAATCTGATTTGAAAAGGAGAAAATTCTGTAATTCCTTCTTCTTGGAATCAGAATCAAATATAGCTAGCCCATTCTGGTTTAACTTAAAATCAATTAGAACTTACAACCATTGTAAAGTGAGTATTGGACATTGAACTTCCATATTCGAACTTCTACTCCGATTGGTTCTTCTGGGCTGCTATGAAAGGAGAAATCCAGGTATTTTATGCTTATGTAATTTACTTTCTTTTTTGTTTCTTTTGAGGTTGAGCCAGAAAAATCTCATTGTGTGGTTATCTGAGGAGAGTCAGAAAACTCAGACAGAGAGTTTTTTTATTGTGTAAGCCCAAGTGGAAAAGACATAATTGTGAAGGTTTTAGGTGAACCTGTGAAACCTATTTTGATAGTGAACGTTAATATCCCCTGTGTAAGGATATTAGGAGTGGAGTAGCAATCTGTGTGGCTGTTGTTTAACAATTGATGTACACACAGGAGAACCACTGTAACTCTTTGTGTTTGTGGATGTGTGATTTATTCTTTCTATCTTTTATCATTCAAAGTTGTGCAATGTATGTGTGAATGTGAATGTTGTAATTTTTACATTTCAAACACAATGGGGAATGTTGTAATAATTTAGATTTAAATTCTTACAATTTATTTCAATTTATTTAATCCTCTTTGGTATGAGTTTTTGATATAAAGGACATTCTAGAAATTAGGTTGTCCTGCCATAGACCCTTGGTTTTTATGGTGTAAGGTTGTCCTTAGAACTGAATTCGTATCAACCTTTCAATACTTTTTTTGAGGTTACTTTTATTTCAGCATTAAGAATTGATTTATATTTATATGGTTATCTCTTTATTTTATTCCGCTGTTATAATTTTAATTTGGCATAGTCCTATTTACTCCCCCCACCCCTCTAGGACATATAGCTTGACCATTTCACCTGCAAATACAGATATAAACACGGCTTGTCCAAATGGCCAAGCCACTCTAATGTTGTTCATAACAAATAAACATCTTCATCATGGTCATAACAGCGGTTCCCAACTTTCAGGGACCCCCGCTCATCCGGATAGCTCCAACACACATCCGGGTCTGCTCCATTAATTTTGAGCAAATACATAAACACGACCTATCCAAATGTTCGAGGCACTCCAATGCAGTCCACAGGAAATGGACAGCTTCATCATGGTTATAACAGAAGTTCCCACCTTCCAGGGACCCCCGCTCAACATCCAGATAGCTCTGACGCACATCTGTATCTGTTCCATCAGTTTCGAGCAAATACAGATATAAACACGGCTTGTCCAAATGGCCAGGCCACTCCAATGCTCTCCATATGTAATAGACAGCTTTATCATGGTCATAATAGTGATTCCCACATTCCAGGGACCCCCGTTCAACATCCGAATAGCTCTGACGCACATCCGGGTCTACTCATTTAAATAAAATGGATTATCAAGATCATTTAAATAAAATAAGGTCCGATTAACAATCTAACTTGGAGGATTCTATTAGCATTATTGATGGCACCTCGAATCTTATTTTAGGGCCTAGAAATTCAAAATTAGATACAAAAATTAGAAATACCAAAGAAATTTAAGAAAGATAGTCAAAGTCCATGTGAATGAGTACAATTATGCACCTACATATGAATTCTGAAAAGCTATTGCATATCACAAATAATAATAATAAATAATAAATCCTTGCATTTGGATATTAAACAAAATGGGTTAGAATGAATTCATTTGCCTAATTCATGGAAACCTTACGTTTGGATATTCAACATAATGAAGAAAAAAAATTGAATAGGTTAGGTTTAAGTTTACGTTTAGGTTTGGGTTTTCAAGTTTAGGTTTAGGTTTAGGTTTGGGAGTTGAGATTAGGATTAGGTGTAGCTTAAGGTGTAGGGAATTGAGAATATGTTTAGGTTAAGGTTATAAGTTTAGGTTTAGGAAATCGAGTTCGGGTTTGGGTTTAGGTTTGGGTTTTCAAGTTTATGTTTAGGTTTAGGTTAGGGAGTTAAGATTAGGATTAGGTGTAGGTTAAGGTTTAGGGAATTGAGAATATGTTTAGGTTAAGGTTATAAGTTTAAGTTTAGGAAATCGGGTTCAGGTTCGGGTTTGAGTTTAGGGTTGAGTTTTCAAGTTTAGGTTTAGGTTAAGGTTAAGGAGTTGAGATTAGGATTAGGCGTAGGTTCAGGGATTTGAGAATACATTTAGGTTTTACGTTTAGTTTTAGAGGTTTAGGTTTAGGTATTCTCTAGTATTATCTACTATTGAACCTAGTATTATCTACTACGTACTAGTAACATACAACCAATATTGGGGCACCATACCATAATCTATAAGAATTTCATGTCCCCCTAAATAAGGTATCCTCCATTGATAACATATACATATATATATATAGATATATACATATATATATAGATATATACATACATACATATATATATATATATATATATATATATATATATATATATATATATATATATATATATATATATATATATATATATATATATATTATAAGTTCTTTATTTTCATTTACATTCGCAGATACATTCATCTTCCATTTCATGCATCACAAGTCTTCTTTCCCAAAGCACTCAATACTTTCTTTTTAACTTTAGCATAGTAAACAAACCAATGAGATTCCAATCTTCAAAACAATAAAAGATAATAAAAGAAATAAACAACTAATATGGGAAGCTGACACACCTGCAAGCTTCACTGTGAAGAGTCTAAAAACTTGTGAGAAAATTCCTTGCAAAATGGCATTTCGTCTAGCAAATAGTTTGAAGAAGCATGATTGGAACATGCAGCAAATAAAACATGAATTACAATCATTCATTCATTCATTCAATAATGAATTAATTACAATCCTTCATTCTACAACCAACCTGAGCCAACCCGACCCAAATACATGTGATTGTTCCTAACCCAACCTAAACCAACCTGAATTTGCTCAACCAAAACTTGATCCTGACAACCCCAACCCAACCTGATCAGAAAAAGAAAAAGTAGAGAGAGAGAACTCTGAATGCCCAAAAATTGACTTTGTGGAAGAGAGCATGGTTCATAAAATTGCTTTTTATGTAGCCCATCTACCTGTCGTGAAGTGTAAAACGGTCTCTTATGAAAACCTGATCTTGTGATTCGATGGTGTATTTATTCTCCGCCTGTGAAAAATACTTTGTGATTAGTTGTGTGCTATAGAAACCCATCAAAGGCTGTGATTCAACACCTATTACATTGAACTAAAATAATTAGTTTTCAGGACCCAATTGCAATTATCTTAATATTCATATCAAGAGTACTACTCTTAGGAATTCAATTACTCATTGGGATACTATTCATGTTCTAACTTATTAGAATTTGTATAATTTCCCATTTGTGTAACAGAATAGGCAAAAAAAGCATATGGTTTCCTACCTTAGGTTTAAGCTTAAAAACAGAAAGCATTACAGGTAAGAATCCCATCTTAGTAGTAAAATGAACTATCCCAAGCAATCCTTAGCAGTTCCTGCACATGAGAAAACATGTTGAAATGAATAAAGGAACATGGAATTTGCATGATCTAACAATAAATGAAATGCAATGTCAGCTGATGAATTTCATTTAATATACTGCTCAATATGGAAAGAAGATAATCAGTGAGGGTTAAATAAATAGAGCTTTCCTAAGGCCACGTGCATCTAGATGTGGCAACACATGCAGACCTGACACATGAATAAGTTGGACCGTATTATCTCTAATTGAAATGGCATGTGTGGCATGAAAGAGAAACTGAAGAAAATGATTAGGTGAATCTCATAGAGAAGAAGAGAGTACATTGTTGACACAAACTGCATAGGCTTCCCATCATTTGCAGATATGATCTAAGCTCAGATAATGGCCTAATCTAAGCTCAGTTAAGAGCTCTTATTTGAGTTGAGTTAATGTCCAAATCTAAGCTCTGTCTTCATCCAAATCTAGACCTTAACTCATGTCTAGATTCTTGTCGGTTTCCACTACCAGATCGTAGGTTATTTAACACCGGCATGCTGCTCATTTTACATCCCAGATTAGTGTCCATTTACAGTTGAGATTGTTGGCCATTCTTCAGTCCAAATCATAGCGGTTTAGGCCACTTTTCTGATCATTCATCTGTCTAAATTATTATCTATTCATCTGTTATTCCCTGTTGGCCATTCATCTATATCGTCATCCATCCATCCATCACTATTCAGATGAAAACCACTTGCTCTCCATTCAACTCTTGAACCTGTAGTAGATTAGTTGTTGTCCGTTGATATAGCATCTTTGAAAAAAACCAACCAACTTATGAAGCAATAAAAATAGCAATCACTCATAAAAAAATAAAAAAAATAAAATAAAAAGTCGAAAATGAAATGCAAAGATGAAAAGTTGTAGAAGTCCATTTCAAGGGAAGATAGCCAACCAAATCAGCTCTCATTATTTTCATACAGTTAGAAAAAGGGAAGGGTGAAAGTTGTGAGACCCTGCGAGAATAATGATGTAGAGAAACAAAGCATATGAAATAAATATGAAATGCACATCCTACAATCACATCCCATAACTATAAGTGTAGTTCTTAATCCTAAATCAATACCTCGCATACTAGTGTACAAATATGCTATAACCTGCAAATGGGGCTTAACAAACCAATAGTCTGGATCATTGAACCATGACTCCTACTAGGTGGGAATATCGTGCATATGCTTGGATCAAGGATCATACAATTATTCTGATCTCAATATTACCTACTTTATTACAAATGTTGAGCATGTACTGTTGATTACCCAAGATCAATCACCTATATCTAATTCAATTGTTGGAATAGAGCTATGTAATAGGGAAAATGTACATTGGTATTAATTTCATGAATACCAAGACTTCCCACTGAATATTGAAAAGAAAGGGAATGATGCATTATATCTAAGAATAGATACAGATTTTGGATATGCTTCAACATGATCTATTTTTGGGAAGATTCATGTTGGAGACGCCAATGCTCAGTCAGTGCTTGGAACAAGGATAATTAAGTAGGAAAATCTCATTTAGCATTCTTGCATGACATGGACATATGGGATTCCCTCCCCATGATATAAATAAAATTTCAATGTTTAACTAGCTGAAACCCTCAATACCATGGTTAAAAGACCTGGTGACTTAGATCACCTAGTTGTTCCTGAGATGAGTTGGGACCCACCCAATTTAGGGCTGAATTAGCCTCATGGTATTAAACCAGCTCGGGTCTGAACACCGGAACCTCATAGAAAATGTAGGTACTAACTAAAATACAACAATCAACATTTGAAGCCAAAAGACTTCATGACTCTTTATAGATATCCTCTAAGCCATGAAAGCATGACCGCCAATTACTGCTTTTGGCCTATTTGGAATAACCTAATTTTCTACCCAAAATCAAGGGCAAGATTCCACATAGGACACCAATTATGCCAATGAGTGATTTGAATGTATTGTTTATTTATTTATTTTACATTGCTATATAAAAAAAATTCTCTAACCAGAAAAAAAAAACCCCAAAAAAAAGAGGCTTGAACAGAGTCATTGGACTGGCTGGTTACACTTGAATTGGTCAAGCCTGCTAGCCTGGTTAGATTGTATAAATTGGTGCATGCATGTATGAACTCATACGACTCACAAGATATTCTAACCTCTTTTTTTTTTTTTTTATGGGTGACAACATTGCAGTCACCAAGGTATTGGAGGCTTTGGAACCGTAGGAGTTACTGGTATACCTATTGTGAAAACACGGGTGATTTTATAAGAAAGGGCAGAACTCAACTCAACAGCCACTGGTGTACCTGTTGTGAAAACATGTGGAGTCATCAAAAGGATATGATGGATAGAAATTTATTTCTCCTTCTCAACGCGATAGATTTCAAAAACAGAGAGAGAGAGAGAGAGAGAGAGAGAGAGAGAGAGAGAGAGAGAGAGAGAGAGAGAGAGAGAGAGAGAGAGAGAGAGACTAACCGTTTGCAACGAAAGGGGATTTCAGATTTCAGAAATAGATTTCTCCTTCTCCTTCTTCTTCTCCTTCTCCTTCTTGTAGTAAAAGGGGGTTTTAAAAACCCTAGTGAGAGAGAGAGAGAGAGGTTGGGAAATAGAGAGAGGGGATGTGGCCAAGAGACAGGGAGAGCAGGAGATCAAGAGAGGGCAAGAGAAAGAGAGAGGCTGAGTGCGAGAGAGAGAGAGAGAGAGAGAGAGAGAGAGAGAGAGAGAGAGAGAGAGAGACTTAGAGATGGGTTTTGGGAGGCTGCCGCGCGCGGGAGAAAATGGCAGACGATTTGGGAGGAGCGCATTTCAGTTTTTAGTAAGGAGCATTTCATTTTGGCAGTGGCACATGACGAAGGGCCCATTTGGACATTAGATTTTAGGACGGTGGGGGCCACCGTGATGTATTTTATTTATCTACTCCGTCCATTAATTTAAAAGTCTTATTTTAAGTGTTGATACAAAAAATGAGTCAAATCAAAGCTGTAAGAAGACCACACATCATATTAACAATAGAAATTCAATTTTTATTATTTCTTATGGTGTGGTCCACTTTGACCTTTAATCTACATAATTTTTGGGCTCATGCACTGAAATTATATATTGGAATTGATGAGCGGCTCAGATCAAACTCATATATTCTAATGGATCCCATGGAGCCCTTTAAGCACCATTAAGGTTATTGGGAGGAGGTACATTTTAGCTATAGACCCATCAGGTTTTAGCTACGGATTAAATCTGTAGCAATATTGCTACGGATAAAATCCATAGCCAAAAACTTTCAAAGTCCGTGACCTTTGATCGATTTTTTGTTAATGTCTCTACCATCCATCACATCACTTAATCAATCACAAGTCAAATACACAACCCATCCATCTCTTACAAATAAAGTATGACACCCATCTCTCTCCCATCCCCAAAGTCAACTCTCTCTCTCCACCCATCCTTTTTCTTCCACACACCCATCCCTCTCATCCCATCCCTCTTATAACACCCTCTCCTCTCTCATTCTCTCTACCATTTCCTAAGCTTCCATGAGAGAAAATCTCTAAGGAGAGAATAGCCAAGTGTGGCCTACTTCCTACCCCCTCATCTCACCATCCAACCCTTCAAACTTCATCATTCACCCTTAAAGAAGAAGCTTAGGAGCTAAGGAGTTCAAGGAGCTAAAGAAGAAGTGGAATCGGTGGGTGATCTTAAGATTTCCATCATTAATCTCTATTTGAGGGCCCACATGTGGTGGGACCCATCTCGATGTATGCATATGCATGGAGGAGCTCATAGTGGTGGAGCTCCTCCCATCTCCACCGATCTATCTCTCTCTTTCCGATGTGTCGTGGACCCCACGTGATGTGTGTATTCTATATCTATGCCGACCACCCATGCGACCCACCTTGCTGACGTCCAGTAGATCGGCCCACCTTGGCTGTACATTTTGGACAAACCCTGATGAAGGGAAACACAAATATCAGTTTAATTTAAAACTCTAATGGGCGACATGTGGGACCCACCTGAAATGGAAGTGGATTGGCCGGGGTACCTCACACCAGCTATATAGATGTTGTGTTTATGTCAGCAAGCTGTGTGGGTCCCACCGGTTGTATAGCTGTTGCTATGATGTTAGCAGTGGGCCTGACCATGAGGAATGTCTTATACCTACACTTTCCCTCCATGGGACGTCGTGATGTATGTGTCCAATGTCAATGTTGTCCATCCAGTTAATGGACGTGGGACCCACCCACACATGCTACCCATGTGGGATGGGGACCACCTTGATGATATGTGTTTTATTTTAACCGTCCATCTATATGGACGTTGGCAAGATATGTGGGTCTGATCGGAGGTATGTGTTAAATCCAGACCATCCATCTGCTGGTGGGCCAGCAGCCCAGCCATATGGTTGTTGTATTGATGTCATAAGTTTTGCGGGTTTCATCCCCACCGTCCATTTGCTGTATAGGTGGGACTCACCTTTAATGCATGTATTGTATATCAGCACCGTCCATCTGGACAGTGCCATGTGGGACCTACCTTGATGTATGGGTCTAATCCTACACCGTCCAATAGCTTCTAGACAGAGGGACCCACCTCTGATTAATTTATTTTATCCAAATCATCCATTCACTTTGTGAGCTCGTCTTAAGGCTTGAGACGGAAAATTAGACAGATCTGTCTAACAAGTGACCCACACTGCAAATATCATTGGAGGATTGAATGTCTACCATTGAAACCTGTTTGGGGTCTCAGAAGTTCTGGATCAATATAAAATTTGTTTTCCTCTTAATTCAGGTCTTTATAACCTTATGAACAGATTAGATGGAAAACAAACATTATGGTGGGCCTTATGAATTCATTAATGGTGAAATCATTATCTCCACTACTATTTGTGGTGCAGTCCAGATGATATTTCGATATGGTTCCTTATTTAGGAAATGATCTAAAATGATCTCTAAAAAATAGATGAATGGTGTAGATACTCCAACTAGGATGATGGGTATCACTTGATGTATATGAAGCCCATTATTACGGCCCATGTGATGCCACCCAATGTGATGTATATGAGGCCTATAAGTGAGGCCCGATGTGATGTATGAGAGGCCCATGGGGCATGACCCATTATGATTATTCAAGGCCCATGGGACGCATTGTAATATATTTGAGGCCTATGGGATGTGTCCCAATGCGATGTATATGAGGCCCTTGTATAAGGCCTAATGTGAAGCATGTGAGGCCCATGAGTAAGGCCTAATGTGATGTATGTGAGGCCATTGTGTGAGGCCTAAAGCGATGTATATGAGGACCGATGTGATGTGTGATTCCACCAAGATGTATGCAATAATATTTATGATGGGTCAGGCCTTGGGATCAATGATGGTTTGATGTCCACATTGTAAGAGAAATGACGGTTAAATGTCCACATTGTAACTCTCCTTAAGGCCCATTGTTAGGCTCATTCTCACCTCCCCTTAGTGGGCTAACCCAAACCGTTGGGCCCCCATGATCATTACGCCCATTCTTGATATGAGTAGGCCATTTAGGCCCATCCTTAATATGAGGAGAGTACATTATCATCATATAACATAGTTAGTATAACTTCACGATTCATGCCCACGTGCATCATATGTATGCTTGATATGAGGAGTGATTGATCATAACACATGCCATTGGGCGGATTATTATGAGACTCCCTGAAAGGAGTTGCCCACATGAGTGCGCGGTATGCGTAGGATTGCTGCATGACTAGATGGTATGATTCATGCATTTCGCATTTGTGTGATATGATTTCTGTACGCCCTAGTGACATCAGGGCCATAGCCTCCACAAGCATATCGTAGATGGCAGGATTGAACACCAGAAATACTGTTACTAGTATCGGAGCGTCATAGATGTCTCTGGGAGAAAATTCCTAAACTTGATGGTACTAGAGGATGACTCCAATGTCGAGACTGAGTGGATACATGAGCACACGAGGGCCGTATACCAGTAGGTCACATCTCCTATTGTGTCATGGTCGGTTGGAAGGGGGTGTGCCCTTATCTGTAAGCCCCTCACCCCGTATCCTAGACCGTACCGTTCCATAGACTTCCGCAGTCTTACCGGTCGAATTTCGTCAACCTTCGACCCTTAACCAATATTTGCGTGCGACCCTGATTCGTATGCTGTTAACCCTTATCGACTCAACCTAAGACCTTTACCATAGAGACCGCGCCTTCGCTGCGGTTCTGATGCCGCGACTTGTGCGCCGAGGCGATACCCTGGTCAAGAGATGTGGGCCAACGTTCAGTGCGAAGAAAATGCCACGCATTATGAAATCTAAGAGAATCTCTAAGAGGTGTCACATCAATCCCATCAATCCATCAATCCATCACATGTCAAGTACATGTCAAGTACACATCACCTTTCACCCATTCCCAAGCAACTACAAAAGTCAAGAATCTCTTACAAGCCCATACCTCTCTTACACCAAAAGCCCTCAAAGTCAAAAAGTTCTTACATCACCTATGCTTTTCTTACACAAATGGCCACAAAAGTCAAGATTTTCTTACACCTATTACTCACCACATCCATCGCCCATCTCTCTCTCCCTTTACAACTCTCTCTCTCTCTTTCTCATTTTCAAACTCAAAAAAATCTAAGGAGAGAAATCTCATACATATGAGAATTCTCCAAGCCTCTCCCTCACTTTTAAAACTTCAAGTGTGGCCCACTTTCCTACCCCATGATCTCCCATCCTAACCATCCATTCCCCATCTCCTCCATTGGAATCAAAGCTAAGGTGCTAAGGAACTCATAGGAGCAAGAAGATCGAATGGTGGGTGCTCCTCTAGATGTAAAAAAATCTGCTTTCTATAGCCTAGATGTTTTCTTTCTTTCATGAGGGAAGTGTAGGACCCACCAATCAATGGTGGAGATCCCACACAATCCCATGGTTGTGGCCTAATGGCCTACCTTTTGCATGCATGATCCATGCATGGGGCCTTTCTCTATGGGCCCCATCATGTTAGTTTTATTTCATATCATATTATATTTGGGTCATCTAGACCTTATAACCATGGTGGGGATGGCATCCTCACCATGCATTTTAATTATATGCCATGCATGTACAAGATCCATGTTGTAAATATAGATCCAGGTATGATGTGCGGGTGTGATTGATCATGGGAGGGCTCAATAGTGTCGTAGCCCCTTTCCCTATGGCCGGATTGTCCTTCTATCTCTCTTTTTTCTCATTTTATTTCCTGATGTGTGTGGCCCATTAATGTATTTCCTTTTATATTTAACTTATATAATAAATTTTATCTAACTACATGTTGCTGTCCAGAATTTTCTAGACAGTTTCTGGTTGTTTTTGGACCAGATTTTGGGACTGTTTGGGGGACTATTTATACCTATTAAATATACGTTTCTTAAAGGTGAGGATCTTATCTTGATGTCCCCCAAATTTTAGCCCCAACTGACCTTCATTGGGGTCTCAAAGGTGTGGTCCAAGTGAGGTAGATAGTCTGGATTTTATGCACTGTTCCAGCAACATTCCATCATGGACAGTTGGATTTTTAAAATTTATTAAAATACCTATGGGTGTTTAAAAATTATAAAAATTTTCACGGGAGTGGCATACTTATGGTAGGACCCACCTACAAAATTTTGGAGCCAATGGACACCTATACACAGCATGGTGATGGCGGGACCGGCCCATTATAATATGGTGTCCAGATCAGTCCAAATTTCAGGACAGATTGATTTATGTAAATGAATTAAAATATTTACAAATGTATAAAAAATTTAAAATTTTTTAAGAGTGTGGTCCACTTATGATAGAACCCACTTACCAAATTTTAGGGCCAATAGGCCCCTTTACACACCGTGGTGAGGGCCGGACTAGCCCACCACGTTGGGACGTTCAGGTCTGTCCGATTTTTCTGGACAGTTTATTTTGTTTAAATTAATTAAAATACTTAAAGATATCTAAAAATTATGAAATTTTATGGGGGTGTGGCACACCTATGGAAGTATTACTCTGTAAAATTTCAGCCTCAAGGGAACCCGTTTGGGTATCCAAAAGAATAGACCAAGATGGTTGGACTCCCAGATTTTTTCTGCTGTGCAGTCCAGCAATATGCCTTGATAAAATAACCATAATTTAAAAATATTTCTTCTGATAGTGGCCCACCTTTTTGGGTTTCCTCTCATTGTATGCATGATGAGGGACCTTGGCCCTCAATTTTCAGAGTTTTAGAGGCCTTGGACTCACTCCAATGGAGTGCCCAAATTTAGGACAGCAACATGTTATAATTATGCTGGCCTTGGGCTGAAATTTTGAGGAGTGGGGCCCACCATATTATTAAGATCTTAGAGGAAATGATTTATACCTTAAGTTCTTTAAATTTTGGGCTTAATGAATGCACTTTTGAGGCCCACCACAGTTGAATTTAATTGGGTCCATGAATGTAACTAGTTGTTGAACTATTTAAGGCCCATAGAGTGGACCCATTTGATGTGTTCCAAGATCCATGGGATTGGACCCATTTGATGTATTTTAAAGCCCATGGGATTAGGCCCATTTGATGTAATTTAAGGCCCATAGAGTGGACCCATTTGATGTGCTCCAAGGTCCATGGGATTGGACCCATTTGATGTATTTTAAGGCCCATGGGATTAGGCCCATTTGATATGTATAAGGCCCATGGGTCGAGAACCATTTGATGCAATCTAAGGCCCACGGGTTATGACCCGTTGCAATGCACATAAGGCTCATTGGTGCGGCCCATTGATGTGGCCCATTTGATGAGTAAAAGGCCTATATGACATAGCCCATTTGATGTATTTAAGGCCCAATGAGGTGTACCTAAGGTTCATTGCAATGTGTGATCCCAACCTGGTTTACGTAATGTTATTCACTACGGGCTACACCTTGGGAGCAATGTTGGTTTAACGTCCACATTGTGAGTATAATGTTGGTTAAATGTCCGCATTGCGACTCTCCCTAGGGCCCATTGGTAGGCACGTACTTATTGTATGCAAGCTGTCTAGGCCAGCCGCATTGTAAGGATAGGGCATTACTTTATAACATGCTTAGTACAACTCCATGATGCACATCCCATTTGTATCGGTCCATTTGATCGGCCTGCTCGTATCGGCCATTTAATTGATTTAGCCCATATGATTGATTAGGCCCATCTTGATATATTTGTGGCCTGTTGCTAAGGCCATATATGAGGCCCGTTGTTGAGGCCCACCTTGATGTGTATGAGGCCCGTTGTTGAGGCTCACCTTGATGTGTATGAGGCCCGTTGTTGAGGCCCACCTTGATGTGTATGAGGCCTGTTATTGAGGCCCACCTTGATGTGTATTAGGCCCGTTGTTGAGACCCACCTTGATGTGTATGAGGCCCGTTGTTGAGGTCCACCTTAATGTGTATGAGGCCTTTTGTTGAGGCCCACCTTGATGTGTATGAGGCCCGTTGTTGAGGTCCACCTTAATGTGTATGAGGCCTTTTGTTGAGGCCCACCTTGATGTGTATGAGGCCCGTTGTTGAGGCCCACCTTGATGTGTATGAGGCCCGTTGTTGAGGCCCACCTTGATGTGTATGAGGCCCATTGTTGAGGCCCACCTTGATGTGTATGAGGCCTGTTGTTGAGGCCCACCTTGATGTATATGAGGCCCATTGTTGAGGCCCACCTTGATGTGTATGAGGCCCATTGTTGAGGCCCACCTTAAATATATATGAGGCCCATGTTGCAAGGCCTATTGCGATGTATGCAAGGCCCATGGGTCATAGCCCATTGCAATGTATGTAAGGCCCAATTGGTGTGGCCTATTCGATATATTTTTGGGGTCCATGTCATTAGGCCCATCTTGTTGTATTGGTGACCGTCCATTGAGGCTCACCCGTGGTATATATTTGAGGCCCATGTGTAGGGCCCACCTATTGTGTATTTAAAGCCCATGGGTTGTGGCCATAGTGATGTATATTAGGCCTATGTGATGTAGCCCATACTGATGTGTATTAGACCCAGGTATGTGACTCACCTGCGAAGTATAATTGAGGCCCATTGTGATATATCTGAGGCCCATGGGTGAGACCCATCCAGATGTATTTGAGGCCTATGGGAAAGGCCCATTTTGATATGTGTTAGGCCCATGACCAGGGCCCACCTGTTTCGTATATTTGGCCCTTGTGTGAGGCCATGTGCCCATTATATATTTGATTCTATGTGGGCCATTCCTTGGGGGCAATGTTGGTTAAAAGTCCATATTGTCGACGCTGGTTATTGATACCGTTTATGAGTATGTGACATCATAACATCATGATACATGTCCATTCGCATCATCTGCATGTTTGTTATGAGATGTGATTGACCATTGCATATGTCATTGGGCAAGATGATGTGAGACTCCCTGATAGGTGGAGATTATTTCACATGAGCGCATGAAATGCGCAGGATTGATGCATAATTGGATTGTATGACTCATGCATCTTGCATTGTATTGTGATTACTGTACGCCCTAGTGACATCAGGGCCATAACCTCCACAGGCATATCGTGGATGGCCAGATGGGACACCGAAAATCTGTTCGAGCATCGGGCCGTCATAGATGGCCCTGGGTGAAAATTCCTAAACACCCTCTTGGTTCCAAAGGATACTCCAACGTCTAGACCGAGTGAGTAGATGAGCGTTGAGTGTCGATTACCAGATGGCTACGCTCTCCACTGTATCATGGTCGGTTGGAAGGGGGTGCGGCCTTATCTGCCCGAAGGAGTAGACATGGCTAGGCTGAGTTTAACCAGCTCGAGGAATGGGTCCGCTATCGGAGAGCCGGATAGGTATTGGCAGCTTACTGACAGGTGGATAGTGAGGTTTTTTTCACTTACCCAGTTGTGCGCTTGATTGGGGCGACAGGTGGTGTGAACTGTAATAGACCCCGGTGATTTTCTCCAGAGAGGAATCGTACTGATATGAGGACTGACATGATATTATGACACCCCGTCACTGTTGTGCATGTGGGTGGGTGCACGTGGGCGGACGCTGATGTGGGCGGGTGTGATGTGGGTGGGGCTGAGGCCTGGGCGAGCTACCACACTGGACGAGCTACCAGCGGTTGGCAGGCTACTGTGTTGACAGGCTACTGAGTAGGATTTGCATACTCATTCATTCATCTATTCACTATCCACTCGGTCTGGTGGTGCGTAACTAATTGTTGTATATCTTTGTTATGGCAAGGATTTCGGTTGGGCGCGCTACTAACCTGAGATCAGGAGTTTACCACGTTGAGTCAGACTATCCAAATTTAGGTATGGGACTGGTTTGGATAGAGGTTCCTTGTGGTGGACCCCGTAGCCTGCGATACTACGTACTATCATCCCAACATCACACTCCAGCATGGTCATTCCATTAGTACCATATACTGTATATTTCATTACATCTTCGGCGTGTGACATTGTGGGTTGTTATGTTTCTGTATTCCTATGACTTAGATGAGAGTGATGATATTTGTTAGCTCTTTTGAATTGTGTATTACATTATATCCTTGTCATTCGACATTAGATTATCTATGACTCATCATTTGCATAACTGTCCTATATTGCGTATTCTGATATTGATTAACTTATGAACTTGTTCATACTTCCGCTTATTCTGTTATTGCATGATTATAATCTTGTCAGTACTTCTATTTACGCTGATAATTCCTGCTCTTATCAGTGTTTCTACTTATTCAGTCATTGTATGGTTTATGGATTAATAGCTTTCCGGTACTGTATGATTATGATATTGTATTGAATACATGACACTTATCTCGTGCACACACTTACACCACCCTCTAAGCTTTCTATAATCTTATGCACGATAGATGCGTGCAGGTGATGTTAGATTGTAGCAGCATTGAGCTTGAAGCGTGCAGCTATTTTCTGGAGCTTTGATTTTGACATATATATTTTCCTTTCAGCATTATATTTAAATAATTATATTAGTGGATATGTGATGATGATGTTGCCTTTATGATTTGGGTAAACTTGTGGTTATGCTTATTACTAGTTAAATGAACAAAAAAAAATCCTCCTTATAGGATCCCAGGATCGAAAATCTGGTATATGAATGCTAGGAGCCGAGAATGGAGTACTATGGAGGCTGTCGGCACCATATTCAGCGATCGGGATTCCTGTGAATCTAATTTTCGGGTTTGGGACGTGACAGAAGTTGGTATCAGAGCATAACTTGGGAATACCTGGAGATAACATCACATATCTGCTAATAGCTATCCTTCACTCTATGATTGTTGAGAACTTAGAATGATTAGATCCCCGAGTTCGAATAACTTAGAGATTTTCTGATATGGTTCCCTACCATTGAGATTGAGGCTGTATAGTGTTCCAGTTCGATCGTTTCTAATCAAGGATTTGAAGTTCTGTTGGATCATCGTAGTGTTGGCGAGGCGTTTTGAGAGCAGGGGATTGGGATTCAGAGGCATTGTTCCCATCTCTTAGGTGTTTGATTATGTTGGCATGTTGTGTTTGGATAGGATTTTCCTCCCTTGGTAAGCTTTGTATTGGTTACGTTGTGGTTTAAGTTTTGAGGACGAAATTTTTATTAGGAGGAGAGAGCTATAAGCCTCGTATCCTAAACCGTAGACTTCCGCGGTCTTACCGGTCGAATTCCGGCAACCTTCGACCCTTAACCAATATTTACGTGCGACCCTGATTCGTATGCCGTCAACTCGTATCGACTCAACCCAAGACCTTTACCATAGCGACCGCGTCGTCGCTGCGGTTCCAATGCTGCGACTTGCGCGTCGAGGCGATACCCTGGTCAAGAGATGTGGGCCAACATTCAGTGGGAAGAAAACGTCGTGCATTACAAAACCCAAGTGAATCTCTACGAGGTGTCACATCAATCCCATCAATCCATCAATCCATCAATCCATCACATGTCAAGTACATGTCAAGTACACATCACCTTTCACCCATTCCCAAGCAACTACAAAAGTTAAGAATCTCTTACAAGCCCATACCTCTCTTACACCAAAAGCCCTCAAAGTCAAAAAGTTCTTACACCACCCATGCTTTTCTTACACAAATGGCCACAAAAGTCAAGATTTTCTTACACCCATCACTCACCACATCCATCACCCATCTCTCTCTCCCTTTACAACTCTCTCTCTCTCTCTTTCTCATTTTCAAACTCAAAAAAATCTAAGGAGAGAAATCCCATAAGTATGAGAATTCTCCAAGCCTCTCCCTCTCTTTCAAAACTTCAAATGTGGCCCACTTTCTTATCCCATGATCTCCCATCCTAACCATCCATTCCCCATCTCCTCCATTGGAATCAAAGCTAAGGTGCTAAGGAACTCATAGGAGCAAGAAGATCGAATGGTGGGTGCTCCTTTAGATGTAAAAAAATCTACTTTTTATAGCCTAGATGTTTTCTTTCTTTCATGAGGGAAGTGTAGGATCCACCAATCAATGGTGGAGATCCCACACAATCCCATGGTTGTGGCCTAATGGCCTACCTTTTGCATACATGATCCATGCATGAGGCCTTTCTCTATGGGCCCCATCATGTTAGTTTTATTTCATATCATATTATGTTTGGGTCATCTAGACCTTATAATCATGGTGGGGATGGCATCCTCACCATGCATTTTAATTATATGCCATGCATGTGCAAGATCCATGTTGTAAATGTAGATCCAGGTATGATGTGCGGGTGTGATTGATCATGGGAGGGCTCAATAGTGGCGTAGCCCCTTTCCCTATGGCCGGATTGTCCTTCTATCTCTCTTTTTTCTCATTTTATTTCCTGATGTGTGTGGCCCATTAATGTATTTCCTTTTATATTTAACTTATATAATAAATTTTATCTAACTACATGTTGCTGTCCAGAATTTTCTAGACAGTTTCTGGTTGTTTTTGGACCAGATTTTGGGACTGTTTGGGGGACTATTTATACCTATTAAATATACGTTTCTTAAAGGTGAGGATCTTATCTTGATGTCCCCCAAATTTTAGCCCCAACTGACCTTCATTGGGGTCTCAAAGGTGTGGTCCAAGTGAGGTAGATAGTCTGGATTTTATGCACTGTTCCAGCAACATTCCATCATGGACAGTTGGATTTTTAAAATTTATTAAAATACCTATGGGTGTTTAAAAATTATAAAAATTTTCACGGGAGTGGCATACTTATGGTAGGACCCACCTACAAAATTTTGGAGCCAATGGACACCTATACACAGCATGGTGATGGCGGGACCGGCCCATTATAATATGGTGTCCAGATCAGTCCAAATTTCAGGACAGATTGATTTATGTAAATGAATTAAAATATTTACAAATGTATAAAAAATTTAAAATTTTTTAAGAGTGTGGTCCACTTATGATAGAACCCACTTACCAAATTTCAGGGCCAATAGATCCCTTTACAAACCGTGGTGAGGGCCGGACTGGCCCACCACGTTGGGAGGTCCAGGTCTGTCCGATTTTTCTGGACAGTTTGTTTTGTTTAAATTAATTAAAATACTTAGAGACATCCAAAAATTATAAAATTTTGTGGGGGTGTAGCCCACCTATGAAAGTATCACTTTGTGAAATTTCAGCCTCAAGGGAACCCGTTTGGGTATCCAAAATAATGGGCCAAAATGGTTGGACTCCCAGATTTTTTCTGCTGTGCAGTCCAGTAATATGCCTTGATAAAATAACCATAATTCAAAAATATTTCTACTGATAGTGGGCCACCTTTTCGGGTTTTCTCTCATTGTATGCATGATGAGGGACCTTGGCCCTCAATTTTGAGAGTTTTAGAGGCCTTGGACTCACTCCAATGGAGTGCCCAAATTTAGGACAGCAACACGTTATAATTATGCTGGCCTTGGGCTGAAATTTTGAGGAGTGGAGCCCGCCATATTATAAAGATCTTAGAGGAAATGATTTATACCTTAAGTTCTTTAAATGTTGGGCTTAATGAATGCACTTTTGAGGCCCACCACATTTGAATTTAATCGGGTACATGAATGTAACTAGTTGTTGAACTATTTAAGGCCCATAGAGTGGACCCATTTGATGTGTTCCAAGGTCCATGAGATTGGACCCATTTGATGTATTTTAAAGCCCATGGGATTAGGCCCATTTGATGTAATTTAAGGCCCATAGAGTGGACCCATTTGATGTGCTCCAAGGTCCATGGGATTGGACCCATTTGATGTATTTTAAGGCCCATGGGATTAGGCCCATTTGATATGTATAAGGCCCATGGGTCGAGAACCATTTGATGCAATCTAAGGCCCACGGGTTATGACCCGTTGCAATGCACATAAGGCCCATTGGTGTGGCCCATTGATGTGGCCCATTTGATGAGTAAAAGGCCCATATGACATGGCCCATTTGATGTATTTAAGTCCCAATGGGGTGTACCTAAGGTTCATTGCAATGTGTGATCCCAACCTGGTTTACGTAATGTTATTCACTACGGGCTACACCTTGGGGCAATGTTTGTTAAAAGTTCACATTATCGACGCTGGTTATTGATATCGTTTATGAGTATGTGACATCATAACATCATGATACATGTCCATTCGCATCATCTGCATGTTTGTTCTGAGATGTGATTGACCATTGCATATGTCATTGGGCAAGATGATGTGAGACTCCCTGATAGGTGGAGATTATCTCACATGAGCGCATGACATGCGCAGGATTGATGCATGATTGGATTGTATGACTCATGCATTTTGTATTGTGTTGTGATTACCGTACGCCCTAGTGACATCAGGGTCGTAGCCTCCACAGGCATATCGTGGTTGGCCAGATGGGACATCGGAAATCTGTTCGAGCATCGGGCCGCCATAGATGGCCCTGGGTAAAATCCCTAAACACCTTCTTGGTTCCAGAGGATGCTCTAACGTTTAACCGAGTGGGTAGATGAGCGTTGAGTGTCGATTACCAGATGGCTGCGCTCTCCACTGTATCATGGTCGGTTGGAAGGGGGTGCGGCCTTACCATCCCGAGGGAGTAGGCATAGCTAGGTTGAGTTTGATCAGCTCGAGGAATGGGTCCACTATCGACGAGCCGGGTAGGTATTGGCGGACTACTAACAGGAGGATAGTGAGGTCTTTTCCACTTACCCAGTTGTGCGCTTGATTGGGGTGACAGGTGGTGTGAACTGTAATAGACCCCGGTGATTTTCCCCAGAGAGGAACCGTACTGATATGATATTATGACACCCCGTCACTGTTGTGCATGTGGACGGACGCTGATGTGGGCGGATGTGATGTGGACGGGGCTGAGGCCTGAGCGAGCTACCACACTGGGCGAGTTACCAGCAGTTGACAAGCTACTGTGCTGATAGGTTACTGAGTAGGAGTTGCATAATCATTCATTCATCCATTTACTATCCACTCGGGCTGGTGGTGCGCAACTAATCATTGTATATCTTCGTTATGACAAGAATTTCGGTTGAGAGTGTGACCAACCTGAGATCAGGAGTTTACCACGTTGAGTCAGACTATCCAAATTTAGGTATGAGACTGGTTTGGATAGAGGTTCCTTGTGGTGGACCTCGTAGCCTGCGATACTACGTACTATCATCCCTACATCACACTCCAGCATGGTCATTCCCTTAGCACCATATACTGCATATTCCATTACATCTTCGGCGTGTGGCATTGTAGGTTATTATATTTCTGTATTCCTGTGACTTAGATGAGAGTGATGATATTTGGTAGCTCTTTCGAATTGTGTATTACATTATATCCTTGTCATTCGACATTTGATTATCTATGGCTCATCATTTGCATAACTGTCCAATATTGCGTATTCTGATATTGATTAACTTATGGACTTGTTCATACTTCCGCTTATTCTGTTATCGCATGATTATAATCTTGTCAGTATTTCTGTTTACGCTGATAATTCCTGCTCTTATCAGTGTTTCTACTTATTCAGTTATTGTATGGTTTATGGATTAATAGCTTTTCGGTATTGTATGATTATGATATTGTATTGAATACTTGGCGCTTATCTCGTGCACACACTTACACCACCCTCTAAGCTTTCTATAAGCTTATACATGATAGATGCGTGCAGGTGATGTTAGGTTGCAGCAGTATTGAGCTTGGAGCGTACAGCTGTTTTCTGGAGCTTTTATTTTGACATATATATTTCCCTTTCAGCATTGTATTCAAATGATTATATTAGTGGATATGTGATGATGATGTTGCCTTTATGATTTGGGTAAACTTGTGGTTATGCTTATTACTAGTTAAATAAATAAAAAAATCCTCCTTGTAGGATCCCAGGATCGAAAATCTGGCATATGAATGCTAGGAGCCGAGAATGGGGTACTACGGAGGCTGTCGGCACCGGATTCGACGATCGGGATTCCTATGAATCCGATTTCTGGGTTTGGGGTGTGTCATTATCTGCCCAAGGGTAAGGGGCATAGTTAGGATGAGTTTGAACAGCTCATAAATGAATCCACTATCAACGTGTCGGGCTGATATTGGTAGGCAGATAGTGAGGTCTCTTTCACTTACATGGTTACGCGTCCAGTGGGTGGCGATCTGGTGTATAGTGTACCAGACCCAGTGATATATATATATATATATATATATATATATATATATATATATTATAGAGAAAAACTGTATTGATATGAGGATTCAGATAAGATTTGGTATGCTTGAGTTGCACCTCACATAAGACATCAGCCCTGTAGGCCTTACATCGCATAGCCTTCGTATGGCCGATAGCATTTATGCATTGCATCGCATAGCCTTAGTATGGCTGATGACATTCATAGACTTACCAGCATTTCACCATTACTTTGATATTGCATACTTGCATTTCTACCGTATGCACACACTTTCACCACCCTCTATACTTTCTATAAGCTTATTCATGACCATTGTGTGCAGGTGATGCTAGGATGTAGCTGAGCAGGAGCAGGAGCATGCTGGATAGCTTCTAAAGTTTTATCATTATTATCATTATGTTTCCCTTTATGAGCATTGTACTTAAGTCTTGATCATAGTAAAATTTTTTGATGGTGTTCTCGTTACTGTTCATGGGTATACTTATATTTATGCTTATTACGTATCAAATTCATGTTGAAAGTCCTCCTTGTAGGATCCTAGGATCAGAACCTAATATATGGTACCAGGAGCCGAGAATAAGATACTATGGAGCTGTCGACACCGGATTCGGTGATTAGAAATTTTTTGAACCCGGTTTCTGAATTTGGGGCATGAAGGAAGTTGGTATCAGAGCATAACTTGGGAATAACTGAGAATAACATCACATGTCTTCTATGAGCTTAGGACAATTAGGTCCCGAGTGCGTAACCTTCTAGTTTACTTCCCTAACGTCCGTTCCTTTGAAAGTTCTCAAGGTTGATAGGCGCCTTTATTCTTTCCTATAGGAAATGCCACATATGAGAGTGACCAGAGTAACTCTTGCTCTACCACTTGCGAATCCCACTCCACCACTGGAGATTCCTACTCCCCAGCTAGAGGATGTTGCTCCTCTACCCAAGACAGATGTGGATCTGATCATACCCATGAATGCAACCTAGCTGCATCAGATGTTACAGGCTGTGACAGCCGCCCTATAGGGGCAAGGTAGGCACCTCGCTGTTACGCTAGCCGGGCAGAGCGAAAGCATGTGAGAACCCTTCTTCGAGACTTTTGACAGCTCGATCCCCCATACTTCTAGGGCGAGCCAGACCTAACGGTAGCCAAGAGATGACACTCCGAGGTGGAGAAGATTTTTTATACGATAGGATGTACGACCCAACATCGGGTTCGGTTAGCTATATTTCTTCTCTAGGGTGAGGCCGAGCACTGGTGGACCTTCATTACCCTTGCTGTAGGGCCTGATTTCATCTAGACATAGGAGGATTTCATTGAATGATTAGACCGGTAGTATTTTCCCGACCGCATTTGACAGAGGCCATTTACATGGACCTATTTTGGATGTGGCAGGACAGGGCACCACAGGCATGAGTGCCCCAACCCCTATCAGCAATAGCCAGGAACACCTCAGCAGCAACGACCACTGCCACCTCCATCATAGAGGCCCCAGCCACAGCTGAGATAATAATATAGGCCGCCGCAGTAGCGGTTGCAATAACAGCATCCTTAGAGGGGACATGCACCTCCCCAGCCGTCTCATGCTAAGTTCTATGTGGCTCAGTAAGACCCTTAGTCATCTTGAGGGGTTATTGTAAGTGCTATGATTTCATATCCCTTTGGTTGTCAAATTTTGTGGTGTCAAAACCTATATCTATGGCTTGTATATCTTGTGTTTCATGTTTGAGACTATTCATTGCTTCAAGACATCGTATTTCAAGACAAGAACTTAAATGAAGAAAGTTTCAAGTCATGGATGAAGAATTCAAGAATAGAAGTCTCCAAGTATGCATGTTCAAGATTCAAACAAGTACAAGTATAGAAGAAGACTTTGTCAAGTCAAGAAAAGATCAAGCTCGAGAAGGCCTACAACAAGATTCATAAATTCTCAAGCTTCTCTTAAGGGTCATCTGAGAGTACAGACTATCCATGTCCATCTCACTTTCAAGGTTTGTTTACCCTTAGATTGACCTTAGGTTAGGCTTTATTGTAGGTCATTCTGGATACATAATTCGCATATTTTAAATATGCTTGTATGGGCTGTTCTAAGACCAGTCCTAGGGACTTCAAGACCAGTCCTAGCTCTGCTACGACCAGTCTTAAGTTTTTTAGGACCAGTCCTAGGTTGTTGAAGATTTTCAGATTTTTCTGATTGTCCTACGACCAGTCCTGTGAGCTGTACAACTCGTCCTTCGATCAGTCTTAGCCCTACGACTCAAACTCCAGCAACTAATCTGGGGGTCCTATGACCAGTCGTAGGTGGTCCACGACCGGTCGTAGGCTACCCAGGACCAGTCGTGGAATAACTAATCCTTATCCCACGGAAATCTTTGAAAATCTTTGAAGCTACGACCAGTCCTAGGATCATAAGACCAGTCGTAGATGGGATTTTTCATGCTATAAATAGAGCACGAACTTCGAAGTTTTTTAATTCAATGCAACTCAATTCAAGCATTGTTTAGGCTATACTCTGAGATAAGTTCGTGTTTATTTTTAAGCTACTTTGTTCTCATTTAATATTCCTTTTGCTAGCTTATTTTTTATTTTATTTTAATCTACATTCCAATCTTATTAGAAAAGGGGAATTTCTGATAGTCTTTCTTCTTAGATTCAAAATCAAATAGATCTAGCCCTTTTGATTTAAAATCAATTAGACTTAGAACCATTCTTAAAGTGAGTATTGGACTTTGAACGTTGAATCGAACTTCTACTCCGATTGGTTCTACCGGGCTACTTCAAAAGGAGATTCAGGTATTTTACATTTATGTAATTTACATTCTTTGGTTTTGTTTAAGATTTTTCAGAAAAATCTCATTATTTTGGTTATCTGAGGAGAGCCAGAAAACTTAGATTGTGTGGGTTTTTAGATTGTGTAAGCCCGTGATAAAAAGACACAATTGTGAAGGCTTTAGGTGAACCTGTGAAACCTATTTTAATAGTGCTTGCTAATATCCTCTGTGTGAGGATATTAGGAGTAGAGTAGCATTCTGTGTGGCTGTTGGATAACAGTTGGTGTACACACAGGCGAACCACTATATATCGTTGTGTTGTGGATGTGCTTTATTCTTTCATTTCTTTATTCATTCAGTTTTGTGGATTGTATTTGTGGATGAATGTTGTAATCATTTTATTTCAAGCAAGTGTGGGGAATGTTGTAATAACTTAGGATTTATTTCTGCACGTTATTTTGGTTCCTTTGCTTTTTATTCCTCATTGGTTTGTGATACAAAGGACGTTCTAGAAATAAGGTTGTCCTACCTTAAACCTTTGGTTTTTGGTGTAAGGTTGTCCGTAGAACTGATATAGTATCATTCTCTTAAATCTAGTTTGTTGAGATTGATTTTTAATTCAACATTGTGCTTTATTTCTTTTATTATTCCGCTGCTTTAAGTTTTATTTGGCATTGCCCTATTCACCCCCCCTCTAGGGCATATAGCTAGGTCCTTTCAGTTATCGAGGGTACCCTCCCTATTTCTATATGCATTACACGTGTATTGTTTCATTATGGTGTATCACATTCCTTTATGGCCGAAGATTTCTGCTGATCGACTAGTTTGTCGTTGGAGTTTTCTCGAGAGGGCTTTTCAGTATCGAAACCCATGGGAAAGACTGTAGTATTGGGTCAATTTTACTCATCTTAACCCTTTCTGCTTGGTGATATCTTTTTATCTGTTGATCTGTAACATCCCGAAAATCAGGGGTCGAGTAAAAACTCTACTCTCGAGTTCCAGAACATCACTAATGCAACATAAATGTGTATGATTTAATGTTGTCAGTGTTAATGTATTAAACATGAGTGAGATTAAGCCAGAACAACATATCAGACGCCAGAGACAGTTAAATTTACAAGCGGAAGACTGTGATAGTATGTATATCATATATAAACTGTTGTATGTCTCCAGAGTGTGAACATGTTACCAGGTTATATACATACATGTATACTCTAAACGTAAACAAAAAGAATATACATGAGTGCTCTAAAAATTTAAAATGACAAGTGTCAAGGCATCTACTCAACCTCCCTGTAATCCCGTCAATCAAAACACGCATAAAAGAGGAATCCTCCTCATCATCATCAAATCCAGCTCCGCCTCGCAGGCTGCGCCATCATCTACAATCACAATAGGAACTGGTGGGTGTTCGAAAACACCATCCCGTAACGTGGGAGTGAGTGATCAACTCAGTTGAATAATAGAGCAAGGATTAACATGTTCTCAAATCAATCATGCGATAATAGTAAAGCAGTAAATCAAACAATCCTAATACTGTTATTAATGCAATATGACATGACATGATGGATGCCCTCACCGACGGTCTCCCTCAAACGGCACCATCTTACGACCGCGGCATGCAATCGTCCCTCAAGTACTCCACATCTTCCAGGCACATGCAATGTAATGGTGATATGATTTTCGAGTTGTTATTAGTCCATTCAAACAGCAGGATTGGGAAAGTAAGGTACTTCCCTTATATCAATCCCAACACAGATCCTATCTAGGGTCTTCACTCCTAGTAATCTCATACGATGTATATTTTGTAGGTCACTGCAAGGGCTATCAGGGCTGTTGCTCACACTCATTGCACCGCTCCCCCATCACCTTATCAATACACGCCTACTATACTCTCACTGTTACGGAAGGGTCGTCGCCTCCCGTAGACTCAAAATACACTCGAGGGCACTACGAAGGGTTGCCAGGGCTATTGCTCGCACTCGTTACACCGCTCCCCCATCACCTTATCAATGTAGGCCGACAGCAAGAATATAGTATCTCATACCACCATAATCTGATCACGAGTCATAGGTGCTCACTGGTCACTACGGGGAGGTTTGTGGCCCCAGCGTAGGCCGATAGCTCGACCACGGTGTCCCATATCACCATGCTCGGCTCATGAGTCTTCGTGGATCAAGGTACCATGGTTGACAGGGTTTACAATGGTAAGTTGAGTACCCTAGGTTCAAGTAGTTATGACTCATACAGGGTGAACATACAACGGCCAGTCGGGTTACTTGACGGGCTCGACTAGCAGGATCGCATCTCAAGTCGAACGACATGAAGTGCGTAAAACACTTCATGTGGCCTAACCACTGCCGCCAACCCAAAACACGACTCGCGTTCATCAACTCGTCGTTCATGGCAAAGATAGGCCAACCACGAACTTGCTCGATTGTCGACTGCCTGGACTAGGCATAGTCCCAAACATATATGAATTCACATCAGTAATCATATGAGAGTATTAGAAATGAAATACAACAATGTGATCATGTTAACCCATGTTATAACATACAACTTAAGTAAATCTTCCAACGCATGCATTCCATAAATATAATGAGATCATACATATAGCTAACATGTAGGAAATCATTTACATCAACATATTAATCGAGAAATCAATCTCAAACTAATTTATAACACCATTTAATTCAATACATACTAATATAAGCATTTATACAAACACTTAAACTACACACTTAAGTCTACATATAGTATGTCGACTCAAAGTGCGCATTTAGGTGAATCTCTTCGCCAAACTAATTATGCACGCATTCCTAGTATTCTAATGGGACAAGAAGCCATGTCAATCATATCAGCAAATTATGGATGAAAACAGTATTTCCTACAAATGAATAAAATGCCCTAATTCTCATATTCTTCGTCTATTTACGAAACAGGAAACGAACAGCATGCTGTACATGTCAAACGGCGTTACCATCGATAATCTACTATTAAACGACATTGAAAGCGTTAGAAACAGTCAATCAAAGCGTCTAAAATCCGCACCTTTTCTCTTATAGGTGAAGCGATTTGAACGGAGCGTATATGCTTCGTCTACGGCGAATAGGCAACCTGATTTACAAGATCCATCAGCTACCAGGCTATGGAAACTAAGGATCAGCAAATCAGCAACTAATTAGGGTATTTTCTTACCTAGAAAAGTGGAGAAATCACCGGCAAAGTGATTGGAGCGTGTTGCTTAATCACGTGTAGCAGGTAGTACCAACAGCAGGAAATTCTCCTCCACTCTCTCTCACAATCTCTCACCTTTTCTCTCTCTCAAATTAGGGTTTTTTCCAAATTCGGATGGGAGAGATATGAGAGGGTTTCAACCCCTTTTATAAGCCCAAACATGCCCGAAATAGGCTTGGGAACAATGTATACTTAAGGTATATCCAAATCGGTGTTGTTTCGGTCCAAAAGGACATTTCTGGTGGTCCCCTGGCCGAACGCGATCGGACTTAAGTTCATACATGTCGGATGTCACTCACATCCCATTTTCAGTCCAGCAGTGTTCGTAGATCGCACATGGCGGTCCAGTTTCAGTTTAGCAGTCACCGCACGTAGATCAGGTCTACAAGTCTCATGATATGAAATAGAAATTTTTCCTGATCCTAGGGTGTAATTTGGCTGAATTCTGACGGTCAGAACGCTTAATACTGACGCGTCAAGTCGTGTGCCAGATTTGAATTTCAAATTCCAAATCTAACCCTATTCTCACTCTCTTCTGTCCAGGCTCAATGAAATAGCCTACGAATGTCAGTTGGACTTGATTTTTGAAATGATTGTCAAGTCCAGCTAGGCGGTTATAACGGTCTAAGATTGTAGGTATCGGACTTTCGACGCGCGGTCTAGATCCAATACAAAGTTTCAAAGAGGTCTAGAGAACAAACCGGCTTAGAGTTTGATCCAAGGTTTTAGAGTATTATAACATCATTGGTTCTACTTGCTTTGGGTCTTCTAGAACGTATTTAAAGTGATCAGGGACTATTTCGCAGCTACTCTAGCGTTGCGCTAGCTAACTTATGCTTATTTTCTAAAGGAATTAATCCTACGTGATTTCTTTGGCTATGGAATTGGATTCTGAGCGATTTCCTAGGTGTTTTAGTAGAACCATTGCCTAAGGACGTCTAATCCCAGGTTGGCCAAAATCTGGGGTGTTATAATCTACCCCCCTTAAAGCACAATTTCGTCCCCAAAATTGGTGAACCGTAAGGAGTATCTAGCAAGACTTCAGTATTTACATTCTAAGAAAGGGTCAATCCTATTTATCCTAACTCAAATGTTTCGATCCTGGGCCAGTGGGGAAGAGGCCAATCACGCTTCCGCTGCGCCACTCGGATCGAACGATTGCCTTAGCTGACCTAATTGGATTGGACTCAACACGTTCTACCCCCCTTAAAACTTGGTTTTACTTAAAGTTCAAGAATCTTTACATCGCTCCATATATCGGATCGAGATGCAACTTAGGGGCTATCCTTAACATGAATTAGGAAACAACCTCTCATTACAGTGGTTTTTCTTTGCTAATGATGCGTTCTATGGCATTGTTATCTATGGCGATAGAGATGAGTCTAATCTCTATTGTGGTTGAGTTCAGGGGCAGGTATGTGTTGGTGGCAAGATGTCGAATTCTCTACTGACTTTAAGTCCTCGCCATTTCCCAAAGGCAATGTGATCACATTTGGTTGTAAGTGGTTGGGCCATCACAGAAGAAAGGTTGTGTAGTAGGTCTGAGCCGGATACATAGACTTTCTGTCTAGCTAGGACAGAAGATTTATTGTATCAATTCTTAATCTGAGTCGATGTCAATCTTCTGCTTGATCAGAGCATTGGATTTATTGGTAACCACTAGGATTAAGAAGTCGATTCAAACCGCGAATACATCGCTTACGTGCAGTTCCTTTACTCTGCATTCCTGAATGCAATAAGCCCTTGGAGAAGGCAATACTAAGGGGCGTGCTAGTTCATTCTAAGTTCAATCTGAGGGATTTATAAGTCTTCCCTGAGAGTGAATAGTTCTAAGTTACATAAGCTTCCTGAGAATTATTAAAGGAGTCTATGGATGTTATGAGGATCTATCCAAGGAAGGGAGTCCCCTTCCAATCAAATCTAACCTACTATTCCTTAGCATATACAGGCTTTACACTACTTAAGGTAACTAGTAGACTAGTCTGTAATCTACAGCCTAATGGAACGACATTCCTAGTCCCCTATCGGGAGTGGAAGTGGCATGCTTGGTAGGAGGGTGGGGTGGGATAAAAACTAATTTCGTAGGCTTAATCCCAGGATTTACAACATGGCGGTGGAAACCATCGGATACACCCAAACTAGGGACAGTACCTTACAACGAACGTAACGGCATGCATTCCATCTAACCATATTTGGCTATATTAAGCCCAAACCACAACATAAACATTCACATAACAAGCCGAAAAATGCCATGCATTTCATTAAATCAAAATTGCCACAGTATAGGAGTTGTCTCCTTACAAGTATCATGACAAGAAGTACATGGGAACTAAGACAATTAAAGCTACAATAGCAATATAAGTAAAACACTAGCCTTAACGGGCTTACAAAACATAGAGTAGGAAACGACAACTGCTACTAAACAACTTCTAAGATCTCATCGCTAGTCTGAGTCGGGTGACGGAGGAGGAGCACCCTTATCCTGCAAGCAGCACAGGATCGGCTTCAAAGTGCGAGTCACCTTGCCGAATTTCCTCTTCATAATAGCCTTGGTATCCTTGACCTCTGCTCGAAGTTCTTGAACTTCCCTTCGCAAGGCGACCTGGCTCTCCTCAATTTGGGCAATGCGATCATCACCAGTAGCCTGAGCAGAAGGAGGAGGGCTCTCATCTGTATCCTGAGCCTCCTCTTCTACCTCTTCCTGGACTTCTTCCTCAACTTCTGCTCCAGGTTCTCCCTCACTTGGATCCTCTTCATCATCAAAATCATCCTCGCTATCCTCCTCAAGCTGAGTCTCACGGTACTGAGACCCGATCTTCATCTTGACCATGGTAGACTCATCAATGCTATGAATCAGAACTGGCAACTCCGGCCCAAGTCTGTAAGCAAACTCAAGCGCGATCTTGCATATCAGCCGACCAAAAGGAAGCGACTCAGACGTTCTTCTTGATTTCGCTATGAGGATAATCTGTCGCAAGATGAAAGTTGCCATACACACATTCTCTCCCTGGGCCACCTGATACAAGAAATCAACCATAAGGCGCGTACACTCAATGCGATTTGTTGACCTGGGATACACGTTGAACGTTCAAATGTGGTGTAGCAGGCGCAAATCATCAGACATATGAGACACCTTGAGGCTATTATTAGGCTGTCGTGGAACCAGTTTACCGCATAAGAACCTGGTACGGAGATCTCGCTCACGCCTACTCCTCAAATTCTTTACGCTGGGATGAACATCACCAAGGGGCACGTTCAGAAGTCGCGTTATCAACCGAACATCGATCGTAGCCATCCGGTCTCTACCAAAAGGAATCTTGAACTGCAATGGCTCCAGTGTAGGATTCTGGATACGAGCGTAGAAGGCACGAACGGTGCTCACATTAGCACGAGCACGAGCTTCGAATAGCGGACCCCAATGCACAGCTTCAATGCGCTCGAACAATAGGAATTCGCCAAAGAGTCGCCCTTCCATGTCCGCCTCAAACAGCACCTTACGGTCAGTGTATTCACCGTGAGGCATCTCTGCTAAAATCACTCACCCAAGTTGAGTATGGGGATCCAAATCTCGCTTTGTATGGAACTCTCAAGCTGTGCTTGGACTTGCGGTGGCGCTTGAGCTTGCGACGCCACCTCTCGGTCTTCTTGATTGAGCAGGGTGACTAGGCCCAGTCTCATCCGCTGCGGTCTTTCTCTTTCCCATCAAAGAGAGGATGGTGGAGAGAGACAAAAGACCCAAAATGGCTTCAACAAAAGCCATAGAAAATGGGGGAAATGTAAAGAAATGACTGCCAAAATTGAAAAAGGGAGATCTAGTCGTTATAGAGGGATGCTTCAAGCTCCCCTAGGATGGATTTTCAGAAAGAAAAGAGAATGAAAAAGGGGAATGGAGTACCTCACGATTTTAGCTCGTTTTGGGGGTTGTAAGAGCTCCAAACGATAAGATTTGTAAGAGGGAGGGTTGCAAATCACTATGGAGTGATGTAGTGGGGTCGTTTTCAACAGAGAATGGGTTTGGGAGTGATTTGAAGCCACGATTTGGAGGGAGGGCAGCAAGAAAACGTAAATGGAGCTTGAAAAGGGGGCTGTTGTGAAGGAAGTACCCCTTTTTGGAGTTTTCTATGGTCGAACCACACATGGGGGGGTGTATTACCCAAAATACCCCCACGCCCCAACTTTCAGATCAAGTGGGCCACATTGGGCGGTGATGCATCACCGGATCGACGATGGCATCGTCGACCGTCCCTCACGTTGGTCAGTGGGACCATATGGGTCTGGTCCCCCATGGTCCAGGGACCCCAAAAATGTATGGGCCCCACCTTAGTACACTGTATATTGCCCTATAGAGGCCCAAACATGCATTCGGCGCTTTCTGGGGCCAATCTTTAAACTTAAATGCAATCTCCTATCATGCAACATATGATTTTAGGGTAAAAGGAGCTAATACATCCATCTAGCCCATTACTTGCTAAATAACACAAACTTAGAATGGCCTTATGACCAGTTTTCATAAAATTTTACTATTCACTGTAAAATTTTATCGAAGTATGATTTTATATCATTTTCACATTAGGCTCAATGCTTAACATGAAAATAATAAGAAAGAATTGAAGAATGGAGTGGTGAGAGGAAGAATTTTAAAGAATTTAGGTGAAACGGAATTTTTAAGCCCTAGCGATTGAATGTAAGGGTTGTGGTCGTCCCACAGCCCAATGATTCACATTTTCGGGTTTAGAATCGTTCAAAGAACATCTCAACCCACCTACCTACAACCTAGGAGCTACTTAGGTCTCTTCACGCGACCCTAGATGCGTTACGGACTCAATCGCGCGATCGATACGAATAGTCTTCGCCTATTGGCGAATCTGTGATCCTATAAGGTTTTTAAACCCTTCTCGCACCCACCTAAGTCAAGGGAAACGATAGCGTACGTCGCATGACCATAACCCAGGCCCGGTTTAATCCAAATCATGCTCTAATACCATCTGTAACATCCTGAAAATCAGGGGTCGAGTAAAAACTCCACTCTCGAGTTCCAGAACATCACTAATGCAACATAAATGTATATGATTGAATGTTGTCAGTGTTAATTTATTAAACATGAGTGATATTAAGCCAGAACAGCATATCAGATGCCAGAGACAGTTAAATTTACAAGCGGAAGACTGTGATAGTATGTATATCATATTTAAACTGTTATATGTCTCCAGAGTGTGAACATGTTACCAGGTTATATACATAAATGTATACTCTAAACGTAAACAAAAAGAATATACATGAGTGCTCTAAAAATATAAAATGACAAGTGTCAAGGCATCTAATCAACCTCCCTATAATCCCGTCAATCAGAACACGTATAAAGGAGGAATCCTCATCAGCATCAAATCCAGCTCTGCCTCGCAGGCCCCGCCATCATCTGCAATCACAATAGGAACTGGTGGGTGTCCGGAAACACCATCCCGTAACGTGGGAGTGAGTGATCAACTCAGTAGAATAATAGAGCAAGGATTAACATGTTCTCAAATCATTCATGCGATAATAGTAAAGCAGTAAATCAAACAATCCTAATACTGTTATTAATGCAATATGACATGACGTGATGGATGCCCTCACCGACGGTCTCCCTCATAAGGCACCATCTTACGACCGCGGCATGCAATCGTCCCTCAAGTACTCCACATCTTCCAGGCACATGCAATGTAATGGTGATATGATTTCCGAGTTGCTATTAGTCCATTCAAACAGCAGGATTGGGAAAGTAAGGTACTTCCCTTATATCAATCCCAACACAGATCCTATCTAGGGTCTTCACTCCTAGTAATCTCATACGATGTATATTTTGTAGGTCACTGCAAGGGCTATCAGGGCTGTTGCTCACACTCATTGCATCGCTCCTCCATCACCTTATCAATACACGCCTACTGTACTCTCACTGCTACGGAAGGGTCGTCGCCTCTCGTAGACTCAAAATACACTCGAGGGCACTACGAAGGGTTGTCAGGGCTATTGTTCGCACTCGTTACACCGCTCCCCCATCACCTTATCAATGTAGGCCGACAGCAAGAATATAGTATCCCATACCACCATAATCTGATCACAAGTCATAGGTGCTCACTGGTCACTACGGGGAGGTTTGTGGCCCCAGCGTAGGCCGACAGCTCGACCACGGTGTCCCATATCACCATGCTCGGCTCATGAGTCTTCGTGGATCAAGGTACCATGGTTGACAGGGTTTACAACGGTAAGTTTACTACCCTAGGTTCAAGCAGTTATGACTCATACAGGGTGAACATACAACGGCCAGTCGGGTTACTTGACGGGCTCGACTAGCAGGATCGCATCTCAAGTCGAACGACATGAAGTGCGTAAAACACTTCATGTGGCCTAACCACTGCCGCCAACCCAAAACACGACTCGCGTTCATCAACTCGTCGTTCATGGCAAAGATAGGCCAACCACGAACTTGCTCGATTGTCGACTGCCTGGACTAGGCATAGTCCCAAACATATATGAATTCACATCAGTAATCATATGAGAGTATTAGAAATGAAATACAACAATGTGATCATGTTAACCCATGTTATAACATACAACTTAAGTAAATCTTCCAACGCATGCATTCCATAAATATAATGAGATCATACATATAGCTAACATGTAGGAAATCATTTACATCAGCATATTAATCGAGAAATCAATCTCAAACTAATTCATAACACCATTTAATTCAATACATACTAATACAAGCATTTATACAAACACTTAAACTACACACTTAAGTCTACATATAGTATGTCGACTCAAAGTGCGCATTTAGACGAATCTCTTCGCCAAACTAATTATGCACGCATTCCTAGTATTCTAATGCGACAAGAAGCCATGTCAATCACATCAGCAAATTATGGATGAAAACAGTATTTCCTACAAATGAATAAAATGCCCTAATTCTCATATTCTTCGTCTATTTACGAAACAGGAAACGGACAGCATGATGTACATGTCAAACGGCGTTACCATCGATAATCTACTATTAAACGACATTGAAAACGTTGGAAACAGTCAATCAAAGCATCTAAAATCTGTACCTTTTCTCTTATAGGTGAAGCGATTCGAACGGAGCGTATACGCTTCGTCTACGGCGAATAGGCAACCTGATTTATAAGATCCATCAGCTACCAGGCTATGGAAACTAAGGATCAGCAAATCAGTAACTAATTAGGGTATTTTCTTACCTAGAAAAGTAGAAAAATCATTGACAAAGTGATTGGAGCGTGTTGCTTAATCACGTGTAGCAGGTAGCACCAGCAGCAGGAAATTCTCCTCCACTCTCTCTCACAATCTCTCACCTTTTCTCTCTCTCAAACTAGGGTTTTTTCCAAATTCGTATGGGAGAGATATGAGAAGGTTTCAACCCCTTTTATAAGCCCAAATATGCCCAAAATAGGCTCGGGAACAATGTATACTTAAGGTATATCCAAATCGGTGTTGTTTTGGTCCAAAAGGACATTTCTGGTGGTCCCCTGGCCGAACGCGATCGGACTTAAGTTCATACATGCCGGATGTCGCTCACATCCTGTTTTCAGTCCAGCAGTGTTCGTAGATCGCACATGGCGGTCCAGTTTCAGTTCAGCGGTCACCGCACGTAGATCAGGTCTACAAGTCTCATGATATGAAATAGAAATTTTTCCTGATCCGAGGGTGTAATTTGGCTGAATTCTGACGGTCAGAACGCTTAATACTGACGCGTCAAGTCATGTGCCAGATTTAAATTTCAAATTCTAAATCTAACCCTATTCTCACTCTCTTCTGTCCAGGCTCAATGAAATAGCCTGCGAATGTCGGTTGGACTTGATTTTTGAAATGATTGTCAAGTCCAGCTAGGCGGTTATAACGGTCTAAGATTGTAGGTATCGGACTTTCGACGCGTGGTCTAGATCCAATACAAAGTTTTAAAGAGGTCTAGAGAACAAACCGGCTTAGAGTTTGATCCAAGGTTTTAGAGTATTATAGCATCATTGGTTCTACTTACTTTGGGTCTTGTAGAACGTATTTAAAGTGATCAGGGACTATTTTTCAGCTACTCTAGCGTTGCGCTAGCTAACTTATGCTTATTTTCTAAAGGAATTAATCCTACGTGATTTCTTTACCTATGGAATTGGATTCTGAGCGATTTCCCAGGAGTTTTAGTCGAACCATTACCTAAGGACGTCTAATCTCAGTTTGGCCAAAATCTGGGGTGTTACATGATCTGTTCGTGTTACCAATATCTAAGTTTAATGTCATCCTGGGCATGGATTGGCTTGCCAAGTATCATATTATATTGGACTTCTCTGTGAGGACAGTCACATTCTGTATACCTGGCATGCCGTAGTTCGAGTTTGTAGTTGAGCCCAGAGGAGAGCCATTGTCTTATTTAATGTTGTGTGTAGTAAAGGAGCCCATAACAGTGAGCGTTGATAGTTGTCAATGGTTTGTGATTTTCCAGATGTATTTTGAAAGATTCTGAGATTGTCACTGCATTGGCATATTGAGTTTCAGATTGATCTTGTGCCTGGTATTCTGTCTATCTCGAAGGCCCCGTATCGTATAAGACTGATGGCGTGGCGGGAGCTGCAACATCAATTGGACGAGTTGTGTAAGCTGGGCTTCATTCATCAGAGCAGTTCTCCATGAGGAATGCCGGTACTCTTTGTCAAGAAGAAGTATAGATCATTAAGGCACTTTATGGATTGCCTTGAGCTCAATAGGGTGATGATCAAGAACAAGTATCCACTCCCAAGGATAGATGATTTGTTTGATCAGCTACAGGGTACATAATTCTTTTCAAAGATTAACCTGCGTTTTAGTTATCATTAGATTTGGCTCTAGGAGGAGGAGATTCCGAAGATAGCTTTTACAATGCGTTATGGTCACTTTGAGTTTTAGGTCATGTCCTTCGGATTGACCAATGCGCTCATGATCTTCATGCAGCTGATGAACGATGACTTCCATCCTTATCTCAATTAGTTTGTTATAGCCTTCATCGATGACATTCTAATTTATTCGAGGAGTCACGAGGACCATGAGTAATACCTATGGATTGTGTTACAGACCCTCCGTGCCCACCAGCTATATGCGAAGCTAGAGAAGTGTGAGTTTTGGCAGGAGGATATGAAGTTCCTCGGTCATGTGGTGATGTGGGATATTGTCACAGTAGACCCCTTGAAGGTTGATGCAGTGCATCAGTGGGGCCATCTCACAAACGCGTCAAAGATCCATAGTTTTCTTAGTTTGGCAGGATATTATCGATGATTTATCAAGGGATTCTCTTGTATTGTTGCACCGTTGACTAGGTTGACGTGGAAGGGAGCAAAGTTTATGTAGAATGACATTATAAGTGAGCATTTATGGAGATGAAGGATCACCTCACATCCGCTTCTGTCTTCACTCTTCCTTTTAGGATTGATGGATTTGTTATATTTACCGATGCTTCGCGTATTGGTTTGGGTGTTGTCCTGATGCAACACAGGAAGCCGGTAGCTTATGCATCTTGTCAGCTCAAGGTCCATAAGATGAACTACCCTACACATGATTTGGAGCTGGCAACATTGTCTTCGTACTGAAGGTGTAGAGGCACTATCTTTATAGGGTCAGGTTCAAGTTCTTTTCCGACCATAAGAGCTTGAAGTATCTGTTCTCTCAGTTCGAGATGAACATGAGGTAGAGACGTTGGAAGGAGCTCCTGAAGGACTATGATTTTGATCTTCGGTACCACTCGAGTAAGGAGACCATGGTGGCGGATGCCCTTAGCCGTCAGTCACGAGGCCTAGTGGCTCACATGATGAATCGGGAGTGAAAAATGCTTGAGGTTGTGTCAGCATTTGACTTTGAGATCATCTTGCAGTATTCTATTGTGCAGTTATCGAGCAGGTCGATTCAACCCTTCCTTGTCACAAGGGTGATCGAGGCTCAGTAGGTAAATGAGTCGTTGTAGAGTTATCGGGTAGAGGTAGCATCCGAGGAGCAGTCATATTGACAAATTGGTTCTAATGGTGGACTTCATTTCAGAGGCTGATTGTGTGTTCTGAACAGTCCAGAGTTATGCAGAGATCTAATGACTGAGGCACATCAATATAGATTTATTATCCACTTGTGCTCCACGAAGATGTATCGAGATATGAGGCATCAGTATTTTTAAGTAGGGATAAAGTGTCAGATAGCCACTTTTGTGGCTAAGTGTGACACTTACCAGCATGTTAAGGATGATCATCAAAGATCCCCTGGTCCATTGCAGCCATTAAGCGTCCCGATGTGGAAGTGGGAGCATGTATCCACCGATTTTATCATGGGCTAACCAAAGACTTAGCACTATCACAACGCCATCTAGGTTGTCGTCGATCGTCTGATGAAGTCGGCGTATTTTATTGTGATTTATGTGACCTAACCTTTGGATTGGCTTGCGAGGTTATTTATCGATGAGTTTGTGAGACTACACAACGTTCCAGTCTCGATCTTTTCTATCCGAGACCCGAGGTTTACGTCTCAGTTTTGAAGGAGCTTTCAGAGAGCGATGGGGTCTGCTTTACAGCTCAGCATCACATATCATCCTCAGAATGATGGGTAGACCGAGAGGGTCAATCAGATCCTTGAGGATATGTTCAGAGCTTGCATGATTAACTTTGTGAGTAGCTGAGATGAGCATCTCCGATTGGCTAAGTTCACGTACAATAACAAGTATCAGGCGACCATCGGTATGGCTCCTTTTAAGGCATTATATATGGAAGAGTTGTTGTACCGAGGTTGGAGAGTTGCGTCTCTTAGGTCCCGAGCTTTTGTAGCAGACATCAGAAGTTTTAGATATCATTAGGCAGAGAATGCGCACAACTCAGAGCCAATAGAAGAGTTTTGCTGATCGTTGGTGTCATCCCTTGGAGCTTGTCGTTGGGGACTATATGTATCTCAAGGTCTCACCCATGAAGGGTGTGGTTCATTTTGGAGAGAAGGGTAATCTTGCCTCGAGATTCATTGGACCTTTTGATATCACTGGGCGCATTGGTGTCATGGCAAATCAGATTGCCTTACCATCTCAGTTGTCCGGCGTGCACAACATTTTTCATGTCTCTATATTGAGGAAGTGTGGGTTAAACATCGTTCCTGTTATTGATTGGCAGCTGTTAGAGGTTTGTGAAGATGCTTCTTATATTCAGCAACCAAATCACATCCTTGATCGAAAGGAGCAAGTCCTTCGAACCAAGTTCATTCCCTTGGTGAAGGTACAGTGGGATCACCATTTTATTGATGAGGCGTCTTGGAAGCTCGTTGCCAAGGTTCAAGAACACTATCTCCATCTCTTTAATAATTGATTATATGTTGTATCTTGTATGTTGTCTCTGATTTTATATGATGATGCTATGTTTTCTCTTTTCTTATGAGTTATATCTAGTTGCACAATAATGTAAATTTCGAGGATGAAATTTTTATTAGGAGGGGAGAGCTGTAAGGTTCGTATCCTAGTCTGTACCGTTCCTCAAACTCCCACGATCCTCCCCATCAAATTTCGATAACCCATGACCTATAATCGATTTTTGCTCGTGACCCTAAGTCGTATCTTATATATTTGAGTCGACTCAACCTGAGACTTGTACAATTGCGACCGGTGAAATCATTATCTCCACTACTATTTATGGTGCGATCCCGATGATATTTCGATATGGTTCCTTATTTGGGTAATGCTCTAAAATGATCTCTAAAACATAGATGAATGGTGATAGTCCAACTAGGATGATGGATCCCACTTGATGTATATGAAGCCCATTGTTACGGCCCATGTGATGCATCCCAATGTGATGTATATGAGGCCCATGAGTGAGGCATGATGTGATGTATTCGAGGACAATGGGACGTGGCCCATTTTTATATATTTGAGGCCCATGGGATGTGGCCCAATGTAATGTATATGAGGCCCTTGTATGAGGCCTTATGAGGCCCAATCTAATACATGTGAGGCCCATGAGTGAGGCCCAAAGCGATGTATATGAGGATCGATGTGATGTGTGATTCTACTATGATGTATGTAATAATGTTTGTGATGGGTCATGCCTTGGGAGCAATGATGGTTTGATGTCACATTGTAAGAGTAATGACAGTTAAATCGCCACATTGTAACTCTCCTTAGGGCCTATTGTTAGGCCCATTCTCACTCCCTTTAGTGGGCTAACCCAAACTGTTGGGCCCCCATGATCGTTAGGCTCATTCTTGATATGAGTAAGTTGTCTAGGCCCATCTTTGATATGAAGAGAGTACATAATCATATAACATGCCTAGTAAAGCTTCACGATCCATGCCCATGCACATCATATGTATGCTAGATATGAAGAGTGATTGATCATGCTATTAGGAGGATTATTATGGGATTGCCTGGTAAGAGGAGTTACCCACATAACAGTATTACTGCATGATTGGATAGTATGATTCATGCATATCACATTTATATGATATGATTTTTATACAGCCTAGCGACATTAGGGCCATAGCATCGACAAGGATATCATAGATGGTATGATTGGACACCAGAAATATTGTTACTATCATCGGGGCGCCATAGATGTCTTTGGATAAAAATGCCTAAACCCGATGGTACCAGAGGATAACTTTAACGTCAAGACTAAGTGGATATATGAGCGCACGAGGGCCGTATACCAGTAAGTCCGTCTCCCACTGTGTCGTGGTGGGTTAAAAGGCGGTGTGGCCTTATCCACCCAAGGGTAGGAGGCATAACACGGCTGAGTTTAACCAGCTCATAAATGGGTCTGCTATCAATGTGTCGGGCCGATATTGGTAGACGGATAGTGAGGTCTCTTCCACTTACATAATTGCACATCCAGTGGGCGACGATCAGGTGTATAATGTACTAGACCCCGGTGATATATATATTCCATGGATAAACTGTATTGATATGTGGATTCAAATGAGATTTGGTATGCTTGAGTTGCACCTCGCATAAGACATTGGCCCTGTAGGGCTTGCATTGCATAGCCTTAGTATGGCTGATAGCATTCATGCCTTACATCGCATAGCCTTGGTATGACTAATAGCATTAATGGACTTACCAACATTTTCGCATTACTCTAATATTGTATACTTGTATTTCTACCGTGCACACACACTTTCACCACCCTCTAAGTTTTCTATAAGCTTATACATGACTGTTGCGTGCAGGTGACGTTAGGCCGTAGCTGTGCAGGAGAAGGAGGAGGAGCATACAACAGAGCTTCTGTAGTTTTGTCATTATTATCATTGTATTTCCCTTTATACACATTATACTCAAGTCTTGATCATAATGGATTTTTGTGATGGTGTTCTCGTTATTATTTGTAGGTTATGCTTATAACTATACTCATTAAGAATCAAATTTATATTGAAAATCTTCCTTGTAGTATCACAGGATCGTAATCTGGTATATGGGTGCTGGGAGTTGAGAATGGGATACTACGGATGCTATCGATGCTGGATTCGGCGATAGGAAATTTTGTGAGCTCAATTTCCGAGTGTGAGGCGTGACAATAATGACTTTCCATTCTTTTGGTAAGATGATCTCCCTTTAGCAACCAGTGATCCCGCAGAAGTATATTTTTCATAATTATTCATTCTTTTTTACTTTGACTGAAGGGCCAAGATAATGGTATAAAGGTCCAAGGTATCCATACAATGTCACAAAGTATCTACCACATTCTCGTATGAATTCGAAAAAGACATCAATAAGATTAGTGCTTTATCTTCTTCATCGATCTTCACCTTCACACTTGTTAGTTTTTAAACTAGTTTGTTAAAGACGTTGATGTGTTTAGAGATATTTGAGCCTTTTGGCATCTTCAGAGTGTACAACTGTCTTTTAAGATATATACTATTGGAGAGCAACTTCATCATGTAGATGGTCTCCAACTTTGCACATAGGCCTGCGATAGTCGTCTTATTAATGACATTATAAAGGACTTTGTCAGGCAAGAACAATTGAATTATGTTAATTCCCCTCTGATCAATTTCATTTCAATCCTCTTCTTTCATTGATTCGGGACATTTGACTTTACCAAGGAGTGTCTACGACACCTCTTGTTGAATTAGGAAGGCTTTCATCTTCAACCTCCAGAATTCAAAGTTGTTTTTACCTACAAATTCCTCCATCTTAAAATTCACATTTAATCCATTCAATCCCATGTCTCAGTTTCATTTTAAATAACCCACTCTAAAGCCTATGCTCTGACACCACTTATTGTGTGCAATCGCCACATGTTAGACGCAAATGCAACCTTAGAATAAATCAAACACCCAGTAGAGAAATGAAAATTTGAGCAATCATAGAGAACATGGAGTTTTATTGTGAAAAAACCCTTGAGGAAAAAAAACCACATCACCAAGGGATAATGAATCCACTATGAAAAAAAAGTTATAAGAGATAAACAACTTACAGATTCAAAAATCTTGCTTTATGAGCGAATTCCCTTTCAAAACCCTAGCTCTCTCTCTAGGAAAAAGTGATTCTTAACCTTAATCCCTAATTAACAAGGCTATATAGAATCCTCATACAAAATTAGAAACAAAACCGTGCACTTATGCAAAACTGACGCGGACCGTGGATTAAACCATCGATCGGTTGATTTTGATCAATGATCTCTAATCAATGAACGCCATATGTTCGATCAATCGAACATGCCCATAAGTGTCCAGAGACCAAACTAAAAATTTTGAGATTTTCTCGATCCAATCAAAGATACTGTCGATCCATCGAGAACCTTACATTTACACCTTATTGAAGGCACTCAATCAACACTCATATATACAATATTGTGGGATGTATTGAGCCTAGGTGTTTGACCCACTCTACAAAATAGGTGTTATATAGGATTTCAGTCCGGTTATATGCATGCATATGTGCAATTTCTGAGTACACAAGTATTGGCCATCAAAATTTACCAAATTATCATAGTTTTTTTTTGTCAAGATTCACCTGCACCCATGAAGTAACATTGTATAGTCTTGCATGGCGTTGCTGCGAGATCAAATACATATATTAAAAGAAAAGGTTAAAAAAGATCATATAAATAAGGAAATAGAGACATGAAATCCATTCTTTATTGCATGTTAGTTCACATAGCACTAGAAAGCTTTACAAATAAATGCCCCATTAATATGAAGAAAAATAATTTCAAGAGAAAAAAACAAAAAGGAGGAAAAACAAAAAGAAGAAAACTAATGGTGACTTTGATATTCTTCGCCTTTCTTGCTCTGGAGGACCATGATCAAGCTATCGTTTGAAACCACTCCTGCTATATAGAATACGCTAAGCACATGAAATGTAACATAGCCACCATAGATTCTCTTAGGTCTTCGTTATCAAGTCTAATCAATCTTGTTATGGTATGGTAAAAACCCTTATTACCAATTGTCCACGGCCCTTTAAAAAAGAACTTCTTTCTCTTAGAGCATTCCCTTATCTCATTATTCATCTTCAAACCTGCAAAGCAGTATTGTTTATAGCATAAAAAGATTGGGTTTGATTCTTCTATTGCAAAACATTAAGTTTAATTGCCTAATTTTATTAATTAAGACAAATAATAGGATTGACGAATTGAATGTATCAGTTAAGTTCCATTAATACTTACATGATTGAGGAGGTGAAGATATGGAGTGGTTCATTCTTAGCAGTGAGTAGGAGGTGGCAGGGACATATAGACGTATGGAGGAGGTGAGGATGGAGATGGTGGTGGCGGAGACTTGTAGTTGTATGGAGGTGGAAGAGATGGTGATGGTGGGGATGGTGATTTGTAATAGTATGGAGGTGGAGGAGATGGCGATGGTGGTGGTGGTGATTTGTAGTAGTATGGAGGTGGAGGAGATGGCGATGGTGGTGGTGGTGATTTGTGGTAGTATGGAGGAGGAGGTGATGGCAATGGTGGGGGAGGGGATTTTTAGTAGTAGGGAGGAGGAGGTGATGGGGATGGTGGGGGAGGGGATTTGTAGTAGTAGGGGGGTGGAAGAGATGGTGATGGAGGGGGTGGAGACTTATAGTAATATAGAGGTGGTGGAGAAGGTGAGGGAGGGGATGGAGACTTGTAGTAGTAGGGAGGTGGGGGAGATGGAGATGGAGGTGGCAGGGACTTGTAGTAGTAAGGAGGAGGTGGAGATGGTGATGGTGGGTATTTGTAGTAGTAGGGAAGCGGGGGAGATGGAGATGGAGGTGGCGGGGACTTGTAATAGTAGGGAGGAGGTGGAGACAATGATGGTGGTGGTGGGGATTTGTAGTAGTAGGGAGGAGGAGGAGATGGGAATGGTGAAGGTGGGGAATTATAGTAGTATGGAGGAGGAGGAGACGGGAATGGTGGAGGTGGGGACTTATAGTAGTAGGGAGCAGGAGGAGATGGGGATGGTGGTGGCAGTGGCGGTGAGTTGTAGTAGTAAAGAGGTGGTGGAGATGGTGATGGCATCGATGGTGACTTGTAGTAGTAGGGAGGTGGTGGGGAAGGTGATAGTGGCAGAGACTTGTAGTAGTGGGGAGGTGGTGGGGAAGGTGATGGTGGCGGTGGAGACTTGTAGTAGTAGGGAGGAGGTGGGGAAGGCGATGGTGGTGGGGGTGACTTGTAGTAGTAGGTAGGAGGTGGGTAAGGCGATGGTGGTGGGGGTGACTTGTAGTAGTATGGAGGAGGAGGAGATAGTGATTGTGGAGGTGGGGACTTGTAGTAGTATGGTGGGGGAGATGGCGATGGTGGTGGGGGAGACTTGTAGTAGTGAGTTGGGGATGGAGGTGGAGGCGATTTGTAGTAGTATTTGGGTGTTGGGGGTGGTGGGGATTTGTATTTGGTAGACATGTGGTTTTGGGTGGGGCTTTTCACACTCCTTTGAAGGGGACTTGGGAGCATAGGCAAAGGCCTTGGATTAGAGGACAACCTCTTCATATGTCTTGGATTTCAATTTGAGCATGGCTCCATTCTTTCCATTGTGAAGGTTAGTAGGGATGTTGCACTTAGAGCCCTTTGTAGGCATGTGAAGCATTGCCTTGCACCCTTTGGCTCCCCATTTTTTATAGTCATAACCTTCAACAATAATACTGTATTTTCCATTAATCTTTGTCTTCCCGTAGGCTACCATCTCCTTTTGGCCAGCCTTGCATGTAATTTTCACAACCGCACCTGCCCATTTATAATAATATATAAAGGTGTAATGTTAGAAATTTTAGCTGGATATTTCAAATTCAATTGAATTAAATAATGATTTCTTTGTTGAAAATTCTTACCCTGCAGGTGTTTCTTGGCATGGGATTTGATCGGATATCTCCAATCATAGCATCTGTAGCAGTACACCTTTCCGACCACCTTCAAAACCTGTGAGTGGTCATAAGGGTGAGGAATTGGCATTGGTGGTGGTGGTGATTTGTAATAGTACAGTGGTGGGGACAATGGTGAAGGTGGTGGTGGTGATTTGTAGTAGTAGGGAGGTGGAGGAGATAGTGATGGTGGTGGGGGAGATTTGTAGTAGTAAGGCGGTGGAGGAGATCGTGATGGTGGTGGAGGAGACTTGTAGTAGTATGACAGTGGTGGAGATGGTGATGGTGGAGGTGGAGATTTGTAGTAGTACGGAGGAGGAGGTGATGGAGAAGGTGGTGATGGGGACTTGTAGTAGTAAGGTGGTGGTGGACATGGTGAAGGTGGAGGAGGAGATTTGTAATAGTAAGGTGGTGGTGGATACGGTGATGGTGGCGGTGGAGATTTGTAGTAGCATGGTGGTGGAGGAGATGGGGATGGCGGCTGTGGAGATTTGTAGTAGTATGGCGATGGAGGCGATGGAGAAGGTGGTGGTGGGGATTTGTAGTAGTATGCTGGCGCTGGAGATGGAGATGGTGGTGGTGGAGATTTGTCATAATAAGGTGGTGGCGGAGATGGTGATGGTGGTGGTGGTGGTGACTTATAGAAGTAAGGTGGTGGTGGAGATGGCGATGGTGGGGGTGGTGATTTGTAATGATAATGTGGTGGAGGAAATGGGAAAGGTAGCGGTGGAGATTTGTAGTAATACGGTGGTGGAGGAGATGGGGAAGGTGGCGGTGGAGACTTGTGGTAATATGGTGGAGGCGGTGAAGGTGCTGGTGGTGGTGGAGACTTATAATAGTAGGAACGAGTAGATGGAGACGGTGATGGCGGGGATTTGTAGTAATAAGGATGTGGAGATGGTGGAGATGGTGGTGGTGGAGACTTATAGTAATATGCTGGTGGTGGTGGGGGTGAGTTGTACACATATGGTGTTGTAGATGGTATGTGCATGTACAAATCACTTGAAACCGATGCTACATTGTTAGATATGAAGAGTAGGGCCAAAGCTAGCAGAATTTGAGGCCATTGACGACCCCATCTGGAGCCGCCAAACCAGAGATTCATCAGATGGCTGGAAATTCCCCACCTATGGCCAATTTCTTCCTAGAGGAGCAATACCAAAATATCTGATATTTGTGAGGGGGAGAAGATAAATCCAAGAAGGAGAGGGAAAGAGATGGTTCTTTAATGTCCTTCTTGAGGACGTATTTATAGCACAAGGTTTAGCTGTCACATGAGCTTCTTTCAAGTGGGCTTTTTATTATTATTATTATTTTTTTAAAAAAAAATAAAATCAATTTCTCTAATTTCTTGTAGTAATAGGTTTTACAAGCTAGATTATATTCCTGCGTTTGAAAATTAGTTCTTTGAAATAATTGTGAGAATTCCACGAATCCTCTCCAAGTAGCTGGAGGTCATGTTCACCTCTCAGTGGTAGGATTAATACACGGACTCTTTGTGAGCACTATGAAGTTGTGATTGTAAAATATCCTAATCTAAAATTGAAATCCTTTTATATCTGCCCATTTGTGCCGCTCTTCTTTTTCTTTTTCTTTTTTTTTTTTCTTTTTTTTTTTCCCCTTGGGCCACTTGGTCATGGTAGTAGAGAAATACTCCTATATTTTCAGATGGATGAAACGTTGATTCAACCATTATTTTTTGTAAATGGTCTTCACCGTCCATATCAAAGGCCACTGATCAAAATGTCTAATAATTGTGAAATTTTGTCCTGCATACGTGATTGTCCATGAAAAGTGGGCCGGACGAAATAGTAGGACATGATTATTCCATATCTTCTTTTTCCATATCTTAAAAATCAGATTGGAAGGCTGAATCTACTCAACGCTAGACTATTGAATGCTTCGTTTTAAACCGTCCATTAGTTCGTTTTAAACCGTCCATTATATTGTATTATATTTTTGGGTTATGACCTCAATGGTAGGTTCAACTATTTAAAAGCATGGGTTAGGGTATATGCATGCCAACTGTATGTTGGCTGTGTTTTTAGTCAGTGATGAAGAAAGTCGTATTCAAAATAAAATAAAAAGACCTTTTTCCGGTGTATGGATGGTCATAACTGCCAGAGTATTTAAGCTTTCTGTACATTTGCTCACTGTAATTCAATTGGTTTTTAATTTTTTTAATTTTTTTTCTTTTTAAAAAAAAGAGTTCATGACATATGCCATCTTCCCTTTTTGGAGAAAACTACCTTCCTTTTCAGTATCAGCAAATTAATAGGCCCTCTTTTTTTTTCATTTGAAATGAATTTTGTCCTTAGCTTTGCAGAGGAGCAAAATTTTCAATTTAGGCGAGATGTAGACCACTTGCTATGTGAGCACTTACACAGCCATATGATCTAGACCGTATAATGGTGGACCATCCATGCCATTTGATCTAAACGGTAGATCAAAGCTATTGGGGGCCTTGCACAAAACCTTAGGATCTATCCTCCTGAACAAACCAGAATTATGGGATAATAATAGCAATGAAATAAATCAAAGCAACAATCACACACCACACAAGAGATTTTTATGTGGAAAACCCTCAAAGAGGTAAAAACTACGGGACCTCGTCTAGATCAACAATCCACTATGAAGTAGAATGTTACAACCTTCTTCACTCACGCAGAAGCGGATAAACAATAAGAGAATAAAGAAAAAATAGAGAGATCTCACCGATCACGAAGACGTAGAAGCGCTGAGAAGACGACGACTCCCTTCCACAAGCTTCCTCTCTCACTTTTCTCTCTCTCTCACCCTTGATTACTCTCTTGTGTTTTTCTCATACCCTAGAAAAACCCTAGAGAACCCTTTTTATAGTTTTAGAAAACTCATTTCCGCATCCCTGTTGCGAAAGGACTCAAATCCGTAGTTTCGTGCAAAATCGTGGAACAAACTGTGTAACCTTCGACTAGTCCTAGAAATTCTAGGACTGGTCTTAGCCTCCTTCGACTGGTCGAAGACCACGGAGAAAAACAGTAAAAACTCACTGGACTTTGAGTCGTGCCAGGGCTCGAACCTACGATCGATCGAGTGCCTCCCACGCCCGGTCGAAGACCACCTACGACCGATCGAGTAGTGGGATGAAACCTCCGAAATTTCAACCACTGCACCGTCTCTCCTCTGAACTGAGGAGAAAACCCCCATCAAATCTCTCCATTTCTGACTCTGGAGGAATTCATCTTTTTCAAGTCAGCCAGGTTTCTACAAACCTCAAACTTGCCCTTGAGCAAAGCCTTGATCATCATGTCTAACCCATTATCGTCCATGTGGACTTTTTCAAGCTGTAACACTTTCTGTTCAAAAGTATCCCTGATCCAGTGATACTGAATCTCTATGTGCTTCGACTTGGAATGCTGACTTGGATTCTTGCTCAAGTGTATAGCACTCTGACTATCGCAATAGACCACGTGCTGCTCCTGGTTCAGGCTAAGTTCCTGTAGGAACCTCTTCATCTAAAGCATTTCTTTACATGCCTCTGTGACTGTAATGTACTCATCCTCTGTCGTCGACAATGCTATGATCTTGTGTATCTTGCTCAGCCAAGATACCGCTCCCTCTGCAAACGTAAACATGAACCTGGATATGTCGACGAGGGAGCTATTTCATGGAGTCTATGTCGCCTGCCATATCTGCATCTGTGTAGCCCTCTATCATAGGTTTACCGTCACCATAGCATAGGTTGAACCTGGATGAGCCTCTTAGATGCCGCAGTATCCACTTCACCGCTGCCCAATGTTCATTGACAAGATACCGACTGACAACACCAACCCGCATATGCTATGTCTCGGCGTGTACACACCATAAAATACATCAAACTTCCTACAGCAGACGTGTAGGGTATCTTTTGCATCTCTTCCACCTCTGCCTTCATCTTAGGACACTGTCTGTCGCTCAATCTGAAGTGACCATCCAATGGAGTACTGACTGGCTTCGCTGCATTCATATTGAACCGCTCTAGGACTTTCTCAATATACCGCTCTTGTGACAGGCAAAACTTTCTACTGCTTCTGTCACGGGTTATCTCCATTCCTAGGATCTGTTTATCCGGGCCCAAGTCTTTCATCGCAAACGACTTACCCAACTCCTGTTTCAGCCTGTCGATCTTCTTAATGTCTTTTCCCATGATAAGCATGTCATCAACATATAACAACAAAACTATGAAATCACCATCTAAGAACTTGCGCGTGAACACACAGTGGTCCGACTCCGTTCTGTCATACCCATGTTGTAACATGAACGAATCGAACTTCTTATATCATTGTCGTGGAGCATGTTTCAACCCATACAAGCTTTTCCTCAGCCTACACACCATATGTTCCTTGCCCTTGACTTCGAACCCTTCTAGTTGGTGCATGTAGATCTCTTCTTCCAGGTCACCGTGGAGGAAAGCAGTTTTAATGTCCAACTGCTCTATCTCCAGATCCATGCTAACTGCCAACCCAAGCAACACCCGTATGGATATCATCTTCACCACTAGTGAAAATATCTCCTTGAAGTCTATGCCTTTCCTCTAACCGAACCCTTTTACCACAAGTCTGGCTTTGAACCTCGTCTGTGAATTCTTCTGCTCAACCTTCTTTCTGAACACCCACTTGTTGCTCAAAGCTTTCATCATGAAGAATTGCAGAAACTTCATTCGCTTTCTTTTTTCTTCCAAAATAGTGGGTACACTTTTTTAAAATAAAACTAATGCAAGCAAATAATGCAAAAAAGTGTTTCAATTCAAGTTAATAGAAACAACAACAAAAATTAAAGCTTTGTAAAAAGGAACGTGTTAAAAGGGATACAATCTTGTTTGTTGCCATGTGATTGGGCTACATTATTACAGCAATCGAGTTCGGGTTCAGGATCGGGTTTAGGTTTGGATTTTCAAGTTTAGGTTTAGGTTTATGTTAGGGAGTTGAGATTAGGATTAGGTGTACGTCTAGGTTTAGGGATTTGAGAATATATTTAGGTTATAGGTTTAGGTTTAAGTTTTAGGTTATAGGTTTAGGTTTAGATTTTAAGTTCATAAGTTTAGGTTATAGGTTATAGGTTTTAGATTTTAGGTTATAGGTTTTGGTTTAGGCGTAGGTTAAGGTTTAGGTTTAAGTTATAGGTTTAGGTTTAGGTTTTAAGTTTATAAGTTTAGGTTATAGGGATAAGTTTTAGATTTTAGGTTATAGGTTTTGGTTTAGGTTTAGGTTAAGGTTTAGGTTTAGGTTAAAGTTTGGGTTAGGTTATAGGTTATAGTATATAGGTTATATAGCTTTAGGGAAATGAGAATAGGTTAAGGTTTAGGTTTTGGAAATCAAGTTCGGGTTCAAGACCGTGTTTAGGTTTGGGTTTTCAAGTTTAGGTTTAAGTTTAGGTTAGGGAGTTGAGATTAGGATTAGGTGTAGGATTCGGTTTAAGGATTTGAGAATACATTTAGGTTTTAGGTTTATGTTTAGGTTTAGGTTTTAGGCTTAGGTTTAAGTTATAGGTTTAGGTTTAAGTTATAAGTGCAAGTTATAGTTTTACGTTTAGGTTAGATTATAAGTTAAGGTTTAGGGAATTGAGAAAAGGTTAAGGTTTATGTTTAAGAAATCGGTTTCAGGTTCGAGATCGGGTTTAAGTTTGGGTTTTCAAGTTTAGGTTTAGGTTTAGGTTTAGGTTAGGGAGTTGAGATTAGGATTAGGTGTAGGTTTAGGTTTAGGGATTTGAGAATACATTTAGGTTTTAGGTTTAGGTTTAGATTTAGGTTTATGTTTTACTTTATAGGTTAAGGTTTAGGTTTTAGGTTTAGGTTAAGGTTAGACTATAGGTTATAAGTTTAGGTTATAGGTTATAGGTTATGGTTTTAGGTCACAGGTTTTGGTTTAGGTTAAAGGTTACAGGTTTAGGCATTTAGATTTAGTTTATAAGCTATAGGTTTAGGGAATTGAGAATAGGTTAAGGTGTAGGTTTACGAAGTCGGGTTGGGGTTCGAGATCGGGTTTATGTCTGGGTTTTCAAGTTTAGGTTTACGTTTAGGTTAGGGAGTTGAAATTAGGATTAGGTATAGGTTTAGGTTTATGGATTTTAGAATACATTTAGGTTTTAGGCTTAGGTTTAGGTTATAGGTTTAGGTTAAGGTTTAGGTTTAAGTTTAGGTTATAAGCTATAGGTTTAGGGAATTGAGAATAGGTTAAGGTTTAGGTTTAGGAAATTGAGTTCGGGTTCAGGATCGGGTTTATGTTTAGGTTTTCTAGTTTAGGTTTTGGTTTAGGTTAAGGAGTTGAGATTAGGATTAGGTGTAGGTTTAGGTTTGCAGATTTGAGAATACATTTAGGTTTTAGGTTTAGGTTTAGGTTTTAGGTTATAGGTTAAGGTTTAGGTTTTAGGTTTAGGTTAAGGTTAGGTTATAAGTTTAGGTTATAGGTTATAGGTTAAAGTTTTAGATTTAGGAATTCAGTTTAGGTTTAGGAATTCGGGTTTGGGTTTGGGATCGGTTTTAGGTTTGGATTTTCAAGTTTAGGTCTAGGTTTAGGTTAAGGAGTTGAGATTAGGATTAGGTGTAGGTTTAGGTTTAGAAATTTGAGAATACATTTAGGATTTACGTTTTAGGTTTAGGTTTTAGGTTTTAGGTTAAGGTTTAGGTTTTAGGTTTAGGTTAAGGTTAGGTTATAGGTTATAGGTTATAGGTTAAAGTTTTAGTTTTAGAAAATCGGTTTAGGCTTAGGAAATCGGGTTCGGATTCGGGATTGAGTATAGGTTTGGGCTTTAAAGTTTCTATTTAGGTTTAGGTTAAGGAGTTGAGAATAGGTTAAGGTTTAGGTTTAGGAAATCGGGTTGGGGTTCGGGATGGGGTTTAGGTTTGGGTTTTCAAGTTTAGGTTTACGTTTAGGTTAGGGAGTTGAGATTAGGATTAGGTGTAGGTTTAGGTTTATGGATTTCAGAATACATTTAGGTTTTAGGTTTAGGTTTAGGCTATAAGTTTAGGTTAAGGTTAAGGTTTAGGTTTAGGTTATATGCTATAGGTTTAAGGAATTGAGAATAGGTTAAGGTTTAGGTTTAGAAAATTGAGTTCGGGTTCAGGATCGGGTTTAGGTTTAGGTTTTCTAGTTTAGGTTTAGGTTAGGTAGTTGAGATTAGGATTAGGTGTAGGTTTAGGTTTATGGATTTGAGAATACGTTTAGGTTTTAGGGTTAGGTTTAGGTTTAGGTTTTAGGTTATAGGTTAAGGTTTTAGGTTATAGGTTAAGGTTTAGGTTTTAGGTGTAGGTTAAGGTTAGGTTATAAGTTTAGGTTATAGGTTATAGGTTAAAGTTTTAGGTTTAGGAATTCGAGTTCGGGTTTGGGATCGGGTTTAGGTTTGGATTTTCAAGTTTAGGTTTAGGATTAGGTTAAGGAGTTGAGATTAGGATTAAGTGTAGGTTTAGGTTTAGGAATTTGAGAATACATTTAGGTTTTAGGTTTAGGTTTAGGTTTTAGGTTTTAGGTTAAGGTTTAGGTTTTAGGTTTAGGTTAAGGTTAGGTTATAAGTTGTAGGTTATAGGTTAAAGTTTTAGGTTTAGAAAATCGGTTTAGGCTTAGGAAATCGGGTTTGAGTTCGGGATCGAGTATAGGTTTGGGCTTTAAAGTTTCAGTTTAGGTTTAGGTTAGGGAGTTGAGATTAGGATTAGGTGTAGGTTTAGGTTTAGGGATTTGAGAATACATTTAGGTTTTAGGTTTACGTTTAGGTTTTAGGCTATAGGTTAAGTTTTAGGTTTTAGGTTTAGGTTAAGGTTTAGGTCATAGTTTTTGGTTTAAGTTAAGGTTATAAGTTTTGGTTTAGGTTAAGGTTGAGGTTATATGTTATAGCTTTTAGGAATTGAGAATAGGTTAAGGTTTAGGTTTAGGAAATTGGGTTCGAGTTCGAGATCGAGTTTAGGTTTGAGTTTTCAAGTTTAGGTTAGGAAGTTGAGATTAGGATTAGGAGTAGGTTTAGGTTTAGAGATTTGAGAATACATTTAGGTTTTAGGTTTAGGTTTAGGTTTTAAGTTATAGGTTAATGTTTATGTTTTAGGTTTGGGTTAAGGTTAAGTTATAGGTTATAAGTTTAGGTTATCGATTGTAGGTTAAGGTTTTAGGTCATAGGTTTTGGTTTAGGTTAGGGTTATAGGTTTAGGTTAAGGTTTAGGTTTAGGTTATAAGCTATAGGTTTAGGGAATTGAGAATAGGTTAAGGTTTAGGTTTAGGAAATCGGGTTCAGGTTCGGGATGGGTTTTCAAGTTTAGGTTTCGGTTTAGGTTAGGGAGTTGAGATTAGGATTAGGTGTAGTTTAGGTTTAGAGATTTGAGAATACATTTAGGTTTTAGGTTTAGGTTTAGGTTTTAAGTTATAGGTTAAGGTTTATGGTTTAGGTTTAGGTTAAGGTTAGGTTATAGGTTATAAGTTTAGGTTATAGGTTATAGGTTAAGGTTTTAGGTCATAGGTTTTGGTTTAGGTTGAGGTTATAGGTTTAGGTTTAGGTTTAGGTTTAGGTTTAGGTTTAGGTTATAAGCTATAAGTTTAGGGAATTGAGAATAGGTTAAGGTTTAGGTTTAGGAAATCGGGTTCGGGATTAGGTTTAGGTTTAGGTTTTCAAGTTTAGGTTTAGGTTTAGGTTAGGGAGTTGAGATCAGGATTAGGCTTAGGGATTTGAGAATACATTTAGGTTTTAGGTTTAGGTTTAGGTTTTAAGTTATAGGTTAAGGTTTATGTTTTAGGTTTAGGTTAAGGTTAGGTTATAGGTTATAAGTTTAGGTTATAGGTTATATATTAAGGTTTTAGGTCATAGGTTTTGGGTTAGGTTAACGTTATAGGTTTAGGTTAAGGTCTAGGTTTAGGTTATAAGCTATAGGTTTAGGGAATTGAGAATAGGTTATGGTTTAGGTTTAGGTTATAAGCTATAAGTTTAGGAAATTGAGAATAGGTTAAGGTTTAAGTTTAGGAAATCGGGTTCGGAAGAAGGATTGTGTTTAGGTTTGGGTTTTCAAGTTTAGGTTATGGTGTAGGTTAGGGAGTTGAGATTCGGATTAGGTGTAGGTTCAGGTTTAAGGATTTGAGAATACATTTAGGTTTTAGATTTAGGTTTAGGTTATAGTATAACACCCCGAATTTTTGCCAACCTGGGGTTAGACGTTCTTAGGCAATGGGTCAATCCTAACACTTGATTAACTTCTCAAAACATAATCCAAAAGTCTCAAATCCCTATTTCCTTCGAAAATCTCACATTTCACTACTTTATCCTTCAAAATTTTCTAGGAGCTCTCATATTAGACACAAATTTTAAAGTTTAGGTGATGTTGATCAATACTTAAGCTAAAAAGTAGTATGAATAGTAAATAAATAAATAAAAAGGGTTTTTAACCATTAACCTTTTGGAGTCTCACTAAATAAGTAGACTTATTGGATAGATCAGCTTCTCCTACCCCAAAATCATATATTGCATGTTAAATAACTCATCTCAAGTTCTAAAATACACCCATTTCAAATATCAGACGGAGAAATCACCCCAAACAGGTCAGTGGTTGGCGATGCATCGCCGAACTCATCCGTACAGCGAGTTTCTGTACTTTTTTTTTCCCGCATTTCTTCGGACTTTGAAAAATCATATCTCCTTCGTTATAACTCTGATTTAGGTGATTCAAAAACCAGATTGAAACTAAATGAGTCTAATTTTATATAAAAATATGTGAAAAATATAATGAAATATTTAATATAGTTTAAAGTAGGTCATTGTGAGCAACTGTCCGATAATCACTTGTTGGACAGCTGCTTCTGAAATTTTTAGAATTTTTCTACAACTCAAAATCTTATGAAATTTGGTGGAGTTAGGATAAACTTGATGATGAACCTTCAAAAAAATAATAAAAATTATATGATATCTAGAAGTTCCCAAAATGGAGGATAGAATGGCTCTAGGACCGTATTCTGCCATAATTAGGGTAGAGTTTGGTTGAGTACCAAACTGAATACTCAGTAGAATTAACTTGGACCAATTTAAATACGTTCTACAAGACCCAAAGAAAGTAGAACTAATGACTCTATAATATTCTATAACCTCGGACCAAACTCTAAGCAGGTTTGTTCTCTGGACCACTTTGAAATTTTGTATTGGATCTAGACCGCGTGTCGAAAGTCCGATACCTCCTATCTTAAACCGTTAGGACCGCCTAGCTGGACTTGACAATCATTTTGAAAATCAAGTCAAACCGATAATCACAGGCTATTTCATTGAGCCCGGACTGAAGAGAGTGCGAATAGGGACAGAATTGAAATTTCAAATTCAAATCTGGCACACGACTTGACGTGTCAGTATTAAGCATTCTGACCGTCAGAGTTCAGTCAGATTACACCCTCGGATCAGAAAAAATTTCTATTTTATATCATGAGACTTGCAGCCCTGATCTATGTGCGGTGACCGCTGAACTGAAACTGGTCCACCACGTGCGATCTGCGAACCCTGCCGGACTGAAAACTTAATACATGCTAGATCTAGTACGCATGAGCTTAAGTCCGATCGCATTCAACCAGGGGACCACCAGAAAGCATCTTTTGGACCGAAACAGCCTCGAATTGGTTATGCACTAAGTGAACCTTGTACCGGAGCCTATTTTCAGCGTTTTTAAGCTTATAAAAGGGGTTGAAACCCTCACTCTTCTCTCCCATCCGAATTTAGGAAAAACCCTAGATTGGGAGAGAGAAAAGGTGAGAGATTGTGAGAGAGTGTGGAAGGGCTTTTACTGCCACTTGCTGCTGCCGTTACACGTGCTTAAGCGACGCACTCCGATCACTTTCCCGGCGATTCCAACGTACTTTGAGGTAAGGAAAACTCTAACCATTTGTTGATTTAGCATTCCGTCGATTCCATAAGCGATGCAGCTAATATAACTTGTGAATTAGGTCGCCTGATCGCCGTGGACGAAGCGTATACGCTCCGTTCGAATTCACACGTCTATAAGAGACAAGGTGCGGATATTAAACGCTTTGATTGACTGTTTTCAATGCTTTCAATGTCGTTTAATAGTAGATTATCGACGGCAACGCCGTTTGACATGTACAACATGCTGTCCGTTTCCTGTTTCGTAAACCGACGAAGAATATGAGATTTAGGGCATTTTAGTCATTTGTAGGAAGTACTGTTTTCATCCATATTTTTCTGATGTGATTGACATGGCTTCTTGTCGCATTAGAATACTAGGAATGCGTGCATAATTAGTTTGGCGAAGAGATTCGCCTAAATGCGCACTTTGGGTCGACATACTATATGTAGACTTAAGTGTGTGGTTTAAGTGTTTGTATAAATGCTTGTATTAGTATGTTTTGAATTAAATGGTGTTATGAATTAGTTTGAGATTGATTTCTCAATTAATATGCTGTTGTAAATGGCTTCCTACATGTTAGCCATATGTACGATTTCATTATATGTATGAAATGCATATGCTTGATGTTTCACTTAAGTGGTATGTTATAACATGTGCTTGATGATTTCATTATGATTTAGTTTGAGATTGAATTCTCAATTAATTTGCTAATGGAAATAATTTCCTATAGGTTGGCGATATGCATAATTTCATTATATGTATGAAAGGCTTGCGTTAGATGATTTACTTAAGTTGTACGTTATAACATGTGTTAACATGTTCACATGGTTGTATTTCATTTCCATTACCCTTACACAACTGCTGATGTGGATTTATGATTGTTTGGGACTATGCCTAGTCCAGGCAGTCGGTAACCGAGTGAATTCGTGGTTAGCTTATCTTCACCACGAACGACGCGCCGATGAACGCAAGTCGTGTTCTGGAGTTGGCGGCAGTGGTTAGGCCACGCAAAGTGTTTTACGCACTTCATGTCGTTCGACTTGAGATGCGATCGTGCTAGTCGAGCCCGTCAAGTAACCCGACTGGCCGATGTATGTTCACCCTGCATGAGTCATAACTGCTTGAACCTAGGGTACTGAACTTACCATTGTAAACCCTATTAACCATGGTACCTTGATCCATAAAGACTCATGAGTCGGGCATGGTGGTATAGGACACCGTGGTCGAGCTGTCGGCCTACGCTGGGGCCACAAACCTCCCCGTAGTGACCAGTGAGCACCTAAACTCGTGAGCAGATTATGGTGGTATGGGACACTATATTCTTGCTGTCGGCCTACATTGATAAGGTGATGGGGGAGCGGTGCAACGAGTGCGAGCAACAGCCCTGGCGGCCCTTTGTAGTGACCGCGTGCGTATTCTGAGTCTACGGGAGGCGACGACCCTTCAGTAGCAGTAGAGTACAGTAGGCTTGTATTGATAAGCTGATGGGGGAGCGGACCAATGAGTGCGTGCAACAGCCCTAGAAGCCCTTGCAGCGAGCTACAAAATATATCTCGTATGAGATTACTAGGAGTGACGACCCTAGACAGGATCTGTATTGGGATTGATATAAGGGAAGTACCTTAGTTTCCCAATCCTACTGTTTGAATGGACTAATAACAACTCGAAAATCATATCACCATACCCTTGCATGTGCTTGGAAGATGTGGAGCACTTGAGGGTCGATTGCATGCCGCGGTCGTAAGATGGTGCCGTATGAGAGAGATCGTCGGTGAAGCATACATCACGTCATGTCATATTGCATTAACAACAGTATTAGGATTGTGTGAATTACTGCTTTACTATTAGCGCATGATTGATTTGATAACATGCTAATCTCTGCTCTCTTATTCCACTGAGTTGATCACTCACTCCCACGTTACGGGATGGTGTTTCCGGAAACTCACCAGTCCCTTTTTGTGATTGTAGATGATGGCGCGGCCTGTGAGGCGGAGCTGGATTTGATGATGATGAGGAGGATCTCTCCTTTATGCGTGTTCTGATTGACGGGATTATAGGGAGGTTGAGTAAATGCCTTGGCACTTGTCATTTCATATTTTTAGCGACTCATGTATATTCGTTTTGTCTACTTTTGGAGTATACATGTATGTATATAACCTGGTAACATATTCACACTCTGGAGACATACAACAGTTTATATATGTTATACATACTATCATAGTCTTCCGCTTGCTAATTTAACTGCCTTTGGAGTAGGATATGCTGTTCTGGCTTAATCTCACTCATGTTTAATACATTAACACAGACAACATTCAATCATACATATCTATGTTGCATAAATAACATTTTGAAACTCGGGAGTTGGGTTATTACTCGACCCCCCGATTTTCAGGATGTTATAGATGGTATCAGAGCATGATTTGGATTAAACCGGGCCTGGGTTATGGTCTCGCGACGTACGCTGTCGCATCATTTGACTTAGGTGGGTGCGAGAAGGGTCTAGAAACAGTTGTAGGATCGCAGATTCGCCAATAGGCGAAGACTATTCATATCGATCGCGCGATCGAGTCCGTAACACATCTAGGGTCGCGTGAAGCGACCTGAGTAACTCCTAGGTTGTAGGTAAGTGGGTTGAGACGTTCTTTGAATGATTCTAAACTCGTAAATGTAAATCCTTGGGCTGTGGGACAACCACAACCCCTGTATTCAATCGTCAGGGCTTAAAAAATCCCATTTCATCCAAAATCTTCAAAATTCTTCCTCTAACCATTCCAATATTCAATTATTTCTTATCCTTTTCATGTTAGGCATCAATCCTAATGTGAAAATAACATAAAATCATACTTTCACAAAATTTTACAGTGAATAGTAAAATTTCATGAAAAATGGCCAAAGGTCATTCTAACTTCGCTTTCTTTAGCAACTAATGGGCTAGATGGATGTACTAGCTACTTCTACCCCAAAATAATATGCTGCATGATAGGAGTTTGTATTCAGGATTACAGATTAGCCCCGGAAAGCCCCAAATGCATCTTTGGACCCATATAGGGCAATTTAGAATGAACCAAGGCAGGGACCATACATTTTTGGGGTCCTTGGACCATGGGGGACCAGACCCATGTGGTCCCACCAGCCACCGTGCAAGATGGCCGGCGATGTCATTGCTCGTTCTGCGATGCATCGCCATCCGGTGGGGCCCACTTGAGGTAATTTTTGGGTGCACGCCCTATTTTGGGTGGTGTACCCCTCCCATGTATGGTCCGTCTGAAGAAAACTCTAAATATGGGTACTTCCTTCACAAACAGCCCCTTCCCTAGTCCCATTTTCGTTTTCAGCTGCCCTATCCCAAAAATCGTGATTTCAAATCACTCCCAAATCCTTCCTTGGCCAAAAACGACTACTCTCCATCACTCCATTGCTTTTTGCAGCCCAGACAGCATTCAATCATACATATCTATGTTGCATAAATAACATTTTGGAACTCGGGAGTTGGGTTTTTACTCGACCCCCCGATTTTCGGGATGTTACATATAGGTTATAGGTTTAGGTTTAGGTTTAGGTTATAAGCTATAGGTTTAGGGAATTGAGAATAAGTTAAGGTTTAGGTTTAGGAAATTGGGTTCGGATTCATGATTGTGTTTAGGTTTGGGATTGGAGAATAGGTTTAGGTTATGGTTATAAGTTTTGGTTCAGGTTATAGGTTAAGGTTTAGGTTTAGGTTATAAGTAGAGGTTTTGGGATTTGGGAATAGGTTTAGGTTAAGGTTATATGTTTAGGTTTAAGTTATAAGTATAGGTGTTGGGATTTGAGAATAGGTTTAGGTTAAGGTTATAAGTTTAGGTTAAGATTGTAAGTATAGGTTATAGGTTTAGGTTAAGAGCGTGGTCCCTACAAATACAGATATAAATACGGCCTGTCCAAATGGCTAGGCCCTTTCAATGCGGTCCATAGGAAATGGATAACTTCATCATTGTCATAACAGCAGTTCCCACCTTCCATGGACCCCCGCTCATCCGGATAGCTCCGACGCACATCCAGGTCTACTCCATTAATTTTGAGTAAATACATAAACATGGTCTATCCAAATGGTTAGGCCCCTCCAATACTGTCCATATGAAATGGACAGCTTCATCATGGTCATAACAGCGGTTCCCACCTTCCAAGGACCCCCACTCAACATCTGAATAGCTCCGACGCACATTCATGTCTGCACAATCAATTTCGAGCAAATACAGATATAAATACAGTTTGTCCAAATGGCAAGGCCACTCCAATACTGTCCATAGAAAATGAACAGCTTCATCATGGTCATAACAGCGGTTCCTACCTTCCAAGGACCCCCGTTCGACATCTGGATAGCTCTGACGTACATCCGGGTCTGCTCATTTAAATAAAATCAAGTCCAATCAACAATCTGACTTGGAGGATTTAATTAGCATTGTTGACGACACCTCGAATCTTGTTTTAGGGCCTAAAAATTCAAAATTAGATACAAAAATTAGAAAAACTAAAGAAATTTAAGAAAGATAGTCAAAGTCCATGTGAATGAGCACAAGTATGCACATACATATGAATTCTGAAAAGCTATTGCATATCACAAAATAATAATAATAATAATAATAATAATAATAATAAATAATAAATCCTTACATTTGGATATTCAATAAAATGGGTTAGAATAAATTCATTTACCTAATTCATGGAAACCTTGCATTTGGATATTCAACAAAATTGAATTGTAATAATTTAATTTAGTTCAATAAACTTAGATTTTTGAGAAGGATTTAATGCTTTTAAATCCATGGTTTTTTGGAAAAGGACCATTTCCTGGACGTCAAATTCAACGTGGAAAGTAAGATGGTTAATATTACTTTTCACAGTGCAAAGTTGCAGTTATGTCTCTTCTTTACCTTTCATTTTTTTCTTAACAAGAAAAACCATATTTATTAATATTCCCATTTTTCTATTTTTCAAAAGAATGAGTTCGGACTCTGAAAGCATCAGCATTAGCACTCGTACTTTCAGCTCAAACCCTAACCAAGGACTTTAAATTTATCAAGTACTCATAAAAATTCATGCATTGCATTTTCTGTCTATGTGCATGACGACCATACTATTAAGATCAATCCTCTTATCTTCAGTTACAGAAACTATTGGATGACAGATTATGTAACATACAGAGTTGGTCTAGTCACTTATGCAATTAGGGAAGGTTCAAAATGGCCAGATTTCCACATCAAGCATCAGTTGCATACATATGATACAGAATGACAAAAGTGTCACCTTCAACATGACTGTCAAACAAGTTTCCTCACCAAAAATTCATATCACAAACCATCATGGCATGCTCTTTCCAATTCCCAAGGTAGTTTTTCACAGTACCCTTTGTAGCCATCAAGCAACTCAACCCATAAAGACCAGGATAGCCTAGTAGTACTGTAAGTTGGAATATGAAAAATGGTTTTGGAAGAGGGGAACCAAACGTTCCGCTTGAAATTTTAGCCCGGTTAGATTTCATCCAGATGTGTTGCATCAGATAATGTTGACTACTGCATCATCTATGAGATTTTCAATGGATTATTTTAGTTCACCTCTTAAAGTTTGCAGTTGGTGATTATCTCTCCACACATTCAAGTATCTGATAACTTAGCATGTGTCTGATTAATGGATCGTGACATGCTAAATTCACCAACAGAGGCCTATAGATAATACTGTAACTTCATGAATCCTTGGTATGATCAAGCCCTCATATCCCTTCTCACCACCTTGCCTCAGGTCCCCTCATCCTCCATTCAGGTGCTTTAACCTTACAAAAGTTCCCCTTCTTATCAAAGTTGTCCCCGGCTTTTGAGGCACATGGTTGAACCATCTTAATTTTCTTTGTATTTGTTTACCTACCATTGGGCTACTCTAAGGCCGCTAGTTAGAATAACTTATGCCCAAATTTTATTTTATTTTTCAAATGCATTGATTTCCATCATCATGGATGGTGGGTAGTTCTCAGGGAAAATAGGTTCTTCCGCTGGGTGAGAGCTGTTGAAACCCCCTCATGCACAAAGGTATCTGCTAAGAGGGATCATGCATTCGTTTCCTTCCATCTATCTACAAACTTGAAGGGAAATGAAAGAAGAATATCATATTAAGATCTAGTCAGAACATCTCTACGATTACAACACTGCAGTCATTGAGGGATATCCCAAGATCTTGTATTGAGGTAGAGGAGAGGGTTTGAGAATATCCAATTTAAGCTCATGAGTGGTATTCAAGTCAGCATGAAGAAGTGTTAACATGTGATTAACTTCAACATATGGTGTGTGAAATTAGTGGTGTAGATTTGTTATTTTGCATTCTGTTGTGATCAATTTGTACATATGCACATGAAGGATGTCTTTAGACCGAAATGGAAGGGAGAGTAGTGTTTTCAACTTGAAGATTTATAGAAGCACATCTTAAGACTTATGTTTGTTTTCGGTGAAACACTGGACAACAATGGATTTTCTACACATTGAGAGAATCCATGTTTTTAAGTGATTATGTTGTTTTATAACATAGATATGAAAATTGATCAGGGAGGACCGCTGCTAGATAAGTGAGTGCATACTTCATCAGTTTCTGTGGGTGGTCACATTGATAAAAATAAAAAGGAAATTGTCTGGGTTGATGATTTAATCCACTGATCTTCTACAGGTTATTGAAAACATATGTTTACTGTTTCTTCTGAGCATCATGGGTTTGTTAAAATTATTAATATGTACAAATGCCCATTTTCTTCATCAGAAAAAATGCTGAGGTTAAAGATTTTCAAAAGACACAAATGAAAAAAAAAACCCAGTAATTCCATTTTTAGAACAGAGCAACCAATCCCCATGCCTAGTCAAATTAGAACATGATCCTGTCCTAATAACTTATAAGTCTTTGAAAATAAGGGAATCAGTGGGACCCTATGTGCCTTTATTTACTTGGGGGTGAAAATTGTTAGCATCAAGAAAGCTGTAACCCATGGCAATTGCAAGCATCTCACCTATTGTTCTGTAAGTTGAATGTAAAGGATCTTATGGTTCATCCACTAGCATGAATGTGATAAAAAACTTCTCCACATGCACCTATACACGGCTTGGCATGTCTGTGGGAGCCATACATCAGATTACCTCACAGTGAAGACCTGGCCAAAAAATCAGGCCGGTTAACTAATCAGGCAGGCATGTGCATGTTGAATGTGAACCATTAGTAATTTATTACTACTACTATAGCTATTATCATTATTGAATTGCCTATTATTTCATACATGTATTGTCACGCCCCGAACTCGAAAACCGGGATCACAAAATTCCCGATCGCCGAATCCGGCGCTGACAGCCTTTGTAGTACCCCATTCTCGGCTCACGACACCCATACGCTAGGTTCCGATCCTGGAATGCTACAAGGAGGATTTCTAATCATCAATTTAACTTGTAATGAGCATAACCATGAGCGTAATCCATGAACAATAACCACAAGAACACCATAAAAAAATTCACTATGATAAAAAACTTTAAATACAATGCATTTGAAGGGAAATGCAAGATAATGGTAATAACAAAACTCTAGAAGCTCGACTGCACGCTCCAACTGTGGTGAAGTTACGGCTACGTCCTGATGTCACCTGCACGCATCAATCGTGCATAAGCTTATAGAAAGTTTAGAGGGTGGTGTAAGTGTGTGCACAATATAAGCGTGCTCAGAATGTAAGGTCAGAGTAATGTAGAATCATGCTGATGCGTGCATGAATGCAATCAGTTGTACCAAGGCTATGCGGTACAAGATATGAATGTAATTAGCCATATCAAGACCATTTGATGTGAAATGCAGCTCAAGCATGCCAAATTCACATATAGCTCATCAATACCAGTATAGTTCTCATTCTGGATAATTACCAAGGTTTAATACATTCAAAATGGCACTGTCGCTCTCCTAGCCGCACAGTCTAAGTAAGTGTAAGAAACCTCACTATCTGCCTAGCCAATAGTCTGTCAATACCTATCCGGCACGTCAATAGCGGACCCATTCATGAGCTAGTCAAACTCAGCCTAATATTGTCCCTTTCTCTCGGGCGAGTAAGGCCACACCCCTTTCCAACCAACCACGACATAGTGGGAGATGCGGCCTCTTGATATTCGGCCCTCGTGTGCTCATATACCCACTCGATCTCGACATTAGAGTCATCCTCTGGTACCATCAGGTTTAAGGACTTTCACCCAGGGGACATCTATGGCGCCCCAATTACTTAGAACAAGGTTTCTGATATCCAACTAGCCAACCACGGTGTGTCTGTGGAGGCTATGGCCCCGATGTCGCTAGGGCATATCACAATCACACAAATACAAGTGCATGTATCACACTATCAGTCATGCAACCATCCTACGTGAAGTACGCGCTCATGTAGGGCAACTCCACCTTTCAGGGAGCCCGCAAACAGTTTGCCCGAAGGCATATGCTATGATCAGTCACTCCTCATCTCAAGCATACATATGATGCATATGATCATAAATCATGGGGTGACACTAAACTTATGATATGATAATGGGCTCTTCTCAAAATGAAGATGGGCCTAAACAGCCTGCAGACTACAAATATGGGCCTATCAATGGGCCTTACGAAGAGTGATAATGCGGACATTTAACCAACATCATCCATACAATGTGGACGTCAAACCATCATTGTCCCTAAGAATTAGCCTGCTATAAAGGTCAACCCATAAACCATGGGCAATCACACTTCAATGGGCCTTATATATGTCTTATTGGGCCTCGACCCATGAGCCTCCAATATATCAAACGAGCTCATAACATGGGTCTCCAATATGTCAAAGTGGGCCTCAACAATGGGCCACAAGTACATCAAAATGGGCCTAGTCACATGGGCCTTATATATATCAAAATAGGCCCATCCTTATGTATGTTTGAGACCCAACTTGTCCATAGGTTAACATAAAGATGAAGTGAAAACCAGAATATGGGCTTGATTGGGAACTACTGTGGCCCTTAGAAGTTTGAATGGTGGACGTCACTGTCCACAACTCTAAATGATGAGGTCCACTTGATCATTAGATCTGACTTATTTTTACTCTTAAGCCCATAAGACAAGTTTTTCAAGTGGTGAACGGTTTGGATGCAACGCCTACAACATGGTGGGTGCCATAGGGATGGACGACATAGATAAATCGCGTACCTCGTGGTGGAGGTCCTCATTGAGAGGTGTGGATACAATACATACATTAGTGGGTCCCATGTGGGGCCCACCATAATGTTTATTTTCCATCCAAACTGTTTATAAGGTCGCATGGACCAGGGAGCCCACAGAGATGTTTATTTTTCACCCAACCTGTTGATTGGGTCACACGGGCCAGGGGGGCACTGGAATGTTTATTTTCCACCCAACCGTTCATTGGGTCATACAGTCAGGGGCCCACCGTAATGTGGTTCACAAATCCACTCCACTCATTATGCATGTCCCACTTGGCTGAGGGTTTAGACCAAGTTTCAGCTGCATCTAAATTTCAGATAGGCCCCACCAAGTGATTTTATACGTTTTAGGCATGTCTTCACATGATTTTAGATGGTATGGCCCACCTGAGTTCTGTATATGGCTAATTTTTGGGACAGGCCATTTTTAGAAGGGGGGCCCCACAATGGATGATGTTGATGTTCGAAATGCATCACGGTGGGGCCCACAGCTGGGGCCGTGAGGCCCAGCTTGTTCGTCCACCCGTGCGCCTACTTGCGCTCTAACAGTGGCAGCGTCAGCTGCTGCATATGTTTTTTTTTTTTCCTACAGAAATGCTTAAGTGGGGCCCACATCAGCAAGATCCACTCCGTCCACTCACTCTTACGGCCCATAACAAATACAGCGAGCCCAATATTGGGCATATTTATGGGCATGGAGACAATAGGGTGATTTTTAACTGTAAAAAAATAGTTTTCTATTTCATGGCCTGCCAAAACCTCAGATCAGCCTTGTTTTTAGGATCAACGCCTAAAATGATATGGAAAATGGAATGGACGGTGTGGATTGTATACATACATCAAGGTGGGGCCTGCAAGCATGGTCCACCCCAAAGTAACTTCTTTTTTTTTTTTTAGCTTGTCAGTACACGCCCATGTCTGCACACGCACTCCATGTTAGCCACCACGCCCGTCCAGCGTCCAGGGATGCTGGACGGCATGGATAAACACATCATTGTGGTGGGTCCCATATGGATGTAGCCCACACATTAAGGTGGGTCCCCCATGAACGTGGCGCGCCTGATATTTATGTTTTCCTTCCATCCGGGTCCGTTAATGAGCTAGATGGCAAAGATTCATCACATTCATCCAATGGGTCCCACATGAAATATATGATTCATGGTGGGCCTCACTCACCCCTTCATCATCATCACCATTCAAAGAGAGAGAGAGAGAGAAAGACGGTGATAGAGGGACCCCGCCACTATGGGCCCCTCATGGATACATCACATACATCAAAATGGGTCCCACCAACAAGTGGGCCCTCAAATCATGAAATCAATAGTAGAAACTCAAAGATCACTCACCTCTAGGCCTTCTTGCTCCCTTGGTCTTCTAGGCTCCTTATCTTCACCTTTGATAGAGGTTGATGGGATTTTAATGGTGTGGATGAGAGATAAGGGGGGTGAGGAATGTGGGCCACACTTGTTGTTGTGGTTTGGGAGAGGAGAGAGCTTGGACGTGGGGTGTTGGAGAGTGTTTTGAGAAATGGGAGAAAAAAATAATAAAATGGATGGTTGGAATGGTGGGGTGTATGGAAAGTGATGGGGAAGCATGGGCTTAGTTGAATATTTGTAAAAGAGGGATGGTTAGATTTGAAAGTTGATAAAGGAGGGATGGTGAGAGGAGAGAGAGAGTTGACTTTTGAAAAGGGATGGATGGGTTGCAAGTACTTGGGTAAGGCTTGTACTTGACATTGATTGATAGGACATCTCATAGAGATTCCCTCGAAATCCGCAACACTTAGCGTTTTCTTCGAATTGAACGCAGACCGACATCTTCCAGCCTAGGTATCGGTTCGATACGCGAGTCATGGCATTGGAAGCGCGGCGACGACGCGATCGCTATGATACAGATTTCAGTTTGAGCCGACTTCGGTATGCAGGACTCGGCTTAGGATCGCACGCAAACATCAGAAACAGGTCGAGGATTGCTAGAATTTGACTAGAGGGACCGCGGAAGCATACGAAATGGCACGGACTAGGATACGGGTCTTACATGTATCGCCTACCTGCTGACTTGACTGGCTTAACTTTTGGGTTGGATCATCCAAACAGAAAGGATCACCTGATGCACGACTTAGATGTCCCAAACATGCGCCACATTCGTGTGGCCACATGTAGAGGTTCATGTAAAGCTCTACAAACAACAACATAAGAATCACAAAGATACTAAGATAGTAGATAAAATTTCAAAGGATAGCTTAGGTAATATTAGCTCAAATTTAAGATTTGAGTATCACATAATATTATCTCTCCTTCCATGATAAAAATCCATAAAATAAATGATTTCTAACAAGATAGCATTGAAGAAAAAAAGATAAATGTACTGTTTACCAATACAGAGGATATGACAGATAAGATTACACAGACAATTCATATGAACTTGGAAATAGATTGATGCTGGTTAGTTGAATCAACTGCATGACAATTGACAAATGCATACTTTCTTCCAAGAATCACAAAGGAATAAGGATACAAGAAGTCAATCTGTACTTGGCTAGTTTCTATGGTTTTTGAAGCATTCAGCACAGTAACAAATTTACAACATTCCAACTACAGTAGAAATAGAAAATTACAATGTAGTTTTCCTTCAACATGTCTAGTGATGTATAGCCGTTCTCAATTACCAGGATATAAGTTATGCTAAATGCGGTGATCTAGAAGACTAGATGATTACAATAAAAAAACACCATTGTTGGAACATCCCAGCTACCCAATAGTTTCACTCCTTTTTCCAAGCCAATTGATTTATTTTTCTTAACCATCTATTCATAAACATGGGAGATCTAAATGGACCTCTATGATCAGTGGTTATGATCAGAAAACCATGGGCCTCATGCACATGGATGCTAGCCACATCATGATGCCTCAAGAATCTATAATTTCTCTACATGTGGAAGCACCTAGCAAGCAAAATTCAAGTACGGATATCTCTTGAAAAACATGTTTTTCCATTTCAATGTTTTCCACAGATCATCAAACTAAGATGGAATTGGTTATTGCACCAAAGATCATGAAAAATCAAAATAACAAAAAGTGGCAATTCAAGTAGTGAGATGAGAATTGAATTAGGCCTTACGATTTCCCAGACCCGCTAATGCCCATAATCACAATAGCAAATCCTGAAAACCCAATAAATCACAAACTGAGTGGATAGGATTACAAAAAATAATAATTTAAAAAGGCAAAAGATGCAGAATTCAGTACATGAAGAGTGTATTCAATTAAAACTCTTAAAGAAGATACAATTTGGTGCAACCTATGATCACATGCATCCATCATCCAACCTGTTCATTATGGAAACAAAATAAAGAATTGGATGACAATTGCATTGGCATTTATATAAACACCTCACCATTAAATCCACGGACAGTTGCAACAACAATGTCTTTGGTTCGAGCTTTGTAAACTTCCGCAGTCTCGTAGTCTTCTCCAAATATCTGATATGAGAATTTGAGAGATTGAGATAAGAGCATATAGTGGAAAGACACGCCTGCTAACACAGGGCGCTTGTTTACAGTAATTAGGACCATTGATTTTGTGCACCACCACATGAATGGGCCATATCCAATGAGTTTGGACTGACATTCAATAAGTAAAACCTATATGGTGACAACTACAATCTTCAAACTATGGCCCATCCAAGTTGTGGTCCACCAAATCAATAGCCCTAATCACCATACATGTTTGCATTGGGAGAAAGGAAGAGAAGATTCGACGGAGAGTGAGACATACCAAAGTCAAATTTGGTGGAATGGTTGGAGATTCAGATGGAATTGCCGGAGATTCTCCAAGGGCTGGATTTTGCGTTCTCTGGGACAGGGGTCTTGCTTGAATTGGGGTTTGAGATCAGTTAATTTGGGGGTGTGTGAGGCCGAGGAGGATCAGGATGTTGGAGATTGATGGAAGAAATTTGAGAGAGAGAGAGAGAGATTTCAGATCCCCCTGCAATTTGCACATTCTCACAAGCAACTGATAAGATAATGTATAAAATGTAGGTCACACTGAGCATAGACAGTATGGCCCACCTGATGGGCGACCTAGATCTAACGGACAACCAAACATACACCCATATGAGCGATTGGTAAGACCAATAGATACAATCTAAGAACGACGAAAAAGAACCAACACAATCAACACTGCTTGAGAATTATAATCAAGATAGTTTGAAACTCTGAAAAATGAGAATGGCCGCTACCTTTTTTGGGTAGGATTCCCTCGAAGGAGTTCGAGTGTAGATCGTCGATGCCCGCTACGTAAATGATGTATTTACCCTCCGATCCTCTGCAAATTTACCAATCAAATATAGAAAAAGAAAAGGAATTTGAGAGAAGTGAAACGAGGAGAGAAAGAAGATGATGACGGACCATTAGGGATTCGACGAGGGGTTCCATCTCGACGAGGTTCTTGAAGAGAACTCTATCGACATTTCCATTATTTTCAGGGGCATTTGAGGAAGCTGAAGAAGATGAGCGTTGTTCTTCCGAGAGCCATGAGTTCGGATCTTCCCCAAAGCTTCCGTTCTCACAGAGATGGATGGAATGTTGCTGCTATGGCTCAAACATCTCTAGGAATTTCTTCAAGCTGAATAAACCCTAAAGAGAGAGAGATTTGGGCACGATTTTGGGGCAAGATTTTTTTTGGCTTCTGGGCGCAGGTTTTATACCCCACACGAATTTGGGGTGGGATTTCTTGAAAGTTCCAATGCAAGGATGTTGGGTGGGTCCCACCGAAATATATGTGAGAAATCCATTCCATCCATCCATTTCAAGAGCTCATTTTAGGATGTGCAACCAAAAATGAGGTGGTTACAAAACTCAAGTGGGTCACATAAGAGGGGAAAAGAGGGAAAGAAATTCCTACCGTTAAACCTTCCTGGGCTCCACCTTGATGTTTATATGCTATCCAAACCTTCCTGGGCCCAAATGTCATACTAAAATGATCTGCAATAGAGAGGGGATGAACGGAATGGACGAAGAACACATATCATTGTGGGGCTCATAGAACACCCCGTCGCTGGTGAGAACGGATTGGTTACTCCCCCTGACACCATCCAATGGTCGGTGGTCGGTGCTATGTGGGCCCCACCATGATGTATGTGTTTCATCCATGCCATACATCTATTTTTAAAGATCATTTTACAGTATGAGTCCAAAAATGAGATATATCCAAATCTCAAGTGGACCACATTACAGGAAACAGTGTTGAATGAGGGTCAACCATTAAAAACATTTTGGGGGCCATAAAAGTTTTGGATCAAGCTGATATTTGTTTTTTCTCTTCATATGGGCCTTTATGACCTAATCAACAGATTGGATGTCATATAAACAGTATAGTGGGCCTTAGGAGGATTTTAATGGTTGAGATCCAATCACTATTGTTTTCATGTGGTGTGGTCCACCTAAGATTTATATCCCTCTCATTTTTGGGATCAAGAAATAAGATGATCTGTAAAAATTCATGAATGGAATGGATGAAACACATACATCATGATGGGGCCCACAGAGCACCGACCATCAGCCACGGAGCTGGTGTCAGGGGGAGTAGCCAGTCTGTTTCCATCATTGGTGGAGGGGGAGTAGGCAATCTGTTCCCCAAGGAATCAAATAGAATGCGTCCTACCCAAACATTATTTTTTTCCTATGGTGTGGTCCACCTAAGATTTATATCCCTATAATTTTATTTTTTTTGTAAATTACTGAAATGATCCGTAAAAATGGATGAATGGAATGGACAAAACACATACATCATGGTGGGCCCCATGAAGCATCGACCACCAGCCACGGGGCTGTTGTCAGGGAGAGTAGCCAATCCGTCTCCTATTTTTTAAGTCTTGTGGGGCCCACCGTGATGTATGTTATTTATCCACTTTGTCCATTCATTTTAATGGATTATTTTAACAGTCGATCCAAAAAAGAAGTCAATCTGTGTGCCCCACCATGATGTATGTATTATATTAACACCATCCATTCATTTGGAGAGATCATTTTATGGGATGATTAAAAGAATGAGTCAGATCCAAATCTCAAGTGGCCGCACCACCGAAAATAGTGGGGACAGTGAAACCCACCGTTGAGACTTTCCTAGGGCCACTATGATATTTATTTGAGATCTAACCTGTTAATAAGTTAAAAAAAGACATGGATGTAGAGAAAAATCAAATATCAGCTTGATCTAAGACTTCTATAGCCCTATGAAATTTTTTATTAGTAAGCGTTCAATCCCCACATTTATTATTATTATTATTTTTGTGGTGGATCAACTTGAGATTTTGATCTACCTCATTCTTTGACCCATGCCCTGAAATGATCTATATAGATGAATTTTTGTGGTGGACATTATTGTGGCACTATATAGGCCCCACCTAAATGACTATAGCTGTGACTCTTGTTTCCTATGGTGTGTTCCACCAAATTGTTTACAACCTTTAGCAAAGAAAATTTTCATCGCTAAAAGTCTCATTCACATTTTTTAGCTACGAAAATTTTCGTTGCTAAAAGAAAACCTTTCGTTATTTTTAAAAAATTGTTTACAGCCTTTAGTGACGGAAATTTTCATCACTAAAAGTCTCATTCACTTTTTTTTGCTACGAAAATTTTCGTAGCTAAAAGTAAACCTTTCATTTTTTTTGAAAAACTGTTTACAGCCTTTAGCGACGAAAATTTTCTTCGCTAAAAGTCTCATCCACGTTTTTTAGCTATGAAAATTTTCATAGCTAAAAGTAAAAAGATTGTGCTTTTAGCGATGAAAATTTTCATCGCTAAAAGTCTCATTCACATTTTTTAGCTACGAAACTTTTCGTGGCTAAAAGTAAACCTTTCGTTTTTTTGAAAATTTGTTTACAGCCTTTCGTGACGAAAATTGTCGTCGTTAAAAGTGACTCTTAGCGATGAAAAGAACTTTTATCGTTAAAGTTTCATTGCTAAAAACCATTTTTCTTATAGTGCATGTATTTGTGATCTATTGAACCGGTTGGATGACAAATAAAAATCACTATAGGCCATAGGAAGATTTCAACGGTGGAAATCATTATTCCCACTGTTTCCTATGGTATGGTCCACTTGAGCTTTGGATATGCTTTAATTGTGGACTCAATCACTAAAATGATCTGGAAAAATGGATTGATGGTGTGGATAAACCATGACTTTGGGCCACGAGCTTAAAAATAAAGTCAATCCATGACTTGGGTGAGCCACACCACATAATATAGTTGAGAGGGTTACCCTCCCATTAAAACATTCATAATCATTTATTGGGCCCACCTAGATGTGGTTCAAAGATCTAGCCCATTCATTATGTGTGTTCCACTTGGATAAGGAGTCAGCCCAAGTTTCATACACATCCAAAACTCATATGGGCCCCATCAATTAAATGCTTTTATGTGTTTTAAGGATGTCTTCACATAGTTTTGGATGCTATAGCCCACCTGAGTTTCGTATACGATTGATTTTTGGACTTAAAGGAGACACATTAAATGCATGGTGTTGATGTTCTACATACATCATGGTGGGGCGCACACAGATTAACTTCATGGGAAGTTCCCATGAGGTGACCTTATAGTACCATTTCACTATTTAGGTAACTCCTTCATGGGTGTTACTCTAACCGTGTAGGGCCCACATTGATATATTTTATGTATATCGACACCATCCATATATTTTTCCATCATATTTTAGTATGTGATTTCAAATCATAAGAACTCAATAATCTCAGGTGGGTCATACTAATCAAAACAATGATGAATAACTATTAAAAACCTTTTGAAGGCCACAAAAGTTTTGGATCAATTTGATCTTTGTAGTTTACCTTCATCTAGTTCTTTTCATTATCAATAAGTTGGATTGCAAATAAACATTACTAAAACCTTACGATGGGCTCTTTATAATTTTTAATGTCAAGGTACTATATTATCATTCTTTCCATTGGTGTGGTCCACTTAAGATTTAAATCTACACAATTTTTTATTTCCGACCCAAAAATGGGTTGTAGAAACATAGGGGCGACAAAGATATACAACATCAAAATCTCACTTTTTCTATCTAACTTTTCAATTTTTCTTGTCAAAATACAAAATTTAGTTTTCTTTTTTAAAATATATATTTTTTTATAATTTATTAATTTTTCACAATTTTGTTTAATTTTTAAAATTTTCTTTTTCAAAATATCATTTTTTAAATCTCACTTTTGTTATATAACTTTTTAATTTTTCTTGTCAAAATACAAAATCTAGTTTTCTTTTTTAATATATATATTTTTTTACAATTTGTCAATTTTTTCACAATTTATTTAATTATTTAAATTTTCTTTTTCAAATTATCAAAATTTTTTTTCAAAATTATCAACATTATTCAAAGTTCTTAATTTTTTTTTTCAAAATCTAGATTTTTATAAAATTACAGTTTATTTTTTCTAAAATTTATATTTTTCTTAAACATTGTTAATTATTTTTCTAAGCTTCTCAACTTTTTTTCTTTTTTTTTTTAAAATTCATAATTTTTTTGAGCTTCTTAATTTTTGACCTGAGCATTAGAGATGGTTTAGGACCATCTCTAATAGAGACAGTTTAGGACAGGGCTATAAGACGGCTAAGGACCGTCTCTATTAGAGACGATCTTTGACAGTTTCTAATAGAGACAGTTTTTGACCGTCTCTAAAAGAGAGTCTTTAACAGTCTCTAATAGAGAGAGTCCTAAACCGTCTCTAAAAGAGAGTCTTTAACAGTCTCTAATAGATACTGTCTTTAGCAGGGCTATAAGACGGCTAAGGACCGTCTCTAATAGAGACGATCTTTAACAGTCTCAGATTATAAGTAAAAGATGGCCAATGATCGTCTCTAATTCAAACGACCAATGACTGTCTCAGATGACGGCATATAAGACGATCAAAGATCGTCTCTAATGCGGACAGCCAATGACTGTCTCAAATGACTCATATAAGACGGTCAACGACCATCCTAAACGATTTGTGGACGTTCAAGTTTTTAAGACACTATTAAGGACGGTTAGTGGCTATTTAAAATTTTAGAGACTGTTTATGGCCGTCTCTAAAGCATCTTTAAACCAAGCAATTTTAGAGACGGTCCAGAACCATCTCGAAATTCGTCCTTTTTTTTTACATTTTTCACGTAGTGTGATCAGTTTAAATTGGTGGTTCCCTCTTGTAACAACTGTTTGAACAGCATTGCACAGTTGTTAGCTTTGATTATGGATAAATGCATGTGATTATGAAAATGCCTAGCTATATGTCCTAGAGGCGGGGTGAATAGGGCTATGCCAAATAAAACTTTTAACAGCAGAAATTAAATAAATACGATAGCCAACAAATAATATAAACAAATAACATTCCCTACGCGTCTCTCCTAGAGTTTTTCTCAGGACATGTCCTAAAAACAGATGAGGAAAAGAAGGATATCTCATGAGTCTTATTCGAATGCGGTTGACAGTGTATGCTAGGGTCTGGATTAGATCGATTATTTCGCATGTTATCGATGTTGTGAGCAAGTACCCTAACAAGCAATATAGGGTAGCAGTGAGATGGTAAGAAGTCTATCTTTTCTTTTGGGAAGACATGAACAAAGATGGTTGGACATGTGGATTTAGATCCGGCAGACATGATTAACAAGAATGTTCCTGCAGAGAAGTTCAAGTTCTGTGCAACTTCTCTGAGTTTGGCGTGGCGTAAAAGAAGGAAGAAGTGTGCATGAGAAGTGTTAACTGAAGCTATGATGTGATGCAGTTAATGTTATGATATGATGCAAAGATAAGAGAAGAGATCAAGGAGCTACACATTTGAAGATTGAAGACATGGTGGAGATTGTTGTCAGAGAATTCTTAAATCTTTTGGGTTACTCGACCGATCGAGCAAGCCACTCGACCAGTCATGGACTGGCTCGACTCGTTTTTTAACGAGTTGGGATTTTTTATTTCCAAGGTGCTTGACCAGTTGTGGGATGTGCTCGACCAGTCGAGGGTGCCACTCAACCGGTCGAAGACTCCGTACGACCAGTCAAGCTTACGTAAATTTGAGTCCGGATTTGATATGGACTATGAAAATTTGAGTTGGTTTTCGTAGAGGTGCAAAATGGGAGTTGCCTAAATTATAAATAGGTGTCGCTATGACTTTTCTAATGTATGAGAAAGAATTTTGAGGCTTCCTAAAGGTATTCTAAAGGGTTTTAGGGTTATCAAAGGGTGTAGCAAGGGTGAGATTCGAGGTTGTTTGAATCAGGTAAGTCCTCTCTCTCATTATAATTGATGGTTTCATAGTGGAATTCTTTTTCTTTGTGCCGTGGTTTTTTCCCACAAGGGTTTTCCATGTTAAATCTATGTTCTCTTATGTTTACTTGGTGCCATTGTAATGTTATCCTAGATTTAGATAAGTGTGATTCCATAGCATAAATCCCCAATAAAATGAATGATCAAGATCGTTTAATTGGGACTACTCATATTTTCTATTTGCAATCCCCATGTTTTGCTGATCATTTCATGAAATTCCATCTATCACGCAACGAAAGGCTTGGGAGGGATTGTAGGAAGATCTCTTATAAATGATTGCAAGCTAGTTGTTCGACACCTTTTTCCGTTTGGACATTTTCTTCTCCTCTCTTTTTTTTTTTTTTCTATTTTTTGGTTTTTTTTTTTTTTGGTTTTTTTTTTTTCCAAAAAAAAAAAAAAAAAACAAAGAACTACTTAGACCAAAATAAAAGTTCAATCATGAGCCACTGAAACTACGACTAATCGATTGTAATTACTTTTAAAAAAGAGCTATAAATTATGATAAGAAAAGAAAATTTGACAATAATTGTGAGATAATTTGCTTGGTTTGTTGATGGGTATGAAACAACTTGCCTGGTGATTTCATCTTTTGTTTATAAATCCCTCTTATGGCTTTCTCTTCAAACATTCTCTTCTTTACTTCATTAGTTATGGCGGTTGAATTTTTGCCATGTTGGATGTGCAGGTCTTTCTATCTCTTCATATCCATCCAACTATTCTTTACCACTTGACCGCTTTTCACCTCCTTCTTGGCCACACCCCTCTTTTCGCTTGACCGCTTTCTGCATCTTAGACTTCTCGGTCATGCCCCATGCTATATATTTCTTATAACATGACATGTGTACTTTTCTAATTGGATCTCCCAAAAACATTAAAAAATATGGTACAACATTCTCCCCATGTCTCCTAGCCTTTGGTTAAAAAAGGTGAGAGCGACATTGATTCAGGTAAAAAACATCAAATTCAGCCATATTGGTCAAACTAGGCCATCTCGATCAAAAAACATTAAATTCAACCTTTTTCATTGAACTCAGTCATCTTGATCTAAAAACATCAAATTCGACCATCTGGTTTGAAAAAACATCAAATTTGGCCTTCTTTGTCGAATTCGATCATCTTTGATCGAAAAACATCAAAGTTGGCCACAACAATGGAGAGTGTCGGTCAATCCATTCCGGATAAAGCTTATGGTAGACTAGGGTAGTAATATGGCCAAAAACTTAGCCTATTACCTTTTAGACCAGTTGCATGCTTTGATCATGATCCAAATGGTGTAGTTCAACAACTGGTGGAAGTTCCAAACTTACCTGTTTTTGTCTTCTATGATACAGTGGATTTCTAGAGAATTAATCCCAAGTATACCCTAGTTTCTTTCTTTAGGAACAATATTCCTGACCTCCCGTTCATGTCACCTAAATTCAATATGCGTTGGAGAATTTCGTATCTACTAAACTGGAGCTGGATGAATATTCCATTGTGAAAGAGGTAATTATGGTGTTGGCGATAGATTTTCGATAAAACTAAGGTTGAGGCACGTTCTGTAGAGGTACAGTAGGTGCTCTTTAAGAAAACAACCTATTCAAACTTTTATCCCAAGTATCCATCTATTTGTTGAAAGTTTCATCCTAAATTTGTAACTGCTCGGCCTAAACTCGCAACTACTCCACATGACGTATCCCAGCTATCATTATCTCGAAAGGATCAGGCTGAGAAGATGATGCCTTGTCTTGGTTAGAAAAACTAGGCATCGGGTTCGATAATAAATTAAGTGCTAGTTGTGCGTGCAACTCCTCAACTAGTGGAGGCTCTTGAGTGGCAGAAGTACTGCGACCACTTCTTCGACTTAGTTTTTGAAACACAATAATACCTTAATAAATTGACTTTTTATAACAACCAAGTACTTTGAGTTCCACCGGGTAAGCTAAAAATTGTTCAGCACTTTTTTCAGTTTGGATTTTTTTTTTTTATGTTATTATTATTTTTTAAAATAATAATGAAGAATTGCTTATATTGGAATAAAAGTTTAGCGTATGAGCGTAGACTTAAATTATATGTAATCTATTATGACTATTTCTATGAAAGAGCTAACCTATAATAAGGAAAGAAAATTGTAAGATAATTGAAAAATAAGTTAATTAGCTAGTTTGATTGATATAAGACGACTTGCTCTATAGATTTCCTCCGCTATTTATATTTCTCTAATGCAACTTCTAAGCATTTTCTCTTCTTTATTTCATAGGTCATGAAAACTAAATTGTCACCACATTGATCTTCAGAGCTTTATCTCTTCGTTTCCCTATAATGGTTTTTTTTCCACTTGATTAATTTCTACGTCCATCTCAGCCACTTCCCTACTACAAGATAGCTGGCTTTACCAGCGGTCAAAACTACCGCCAAAAGCTTAGAAAAAAGCCAGCAAATCCTTTGCCCGCGGTCTGCTAACAGCCGGTAAAGCCTCAGTTGGTAAAGGCTTTATCGATGGTCAGGACCTTCACTGACAGTTGTGCTGGACGCCGCTAAATCATCAATTTTTTACCAGAAAAATTGGTCAAAAGCTACGGATAAAATCCATAGCTAAATATAAGACCATAGCTATTGGTAACATAGCTCTTTAAAACTTTGCTACGAATTATATCCATAGCTATAGAGGTCATGCCACCGACAATCTGTAGCCATAGAGAATATAAAAATTAAAATTGAAATTATTATTATTATTTTTTTTTTAAAAGGAAAGAAAAGAAGAAGAAAAGAAAAGGTGACCCACATGTATCCTATTTATTTATTTATTTATTTATTTATTTATTTTAACCTGTCTAAATAGCTAACATACCTTGGTTAATGTCAATGATCTCCTTATTGCCAATGATTGCCATTGTTTCCAGGGGCCTGGTTTCTTTTGTCAATCATTAGGGAGCTGTGTAGCAGTAAAAGGCATTAGCACCGGTTAGCAGTAAAAATTAGCTCACATTCCAAATCACCATTCATTGTGTTCTGAGTGGCTGTGACATGTAAAACACAGATCCGTCTTAAATTTGTATTGACATAATATAATAATGGCAGAGAAGAGGAAGTGCGCCAAAGTCATTTGTTTGAAGATAAAGCAGGGAATTTGTAAGACAATTAGAAACACTACATACACACACAAAAATAAAAAAGAAAAGATTTAAGGTCTAAGTCAAAAAATAGGCATAAAACAAAACAAAAATATAACTTTTTTCTAGAGTAATACTGTGACCATTGATTTTGGAGAAGTGGGGTCCATGTAGATAATCGAAACTGATGATCTAAAATAAACTAGGTTACCTTTAAAACATCCATTGTCAATCCTTATAGATTCTTAGAGCTAAGAATACGAACTCGAACATGACTCCCTTCCTTAAACTTTTCATCCAACTTGTAGATTTCCTCTCCAATCACATCAGATATCTGTGACCCACAAAAGAAGAATCTTTACATTTTCAGCCTGGGTTGTAACAACAACACCAGAAGGATCTTTAAATATGAACCAATCACAAAAAAAGAAGGCAATGCCTTCATCAGTATATTAAGAAAAGCTAGAGAGGAAAGAATTCAAAATTAATGCATGAATTGGTATGTAAATGTTATATCTACTTTTGCAATTGGTGAAATATTTGAATGTGGCCCATCATTTATATGATCTGGAATACACTTAGGGTGCAACAGTTAGACAGTAATGACAATTGTAGAGTGAATATGGGTGCAGAAATCTTGGGTTTTATCTAGTGACTTAAAAGAGCAAACCTGGCATTATTGATGATGAGATGAAGCCTCAAATCACAGAAGGTGCCCCTGTTTACAACCAGATAGAATGTCACTAAGAAGTCTAAGATTGGTCTGTATTTTCCCAATTCCTTAAAGGATTCTATGCATGATCAAAAAACAAAAGACAAACAGAATTTTAGAAAATGAAAATGAAGACAACTAGCTTCCTTTAGTTGTCCGTCCATTTCAATCATATTAAAATTTCATTGGTCTAAAATATTTCTGCAAAATGATAATAGCATGGCAACAGATGTAACTGTATCAGCAACTTGATGAAGACTTAAATCATGCTGTGTAATATACTTCATCAACAGAAAAAAAAAATAAAAAAATTAGCAACTTAACTCAGTAATCAAGTAACGGTTTTCTTCTTGCAACACATCCTCAAAATTTGAAGACATCTCTCCCATGAATTAGATATGCCCCTTCAAGGTGAGCCATGGGCTTAAAAATGAGGCCAATCCACAACTTAGGTGAGCAGCAACATAAACAATGGTTAAGAGTGGATGCACATCCATTGAAACCTTCTTTTTTTTTTTTCTTTTTTTTTTGTACAGCGGACCCAACGAGATGTGGTTTATACATCTAGGCCATTCACTGTGACTTAGATAAGGGGTCACAACAAATTTTAGGCTATTTCAAAACGTAGGTGGGCTCCAACAAATGCTTTTAAATGTTTAAGGCTGATTTCTCATAATTTCATATGGAGAATCCAAAAAAAACCAACAACAAGAAGAAAACTTAATGCCTAAGGAGAATCCAAAAAATAAAAAAAAAATTACTAAAAGGTATGACAGGAACTCTTACAACTTTCGAAGAATCCAATGACCGTATTGTCTACGGCCTTCTGAGGAGTCGGTGTTTCTTCCTGTCAAAAGAAAACAATCACAGTATAATAATTACCTTTCAGCAATTAGAACCCATATTCAAAAACCAAGAAATAGCAAATGAGAAAAATACCCAATAGAAATTCCATGTTCATTTGATTAGTTTCATGCAATTTCACACACCCAATTCATCCAAAAAATCAGAAACATGACTTGTATGAACAACAGTTCCATGAGTTCACCAAATACAATAACAGAATAACCATAATGATTTGAAGTAACCTGCATAAGATATCAAGAAATCAAAGCTTGAAAGAAAATACAGATTGGTAAAAATATAAATATACTAATGAAAACATGTGCACTTCGAAAATAACACAGGTTATAGCAAAACCTCAATTATGAGATGGCTTCTTCTGTTTGAGTCACCAAAAGAGGGGGAAATTGATTTCCATTTAATAGTTACATAGAAAACTACACTCATAACCAACTCTAGATGGAAATTTATTTCCTTTTAACAGTTAGAGAAAAATTGAAAGATTAGACCAAAACCAATTTAATGAAAGAGATGATATGACGTTCAACCAAAAAACTAAAGTATTAGAAGTGAAATTTCTTTTATTAGAATAATAAATGCATACAAAACATATATAATTTACTATTAAAACCACCTAGACCCAAACTAGACAGTACCTAAACTTGATTTAGATGGCTGCATCATCATTAAATCCACAAGCAAAACAGAATTTTTGGAATCAACACTAAATATATGAAAATTACACAGTAACTGTTGAGAATGCAAAATCTCTCTGATCTAAATATATGAGATAGGTGAACTTCTGCTCAACATTTTTTAACTGTCCATCTTCACCATACATGAATGCCAACTAGTTTAGTGAGGCCAAGAAACATGCTTGGTGGATCTATCTGATGGATGGATCTCACAAAGCAATACATGTGACATGATGGCAAGTCTTATCCACAAGAAACATATAAAAAAAGCTTTGTTACTAAACCCACCATTTTGGATGATATGCACAAATGACTCTAGAGGAAGGCCTAGAACAATCATGGCCATTAATGGTGAATGACCCCCAAAAGTAGCTTATGTAACCACAACTCAGGAACAAATGGAAGAGTTGGAACTAGCCCTATGTGCTGATGATTCTGGACCAGTTGCCAGATATCATTTAAATGATGGAGATGCTCTTGCACAAATTCTGAAAATATCATGAAGTCATCAATATAATGGTGATGAAATGATTTCAAATTTTCATCCAGACAGAGAACTCTTTTTCAGTCCAGATGGCATTACTAATCATTTAAAAAGCCCAATGGGTGTAGTTCAAGCCATTTTTTCGATAATGGGTAGTAATGCCATTTGGATTAAACATTCATTTTTTCAATCACATTCAATTGAGAATTTGATGCCTTCTATGCAATCTTAGACAATGAGATTTGTTGGAGTTATTAACTTGTCACTATGTTTTTTCTACAAACTTGATTAGAGCCTATGTATATACACTCTTCTATTTATTGACAACAATATTTGTCAGGCATTCACATCTTGTTATCATTCTTGGTCTCTTCCTCATATTTGTTCTTTCTAAATTGCACTTACAACGTATCTCTTCTTTCGAACATCTCAAAATCCTCATTAGCAATTCTCCAGTTTTTGAGGCTTTTGACATTAAATTTTTTGTATGCTAAACCTGAAAATTCTAGCATATGCACTATATAATCTATGCGCAGCATTCTTTGAAATGAATTCCTTCCCAAGTTTCATTTTAATTCATCAGGTGCTTGTGGGATGAATTGGTTAGGATGCAAAGTTGTAATCACTTCTTCATCTGTTGATTTTACTTCTTCTGATTGAGGGAAGTCCATTAGTTGCTGATTAAAAGGATTGACATGCGACTCTAGATCCATCACTTGATCATATGGATTAACATGTGACTGTGACTACCTTACTCCTTTAGAAAACAATAGAGATTGGACATTGGAATAAACATATGCCCATCCTCTTTTAGAACAACTAAAGAACCAAGATGGCATGGCAGTTGGAACAGTTATTTTAGCCTAATGCTAATTGTCTGCAACCAGTCATAGGTAGTCTGCCTTTAACAGTGTCAAGGGTAGTCAGCCTGATGCTGCAAGAGAATTTGGTCAGCTCCCAGTTGAGCATGACAGAGAAAATACTCATCAATGTATTAACAGTAAGGTTCTAAAAGGAGATTATATGAGTGAAGCACACAGCTGCTGCAAGGGAATGGAAATGAACCTGTTATTTGGGATATTCTTCAAGGGAAGCACTCAGCCTAACCAGTCAATTCTAACCTACAAAACAAATCTTAGCCATTAGCCATTGTTCCAGGTTTCATGAAACCAGATACAGCATTAAGTAACAATTTTTGAATTGCAAACATCTAGCTTAATCAAGATGAAATAACAAAGAGAAATAATGTAATAAGGAAGTTCAATATCATGTTTGGAACAGATATTTGTGGGCACAACACCAAAAAAGTCCATACCATTTTTTCACGCAATGGAAAGAATCACTTAACCAAGAAGGATGTTCCTTGTGAGCACATCATGATCATTTAAATGAATGCTTGATACGCAGAAAAGTTTTAGAGGAAATGCTGCAAACTTAAAATAAATTTGAGTCCTTTATATCTAGCCACAGCTCCTTCAAGAAAACAATCATCATGCATACTAGGTCTTGATACCTGTTCAAAGATAAAATAAGTAGGATAAGAAGAAGAAGTGAATGATTTGAGTCCTAGCACATCTATTTTAGAGTGAAGCATTCCTTTATAAATGAATAAGAAAGCTGAATAAGGAATCATGGAGCATGCAAGAGGTAAAGACAAAGGCTGTAAAAGGATCATGGATATTTCCATAAGCCAACATTCAAGTTAAAGTATTAAGAGGAGAAATTAAAAGGTTTTATAACAATGTTTTGACAGAACACAAACAATAAGTGCAATGATGGAAATGTAGGCGTAAATATTGGTGTTGCCCATGTTAGTCTGCAACAAAAAAGGGGTTAATCTTCATTTGACAGATAGATAAATTTTAGAATCCAGATATAAAGAATAGAGAGAGATATTGTCAGACCATGGCTTTCTTTGAATAGATGCTCCTGTAAGTGAAGGAGATGTTGGAAATGATGGCACTAATGAAGCCCATCCAGTTGAATGAAAGCTCAGTTAGAGATGTCATTGACACACCTACAGTCTCCAAGTAAAATTAAGTCATTTTGAATGCAGTAAAATTGCAATACACATAATACTTAGTACCGGTGTTTTAAAACCTAGACTCGACGGAACAGTTGGACCAGAACCGGCCACAAAAATAGACTGGATTCCCAAAAACCCTGGTCAATTAATGTCTAAGTTTTTTAATATTGATAATTGTAAAATCACCCAGCGGATTATGAACCTACTACACTCACATAAGAACCAGGCATATCAAATAAATATCATCCAATATTTTAAGCATGATTTCTCATAATTTCATATGGTATAGCCCACTTGAAATCTCATAATTTCGTCTACTTCCATGAAACAACAATTTTCATCTATCATAGAAATGTGAATAAGATAACAATGATAAACAATTACAGTAGAAAGAAGTGCTAAAAAACTTCCACATAATAAGAAAAATGATCAATGCAAGTCATAGTATAGAAACTAACAAAAAGAAAACCAAATTGAGAAATGCATCAAGCTATGCAACAATAACATATTCATTAAGTACATTAGCCAGGAAAGCTCAAGGTTTTATCCAGTTCACAACTTTCAGAAAAATTATCAAACCATGTCACTAAAGCCCAAGTATTGGGTCATGAGTGAATTCCATGTAGTTGTAAGAAAAGAGAGAACAACAAAAGCTTCTGAGCTCCTTGATTCTGCAACAACCTGCATTTTAATGTAATTGCCTCGAAAAATCTCTTTCCTCAAGCACCATGAAAACATTAAATATGACAGATGGAGATTAAGTTATTATTAGGAATCCGATACCAACTTCAAAGATAAGCCTAAGTAGGTATTTTCCTCCAAAGTTTCACATGGATATCCTTGATGAATATTTTGGAAATGAAGCAAATCAGACTATGAGCTTAAATCCTACTCAAGTTCCTCATCATCCATCTTTCAAATTTATTTGGTATTTTGTCTGTTCAAGAGCTATATAAGTCTTCAATGATTTATGCACTAACGCACGATGATCAAGAAGCCTTTTTCTTTGACAATTGAAATGAGGAGCTTTTATCGGTTACAAAATTAAAATTGAAACTTATAAGCAAAACATTTTATACCGCAGAATTTCAAATGCCAAGAATAATTAATTTCAGCAAATCATACCTCCATGTATTGAAGATCATAGCATTTTACACAGGACCCAAATAGAACAACTTCTTCATATGTCCAATTACGATTGGCATCAACATGAATTTTTATGAGGTGCCCAACTTTCTGTCTAATTTCATGAACAACAGCAACATCTTCAAAAGGATTTTCTCGACGAGCAACCTGTAGAGGAAGGATTATTCCATGGATAATTAAAATTTTCCTAAATGCTATTAAAAGTGTAAGACCCGCATCCTATCTCGTACCGTTTATAGGCCTTCGCGGTCCTCCTGGTAGAATTTCGGCAACCTGCGATCTGATATTGGCGTTAGCGCGCGATCCAGAGTCGTGTCTTGCATTCCAGATTCGGTTCAACCCGAGACTTGTACCCTTGCAACCGCGCCGTCGCTGCGGTTCCGATGCCGCATCTCACGCGCCGAGGAGATACCCAGGCTAGGAGATGTGGGCCCGCGTTCAGTTCGAGAAAACACCGCACGTTGTAAGTATCAAGGAAATCTCTACGAAACATCCCATCAATCGTATCAATCAAAGTACACATCACCAATTAATGCCAAGTACAACCACCCCTCCCCAAATGTCAACATTTCTTACAACAAAGTACATTCTTACATCACTCACCATTATTTCTCTCCCATCACTCTCTCTCTCTCTCTCTCATTTCTCTCTCATTCTCCATGTAAGAATCGTCCAAGCCTCCATGAGAGGCCTTGTGTGGCCACTTCCTAACTCCCATCTCCACCATCCATGATCCATCTCAACCGTTAAATCTCAACCATTGGAGCTTTAAAAGGCGTTCATGGAAGAAGTAATCCAGGAAGATCAAAGGTGGGTGCTCCTTTCTCTCTCTCTCTCCCTCTCTTTGTATTTATTTATTTTGTGTGGCTGTGTGGCCCACTTGGATGGACCCCACCATGAAGCATGTTTTGGACCCAAGTAGTTTGTAGGTGAGGCCCACTTTATATGTGTTGTTACACACCACCCAACCATATGGTGGCCCACCTAAGAAGGGCCCACCTTAAATGTTCGTTTGAGCCAGAACGTCCAGCGTCCTTGGACGCTGGACGTGAAAACAAAAGTATCAGCTTGATTCCAAGCTTTGGAGGGGGCGCCACTCATGCAAGCCCCACCTTGATGCATGTTGTTAATCCACGCTGTCCATTCAATTCTCCAGATCATTTTAGCCGTTTATATGAAAAATAAAGCTGATCCTACTAAATGGTGGGCTATACCTTAGCAAACGGTACTTTTCTCCGTTTAAATTCATTTAAATATTTCCTATATGCTGAAATCTGCCCAATATAGGTCTTGATGGGTTTGTTATAGACTGAAGAAAGCAGTGAACGGGGTGGATTCTTTCGATGCGGGCCTCACGCGTCAAAAACCGTGGAAGAACATGATTTCTAAATATATTTTTTTTTAAAAAAAAACATGCAGCAGGCGCTGCTGTTGTCAGGGACGTGCAGGCAGTGCCTACGACGTTTGGTGGACGGACAGCAGGGACCGTTGGGTCCTAGCCATGGGCCCGACTATGATGTGTACCATACATCAATACCGTGCATTTTGATGAGGCCCCTTAGGGCTGTGATCCCTCAAAAAAAATCGGCCGTATACATTGCTCAGGTGGCCCACGTCATAGGAAACTGTGGTGCTGAACATCTACCCCTTTGGATGAGACTCACCTGATGCGTGGGAGGTATTCACGCGGTCCGCTCATCTGGGTCAGCAGCTTGCTGTACCCACGTCAGCAGTTCCATGTGCCACCCATGACGTATGTGTTCTTCCAACCGTCCAGATGTTGGACCGCCTTGATGCATGAATCTATCCCACCGTCCAGGTGGTCTGGATGTGGGCCCACCATGTTGCGCTAGTCACATCCACGCTGTCCAGTCCATTGGACGTGGGCCCACCCTGCTGTAAGTGCTTTATCTACACCGTCTAGGTGCCTTGTACGGTGGCACCCACTTGGAGTAGTGCTGACCAGCACGTGCACCACCTTGATGCATGCGCTGTACCTCCACCATCCAGCTGTTGGACGGTGGGATCCACCATGATATATGTGTATATCCTCACCGTCCAACAGGCCTAGATGGTGGGCTCACCTCGATGTATGTTTCATGTAAGTTGTCCATGGATGTGGACCCCACTGGAAATGTGGGTTGTATTCATGCCGTCCATATCTAGACGTGGTTCCACGTGAGGCATGTGTTAGATTCACATCGTCCATCTGGGCGGTGGGTCCCAATGCAGCAGGTAGCTGCTACTGCCTTTTATGTCAGCAGGCCGGGTGGGCCCTAACTATGCCGTGTGTGTTACTTAACACCGTCCACTCACGATGGAACACCACCTTAGTGTATGTGTTATAGCCATACCCTCCATCGAACGGTATGACCCACCTAGTGTGCGTGTATATATATTATATATAATTTAATATAATATATGCTATTTGGTGGGCCCTACGTGGAACCCACCTATGAGGAAACGGATTAGCTGCTGTATGTGTACAGCAGCTGTATAGCTACTGCACTGTCATTGCCTAGCAACATGGGACCCACCTTGATGTAAGGGTTTTACATCCACACCGTCCAGCCATTTTCAGATGGTAAGTGGCGTACCACCATGATGTATCTGTTCTATCTCTCACCATCCAGTAAATCTGGACGGTGGTCCATACCTTGAGGTTTGTGTTGCATATCCAACACCGTTCATCTGTTGTTGCCCCACAGCTGGAGATGCTTGGACGTCAGCAAGTTCTGGTGGGCCAAACCTTGATGTACCTGTTTTATCTATTGTGTAGCGCGTGGATCTACACCGTCCATTGTTTGGACGGTGGGCCACCTCAATGCACATATTCTATCCAGCTGTCCATCTATATGGACGTTGGGCATTTTCAAAGTTAACTATAATAATATAATATTTTATTTATATGTAGATATGTGTATATCTGGTGGGCTCATATGGGACCCACCTTTAATACTTGTATCCTATATCCTGCACGGGTGGGACCCACCTTGATGTATGCACTTTATCATCCCCACCGTCCGGATGTTTCTGAACTGTGGGGATTCACCAGATGCATGTGCTGGCGGCACGTGGCCCACCATAATGTAAGTGTTTTACCTACACAGCCCACCCGGGTGGCCTACCTTGTTGTATATTTTGTAATCCACATCATCCAGAGTGTTTGGACGGTACTGGACCACCTCTGGATGGTGCTGTGGACCCCACCTAGATGTATGTGTTTTATCCACACCGTTTAGAGTGTTTGGACAGTGGTGAAATTTGTTTGGCAGGTGCTAGTTTTCATGGAAATGTTTGAACGGTACTGATTTACCTAGATAATGTTTGGACAGTGCTGATCATCACACATGGGCCATGTGTGTAGGGATACGCATGTTACACCTACACTTTTGAAATGATTTTTGGTGTGGCCTATTGAGTGGTCCGATGCGATGATTTTGTGGCCCATTCGAGATGCCCACTTTGATATATTTGTAGCCATCGATGAGGCCCATTAGTGCGACCCATTGATGTAGCCCACTTGATGTATATGAGACCCGTTGGTGCGGCCCACGAGACGTGGCCCATTGCGATGTATATGTGGCCCATGCGATGCGGCTCACCGGATATACATGTAGCCCAGGTGATGCGGCCCATTATGATGTATTTGAGGACCATGGGTAGTGGGCCATGGTGATGTATATTAGGCCCGTGTATTCGGCCCATTGATATGTACTAGGGCCTATGGGTTGAGTCCCATTTGATGTACATATGGGGCCCAATTGGTGTGGCCCATTTGTTACATAGAGGACCCATAAGATTAGGCCCATTTGATGCAATCTAAAGCCCACGGGTTATGATCCACTGTAATGCACATAAGGCCATTGGTGTGGTCCATTTATGTGGCCAATTTGATGAATAAAAGCCCCATATGACATGGCCCATTGTGATGTATTTAAGACCAAAGGGCGTGGCCCATTGTGTTATACTTGAGGCCCTTGTATGAAGCCCAATGTGATGCATGTGTGGCCGCTACGTTGTGTATGAACCCTTATGTGTGTCATTCCTTAGGAGCAATGTTGGTTAGATGTCCACATTGATGGACAATGACGGTTAGATGTCCTCATTGTGACCTTCCCTTAGGCCTTGATAGTCTCATTCTCATCATCCTCTCGTGGGTTAACCCTAATTCGTGGGCCCCATTCACCATAGAAGGATGGCTCCGTGCTATCGGATTTTTTTATAACCATGGCCAAGGGCCGATCTTTATATTATGATTGTTTGGCTGTCCATTTATGTACCCCGCCTCATTTATATATATACTGATTGTTGGTGTCGGTTATCGATATTGATCGTCGGTGCCAATTATCAGTATTTATTATCGAGGCCGATTATCGTGACCGATTACCGATCGTGGTCGATTGTCGATTGACGTAGCCGATTGTCGACTCTACTTGTCATGGCCGATTGACCGATTACAGATCGAGGCCAATTATCGTGACCGATTATCGATCTAGGCCAATTATCGTGGCCGATTGTCGATTCCGATTGTTGTGGCTGATCGCCGATTCCGATTGTCGAGGCCCAATGTGATGTATATGTAGCCCGTATTTGAGGCCCGTTGTGATGTGTATCCAACCAGTGTTTAAGGCCCAATGTGATGTATATGAGACTTATGTGATGAGGCCCACTGTGATGCATTTGAGGGCTAGGCGATGGAACCCATTGTAATGTATGTTAGGCCCATGTGAAAGGCCCATCGTGATGTGTATTAAACTCTTGAGTGAGGCCCATGGTGTTGTATATTTGGCCCTTGTGTGAGGTCATGAGTCCACTATATGTTAGGCTTTATGTGAGTCATTCCTTGGGGGACAATGTTGGTTAAATGTCCACATGGTCGATGTCGATTGTCAATGTCGGTTATTGATACTGATTATGAGCATGTGACTGCATAGCATCATGATACATGGCCATACGCATCATCTGCATGTCTGTTATGAGATATGATTGACCATTGCATATGTCATAGTACTGGTTGTTATGAGACTCCCTGATAAGCGGTGATTGTCTCACATGAGCGCACGGTATGCGTAGAATTGATGCATGATTGGATTGTATGACTCATGCATCTCGCATTGTGTGTTGTGATTACTATATGCCCTAGCGACATCAGGGTCGTAGCCTCCACAGGCATATCGTGGATGGCCAGATGAGATACCGGAAATCTGTTCTACATGGGGTGCTATAGATATCCCTGGGTGAAAGTCCCTAAACCTTCTTGGTTCCAGAGGTTGCTCCAACATCTAGATCGAGTGGGTAGATAGGCGCCGAGTGCCGATTACCAGATGGCTGCGCTCTCCACTGTGTCGCGGTCGGTTGGAAGGGGGTGTAGCCTTACCTGCCTGAGAGGAGGGGGCAATACTAGGCTGAGTCTGACCAGCTTGAGGAATGGGTCCGCTATTGACGAGCCGGGCCCGATATTAGCAGGCGGATAGTGAGGTTTCTTCCACTCACCTTGTTACGCGCGATGGGGCGGTAATCTGGTATGGAGTGTAATAGACCCCGGTGATTTTCCAGAGAGGAACCGTGCTGATATGTGGACTTATTGAGTAGGAATTGCATGCTCATTCATTCATTCACTATCCACTCGGGCTGGTGGTGCGCAACTAATTATTGTGTACCTTCGTTATGGCAAGAATTTCGGTTGGGCGCGCGACTAACCTGAGATCAGGAGTCTACCACACTGAGTCTGATTATCCAAATTTAGGTATGAGACTAGTTTGGATAGAAGTCCTTATGATGGACCCCGTAGCCTGCGATACTACGTACTATCATCCCGACTTCACACTCCAGCATGGTCATTTCATTCGCATCGCATATTGCATTACATCCGCAGGCATATGGCATTTCGAGTTGCTATTTCTGCACTTATGTGGCTTAGATAGATTTAGCAGGATTTGTATATTGCATTGCATCTTTGGCATTTGATATTTGTCTCTTTATGACTCCATTCGCATAGCTATTCTATATCGCGTATTCTGATATTGATTTACTCATAGACTTGTCCATACTTTCACTTACTCTATTATCATGTGAGTTATATCTTGTCAGTATTTCTTCTTACTCTGATAATTCTTGCTCTTGTTAGTGTTTCTACTTATTCATACATTTTATTGAATACTTGACACTTACCTCGTGCACACACTTACACCACCCTCTAAGCTTTCTATAAGCTTATGCACGATAGATGCGTGCAGGTGATGTTAGGCTGCAGCAGTGTTGAGCTTGGAGAGTGCGGTGGTCTTCTGGAGCTTGATTCTCTATTTATGTATTTCCTTTTCAGTATTGTATTCAAATGATTATATTAGTGGATATGTGATAACGATGTTGCCATTGTGAATTGGGAAATCTTGTGGTTATGTTTATTACTAGTTAAATGTACATTTTAAAAAAAAAATTCTCCTTTTAGGATCCCAGGATCGAAATCTGGCATATGAATGGTAGGAGCCGAGAATGGGGTACTATGGAGGCTGTCGGCACCGAATTCCGCTATCGGGATTCATATGAATCCGATTTCTGGGTTTGGGGCATGACAAAAAGTGTCATGGTGGGAAGTAAGAACATGTTGACCCCATCAAAGATCAACCACCAAATACAAAAACAAATGAAAGCTAATACAATTTCAATGGAAGCTATGATGTGTGCTTTAAAGACTGAATAAATTCACATCGAATGTTCAAGTACATTAGGAAGAATTATATATATTGGATACTCAATTTCGAAGTGTACTCGGGTTTTCAGTTCTGAAAACCAAATCTAGTGAAAAAAATTCTTTACCTTGTTTTTGAAGGAACTACTCATGAAAACTAATACAAACTTGTAGCCATTGTTGCTCCATCTAATAGAAGTTAGATGATCATGAAAATTGGTTCCCTATTGGTCACTCTCGGTCTATGTCAGCCTAGTGATTTGCTTCAGTCTAGGATGAAACTGGAATGACTCGGATGACTCATCGGCTACCAAATTAAATTAAAAAAATAAAATAAAAAATTGGAATCACCACAACAAAAATAAATTGCCATCATCTTTCCTTTTAATTTTAATTTTTATTTTTTAAAAAAGCTGATCGACACTACTTTAAGTTTTGTTTGAATGCACAAGGGAATTAAATTGCAAACATTCTTTTGAAAAGATTTTTGTTATTTAAAAAATCAATGTTTCCAGTATTCACCGTGGAAAAGTAGTTATAAAGTTGTAGCTATGTTTCTATTAAGTTCAAAGTAACATATTTGCATTTTGGAGCTCAAATCATGAACTTGAACGTTAAGTAGATTACAACTTGACTTTTTCCATTTTATTATCAAATTAAGAACTGCATCCAAACACACCCCTAAGGATTAACAAGATGACCTTAATAGTCTGTACCATATAACACAACTAATTTGGGTAGTCTCAAACCAATTGGAAGTTCACAACAAGTGATCGCTATACTATTAACTGAATTATCAGGCAATCTGAACCCCAAGAAACATGTCAATCATTCTCGGACCAAGTAGAAAACGGACACTTCAAAATGTTCCTCAACATCTCTTTAAACAACAAACCAATCAATTTCACTATTTTTTCTTAGTTTTCAGCTCATTCCTACATTGTCTTTCGAATTTAACTCAGAATGTGGTAAGCAATGTGTACCAAGATATCTATTGAAGGAATAACCAGAACAGATTCTATACTTACCGTGTAACAAGAAGCACGTTGATGGTGGATGGATCAATCTTGTCAAAGTAAGGCATAGTAACCATTCCCGAGTAAGCTGGATGTATTCCACAATCAAACTACAAACTAAGAAAATACAAACTGTGTCAAAATCTAATGCATGTAAATAAAGAGAGAGAGAGAGAGAGAGAGAGAGAGAGAGAGAGAGAGAGAGAGAATATTTATTTAACAACAAATCCAGAACCTCCATGTCATTGGGCCCATGGTTCAGTTATCCAAACCATTGATTTGCCACAAGGAATGACATGGGCACCTGTGGAAATAGGATTTGGAGGAAAAGAAAGGCCATCCCGAATGTTAAAGTGGTGAAATTGGCTATAGGATAAGAAATGGAGAGGATTTCATGGTGAGGGAGGCCAACAGGGAGATCTAAAACAATCCCAATGGCAACAACCATAATAAGAAGGAACGACACCCTCCAACAAGATTTTTGGGCTCTTAGCACAAACACAGTGCGACCCTCTTGATGAACAACACAATTCCAAGATTATACTTTCATCTCGCAAGAGCGCTTTAGGGATGTATCACCCGTCCACCAAAGGGCCCAGCCATACCAACGATCCAAATCACCGTAATGTGGACTCCAGACGCTAACTATACACCTAAAAATATATATAATTAGAAAAAGAAAAACCTTAAGTAGATGTTGATGCACTCGATATGGAGATCGGAGTTGTCGCTGTACATGTCGATGGGGTCCATGCCATGCTTGTCGATCTGATTGCCACATTGCCCTCCCTGGATGTGGAGGATCTCTCTCTTCTTCTCAAGATAACGGAGGTGGAAGGAAAACAGGGGCTGAAAATCGAGAAGAGACAAAGAGAGAGAGAGAGAGAGAGAGAGAGAGAGAGAGAGAGAGATTAGTATTTTGTGTGGGGGGAGAGGCGTTAGGGTTTTTCTGGTTTTAAGAGAGAGAGAGAGAGGCAGAGAGAGAGGGAGAGGCAGAGAGAGAGAGAGTGGAGAGGGAGAGGCAAAGAGAGAGTCCGGGTCGGGGAGAGGCGTACAACAGAGAAGGAGAGGTAAAGAGAGAGGGAGAGGGAGAGCGCGCGAGAGGGAGAGGGAATGGTAGGGGGAAGGAGGAAGAGAGAGAGGGAGAGTGAGAGTGAGAGCGAGAGGCAGAGAGAGTCAACGCATGGGGTTTTTCTTTTAATATATAATATAGGGACCTTTGCCCCGCAGCCATTAAAATCGGTTTCGGGCAAAGCGTAGCCCCATCGGTTGGCTAAGGCCCAATTTCTTATAGTGCCCACGCTTTACACTCGACCACATTTTGCATCAGCCATGCCCCATATTATATATTTTGTATGCCATAACATGTGTCCCTTTCCATTTGGATCTCCCAGTACGATTAGAAACAGTGTACAACACACACTATCCTAGTTTATGCCAAATCTCAGTTATTGAATGGATTTCTTTTTCATCTTGGGTCCACTTCATCAAATCATCTACCTTAGCACTGAAATTTGCTGACATGAATTTAGTCGGCGATGATCACAAGCAGCAGCTATATATGAACTTTCACATACAATTATTTCTACTGATCCAATGTTTTACATGTGTAGAACATCTGGTCTGTGAAAAAATGGGCCATACCATGATGATCACTGTGTATGGAAATGAGACAATTTCATTCATTGGGTGGAAATGCAAGTGCATCGAGTCATACTAAAAGTTGTCCGTTGATTTGGTCATTGTGTCCTTCTCTCCAAGTGGGTCCGACTGATTTTCATACAAGGTGGTCATCACGTTGTGGACCAAATCTTCATGGATAGGATATTCTACCCATGAAAAGTTGGGTGGACAGAATTTGATGTACACGAAAGTTCCAAACAGCCACTGCATGTGATAATTTCTCATATTCAATTGTCTTTTTTACATTGAACAATGGCTAACACTCCCATTGACTCGATAAATTCAATTACGTCCGCGGTATATTATAATAGAAATTTGACCATACTAGCCTCGATGTATGGTCAAATTCCCTAAAGAGAATCAACCTTTCAAATATTTTGAAGATAGCCCTCTGACAAGCTTTCAAAAATTATTTGGACCAAAATACCCTTGTTTATGTTTCAGTAGTCATATGATTTTTTGGGGAATAAGAAGTTACGTTGTATTTAATGCCAAGAAAGTAATGTGTACGGAACCCTTTTTTACGCGTGGGCAAGGGCCAAACTCATGAGGCCTACATTCATGTATGTGTATAATCCATGCTACCCATTCTTTTTAGCATGTCATTTTAGGGCTAGTGCACAAATACCAGCCTGATCTAGAGTTTGTGTGGGCCACATAATAGAAAATAATGGTGATAATGGCACACACTATTGAAACTTTTCAAGCTCACTGTGATGTTTGTTAAAAGTAAACATTGCCCAAGTCAAGACTTTTAGTCCAGAAGGGAGCTGACCGGCAAGGTGGATGGAATGGATCACCCCATTGTGAGCCTTAGGCTATTGTACCAGTAGCTATCCTTTCATTTCAAAATAAAGTAAGTGAACATGTAACAACCGCAACCCATATAACATGATAACCACAACCCATATAACATGAAAACTACTACCCATATAACATGATAACCACGACCCATATAACATGATAACTACAACCCATATAACATGACAACCATGACCCATGCCAACTATGACCTATATAACATGACAACCACGACACTTGCCACATTAAAACCACAACCCATATAACATGACAACTACGACCCATGACAACCTCGATCCATATAACATGACAACCACGACCCTTACAGCATTACAATCACGATCCATATATGGGTATGGGTCATGGTTTCCATGATATATGAGTCGTGGTTGTCATGCTATGCATGTCGTAGTCTTCATTTTATATGGGTCATGGTTATCACTACATGAAAACGTGTCTTTTCTGACAAAATTTTTACCAGCGGCCATCTATAACTGCCGGTGATGATGAGAATCACCAGTAGTCATCCAAAAATGCCCCTGATTTTGGCACGTGGCCACCCGTAAATTATAGCTATTAAAAAAAAATGGAAAGGGTTTTTCATTTTCCTCTCTATGTTTTCTCTTTTGACATGCGCGTGCCCTCCCTTTCTCATCACTCTCTTCTTATGCGCTTCTCTCATCTTGGATTCAGATATTCAATCTCCCATCTTACCTCCAAATCTCATTCTCTCTTTTATTTTTCTTCTTTTCTTCTGATTATCTAGTTCTTAGATTAGATCTAGAGCTACAGATCGAGTAGGCCCGACAACCTGCCGACGTGGTCATCAACGGTGAGCAATCAAGGACCCTAATCAATGGTCAATGGCTAACGGCCAAGAAAATTGATGTCCAGCATCTTCTTCTTTTTTTTATGTCCAGCATCTGATCTGAAGATCATTCCAACGAATCGAGGGTACTCTCTCTTTCTCAACGGTGAGCATCAAGGACCATAGCTCATTCTCTTCGAGGCACTGAAAGGTACTCTCTCTTTCTCTCTATTTTCCTCTTTTGATGGCCAGAAATTGGGCAGGAGCCATGGCAGTGGCAGCCATGTCCACCCCTGTCCACAACCCCCTACATGCTTGAAGAAATGCTTCAACCAATATTCTCGATTGTGTCACGTACTCTTTCAGAACATGGCCCCCTACATGTTTGAAGAAATGTTTTAACTAGACCTAGATTATAAACATCTCCTCTTCATCATGGACCCCATCATCATCAATATAGGTAAGGATGCCGTGTCTAAAGAATAACCTCTTGGGTCTCAAAAATCAATCCACTAATCTGCTGGACTTAGCCCTTGTTTCGAACAGAAACAAATGCGTTTGATTTGGGAAGTTATCTTATTTAAACATAACAGAAAGAGTATTTGGAATAATCATCATATTTCATTGATACTGAGTTCATTTACATCCTCGTTACATCCCTTGATTCTAAAATAGATCATTTTGAGAAAGTAAAGCATTATAAATGAAGCTTTATATATCAAATCTGGAATTCGACAGCCTTTCGACAACTATTTTGATAATCTCTTAGGACTTAGGAGGAATGTTGATTTGATCAACTTGGCTTCACTTTTGAGCTCATCCTTTAGGCAGAGGAGAGGGTCTGAAGTGATGACGAGTGAACTTGAATGCTTTCAGGAGATCTGGTAGCATTTCGTCCTCTATTCATGACAAATCATCTAGTGCTTCTGCGTACACACGTAGTTTGCAGACAGATTGTGCGACCCCGCGCAATGGAGCAATGGACAACACGTCCCCGCGCAACACTAATGTTACATGCGCAACGAAGATTTGTGTGGTGTGTCCCCGCATAATGGGGACTTGTACTGCGCGTCCCTGCACAAAGGCAAAGTTACTACGCGCAACGGAGAACACGCACAACGGAGACCTTGCTCCTCACCTTTCCATGCTCTGCTCTTCCAAAAATCTTTGATCACCTCAAATGAAGGGAGTGAGGGGGTATTTATAGGACCCCCACACGTGCCACACCTCGATCTTCATGCCATGGCCCACTCTCGCATCTGATCTGAACCGTTCATTTTAACCACTTGCTCTTGATTGTGCATCCATGTGATATGGGAATTCATTGTACCTACACACGAAATAGAAAATTTCATTGCACGTGGACGTGTAATACATAACCTCAACTTGCCATCTCCGCGCAATCAACATTGTCTGCGCGTCCTCGCGCAATAAGGAATTCATCAATTCCTTTGAACGTGTTGCACTCCTACTCGCAACAAATAGTTGTTATGCATCCACGCGCAACTTATAGTCATTGCGCGTCCACGCGCAACTAATCATCTTACTTCCGTTCTTTTCATCTGATGATAATTGTTATACTCCAACAGCCCTGTTTCACCTCTAATGGTGCTTCCCCCATTAGAGATGAAACAGTGGTGCTATGTACTTCACTTACGAAGGACATATAACAATGGTGAAGCTAAAGTCACAAGTTTAACTAGTCTTGATATCTGATATTATTGGAAACCCAAGTTATCAGTTAGGAGTTCTTTTAACTGTGAAAATCAGTTTATTCTTTGTAACATCCCGAAAATCGGGGGGTCGAGTAAAAAACCCAACTCCCGAGTTCCAAAATGTTATTTATGCAACATAGATATGTATAATTGAATATTGTCTGTATTAATGTATGAAACATGAGTGGGATTACGCCAGAACAACATATCATACTCCAGAGACAGTTAAATTAACCAGTGGAAGACTGTGATAATATGTATAACATATATAAACTGTTGTGTGTCTCTTGAGTGTGAACATGTTACCAGGTTATATACATACATGTATACTCCAAAAGTAGACAAAACGAATATACATGAGTGCGCTAAAAACATAAAATGACAAGTGTCAAAGTATCTAATCAACCTCCCTGTAATCCCGTCGATCAAAACACGCATAAAGGAGGGATCCTCCTCCTCATCATTAAGTCCGGCTCCCATCATCTGCAATCACAAAAGGGTCTGGTGGGTGTCCAGAAACACCATCCCGTAACGTAGGAGTGAGTAGCTAACTCAGTGGAATAATAGAGCAAGGATTAACGTGTTCTCAAATCAATCATGTGATAATAGTAAAGCAGTAAATCAAACAATCCTAAAACTGTTGTTAATGCAATATGACATGACGTGATGTATGCCCTCACCGACGATCTCCCTCATACGGCACCATCTTACGACCGCGGCATGCCACACTCCCTAAAGTACTCCACATCTTCCAGGCACATGCAATGTAATGGTGATATGATTTTTGAGTTGTTATTAGTCCATTCAAACAGCAGGATTGGGACACTAAGGTACTTCCCTTGTATCAATCCCAACATAGATCCTGTCTAGGGTCGTCACTCCTAATAATCTCATACGATGTATATTTTTGTAGGTCGCTCTAAGGGCTGTCAGGGCTGTTGCACGCACTCATTGCTCTGCTCCCCCATCACCTTATCAATACAGGCCTACTGTACTCTACTGCTACTGAAGGATCATCGCCTCCCGTAGACTCAGAATACGCTCGCGGTCACTACAAAGGACTGGTCGCCTGATCAGTGTAGGCCGACAGCAAGAATATAGTGTCCCATACTACCATAATCTGCTCACGAGACTAGGTGCGCACTTGTAACATCCCGAAAATTGAGGGGTCGAGTAAAAACCCAACTCCCGAGTTCCAAAATGTTATTTATGCAACATAGATATGTATGATTGAATGTTGTCTGTGTTAATGTATTAAACATGAGTGAGATTAAGCCAGAACAGCATATTCTACTTCAGAGTCAGTTAAATTAGCAAGCGGATGACTGTGATAGTATGTATAACATATATAAACTGTTGTATGTCTCCAGAGTGTGAACATGTTACCAGGTTATATACATACATGTATGCTCCAAAAGTAAACCAAAAGGATATACATGAGTGCTCTCAAAATATAAAATGACAAGTGTCAAGGTATCTAATCAATCTCCCTGTAATCCCGTCAATCAGATCACGCATAAAGGAGAGATCCTCCTCATCATCATCAAATCCAGCTCCGCCTCGCAGGCAGCACAATCATCTGTAATCACAATAGGGACTGGTGGGTGTCCGGAAACACCATCCCGTAACGTGGGAGTGAGTGATCAACTCAGTGGGATAAGAGAGCAAAGATTAGCATGTTATCAAATCAATCATGCGATAATAGTACAGCAGTAAATCAAACAATCCTAATACTGTTGTTAATGCAATATGACATGACGTGATGTATGCCCTCATCGACGATCTCCCTCATACGGCAACATCTTACGACCGCGGCATGCCACACTCCCTAGAGTGCTCCACATCTTCCAGACACATGCAATGCTATGGTGATATGATTTTCGAGTTGTTATTAGTCCATTCAAACAGCAGGATTGGGAAACTAAGGTACTTCCCTTGTATCAATCCCAACACAGATCCTGTCTAGGGTCGTCACTCTTAGTAATCTCATACGATGTATATTTTGTAGGTCACTGCAAGGGCTGTCAGGGCTGTTGCACGCACTCGTTGTTCCGCTCCCCCATCACCTTATCAATACAGGCCTACTGTACTCTACTGCTACGGAAGGGTCGTCGCCTCCCGTAGACTCAGAATACGCTCGCGGTCACTACAAAGGGCTGTCAGGGCTGTTGCTAGCACTCGTTGCACCGCTCCCTCATCACCTTATCAATGTAGGCCGACAGCAAGAATATAGTGTCCCATACCACCATAATCTGCTCACGAGTCTAAGTGCTCACTGGTCACTACGGGGAGGTTTGTGGCCCCAGCGTAGGCCGATAGCTCGACCACGGTGTCCCATACCACCATGCCCGGCTCATGAGTCTTTATGGATCAAGGTACCATGATTAACAGGGTTTACAATGGTAAGTTCAGTACCCTAGGTTCAAGCAGTTATGACTCATGCAGGGTGAACATACAACGGCCAGTCAGGTTACTTGACGGGCTCGACTAGTACGATCGCATCGCAAGTCGAACGACATGAAGTGCGTAACACACTTCGCGTGGCCTAACCACTGCCGCCAACTCCAACACGACTCGCGTTCATCGACGCGTCCTTCATGGCCAAGATAAGCTAACCACGAATTCGCTCGGTTGTCGACTGTCTGGACTACGTATAGTCCCAAACACATATGAATCCACGTCAGCGATCATGTGAGAGTATTGAAAATGAAACACAACCATGTGAGCATGTTAACACATGTTATATCGTACAACTTAAGTAAATCATCTAACACATGCCTTTCGTACATATAATGAACTTATGCATATCGCCAACATATAGGATATCATTTCCATCAGCATATTAATTGAGAATTCAATCTCAAACTAAATCAAAATGAAATCATCAACCACATGTTATAACATACAGCTTAAGTGAATTGTCAAGCACATGCATTTCATTCATATCATGAAATCATGCATATGGCTAACATGTAGGAAACCATTTACACCAGCATATTAATTGAGAAATCAATCTCAAACTAATTCATAACACCATTTAATTCAATATATACTAATACAAGTATTTATACAAACACATACACTACATACTTAAGTCTACATATAGTATGTCGACCCGAAGTGCGCAATTAGGCGAATCTCTTCGCCAAACTAATTATGCACGCATTCCTAATATCCTAATGCGATAAGAAGCCATGTCAATCACGTCAGAAAAATATGAATGAAAATAGTACTTCCTACAAATGACTAAAATGCCCTAAATCTCATATTCTTCGTTGGTTTACGAAACAGGAAACGGACAGCATGTTGTACATGTGAAACGGCGTTGCCGTCAAGAATCTACTATTAAACGACATTGAAAGCTTTGAAAACAGTCAATCAAAGCGTCTAAAATCCGTACCTTTTTCTCCTAGAAGCGTATCAATTCGAACGGAGCGTATACGCTTCGTCTTCGGCGAATAGGGAACCTAATACACAAGATCCATAAGGTACTTCGCTATGGAAACAAAGGAACCTCAAATCAGCAACTATTTAGGGTATTTGCTTACCTAGAATCGCGGTGTAATTGCCGGGAAAGCGTTAGAGGTGCGTTGCTTAAGCACGTGCAACACGTAGCACAAGTGGCAGGAAGAACACTCCCACTCTCTCTCACAATCTCTCACATTTTCTCTCACACAAGCTAGGGTTTCTAGCAAATTCGGATGTGTGAGAGAAGTGAGGGATTCAACCCCTTTTATAACCCAAAACATGCCCAAAATAGGCTTGGGAACAATGTTTACTTGGTGCCTAACGAAATCGGGGATGTTTCGGTCCAAAAGAGCATTTCTGGAGGTCCTCTGGCCGAACGCGACCGGACTTAAGCTCATGCATACTGGATCTAGCATACATCAAGTTTTCAGTCCGGCAGGGTTCGCAGATCGCACGTGGCGGGCCAGTTTCAGTCCAGCGGTCATCGCACGTAGATCAGGGCTGAAAGTCTCATGATATAAAATAGAAATTTCTCTTGATCCAAGGGTATAATCTGGATGAATCCTGACGGTCAGAACGCTCAATACTGACGCGTCAAGTCGTGTGCCAGATTTGAATTTGAAATTCCAACTATGTCCCTATTCGCACTCTCTTCGGTCCGGGCTCAATGAAATAGCCTGTAATTATCAGTTTGACTTGATTTTCGGAATGAGTGTCAAGTCCAGCTAGGCGGTTCTAATGGTCTAAGATAGGAGGTATCGGACTTTCGACGAGCGGTCTAGATCCAATACAATGATTCAAAGTGGTCCAGAGAACAAACCTGCTTAGAGTTTGATCCGAGGCTTTAGAGCATTATAGCACCATTGGTTCCACTCGCTTTGGGCCTTGTAGAACGTATTTAAAGTGATCAAGGACTATTTCCCAGCTACTTTAGCGTTGCGCTAGCTAACTTACACTTATTTTTTAAAGGAATTAATCCTACGTGATTTCTTTGGCTATGGAATTGGGTTCTGAGCGATTTCTCAGGTGTTTTAGTTAACCCATTACCTAAGGACGTCTAATTCCAGATTAGCCAAAATCCAGGGTGTTACAATCTACCCCCCTTAAAACACAATGTCGTCCCCGACATTGGCGAAGGGCAAGGAATACTTTTCTAAGGGAGGTTCAATCCTACTTAATAACCTAATCGTACGTATATCCTAACTCAAAGGTTTCGATCTTGGGCCATTGGGGAAGAGGCCGACCATGCTTCCGCTGCGCCACTCTGATCGAACGGGAGCGTTGACTAACCTTACCAGATTGGATTCCATACGTTCTACCCCCCTTAAAACTTGGTTTTACTTAAGTTCAAGAATCTATGCATCGCTCCGTATATCGGAACGAGGCGCAACTTAGGGGCTATCCTTAATCTAAAATGGAAACAACCTCTCATTACAATGGCTTTCGTTGCTAATGATGCGTTCTATGACATTGGTATCTATGGCGATAGAGATGGGCCTAATCTCTATTGTGGTTAAGGTCAGGGGCAGGTATGAGTTTGTAGCAAGATGTCGAATTCTCTACTGGCTTTAAGTCCTTGCCATTTCTCAAAGGCAATGTGATCCCATTTGGTTGTAGGTGGTTGGGCCATCACGAAAGAAAGGTTGTGTAGTGGGTCTGAGCCGGATACATTGACCTTCTACCGAGACTCTGACAGAAAATTCTTCGTATCAGTTCTTAATCCTAGCCGATGCCGACCCTCTGCTTGATCAGAGCATTGGATTTATTGGTAACCATTAGGATTAAGAAGTCGATTCAAACCGCGAATACATCGCTTACATGTAGTTCCTTTATTCCGCATTCCCGAATGCAATAAGCCCTTGGGGAAGGCAATTCTAAGGGGCATGCTAGTACATTCTAAGTTCAATCTGAGGGATTTATAAATGTTCCCTGAGAGTGAATGGTTCCTTCCTATGGGCAACAACAGCAGTCTATAAGTCATAAGGGGATCTATCGAAGGAAGGGAGTCCCATTCCAACCAAATCTAACCTACTATCCCTTAGCATATATAGGCCTTACACTGCCTAAGACAACTAGTAGCCTAGTCTATAACTCAGTAGTTATAATCTAAAGCCTAAGTTTATACGTTAAATGGTTCCATACCATTTATGCTACAGGGAATTGTTCTATTGCTTAGGCTCAAGATTGTCTAAATGGAATTGGATTTCTTATGTCGTCAGACCCTTCAAATTTAGAAGTGCTAACACTAGGTCCAAAAGGCCAAAGGCCTATGTTGCTAGTAGCATTAAGTTGTATTAAATGGACCGCATTCCTAGTCCCATGGCGGGATTGGAAGTGGTATGCTTGGTAGGAGGGTGGGGTGGGATAAAAACTAATTTGTAGGATGAATCCCGGGAGTTACAATACTCCCGATCCAGGGACAATACCTTACAGCGAAATGAGACGGCATGCACTCCATTCAATAAATTTCGGCTATATTAAGCCCAAACCACAACACAAACACATTTTCTACCGGTGACATCACTAGATCCAATAACAACAAACACAAAAATCCTTAAAACAAAAATCAAACAATCTATAAGGTAACGGCATAGATGCCTAATTCTACCAAAGGACTTCTACCATGGTCCCAACTGACCTTCCTGAATACGATCTAGTTCAGTACTGTCAGTTGCCCATTAGAGCTCTATCGGCCAGGTATTTTCAATACTTCTCAAACGGAGAAAGTTGAGAAATGGGATTTGAGGTTAGCACGATTTTGAGACCCAAAAAGAGGGTAAAGGCTCAAATAAAAGAGACATGAGAGAAAGGATGATGGAAATGGAAGAAAAGGCTGAAACAGCCTTAACAATAGCCATGGAAAGCGAAGGAAATGCAGAGAAATTGTTGCCCAAATGGACAGAATGAAATCTAGGCATTGTAGAGGGATGCTTCAAGCTCCCCTAGGATGTATTTTCAAGGAGAAATGAAAATGAAAAAGGGGAATGGAGCACCTCACGATTTCAGCTCGATTTGGAGGTTTTTAGAGCTCCAAAAGATGAAATCTTCAAGAGGGAAGGCTGCAAACAGCAATGGAGTGAAGGAGTATGGTCGTTTTCAACAGAGAAGGAATTTGGGAGTAATTTAAAATCATGATTTTTGGGATAGGGCAGCTGAAAATGAAAATGGGGCTAGGGAAGGGGACTTTTGTGAAGGAAGTACCCCGTTTAGGGAGTTTTGAGGTACGAACCATACATGGGAGAGGTGTACAGGGTGTATAAGGGCATGCGCCTGAAAATCAGACCAAGTGGGCCCCACCGGTCGGCGATGGCATCGTAGGCCAACTTCTCAGTTGGTCGGTGGGACCACATGGGTCTGGGTCCCCATGGTCCAGGGACCCCAAAAATGTATGGTCCCCACTTTGGTTCATTGTATTTTGACCTATATAGGCCCAAACATGTGTTCGGGGCTTTCCGGGACCAATCCGCAATTCCGAATACAAAACCCTATCATGCAGCATATGATTTTGGGATAGAAGGAGCTAGTACATCCATCTAGACCCTTATTTACTAAAGAAAGTGAATTTAGAATGGCCTTATGGCCATTTTTCATGAAATTTTACTATTCACTGTAAAATTTTGTGAAAGTATGATTTTATGTTATTTTCATATTAGGATTGATGCCTAACATAAAAAGGATAAGAAAGAATTGAAGATTGGAGTGGTGAGAGGAAGAATTTTGAAGATTTTTGGTGAAACGAAGTTTTTAAGCCCTGACGATTGAATACAGGGGTTGTGGTTGTCCCACAGCCCAATGATTTACATTTATGGGTTTAGAATCATTCAAAGAATGTCTCAACCCACTTACCTACAACCTAGGAGCTACTCAGGTCGCTTCATGCGACCCTAGACGCGTTACGGACTCGATCACGCGATCAAAATGAATAGACTTCGCCTATTGGCGAATCTGCGATCTTAGAAATGTTTCTAGACCCTTCTCGCACCCACCTAAGTTAAAGGAAGCGACAGCGTACGTCGCGTGACCATAACCCAGGCCCGGTTTAATCCAAATCATGCTCTGATACCATCTGTAACATCCCGAAAATCGGGGGGTCGATAAAAGCCCAACTCCCGAGTTCCAAAATGTTATTTATGCAACATAGATATGTATGATTGAATGTTGTCTGTGTTAATGTATTAAACATGAGTGAGATTAAGCCAGAACAGCATATCCTACTCCAGAGTCAGTTAAATTAGCAAGCGGAAGACTGTGATAATATGTATAACATATATAAACTGTTGTATGTCTCCAGAGTGTGAACATGTTACCAGGTTATATACATACATGTATGCTCCAAAAGTAAACCAAAAGGATATACATGAGTGCTCTCAAAATATAAAATGACAAGTGTCAAGGTATCTAATCAATCTCCCTGTAATCCCGTCAATCAGATCACGCATAAAGGAGAGATCCTCCTCATCATCATCAAATCCAGCTCCGCCTCGCAGGCAGCACAATCATCTGCAATCACAATAGGGACTGGTGGGTGTCCGGAAACACCATCCCGTAACGTGGGAGTGAGTGATCAACTCAGTGGGATAAGAGAGCAAAGATTAGCATGTTATCAAATCAATCATGCGATAATAGTAAAACAGTAAATCAAACAATCCTAATACTGTTGTTAATGCAATATGACATGACGTGATGTATGCCCTCATCGACGATCTCCCTCATACGGCAACATCTTACGACCGGGGCATGCCACACTCCCTAGAGTGCTCCACATCTTTCAGACACATGCAATGCTATGGTGATATGATTTTCGAGTTGTTATTAGTCCATTCAAACAGCAGGATTGGGAAACTAAGGTACTTCCCTTGTATCAATCCCAACACAGATCCTGTCTAGGGTCGTCACTCTTAGTAATCTCATACGATGTATATTTTGTAGGTCACTGCAAGGGCTGCCAGGGCTGTTGCACGCACTCGTTGTTCCGCTCCCCCATCACCTTATCAATACAGGCCTACTGTACTCTACTGTTACGGAAGGGTCGTCGCCTCCCGTAGACTCAGAATACGCTCGCGGTCACTACAAAGGGCTGCCAGGGCTGTTACTCGCACTCATTGCACCGCTCCCCCATCACCTTATCAATGTAGGCCGACAGCAAGAATATAGTGTCCCATACTACCATAATCTGCTCACGAGTCTAGGTGCTCACTGGTCACTACGGGGAGGTTTGTGGCCCCAGCGTAGGCCGACAGCTCGACCACGGTGTCCCATACCACCATGTCCGGCTCATGAGTCTTTATGGATCAAGGTACCATGGTTAACAGGGTTTACAATGGTAAGTTCAGTACCCTAGGTTCAAGCAGTTATGACTTATGCAGGGTGAACATACAACGGCCAGTCGGGTTACTTGACGGGCTCGACTAGTACGATCGCATCGCAAGTCGAACGACATGAAGTGCGTAAAACACTTCGCGTGGCCTAACCACTGCCGCCAACTCCAACACGACTCGCGTTCATCGACGCGTACTTCGTGGCCAAGATAAGCTAACCACGAATTCGCTCGGTTACCGACTGCCTGGACTACGTATAGTCCCAAACACATATGAATCCACGTCAGCGATCATGTGAGAGTATTGGAAATGAAACACAACCATGTGAGCATGTTAACACATGTTATATCGTACAACTTAAGTAAATCATCTAACACATGCCTTTCGTACATATAATGAACTTATGCATATCGCCAACATATAGGATATCATTTCCATCAGCATATTAATTGAGAATTCAATCTCAAACTAAACCAAAATGAAATCATCAAGCACATCTTATAACATACAGCTTAAGCGAATTGTCAAGCACATGCATTTCATTCATATCATGAAATCATGCATATGGCTAACATGTAGGAAACCATTTACACCAGCATATTAATTGAGAAATCAATCTCAAACTCATTCATAACACCATTTAATTCAATACATACTAATAAAAGCATTTATACAAACACATACACTACACACTTAAGTCTACATATAGTATGTCGACCCGAAGTGCGCAATTAGGCGAATCTCTTCGCCAAACTAATTATGCACGCATTCCTAATATCCTAATGCGATAAGAAGCCATGTCAATCACGTCAGCAAAATATGAATGAAAATAGTACTTCCTACAAATGACTAAAATGCCCTAAATCTCATATTCTTCGTTGGTTTACGAAACAGGAAACGGACAGCATGTTGTACATGTCAAACGGCGTTGCCGTCAAGAATCTACTATTAAACGACATTGAAAGCTTTGAAAACAGTCAATCAAAGCGTCTAAAATCCGCACCTTTTTCTCCTAGAAGCGTATCAATTCGAACGGAGCGTATACGCTTCGTCTACGGCGAATAGGGAACCTAATACACAAGATCCATAAGGTACTTCGCTATGGAAACAAAGGAACCTCAAATCAGCAACTATTTAGGGTATTTGCTTACCTAGAATCGCGGCGTAATCGCCGGGAAAGCGTTAGAGGTGCGTTGCTTAAGCACGTGCAACACGTAGCACAAGTGGCAGGAAGAACACTCCCACTCTCTCTCACAATCTCTCACCTTTTCTCTCCCACAAGCTAGGGTTTCTAGCAAATTCGGATGTGTAAGAGAAGTGAGGGATTCAACCCCTTTTATAACCCAAAACATGCCCAAAATAGGCTTGGGAACAATGTTTACTTGGTGCCTAACCAAATCGGGGATGTTTCGGTCCAAAAGAGCATTTCTGGAGGTCCCCTGGCCGAACGCGATCGGACTTAAGCTCATGCATACTGGATCTAGCATACATCAAGTTTTCAGTCCGGCAGGGTTCGCAGATCGCACGTGGCGGGCCAGTTTCAGTCCAGCGGTCACCGCACGTAGATCAGGGCTGAAAGTCTCATGATATAAAATAGAAATTTCTCCTGATCCAAGGGTGTAATCTGGATGAATTCTAACAGTCAGAACGCTCAATACTGACGCATCAAGTCATGTGCTAGATTTGAATTTGAAATTTCAACTATGTCCCTATTCGCACTCTCTTCGGTCCGGGCTCAATGAAATAGCCTGTAATTATCGGTTTGACTTGATTTTCGGAATGAGTGTCAAGTCCAGCTAGGCGGTTCTAACGGTCTAAGATAGGAGGTATCGGACTTTCGACGAGCGGTCTAGATCCAATACAAAGATTCAAAGTGGTCCAGAGAACAAAGCTGCTTAGAGTTTGATCCGAGGCTTTAGAGCATTATAGCACCATTGGTTCCACTCGCTTTGGGCCTGTAGAACGTATTTAAAGTGATCAGGGACTATTTCCCAGCTACTTTAGCGTCGCGCTAGCTAACTTACACTTATTTTTCAAAGAAATTAATCCTACGTGATTTCTTTGGCTATGGAATTGGGTTCTGAGCGATTTCTTAGGTGTTTTAGTTAACCCATTACCTAAGGACATCTAATTCCAGATTAGCCAAAATCTGGGGTGTTACATCACTGGTCACTACGGGGAGGTTTGTGGCCCCAGCGTAGGCCGACAGCTCGACCACGGTGTCTCATACCACCATGCCCGGCTCATAAGTCTTCGTGGATCAAGGTATCATGGTTAACAGGGTTTACAATGGTAAGTTCAGTACCCTAGGTTCAAGCAGTTATGACTCATGCAGGGTGAACATACAACGGCCAGTCGGGTTACTTGACGGGCTCGACTAGCACGATCGCATCTCAAGTTGAACGACATGAAGTGCGTAAAACACTTTGTGTGGCCTAACCACTGCCGCCAACTCCAAAACACAGCTTGCGTTCATCGACACGTCGTTCGTGACAAAGATAAGCCAACCACGAATTCGCTCGGTTACCGACTGCCTGGACTAAGTACAGTCCCAAACATGTGGAATCACATCAGCAAAGCATGTGAAAGAATTGGAAATGAAATACCACAATATGAGCATGTTAACACATGTTGTAACATACAACTTAAGCAAATCACCTGATACATGCCTTTCACACATATAATGAGATTATGCATATCGCCAACATATAGAAAATCATTTCCATCAGCAAATTAATTGAGAATTCAATCTCAAACTAAATTATAATGAAATCACCAAACACATGTTATAACATACACCTTAAGTGAATCATCAAGCACATGCATTTCATTCATATAATGAAATCATGCATATGGCTAACATGTAAGAAATCATTCACATCAGCATATCAATTGAGAAACCAATCTCAAACTAATCCATAACATTATTTCATTCAATACATACTAATACAAGCATTAATACAAACACTTGCACTACACACTTAAGTCTACATATAGTATGTCGACCCGAAGTGCGCATTTAGGCGAATCTCTTCACCAAACTAATTATGCACGCATTCCTAACATTCTAATACGACAACAAATCATGTCAATCACATTAGAAAAATATGAATGAAATCAGTACTTCCTACAAATGACTAAAATGCCCTAAATCTCATATTCTTCGTTGATTTAAGAAACAGGAAACCGACAGCATGTTGTACATGTCAAACGGCGTTGCCGTCGATAATCTACTATTAAACAACATTGAAAGCTTTGAAAACAGTCAATCAAAGCGTCTAAATTCCGCACCTTGTCTCTTATGGTTGTGTAAATTCGAACGGAGCATATACGCTTCGTCTACAGCGATAAGAGAACCTAATTCACGAGTTACGTCAGCTAACAAGCTATGAATCCTAGTAAACCTCAAATCAGCAACTTTCTAGAGTTATTTCATACCTAAAAAAGTGGAGGAATCACCGGGAAAGTGATCGGAGTGCGTTGCCTAAGCACGTACAGCACGTGGCACAAGCAGCAGGGAATTCTCTCCCACCTTCTCTCACAAACTCTCACCTTTTCTCTCTCCAACTCTAGGGATTTTTGCAAATTCGGATGGGAGAGAGGAGTGAGGGTTTCATCCCTTTTTATAAGCCCAAACTTGCCCGAAATAGGCTCGGGAACAAGTTTCACTTGAGGGGTAACCAAATCGGGGCTGTTTCAGTCCAAAAGGACATTTCTGGTGCTCCCTTGGCTGAATGCGGTCGGACTTAAGCTCATGCATACTGGATCTAGCATACATCAAGTTTTCAGTCCGGTAGGATTCGCAGATCGCACGTGGCGGTCCAGTTTCAGTTCAGCGGTCACCGCACATAGATCAGGCCTGCAAATCTCATGATATGAAATAGAAATTTTTCCTGATCCGAGGAATTTGACTGAATTCTGATGGTCAGAACGCTCAATACTGACACATCAAGTCGTGTGCCAGATTTAAATTTCAAATTCCAATTCTGTCCCTATTCGCACTCTCTTCAGTCCGGGCTCAATGAAATAGCCTGTGATTATCGGTTGGACTTAATTTTCGAAATGATTGTCAAGTCCAGCTAGGCGGTCCTAACGGTCTACGATAGTAGGCATCGGACTTTCGACGCGCGGTCTAGATCCAATACAAAATTTTAAGGTGGTCTAGAGAAAAAACCTGCTTAGAGTTTGATCTGAGGTTATAGAGTATTATAGAGTCATACGTTCTACTCGATTTGGGTCTTGTAGAACGTATTTAAAGCGATCAGGGACTGTTTCCCAGCTACTCCAACGTTGCGCTAGCTAACTTATGTTTAGTTTCTGAAGGAATTAATCCTAAGTGGTTTCTTTGGCTATGGAATTGGGTTCTGAGCGATTTTCCAGGTGTTTTAGTTGACCCACTGCCTAAGGACGTCAAATCCCAGATTGGCCAAAATCAGGGGTGTTACATTCTTGGTTTATTGTAAGAAAAAAGAAAGAGATTGTTTTAACAGTTCTTTCAAGAGTTGAGATTAGATATCCTTAATAATAAAAAAAAAGAGAGAGTTGAGATTAGATTAGATGGTTTGGAAAAATTGCGTTAGAACCATAGAAGATGGAGATGTGTTTTGGGTCTATGTCAACTGTAAATTAGGAATGCTGTTGATGAGAAAGGGAACTCTATTTTTCTCTTGAGAGTGATTTTCAATATGTTTGCCCAGTATTGTTTGATGCCTTTCTCATCTTTTTAGCCATCATCTTACAATCCCACCTAACATTTAAATTGCATGGGCTGAGAATTGGTTGATCATTGTGGCTAAACTATCACAATGTGCACCAAAGTGCATTTGGATTCAGATGAGAACTCGAGAATCAAATTAATTTTTGGGATTTTTTATTTTTTTTTGGACATAGCTGAAGTTAACAAGGAATGAAAGTGTGGCATTTCCAATACGTAAACATACTTCTGTTGAGTGACTGATGATTTTTATGCCATTGATGGTCTGTAGGAAACACTAGATCCTAGTCCATTGACTTTGACATACAATTTTTGTAAAGTACCATTGACTTGAATGTTTTTAATGTGTTTTTATCATATTTGTTGTCAATGAAAGAGTTAGCACTTACACAAGCTACTAGCCTCACCCCTAGATAACTAAAACCATAGCATGGGGTCTTTTTGTTTCATCATCAGGACGAAAGTTGTTGAAATTACTCCTAGTTGGTAGAACAGAAATACTCTAGCTACCAGAAAGGCTACATGCCAACTTATCTTTGCTTTCTTATTTTTTAACTAATCTAAATGCTTGTTGATACTTTTTGAATTACAGTATGTCTATGGTTTCTGGACAATATATATTGATTGGGTGACTGGGTGTTGTTGTTCGGATTATATATTTCTTATCCATAGCTTAAAACACAACCCAAATAGGAGGTTTGTTGTGGTTTGTTGGGATGGAGAATACATTATATATACAGCTTTGGCCTGGAGAAATAGATCTTTTGGTTCAACATTGGAATTTGTTTGGTCATCAGATGGAGAATATGTAGTTAGGGAAAGTATATCAAGGATTAAGATTTTTGAGATCACATATAACAATGGAGAAGGCTGTTGCTGTTCTTAATAACAAGGAGGGAGTTAGTGGCACTATGTACTTCACTTAGGAAGGACATGGCCCAACTATAGTGATCGGAAGCCTCTATGGTCTTAAACCTAGTCTTCATGGCTTCCATGTCCATGCTCTTGGTGACACAACAAATGGTTGTTTGTCCATACTCTTTTACATTTAGTCTCTATATTATTATTATTTTTTCTCTTTTTGTTGATTGTCCAATTGATGATCAAATGTAAGTAATATATAGCCAATGCTCCTGTGCAATGGGAAGAAGTCTGATGTGATTTTTTAATGGAGAAGAGCAGTAATATTGGCCTCCATTTTTTTAATTGGTAAAAATTACATGCATTTTGAGGTTTTAGGAGTTTATACTAACACCCTTTTGTTTTCTTTTGTATTAATTTTTGGGGATGGATTTTCCATTGCAGCTGGAGGTAACCAAAATTTACATCTTCTTCTTTTTTGGTTATACATAGGTTTGGGTATATGCTTTAGGTTTTATATATATATATATATATATATATATATATATATATATAAGTGGAACTTTTGATAGGGTGATACTAAAGGACTTGCCAAGGCTGGCGATGGATTTGGCAAAAAAGGAAGTGGTTGTAGTGCAGCCTAGCCCTAGCAACCAGGTGAAATTTAATAGACCCTTATGAGTTATTATTATTATTTCTTTTCTATGATGTTCACATCACATGGTTCTTATAGTAAATTTGAGTGTTATTTGCAGGAGCTTATCATAATGTCTTCTGATTGTTTTGGTGGTAAATGAATTTGCTAGATTGCTCATCTGGGTTCTTTTACTCAAGGAATAAATATCACTTGCTTACAGAAAATATAAATCTTGAAATTTGATATTGTATATACTATTAAGTGGAATTTTTATATGGATGCAAAACTTTTTTCTTCAAAGGGCATAAAGACTTCATTTTGTAGGAAGTCAAATCCTTGGAGAAAGATTTTATTTGTCACATTTGGGCATGGGAAATGTGATGTTGTTGAATCCATAAAATTTGTTTAGATACTGGGAAAGAATTGAAAGGAATTCTATAGTGCAGGTACCTATTTATATAAAAAAAAATTCAAAGAAGTTACAGTTGGGAAGGAATCCATTTGTTTGGAATTTCTAATTGAACTTATGGCTAGGAATTTTATTTTTAAAAAAAATGAAAAAAGAAAAAACAAAAAAAAATAATGAAAAATGCTAGAATTTCTAACTGGAAATCGTTTCTAGGCTTTCTCAATTCCAATCACAGGAATTTACCCCTACTTAGATTCTATTTCGAGGTGAGTACTTTTCCAAGGAGCCAAATGACGCCTACGATCTTTAATTTTCTTGTTTTCTTGTTTTTATTTATTTATTTATTATTATTATTATTTTTTAATCCATTTTTTATGAAGAAGGGAAGTATGTGGAAATTTATGATATTGATTTCTAATGGGCTTTTGTAATTTATTTATTTTTTAAATGTTTTTATATAGTTTTGGTCTCTTCTTGTACCTGTGAAGTTTTTGACCATAAAGGATTGATTTCTGTTAGACTTGTTGATTGAAAGGAAATCAGAGGTCTTGTTCTATTGTTCATGCAAAGACACACAACATTTTCTCTATTAGTTTTGCTCTTCAGCCTCTTCTTGAACTCGTAAATCTATTGGTAAGAATCAACATCATAAATTGCTACCTATTTCTCTACCTACTGGGAATGGTTGGCGAATGATGGATGGTTTAAAATAAATCAACAATGGATAAACTTTAAATTCAACCTTAGATGGGATGAACTATCAAGATTACCATGTGCATGTGCTGCATGAATGCTCTTGATAACCCTACACACAATCTATGGGCCCAAAAAATCATATAATTCCACCCTTTTGGAAAGGGTTTGTTTCTTATCTACATGGATAGAAAACATTCACTATGGAATGTGTGATGATGTAGACTATCCATCCAGTGGCCTACAAATGTACAGGAGATGACCCAAGGTTTTCACTGATTGCACAATCCTAACCATCCAAAGACCCTACTAATGCTTGGACTCTAATATCTTACTTTTGGATATTGGGTATTGCTAGTTTTTTCGATGATCTAGAAATTGAGAGTGTCCAAATGGGTCTTGGGTCGAGTGTTTTTCTTGTTCATTTAGGTTTTGATAAAGTTGTGAATTTTCTTCACAAGTTCCACACTCTCTTCCTCTGTGTTGCATTGCAGAACTTGTTCAGGGAAAAGGCCATCAAATGCTCCTGTAGGAAGCTCCCTGAACCAGGCCTTAATTAGACCTACTAGGTAATGAACATCAATTTCATCATGTACAATGCCCTTGTTCAGCTAGTCCCTCACATTTTCTTCCTTGCTGTTCTCAGGATTAATCACATAACAATGCTTTGTATATGGATTGGCAAGTTATTACATTGTGACATTGTTTCTGGTTGAGAAAGTTTATGTTATTTTTTGTGCATGATGATATCATTGAGTTGGTAATAATACCATAATGTACCCTGTAAGACCTTCATGAACTGTCTTGCAAATGTTTTTCGTATGTTATTCTAATGTTATTGTGCATGTAGAGTCACAGACAACGTATCTCCATTTATTCAAGGTGAAGCTTTTCCAATATCCCAATTGTAAAGTTTTATTAGTAAGAATAGGAAAGATCACCAAGAGATACAGTACCCTGCCATTTTCTTTTCAATAATTCATTTGTAGGCTCATGTATTGGACTAATGAGTCATAACTTACCTCATATTCCATGGTGACACAAAACATTGATCATCTTGATGTGTTCATTGAAGTTATATTCCGATGAAACTGTATGAGTTCACTAATTTGCCTCATATAACATCTTGTAACCCCTGTTAACCAAGTCAGATGACTGTCAGAGAACTTTGATTTCAACATAAATTGTTCTAGCAAATTTTTGTGAGACTTTCTTCTCTTGTTCCTTTGAGGTAGGCAGTGCATCTCCATCTGTAAAGATCTTACATCTGAATTTGTCCTCTCTCCTTAATCGCTAAAACTTCAATTATTACATTTTTATTTTTATTTTTATTTTTTCCAGGGCACTGACTTTGAATAGTTCACACATGCAATGGATTACTTCCATATCTTGGTCTAGTCCTACATCAATATAAAAGGTAAGTGATCTATTTGTTGAATTCCTGTATTTGATTATAATTAATATTTTTCTTTTTGGAAATGCTCCAATTGGCTATGTACATGGCAACCTTCCTATACACATAATTGCAGTTTGGACACATCAGTAGTTCATATCATTGATCTAAACTACCCATGTGGTCTAGCTTACTCTTCATTGGCCATCTTGGAAAATCCATTCATCTTAATGGTTCTTACCATTAGATCCATAACATGAAAAATGGATGGCTATGTTCATTTATAATAATAATAAAAATAGGTCAAATTATCAATTTCAATCATCAATTGATGGTGTCATCCTCTGTTTGAGTTTTTCTTGTGGTTTTGAAACAATTGCTTTGGTTAGGTGATAGTAACCATCTCATCCATGGGTTGGAAAGTGGATGTTTATATTAAAAGGGTTGATGTTATCTAGTTTGTTTGATTTTTTGAAAGGGGCATAAGAAAGGAGCATTGGATAAAACAAAAGGTCCAGATTAATGTTATCAATACCTCATGTCTAATTGCAATTATCTACAAGGACGTTCCCATACGTATAGTCCACCTGAGCATTTCTCCATTTTAAAAATAAAATAAAAATAAAAAATTGTAGCCTTCTGTAGTTTAGTGTATGGGTTTCCAATGATGTATGTTCCAAGACCATGAATACATTCAGCTTCTATATATTTGCCAAGAAGTGATATTATGTACTTTTCCATGTCCAGAAACTTAGTTCTCATGCATATTTAAATTGGTTGAAATGTATGGAAAATTCAATTCCCAAAAATTTACCCAAAAGGACTTGTATTGGACTTGCAGTCTATGAACTCTTCATGAAGGTCAGGAAAAAAATAATATAACCTACCTTTTATTTATTCTTTATACTTGGTTCTCTCTATATGTTATTAATGTGCTTTTATGAAGCTGGTTGTATTCTTTACATTAATATATAATTCTATAAAAAACTAATCGTCTACAACCACTTGTATGCAACGACCCTTTCTTCTTCTTCCTCTTGCCCTTTCAGTCTTGTAATATAATATGGGAAAGTATCCAGTGCTTAATGCTTACATTAAATTTGGTTGTCAAGTACTCTTATCTTGATACACAACATACATGGACGCCAAGGCATTCATCTATCCCTAGTGCAGGTGGGCCATTCTCCAACACTCGTAATGGTTTGGATAATCCTAACTACTTATTTTAGGGTTTTCTTTTCTCATCAAACTAAAGACTAATTTTTAGTTTTTTTTTAAATTTTTTTTTCTAATCATCCATTTATAATCATCAAAGCCTTCCAATCAGTGCCTAGGATCCAACCAATGTAATTTGTAACACATTGCCCAGCGTCTTTAGGGGCTAGCAGATGAACAGTCTTAATTTCTTAAGTGTTTGTCACATGTAAAGAGATACTAGTGCTTGATTATTAACTTAGATTAAAATAACAGACACCACTAGTTATAGATGAGAAATTTGTGCAACTGGTTGCATGTGGGACCTGCTGTGGTGTGTGATATCCAACTGACAATGTTGCCCAACCATGAAGATCTGTGCATGCATGCTTGCATGAGTACAGCTTACCTCCTCTTATAGAGGCATTTGTAGGATGACCTATCTAGGAATGCTTTCTATTCTTTAGGTTGTCATAGTAATGATTATCAGTTGTGTTGTTGGAATTTTATTAGTTTTGTATTTTATATACCTAAGACATCTGACTTTGGTTTAGAAAAGCTTATAGGATGGCCTTTGATGGTTGTTGTCCCTATTGTAAATTCCCAAGCAATGACTACCTACTAAGTGACTTCATGATTTGAGTGCAGCTTACCTATTATATATGTATGCATGTATGCATATGAAATGTAAGGATGTAAGTTGTCATGGTCATGAATAAATTCATTTTTGACTCATTTCTTCTTGGAAATGAAGTGGAAATGAATAAATCCTCTCTCTACATGTGAAACTGTGGTCATGTTCTCATCTAAATAATCTAGATATACATTGCATTGGCAATATTTCTACCAGTAAAAGCCTAGTTTGGGTTGTACCAAAGGTCCAAAACATGTTGTTCATGAGTTTCACAAACAATCCAATTACCATAGATTTTGCAGCTAACCAAACTTTAAGGTGAAAAATTAGGCTGATTTCATAGAGAACAGGCTGCTACAGTTTTGTTCTAGTCTAGTAGGTGGTCAATACTCAACTGCTATTATATCCATAGTTCTGTGATTTTGCCTATGCTCTTGAGTACCATAAGACACCAATGCCCTTGAGTTTCAAAGATGACCACCATTCCCTTTCTTCTTAGCTCTTGGTAGTTTTTCATGCAACTGTAACATTTATTCTATGCTACATGATATTCTGCTAGTTGAGATCTATAAGTTACTGATTGTAAATGGATCTAACTTGCAAAATGGGAAAAAGAGGCGTTGTAAGATTGAGTTAACTAAAGAAGAGAAACTAATCTCATCTTTTATATTAAATTCAATAGGAATTAAAAATGCTAGAGTTATTTATCCATCGAAGTAAACCTAGCCCCTGTTTAGATACGAGGAATCTGTGGAAAAGAATTCTTTTTACAGAAAACTACTGCTGTTTTATTTATTTATTTATTTTTAACACTTTTTGGATTGTAAAAGAGTTTATGTGTAGGTGTGATTGTGGATGTTCTCTGTCAAGTAGTGTAATTTGATATTTACAACCAATGTGGATGTTTCCAACAAAATGAAAATAGCCATTTGGTAATATTTTGTAGTTCCAATGCAGTTTGGTTGTATTCCACCGACTATGAGGACGTGGAAACACTGAGATATCAAGTGCACAGTAGAACACCTTTACGAGCAGAACCTCCCTTCTACAAGTTTCCTTTCTCTCTCTCTCTCTCTGTCTCTTTCTCTCTCATACACACATCTTTGATAGCCCTAAACCCTTTATCAAACTTTGTAAAGCTTTAGGGAACCCTCTTGCATTACCTGGAAAAGCCCCAGGCACCCCTATTTATAGTTTGAGAAACTCTCTTCCGCACCTAGTTACAAAAGGCCTCAGTTTTCTGCTATTCACACAAGATCCAGACTCAAATCTGTGTAAGCTAGCCCAGTCGACCATTATCCGCGACCAGTTGAGCAGCCCACTCAACCGGTCGAGCACCTCCCTCGACTGGTCGAGCACCTCAGAGAAAATAATCAAATAGTTTTTGGACTTTGAGTCAAGCCCTACTCGACTGATCGAGCGCCACCCACGACCTGTCTAGCAGACCACTCGACCGGTCGAGTAGTGCAGTGAATTACTCTGAATTTTTAAACCGCTGCATTGTCTCTCCCCTGAACTGAGTTGGAAAACCCCATCATGTTGAACCTCTTCTTTTACAGGAGAGGCTTATCTGAATCAGAAATACATTTTCTTGAGGAACTATTCAACTTAATTTTTGGCTGCGAGTTCCTTTACACTTTTTTTATAGCATATTTTTAAGTTTAGAGTCCTAAATTCATTATTAGAATATTAGTTAACTATTTCAATTTTTCAGAATTCTGATGAAAACTTTTTGTATGTTGATTAATTTGTGCCATATCTTCAGATTAACCTAGAGACAAAATTGTATAATTCTTTTATAGCAAAAATTAAATTTCTCAGATTCCTAACCTTGTCATCTTTTTGGCTACCACATGACTGATAAATTGAGTGGAAGTTTTCTTAAGTATAATTCTTTTACAAGAAATATTAAATTTCTCAGATTCCTAAGCTAGTCATCTTTATTGACTGCTGCATGATTGAAAAATATGAGCAGAAGTTTTCTCGAGGTGTTTTTCTTGACCCCATCTTCTTCTCTTTCTTTTTTTTCATTCTCCTACCTTTGGAGGGTGGCCTCCACACTCCATAGTATTTAGAAATCACGAATCCATATTAGGTTATCTACGTTTAATGGGAACATTGAGGCAGTGGATAGTAACTCATTAGGCAAGAATTTTCATTCCGTACCTAATCTAATTACATCCTACAAGATACCTCTTAAGGATTTTAGATTTTGGTACTTTCCATTAGATTGCTGTAATGAATGCTAGTAGAAATGGCTCTTTTTTTTAATGACAAAAATGCTTCTCTCTATAAGGACAAACTTGAGTAATTCTATACGCTGCATATCCATTAATCAAGTAGTTAATGTGTTTCTATTTATCACACTATGCCACAACTATTCCAGGGCCTGGGAATAGAAAAAAGTCAACCTCCTTCAATAACATAACCTATTCTCAATCTCTCTCATGGCTATCAACTAGTTCCAACTTGTAAGAGGTTTTACAGAAAAATTGTACTGACTTGACTTAATTTAGCATTCTTTTTAGTTACAACATAATGTGGTTGCTTGTGAACCTACATCTCCCTCATACAGCTTAACGACCATGACAGTTTTTCAACTAATTAATGTTTTTTATCTTTTATTTTTCATGCTCTAAGGAAATCTATGTAAAAATGTAAAGGCAATGAGAACTCGACTGCTTACTTTGTGATTAAATTAAATATGTAGAGATTCTGTTGTTCAATCTCTTAGGGAGTTGGCTAGAAAACTAGTTGAAAAATTATTTGTAAATAGTCCTGTGGTGTTTCTACATCTTTTTTCAGCATGCATAAATTGGTTCGGATCAGTTGGTACAAATAATAAGGTTCTAATCCTCATGTAGATCCTCAATTTACTTGCATTTTTAGATGCTTCTTTCAGATGACTGCTTTCACGCTATACTTTCTCATATGCATGTTGCATTAAATATTCATGAAAGTGCGCATGGATGCAAGTGCATGATGTATACATGTGAGAAAAATGCACATGTTGCAGGAATTAGTGCATATATTGGTATAGATTCACTGTTGGCAAATCCTTGCATATGCACAATCACACCTACACATAGATGCATGTTGACCTACCTTTGCATATGTGAAAATTGTTTGTTTACATGTATGTAATGAACATTGACAACTATCCTATAAGTATGATAATTCCACCAATGCCAGCTTTAATTTCTATAGCTATTGTGTGGAATTTTTCTCAATACATATGACGTCCTGATCTCATTTGTTTGATTGTTTTTCAATCTCGCTTCAATATGCTGAAAATATACTCAAGGAAGATGAACCTGATGCATTGATTTAAAGAAGATCCCAGAGAAGATGAATGATGCATCTGGTGTAGAACTCAAGGTACCTTTCATCCTTGATCCCTACTCTGATTAATTGTCTGTTTACTGAGTTTGGAGTTCCCAAAACACCAATCCACATAGGGAACAATGTAGTAAATAGTTCCACTGAAATTCTTATTCCATGCATATTCTATATTTAGGCCGTTTGCACGGAGGGGAGTGTCACCCATATTCTAGCAATAGTTCACTATGTCAGAAGATCCAAAACCTTCAACTGGAATATGGCAACATACTTTCCAGATCAGGATTGAAAATTAGGCAATGTATTTCCTGAATAGAGGATCTACCGTGTGTGAAGCTCAGGTACATAACTTATTATGAGCAGTCCTAATAACGGGGTAGAATAGTAAGCATAGCATCCAATGTTTGTATGTGATCGTTCCTCATTAATTAGAGAGAATTTTCTTATGATTAAAAGTAGGAATCATGTCATGGGTTTGGCTATTGGGTAATCCAAATTCTTGTCATTCAGTCATAGGGTTTTGATAGTTATGCAGACATTGATTTGATAGTTAGACCGATGGAGATTTGATTGCAGGACAACAGTTATCGAAAAGGATTAGTCAAAATCAACAGGAATTTGTGTGAAAGGATTAGTAGGAATTTCTATTATCAACACTTTTAGCAGCGCTTTTAATAGATTTCAGCGGCGTTTTTCCAATCTCTTGGCCGCACTTGTTATAGCTTTGAGCGGTGTTTGTTACAACTTTTGCGACGTTTGTTACAAATTTTACCTGCTTTCTCATAGCTCTTACAGGCTTTTTTTAGCTTTTAGCGGCGTTTCTCATAACTTACTGCGGCGTTTACAGTTTTTAGCGGCGCTTTTACATTTTTTACTCATAGTCCCAGAAGCACCGATAAAGGATATTAAGTGCCGGTAAATTTCAATTTTTAGCGGCGGCCACAAAAAACGGAAGTAGAAAGGTGTGACCGCTGGTAATTCTTATACCGACGGTTTTTAAGACTTTTAGGGACGGTTTTGGCTGCCGGTAAATGATATTTTTCTTGTAGTGTGTCATGTTATGCAGGTCATAGTATTTATTTTATATGGGTCGTGGTTGTCATTTTATATGGTTCGTCGTTGTCATGGGCCTTAGCAAAGACCAACTCGTGGGGCCCACATTGATATATGTCTATAATCCATGCAGCCCATCCTTTTTGCGTGTCATTTTAAGGCTAGAGCATAAATAACAGCCTGATCCAGAGCTCGTGTAGGCCACATAATAGAAAATAATGGTAACAATGACACCCACCTTGAAACCTTCCAGGCTCACTGTGATATTTGTTAGAAGTGGACATTGCCCAAGTAAAGACTTTTTAAGCCCACAGATAGTTGGCTGACAAGGTGGATGGAATGGATCACCCCGTCGTGGGCCTTAGGCTATTGTACCATGCTTATCCTTTCATTTTCTATTAAGGGAAGTGAATATGTAACAACCGCGACCCATATAACATGACAACCACGACCCATATAACATGAAAACCATGACTCATGACAACGACTACCCATAAAATATGACAACCATGACCCGTATAACATGATAACCATGACCCATGACACCTACGACCCATATAACACGACAACAATGACTCTTACCACATTACAACCATGACCCATATAACATGACAACTATGACACATGACAACCATGATCCATTTAACATGACAACCACATCCCTTACCACATTACAACCATGATCCTTATATGGGTATGGGTTGTGGTTGCCATGATATATGGTTCATAGTTGTCATGACGTAAGGGTCGTGCTTGTCATGCTATACAAGTCGTAGTCTTCATTTTTTATGGGTTGTGGTTGTCAAGTTAAATGATTCGTGGTTGTCATGGGCCTTGGAAAGGACCAACTCATGGGGCCCACATTGATGTATGTGTATAATCCATGCCACCCATCCTTTTTAGCATGTCATTTTAGGGCTAAGGCATAAAAATCAGCCTAATCCAGAGCTTGTGTGGACCACATAATAGAAAATATTGTTGACAATGGCACACACTATTGAAACTTTATAGGCTCACTATGGGTCATGGTTGTCATGTTATATGCATCGTGTTTGTAATATGGTAAGGGTATGGATCATGGTGTAAGATGGAAAAAGTCGTCGTTGTCATGTTACATGGGTCGTGGTTGTCGTGGGTCACAGTTGTCAGGTTATATGGGTCGTGGTTGTCATGTTATATGGGTCGTGGTTGTCATGGGTCATAGTTGTCATGTTATATGAGTCATGGTTGTCATGTTATATGGGTCGTGGTTGTCATGGGTCATAGTTGTCATGTTATATGGATCGTGGTTGTCATGTTATATGGGTCGCGGTTGTTACATGTTCACTTCCTTTACTATTAAATGAAAGGATAACCATTGGTACAATAGCCTAAGGCCCATAATGGGGTGATCCGTTACATCCAACTTGTCGGCCAGCTCGTCGTGGGCCCAAAAAGTCCTGACTTGGGTAGTGTTCACTTCAAACAAACATCGCAGTGAGCTTAGAAAGTTTCTATTGTGGGTGCCATTTTCAGCATTATTTCCTATTATGTGGCCCACATGAGCTTTGGATCAGGCTGATATTTGGGCCCTAGCCCTAAAATGATTCAGCTAAAAGGATGGGCGGCATTGATTATACACATACATCATTATAGGCCCCACGAGTTTGGTCCTTACCCACGCGCAAAAAAGGGTTCCGTACACATTACTTTCCTAACATTAAATACGACGTAATTTCTTATTCCCTCAAAAACCGTACGACTACTAAAACAAGGAGAAAGGTATTTTGGTCCAAGTAAGTTTACCCTCAGAATATTTGAAAGGTTGATTCTCTTTAGGGAATTTGACCATACATCAAGGCAAGTACGGTTAATTTTCCTATTATAATCAAGGGAAGAGATCTTATTCCTCTGTAAGCAAGGAATTCCCATGGTAACATGTCATCTACCGTACGTTTGGAACATGTATGATGATCCTAACCATGCATCCTGTGACCTCTACTGTTGGTTGGCCATCGATCGACCAAAAGGGTGTAAGCATTGGACTATCCTAACGAGGTAATAAAGTGAACCTTTCTTACTGGCTGTGATGCATTGCTGATTTGTCCACTTTTACGCCATTGATTAAGGTGTAGGATACTCCAAACAGTGCAAGTTTCGATATTTATACAATTCAATATTTTACCAACTATATAAATGGTTGTGATCTGATCTACCAACCATACCTCTAGTGGCCTGAGATGTGTACTCCCCGCGCCCAACCCCCCCACCCCCCCCCCCCCCCCCCCCCCCCCCCCCCCCCCCCCCCCCGCCTCTTTTTTTCATAGAAAAATCAATGCTTTAATATGATAGGGAGAACGCGTTGCAGGCTAAACTTTCGCAATGTGCTGGCTAGTCAGAAAATAAGAAATCAGCATGAAAATAAGGAGCCACGTGACCGCCTGAACCGATGAGTTTGACCCAGCTTTGGCCTGGGCTTGGACCTACTTAGCCTCGCCAGTGGTCTAAATCAATGTTATTAGACCAACCAATGTAAGGGCCCACTTAAGAGCTTGTATTTGAAATATATTGAAAGGAAAAGTGATTTGGAATCTTTAATTGTGTTTTGCATATTATAATTAGAGTGCATTAGAATCTAAAAATAAAAATATATTGAAATTTTGTAATATATTTGTAAGAAATTGAATATAATTGCTAAATCAACTTTAATATCCTTCTTTAGTTTATATACATGATATTTGACAGAATCATTATAATAAGACCATTAATTAAAATATTTACTTTGACGGAAAAGAATGAAATTTTGAACTCAAGTGGGACCAAGCAAAGGATCACAAACAAGTGAAGCATTTTTTAATTGTTGATTTACATGGATAATGGTAGGATTATTTGGATAATTGTATTAATATAATTTCCATGATGCAGTCGATATTTTGATGGTTTTGTGTATCATTAGTAGCCCATGCGATGTATGTGTGTTTTCCATATCTTCCATCTATTTTTTGAGCTTAATTTAGGGCATGAGCCAAAAAGTTATGCAGATCGAAAGCTCAAATTGACGATGCTATAGAAAATTAGGGATTGAATGCCCACTACTGAAAGCTTCCGAAGGCCCATCATGATGTTTTATTTTCCATCCAACATGTTAATAAAGATCACATAGACCTAGATGAAGGGAAATCATAAATATTAACACTACAAGAAAATCATCATTTGGGAGCAGTTTTAAACCATTCCTAAATGATTCAGGAACGGTTTTAAACCGTTCCTAAATGAGGCATCGCAAAATTTAAAAAAAAAGGAACGATTCAGAACTGTTTTGGGTACCATTTCGAATTTTAGAGACAAAATTTTAGGAAAAGTTTTAAACCGTTCCAGTGGCAACGGTAAAATTTTAGCAATGAAATTTTAGAAATGGTTTTAAACCCTTCTTAATGTTGCCAATGGTCAGATTTTAGGATAGAATTTTAGGAACAATTTAAAACCCTTTGAATGATTACTTGTATTATATGATTACCTGCATGAGATAGAGTGGGGTATGTACTCTACTTGTATTATATGCTAGATAATTGCACAAATAGAAGAAAGAGACAATACAATGATTCACACACAAAAATGTTTTCCTTCGTCTCTCTTTTCTAGTACACATTTCAATTTCAATTTCAATTTACAATTTCAATCCAACAGCATTTCATTTCCAGGCTTCTGTAATCCAACAATTCATGTTTTGAGTCCTAGGAACCCACTACAACTACAATCTTTGCTCTTTTGCAAACCCAAGCTACATGGAAAGCAAAGGATCCTCCCTCTCTTTAATGGCTTAGCTAATTTCCCATATGAAGGTGGGTTGATGGACAACTCCAAGTTGGGTACGAGCACCAGTGCCACTGTTCTTGGCTCATGGATCGGTCAGTGGGTGGAGGGATCAACTCCACAGCTAAACAACTTCCTCCTAATATGCGTGTTCCATCCTCCTTGGAAGCCTTCCTACGATCAATCACCACCTATTCTAACGGACCATAATCATGATTCAGAGAGTATGACTTAAATGCATTGGGTTTTTGCAATAGAAAAATATGCCGTTCTATAAATATCTTTTACACTTGAGAGTCACATAAAAACTCAGCAATCAGAATAACAACTAGGGCAAAATATCACAAAGAACTAAAACAATTGCAAATAGAAGCCAACCTTGCAAGTATGGCCCTTACGTTTTTGCAATAATTCCCCCTTAGACCTGCGATAGCCATCCATTAATGCATAGATACCAGAAGAACATGCAATAAGGTTTAATTTGAAAAAAATAAAAAGGATATTACCTATCTAAAAGGTATAGAGTAGAATTTAAGCAACTTGCTAGCATGTAGTTTCCGTCGTTTGATATTGAAATGTAGTTAACAGGCTGTCCCAAGTCATCAACAAGCTCTTTAGTTTATGGCAACAAGATGGTATTAGTAGAAATGCATTAGAAACTAATTTGAAAGTTATAGAGTACTATAATAGGAAAAATGCAAATAATGACACCCCAAATGAAATGATAAGTCTTGGAAAAATAGGACTCCTTAGGCCTCCCTACTATGATGAACAAACCTACCAATACGAATGCCAAATGTACGAGCAGTTCCATCAACACTTCCAGCAAGAATTTCACTTTTTGTCAAACAAACGGACATCACGCTGTCGAAAAATGTATCAATTATCTGCCACACAACAACGATGAATTTTTGAAACATAGCGAGGATATTAAAATGAGCTTAGTTAGGATTGGTACATACTCAAATTTCAACTGTTGAAGAAACAGCAAGGGGGAGGAGGAACGTGCATTGGTTCTATATTGTGAGATTTGCAGTCCCATGTGTGCACTAAATGATCATACCCTGCTGATACTTCCACAGATCTATACTCATTTAACTTTATAGAATTCACTTGAAAATAGAAGAAGTGCAGAATTAAAGAGTTTTATAGGCTTCATGTAAGATGCTCCAGGAAAATGTGCATGTGAACACTGCTTCCATGACATGTGCTTAGAAGCTAGTAACCAAAAAGCCTAATTATAACATGCTGGGCATTTTACAGGCCTATTTAGATGCACACCAAATTCATGAATTTGGAAAAATTTTAACTGTCAAATCCTTGAATTTGGCAATTAATGTGTCTGGGTTGGCATTACTTGATAAATTCACTAATTGCCAATTAGTAAAAGGACATAAATCATACAATTAGCAATTTTTTTTAAAAAAAAATCTAAAATTCCCTAATCACAAAGTTGGGAATCTTGAAAATGTTTCCCCACCCTTGACAAAAGGTCCATTTTGTAACCATTAGTCCAATTGTTATAACCATGTGATCCAAATGATATTTGAGATAAATAGAAAAATCAAATCAAGCCCCACATGATGAGCGGTCCAATCAATGAATCATATAGTATGAAGGAAAGAAGACTCACCAATTTAGCTAGCAAGGAGAGAGCGTGAGTGCTTATAATGTCGCCCTTTCTTTGAATAATGGATGCATATTCCACAATTCAATATGAGAATGAGGAGGTTTTTTAGTTTCTCCAACAATGCATATGGGCACAAATTTACATATAAAGATTTTAAAGATTGTAAAATAGAGTAAATGATTATATTAACTTCTAAGTATCAATTAAGAAGAAAAATGTAAATGATGTTGGAAAAGAAAGCTCACCAATTTAGACCACCAAAGAGTTCGAGATTAGAGGTTATAGTGTTATCGCCACTTTCTCAAGATACCATCCAAACATGGACATAGTTGAGATAGACCAACTTGCACCAAAAATTTCAGAGGAAGATTTTAATGAGCAGGGTGCAAGTAATTCTCCTGGCAATGTAGAATGGAGTTGGCAGCGGTCGCTTGAGTCACATGGCTCTTGCGGCTAGGGCTAAGGGTGCCCTTGTGAATGTGGTTGATGTAGAGCTGGGAATTGGTGAGGCCTTTGTAGTAGGGGCTGGTGGTGAAAATCTTCTTCGTCTACCATAGGTTGAGCTCATTGAGGCTCTTTTTGGTGAGCTTTAAATGGAGAATTTTACCTTCCATTGTATACTTAACCCTCCTACAATGTGAATTTCACTAATTAAATGGGGACCATGGTTTTTTTTTTTTTTTACTCAAGTATCTTTAACCTTCCATTGTATACCAATTGATGCATGGATAAGACCTGTTATCTATGATTCCTAGAATATAACCCATCCATTGACTACTAAAAACTGATCTTGCAATCAAAATAAAAAAGAAATTTATTAAACAAAAACTTGCTTCAAAGTTCTTTAGGATGGTGCTTCTTCTTTTTTGTAAAAATTAAACAAGGTAACTTAGTTCACTTCAGAAACTTTTAAATCACATCTTTGGCTAGAAACCCTTTCGTGCTTGAGTTAATTCTTGAATTAACAGCTTCAAGTTTCATTGACAAAAACTACAAAATCCAATAATTTTGTGCAACTCAAATTCAATGGTAGGGTGAAGAGAACCATAACATAGTCTAGCTACTCATAAAACGCAATTACTCTTACCTCAACTTGATGCTGTAGTGATTGAATGTAATTTATTATTTCATCAAGGACCAATGCTTTACCAATCACCTGAATAAAGCAACATTTTCATAAGAATACTCTTCAACAAAACTTAAATCAAGGCCACTTCTCATTTATTAAAACCTATTCATGGATCATGTGGAGAATGATGTTTCACATGAAGTCAACTTGGCAACGGGCTCTTGGTTTTCTTGACCATCTATTATTTTCCAGTGATTAAATGGTTAGAATGTTCTGATCTAGAGAGAACTTTGGGGCATTCCTCATGCATGTTGTACCTATTAAATCAACAATCTACATCACTAGACCATAATTTGATGATGTGTTGTAGTGCTATATGCATTGGTGTGCATCTAGACATGATAATAATTCTTGACTTGAATCTTAGAAAATACCATGTACAATAGGAACACACCTAAATCAGAAAAGCCCCATCCAAGAATATCCACAGCTTATGTCTCTGATCCAGCCTGTGAGTAAAAAAAGAGGCAAATTCAAAGCTCAATTAGACCACACCACAGGGCATAGTGGGGGTGTAATATCAAAGGAGGTGATAAAAATATGATGAAGTATATTACAAAGAAGAATGAAATAATCAAAATCTATGTCATGCTCTGGGACTCTAGCCAATTTTTCTGATCAAAACAAATTTCAACACAATTCAACTCGTCGAAATCATTTTTCTTAGTGGAAAAATGTGAATTAGACCAAAAATGCTGATATATGTTCCCATGATAGAATTGAAATGGGAGTGACAGGAATCATTATTTCAGCTCTCATTTATCAGAAGCTCTGTAACATACTAAAGTAATTAAGTTCAAATTACCATTTTAAGGACCTTTCTCAGCATTAGACCACAAAGCAGTTTTCAAGGAGAACTCAAGCGAGTTTTGTACACAATCATCTTAAACTGTCATTCTAACAACAACAACAACAAAAGAAGAAAAAAAGAAAGAAAGAAATAAAGAAAGAAAGAAAGAAAGAAAGAAAGAAAGAAAGAAACAAGAGAACAAAAATAGGATGGTAGTAACTTGATCTACATTTCTATTCTAATCATCAAATGGTTAGAATTTGTAATTCAAGAAACCGATGATCTTATTAAGAACCTAAATGGGAGAAAAAGCTTAAAAATCAAAAACCATCAAGCAATCTGATGTTTCATGCCAAACGATTAAAAACCCAGATCATGAAACCATAAAAAATTCCTAAATGGGGGGATGCATTACTAAACCACTAGGTGGCCTAAATACTAATTAACAATATCAGTTAACAAAGAATCATAAGTATAAACATTTAAAGAATAAATATCCAAATATATAAGAAAAAGAATGAGATTAAGCTCTCTGTGATTATCTACCATATCAAACTAGCTTTTGCAAGTCCTGGTTGTTTGAAGTTTCTTGAATTTGTTTATTATTTATCCTCACACAACTGTGTAATAATATTTAAAAAATAATTAAATTAATTATTAGGTATAGGTTGAGTCAAGTAAAGATTCTCCTTGGTTGAGTCAAGTAAAGACTCGCCTAAGTTGAGTCAACAAGACTCGGTTAAACATCGAATCTAAGTTCTCGAGTTTTTTAACATACTAGAGTTTCTCTGATGGAAACTCACTATTAGGATTTTACAATGAGGATGGTTGTAATGACTCGAAAAATTCTGTACCAAGACCTGAGTACCACCTCGAGCAGAAATCACTTAGGATTAATTCCCTTGGAGATTAAACATAAGTTAACTAGCGCTAAGTTAGACTAGCTATGAAATTAGTACTGTTCGCTTTAAATACGTTTTGTAAGACCCAAAACTTGTGGAATCGTTAACGCTATAATACCCTGAAATCTAGAATCCATCTCTAAACCCAGTTGCTCTCAGGAGCACTTTGAAACTTCGTATCGGACCTGGACCGCACGTCGAAAGTTCGATAGCAATAAACTTAGAAGATATTGACTGCGTAGTTGGACTTGACAAGCATCGTAAAAATCACGTCCAAACGATGCTCTGAGATGATTTACTTAAGTACAGAGTGAGGAGCGTGAGAAAATGAAGATTTTTAAGAAATTAAATATAATTTTAAGAAATCTGAGATGTGTCGCTTGCGCATTATTTCTAAGTGTTCTGACTGTTGGATTTTGACCCAAATTTATCCTCAAATCAGGATAGGTGGACCTTACATGTCATAGTACTTGTAGCTCTGATCGAATTCCCGTAACCGTTGAACTGAAACTGGTCCTCCACGGTCGATCCGTGAACCCGACCAGACTGAAAACTTAGCATGACCTACATCCAATATTAGAGAGCTTAAGTCCGACCGCATTTAGAAATACGACCACCATAAGTGCTCCGTTGGATCGGAACAGACCCAATTTGGTTATAACATAAGTATACCTAGGCCCTGTGTAACATCCCGAAAATCGGGGGTTGAGCATAAACTCCACTCTCGAAGTCCAGAATATCACTTATGTAAAATTTTCAATGATGGATGAATATCGGCTGTAATAGTGCATAAAACATGAAGTGGATAAAGCCAAAACAACATATCATACTCCAGAGACAGTTAAATTTCTCAAGTGGAAGACTGTAATAAATATATAAAATGCATAATAGATTGTAAGTCTCCAGATTGTGAACATGTTACCAGGTTAACTAAATACATGTATACTCCAAAAATAGAAAGAAAAGAATATACACGGGTATTTAAATAAAAGAGAAAAATACCAAGTGTATTGGCATCTAATCACTAAACCTGTAAACCCGTCGATCAGAACCTGCATATAGGAGGAATCCTCCTCATCATTATAAATTCCGGCTCTACTTCGCAAGCATCGCCATCATCTGAAACTAAAACAGGAACTGTTTGGTGTGTACAACACCGTCCCGTAACGTGGGAGTGAGTAGCTAATTCTGTGGAAACTATACAGCAAAGTTTAACATGTTATCAATTCAATCAAGTAGTAATGATAAAGCAGTACAATCAAACATGTCCTAGATACTCTTGTTAATGCAAGGATGGTATGAAGAATGATGCATGCCCTCACCACAATCCCCTCTGCGACATCATCTAACGATCGCGGCATGACTAACTTCCTTAGTGCTCTATCACCAACGCCATTAGCACATGCAATGCGGTGTTATGAATATGCTTACCAAGTTCTTATTAGTCCTTTTCATACAGCAGTATTGGGAAGCTAAGACACCTCCCTTGTATCAATTCCCAACATTGATCCATTCTAGGGTCGTCAGTCCTAGGAAATCTCATACAATGTTATGATTCTAGGTCGCTGTAAGGGCTGTCAGGGCTGTTGCGCGCAATCGTTGCTCCTCTCCCCCATCACCTTATCAATACAGGCCTATTTATATCCTTAAGACTACAACAGGACTCGTCGCCCCTATGCAGTGTCATGATAAACTCAAGGTCACTACAGAGGGCTCGTCACCAATCAGTGTAGGCCGACAGCAAGAATATAGTGTCTCATACCACCATAATCTGCTCAGAGTAGGGTGCTCACTGGTCACTACGGGGAGGTTTGTGGCCCCAGCGTAGGTCGAAAGCTCGACCATGGTGTCCCATACCACCATGCCCGGCTCATGAGTCTTAGGGGATCTTGGTACCGTGGTTAACAGGAGTTTCACTGGTAAGCTCAGTGCCTTAGATTCAAACAGTGGCGACCAAACATGGTGAACAAGCATCGGTCAATCGGGTTAGTTGATAAGCTCAGCTAGGCCAAGCGCATGTTGAGTTGAACGACATGGAATGCATAAGCACTCCGTGTGGCCTAACCACTGTCGAACATCCCAAGTACAACTCAGATTCACTAAACTCATCTTGTGTGGTGAAAATAACCTCTACCACTATTTACAGAACGGTTACCGATTGCCTGGACTGTATTACAGCTCCATTCACATACAAAGCTAATAGCTAGCATATGATTCATATCCTGCATTCATTTGAACAATCACGAAGTATAACTTAAATGTAAACAGTACATATAGGAAATCATACACACATGTAACATGATTCAATTAAACACATAAGCCATGGAGGAAAACATACACTTATTTAGCATGGATAACCTAAGTTGCATGATTCATGAAGAGAATCATACACATCATTGATGTAGTTGAGAATCATATCTCAACCCGCATATAGGTACATTTTACTAACTCCTAACTCATTCAGACACTTTTACATACACTTAGTCTACACATTACATCGTACATATTATGTATCCATTAGCATACGTATTAGGGCAAATCCTTTTGTCAAAGGGTTATCGCCCATACAACAATCATATATCCATGGCAATTAGTCATGGCGAGCATGAAAGAAAATTCCATACTCATTCAGTCATTTTCACAAACACTTAGGCTACACATACTAACTACATATCGCATGTTGATATATCATGTATTGGACCAAATCCTTTCACTAGGGAGTTGCCCCATATATTACTTGCATATACCCACGACGGATAATCATAGCATGCATGAATCCGGATTCCGTATTCATTTAAACATTTTCACAAACACATGAGCTACAAACTTTTACATGTATAGTGTATATTGGTCGTGGCGTGATTTAGGACAAGTCTTTTTGCTAAGGAGTTGTCACACATGTAACAATCATATATTCATAGCAATTAATCATGTTAAGCACAAATCTGAATTTTATACGTATACGGTATTTTCTACCAATACGAGGAATACATTATATATAACATAATTAAGGTATAACTGAAAAATAAAATGGACAACACTTCATACATGTGAAATAACATCCTAGGCAAGAATAAATCATTATCTAACATTGAAAGTCTTGAAAACCATAACTTAAACGTATATAGTCCACACCTTAAATCAGAAAACACGAAACGGGTATGATTCAGACGACAAGTCTTCGTCAACGGTGGATACGCTACCTATGGCATGAAATAGGTTAGCTATAGCTTCACTACAGCTATTCTAAGCTTCAAAACAGGTTAGGGTTAGGATTTCTTACCTAAGAAAGATGCCGAAATCGCCAAAAAAGCGATACGGTAGTGGTGTTGAAGCACATGGAGCGGCAGGGTAGAATTCCTGGGAGAAACTCCAACTCTCTCTCACTTTCTCTCTCTTTTCTCTCTTCTCTCTCCTAGGGTTTTCCCCAAATTCGTATGGGAGGAGAGAGTGAGGGCTAAAGGCCTTTTTATAAGCCCAAAAATGATGAAAACAGACTTAAGGTTAAGGTATACTTATGCTATAACTAAATCGGGTCTGTTCCGATCCAATGGAGCATTTCTAGAGGTCCTGTTACTAAATGCGGTCGGACTTAAGCTCTCTAATATCAGATCTTTAATCAGTTAAGTTTTCAGTCTGATCGGATTTCCAGATTATCCGTGGAAGACCAGTGTCAATTCAACGGTTACCGAATTCCGATCACGTCCACAAGTCCTTGGACATGTAAGGGCAAATTTTCTTGATCCGAGGGTGAAATTTGGTCGAATTCTGATGGTCAGAACGGTTAAAAATAATGTACAAGTGAAATGTTCTAGATTCTAATTTATTTTCTAAAAATCTTCCTTTTCTCACTCTCTTTAGTCCAGACGCAAGGAAATGGTCTCAAGACATCAGTTGGGATTGATTTTTGAAACGATTGTCAAGTCCAACTAGGCGGTCATAATGGTCTAAGTTCATCGCTATCAGACTTTCGATGCACGGTCCAGGTCCGATACTAAGTTTCCAAATGGTCCCGAGGTCAACTGGGCTTAGAGATTGATCATAGATTTTAGGGTAACATAGCGGTAATAATTCTAGAGGTTTTGGGTCTTACAAATCGTATTTAAAGTGATCGGTACTAATTTTGTAGGAAATCTAGTGTAGCGCTGGCTAATTCACGTTAAATTTTTAAAGAATTAGGTTTTAAATGATTCCTTTGGCTTTGAAATTGATTCCTAAGAGGTTACCAAGGTGTTATGGTTGACCCATTGCCTAAGGACGTCTAATTCCAGGTTGGCAAAAATCCAGGGTGTTACAATCTACCCCCCTTAAAATATAATTTCGTCCCCAAAATTTACTACGGGTAATGAGTCCCTAGAAAGACTTTAGTATTGATATTCTAAGGAAGGTTCAAATCCTATTTAATGACCTAACCTTACATATAACCTAAATCAACTTCTTCGATCCTGAGCCTGTGGGGAAAGGGCCAACCACGCTTCCGCTGTGCAGTTCTAACTCAACTATTGTATTGGCTGAGCCTACTAGATTGGGCTCATAAGGTTCTACCCCCCTTAAAAATTTATGTATATTCTCAAGGTTCTCAATCTATGTCCTAATCCGTATGTCGGAATGAGGTGTAATTTAGAACCTATCCTTGACATGAAGTAGGAAACAATCTCACTATACATTGATCTTCCTTTGCTAATGATGCGTTCTATGGCATTGGTACCTATGGAGCCTAATCTCTATTGTGATTCTAGGGATGGGTGTGCGTTGATGGAAAGATGTCTAATTCTCTACTGGCTATAAGTCCTCACCATTTCCCAAAGACAAAGCGATAACTTTTGGTTATAGGTGGTTGGGTCAACACGGAAGAAAATTTGTGTAGTGGGTCTGAGACGGATACATAGACTTTCTATTTAGCTAGGACAGAAAATTTGTTGTATCAATTCTTAATTTGAGTTGATGCCGATCTTCTGCTTGATCAGAGCATTGGATTCATTGCTAACTACTAGGATTAAGAAGTCGATTCAAACCACGAATACTTCGCTTATATATAGTTTCTCTACTCCGTGTCCCCGATTAAACTAAGTCCTTGGGAGGCCAATTCTAAGGGGCGTGCTGGTTTATTCTAAGTTCAATCTGAGGGATTTATAAGTTTTCCCTGAGAGTGAATAGTTCTAAGTTAAAACAACTTTCCTAAGGGTTATGACAGAAGTCTATAAGTATTAAGGGGATCTATCAAAGGAATGAGGTTCTACTCCAACCAATTCAAACTTACTATTCCTTAGTATAACCAGTCTTTACACTACTTAATGCAACTAGCAGCCTAGTCTGTAACCCACTAGCTCTAATCCAAAGTCTAAGCTTATACGCTAGATGGTTTCATACCATCTCTACTACAGGGGATTGTTCTATCGCTTAGGGTCAAGATTGTCTAATTGAAATTGGTTTTCCTATATTGTCAGATCTTTCAAATCTAGGAGTACTAACTCTAGGTCCAAAACTCTAGATGTCCTAGCACTAGATGGTCACTGTTTATGGACTAAGCTACCGTGTTAGGTCTCACCCGTCGGTAGAAAAAGGAGCGATCGAGAAGATGACTAAAACGAACTCAAAAAGAGCCATGGAAAATTGATGAAAGGGAAGAAAAGTCTAACCTAATGGCTTCGTACGGGTCTAGGTCTAAGAGAGGAGGAAAATAGGTCCAAAAGGCAGGGATCAAAGAAGGGGAAAGGAAGAAATATGATGAGTTGAAAGCTCAAACGATTTTGAGCCTCAAAGGAGAGCTTGGAAGCTCTAACCGTAGAAAATGGAGAGTATAGGTGTTGGGTAGGGGTGAGAATAGTAGAGGGATGAGAGAAATAACAGAAAATGAAGGAAAGAACGATTGGAAGGGAGGTTGGAGAGAGAAAACAACAGCTTTGGAAGAAAAGGAGAGCTTGGGGGTGATTTTTTGAAGGAAGTAGCAGATTTTGAATGAATGGGTGGCCGAACCCTAGACCAAAGGGTCCCATTCAACTCCAAACACCATTGACCCAGCCCACCGAGCCCGCTGACCGGCGAGGCCCTCGCCGACCTCTGGACAAACTGGCGAGGCCTCGCCATTTGGGCGAGGACCTCCTGCCCCCTAGGCCCCAAAAAAGTCTGGTTCCCACCCTAGAACCTCCTAGAACTCGATCGTTTGGCCGCCTCCCCCGATTCGAGCCGTTTCGGGTCATTTCGAAACTAATCTGACTTCTATTCACCTTTACCAATTTCTAACAGCTAGAATGGGATTAAACATGGTCTATAACCATCAATTGATGGTATAGAAGTGATTTGGGGTCCTTGTGTGTGATCAGAAGTGCGTACGGACTCGATCTCGGCGATCGTTTTCAGTAAACTTTCGCCAACAAACAAACTGGGGGTCCTAAACTTGTTTCTAAATTGTTCTCACACCCTCTTACATTAAATTGGCATCAGCGTGTGGTGTATGACCATAACCCAGGTCCAGTTTAATCCAAATCATGCTTTGATACCATCTGTAACATCCCGAAAATCAGGGGTCGTGCATAAACTCTACTCCCGAGTTCCAGAACATCACTTATGCAACATTTTCAATGATGGATGAATATCGGCTGTAATAGTGTATAAAACATGAAGTGGATAAGGCCAAAATAACATATCATACTCCATAGACAGTTAAATTTCTCAAGTGAAAGACTGTAATAAATATATAAAATGTATAATAGATTGTAAGTCTCCATACTATGAACATGTTACTAGGTTAACTAAATACATGTATACTCTAAAAATAGAAAGAAAAGAATATACATGGGTATTTAAATAAAAGGGAAAAATACCAAGTGTATTGGCATCTAATCAGTAACCCTGTAAACCCGTCGATCAGAACCTGCATATAGGAGGAATCCTCCTCATCATCATAAAGTCCGACTCTTCTTCGCAAGCATCTCCATCATCTGAAAGTAAAATAGGAACTGTTTGGTGTGTACAACACCGTCCCGTAATGTGGGAGTGAGTAACTAACTTAGTGGAAACTATACAGAAAAGGTTAACATGTTATCAATTCAATCAAGCAGTAATGATAAAGCAGTACAATCAAACATGTCCTGGATACTCTTGTTAATGCAAGGAAGGTATGAAAAATGATGCATGCCCTCACCACAATCCCCTCTGCGACATCATCTAATGATCACGACATGACTCACTTCCTTAGTGCTCTATCACCAACGCCGTTAGCACATGCAATGTGGTGTTATGAATATGCTTACCAAGTTCTTATTAGTCCTTCTCATACAGTAGTATTGGGAAGCTAATACACCTCCCTTGTATCAATTCCCAACATTGATCCATTCTATGGTCGTCAGTCCTAGGAAATCTCATACGATGTTATGGTTCTAGGTCGCTGTAAGGGCTGTCAAGGTTGTTGCGCTCAATCGTTGCTCCTCTCCCCCATCACCTTATCAATACAGGCCTATTTATATCTTTAAGACTACAACAGGACTCGTCGCCCCTATGCAGTGTCAGGATAAACTCAAGGACACTACAGAGGGCTCGTCACCAATCAGTGTAGGCCGACAGCAAGAATATAGTGTCTCATACCACCATAATTTGCTCAGAGTAGGGTGTTCACTGGTCACTACGGGGAGGTGTGTGGCCCCAGCGTAGGCCGAAAGCTCGACCATGGTGTCCCATACCACCATGACCGGCTCATGAGTCTTAAGGGATCTTGGTACCGTGGTTAACGGGAGTTTCACTGGTAAGCTCAGTGCCTTAGATTCAAACAGTGGCGACCAAACATGGTGAACAAGCATCGGTCAATCGGGTTAGTTGATAAGCTCAACTAGGCCAAGCGCACGTTGAGTTGAACGACATGGAATGCATAAGCACTCCGTGTGGCCTAACCACTATCGAACATCCCAAGTACAACTCAGATTCACTAAACTCATCTTGTGTGGTGAAAACAACCTCTACCACTACTTAAAGAACGGTTACCGATTGCCTGGACTGTATTACATCCCCATTCACATACAAAGCTAATAGCTAGCATATGATTCATATCCTGCATTCATTTGAACAATCACGAAGTATAACTTAAATGTAAACAGTACATACAGGAAATCATACACACATGTAACATGATTCAATTAAACACATAAGCCATGGAGGAAATCATACACTTATTTAGCATGGATAACCTATGTTACATGATTCATGAAGGGAATTATACACATCATTGATGTAGTTGAGAATCATATCTCAACCCGTATATAGGTACATCTTACTAACTCCTAACTCATTCAGACACTTTTAAATACACTTAATCTACACATTACATCGTACATATTATGTATCCATTAGCATACATATTAGGGCAAATCCTTTCGTCAAAGGGTTATCGCCCATACAACAATCATATATCCATGGCAATTAGTCATGGCGAGCATGAAAGTAAATTCCATACTCATTCAGTCATTTTCACAAACACTTAGGCTACACATACTAACTACATATCGTATGTTGATATATCATGTATTTGACCAAATCCTTTCACTAGGGAGTTGCCCCATATATTACTTGTATATACCCACGATGGATAATCATAGCATGCATGAATCTGGGTTCCATATTCATTTAAATATTTTCACAAACACGTGAACTACACACTTTTACATGTATAGCGTATATAGGTCGTGGCATGATTTAGGGCAAGTCCTTTCGCTAAGGAGTTGTCACACATGTAACAAGCATATATTCACGGCAATTAATCATGTTAAGCACAAATCTGAATTTTATACGTATACGGTATTTTCTACCAATACGAGGAATACAATATATACAACATAATTAACGTTTAACTGAAAAATGAAACGGACAGCACTTTATATATATGAAATAACATCCTAGGCAAGAATAAATCATTGTCTAACATTGAAAGTCTTGAAAACCATAACCTAAACGTATATAGTCCACACCTTAAGCCTGAAAACACGAAACGGGTATGATTCAGATGACAAGTCTTCGTCAACGGTGGATACGCAACCTATGGCATGAAACAGGTTAGCTATAGCTTCACTACAGCTATTCTAAGCTTCAAAATAGGTTAGGGTTAGGATTTCTTACCTAAGAATGACGCCGGAATCGTCGAAAAAGTGATACGATAGTGGTGTTGAAGCACATGGAGCGGCAGGGTAGAATCCCTAGGAGAAACTCCAACTTGTCTCTCACTTTCTCTCTCTTTTCTCTCTTCTCTCTCCTAGGGTTTTCCCCAAATTCGTATGGGAGGAGAGAGTGAAGGCTAAAGGCCTTTTTATAAGCCCAAAAATGATAGAAACAGACTTAAGGTCAAGGTATACTTATGTTATAACCAAATCGGGTCTGTTCCAATCCAACGGAGCATTTCTAGAGGTCCTGTTACTAAATGCGGTCAGACTTAAGCTCTCTAATATCAGATCTTTAGTCAGTTAAGTTTTCAGTCTGATGCAGATCGTCCGTGGCAGACCAGTGTCAATTCAACGGTTATCGAACTCCGATCAAGACCACAAGTCCTTGGACATGTAAGGGAAAATTTTCCTGATCCGAGGGTGAAATTTGGTCGAATTCTGATGGTCAGAACGCTTAAAAATAACGCGCGAGTGAAACGTTCTAGATTCTAATTTATTTTCTAAAAATCTTTCTTTTCTCACTCTCTTTACTTCGGACGCAAGGAAATGGTCTCAGGACATCGGTTGGGCTTGATTTTCGAAACGATAGTCAAGTCCAACTAGGCGGTCATAATAGTCTAAGTTCATCACTATCAGACTTTCGATGCGTGGTCCAAGTCCGATACGAAGTTTTCAAATGGTCCCGAGGTCAACTAAGCTTAGAGATTGATCCTAGATTTTAGAGTAACGTAGTGGTAACAATTCTAGAGGTTTTGGGTCTTACAGATCGTATTTAAAGTGGTCGGTACTAATTTTGCACGAAATCTAGTGTAGCGCTGGCTAATTAACGTTAAATTTCTAAAGAATTAGGTTCTAAATGATTCATTTGGCTTTGAAATTGATTCCTAAGAGGTTACCATGGTGTTATGGTTGACTCATTGCCTAAGGACGTCTAATTCCAGATTAGTAAAAATCTAGGGTGTTACACCCTGGGTCTAATTTGGTGAGTTTTTAGCCTATATAAGGACCATAAACCCTCTCTCATTCCTCACATACGAATTTGAGAGAAACCCTAGGAGAGAGAAGAGAGAAAAGAGAGAGATAGTGTGAGAGTTGTGGGAGAAAGTTCCTGTTACTCTACCTTGCCAACATACATACTTAACCATCCTAATCTAATTGCTATTCCAGCGATTTTGACTTCATTCCTAGGTAAGAAAACCTAACCCTAACCTGTTTTGGGGTTTTCATCGATGTAAGTAGCATGATAGCTAACCTAATTCGTATTGTACGTTGCCATTCCATCGTTGACAAGACTCAGTGTCTAAACTGAATTCATTACGCGTTTACCGGCGTAAGGTGCGGACTTTAGACGTATAGGTTATGGTTTTCAAGGCTTTCAATATCGGTTAATGATTTAAAACTGACAAGGGTGCGATTACGCATGCAAAATGCGTCGTCTGTTTCGTTATACGAGTTTACATGAACTATGTAGAATATAGTGTATTCTATGCATATGTTGGAATGTTTGAATATATTTGGAATTTGGATTTACGCTTAACATGTTTATTTGTTGTGAATATATGCCTAATACATGTGCAAAAACTCCTTAGCAAAAGGACTTGCCTAAAATCACGTCACGGCAAAATACATTATATGTGACTAAGTGTGTAGCCCAAGTGTTTGTAGAAATGTTTGAATGAACATGGAGCTCGGATTCATGCACATGGGTATATGCACGTGGTATGTGGGGCAACTCTCAAGTGAAAGGATTTGGCCTAATACATGTGTAGCCAACACACCATATGTATGATGTTATGTGTAGTCTAAGTGTTTGTAGAACTGACTGAATGAGCTAGTTGTTACCAAGTTATGCTCGTATAAGGGCTGAGATGTAAATCTTGGCTACCTTACTTATGTGTATGATTTCCTCCATGTACGTTTACATTATGATGTCTTCTTTCTTTATGTAATGAATGTGTGTGAACTCATGTTTGTGTTTCACTTCACAACATGCTCATATGCTTGTAAGAATCGAACTATCTGTTCATTACTGCTTTAACTGTTTCATATGATTACTCATGGAAACAGAATGAGTTTGGGGCCATGTTATGGTCCAGGCAATTGGTAATAGGTTTGGAGTTCGTGGCTGAGATTCATTCACCACGCAGGACACGTTTGATGAACCCGAGTCGTACGTTGGTCGACGGTAGTGGTTAGACCACACGAACTGCTTACGCATTTTATGTCGATCGATACGATGTGTGCTCATACTAGTCGAGCTCGTCAAGTAACCCGATTGACCGTTGTATGTTCACCTTGTATTCGTCATAACAGCTTGAATCTAGGGTACTAAACTTACCAGTGATATCCTCGTTAACCTTGGTACCTTGATCCGCTAAGACTCATGAGCAGGGCATGGTGGTATGGGACACCATGGTCGAGCTGTCGGCCTATGCTGGGGCCATGAGCCTCCCTGTAGTGACCAGTGAGCAACCAGACTCATGAGCCAAATATGGTGGTATGGGACACTATATTCGAGCTGTCGGCCTACACTGATAAGGTGATGAGGGAGTGGTGCAATGAGTGCGTGTAACAGCCCTGACAGCCCTTTGTAGTGACCTCGAGCTAACTATGAATTTGCAAAGAGGCGACGAGCCTTCCTGTAGTAAACAGAGTATAAATTAGGCCTGTATTGATAAGGTAATGGGGGAGCGGTGCAACGAGTGCGTGTAATAGCCCTGACAGCCCTTTACAGTGACCTAGAACCATATCATCGTATGAGATTATCTTGGACTGACGACCCTAGAATGCATCATTGTATGAGATTATCTAGGACTAATTACTTTAGTTTCCCAATACTACTGTATGAAAAGAACTAATAACAACTTGGTAATCATGTCCATATTGCATTATATGTGCCTGAAAAATGTAGAGCACTGAGGGACGAAAGCATGTTGCGAACATAAGATGGTGTCGAATGAGGGAGTATGTTGGCGAGGGCATGCATCATTATTGCATCTCATCCTTACATTAATCACAGTATCTAGGAGTGTTTGATTGTACTGCTTTTTCATTACTACTTGACTGAATTGATAACATGTTAACCTATGCCTTATTATTTCACTAAGTTAGCTACTCACTCCCACATTACGGGACGGTGTTCTGGACACCCACCAGACCCTGTCTTAGATGAAGGTATTGGCGAGGCATGGGAGGCTGTGCCTAACTACTACGATGATCAGGACGAGTTCTTATATATGCAGTTCTCTGATGGTTTCGCCTAGGCCATTCAGATTGACGGGGCTACAGGGTTCACCATGCTAGTGGAAATATTCTTTTAACATTTTAATTTTTATACTATGACATGTATATGGTAGTTCAGTGATGCATTCATACTTTGGAGACTAAACATGATCTTTGACTTCTATATGTTATATTCCCCTGACAGTCTTCCGCTTGCATTTTATAAATTAATCTAGAGTATGAATTACTTTTTTGGTATAATTCCACTCATGATTAATGCACTAACATAGATAACATTCAATCATAAGAATTTATGTTGCATAAGTAATGTTTTGAAACTCGGGTGTTGAGTTGCTACTCGACCCCCAATTTTCAGGGCATTACAAGTTGGTATCAGTGCATGATTTAGATTAAACTGGACCTGGGTTATGGTCATACGTCGTATGCTGACGCCACTCGACTTAGGTGGGTGAGAGGAAAATCTATAAACAAAAGCAGGATTTCCAGTTTCGCCAATTGGCGAAGTTTATCGAAAATCATTACAGAGATCGAGTACCTCCGTGATCGCTCGAGGCGACCCCAGACCTTTCCTAGACCGTCTATCAACGGGTTTAGACAGCAAATCACTCCATCTTAGCCCTCAATGTGTAGATGCAGCTATGCATCGAAAAACACCCGAGAGGGCGTAAAACGACTCAAAACGAAGTCGGGGGCCAAACGGAACCCCTCCAGGGGGACCGAGGATGGGACCCACATGCATTTGACATCTAGGGGGCAAGGAAGAGATAGAGGAGGAACAGGAAGAAGAAGAGGAGGCTCAGAATACTGATGAGAGTCCTCTTTTTGTGGCACCAGAGCAGGACGCGGGTCAGGTCGCTAGTGATGCCTGCATAGCTCGACTCGAGGAGGGTCAGGCCTCTCTTCGACAGGATATAATAGATATGCGGGCCCTCGTGAGGCATAAGTTCAAGAAAGTAACTCACTCACTGAAGACTATCCTGTGCTGCCTAAAGGATAAGGGTGCCCCTTCTCCGTCGCCAGATTCGGATGCTTATTCATCCATGTTGTTGTCCCGTAGTTGTTTGCCATTCGTTTGTAGTTGATAGTTTTGTGTGTAGCCTCTGTAGGCTTCCTAGTTTGGTAGTTGTTTTAATGTTATAGCTTAGTGTTTGGAGCTTAGTTGTATTAGCTCACATGCATCTTCTGTCATGATCCATATAAAGCCTATGTCTCATGTATTATGACAATTTTAGTAATGAAATGCATGAAGTTGCCTTAAATCTGTGTGTGAATGCTGCATGAATGGATTGTGATTACATGAAATTTGATCTGGGTTGCACCCTATGTTGTGTAGGGAATGCCACCTAAATTCACACGGAGCATGTCACGCCTAACGTTGTGTGATTCGATGGATCAGGCACTTCCCTGGAGCGATAGGTATATGGACCCTGGTTTAGGCCCGGATCGTAAGACTATACCTACATCTCATCCATCCACTGGTCTTACAGCTGGACTACCACCGTATACACCACTGGTTCACGAGCAGAACCATGTGTCTTCCTCGACGCAGTACGTGCCTCAGCCTGCCCCACCCACCAATAGGTTTGAGTAGATGATGATGTTGATGCAGCAGCAGTAGCAGCTGTGAGACCCGACCTAAGTTTTCATGTTTGCATGTGTGTCTGTGAGTATGCATTTCGTTCATTTTGGTCTCGCGGTCCTCCCGGTCGAATTTCGGTGACCCGCAACCTTCAGATAGTGTTTGTAGTTATCCTTGAGTCCGGTCATATAGACCTGACTTAGATTGAGCTGAGACCTATGCCATTGTGACCACATTGTTGTCGCATTCAAACACCGCGTCTTGTGCATCCATTCGATGTGTGGATCATAAATTGTGTACGTTTCATTTTATGGCCCTTGATTTTGATCATGTGGCCCACCTTAGAGTGGTGCATGTGGCCCACACTCCCTCTTTTGCACAAGTTCCAACACACACTACACACACCACCTAAATCTCCATAACTCACACTACCAAGACCTCACGCACCACCCACACCTAACCTACCCTAGCAACATTATTTGTATCACCATAGGTTAATGATTACTTTCCTTAAAAAGATTTTTTCCTCTCTTTCCCTCTCATTTCTCTCTCTCTTCTCTTCTTCTCTAGAAATTTTGCTCCATTTGTCCAGCCCATTTTTCCCCTTTTCCAGCCCCCTTCTCTTCTATTTCCCCTCAATCCATCCATCCCAATCTCATCTCAACCATCAATCTTGCTTGTTTGGAGCCTTAGAAGCCTAGAGTTGGAGTTTTGGTGGAGATCTTTGAGGTGGGTGCTCCTCTAGATGTAAAAATCTGATTTTGATAGTCTAGATGTTTTCTTTCTTTCATGAGGGAAGTGTAGGACCCACCAATCAATGGTGGAGATCCCACACAATCCCATGGTTGTGGCCTAATGGCCTACCTTATGCATGCATGCTCCATGCATGGGGCCTTTCTCTATGGACCCCATCATGGCAGTTTTCTTTCATATCATATCATGTTTGGGTCATATAGACCTTATGACCATGGTGGGGATGACATTCTCACCATGCATTTTAATTTTAGGCCATGCATGTGCAAGATCCATGTTGTAAATGTAAATCTATGTATGATGTGCGGGTGTGATTGATCTTAGGAGGGCTCAATAGTGGCGGAGCCCTTTCCATATAGCCGGATTGTCCTTCTATTTCTGTTTTCCCTCATTTTATTTCCTAATGTGTGTGGCCCATTTAGTGGGGCCTAGGACATCCAGAAATTTCAGTAAGGTGGGATGCCCAAACTACCCATTGTCTGGTTTTGGGTGTCCTACTTGCTGCCTTAATGATGCATGCAAGGTGTGTCGGCTTTAGATTATGACATGGACATTTGTGGGGCCCACTAAGGAAGGCCACACAATCCTCCATTAATGTATTTCCCTTTTTATTTAACTTATATAATAAATTTTATCTAAGTACATGTTGCTGTCCAGAATTTTCTGGACAGTTTCTGGTTATTTTTGGACCAAATTTTGAGACTGTCTGGGGAACTATTCGTACCCATTAAATATACTTTTATAAAAGGTGAGGATCTCATCTTGATTTTCTCCAAATTTTAGCCCCATCCGACCATGATTGAGGTCCCAAAGGTGTGGTCCAAGTGAGGTGGACAGTCTGGATTTTCTGCACTGTTCCAGCAACATTCCACCATGGACAGTTGGATTTCTGAAATTTATTAAAATATTTATAGGTGTTTCAAAATTATAAACATTTATAGGGGGGTTTCCTACTCATGATAGGACCCACCTACAAAATTTTGGGGCCAATGGACACCTGTACATACCATAGTGGTGGCTGGACTGGCCCACTATAATATAGTGTCCAGATCAGTCCGATTTTTATGAAAGATTGATTTATATAAATGAATTAAAATATTTATAGATGTCTAAAAATTTTAAAATTTTTTAAGGATGTGTTCTACGCATGGTAGGACCCACCTACAAAATTTCAAGGCCAATGGACCCCTGTACACATCGTGGCCAGGGCCGGACTGGCCCACCACGTTGGGACGTCCAGGTCTGTCTGATTTTATAGATAGACTATTTTTTTAAATTAATTAAAATACTTAGAAATATTTAAAAATTCTGAAATTTTATGGGAGTGTGGCCCACCTATGGACGTATCACTCTGTAACATTTCAGCCCCAACTGACCCAGTTTGGTCATCCAAAAGAATGGGCCAAGATGGTTGGACTCCCAGATTTTTCTGCTGTGTAGTCCAGCAATATGCCTTGATAAAAACCATAATTCAAAAATATTTCTTCTAATGGTGGGCCTCCTTTTTGAGTTTCCTCTCATTTTTATACATGATGAGGGACCTTGGCCCTCAATTTCCAAAGTTTTAGAAGCCCTGGACCCACTCCAATGGAGTACCCAAATTTAGGACAATAACATGTTATAATTATGCTTGGCCTTGGGCTGAAATTTTGAGTGGGGCCCACCACATTATAAAGATCTTAGAGAAAATTATTTATATGTTTAGTTCCTTAAATGTTGGGATTAATAAATGTACTTTTGAGGCCCACCACAGTTGAATTTAATTGGGTCCATGAATGTAGCTAGTTGTTGAACTCTTTAGGCCCAATTGGGCTGGAACTTTCCAGATAGGCCCATTGAACTCTTGGGCTATTTTTACCATACTATTATGTTGCGTTAGTGGGCTGAATTACATAAGTAGATGGGCCCTTGGTTGCTCACCAAATCAACTTTATACTTGGGCCGGGTTGTAGGCCCAACTTACTTGACTAAGAGCATGACATTTGCCCATGTGGTTTGAACAATGAGTTGCCCACTAGGCCACCATAATATATGGGATTAGTGGCCTTTATGTTGGGCCCTAACCTTTCCCCCTATGGACCCATAGTGGTACATATGGGTTGGGTTATGTGTGTTCCCCTTGGACCCATATTTTGGATAGGCCTTGGGCCGCCCTTTCTGAAGCCCAACATGAGTGTTTGTGGTATAATTATAGCTGCTCATTTATTATTTTTGATGTTTCATGGGCCTTGGGCCTTGATTCATGATCAATTAGAGATGGGCTACCTCTTAGGGACCAATTGTGGTTAGATGTCCACATTCGTGGCCCTAAGGTAGGCCCATGGGCTTCTATGGGTGGTTAAAGGCCCACCATAGACCCTTGCTAAGCCGTTTCACTATTTAGGCCCATACCATTGTTCTCCTTAGTCTCGTAGGCTACCCCAGGTATATGGGCCCCCACTAGAGGTTGTATGCCTTATGAGGAATTGGTTAAGTACCTAGACCCTTCATGGTTAGGTAGAGAGTTCTTCTTCACCATATTGGCACCCCTATTCATCTTCATGGCCCACTCCCATACACATCATATGCATGCTTAGTTGAGCTATGATTGGTCATGGTTGTGCCATTTTGTAGGACATGTTGGAATCTCCTTGGGAGATGGATGCTTGGGATTGATGCATGGGTGATCGTGTGATTGATGCATCTGACATTGCATAGCCTGTGGATATTCGCCCTACTTCATCAAGGCCTTACCTTCACAGGAGTATTCGTGGATGGCCGTATGTGTGGACACCAAAAATATCAGTTGAGCATACCGGGTGCATAGGATGCCCATGGGTGAAATTTCTAAAACTTTCATGGTACTAAGGATCTGCTTCAACACCGTGACCCGATGGAATACACGAGCGCACGAGGTCCTTATACCGTTAGGCTGTGACTCTCACTTTCGTGTAGTCGGTTGGATAGGGGTGTGGCCTTACTTGCCCGGTGTGTAGGGGGCATTGCTAGGCTGAGTCTGACCAGCTCATAAATGGGTCCCCTACGTTAGGCCTTGCTGGTGATTGGCTATCCATAGCCGGGTGGTGAGGTCTCTTACGCTCGTTTGACTGTGCGGGGTCTGTAGAGCGACAGTCATTCAGTAGTGTAATGGACCCCGGTGATTTCCTCATGATTGGAAATGTACTTAACTTATGGTTTGGATATGAGCACTGGCATTACTTGCATCGCATTAGCATTGGCTGTACAAGCCCTCTTCATGCATTACCTTGGTATGGCATCCAGTACTCATCGCATCATATTCATGATAAGCCTTGGCAAGGCTAATGATTTTTCCATTAAACATATTTCCTTTCTTGCATCTCCTACTATTCTTTTGTGCACCATTATCACACACTTTCACCACCCTCTAAGCTTCTATATGCTTATGCACGATTGATGCGTGCAGGAGATTCTAGGCAGGCATCGTAGCAGCAGCGCGTGGAGTAGAGCTGAGCATTTGAGGACTCCAGTGTTGCCGACCTTTCCCTCTTTTCCTTTTATCTCACGTATGTCCTTTTGGACTTTATGGATGATTGTAAAAGTTCAAATTTATAGTGGATTTTACGATGTGTGTCTTTGTTATTCTCAGATGTACTTGTTGTGATCTTGGGTATACTCATATTGGTAATAATTATACTGTGATGAAAATCCTCCTTGTAGGATCCCAGGATCGGAACCTGCCTCAGGAGCCGAGAATGGGGTACTATGAAGGCTGTTACGGCCAAAACCAGCCATCGGGTCCCTTGTGATTCTGGTTACCGAGTCTGGGGTGTGACAGCAGCAGCTCTTGACCACTGTTGTAGGGGCCTTATCTAAGGGTGGGAGTGCGACTCCACCTTCACCATCTGTACCTCCTGTTGAGCCTACAAAGCCTTCTGCTCAGGCTGAGGATGTACCTCCGCCTGCATCTGCTGTATACCCTACACGGAATTTGGGTACTAGTGGCCTTCTCGAGTGATTCCAACGCTTGAGGCCTCCTACTTTTACGAGTTCTCATAGACCCGAGGAGGCTGAATATTGGCTAGACCGCATCTCCAAGATGCTACGGATGCTGCATTGTACCGAGCCAGAGCAGGTTGAGTTGGCCACCTTTATGTTTGAGAAGGAGGCCAGTATGTGGTGGGATAGTGTCCTACGGACGGTCGCGGTTGGTTACGTATGGTCTTGGGCAGCTTTCAAATTTTGTTTTCACGAGAAGTACTACCCTCAGACCTACCGACATGAGAGTGAGAATGAGATCTTGCGCCTCAGGCAGGGAGGCATGACAGTTGCCGAGTACGAGCATCAATTTACTGAGTTGGGCAGATACGTCCCTACGATACTTGCTCACGAACAGATGCGGATACGACATTTTTCTGAGGGCTTGTGACCTGACATTCGGTTGAAGATGTGCTGTGTCAGCATACCATCCTATGCCGAGCTGATACATATGTATATGCGGGCAAAGTAGGATGTAGATCGACTGATACGCTCTAGTGGCCCTATGGTTGTTAGGCCACGACCAGATACCCAGAACAGGCCATTCCTCGGTAAGAGGCCTCGTATTGACTCTCCTCCCAGGATTCTGGTGCCAGTAGTTCCGATGAGGCGTCCAGATGTGACCTGTTCTTACTGTGGGAAACCGGGTCACCCTGCAGAGAGTTGCTTTGCATGGATGAGAGATAGTGGATTTTCAACAATGCAGAGGATTGATCGTCCTCACCCTCAGGCTTTATCGACTCCACCACTATGGACAGCACCTGCACATCCGTCCTTTAGACCACCTGCACCTCACTTTCGGCCACCTCAATGGCCTATGGTACCACAACCGAACCATCCACAGCAGGCTTGGGTACATGCACTGACAGCTGAGGCATCCGGGACAGAGACCGCACCACCCTTGGCCTTTGAGGTCACAGCCCACATTGGAGGTACTCCTATATTTCTGTTGGTGGATACGGTATCCACTGTCTCAGTGATATCTTGTTCAATAGTCAAGCGTCTTGGGCTATAGGCTACTCGGATGGTTGGGGTTCTATTTATTTCAGTACACGGGAATTTTACTGATGCCACTACGATGTGTGAGGGTTGTTTGCTAGATCTAGGGAACAGGATGATGGCCATTGACCTTATCGTCGTCTCCGCTCTCTATCATTTCGATGTCATCCTTGGCATGGATTGGCTAACTGCAGGGAGGGCTGAGATTGACTGCGAGACCCATTTAGTGACAGTTTAAGAGCCAGAGGACACATTCTTTACATTTCTGGTGCAGGTTAGTCACCCCTCTCAAGTACTTTGTTATGCTTCCTTATTAAGGAATGTTGACATCCCGACACTTGAAAGCACGTCAGTAATCCGCGATTATGAGGATGTGTTCAGAAAGATACTTGGATTGCCTCCTCAGTGCGAGATCGATCTTATTATCGACCTAGTACTCGGTTCGATGCCCATCTCACTGCCGACGTATCGCATGGCCCCGTGTGAGATGGAGGAGTTGAGGAAACAGATCGATGATTTGTTGGAGGCTGGCTTCATACGACTGAGTATATCTCCTTGGGGAGCACCTGTGTTGTTTGTGAAGAAGAAAAATGGGTCACTGCGGTTGTGTATTGATTATCGCAGACTGAACCAAGTGACGGTGAAGAACAAGTATCCTTTGCCCAGGATAGATGATATTTTTGATCAGTTGAAGGGGTCAAAGTATTTTTTGAAGATTGATCTACAGTGAGGGTATCATCAGTTGCGCGTTAGGGATGAGGACATGCAGAAGACGGCTTTCAGGACCTGTTTTAGGCACTATGAGTTCCTCGTGATGTCGTTCGGCCTTATGAACGCACCGGCCATGTTCATGGATTTGATGAACCGGGTATTTCGGTCATTTCTATACCTGTTTGTCATCATGTTTATTGATAAAATCCTGATATACTTTACGAGTCGGGAAGACCACAAGGATCACCTGAGGGTAGTCCTCGATACTATTAGAAATTACCAGTTGTTCGTATAGTACAAGAAGTGCAACTTCTGGAAGGAAGAAGTCAAGTTCTTGGGACATGTGGTGTCTAAGGATGGGATAGGGGTGGACCTTGCTAAGGTAGTCGCGGTGCAAGCCTGGAAGCAGCCTGGTTTGATTATCGAGGTGAGGAGTTTCCTAGGACTTGCGGGCTACTATCGACAATTCATTCGAGACTTCTCCAAGATAGTCAGACCCTTATCTCAGTTGACACTGAAGGATCTGAAGTTTGCCTGGAATGAGAAGACGGAAACAAATTTTCAAGAGCTAAAGGATAGGCTAACGTCTGCCCCTGTGCTAGTTATTCCAGAGCAAGGGGTTAGATATACGATATATACGGACGCGTCTCGCATTGGTTTAGGTTGTGTCCTTATGCAGAAGGACAAGGTGATTGCATATGCCTCGAGACAGTTGAGGAAACATGAGGAGAATTATCCTATACACGACCTAGAGTTGGCAGCTGTCATCTTCACATTGAAGCTCTGGAGATATTACCTCTACAGAGAGGAGTTCGAGCTCTTTTGCGACCACAAGAGCCTCAAGTACATATTCACGCAGCGAGACCTGAATATGAGGTTGCGACGATGGATGGAGACCTTGAAGGACTTTAAGTTCGGAGTTTCTTTCCATCCGGGCAAGGTGAACCTTGTGGCTGACGCGTTGAGCCGCAAGAAGGTGATAGAGTTTGCGTCTCCGCTGATGATTGCCGAGTGGGACATGATTGAGTGTTTGCGAGACTTTGAGCAGAAACTCACTGTGGAGGAGCCATTCGAGATTATCGCACACGTTTAGGTGTGACATCTTATCGATGACTGGGTCATCGCAGCACAGAGGGATGATGAGCATCTGACTGAGGTTCGAGAGCAGGCCAGTGACGATGCAGATACCGAGTGGCGAGTTGGAACGGATGGGGGCTTACGTTATCATGGCCGCCTATGCGTCCCAAATGTTCTCGACTTGAGATGAGAGATTCTCGAGGTTGTGCACAGTTCTAGGCTTGCGATACATCCGGACAGTATGAAGATGTATCGTGACATGAAGAGGACCTATTGGTGGGATGACATGAAGACCCACATCGCAGACTTTGTGTCCCGTTGTCTCACTTGCCAGTAGGTGAAGGTAGAGCATCGCCGACCTCCTGGTCTCCTTCATCCTATGCCTATAGCTGAGTAGAAGTGAAAATTTATTTCTATGGATTTCATTTCGGGACTGCCGAAAATGAGGAAGGAACATGATTCTATCTATGTGATCGTCGACGGCTTGACGAAGTCGACGCACTTTCTTCCGATCAGAGTTACTAACTCTGCAGACGAGTTAGCCAAACTTTACTTCAGGGAGGTTGTTCATCTGCATGGAGTTTCCATGGAGATCGTGTCGGACAGAGACACGCGGTTTATTTTTATTTTCTGGAATAGCATCCAGGAAGCAATGGGTGTAAAGTTGAAGTTCAGTACTACATTCCACCCACAGACTGACGGACAGACAGAGCGGGTGAACCAGATTTTGGAGGACATGCTGCGGCCTTGCGTGTTGGATTTCAAGGACAGTTGGGATGATTGTCTTCCATCTGTAAAGTTCGCTTACAACAACAGTTTTTAGGCGAGTATCGGTATGACACCTTATGAGGCCTTGTATGGGCGTCCTTGTTGAGCACCGCATTGCTGGGCTGAAGTTGGCGAGCTGAATTTGATTGGTCCTGAGTTAGTACAAGTGACCTCGGAGAAGATTGACATCATCAGGCGTCGACTTCTTACAGCGCAGAGCAGGCAGAAGAGTTATGCCGATACGAGGCAGCGACCGCTAGAGTTCGCGTTTGGAGATCATGTATTTTTTAGAGTTTCTCCTATGAGGGGAGTTCTTCGGTTTGGGAAGAAGGGGAAGCTCGCACCGTGATTCATTGGCCCATTCCAGGTACTCGATCGTGTGGGTGCAGTAGCATACCGTCTAGCTTTACCTACATCACTCGCAAGCGTACACAACGTATTTCATATTTCTATGTTGAAGAAATACGTTCCTGATCCTTCCCATATCATTAGATGGGAGAAGGTGTAGTTAGGTGAGGATGTTACATATATACTGCGACCGATGCGTATATTAGACAGGAAGGAACAGGTATTGCGTAGTAAGGTCATCACCCCTTGTGAAGGTATTGTGGACGCATCATACTGAAGAAGAGGCTACCTGGGAGACGGAAGCCGAGATCAGAAAGAACTACCCACAACTTCTCGAGGAGTACGAAAAGCTATAAATTTTGAGGATGAAATTTATTGTTTTAGGGGGGTAGATTGTAACGACTCGAAAAATTTCATACCAAGACCCGAGTACCACCTCGAGCAGAAATCACTTAGGATTAATTTCCTTGGAGATTAAACATAAGTTAACTAGTGCTAAGTTAGACTAGCTGTGAAATTAGCACTGTTCTCTTTAAATACGTTCTGCAAGATCCAAAACTTGTGGAATTGTTAATGCTATAATACACTGAAATATAGATACCAACTCTAAACCCAGTTGCTCTCGGGAGAACTTTGAAACTTCGTATCGGACCTGGACTGCACGTCGAAAGTCCGATAGCGATAAACTTAGAAGATATTGACCGCGTAGTTGGACTTGACAAGCATCATAAAAATCATATCCAAACGATGCTCTGAGACGATTTCCTTGAGTCCGGAGTGAAGAGTGTGAGAAAATGAAGATTTTTAAGAAATTAAATATAATTTTAAGAAATCTAAGACGTGTCGCTTACGCATTATTTCTAAGCGTTCTGACCATTAGATTTTGACCCAAATTTACCCTCGGATCAAGATAGGTGGCCCTTACATGTCATAGTACTTGTAGCTCTGATCGAATTCCTGTAACCGTTAAATTGAAACTGGTCCGCCACGGTCGATCTAGGAACCCAATCGGACTAAAAACTTAGCTTGACCTATATCCAATATTAAAGAGCTTAAGTCCGACCGCATTTAGTAATAGGACCTCCAGAAGTGCTCCATTGGATCGGAACAGACCCGATTTGGTCATAACATAAGTATACCTTGGCCTTGGGTCTAATTTGGTGAGTTTTTAGCCTATATAAGGACCTTAAACCCTCTCTTATTCCTCACATACGAATTTGAGAGAAACCCTAGGAGAGAGAAGAGAGAAAAGAGAGAGATAGTGTGAGAGTTGTGGGAGAAAGTTCCTATTACTCTACCTTTCCATCATACGTACTTAACCATCCTGATCTAATCGCTATTCCGACGATTCTGACTTCATTCCTAGGTAAGAAAACCTAACCCTAACCTGTTTTGTGGTTTCCATCGATGCAAGTAGCATGATAGCTAATCTAATTCGTATTGTAGGTTGCCATTCCACCATTGACAAGACTCAGTGTCTAAACTGAATTCGTTACGCATTTATTGGTGTAAGGTACGAACTTTAGACGTATAAGTTATAGTTTTCAAGGCTTTCAATGTCATTTAATGATTTATAACTGACAAGGGTGCGATTACACATGCAAAATGCATCGTTTGTTTCGTTATACGAGTTTACATGAACTGTGTAGAATATACTGTATTCTATGCATATGTTGGAATGTTTGAATATGTTTAGAATTTGGATTTACGCTTAACATATTTATTTGTCGTGAATATATGCCTAATACATGTGCGACAACTCCTTAGCGAAAGGACTTGCCTAAAATCACGTCACGGTAAAATACGTTATATGTGACTAAGTGTGTAGCCCAAGTGTTTGTAGAAATGTTTAAATGAACATGGAATTCGGATTCATGCACATGGGTATATGCACGTGGTATGTGGAGAAACTCCCTAGTGAAAGGATTTGTCCTAATACATGTATAGCCAACACACCATATGTATGATGTTATGTGTAGTCTAAGTGTTTGTAGAACTGACTGAATGAGCTAGTTGTTACCAAGTTATGCTTGTATGAGGGCTGAGATGTAAATCTTGGATACCTTACTTATGTGTATGATTTCCTCCATGTACGTTTACATTATGATGTCTGCTTTCTTTATGGAATGAACGTGTGTGAACTCATGTTTGTGTTGCACTTCACAACATGCTCATATGCTTGTAAGAATCGAACTATCTGTTCATTACTTCTTTAACTGTTCTCGTGGAAACGGAATGAGTTTGGGGCCATGTTATGGTCTAGGTAATCAGTAACAAGTTTGGATTTCGTGGTTGAGATTCATTCTCCACATAGGACACGTTTGACGAACCCGAGTCGTATGTTGGTCGACGGCAGTGGTTAGACCACACGAAGTGCTTACGCATTTCATGTCGATCGATACGATGTGCGCTCGTACTAGTCGAGCTCGTCAAGTAATCCGATTTACCGCTGTATGTTCACCTTGTATTCGTCATAACTACTTGAACCTAGGGTACTGAACTTACCAGTGATATCCCCATTAACCTTGCTACCTTGATCCGCTAAGACTCATGAGCCGGGCATGGTGGTATGGGACACCGTGGTCAAGCTGTCGGCCTACGCTGGCTCCACAAGCCCCCCCGTAGTGACCAGTGAGCAACCCAGACTCGTGAGCCGAATATGGTGGTATGGGACACTGTATTCGAGCTGCCGGCCTACACTGATAAGGTGATGGGAGAGTAGTGCAACGAGTGCGTGTAACAGCCCTGACAGCCCTTTGTAGTGACCTCGAGCCTACTCTGAATCTACGGAGAGGCGGCGAGCCTTCCCATAGTAAATAAAGTATAAATTAGGCCTGTATTGATAAGGTGATAAGGGAGCGGTGCAATGAGTGCATGTAATAGCCCTGACAGCCCTTTATAGCGACCTAGAACCGCATCATTGTATGAGATTATCTAGGACTGACGACTCTAGAATGCATCATTGTTTGGGAATGATACAAGGGAGGTACCTTAGTTTCCCAATACTGCTGTATGAAAAGGACTAATAACAACTCGGTAAACATGTCCATATTGCATTGCATGTGCCTGGAAGATGTAGAGCACTGAGGGACGAAAGCATGCCGTGAACGTAAGATGGTGTCGCATGAGGGAGTATGTTGGTGAGGGCATGCATCATTATTGCATCTCATCCTTACATTAATCATAGTATTTAGGAGTGTTTGATTGTACTGCTTTATCATTACTGCTTAAATGAATTGATAACATGTTAACCTATGCCTTATTGTTCCACTGAGTTAGCTACTCACTCCCACGTTACGAGACGGTGTTCTAGACACCCACCAGACCTTGTCTTAGATACAAGTATTGACGAGGTGCAGGAGGCTGTGCCTGACTACTACGATGATCAGGACGAGTTCTCATATATGCAGTTCTCTAATGGTTTCACCTAAGCCATTCAGATTGATGGGGCTACAGGGTTCACCATGCTAGTGGAACTATTCTTTTGATATTTTAATTTTTGTACTATGACATTTATATGGTAGCTCAGTGATGTATTCATACTCTGGAGACTGAACATGATCTTTGACTTCTATATGTTCTATTCCCCTGACAGTCTTCCGCTTGCGTTTTATAAATTAATTTGGAGTATGAATTACTGTTTTGGTATAATCCTACTCATGATTAATTCACTAACACAGACAACATTCAATCATAAGCATTTATTTTGCATAAGTGATGTTTTGAAACTCGGGTGTTGAGTTGCTACTCGACCCCCAATTTTTAGGGCGTTACAATGGTGTTAGTAGCTTTCATTGGACTTCCATGTATACTTAATAGTCCCATAAAGTGGCACACATGAAGAAGATGAGATCTATACAACTTGCATCGTGTGGCCCTGTTATGGATGGTATGATGGACCATATAATCACATTGCACCAGACAATACAAACTGCTGATTGCAGTACTTTTTGAGGATCACGAATGGTCAGTTGAAGTAGCAAACCAAAATTAATGGGCAAAGGTCCTCCAATAAGTTGTTAAGATCATCAGACCACTGTAAATTTTGGGGTAAGCCCCTCCATGATAGGACACACCATCACAAATCTCATACAAGTCTGCCTTATGTATGGGGTAAAGTGCAGAGAAAAGGGCCCATTGGGAAGAATTGTTTATTGTTGACTGCTCAGTATACTTGCAATTGTCGTTTCCTACAAAATGAATCAGATTGGGTTTTAGGGTCTAGTCAATTTGTCACCTAAATCACAGGTGACTACCAAACTGGTAATTGCAGGTGGTATCCAAACAGGGCTCAAAACCCTCATTTCAGATTGATGCAGGGGTTTCATCTCTAAACATCACTTTTGACACTGTGGTAAAATGGCGTGAAAAATTCACAAACAGATTAACCTTTCTCTAAACTACTAGCATGCTTTGCTAGGTAGTTGCATCTTTATGCATGTATCTCATCTTACCTGCAACTCCAATTGCATTGTCCTCAAATACAAAGTGAAAACAGACGGCAACAATCAGAAAAATGTTATCATCGAATGAACCAATTGTAGGAAGTGGTTTTATAATTTGAGTTTCCCTTCTGTCATTAACCTATAGAGACATGCATGCCAAAATAAATGTTTAGAAGTAATAGGATAAGCAGTGGATACCTGATTTGTAAGGCCTGTATCCTAGTCCGTACCGATCTGTAGACTCCGCGATCCTCCCTACTGAATTTCGACAACCCGCGACCTATAATTAGCATTTTGCATGACCCTGAGTCACACCCTATAGATCTAAGTCTGCTCGACTCAAAACTTGTACCCTAGTGACCGCACCATCTCTACGGTTCTAACGTCGCGTCTTGTGCACCGATGCGATACCCAGGCCAGGAGTTGTGGGTCTGCATATTTTTTTTTTAAAAAAAGGCCATGCATTATGAATCTTAGAGAATCTCTACAACCCATCACATCAATCAATTAAATACTAGTCAAGTACACAACTTATGCCTCTCCCATCCCTTTCTTACCAACAAAGGAAAATAACACATACCCCATGCCACCTCACCCCCCCATAACTTAACCCTCATGTCATCTCTCCTTACACCACCATACATCCCATCCCTCTCTCCTTACATCTCCCATCTTTCACTCATTCTCCAACATTTCGAAGCAACTAATGAGAGAAAATCTTAAGTAGAGAAAGCTTAGTATGTGGCCCACTTCCTACCCCAAGATCTTATAAGTACTATGGTTTTATGCTCCTTCAGTTATCAAATTTTGTGGTGCCAAAACATCAATCTATGTCTTTGTAAGTGCTATGGTTTTATGCTCCTTTGGTTGTCAAATTTTGTGGTGCCACAACCTCAATCTATGCATTGTGTAGCTCGTTGTTATAAATGTTCAATACATTGCTTCACCGCTCTAAGCACTTTTCTTTAAGTCGAGAATGAATAACTACTTCAATTACTTCAAGAAATACGAGTACAAGCTACTATAGAAGACTACAAGTACAAGCTACAAGAGTAGAAGTGATCTTGTTCAAGACACAAGTCAGTGTACATCACAAAATGAAGCTATAGTAGATCTCATGTTCAGTGCTTCATCATGTTCAAAGATCTCAAGCTTCATAATCTTCATAAGTCATTTATCATATGAAGATATGAAGTCTCAAAGCTTATATCTCACTTTCAAGGTAAGATTGACCTTAGATTGTCCTTAGGATAGGTCATTTTGGATACATAATTCATTTGAATCATTTTACATAGAATTGGACTGTTTTAAGACTAGTCATGAACCTTATTCGACTAGTCCTAGCACTGCCTCGACCAATCCAATAGATTCCAAGACCAGTCCTAAGTTTGTTGTATTTTTTCAGAATTCTCTTTTCGTCCATGACCAGTCCTGGACTCTGTTCGACCGGTCGTGTGAACAATGTCGACTCGTCCTACGACCAGTCCTGGTTCTATGATTCAAACTCCAACAACCAAACTTTGGGTCCTACGACCAGTCATGGGAATGCTACGACCAATTGTCGACACCATACGAATAGTCGTAGGACGGTTTTATCCGATCACGCTCAAAAATTTAAAAATCCATTTCTCCTATGACTTGTCGTAGTGTCCACAGGACCAATCGATGGTACGATTTCTGCAACTATAAATAAACAACGAATTTCAGAGTTTAAGATAGAAATTCAAGAAATATTAAGGGATCACTTTGAGATAAGTTTGTGTTTATTTTAAGCTACTTTGTGTATAATTTATATTCTCTTTTAATAGCTTTATTTAATTTGATTTTGTTTCTATATTCCAATCTTAATTGAAAAGAGGAATTGTTATATTCCTTCTTCTTGGAATCAAAATCAAATATAGCTAGCCTAACTAGTTTAATTTAAAATCAATTAGAACTAGAACCATTTTAAAGTGAGTATTGGACTTTGAACTTCTACATTCGATCATCTACTCCGATTGGTTCTTCCGGGCTACAATAAAAGGAGAAATCCAGGTATTTTACATTTATTGTAAATTCCTTTCTTTTTGGTTTCTTTTGAGATTAAACCAGAAAAATTTCATTGTGTTGGTAATCTGAGGACAGCTGGAAAACTCAAAAGTGGATTTTTGAATTATGTAAGCCCTTTTTCTAAAAGAGACAATTGTGAAGGTTTTGGGTGAATCTGTGAAAACCTATTTTGATAGTGAATGCTAATATCCCTTGTGTGAGGATATTAGGAGTGAAGTAGCAATCTGTGTGGTTGTTTTTTAACAGTTGGTGTACACACAGGCGAACCACTATAACTCCTTGTGTTTTGTGGATGTATGATTTATATTTCCTATCATTCATCATTCAGAATTGTGGAATGTATGTGTGGATGTGAATGTTGTAATATTTACATTTTAAGCATAGTGGGGAATGTTATAATAATTTAGATTTAAATTCCTGCAATTTATTTCAGTTCCTTGGTATTTATTTATTCCTCTTCAGTTTGAGTTTTTGAGACAAAGACCTTTCTAGAAATAAGGTTGTCCTACCAAAAACTTTAGTTTTTGGTGTAAGGTTGTCATTAGAACAACATTTGTATCAACCACTCAAGACTTTTATATTAAGGTTGCATTTTATTTTAGCATTGTGAATTAAATATCTTTATTTGGCTATCTCTTTCTTTTATTCCGCTATTTTTATCTTAAATTTGACATTGTCCTATTCACCCCCCTAGGACATATAGCTTGTCCATTTCAAGTGGTATCAAATCCTAATAGCTCGTTTTAATTCTTTTTATTTGGATTTATTTCCTGAGCTAATCAATCCAAGTTATATTTAAGATGTCAAATTTTGATAGCCTTTCAGTCACTAGGCCTCCACCTTTAGATGGCACCAATTATGCCTATTGAAAAGCCAGGATGAGGATCTTCCTCAAATCCATGGATGAAAGTGTGTGGCTAGCCACAGTGAATGAATGGACCCCTCCTACCATTGAAGTAATTGGGATCGATGGTTCAATATCAATGAGAGTAACACCTTATTTCTCATGGACCACACTTTAGAAAAGTGAGAGTAGTGCAAATGCTAAAGCACTAAATGCAATCACTTGCACACTATCACTGAATGAATTCAAAAGAATTATATCCTATGATTCTACAAAGAAACCTTGGGATATTTTAAAAATCACACACGAGGGTACATCAATTGTCAAAAAATTTAAAGTCAAAATCCTTATAACCAAATTTGAGAAAATACATATGGAAGAAAATGAAATGTTTATAAACTTCTACACTAGATTAAATGAGATTGTAAACTCTATGTGGGGTCTTGGAGATAAAATCTCAGAAAGTAAAGCCTGTGCAAAAATATTATGCTCACTTCCAGAACGGTTTAATTCTAAGGTAACTGCGATCAAGGAACTTCGTGATACGGATACTATGAGGGTAGAAGAATTAGTTGGGTCTTTACAAACTTACGAGTTAAATTTTAAAGCTCCTAAAGGAATATCTATTACCCTTAAGTCTTCTAAAGATGTTTCTCAAGAAAACAATTCTGATTAGAAAATTCTGAAGACGATATGGCCCTTTCAGCGAAAAAGTTTTACAAAATTTTCAAAAGCAAAAAGAGGGTTGATTTTCAAAAAGCTAATGATAAGAAAAGATCTAAATCTAAATCTATGACTTGAAAATCTTTAAAAGATAGTCAATGTTATAACTGCCAAGAATATGGGCATTTAGGAAACAAGTGTCTTAAAAAGGACAAACCCAAAAAGAAGAGTATGTAGGCTACTTGGGATGAATCCTCCAATTCTGAAGCCTCTTCTGATTTAGAAGATTCTGAAACCGAGTCGGGTAATGAAGTGAAAGCCCTTATGACTCTAGCCAAATTCATATTTTCAGATAATGATTCAACAACTGAAGAAAATATGAAACTTAAACTTCAAAAAGAAAAATTTTCTAAGCTTAAAGAAAATTTTGAATCCCTTGTTTTAGAAAAATCCCATATTTCAGATTGTTTTAAAAAATGCAAATGTGATTTGGAATTCAAAACCTCCCAGATTGAAAATCTGAAATCTAAAAATGAAAACCTTTGAAGTCTCTTCTCTTTTAAGTTTAAAGGATACATGGAAGTATGCCCAAGATGATCTAAAGTTAGAAAGACTTTTATCTGGATCAAGGAAATGTGGTGATTGATTTGATTTGGGCTACGAGAAAAATGTTCTTCTTAAACATAAGAATATACCTCCTGAGTTTGTAAGAGGAGAGACCTTAAAATTAAAAGGGAAAAGTGCAAATCAAGTTTTTTCTAAAACTATTAAAAAATTTTAAAAACTGAAAAATAATTATATCAATTATAAACATCAGAACTGAAACCCTTTAGCTGAGAAAATAGTTGATCTTCTTAAGGAGCTCTTAAAATCCAACTCAGTGGGTCACTCTAATAATAAATACAATTAAAAGAAGACCCACTATACTCCTAAACCCAAAACTATTATGAATTGGGTTCCTAAGGTTTCCTGCTTGGTTGCCCACACTGCTTTCAAAGCTACAAGCCATTCAAAGTGGTACCTAGATAGTGGATGTTTAAGGCATATGACTGGTGATAAAGGATTATTTATCAATCTTAAAGATATGACTGATGGTTCAGTCACATTCGGCGATGACAGTAATTGCAAGATTATTGGCTAAGGTATGGTTCAAATCTATAACCTCCCTTTGTTTAAAAATGTTTTATATGTTGAAGGTTTAAAATACAACCTGTTAAGCATATCTCAAATATGCGATAGTAATTAAAAGCGTAAAATTTTCTAACCAAGGTTGTGAAATTTTAAATAATAAGGGTTCAGTAATCTTAACTGGTCGCAGAACTTCTGAAAACTGCTATATAGTGAATCCAGCACATTTAATCAAACATGTTACATGGTCCATACCAATGAGACAGATTTGTGGCATAAACGCCTTGGACATGTACACTACCGTAATTTATATAGACAAAGCAAAAGAGAACTAATAAGAGGTCTACCTAAATTACTAAAGATAAACAAAATATGTGGCGAATGCCAGATAGGCAAGCAATCAAGGAGCTCTCACAAGAAAGTGAACTCCAATGCCACATCAAGACCACTCGAGCTTCTCCATATGGATCTTATAAGACCTACCAGGATGGAAAGTCAAGGTAGCAAGAAATACATTTTGGTAATAGAGGACAATTTTACTAGATTCAGTTGGGTATCTTTCTTAAGGGATAAGTCAGAAACCCTTGATGAAGTAAAGAGAGTTCTCAAACGGATTCAAACGGAGAAATGTTCTTAAGTCTACATAGTGGTGAAGACTGCTTGAGTTGAATTAGGAATATGCCAATATGTCCTAGAGGGGGGTGAATAGGACTTTTTAAAGTTTTATAATGTATTTAAAAATCCTATTACACTGATCCTATCAGATAGATAATTATCAGGATTACTCAAATGTAACTCTACTGTCTTCCAAGCCTGGTAGAGGGTCCAATCACAAACTATTCAAAAGATAGCAATATAGAACTTAGTTCATGCTGGATATGACTGTGTATGTGTGTGAGGTGTGATCTCAAAAATTCAGATATTGAAATTATAAAGCAAATCATACAAACAAAGCAATCGCAAACACAATCATTTTTATAGTGGTTCGACTGCTTGTCTACTCCACTCCCGGCTGCCACACTCAACCCTTGACTATACCGAATTTCACTAAGGAGGTTTTTCAGGGTTCACCTCAAACCTAAGGTTTTAAATAAGGTTCACCTTTAACCTTTACACTAAGATTTCTACTCGGTTCACCTCTAACCCTGGAGTTTTACTGGTTCACTCCTAACCAGATGTTTATGCTCTCCATAGAGCAATGGTCCATACAACGTACCTGGATGTTTATATTTTCCACAGAGCAAGGGTGCACACAACACTCCCCCTACGTACACTCCTGTCAGAGGCCTCCTACAAAGACTTCAAAGGGTAAGCAATACTCAAGACCCAATCCTAAAAAGGAATGATCACAAGTGTCCTCTATACTCTAGATACTTACAGATAAGTTGATGAGTCTCATTTAGTGTAATGATGAAGATATCCTCCTTATTGTTGAAGAGTCTTTGGCTCCGTTGATCCGCAACACAAAAGATGTACCAGTACTTGGCTTCAGGTTGGGTCAAGGTTAAGACGGAAATTTACTCTCTTAGAATTTTCCTATAAGGAAGATAGAGTGATTCCCATCATCTATTCATTCAAGGCATCCCAGCTTAATGATATACTATTAAGATAGTTGCTGGAGGATCCTTGAATGTGGAAGTTCATTTCCCAATCCACTCTATTGAATGTCAATGAATGAGAGTGGATTGGAAGATGAACTCTCGTGAGAGAAAGGGCTTTGGGTATATGATCTAAAGGTAAAACACATAAAAGCACTCTCTTCTTTCTCTACCAGCAATATGGACAAGTCTCTCTTTATATAAGCAAAAGGTTCGAACGGATATAAAATGGTTATATTTATGACAGAGTTCGATATCATCGAGCAGGGTCGGTATGATCGAGCGTATACTCTCGATGGGATCGACTGTCCGCTCGATAACATAAACTCAAATGTCATACACTTTTGAAACCTTTTGCCAACTGGTCGATGGGATCGATACTGGTGTTGATGTCATCGAATTTTAAACTCCGATTCCATCGATACTAGGATCGATCTATCGACATTTGAAGCATGAGAGAGACTAGCCTCGAAATATTTCATGTTTTTAGAATATGAGCGGGGAACAACCGATGTCATCGAAATTTTCATATCAATGATATCGGAGGCCATGTTGATGGGATCGATAAATCGTATAGATTTACCTATAAGCTCGCAGGACAGTTTGTGTCCAGTCTCGATCCAATCGACTAGACCTCGATAGCATTGACATAAAAATATCGATTTCCTCAAGTGGTCTCCGATCAAAGTTGAAAAAAACCTAAAATATTTGCTGGAACAAATGCACGCCCACTATCGATATGATCGATGGCCTTCCGATATGATCGAGATTTGAATTCAGATTGAATCGGTAAAGACATCGATATATCGAAGCACATAGTGATTTTCTTAAAAAATATAGGGGCACCGAAAATCTGCCTGTCGATATTATCAAGCCACTTTCGATGGGCTCGATTTTTGAATATCGATGATATCAATGGGTGTATTGATATATCGATAAATCTGTCTAGATGAGTATGTGATTACTGGACACCTTTAGTCCTCTTATCGATAGTATCGATCAAGTGTCGAGGACATCGACAATGCATGTCGATCATATCGAAGTGTGTATCGATACAATCAATAGGGTAAGAAAACTTAGAGAGTTTCTGATGTTTGAAAAAGATCACTTACCCAAAAACCCTCATATATTCTAACTTTTTTTAAGGGTTTTAATCACCTGGTGTTTTGGGACATGGGATGTGAGGCTATGATTTACCTATGGCGAGCTTCCACACATCCAGTTGAGGTAGGCGCTTAAATAGTTCTTCCTGTGAGGCTCTGTAGTCCGACTGACTCAACACACATGGCAATTAACAAACCAGGGCATTAACAGGTGCACTTTCAATCTCCCCCTTTGTCAATTATGTGACAAAATACCAAAACACCCTAGGATAATATCTAGACAGACACATCTTAAATTGTGTGTACATGCTTTTACATAATTTTTACAAATTCTAATACAGCCATGTACATAATGAGTATTTGCTCCCCCTTTCTAGGTGTAGCTGCTCCCCCTAACACCTGCAACATATAAGAGCAAAGATCCAATTTTCCACATGGGGTGTTTTAACTTTTCTCTAACTTTTTGTCAGTCATTGACAAAGATAAAGTAGTAGATATTGACTGAAGTTAAAGAATCATATGGGAGAACCTACTTACAGATAGATGTATATAAAAATTAAATCATTTTAAACCATACATCAACTTCATAAGATATGAATGCATATTAAACAAGTCATTGACATAATCAGATAAGATAATCAGGAAAAACATATGCAATCCATATCAAATACTCCATTTAACCAGGGGATGAGAGACAGTAAGAATAGAATTATATGCAGCCATATTAAAAAATATCCAAAAACATGTTGCCACAGATAGCAATAGAGTATCAACCATCAGACAAAGATATTAAGCCCATGTAAGGGTTAAAACAGAGCGAGACACTATTTTATCATAGTCTGTAAGTCTGTAATTCATCACACACATAACCATGATCATAGGGCATTCAAAAAGATATTTATGCCCAAGTATTCTAGAAAGATTCCAGGTATGTGATAAACGAAAAGAGAGCCTGGAAATGCTTTATGAAGAAGGAAGAATATTCAGAATCTATTCTGTAGCATGTTGCAGCAACTCCAGTCTTTGTCAGATTTCTAAAAGATGGGCTTCACAGTTATCAAGTTTCTTCATCATGCATGATTGAGCATCCAAAAGATTTTGTAAACTATCTTGCACTGGGATACATTGAATGTTGTTTGCGGTATCGAGGTTGTGCATAGACTTACCATGGCTTGAGATTTGATTGGTTCTTTCAACACAAAAGACTTTGTCATAGAGATTCAGATTATGAATGTCTTTATAATTAAACCAGCTACATGGATGTGGAAGATCATGAGTAGGTGGCAGACCGAATTGACATGAAAACTTAGACAAAAGACATGGAAATGGAATTATAGTGATGGATTCTTCTGAAGACACGAATTATCTGTTGTAAAATTAGAGTGGGTAGACATACTGTAATCCCCAGATGAACATCATACAACACATTCAGAATGTATGGAGAGAGATTGTTGCTGGAGACTTCACAGGGATAGACATTAATGCTGAAAATACTGTGAAGAATCTTATAGGTAGGATTAAGGTTCTTAACATGGAGTATATTCTTTGTATTCCTGGGAATTGTGACACCATTGCATAATGCTTGAGTAACTTCTCCTCATACACTGATACCATTCGTGTTTCGATCGGATACTGATATTCTAGTGGATTTTATGTCAATCAATCTACCTATCTCCCTCGGCGTGATGCATTCAACCCGATTTATGACTGTGACTGAGATGAGTGAAGGATCCTTTTCAACATTGTAAACAAGGCTCAGAAATTGATGTACCAGATTATGTTGAAATGTTCCACCAAGACTCACAACATTTTCCCACCCAATCTGTTTTAAGAGGTCGATGATCTCAAATGGTTCAACGCTCTTTCTATGGATTGCTCGTTCCGCCACGAGGTTGATGTTAAATAGGGAAAAAAAGGCTGTCGCATTCTCCTTACCTTTCTTGTTCAAAATTGAAGTCCTTTGAGGAAGAGCTGACTGTTTCTTTTGGACATCTTGGAAGAGGACGAACAAATTTTAAAAGATGTGAATCCCAGTCTGAGATCAGATGTACTTTCTTTTATTCTTCAGATAACATGGTTTTAGATGCCATTGATAGTCTCGAATTTTGAGTTTCGCACAGGAGTTTCGAAGAAGATTGACCGCCCCGACGCCTTGGCTACCCAGAAGAATGTCGATGATATCGACACTTTGTCGATATCACTAATATTTAAAATGACCAATCGACGGTTATATCCAAAGTGAGTATATATATATATATATATATATATTTATTTATTTCCAACATTCAGATGACTTCTCAAGTATAATTTTAGATTTTCAAGTATACAAGAAAAATTATATATAATCACTGTTCAAACAAAAATATAAACATTCAAATGTTTATATACAAAATATAAAGGTTTGGAACCTCAGATATATCATTTGGAGCTTAGCAAAATTGCATCATTTCGGCCAATATCCAGATCTAGATGCATGACCTGGCCTTGTTTCTTTTTCTGCTTAATATTTCAGGGTATATGAAAGTGAGTCATCAGACAGTTCAGTTTTTCTTTTACTACCCATTGTGAGACAAATTTCTTCATTCTGTCCTTTTCTTTAGGTGGTGATGGATGGATGTTTCTTCTTGGAGAACTTTCATCATTCAGTGTTTCTCTGATTGGTTTGAATTTTCCAATGTGATTTCGATCAGAGTTATGTGAGGTCTGTCTTGGTTCCAAGCATTCAAACTTATAATGACCCCCATCACCACATAAATGACAAACTAGAGAAATTCCCATATTGCTACCTAAAGTAGCCAGTTTTGTTGGAGCTTTATTTCCAGTTTTCTTTTTAATTTTCTCATACCCTAGACCACTCTTGTCTCTTCCTAGTCTTCCCATCCTTAACAGTTTTTCTAATTTTTCACCACTCTGAGAAAATTTGTAGTTTATCTCGGTAAATTTCTTGGATTTTTCTACGTCAATATGGAGTGAGTGATTTTTATTTTTGAGTTGCGCATTATCATCTCTTAACAATTCAGCCTGGTTCATAAGGTTTGATACTTCAGTTTTTAGGGATAGGTTTTCTCTTTCTAACTTATCATTGTCTGAATGATATTGTTGCAAACCATTGACTAAATGTGTGTTGATTTCCAAGGTTCTATCCAAGTCTCTCTGCAACACTTCCTTTTTGTTTTCAGACATACCGAGCCTTTTATGGATATGGATGTTATGAATATACAGTTGATTATAAGCATCTTTCAGTTTATCCTTTTCAACTCCTTCTTCCTCTTCTTCAATTTCCTCATTGTCAGATGGAAATGATTCAGTAGCTAGCTGTTCTTCCTCAGATTCAGTTGGAATGATCAAAGAAGTGGAGACCATGATTATTTTTGAAGATTTTCGGTCTCCATCACTCCCTGAGTTGCTTGATTCTAAATTTGACTCCTCAGTATCATCCCACGTGGCGGCTATTGCCTTGCTCTTAGTTTTTCTATTTGGGCATTCGGTAGATAGGTGTCCATACACCTGACAAGCGTAGCATTATGGTTCTTTAGTTCTTTTCCCAAATTTGTCTGTAGAAGGTTTGTCATCCACCTTTCTTCCTCTAGAGGGACGACCCGATTCTTTTGAAAGAATCTACTGAATCTTTATGCCCGCAAAGCAACTTTCTCATCTTCATCTTCCTTTTCACTCTTACTGTCCTCATGTTTTATTTTCTAGAAGTTTTTAGGACAGTGTTTTTGGATTTTTGGAATTAAGTGAATTATAGTTTAAAAGTTTGTAGAGAACTTACCAATTCTTCTACTTTCATCTCATCAATATTTCTACACTCCTCAATTGTTGTTACTTTGGGATTAAACCGTTCCGGTAGGGATCTTAAGATTTTCCTACATATTTTGGGTACTAGAAATTTTTCTCCCAATCCACCCATGGAGTTACAAATAATATTCAGTTTGTTGAAAAACTCCATAAATGTCTCATGCTCTTCCATCCTGAGATTTTCGAACTGTAAAGTCAAAAGTTGTAGTTTAGAACTCTTCACAGTGTTTGTGCCTTCATGGGTTGTTTCCAGTAAATCCCAAGATTCCTTGGATGTCTCACACATACTTATCTGAGTGAATATATCTTGAGACACAGTATAGTAGATCGTGTTCATTGCTTTTTCTTTAACAGTTCATTGTTCTTTGTCGAACGTCGTCCACTTTTCTTTAGGTTTGGGTTTAGTGATGGTAGTGCCACCCTCAAGTATGATCTCTTTAGATGGTAACACATAACCCTTTTCAACAACATCCCAAACATCATGATCCAAAGATCTCAGGAAGTAGTGCATTCTAGCCTTCTAGTATGCGTAATTTGAACCATTAAATACTGGAGGTCTAGTGACTGATGAGCCCTCTCCTTTGTCCATATTCCTAAACTTCAGTCAAGATCGCTCTCTAGGCGGTGAAGCCCTTAAAGAGAAACCCGCTCTGTTACTAATTGAAATAGCGGTGAAGACTGCTTAAGTTAAAATAGGAATATGCCAATATGTCCTAGAGGGGGGTGAATAGGACTTTTTAAAGTTTTATAATGTATTTAAAATTCTATTACACTGATCCTATCAGATAGACAATTATCAAAATTACTCAAATGTAACTCTACTGGCTTCCAAGCCTAGTAGAGGTTCCAATCACAAACCATTCAAAAGCTAGCAATATAGAACTTAGTTCATGCTAGATATGACTGTGTATGTGTGTGAGGTGTGATCTCAGAAATTCAGATATTGAAATAATAAAGCAAATCACACAAACAAAGCAATTGCAAACATAATCATTTTTATAGTCGTTCGACTACTTGTCTACTCCACTCCCGGCTGCCGCACTCAACGCTTGACAATACCGGATTTCACTAAGGACGTTTCTCAGGGTTCACCTTAAACTTAAGGTTTTAAATCAGGTTCACATTTAACCTTTACACAGAGGTTTCTACTTGGTTCACCTCTAACCCAGGAGTTTTACTGGTTCACTCCTAAGCAGATGTTTATACTCTTCATAAAGCAAGGGTCCACACAAGGCACCCGGATGTTTATGCTCTCCATAGAGCAAGGGTCCACACAATGCACCCCCTACGTACACTCCCGTCGGAGGCCTCCTACGAGGACTTCAAAGGGTGAGAAATACTCAATACTCAATCCTAGAAAGGAATGTTCATAAGTGTCCTCTAAACTGTAGATACTTACAGATAAGTTAATTAGTCTCATTCAACGCAACGATGAAGATATCCTCCTTGTTGCTGAAGAGTCTTCGTCTCCCTTAATCCGCAACACGAAAATGTACCAGTACTTGGCTTTGGGTTAGGTAAAGGTTAGGAAAGAAATCCACTCTCTTAGAATTTTCTATAAGGAAGATAGAGTGATTCTCGTCATCTATTCATTCAAGGCATCCCAGTTTAATGATATGCTATTAAGATAGTTGCTCGAGGATTCTTGAATGCAGAAGTTCATTTCCCAATCCACTCTATTGAATGTCAATGAATGAGAGTGGATTGGAAGATGAACTCCCATGAGAGAAAGGGCTTTAGGTATATGATCTAAAGGTAAAACACATAAAAGCACTCTATTCTTTCTCTATCAGCAATATGAACAAGTGTCTCCTTATCCAGATGAGTATGCGGTTGCTGGACACTTTTAGTCCTCTTATCGATACTATCGATCAAGTGTCGACGACATTGACAGCACAGGCCGATCATATCGAAGTGTGTATTGATATAATCGATAGGCCAAGCAAACTTAGAGATTTTCTGGTGTTTGAAAAAGTTCACTTACCCAAAAACCCTCATATCTTCTATCTTACTTTTAAGGGTTTTAATCACCTGGTGCTTTGGGACATGGGATGTGAGGCTATGATTTACCAATGGCGAGCTTCCACACATCCGGTTGAGGCAGGTGTATGAATTGTTCTTCTTATGAGGCTCTTTAGTCCAACTGACTCAACACGCATGGTAATTGATAAACCAGGGCACTAGCAGGTGCACTTTCAAAGTCAGTAAGATTCGTAGTGATCATGGATCTGAATTTGAGAATAGCAGTTTTGAGAAATTCTGTAGCAATCAGGGCATATTACATGAATTCTCTGTGCCCAAAACTCCTCAACAAAATGGAATTGTTGAAAGAAAAAATAGAATGCTTCAAGAAATGGCTAATGTAATGTTGAATAGTATGAATCTATCTAAAAATCCTTGGGCTCAAGCTATTAATATTGCATGTTATATAATTAACCGAGTTTATACAAGTAACTCGAATAATAAAACTGCTTATGAAAAATGGTTTGATAAGAAGCCTATTATCAAATACTTTCAAGTTTTTGGCAGTAAGTGTTATATATTACGTGACTGAGAAGATCTAGTCAAGTTTGATACTAAGAGTGATGAAGGGATCTTTTTAGAATACTCTTTAAATAGTCGCGCATATCTAGTACTGAACAAAAGGACCGGTGTTATTCAAGAATCTATAAATGTGGTCACAGACGATCACTTGAATACACCTGCCCCAAGTTCAGACTATGATGAAGTTCTTTTAATTGGCAAATCAGATACTTCATCAAATCAAACTGATTCTGAATTGAGGAATGTTAAAGATCATCCAACCACTCAGATTCTTGGAAACCTTCTCACTGGAGTACGCACTCGTAGACAACTAGAAGATATTTGTAACTATATGTCTCATATAGAATCGGATAACGTAAAAGAAGCTCTTACTGATGAAAACTTGATTGTTGCGATTCAAGAAGAGCTTAACCAATTCATGAGAAATGATGTTTGGTATCTTATTCCTAGACTTAAAGATAAACATATTATCGAAACTAAGTGAATTTTCAAAAATAAGTCTGATGAACTTGGTAATATATTTCGAAACAAGGCTATACTGGTTGTACAAGGGTACACTCAAATTGAAGAAATTAATTGTGATGAAACCTTTTCCCCAGCAGCTCGTCTTGAGTCAACCAGATTGTTTAGATCAATTGCCTGTGCTAGAAAATTTAAAATTTATCAAATGGATGTAAAGAGTGCCTTCTTAAATGGTGATCTACATGACGAAGTGTATGTTGAACAACCAACTGGTTTTGAAGACCCTAAGAACACTGATCATGTGTATCGTCTTAAAAAGGCTCTCTATGGCTTAAAGCAAGCACTCGGGGCATGGTGCGAGAAAGTGACTAAGTTTTTACTAAGTCATGATTTTCAAATGGGAAATGTTGATAAAACCTTATTTGTTAAAAAACATAGCGATGATATCTTAATAATTCAGATCTATATTAATGATATTATTTATGGATCCACCTGTATTAACATGACTGTTTAGTTTGTAGAATTAATGAAATCAAAGTTCGAAATGAGCATGGTTGGAGAACTGAACTATTTTCTTGTGTAAGACCCGTATCCTAGACTGTACCGTTTCGTAGACTTCCGCGGTCTTACCGGTCGAATTTCGTAACCTTCGACCCTTAACTAATATTTGCGCGCGACCCTGATTCGTATGCCATCAACCCGTATCGACTCAACCCAAGACCTTTACCATAGCGACCGCGCCATCGCTGCGGTTCCGATGCCGCGACTCGCGGACCGAGGCGATACCCTAGTCAGGAGATGTAGGCCAACGTTCTGTGCGAGGAAAACGCCGCGCGTTGCGAAACTCAAGAGAATCTCTACGAGTTGTCACATTAATCCCATCAATCAATCAATCTCATCACATCACATGTCAAGTACATATCAAGTACACATCACCTTTCACCCATTCCCAAGCAACCATAAAAGTTAAGAATCTCTTACAAAGCCCATACCTTTCTTACACCAAAACCCTAAAAGTCAAAAAGTTCTTACACCACCCATGCTTTTCTTACACAAATGGCCACAAAAGTCAAGATTTTCTTACACACCCATCACTCACCACATCCATCACCCATCTATCTCTCTCTCCCTTTTACAACTCTCTCTCTCATTTTCAAACTCAAAATCCAAGCAAGAAAAATCCATAGTATGAGCTTCTCCCAAACCTATCCAAGAGAATTTGTGTGTGGCCCACATTTCCTACCCCATCATCTCCCATCTCAACCATCCATTCCTCATCTCCTCCATTGAAATCAAAGCTAAGGTGCTAAGGAACCCATAAGAACAAGAAGATCGAATGGTGGGTGCTTGATAGTGGTCATTCTTCATGTTTTTAAGGTGGGCCAAGTGAGGCCAACCGATCAATGGTTTGGATCTTACTTGGGACCCTAAGTTGTGGCCGATGGCCCACTTTGATCATCATGATCATCCATGATAGGGCTATTCTCCATGGACCCCATCATGATGTTTATTTCATTACATTTAAAGGTCATCTAGACCGTCCATATTGGTGGGGAAAGGATCTCCACCTTTGATTTCGATTTTGGTGGTCCCATATGCTAGGGGATTCATTTGATGTATGATTTATTTTACAAGGGAGGGCTCATAGTGGCGGAGCCCTCCATCACACGTGTATCCCACTCTCCATCTCTCTCTCCCTTTTTATTTCTTTTTATTTTATTTTATTTTATGAGGATATAATAGGGTTGTATGGCCTATTTGAATGGACCCCACCATGAAGTATTCATTTTATCCAAGTTATCCTCAAGTGGGGCCCACCTTAAATGCATTGTACCTGCATTATCCTCCATGAGGTGGCCCACCATAAGCAGGGCCCACCTCCAACGTATTTATGTAAAACGTCCAGCGTCCCTAGACGCTGGATGTGGGATGGATAAAACACAAATACTAGCTTGATTCCAAGCCTTTGGGGTGGTCCACTCGCATAGGCCCCACCTAGGTGTATGTATGTAATCTATGCCGTTCACCTTATTCCCTGAAACATTTGAACCGTTGAGCCGAAGGATGAGGCTGACCTGATCATCTGGTGGGCTGTAATATGGGAAACTTTGGTGGTTACCATTAAAAGACTCGCCTGATGTTTCTAATCATCTAAAAATCCCAAACTTTGAACTTATTTCGCTTGTTAGGAGCTGTAGAATCTCATGGTTGGGATGAATTTCTTGAATATGAGCCCCACCTGTGGAAAACCACAGAAAAATAAAAAATAAAGGAGAGAGAGAAAGGAAAAAAAAAAATAACTGCTGCTGGTGTTAGACAGCGCAGGCAGCGCCTGCGCTGTTGCCAGGCGGACGGGTGGACGACAGGGACCCACGGCCTCCAGCCATGGGCCCTACCCTGATATTAAATGCCATCTAAACCGTTCATGAGGTGGGCCTCCTCCTCAGGTGGGCCCCCTCCAAGTTTCAACTGAATCCAAAACTCAGGTGGCCCACACCGCACGAAACAGTGGGATTGCACCTCTGCCTTTGAAACCCAAATTTGGGTCCATAGAAGTTTTGAATCAATCTAAAATTTATGTTTTCACTTCATCTAGGTCTGAGTGACCTTATGAACTGATTGGATGGCATGTAAGCATTGAGGTGGGCCCCACATGGGACCCACAGTGATGTATGTGTTCTACATCCACCGTCCAAGCAGACGGTGGTACCCAGCATGATGCATTTATTTTATTCACACCGTCCGACCAGCGGACGGTGGAGTCCTCTGTGATGCATGTGTTTGGTCTGCATTGTCCAGCGACAGTGGGACCCACCATGATGCATGTGATGCAACTAGACCGTCCATCCACTTGGAAAGATCATTTTAAGGTATGAGTTGAAGCATGAGACGGAACTATGATCAAGTGGGCCACCTATGTTTGGGTGTGGCCCATTTGACATATAAGGCCTATGGGTTTAGGCCCATTTGATATATAAGGCCTATGGGTTTAGGCCCATTTGATTCATATAAGGCCTATGGGTTTAGGCCCATTTGATTTATATAAAGTCTATGGGTTATGCCCATTTGATATATAAGGCCTATGGGTTTAGGCCCATTTGATTCATATTAGGTTAATGGGTTTAGGCCCATTTGATATATAAGGCCTATGGGTTTAGGACCATTTAAGACACATAAGGCCCATGTGATTAGACCCATTATGATGTACTCTAAGGCCCATGGGTTATGACCCATTGCAATATACCTAAGGCCAATAATGCGGCCCATTTGATGAACGTAAGGCCCACTTATGTAGCCCATTTGATGTAATGAAGGCCCAATAGGATGTACCTAAGGTCCATTGCAATGTATGAAACCAACATGGTTTTTGTAACGATGTTTACTACGGGTTATGGCTTGGGAGCAATGGTGGTCTGACGTCCATATTGCAAGTATAGTGTTGGTTAAATGTCTGCATTATGACTCTCCATAGGACCATTGATAGGCTGTAATTGTTGTGTGTAGGCCCTCTAGGCTCATCTGCATTGTAAGGATAATTCATTACTTTGTAACATGTTTAGTATAATTCCATTACTCATGCCCATACACATCATATGTATGCTTGATATGAGGAATGTTTAATCATCGCATAAGCCGTTGGACCGAGACATTTACGGGACTCCATATGAGACAGCGTCCCACATGAGCGCATGGTGCGCACAAGATTGTTGCATGATTGGATAGTATGGTTCATGCATTTCGTATTGTGTGATATGGTTACTGTATACCCTAACGACATCGGGGCCGTAACTGCCACAGACGCATCGTGGTTGGTAGGATTGGATACCAGAAATTTTATTCTACATGGGGTGCTATAGATATCCCTGGGTGAAAGTCCCTAAACCCTTATGGTACCAAGAGGTTGCTCCAATGTCTAGACCGAGTGGGTAGATGAGTGTTGAGTGCCGATTACTAGATGACTGCACTCTCCATTATGTCGTGGTCGGTTGGAAGGGGGTGCGACCTTACCCGCCCGAGAGTAGGGGGTAATGCTAGGCTGAGTTTGACCAGCTCGAGGAATGGGTCCGCTATCGATGAGTAGAGCCCGATATTGGCAGACGGATAGTGAGGTCTCTTCCACTTACCTTATTGCGCGCGATGTGGTGGCGATCTGGTTTAGAGTGTACTAGACCTCGGTGATATCCCAGAGTTGAGATGTATTGACATGTGGACTTAGATGAGGATTGTATGCTTGACTTGCATCTTGTATCGCATAGCCTTGGTCCGGCTCATGATATTTATGGGTCCATCTGCATATTCCGCATTACTCTGATATTGCATGTACCTTGCGCACACACTTTCACCACCCTCTAAGCTTTTTATAAGCTTATGCACGACCGTTGCGTGCAGGTGACCTTGGGGAGCAGCAGCGCTGAGGCAGGAGCGCTTTGCAGATCACTTTGAAGATTTTATTCATCATCATTGTATTTCCCTTTATGCTCATTGTACTTGTAAAGTTTTTTATCATAGTGAAAATGTAATGGAGTTTTTGGTTATTGTTTGTGGGTTATGTCGTTGGTTATGCTTATCACGAATCAAATTGATATTGAGAATCCTCCTCGCAGGATCAGAACCTGGCGAAGGGGAGCTGGGAGCCGAGAATGGGGTTCTACGGAGGCTGTCAGGGCCAGATTCTGCGATTGGTAATTTTGTGAGCCCGATTTTCGAGTTTGGGGCGTGACACCTTGGGTTGTAAGTAAAACAACAACTTAATGGTATTTTCATTTCTCAGACCAAATATGCTCTGAACTTGATCAAAAAGTTTGGATTTGAGAATGGTAAAATTTTTGATACTCCTATGAGTACAACCTTAAGACTCTCTAAGGACGCTACAGGTAAAAATGTTGATCTTATGTTATATCGTAGCATGATTTGCAATTTTCTTTATTTAACTGCTAGTAGACCTGATATTGCTTTAAGTGTTGGTATTTGTGCTAGATATTCGTCTAATCCTAAAGAGTCACATTTAACTGTTGTTAAGTGGATTATGCAATATGTCACAAGTTCAGCTAATTTGGGTCTCTGGTATCCATATGATACTAGTGTTCAATTGGCAGGGTACACTGATGCTGATTGGGTTGGAAATATCGATGATAGGAAATCAACCAGTAGTGGTTGTTTTTATATCAAAAATTGTTTAGTTTCTTGGTTTAGCAAGAAACAAAGTTCTATATCACTCTCTACAATTGAGGATGAATACATCGTAGCTGGAAATGCATGTACTCATCTTGTTTGGATGAAACGTATGTTAAGTGATTTTAGAATTATACATGATTTAATGGTTTTACATTTCAATAATTCTAGTGCTATAAATATTTTAAAAAATCCAATCCAGCATTCATGTAACAAGCACATTGATATTAGGTATCATTATATTTGTGAATTAGTGGAAGAAAAAAGAATATCTTTGGAATACATTTCGACAGAGACTCAACTTGCTGACATTTTCACTAAACCGCTCGACAAAAGCAAGTTTAATAAATTAAAATTTGATCTTCGAATGTGCATTCAAAATTGATTAATCATGCATATGTGTATCATAGTGTAAATATTTTTAAGAATTTATGCATTTAAATTTTAAATTTTTATGATAATATTGCATATTTTAGTCGGTACTTAACTAGTCGTGAGTGTACTCGACCAGTCCTGGTACGATCAGTTGAGGATAGCCCAAGACCAGTCGTGGAGCGCGTTAGGTCTTTTAAATTTTAGAAAAATCTCATCTTCCTCATTTCTAACTCCCTCTCCAACGAGCCAACGTCCAACCAGTCGAACCCACCAACCTAGATCATCAATGTTAGTGCGTCATTTGTGTTTTTCTTGTAGAATCTAGTCTATATTACTTCATTTTCACTCTTGGGGTAATTTGTGTTATGATTCATTGCAATTTTGGGGTTTTCTCTTGAAAAATATGATCTATCAAAACCCCATTCCACATCTTTTGCATCTTCTTATTTCTTTGATATTCTTGTTGCCAATAGATGTAAGAGGGAAAAAGAAAATAGCCCGTGGTCCATCATCTTCTAGATCAGCTCTAATAACTCAACGCCATCTTCATTCACCCAAAAATCATCCCTCATATGTACGGGATTTGCGTTTGCGCAAGGTTATTGTTGAAAGATCTGTTAATTTTAACCACATTGCTCCATTTTGTATCTTTTCACTCCTCCAAGCTGTAGGATGGGATAACATCTTACATTGGGGTGGGCCTGCATACCAATCTATTGCACAGTCCATGTTTGCATGCATCTCTAATTTTTCTACTGAAAATTTAATATTTAAAATAGATGATAGAGAAGGCTCTTTTGATGTAGACCGCCATCTAATATCTAGCCTTATGGAAATACCTGTTAATGATGAGGGCATCCCCATTCATATTCTAACTAAAAAACCATCTGAATCTGAAGAATGAATGCTCACCAGAGCATTATGTAACATGAATGTGCAATGGACTCATAAAGGGAATGTGCTCCCCTCAAAGTACTTGTTTCCTAGATACAGAGTCCTTCACAGAATCTTTACTTCAAATCTATATCCGCGTTTTGGTAATAAAATAGAATTGACTTCCTTTATGGTTTGTGTTTTGCATTATGTCATCTCTGGTACTAAAGTTTATCTTTCATCTTTAATATGTCATTTCATCATTCAGTTTCATCTCCTCTAGGTCATAGTGATATACTGTTTGCCTATCTTATGACTGTTTTGGCTTCTCATATGTTGCTTGCTATGCCTGTTGGAGAGGCTCGTGTCCATAATCTTATTTTTAACAACTCAAATATAAATAAAATGAAGTTGGAATTGGATCCTGGCCAAGTGGATGGTGGTGATGGAGCTAGCGTTGGGAATGAAGAAGAAGTTGATGATCTTCCTCCTGATGACATAAACATATATGATATTTTTGATGAAATTGAGTCTGATTCTGCTAATGATCCTGATTATGAACCATCTGAGTTTGATGCGCGTCTGCATGCACTTGAGGAGAAGGTAAAAAACATTAATGTTTCCCATGACTTACAATTCAAATATATGCGCAAGTATCTTAGGTGCTTAAATAAGGACATGCATCAACTTGATCCTTCCATACCTGCTCCTTCTTTAGGATCTGATTGAAAGATTAACTCTTTGGTTTGTAATAACCTTAAGTTTACTTTTATTGGGTAAACTTTATTTGGTTTGCTGACTGTGGTTTACTAACTTTGGTTTGAACTAGTTCATGATATGTGGACTTTATTTACTTATATCTTGACTCCTTGATTACTCCTGTTTATTATCATTGTCCATTGTAGTCACGCCCCAAACCCGAAAATCGGATTCACATGAATCCCGATTGCCGAATCCGGTGCCGATAGCCTCCGTAGTGCCCCATTCTCGGCTCCTGATAATCAAATGCCAGATTTCGATCCTGGGATCCTACAAGGAGAATTTTTAGAATGAATTTTTTTTTGTAATGGAGCATAACCACAAGCATAACCGAGTCACAAAATAACATGACCACATATCCACTATATCAAAAACTTTAAGTACAATGCGGAAAGGAAAATACAAGGTGATCAAAAGCTTCAAAAGGTCCTGATGCGCACTCCTGGCTCAGCGCTGCTGCTGTCCAACGCTACCTGCACATAACTGCCGTGCATAAGCTTACAAAAGCTTAGAGGGTGGTGTAAGTATGTACGTAAGGCAAACACCAAGTATAAAGTATCAGAGCAATGCGGAAGTATGCGGTAAGTCCATAGAATCAACCATACCAAGGCTATGTAATGTAAGGCATGATGCGAGATATGAATGTCATCGGCCATACCGATGCAATGCAAGGCCTACATAGCCGAATGTCATATGCGAAATGCAATCCAAGCAAGTCGGTACTCATCATGTACACATATCAGTGCAGTTCCTCTCTGGATATCACCGGGTCCTAATACACTTCGCAGTGACTGCCACCTCCCTAGCTGTACAGTCAAGCAAGCGGAATAGACCTCACTATCCTCCTGACCAGTAGTCTTCTAATACCTACCCGGCTCGTCGATAGCGGACTCATTTGCGAGCTAGTCAAACTCAGCTTAGCTTATAGGCCCCTCACTCAGGCGAATAAGGCCACACACCCTTCCAATGGACCACGACACAGTGGGAGACGCGGCCTACTGGTATTCGGCACTCGGGCGCTAGTGTATCCACTCGGTCTAAACGTTAGAGCATCTCCTGGTACCAAAAAGGTTCTGGAACTTTCACCTAAGGACATCCTAAGTGTCCACAGTGCTAGAACCAAGTATTTTCGGTATCCAATACGGCAATCCACGATGTACCTGTGGAGCCACAGCCCTGATGTCGCTAGGGCGTGCAGTGAATCAAGTCATAAATATGCGAGATGCATGAATCACACCGTCAAATCATGCAGCAATCCAGCGCGTACTGCGCGATCATGTGGGGCATCCGTCTCATAAGGAGTCCCGTAAGTGGTCTGCCCAATGACATATGCTATGATCAGTCACTACTCAAATCAAGCATACATATGATGCGTATGGGCATGAGTCATGGGATTATACTAAGCATGTTATAAAGCGATGAATAGTAATGAGTATGGGTCTATCAATGGGCCCTAAGGAGAGTTACAATGTGGACATTTAACCAACATTGTACTTACAATGTGAACGTCAAACCAACATTGTTCCTTAGGCACGACCCGTCATAAATATCATTACATGAACCATGGGAAATCACACATTGCAATAGACCCTAAGGACATCCGTTGGGCCTCGATCCATGGGCCTTAGATACATCAAATGGGCCGAATCACGTGGGCCTTACGTTCATCAAATGGGCTGCGTTAATGGGCCTCACCAATGAGCCTTATGTACATTACAATGGCCATAACCCATGAGCCTTTGAATACATCGAAATGGGCCTCATAATATGGGCCTTACAGCTATCAAAGTGGGCCTCAACCACGGGCCACAAATATATCGGATGGGCCTGATAACATGGGCCTCACATTCACATCAAAGTGGGCCTCAACAATGGGCCATAATTATGAAAAGATGGGCCCAATCACTTGGGCCTTATATATATACTAAGGTGGGCCTCAACAACGGCTAGAATTACATCATTATGGGCCTCCTCATATGGGCCTTATGAATGCCAAAGTGGGCCTTAAAAATGGCCACAAATATATACTATCATACATACGTATATATATATATATATACACACACACAAACACACACATGTATACATACATGTATATGAATTATGTCAAAGGACCAACCAATCCTCACTTCAAATAATAGTGGTGGGACCCACTTGAACCACGGATCTGACTCATTCTTTAGCTCATGCCGCAAAAAGATCTTTCAAAATGGTTGAATGGGGATGCAACACATGCATCATAGTGCGGTCCACACACCTGGCCCACCAATTGAATGAACGGTTTGGATAAAACACAGACGTAAGGGTGGGGGTCCACTGACCGTCCAGCAGCCAAGAAACGGCTGGACGGTATGGAAAACACATGCATCGTTGTGGCCTCCACTGTCCGTACGGACGGTGGTAATAAACCACTTACATCACTGTGGGCCCCACGTGGGACCCACCATAATGCCATCCAACCCGTTGATAAGATCACGTAGACCTGAATGAAGGGTGAAAATAAATTTCAGCTTGATTCAAAACTTCTGTGGACCCTAAAGAGGTTTCAATGGTAGAATTTCATTCACAGTGTTTCTTATGGTGTGGGCCACCTGAGCTTTGGATGTGTCTCATTTTTGGGGAGGGCCCTCCTCAAAAGGTGGGCCACCTTATAAACAGATCGGATGGTAAATAAACATCAAGGTGGGGCCCACGGCTGGGGCCATGGGCTGCTGCCCGTCCGCCCTCTAAGACGCAGACGCCTGCGCGTCTGACACTCCAGAGGCAGCAGCCTCTGCTGCTTCTTTATAATTTTTATTTTATTTTTTAGAAACCTGTTTTCTTAAGGTTTTTCATATGTGGGGCCCGTTCCAAGTGCATCCACCCCATCCATTGCATTCCCAAGCCCAAAACAAACCCATCAAGACCAATCTCGACCCATTTTCAACGTGTAAAAAGGATCTAGGTAGATTTCAATGGTAAAGGTACAGTTTTCAACGCTATGGCCCACCAGATACTCTGATCAAGCTCATTTTTCGGCTCAACGCCTAAAATGAGTTGGTAAACATGATAGACGGCGTGGATTGAATACGTTCATCAAGATGGGGCCTACACAAGAGGGTCATCCCATTAGCTTGGAACCAAGATAATATTTATGTTTTCCAATCACGTTCAGCGTCCTTGGACGCTGGACGGTGTGGCCTAGCACACGTACAAGGTGGGCCCTATTTTAGGTGGGCCACCAAATGGTAGGTGATGTGGGTGTAACACATATAAGATGGGCCCCACTTTTAGATGGCTTGGGTCAATACATACCTAGTGGTGGGGTCCATCCAAGTGGGCCACATGGCCATTACATCACACACAAAAAGGTAAATAATAAAAAGAGAGGGAGAGAGAGATAGAGTGGGACACGTGTGTGATGGAGGGACCCTGACACTATGGGCCATCCGTTTCAAGCATCCATTCTACATCAATGGGTCCCATTGCATATGGGCCCTCCAAATAAAAGATCAACGGTGGAGATCCCTCTCCACCCAAAATGAACGGTCTATATGACCTCTTAATGCAAGAAAAGTAAACATCATGATGGAATCCATGGAGAATGGCCCCATCATGGAATGATTTGATGATCAAGATGGGCCATCTGCCACATCTTAGGGTCCCAAGTGAGATCCAAACCATTGATCGGTTGGCCTCACTTGGCCCATCTTAAAAATATGGAAAACTAGGCTATGGAAGCACCCACCACTTGATCTTCTTGGTCCGTCGGGATGTCGGTCTCCTAGAGCTTCACTTTGATGGTGGAGATGGAAAATGGATGGCTAGGATGAGAGGTTTTTGGAGTGGGAAGTGGGCCACCAAAAATCACATTTTCTCACTTGGAGGAGCTTGGACCTGTGAAGCCCTCTTGCTTGAGATTTTGAGATGAGAAATGAGAAAGAGAGAGAGAGAGAGAGAGAGAGAGAGAGAGAGAGAGAGAGAGAGAGAGAGTTGTAAGGAAAGAGGGATGGGTGATGGGTGAAAGGGTGAGGTGAGTGATGTGTGATGTGAGTGATGGGTGAGGTGAGAGCTTGGTTGACTTTGGTGGTTGCTTAACTTGTGAAGAAAGAAAGCATGGGTGTGAGTACTTGATATGAAAAGTGATTGATGAGATTGATTGATGGGATTGATGGGACACTTTATTGAGATTCCCTTGGGATTACAAACGCGTGGCATTTTCTCAAACTGAACGCCGGCTCACATCTCTTAGTCAGGGTATCGGATCGGTGCGTGAGTCGCGGCGTTAGAACCGCGGCGACGGTGCGGTCGCAATGATACAAGTCTTGGATTAAGCTGACTCAAATGTATAGGATACGACTTATGGTCGTGCGCAACATCGATTATCGGTCGCAGGTTGTCGAAATTTGACGAGAAGGATCACGGAAGTTGACGGAACAGTACAGTTTAGGATACGGGTCTTACAGCTCTCCCCACCTAATAAAAATTTTATTCTCGAAATTTACACTACCATCTAAACACAATTCATAAGGGGATAGGGAACTTAACATCATATATGATCAAAAAACTACATATCATCAAAATCAAAACATCTTAGAGATGGGGATAATGCTCACAATTTTTAGGCTCGAACTCTCAGGATGTCTCAGTAATGAGTAATCTAGCTAGAAGGTGTAGGGCTCAAGTCACACGAATCGTCGACGACTGCTCCTGATGACTGAGGGTCCTACTGGACAACATAAAATTGGTCCTGGGCCTGCTGAGGAGGTACAGGTCCCCTCTGAGGTCTCTGCTGCTGCGGTGGAGGTCCCGGAGGCTGGTGATGAGGTCGCTGCTGCTGCTGTGGGGACTGTCGCAGAGGCTGAAACTGTGTCCTCGACTGCTGATGCTGTGGTGGCTGTCGCGGAGGCTGAGGTGGTGCTCTCGGCTGCTGTAGCTGCGAATGGGGACACTCATGCACACGATGTCCTGTCCGGCCGTAACCAAAGCAGGTGTCAGTGAACGGTCCCAAAGGTGGTGCTGGGGGTGCTACTGGTGCTCAGAATGCTGGGTGGGTCGTGCGTCGTTGTTGTGGATGATGCTGCTGTGGATGGGAGCTACTGGGGGGCTTCTTCCTCTTCTGATCTCCTCTTTGGTCACGAGCTCTCTACACACTGGCCCAATCTGTCTCATATATTAGGGCTCTCTCCACCATCTGCTCAAACGTCGGAAGCATGTGTCCGATCACATGACTCCTAAGGGCAGGACACAAACCATTCTCAAAACGACGAGCCTTCCGCCCCTCATCACCAACAAGATACGTCGCAAACCTGGATAGTGCGACGAACCGAGCCTCATACTAGGACACAGACATGTCCCCCTAGACCAGAGTCTCAAACTCTAGTGCGCGCTGCTGTCGCACATGCTCGGGAAAGAACTTCTGGTCAAACCGGTCTATAAAATCCTCCCAAGTCCACTCAAAATCGGCGGCTATATGAACCATGGAAAATCACACATTTAACCAATATTTTGATAGTGAATGCTAATATCCCCTGTGTGAGGATATTAGGAGTGGAGTAGGAAGTTGTGTGACTGTTGTTTAACAGTTGGTAAACACACAAGCAAACCACTATAACTCTTTGTGTTTTCTATATGTGTGATTTATTTTTCCTATCTTTTATCATTCAAAGGTGTGGGATGTATGTGTGGATGTGAATGTTGTAATATTTTCTTTTCAAGCATTGTGGGGAATGTTGTAATAGTTTAGAATTTATTTCTTGTCATTTCCTTTGTTTCTTTCTGCTTGAGCTTTTGATATTCAAATTGTTCTAGTATGGTTGTCTTGCCATAAACCCTTGGTTTTTATTGTGTAAAGTTTTCCTCAACATGGGTATCAATCTCTCCATTTGAGATTGCTTTACATTTTTGTATTGTAATTTTTTTAAAGTGTTATCTTTCCTTTATTCATTTATATTTCGCTAATAAGGTTTTAATTTAACATTGTCCTATTCACCCCCTTCCCACCCCCCCACCCCCCCCCCCCCCCCCCCCCCCCCCCCCCCCCCCCCCCCTCTATGACTCATAGTTAGGCCTTTTCAAGTGGTATCAGAGCCTAATAGCTCATTTTTAATTCTTTATATTTGGATTTATTTCCTGAGCTAATCGATCTAAGTTATATATAAGATGTCAAATTTTGATAGCTTTTTAGTCACTAGGTCTCCACCTTTTGATGACACCAATTATGCCTATTGGAAAGCCAGGATGAGAATTTTCCTTAAATCCATGGATGAAAGTGTGTGGCTAGCCACAGTGAATGAATGGACCCCTCTTACCACTAAAGTAACTGGTATCGATGGATTAAAATCTATGAGAATTACACCTTATTTCTCTTGGACCACACTTTAGAAAAGTGAGAGTAGTGCAAATGCAGAAGCACTAAATGCAATCACTTGTGCACTATCACCAGATGAATTCAAAATAATTATATCCCATGATTCTGCAAAGAAAGTGTGGGATATATTAGAAATGACACACGAGAGAACATCAATTGTCAAGAAATCTAAAATTCAAATCATCACAACTAAATTTGATGAAATACGTATGGAAGAAAATGAAATGTTCATGGACTTCTATATAAGATTAAATGACATTGTGAACTCTATGTGGGGACTTGGTGATAAAATCCCAGAAAGTAAAATTTTTGAAAAAAATACTATGTTCACTTCCTAAACGGTTCAATTCTAAGGTAACTGCGTTCGGAAACTTCGTGATACGGACAATATGAGGATAGAGGAATTAGTTGGTTCTTTATAGACTTATGAGTTAACTTTTAAAGCTCCAAAAGGTAAATCTATTGCATGTAAATCTTCTAAAAATATTTTTCAAGAAAATAATAACAATTCTGATTTAGAAAACTCTGAAGATGACATGACCCTTTTAGCGAAAAAGTTTTATAAAATTTTAAAAGTAAAAAGAGGGTTGATTTTCAAAAATCAAATGATAAGAAGAAATCTAAACCTAAAACTAAAAAATGATTAAAGTACAGTCAGTGTTACAACTGTCATAAATATGGGCATTTAGCAAACAAGTGTCCTAAAAAGGACAAACCCAAAAAGAAGGGTATGTTGGCTACTTGGGATGAATCCTCTGATTCTGAAGCCTGTTCTAAATCAAAAGATTCTAAAACTGAGTCAGGCAGTAATGTTAACCCTTATGACTCTAGTCAAGTTCACATTTTCAGGTAATGATGATTCAACAAGTGAAGAAAATCTAAATAGTGATTGTGACAATGAAGATGATCTTTAAGATGCTTACAATGCCCTATACAAGGAAAGTTGTAAAATTGCTATAAAACTTAAACTTTAAAAAGAAATTTTTTCAAAGCTTAAAGAAAAATTTGAGTCTCTTGTTTTAGAAAAGTTTCGTATCTCAGATTGTTTTGAAAAGACTAAATGTGATTTAAAACTCAGAACCTCCCTAATTGAAGATCTTAAATCTGAAAATGATAATCTTAAACTTGAAGTCTCTTCTCTTTTGAGTTTAAAGGATATATGGAGGTATGCCCAAGGGTCTCCAAAATTAGAAAAACTTTTATCCGGATCAAGGAAATGTGGCGACCGATCTAGTTTGGGCTACGATAAAAACATTCCTCCTAAAAAGAAGAATACTTCTCCTAAGTTTGTAAAAGGAGAGACCTTAAACTCAAAAGGAAAAAGTACAAATCAAGATTTTTCTAAAAATACTAAAACTTTTCAAAAACCTAAAAGTAACTATATCAATTATAAAAATTAGAACCAAAACCCTTTAGCGAAAAAAATAGTTGATTTGCTTAAGGAGCCTTTAAAATCTAACTCAATAGGTCACTCTTACAACAACTACAAACAAAAGAAGACCAACTATACTCCTAAACCCAAAATAGTTATGAAATGGGTTTCTAAAGTTACCTGCTTGGTTGCCCACACTGTTTTCAAAGCTACAAGACATTCAAAGTGGTACCTAAACAGTGGATGTTAAAGGCATATGACTGGTGATAAAGGTCTATTCACCAATCTCAAAGACATGACTGATGGTTCAGTCACATTTGGTGATGGCAGCAACTGCAAGATTATTGGCCAAGGTATGGTTCAACTATAACCTCCCTTTGTTTAAAAATATTTTATACGTTGAAGGATTAAAAAACAATCTGTTAAGCATATCTTAAATATGCAATAACAATCATAGCATAAAATTCTCTAGCCAAGGTTGTGAAATTCTAAAAAATAAGGGTTCAATAATATTAACTAGTCATAGAACTTCTGAAAACTGCTATATTGCTAGTGAAACCAGTTCATCCAGTCAATCGTGTTGCATGGTCCATACAAATGAGACTGATTTGTGGCATAAACGCCTTAGACATGTACACTACCAAAATTTTTATAGATTGAGCAAAAGAGAACTGATAAGAGGTCTACCTAAATTATAGAAAGTAGACAAAATATGTGGTGAATGCCAGATTGGCAAGAAAATAAGGAGATCTCATAAAAAGGTGAACTCCAATGTCACATCAAGACCACTCGAGCTTCTCCATATGGATCTTATATGACCTACTAGGATGGAGAGTCGAGGTGAAAAAAATACATTTTGGTAATTGTGGATGATTTTACCAGATTTACATGGGTTGCCTTCTTAAGAGATAAATCAGAAACTCTTAAAGAAGTAAAAAGGGTTCTCAAACGGATTTAAAAGGAAAAAGGTTCTCAAGTTTGTAAGATTCGTAGTGATCATGGATCTGAATTTGAGAATACAGTTTTGAGAAATTTTGTAATAATCAGGGAATATTGCATGAATTTTCTGCACCCAAAACACCACAACAAAATAGAATTGTTGAAAGAAAAAATTGAGTGTTTCAAGAAATGGTTAATGTAATGTTGAATAGTATGAAGCTATCTAAAAATCTTTGGGCTGAAGCTGTAAATACTGCCGCTATATAATTAACCAAGTTTACACAAGTAAATCTAATAATCAAACTACTTATGAAATGTGGTTTGATAAGAAGCCTACTGTCAAATACTTTTAAATTTTTATCAGCAAGTGCTATATTTTACGTGACTGTAAAAATCTGGGTAAGTTTGACACTAAAAGTGATGAAGGAATATTTTTAAGATACTCTTTAAATAGTCGTGCATATCGAGTATTGAACAAAAGGACTGGTGTTATTCAAGAATCTATAAATGTAGTCATAGATGATCACTTGAATACACCTACTCCAAGTTCAAATAATGATGAAGTTCTTTTAATTGACAAACCAGATACTTCATCAAATCAAACTGACTCTGAACTAAGGATGGTTAAAGATCATTCAATTACTTAGATTCTTGAAAACCCTCTCACTGGTGTATGCACTCGTAGGCAACTAGAAGATATATATAATTACGTGTGCTTTACATCCCAGATTGAACTGGCAAACATAAAAGAAGTTCTTACTGACGAAAACTAGATTGTTGCGATGCAAGAAGAGCTTAACCAATTTGTGAGAAATGATGTTTGGTATCTTGTTCCTAGACCTAAAAATAAACATATTATCGAAACTAAGTTGATTTTCAAAAATAAGTCCAATGAACTTGGTAATATAATTCGAAACAAGGCTAGGCTAGTTGTAAAAGGGTACACTCAAATTGAAGGTATTGATTATGATGAAACCTTTGCCCCAGTAGCTCATCTTGAGTCAATCAGACTATTTATATCCATTGCTTGCTTTAGAAAATTTAAAATTTATCAAATGGATGTGAAGAGTGCCTTCTTAAATGGTGATCTGCATGAAGAAGTGTATGTTGAACAACCAATGGGATTTGAAAACCCTAAGAACACTGAACATGTCTATCACCTTAAAAAGGCTGTCTATGGCTTAAAACAAGCTCCAAGGGCATGGTATGAAAAATTGACTAAGTTTTTACTAAGTCATGATTTTCAAATGGGAAGTGTAAATAAGACTCTTTTTATTAAGAAACTTAATGATCACATATTAATAGTGCAGATCTATGTTGATGATATTATTTATGGATCTACCTATTCTAACATGACTGTTGATTTTGCAGATTTAATGAAGTTTAAATTTGAAATGAGCATGGTTGGGGAATTAAATTATTTCCTAAGGTTGCAAGTAAAACAACAATCTGATGAAATTTTTATTTCTTAAACCAAATATACTCTGAACTTAATAAAAAAATTTGGATTTAAGAACGGTAAGAATTTTGATACTCCTATGAGTATAACTTTAAAACTCTTAAAGGACTATACAAGTAAAAATGTGGATCCTAAATTATATCTTAGTTTGGTTGGCAGTTTACTTTATTTAACTGCTAATAGACCTGATATTCTTTAAGTGTTGGTATTTGCGCTAGATATCAGTCTGATCCTAAAGAATCTAATTTAACTGTTGTTAAGCAGATTATACGATATGTCGCAAGTACTTCTAAATTGGGTCTCTAGTATCTATATGATACTAGTGTTCAATTGGCTGGATACTCAGATGTTGATTGGGCTGGTAATATTGATGACAGGAAATCAATTAGTTGTAGTTATTTTTATATTAGAAATTGATTAGTTTCCTGGTTTAGCAAGAAGCAAAGTTTTATATCGCTCTCAAGTGCTAAGGCTGAATACATCTCAGTAGGAAATGCATGTACTCAGCTTATTTGGATGAAACATATGTTAAGCAATTATGGAATTGCACAGGATTCAATAGGTTTATTTTATGATAATTCTAGTGCAATAAATATTTCAAAAAATCTAATCCAGCGTTCACGTACCAAGCACATTGACATTAGGTTTCATTACATTCATGAATTAATGGAAGAAAAACTGATATCTTTGGAATACATTTTGATCGAGACTCAACTTGCTGACATTTTCACTAAATCGCTCGACAAAAGTAGGTTTAATAAACTAAAATTTGATCTTGGTATGTGCATTCTAAATTAATTATTCATGCATATTTGTATCATAGTGTATATATATATATATATATATATATGATAATTTATTGGTTTAAATTTTAATTTTTTATGAAAAATGCATAGTTTAGTCGGTACACGACTAGTCAAGGATATCCCATGACCAGTCGTGTACGCGCTGGTCACTTTAAAAATTTTAAAAAAACTTCATCTTCTACATTTCAACTTTCCTCTCCAACAAGCCGACGTTCGACCAGTCGTACCCACCATCTTAAATCTTCAAGGTTAGTGCATCATTCAAGTTTTTTCTTGTAGATTCTGGTCGATATTACTTCATTTTCACTCTTGGAGTAATTTATTTGTCATTCATTGTGATTTTGGGATTTTCTCTTAAAAAGTCTGATCTAACAAAACCCCACTCCACATCTTTTAAAGCTACTTGTATCTTTGACTCTTCTATTGCAAATGGATGCTAGAGGGAAAAAGAAAACTTCCCGTGGTCCATCTTCTTCTAGATGTACTCTAATAACACAGTGCCACCTTCGATTACCCAAAGATGATCCCTCATATGTAAAGGATTTATATTTGCACAAGGTTATTGTTGAACGATCTGTTGATCTTAATCACATTGCTCCTTTTGGTATCATTCCACTCCTCCAAGCTGTAGAATGTGATAACGTCTTACATTGGGGTGGGCCTGCATTCTATTTCTTAGTCCATGTTTGCATGTATCTCTAATTTTTTGACTGAGAATTTAACATTTAAAATTGATGCTAGAGAAGGTCCATTTGAAATTGACTGTCATTTGAATTCATGGTTAATGGACATACCTGTTAATGATGAGGGTATTCCTAACCATACTCTAACTGTGAAACCCTCAAAATCAGAAAAACACATGCTCACTAAAGATTTATGTAATATGGATGTGCAATAGACTCATAAAGGGATTGCGCTCCCCTCAAAGTACTTGTTACCCAGATACAGAGTTCTCCACAAAATATTTATTTCAAATCTGTATTCATGTTCTGGTAATAAAAAAGAACTGACTTCCTTTATGGTTTAGGTTTTGCACTCTGTCATCTCTGGTACAAAAGTTTATCTTCCTTCTTTGATATGTCATTGCATCATTCAATTTTCTCTCCATCCAGGTCATAATGATATTCCATTTGCCTATCTTATGACTGTTTTAGCTACTCACATGTTGGTTGTCATGCCTGTTGGTGAGGCTCTCATCCATCATCTTATTTTCAACAATTCAAATATTAACAAGATAAAATTGGAATTGGCTCCTTGCCAAGTGGATGTTGATGGTGGTGGAACTGAAGTAGGGAATGAAGAAGAAGCTAGTGATCTTCCTCCTGATGATATAAATATGAATGATATTATTTTATGAAATTGAATCAAACTCTAGAAATGATCTTGACTGTGAGCCATTTGATTTTGATGCTCGTCTTCGTAATATGAATGTTGCCCATGATTTACAGTTTAAATATATGTGCAAGTATCTTAAGCGCTTAAACAAGGGCCTTCATCAACTTGATCCTACCATACCTACTTCTTCTTAAGGATCTGATTAAGTGTTTTACTCTTTAGTCTGTAATAACTTTAAGTCTACTTGTGTTGGTTTGTGAACTTTATTTGGTTTATTGACTTTTGTTTAAACTAGTTAATGGTATGTGGACTTTAATTTGCTTATATCTTTTCTAGTTAATCATTAATTACTCTTGTTTATTATCCTTTATATCCTTTTCCATTTCTTCTTTTCTTCCTTTATCATATTGTGACAAAAAGGGGGTGAAATATTTGGATTGATTGATTATGAATTATGAATTGCTTTATGAATATATGGCATGGATATGGATTGTGGGGGTAGTAGCATAAATTTTTTTTTAAAAATATATGTGTGATACTCAAGGGGAGTATGTGAGGAAATGTTTTACCTAGTTCATAATGTATTGTGCTAGTTGATGATAACTGGTGCATGATTCTTTAACCACATTGTAACTGGTGTTCTCTTATAACTAGTGCATACATGATTTTTTGTATGTATATTATTGTTGAGGATGTTTTGTCACAAATTTGGTAAAGGGGGAGATTGTATGTGTTATGGTTTTATGCTCCTTTGGTTGTCAAATTTTGTGGTGCGAAAACATCGATCTATGTCTCATGTAATTTATGTCTTGTGTAGCTCATTGTATATATGATCAAGACATTACATAAGGGTTTAAGACATTGCATCACCTCTTTAAACACGTTGCTTCAAGTCAAAGTTTTACTTCAAACCATTTCAAGAAATGCAAGTACAAGCTACAACGGAAGAAGTGATCTTGTTCAAAGACTCAAGTTCATGTATAACTCGAAATGAAGTGTAATTCAAGCTCTGGAAGAGCTCAAGTTCAATGTTACATCAAGTATAGATATCTCAAGCTTCACAATCTTCAAAGGTCGACTATCATATGAAGTCTCGATGTTCATATCTCACTTTCAAGGTATGATTAACCTTAGATTCACCTTAGGGTAGGTCATTTTGTATACATAAGTCAAATTGAATCACTTTGTAAGCATTTGGACTATTCTAAGACTAGTCCTAGATCCTGTTCGACTAGTCCTAGCACTGGCTCGACTAGTTCAAGAAATTCCAAGACCAGCCCTAAGTTGTTGCAATTTGTCAAAAAATTTTGGTTAAGCTACAACCAGTCTTGGAGTCTTCTCGACTGGTCGTTTGAATAATACACGGCTCGTCCTACGACCATTCCTACTTCTTTGACTCAAACTCTAGCGACCAAACCTGGTGCCTCATGACCGGTCGTGGAACGGTTTTATCTGGTCATGCTCAAAAATATAAAAATTCATTTCTCTTACGACCAGTCATAGTGTCCATAGGACTAGTCATAGATGAGTTTTTGCAACCATAAATAGAATACAAATTTCAGAGTTTAGTAATCCAATTCAAGAAAACTCTAGGCATCACTCAGAGATAAGTTTGTGTTCATTTTAAACTACTTTGTGCATATTTAAAATTCTATTTTATTAGCTTTATTGATTTGATTTTGTTTCTATATTCCAATATGAATTGAAAAGAGAAATTGTTATATTCCTTCTTCTTGGAATCAAAATCAAATATAGCTAGCCCAACTAGTTTAATTTAAAATTAATCTAGAACCTAGAGCCATTTCTTAAGTGTGTATTGGACATTGAACTTCTATTCGAACTTCTACTCGGACTTGGTTCTTCCGAGCTGCAACAAAAAGAGAATTCCAGGTATTTTACATCTGTGTAAATTTTCTTCTTTTGGTTTTATTTGAGATTAAGCTAGAAAAATCTCAATCTGTTAATTATCTGAGGAGAGCCAGAAAAACTCAGAAGTGAGGTTTCTTGAATTGTGTAAGCCCATTTAAATGACACAATTGTGAAGGTTTTGGGTGAACTTATGGAAACCTATTTTGATAGCGAACGCTAATATCCCCTGTGTGAGGATATTCGGAGTGGAGTAGCAAGCTGTGTGACTGTTGTTTAACAGTTGGTGAACACACAGGCGAACCACCATAACTCTTTGTGTTTTGTGGATGTTTGATTTATTTTTCCTATCTTTTATCATTCAAAGGTGTGGGATGTATGTGTGGATGTGAATGTTGTAATATTTACTTTTCAAGCATTGTGGGGAATGTTGTAATAATTTAGAATTTATTTCTTGCTATTTCCTTTATTTCATTTCTGCTTGATTTTTTGATATTTAAATTGTTCTAGTAAGGTTGTCCTGCCCTAAACCCTTGGTTTTTATAGTGCAAGGTTGTCCTTAGAACAACGTTGGTATCAATCTCTCTATTTAAGATTTCTTCACATTTTTATATTGTAATTTGTTTAAAGTGCTATCTTTCCTTTATTCATTTATATTCCACTGTTAAAGTTTTAATTTGGCATATTCCTATTCACCCCCTATCTAGGACTCATAGCTAAGCCTTTTCAGATCTCTCATCTTAACCCTTCAATTCTCATCTTCCACCATCAAAGAGAGAGCTAGGAGTTTGAGATTACATCAGACCAAGAAGATCCAATAGAGGGTGTTTGCCTAGGCTTAGATTTTATTTTTAATGATGAGACTGAAAGTGCACCTACAAGTGCCCTGGTTTGTCAATTACAATGTGAGTTGAGTTAGTCGGACAACAACGCCTAATAGGAAGATCAATTCAAGTGTCTGCCTCAACTAGAAGTGTGGAAGCTCGCCATAGGTAAATCATAGCCTCACGTCCCATATCCCAAAACACTAGGTGACTAAAAACCTTAAAGCTAAGTAGAACACCTTAGGATTTTATTGTAAGAAAACTTTTTACCAAATAGGAAAATCTTCAAGTTTTCTTACCCTGTCGATCGTATCAATTCACATTTCGATATGATCAACCTGCTCTGTTGATGTCCTCGGCATCTAAATCGATACAATTGAGTGAGGACAAAAAGCGTCCAGCCACCGCACATTCATCTGGACGATTTATCGATATACCGAAGTTTCAATCGATATCATCGATATTCGAATATCGATCCCATTAAAAGTTGATCGATAATATCGACAGGCAGTTTTACGGCGCCCCTATTTTTCTAAAGAAAACTACTATAAGCTTCGATATATCGATGACTGTTCTGATTCAATCTGAATTCAAATATCGATCATATTAGAAGTCATTCGATCATATCGATAGTAAGCGCATATTTCCTCCAGTAAATATTTCAGGTTATTTTAAACATTGATCGGGGGCCATTCGAGGAAATCGATATTCTTATGTCGATGCCATCGAGTCCTGGTCAATTGGATCGAGTCTGGCACAAACTAACCAGCGTGCTTATAGTTAAATCTATATGATTTATCGATCTTATCGATAAGTTCTCGATATCATCGACATTTAAATTTCGATGACGTCGGCTGTTCCCCAATCATATCTTTAGAACCTGAAATTCTTGAAGGCTTGTCTCTCTTGTTTTCACCTGTCGATAGATCGATCCCTCTATCGATGGAATCGGAGTTCAAAATATGATAACATCGATGTGTGTCTCGATCCCATTGACCAGTTGGCAAAAGGCTTCCAAAAGTGAAAATGACATTTGAGTTTGTATCATCGAGTGGTCAGTCGATGCTATCGGGAGTATACGCTCGATGATATTGACCCTGCTCGATGATATCAAACTTCGTCATAAATGTGACCGTTTTATATCCGTTGGAACCTTTTGCCTATATATAAAGAGGTTAGTCTTTATTGCTGGTAGAGAAACAAGAGAGTGATTTTGTGTGTCTTACCCTCAGATCATATACCCAAAGCCCTTTCTCTCATAGGAGTTCATCTTCCAATCCACTCTTACCATTGATATTCAATAGAGTGGATTGGGAAATGAACTTCTGCATTCAAGGATCCTTCAGCAACTATATTAATAGTATATCATTAAGCTGAGATGCCTTGAATGAATATATGACAAAAATCACTCTATGTTCCTTATAGGAAAATTCCAAGTGAGTGGATTTCCGTCCTAACCTTGACCCAACCCGAAGCCTAGTACTGGTACATCATTTGTGATGTGGATCAAGGGAGCTGAAGACTCTTCATCAACAAGAAGGAGATCTTCATCACTGCACTAAAAGGGACTCATCAACTTATCTGTAAGTACCTAGAGTCCAGAGGACATTTATGATCATTCCTTTCTAGGTTTGGGTCTTAAGTGTTGCTCACCATTTGAAGTCCTCAAAGGAGGCCTTCGACGGAAGTGTACGTTGTGGGTGCGTTGTGTGGACCCTTGCTCTGTTGAGAGCATAAACATCTGGGTGCATTTTGTGGAACCTTGTTCTGTGTGGGCATTAACATCTGGTTAGGAGTACACCAGCAAAACTCAAGGGTTAGAGGTGAACTGAGTAGAAACCTCCATGTAAAAGTTGAAGGTGAACCTAATTTAAAACCTTAGGTTTGAGGTGAACCCTGGGAAACCTCCTTAGTGAAATTCAGTACACTCAAGCGTTAAGTGCAGCAGCCGGGAGTGGAGTAGACAAGTAGTCGACCCACTATAAAAATGATTGTGTTTGCGATTGCCTTATTTGTGTGATTTGCTTTACTATTTTAATATCTGAATGTTTGAGATCACACCTCACACACATACACAGTCATATCCAGCATGAACTAAGTTCTACATTGCTATCTTTTGAATAGTATGTGATTGGATGCTCTACTAGGTTTGGAAGCCAGTAGGGTTATATTTGAGTAATCCTGATAATTGAATATCTAATAGGATTAGTGCAATAGAATTTTTAAATATATTGTAAAACTTTAAATAGTCATATTCACCCCCTCTAGGACATATTGGCATATTCTTACTTCAACTCAAGAGGTCTTCACCGCTATTTCAATTGGTATCAGAGCAGGTCTCTCTTTAAGGGCTTCACCGCCTAGAGAGTGATATTGACTGAAGTTGTGAAATATGGCCAAAGGAGAGGGTTCATCAGTCACTAGACCTCCAGTATTTGATGGTTCAAATTATGCATACTGGAAGGCTAGAATGCATTACTTCCTGAGATCTTTGGATCATGATGTTTGGAATATAGTTGAAAAGGGATATGTGGTACCATCTGAACAAATCGTACTTGAAGATGAAACTACCATCACTAAGCCCAAACCTAAAGAAAAGTGGACGACGCTTGACAAAGAACAACAAACTGCTGAAGCAAAAGCAATGAACACTATCTATTGTGTCGTGTCTTAATATATATTTAATCAGATAAGTATGTGTGAGACATCCAAGAAAGCATGGGATCTACTGGAAACAACCCATGAAGGTACAAGCACTGTGAAGAGATCTAAACTACAACTTTTGACTTCACAGTTCGAAAATCTCAAGATGGAAGAGCATGAGACATTTATGGAGTTGTTCACCAAATTGAATATTATTTGTAACTCCATGGGTGGATTGGGAGAAAAAGTTTCGGTACCTAAAATATGTAGAAAAATCTTAAGATCCTTACCGGAATGGTTTAATCCCAAAGTAACAACAATTGAGGAGTGTAGAAATATTGATGAGATGAAAGTAGAAGAACTACTAGGTTCCCTTCAAACTTTTGAACTACACTTCACTCAATCCCAAAAATCCAAAAACACTGTCCTAAAAACTTCTAAGAAATCAAAACATGGGGATAGTGAGAGTGAAAAAGAAGATGAAGATGAGGAAGTGGCTCTGCTGGCACAAAGATTCAGAAGGTTCTTTCAAAAGAATCGTGGCCACCCCTCTAGAGGTAGAAAGGTGGATGACAAACCTTCTACAGGTAAAATTTGGAAAAGGACCAAAGAACCACAATGCTACGCCTGTTGGGAGTATGGACACCTATCTACTAAATGCCCAAATAAAAAAAACCAAGGGCAAGGCAATGACCGCTACATGAGATGATATGGAGGAGTTAAATTCAGAAAATAGTGACTTAGAAAGTGATGGAGATTAGAAATCATTGAAAATTCTTATGGTCTCCACCATCACTCCAATCATTGTTGTGGAATCTGAAAGCAAGGAAGAATAATAAGCCACTGAATCATGTTCATCTGATAATGATGAGTCTGAAGAAGAAAAAGAAATTGAAAAGGATAAATTGCAAAATGCTTATAATCAACTTTATATCCATAACATTAAAGTGATTAAACGACTTGGTATATCTGAAAACAAAAAGGAATTGCTAAAATTAGATATGGATAAAGCTTCAAATATTAATACTCATCTAGTTACTGATTTACAGCAATGCCACTTAGATAATGATAGACTTGAAAGAACTAACATTTCTTTGAAATCTGAGTCAGAAAAATTAAAGAAACAAGTCAAAGCACTAAATGAGGAACACCTAATCCTTCAAACTGAAAATTATACACTTCAAAATGAATTAGAAGGATCCTGAAAAATAGCCCAACTAAACTATAAATTTTCCCAGAGTGGCCAAAGGTTAGAAAAACTTTTAGGTATGGAAAAATCTGGAAATAACAAATATGGCTTGGGGTATGAAAAAGCTAGAATAAGAAGTGGATATGGAACACATGAAAAAATTAATATTTTCAGTAACAACAAAGGCAAAAATCAGGCTTATCAGACAAGTGGTGATTCAAAGGATGTGTTAAACAAAGGATATACACAACTATCACCATTCAAACCATCTGACGGGAAGAAAGACTCAGTGAATTAAGTCGTTGAATCAGATAAGAAAAACAAACTTGCCACAAGTAAGAATCCAATCACAAAATGGGTAATCAAAGAGGAGAAATTGTCTTGTTATACAATCAAATCATTTAATAGGCAGTGATGCTAGATGGTACCCAGATAGTGGTTGCTCAAGACATGTCATAGGTGACAAATCTCTTCTCTCAGAATATACGGTTCTTAAAAAAGGGATAATCACGTATGGAGATGGTACCACCGCTAAAGTAATTGGACAAGGAATCATAAGCGAAATCGAATCATTCAAAAATGAGAATGCTTACTGCATAAAAGGATTGAAGCATAATCTCCTAAGCATATCTCAGATCTGTGATAATGGGCATGTGGTTAAATTCAACAAAGAAGAATGCGAGATCCCAGATCAATCAGGAAAACCAATTATGAAGGGTCTTCACACAAATAACCACTGCTACATTATTATAGAAAAAGAAAGGAGTGATGTTGAGGAACACTGAGAATGAGGAAACTCGTTTAGATCATACATCAAGATCTGAACATGTACTGAAATGTGATTTTTATTTTTATTTTTGCTGAGCGTTCAATTTTACATCTGGGGTCTTTTTCACCTTATCTTTTTGTACACAAACATTTCAATGTCTATACTTTTTGCCTTGTACAAAACTTGTACAAAATTTTTCCGTGAATACTCATTTGTTGAAATTGCACTTTTCTATATGGGAAAGATTGTCGAAATGAAGGAAAACATGAAAAATGATCACTTTCGAGATGATTGTCGATTGGTTATTTAGAATGTCAATTGCATCGATAAGGAATCGATACCATTGATGACCTCTCGGGTAACTAAAGCGTCGGGACGGTCAATCTTCTTCCAAACTCCTATGCGAAACTAAAAATTCGTGACTATCATGGCATCTAAAAACATGTTATCTGAAGAAGTACATCTGATCTCAGATTCACATTCTAAAATTTGTTCATCCTCCTTCAAGATGCCCAGAAGAAAAAATCTGTCGGCTCTTCCTCGAAGCATTTCAAACGAGAAAGGTAAGCAGAATGCGACAGCTTCTTCTTCCCTATTTAACATCAACTTCATGGTGGAATGAGCAATCCATAGAAAGAGCATTGAACCATTTAAGATCATCGACCTCTTGAAACAGATTGGGTGGGACAATATTGTGAATCTTGGTGGAACATTTCAACACAATCTGATACATAAATTTCTGAGTCTTTCTTACAATGTTGAAAAAGATCCTCAACTCATCTCAGTCGTAGTCATAAATCAAGTCGAATACATCACACCAAGGCTGATAGGCAGACTGATTGACATAGAATCCACAGATATACCCATATCCGATCGAAACATGAATGGTCTCGGTGTATGGGGGGAAGTTACTCGAGCTTTATGCAATGGTGCCACAATTCCCAGGAATACAAAGAATATACTCCTTGTTAAGCACCTTGATCTTACCTATAAAATTCTTCATAGTATTTTTAGCACTAATGTCTATCCCTGTGAAGTTTTTGGCAGCAATCTCTCTCCATACATTCTGAATGTGTTATATAATGTTCATCTAGGGATTCCAGTATGTCTACCCACTCTGATTCTACAATAGATAATTTGTGTGTCTTCTGAAGAATCCATCACTATAATTCCATTTCCATGTCTTCTGTCTAAGCTTTCACGTCAATTCGGTCTACCAACTACTCATGATCTTCCACATCCATGTAGCTGGTTCAATTATAAAGACATCCATAATTTGCATCTCTATGACAAAGTCTCTTGTGTTGAAAGAACCAATCAAATGTCAAGTCATGGTAAGTCTATGCACTGCCTCGATACCACAAACAACATTCAATCTATCCCAGTGCAAGATAGTTTACAAAATCTTTTGGATGCCCAATCATGCATGATGAAGAAATGTAATGACTTATAAAAATCCGTACTTAGACTCGAGTACCACCTTCAGTAGAAATCATTTTAGCCTTAATCCTTTAGAACTTTAATGTGTTTTAGCTAGCGCTAAACTAGATTGCATGTGAAATTAGCACCGATAGCTTTCAATATGATCTTTATGACCCAAAACCTATAGAATCATTGATGCTATAGTACCCTAAAATTTAGAATCCAACCCTAAACCCAATTACTCCCGGGAATGCCTTGTAACTTCGTATTGGATCTAGACCACACGTCGAAAGTCTGATATCTATGATCTTAGACCATTATGATCGCTTAGTTGGACTTCACAATCATTTCGAAAATCAAGCCCAAACGATGTCCTGAGACCATTTTATTGAGTCTGGAGTGAAGAGAGTGAGAAACGGTAGATTTTTAGAAAATTAAATATATGTTTAAGTAATCTGGAACGTTTCATTTGTGCGTTAGTTTTAAGCATTCTGATAGTTAGATTTTGACCCAAATTCACCCTTGGATTAGGATAAGTGGCCCTTACATGTCAAAGTACTTGTGGCCTTGATCGAAGTTCGGTAACCGTTGAATTGAAGCTGGTCCACCACGGACGATTAGGAAACCCGATCGGACTAACAACTTAACTTACTAAAGATCCAATACTTGTGAGCTTAAGTCCGACCGCATTTGATTAGAGGACCTCCAGAAGTGCTCCGTTGGATCAGGAAGAGCCCGATTTGGTTATAACCTAATAAGTATACCTTAGCTCTAAGTCTGTTTTCGTCGTGTTTAGGCTTATAAATAGGCCTTAAACCCTTAGTTTCAAATCCCATACGAATTTCCTAAACCCTAAGTGTGGGAGAATCTGTCGAATCTCAACTTATTTGTAAGTACTTAGAGTCCAAAGGACACTTGTGATCATTTCTTTCTAGGTTTGGGTCTTAAGTATTGCTCACCATTTAAAGTCCTCAAAGGATGCCTCCGGCAGGAGTGTAAGCTGTGGGTGCATTGTGTGGACCCTTACTCTGTGGAGGGTATAAACATCCGAGTGCATTGTGTGGACCCTTGCTCTGTGTGGGCATAAACATCTGGTTAGGAGTGTACCGGCAAAACTTCAGGGTTAGAGGTGAACCGAGTAGAAATGTCCATGTAAAGGTTTAAGGTGAACCTGATTTAAAACCTTAGGTTTGAGGTAAACCCTGGGAAACCTCCTTAGTGAAATCCGGTACACTCAAGGGTTAAGTACGGCAGCCGGGAGTGGAATAGACAAGTAATCGAACCACTATAAAAATGGTTGTATTTACGATTACCTTGTTTGTGTGATTTTCTTTACTATTTCAATATCTGAATGTTTGAGATCACACCTCACACACATACACAATCATATCCAGCATGAACTAAGTTTTACATTGCTATCTTTTGAATAGTTTGTGATTGGACCCTCTATTAGGTTTGGAAGCCAGTAGAGTTACATTTGAGTAATCCTGATAATTGAATATCTGATAGAACTAGTGCAATAGGATTTTTAAATGCATTGTAAAACTTTAAATAGTCCTATTCACCCCCCTCTAGGACATATTGGCATATTCCTACTTCAACTCAAGCGGTCTTCACCGCTATTTCAGAGAAAAGTGGGGCTACCCATTGATGGTATGGATCTCACATTGGACCCTAGGTGTGGCCGATGGCCCCCAATAATTCATTTGATCATCCCATGATGGGGCCATTCTCCATAGACTCCATCATGGTGTTTATTTTCTTAGTGTGATGGGTCATCTAGACCTTGCATTCTGGTGAAGGGGGGATCTCCACCATTGATTTTGATTGGTGGGGCCACATGTAATGGGACCCACTTATTATATGTTGTATGAATGGAAGGGAGGGCCCATAGTGTCGGGGTCCCTCCATCATACGTATCTCTCTCTCTCTCTCACTCTACTTCATTTTTATGGTGATGATGAGGCCTTGTGGCCTACCCGGATGGACCCCACCACGAAGTATGTATTTTACCCATGCCATCCACCAAGTGGGCCCACATAGGTGGGGAAATTCCACTACAAGCGTGAGTGTGGGGTGTGTAACAGACGCTACTACCAGCATCTAGAGGACATTGCAGTAAGAAGCGTCTCATGTCGTGTGTGTTTGTGACGAGGAGTGTGGGACCCACAATAGGCCCCATCCATGATGCATGTATTTAATCCACACCATCCACCCTATTTCCCAGCTCATTTTAGGTGTTGTGCTGAAAAATGAAGCTAATCCGAAACTCTAGCAGGCCACGCCATCTAAAACATTATTTTGATAGTGAAAAATTATTAGGGCCTGCTGTGCTGTTTCTGTGCGTCAGAAATATTGAATGTTGAGCTTATTAGACCCGTCATGAGCCATAGAACCCAGCCGACGGACTGGATCATCTTGATATGAGTCCCACCTATGAAAAACCATAGATAAACAATATATATATAGGTGACGTTGCTGCTACTAGTGTCCAGAGGACGCTGCAGCAAGTAGCATCCTGCTGCTTATAAAACGAGCAGGGGCCATGGGCCCCACCATAGGCCATACTATGATATATGTTGAACATCAACACCGTGCATTTGATGGGTCCCCTATAAAAACTAGGATCCCCCAAAAATCAGTCGTTCACAGAACTCAGGTGGTCCACACCATAAAAAAATAACAAGAGAGTGAACGTCTACCATTGAAACATTTTCTTTGGGTTCCAAAAGTTTTGGATAAATATGAAATTTATTTTTCCTCTTTATTTAGGTCTGTGTGACCTTATCAACAGATGGGATGGGAAATAAACATTATGGTGGTCCCCACGTGGGACCTGGACGGTGGAATGCCACCATGATGTATGTGTTTTAGCCATGCCATCCAGCAGCTATGGGGCCCACATGAGGTATGTTTCAATCGTCCATCTATTGGACCAGCTCGTCTTAAGACTTGAGACTAAAAATGAGGTGGATCTATCAGGTGGACCATACTGCAGAAAATAATGGAGAGTTGAATGACTACCATTGAAATCCTTTTTGGTACCACAAATTCTGGATCAATATGATAATTGTTTTTCCTCTTGATCCAGGTCTTTGTGACCATATGAACAGATTAGATGGAAAATAAATGCTATGCTGGGCCCTATGAAGTTTTAGCTATGAAAATCATTATCTCCATTGTTATTTGTGGTATGGTCCAGATGATCTTTCAATGTGATTCATTTTTTTGGGTAATGCTCTAAAATGATATTTAAAAATAGATGAATGGTGTAGATGGCAAGACCCATTAGTGCGGCCCATTGATGTGGCCCACTTGATGTATATGAGGCCCATTGGTGCAGCCCAATGATGTAACCCACTTGATGTATATGAGGCCCATTGGCGCGGCCCACTCGATGTATATGAGGCCCATTGGTGCAGCCCATGTGATGTGGCCCAACTTGATTATATGAGGCCCATTGTGATGTATTTGAGGCCCATGGGTTGAGACCCAATATGATGTATTTATGGTCCATGTGTGAGGCCTGATGTTATGTATATGTGGCCTATGTGATGAGGACCACTTGATGTATATCGGGCCCATGTGATGCATCTCATTGTGTTGTGTATTAGGCCCATGAGATGCAGTTCATTGAGATTGTATGTGGCCCATTATGATTGTATAATGCCTGTTGTGATTATATGAGTCCCGTTATGATTGTATAAGACCCACCGTGATGTATGTGTTATACATACACCATCTACCCATTTTATGCCATAAACCCCGCCGACTTATGTAGGCTTACCTTGTATGAGTGATGGGCCCACGCCATCTATCCATCTCTTAGATATTTGGAGGGCTGAGGGCCCCATTATTATTCCGATTTCCAAATGGGCCACACCTTAGGAGCAATGGTGGTTAAATGTCCACCATTGGGAACCATCCTAGGGCCCACCAAGAAGCCCATATCCCCATCCTCTCTTTTACCCCAACTTTAAGTAGAGTCCCACCATAATGTATGTGTTATTTATACAATGTTCATCCATTCTTTCAGATCTCATTGGGCCGTGAACCCTATTGAGAGTCAGGTCTAAATCCCTAGTGGACCGCATCATAGGAATAGTGGTGGTTAAACATCCACCACTGAAAACCATACCTTGTAAGGCCCACTATGATACCCAAATTTTAACCCATCTTTCCTTATTGGGCTATCCCAAATCACTGGGCTTCATTGATGCTTGTGATACCCATCCTTCCCTTGTTGGGCTATCCCAAACTGTTAGGCTCCCATTTGATGTTGATGCTTTCCACCATACCATGTAGGACCACCCAAGCCTTGGAGCCTATCTTGTGTTCATATCGGGCCTTCCATAGGGAATGTGGCCCACCTTGATGCATGTGTTTGTCCAAGCTTAGTAACCCAAACCCGAGGCCTCACTTAGATGATGAGCAAGACCGTTTGTAGGGTTACATAGTCTTAGATGTGTGGATCCTACTAAGACCCACCTTGTATTCATATCAAGCGCTCATAGGAAAGCTCAGTCATTCATGATAAAGGAAGCAAGGAAGCCCACTTGTTGTATACTCAGTTAACTCACCTCGTGAGATGTATCCTACCTTCTAATCAATTGTTAGGACCTCGTGTTATATATGTATCATCCCCACTGTCCATTTACCTTCTTAGGATGAGTGTGAGGCCTATCTTTGACATTAGTACATCATCATCACCTCCCTTGTCGTAGATGGAAGAATATGCGGGACCTGATTTAACATATCCACTGTGTAGAGCCTATCTCGATGTATGTGTTAGATCCACCGTCCCTCTGTGGATCCCGCCTTAGGATATATGATATGTTAGTACCTTGAATAGGCTGGGATAACTTATTGTGGACCCTTCTATATAGACTTCTACATGTCTAGTAGGGAGTATCGTTCAGCCCCTACTCTCATAAGTGACATACCGGTTAAGACTGGTCATTGCTTGTTATATCTGATAATCATGCTAGTATACTTAGTCTAGTAGGACACACTGAGATCATACTTAGTATTACATCATGATACATGTCCATACGCATCAATTGTATGACTGTTGTGAGGAATGGTTGATCATAGCATTGTCATTGGGCTAAGTTATTGAGGGGGCTCCTTAAGAGACAGATTTTCCCCACATGATCACACAGTACGCACAGGTTTGATGCATGACTGGATGGTATGACTCATACATCTCACATTTGTGTGACAGGATCACTTGACGCCATTATAATAATAGGGTTGTGGCCTCCACAGTTTCATCATGGATGGCTAGATGGGATACCGAAAATATTTAGTTCTAGCACTGTGAGCACAAAGGATATCCTTGGGTAAGAGTCTTATAATCCTCTGGTACCGAAGGAGACTTCGATGTCTAGACTGAATGGATACATGAGCGCCTGGGTGCCTAATTCCAATAAGCAGCGTCTCCAACTATGTCGTGGTCAGTTGGAAGGGGGTGTGGCCTTATCCATCCGAGTGAGGGAGTTGTAAGCTAGGCTGAGTTTGACCAACTCTTAAATGGGTCCGCTATCGACGAGTTAGGTAGGTATTGGCAGACTACCTCTAGGGGGATAGTGAGGTCTTTTCCACTCACTGGTTATGTGGCTAGGGTGGCGGTAGCCATTACAGTGTACTAAACCCTGGTGATATCCCAGAGATGGGCTATACAGACATGTGGATGTACTGAGTATGGGGTAACGTACCCACCATTTAACTCATTTATTTATTCATTCACTATCCACTCGGGCTGATGGTGCATAATTAGATCATTACATGCACCTTCGCAATAGTCATGGTTTTGTTTGGGTACGCGACCAACCTAAGATCAAGAGTTTACCACATTGAGTTTATTTATCCAAATTTAAGTATTGGATTGGTTTGGATAGAAGTCCCTTATGATGGACCCCATAGCTTGCGATACTACGTATTATCATCCCTACTTCACACTCTAGATTGGTCATGTCATTCACATCGCATATTGCATTACATCCGTGACATATAACATTTTGGGTTACTATATTTCTACATTTATATGGCCTAGATAAGGTTGACGGTACTCGTGGACTCGTCTGGATTTTCATATTACATTGCATCATCAGTATATGATATTTGGCTTATTATATTTTTACATCGTATAGCCTGGATAAGGTTGATTGTATTTATTGACCTGCCAGCATGTTTCCACATTACTCTAATATTACATACTTTGATATTGTATGACTCTTGGACTGGCTAGTATTTCTGACATTGTATGATTTATGGATTTGTATTGTATACTTAACACCTACCTTACGTGCACACTTATATCACCCTCTAAGCTTTTTAGAAGCTTATACACGATAGATGCATGCAGGTGGCGTTAGGTCACAACAGCGGTAAGCTTGAAGCGTGTAGTTGTCTTTTGGATTTTTAATTTTCGATATATGTATTTCACTTTCAGCACTGTACTCAAATGATTTATATTAGTGGATATGTGATGATGATGATGATATTGCCTTTGTGATTTGGGTAAACTTGTGGTTATGCTTCTTATGAGATAAATATGCGTCAGAAAATCCTCCTTGTAGAATCCCAGGATTGAAATCTGACGTATGAGCATTGAAAGCCATTAATGGGGTATTACGAAGGCTATCAGCATCAGATTCGATGATCGAAAATTTTATGAGCCCAATTTCCGAGTTTGGGGTGTGACATGGTTACACATCTAGTATCAGAATTATGGTATCAATTGATTTGATTCACTAATGCCTTGAACAAAATAATCACTAAACATTCAATTTTGTAATGTGGTTATCAGAAGATTAAAACCTATGCCATTCTATAATTACTCTCTGAAATCTATTATGCATGCCATAACAGAAACTAGTAAGCACTTCAAAATCAAAATCAAAAGATTTCTAGTAAAATGTAATAGTAAAGGTGGGTCACACATCAATTGAGTTGTAATATCTGGGATTACCACTTTCTTATGATTTCTTAATCTACATTGAAAATCAGTGACAACACATAATTAGGAAGCATAGACAAGAGTCCTGCAACAAACATGCATATATTTATTTCATGGGCTTTCTGACATAGTTTCAGATATTGATCAGACACTGGAAAGACTTGCAGACCAGCATCATCACAATCAAATATTGGGGTAGAAGCAAAAGTTCTATAAAAAGGTCAAAACATATGGAAATTGAAAAGTACAAATAAAATCCACCACCTTCTAGACTTGACTGCATTACATAACTCAAGAAACTGGATGACTTAGTTAAAATGCTCCCATCTAGTTTGGGAATCAAGCCCTCAGTACATGGATGTATGGTGGTATACATTAGGATTATAAAGGATTGAATTCTGATTAAATAAAGGGTAGCATGATGAATTTATATAAGTCATGGCTGACTTGGTCAAGTTTAGATGGAAAGATCCAAATATTTAGGAATAGGCAAGTCACTCTATCACTCCATGATGGGTGCATATCAATAATACAAAATGCATGCTTTTTACAAGTGTGCACATCAAACACAGAGGCATATCCATTTACACAACATTTGTAAGAACATATAATTTTGCTAGTAATCTGAGTTGCAACACTGAAAATGCTGCAGAATAGTGAAGTATTTTTTCATGTATCAAGTTGTGTAGAAATGTGGATTATTGGTGTATCTCTTTTTAACTATCAATCTATGGGGTAAGATTGAAATATAAGATCTTCTAATATGGGATTTTTAGTATATTTTTACTAATCAGATCAACGGTTTAGATTGCCCAAACCATGTTTCCCAAATGTATGGAATCTTGTACATCAAAGAGTGTAACTCTCATAGATGAATATAAAAGCTAGTTAAAAAAAAATTGTAATCTCACCAATCAAATGTCAGTTACATGTATTTATTCATATTAACAACAATCTCACTACAGAAAGAGAAGCACAAGTGCCAATCTAGTTTCTAAGCTTTCCATCGGGTGGGCCATACTATCTTATTTCTTCTTTCTAAACACCTCTCTCATTCACTGGTCAGGTGGGACTTTGTGTACGAATCAAATGGATGGATTAAAATAAATAAAAGGAAATTTCCATTGTATTATGTGAATTAATATATTGTGGCCCACCTGAGAAGTTAAATGGCCCGATGTCTAGTCCAAGAAATCTAAAGATCTAAGTATGTCCCACTAATAGAAAGCTCAGATCAAAGGGCGTGTTTGGATGCCTGTAACTTTTCTAAAATGTAACAAAGTTATAGGTGATTTTGTTACAGTTGGTGTTTGGGGGAGGAAAGTCACAAGTAACTGTCTCTCAACCTGTGACTTTCTTACAGGAGAAAGAGGCGAAAATCTTATAGGCACTTGAGTCATTTTTCAAGTTACCTGTATCTTTGATACAGGTAACTATTAGAAATTTTGAAATGAAAATCTTTCGAAAGAATTGCACCTGCATTGAAGAAGCTACCTACCTTCAGATAGAGTGACGGACACTTCTCCCTCTCCCTCAAGTCTCCTTCTCCCTCTCCCATCGAGCTTCAGCAAGGTTGGAAACCCATTTTCTCTCTTTCTACTGTGTTTTTTCTTTCTTTCCTTTTTTTATTTTTTATTTTTTGCTTCTACATTGACGGACGCAGTTTGGTGTGGTGGCGTGGATAATGGCTGATGATCTATAGGGCCCACCATATTGTATTTGTTTTTTCCATGTCATCCATCCATTCTTTTGGATCGTTTTAGGGCTTCATTCCAAAAATGAGGGATATCTAAATCCCAAGTGGACCACACCACTGAAAACAATAATGATTGAAAGTCCACCATTTAAAAACTACTAGGGCCCAATGTAATGTTTGTTTTACATCCAAGTTGTTGATTAGGTCATAAAGACCTAAATGAAGGGAATGAAACAAATATCAATTTGATCAAAAACATTGGTGGCCCACCAAACGTTTTTAATGGTGAGTGTTCAATCAACATTGTTTCCAATGATGTGGTCCATTCAAAATTTTGATGTGCCTTATTTTTAGGCTGATGACTTAAAATGATCTGAAATAATGGATAGCTGGTGTGGATGAAACAAATATATCACAGTGGGCCCAAATAACATGTCAACAGCCCATGGACAGTAGTCTACTAATGATGGTGCTATGTGGGTCCCACCATGATTTGTGTTATATTCATGTTGTCCATCCATTTCTGATTATTATTTTAGGTAAACCCATGTTTACAAGATCCGTACAATTGGTTTTCCTACTATGTGGACCTTCCCTTTGTCAAGCTGCAAGTGTTGTGGCTGTTTGAGGACATATTTTTATTTTTTTTGGTTGTTGTTGTTGCTTCCTGCTATGTGGGATGTTGTGGCTGTTTGAGAAGCCCATGTTGATTGTACATATCAACATCTCTGGTAGGATTATTATTTTTTACCTTGCAATTTTGACAGTCATTAATGAAATTAGCCTTGTTAAGCACATAGCTATGAAAACTGGCCCTGCATGGGAGATTCCCTTCCATGATTCACCATAGGGATCACCACCAATTAATCTCCATTTACACATAATTTTATTACAGTAACAACTAAAAATTAGAAGATGATAACTTCAAGGGTCTGAACTGAAAATTAAAAGATGATAACTTAAGTGATAAAAGAGTAGAAAGAATATACATTCGAGGAAGGTTATCAGATCCCAAGCAATCCATGTTTTCGTGGATGGAATATACATTGAATGCATGGATTATCAGATCCCACAATCTACAGAATAGCAGATGTCCCATGCCCAAAGGCATGTATGGTTGGAGAACATGGTTCCTACATAGATTTACTTTAGTTTGATGTTATTTATTTTTTAACTTTCTTTCCCTTACTGTATTGTAAATATATCTCATGAAGAAAATGAAAATTTTTGATTGGATATGTTACCTCAAGTTTTTTTACCACATTACTAGCATTTTGAAAACATTGGCCCACTTTTATGGCCCACCTGTTGATTAGTTTAGCCTAAGAATTGGCCAAACTATTCATTTACATGGGCTTAATAAAATGAAATAATTTTATCCCATCTTTTTTATGTGTCAATCTGACTTTTCAATGATTCCCTATTTTAACTCTATCTAGTGTGAATATTCAACTTATTACCTATAAAAAAGTTATAGGTTATCCAAACACAAAAACAAAGTTACCTACAAGTAAGTTACAACTTACATCCAAACAGGATTATCTATAATTTACTTACACCTGTAAGTAAGTTACATGTAACTTTCTTACAACTTAAAAAAGTTACATGCATCCAAACATGCCCTAACATACACATGTACATTTATGTTTATAAGATGATGAAAAATAAAGAGAAATGAAGCTAACCGGTCCCCATTAACAACAATGATGATCAACGACCACGATTCTTTGCCCTGGCGGCTATAAGCAGAATAACACAAGGACTAGAGCAATGACCCCTGCGACCACAGCTGGAGTAGCAGCTTGGCCCTGATCTGTAGCAGCTGGCGCATTCATCACTTATGCTAGAGGCTGTTCACCCTATCAACCGATGTAAACAGTAAATCAAAAACACAAAAAGTTTAAACTAATCCTATAATTCAAGTAGGAATGGTGTGTTACACTTACAAGGCGGATCTGTGAGTGTTCCAGTACTTGACGATGCACAATATGTGCTCATACCTATTACACAAAACAAGAGGGAGATCGAGAGAGGGAGGGAGAATGAGAGGGAGAGGGAGGGTTGAGATCGGGAGAGTGAGATCAGGAGAGAGGGTTAAGATTGGGAGAGGGAGATCGAGAGAGAGGGAGGGAGTGTGAGAGGGAGATCGAGAGAGGGTTGAGATCGGAAGATCGAAAGAGAGGGAGATTGAGAGAGGGAGAGGGATACGGAGATGGAGATAGTAATGGAGATGCGAAATGAGGGATTTGAGGGCTTTTGACATAAGAAAAGGGTTAAAACCCATCGGTAGTCTACGACAGATATAGAGCAATGTGCCTCTTGGGCATTATGGGGCCACTTAGAGGTTTTTAATTGAATCCATTCCGTCCTTCTGTTTCAAAATAAAATAATAAGAAATAAGAAGATCCAACACTCAATTAGGACACACCAAAAAAACAGTAGAAAGAACAGCATATAACATAATGACTCCAGTACGATTCAGTGCTGTTTCAAATCAAGAATGGCTTAAAGCCATTTCTAAACCAAAATCTCGGCCGTACCAGTTTGACTATTTTGGTGTAGTGTAGCTTGATCCAAAACATATTTGGACTCCAAGAAGTCTTCAACAATCACAAAGACCCAAATGAATTTTTCTCCAACCCATTCACGCATTTTAGTATTGGAGCTTACATGTTAATTGCGTTTACACCTCATTCTCGACTCATCAATATAGACCAATAAGAAGTCGTCATGTGTCGACAATATGGGTTTAATGATGACACAAATCACACTCATACCCAATGATATCTTTCGTTAATCTTATCCTCTATGATATGCTTTCCGTTATTAATGTGATGACATAGACCTTTTATTGAGGGTCAAATATTGCATATTATCCCCCATTTATATCTTAGTTTTATGAACATGATAATGCTTAATGTTCTATTTTACTCATTTTTGTGTTGCAAGGTGAATTTAAGAGCTTAGATTGAAAAGGGCGTTAAACGCATGGATTTGATGCTCAAGAATCATCAAAGCAAGGGATGAATCTCAGGACACTAAGATTGAAGAATTCACATGCTAAAGATCTCAGAAAACTGAGGAATAAAGAGAATAAAAAAAATTGAAGTGAAGAAAAGGAATCTTGAAATTGTCCTAAAAAAGTATATTCTGAAACTCTGAGTCATTTTGTGAAATTGCACAAAGTGAAGTCTATTTTAAAAAACTGTGAAGAGTAAAGTCTATTTTAGTAAGCTGCGTAAATTTGAGGCAGCTTTTAGAGTTTTCCAACTAGATGTGAAAGTTGGAGTTCTACAACTATAAATAGAACTCCCTAAGATGCTCCAAAGCATATTCTAGGGTTTGGAGAAGCAAAGCACAAGGGTGGAGAGCCGTTGCCAAATGTTTTTCTTCCTTTCTTCCTTAATTTTTCATGCTTTCTTCTAGGGTTTTAGTTATAATCATGTCTATGGTTGGCTAAACCTCTTAGCTAGGGCTAAGAGGTGAAGCATGTAGCGTGATTGGATGTTTTTATTACTTTTATTCATGTTTAAATTGAACTTACTTTGATTTTAGTTTAATAGTTAAGGAATACTTTCAATTTTTAATGATTTAAATTACAGTAGATCTGCAGTAGCTTTGAGAATTTTCTTTTCTTGTTTTGAAATTATGGGATTGGTAAATCCTATTATTTGTCATCATCTCATGGGCATGGTTTGGTGATGGAATCCCTGCCAATTATCATAATTCTCTTCTTTTGAGAATTGGGTCAAAGGAAGTTCAAATTTGATCTTAATTGTTATGTCTTCTAATTGGATAGGATAGGACTCCAATTCTAATTGTGTTACTTGAATCAAGTAAGAGGGCTCCCTGATCACTACAAGTGGATACTTGACACCATATGTCACGCCCTAGACTCGGTAACCAGACTCACAAGGAACCCGATAGCCAGTTCTGGCCGCAACAGCTTCCGTAGTACCCTATTCTTGGCTCTTGAGGCAGGTTCCGATCCTGGGATCATACAAGGAGAATTTCCATAATAATATAATCATTTCTAATACGAGCATACCCAAGATCACAACAAGTAAATCTGAGAAAAATAAAAGTACATATCACAAAATCCACTATGAATTTAAACTTTTACAAGTTTTCATCAGGTTCAGAAGGACATACATAAGATAACAGAAGAAAGAAGGAAGAGAATCTGCAACATCGGGTCCTCGGTTCTCACAACTATCTAAGCTCCGCTGCTAAGACGCCAACTTAGGATCTCCTACACGCATCAATCATGCATAAGCTTATAAAAAGCTTAGAGAGTGGTGAAAGTGTGTGACAATGGTGCTCAGAAGAAGATGGAGAATGCAGAAGGGAGTCACGATCAATACTAATACCACGAGCCTTACCAAGGCTATCATGAACACAAGAAGCTACACCAAGGTAGTATGATAATGTAGGAATCCATACCAAGGCTATATAGTGTAATGAGTAATATAATGCAATGAGTACTGAGCGTCATGTTAAGGCGATGGATTATGAGGCTTACACAGCTCATACAAATGCAATGTGAAGTAATGTCAGTGTTCATATCCAATACACATATCAAGTACATTTCCATCATAAGAAAATCACCGGGGTCCATTACACTGCTGGATGACTACTGCTCTACAGACCCCACACAGTCAAACGAGCATAAGAGACCTCACTTCCTGCCTGTGGACAGCCAATCGCCAGTAAGGCCTGAAGGTAGCGGACCCATTCACGAGCTGGTCAGACTCATCCTAACAATGCCATCTTACATCAGGCGAGTAAGGCCATACCCCTATCCAACCGACTACATGACAGTGGGAGTCACGGCTTAACGGTATAAGGCCCTCGTGCGCTCATATATTCCACCCGGTCACGGCGCTGGAGCAGAACCTTGGTACCATGGAAGTTTTGAAAATTTCACTCATGGGCATCCTATGCACCTGGTATGCTCAAGTAACATTTTCGGTGTCCAAACATGGCCATCCACGATGTATCTATGGAGGCTACAACCCTGATGAAGCAAGGGCGATAATGCTCATATGTTATGCAATGCTAGATGCATGAATCACACAATCAACCATGCATCAATCCCAAGCATCCAACGTGCTCAAGAGGGGATACTACGTCCCTCGGGAAAAGTATCATGCAATACCCAATGACACAATATGACCACATACACATAGTGTCAACCAAGCATACAATGATATACATGGGCCATGAAGATGGGTCTAGACGCATTATGTGGTGATATATAAAGTAGTACACTCCTCCTATCCAAGAAGGGACTAAGACTAGGTATTTAGACAATATCCATAAGGAATCTCACCTTTAGTGGGGGCCCATTTACCTGAGATATCCCACAAGACTAAGTATACAAACTATGGGTCTAAGCGATATAGAAATGAGCCTAACAAGAGTCTAAGATGATCATCCAATTACTCTTAAATACAACCGGGCCTAGGATGTCAATAATGGAGATATTTAACCACCATTTCTCAAAAAGGCATATCAACCATGAATGATGTGGATAGAAGGCCCAAGGCCTACATTAAAGATAAAAAAAATGTAACCAACCATATACATATATATATTCCTTATAATAGGTCATAAAAATATAAAATACCACTTTTAATAACATGGGCCCCAAGAGGGGAATTAAGGCCCAAGGCTTAATTCCTATGGCCATAAAATTCATGCATTGAGTCAGACTTGGTGGGCAGCCCAAGTACAAAATATACGACTAAATAAGTTTAAGTTTGGATGAAATGGGCCTAACTACATCAGCCCAATAACTTAGCAATTTAAGTGGGCAATCAAGGGCCCAATACTATCATTGTCTTAGCCCACAAGTCCATCAAAATGGTGAAAGTTGGCCCAATATATGGTTAGGCCGAGCTGGGACGACCCTGCCCATTCTGGGCCCATGGGATGCCCCAAAAAAAAAATCTGATCTAAGATGGGGTCCTCATCTGATCACTAAAGGTGACCCAAAAGAATGCACTGATTAAGCCTAAAGATTATAAGAAAACATAAGCATGTAACACGTACACAAGTTCTCAATATAGTGGGCCCCACTGCCAAATAAAGTTTTAACCATAAAATTTTATATTTAAGGCCCTTTGATAAACTTTTGGCCAGTTTAACTTCCTACACCTGCTAAGGTCCAGAAATCAGTTAACTATGTGGAGATAATCTCATGAAAGCCAACTATATTCGCTGAGAGACCCCACTAGATGGAGAGTGCGTATATATCATGAAAGATCAAGTGGGCTTGTTACTGGATTATGAGTCCAGCAGTAACCTAAGGTAGAGATTACATCCATAATCGGGTGATCCAAGGCTTGGATAAACTGGACCAAACATGCGTTAAGGTAGGTTCCACATACATACACATTAAGCCCTAAACAAATGGCCTAGGGTCTATGGTGGGCCTTTAACCATCCATAGATAAAACCTATGGGCCTACCTTAGGATCACTCAGGAGGACATTCAACCTCAACTGGCTTCCAAGAGGTAGCCCGCCACTACTCATATAATATAAGGTCTAAAGCCCAAGTAATGCATGGCCTAATGGGCCATATACCAAGCCCAACTCATAGGCCATATAGTGGGCCCTCAAGTAAGGTTTGGGCCCCACTACAAAGACCATAATTCCTCATATAGTGGTGGGCTTCATGGGCAGCCCAATAATTCATTTACATGGGAAAGTTTTACACTTAACACAAGTTAGTTGGGCCTCACTTTTGGCCCAAGTACAGGGTCAATTTAGTAGGCAGTCAAGAGCCCGACTTCTTGCATATTATTGCCCTTAAGCCCATCAAAATAGATGAGAGAGTATAGCCTTAAGCTCGATGGGCCTATCCAAAAGAACTATGTCCATAAGGCCTAATCACTACCATAAAAAGGCGGCTATGCATATACGATATTACATAATGGGCCCTAAGGAAATGTTCCAAAATAAAAGTCATCCAATTCCTACATTATGATGGATTTAAGGGTAGCCTATAAGTCCAAGTATACACAAGGGTGAGACATATACTGACAGGGTGGGCCTTGCCTCATCAGACAAAGACTTAACAAGGCCCTCCATAATATGCATTTATGTGTGCTTTGCAAGTCAGCCCACAATTAAGCATTTCATGAGGGCATCGAGGCTAATGGATGCACAAGACTAGCTTCAGATGGCCCATTAGGCCTATAAAATAATAAGGTCAGGCCCTGCACAATCTTGGGCTCAAGGAATAGATTTCTAGCCCAAACGTCCCATAAAACTACCAGAAATCTGGTTAAGGCTAGCCCATATTATCACCTCAAAGATGGGCCTTAAGAGGTACTAATTACACCCAAAAATGTCTAAGGAAGGAAAGCAAGGAGTGTGTGCAACACTGTCTCAAATCTGGTGTACCACAATAGTTCCTAAATAATCAACCATGTAGTAAATTTTGGGCCCCATGCTAGAATTTCAGCCCACCCATTTCTTGGGCCTGCTGGAGTCCAAAAATTTATTTAATTTAGATGGGTTACTGACCCATGGTAATCCACATATATCATATTGGGCCCCACCAGATAAAAAGGGAGATATACAACACTTACTTCAAGTGGGCCATGCTGATGGAATGCAGGCCCAGCAACTCAAGGTAGGAGTGTCTCATGGTGGTTAGTTCTACGGGCCTAGGTATTTGGCCCAAAACTGATCCAAATTGCAGGCCCCACCACGGTCGATACAGATGCCCGATGGCCCTAAAACTTTACAGGGTGGTCATTCCATGGGTGGGACACCCTCACTAAATTTTTCGACATCTAAAAATATTTTAATTGATTCAAATAAAATAATCTATCCAGAAACTCGGACTGATCTGGACACCATATTATAGTGGGCCGGTCCAGCCACCACCATGGTGTGTACAGGCATCCAATGGCTCCAAAATTTTATAGGTACGTCCTAAAATGAGTTTAATACATCACTGTAAATGTTTACAATTTTTAGACACTCAAAAGTATTTTAATAAATTTTAAGCATATAATCTATTTAGGGTGAACTATTGCTGGAATGTAACTGTTCTGAATTTGGGCCATCCAAATGGGTAGGTTCTGGGCCTTCAAAATTCTTGAAATTTGGACCCAATGTCCCTAATCAAGTATACATCAATATGGGACTTAGAAAGATGGCCCACCTTCTGAGAAAAATATTTTTAAAATTTTATTTTTATGGAACTATACTGCTGGACTGCACAACAGAATTTTTTGGCAGTCCACTATGTTGGCCCACCCGTTTGGATGTCCAAATGGGGTCCATTGGCCCTAAAATTTTTCAGGTAGGTCCTATCATGGGTGGGTCACGTCTCTGAAAAATTTTATAATTTTTGAGGTAGTATAAATATTTTATTTATTTCATACAAATTATGGACAGAAAGGTCCAAATTTTATTTTCCTGCTGCAGCAATGCTGCTGTCCTTGACTTGTGTCCCCCATTAGAGTGGGCCTAGGTCTGCCAAAATTTGAAAAAATGTAAGTCCAACATCCCTGTATAAGTATACAATAAGGTTGGGTCTATAAAGGTGACCCACCATTTTAAAAATCAACTAACATTTATGTTTTTCCAGCAAGCAGAGTGGCTGGACCGTCCAACCTCCTTAGCCCACCCTTTTGGGTCATCAAACAAGGATAGATGAGGGTAAAAATTTTCATACTTATAAGTGGGGTCCACACCTTCAGAAATAATCAAAAATTGAAGGTAAAACATCCTCCAAATCTGCCCATAAACTATGCCAAAAACAATCTAAAAATAGTCCAGAAATTTTCTGAACAGCAAGGTCTATTTGAAAACAACTGATCATAGCTACTAAACAAAGGGAAAAATACCCCACAAAATTTGTGTTGTGTCCACCTCAGTGGGCCCCACAAACTTCGAGATAAAAACCTCCTTCACAAAACCCATTGCATGCATCCAAATAGGAGCAAATAGGCTGCCAACGTCCAAGGAATGGACAGCCATGGGCATCCACCTTGCTTGGATGGTCTAGATATTTCGGTGCTAATAAGTGGGCCACACATGTCAAGAAATTAAGAATAAAATAATAGAAAATAAAGATAATCCAACCACAAGAGAGGGAAATGACATGCATCAAAGGAAGATGCCATGATGGGGTCCATAGAGAATGGCCTCATCCATGGATCATGCATGCAAGGAAATGGGCCATTGGCCTCAATCATGGAGACATGGGGGACCTCCAACATCACTTGATGGATCCCATAAGTTCCTAAGGAAGATGAATGAGAGTTTAAGAGCACCTACCTCAAAGCTTATCCTTCTTCTTCCACACTTGGGTTCTATAGCTCCAATGGTGAAGTTTTAATGGTTGTGATGGGTTTTTAAGGGTTAGATTGAGAGAGATCTAGCTTGAAAGGGCCTGGAGGAATGAGTTTTCATGGACATCCAAGGACTTTCTCTTGGTTTGCTAGAGGAAAGAATTGAAGGAAATGAGAAGAAGATGGAGTGTTGTAGAGAACTCATCATAGCAATGTAAGGAAATCATTGCTTTTTGAGAAAAAAGCTCATGATGACTTTTTGGGAAGAAAATCCATGATTGCTAAGGAGTAGGGTGGTAGAATTCCTAGGTATATGCTTTCTAAAAAAGTACACCTAGGTGGGGCCCACCATGAAAAATGTGCAAACCAGGTGGGTCCCACCAGAATGCAATCCATGGTCCAAATAATGTGCGGCCTACAACTTTTGATGGACATGTTGAATTTATACATGAGACGCAGCGTTGGAACTGGGGTGAATAGGTCTCGGGTCGATTTGATTCGGGTCTACATGACCGAACTCAAAGATGACCGCAAACACTATCCGAGGGTCGCGGGTCGCCAAAATTTGACCGGTAGGACCGCGGGACCAAGATGGATGGAATGCATACTCACACACACATATACACACATGCGAAATTGGGTTAGGTTTCACACCCTAGTTCCCACCTTTAAATTCATTGTTTTAATTATTTTATTTACAATTACTCTCTCAAATACTTCAGAATTAGTTCACATCTTCTTCTAGTTCTACTTCTAGTTAATTTTAGAAATGTAAAAGTTTCAGTCCTTACCGAGATTATTACTACATCGTGACCCTACACTTGGGGTCATGAACAAATTTTTGGCACCGTTGCTAGGGACTAACAGTTGCATTTTTCTGAGATTAACTAGTTTTGAAATTAGTTTAATATTAGGATTTTTTTACTTTCTATTTTTAGGCTAGGATTTTTTTCTGAATTATTTTAGAAATTAACTTAGCTTTCTATTTCTAGGTTTAGAAAATTTCATTTTCTATTTTTAAAAACTAATTTAGTTTCTAATTCTAGGATAAAAACTTTCCTAATTTATTTTTAAGAACTAATTTTTTAAAAACTTTCTTAATATGTTTTTAGAAACTAATTTCCTTTCCTTTTTCTTTTTTAGAAACTAGTTTACTTTCTTTTTCTTTTTTAGAAATCAACTTACTTTCTATTTTTAGAAACTTTCCTTTTTCTTTTTTTTTTTTTTCAGAAACTAGGTTGCTTTCTTAGTTGTTTTTTAGAAACTAACTTGCATTCCTTTTTCTAGGTTTAGAAACTTTCCTAATTTGTTTTTAAAAACTTTCCCTTTTCATTTTTAGAAACTAGGTTATTTTTTAGAAACTTTCCTAATTTGTTTTTAGAAACTAACTCATCTTTATATTTTTAGAAATTTTCTATTTCTCTTTTTAGAAACTAATTCATAGCGCATCATCCTTCTTAGAAACATTAAGCAAAAGTTGTACTTCTCTGTTTATCTAGTGCATTTAATGTTGTGTTATTTTGGGTAATTATACTACTGCTGTCTATGGCAGTATATTTTTTTTATACTGGTTAATATGGTTGAATTTCATTCCTATTTCATTACCATTCTTGTTGCTTATACAATGACTGTGCTGATTGCTTCATCTATTTGATTCCTGCCTTCATTGATGTATGCTTATCACTGTTGAATATCTATATACATTTATCTGACTGTGGTTCTCTAATATGCTTCAAATCTTCAGTCAATATCACTTGTTATGCCTTTGCCAATGACTGACAAAAAGGGAGAGAACAGTTAAAAACACCCCATGTGGAAAATTGGATATTTGTGCTCTTATATGTTACAGGTGTAAGGGGGAGCAGCTGCACCAAGAAAGGGATTTTTACAGTAAGGGGGAGTAAATTGTGGTTGTGTACATGAAAGTGTTAGAATTTGTAAAATTGTCACATGTACACACAATTTAGGATGTATCTGTCTAGATATTTTTCTAGGGTATTTTGGGTATTTTGTCACATAATTGACAAAGGGGGAGATTGTAAGTGCACCTACTAGTGCTCTTGTTTGTTAATTACGATGTAAGTTGAGTCAGTCGAACAACAGCGCCTAACAGGAAGATCAATTCAAGTGTCTGCCTCAACTGGATGTGTGGAAGCTCGCCATAGGTAAATCATAGCCTCACATCCCATGTCCCAAAACACCAGGTGATTAAAACCCTTAAAACTAAGTAGAACACCTTAGGATTTTATTGTAAGAAAACTTTTTACCAAAAAGAAAAATCTTCAAGTTTTCTTACCCTGTCGATTGTATCGATTCACATTTCAATATGATCGACCCGCTCTGTCGATGTCCTCCGCATCTCAATCGATACAATCGAGTGAGGACAAAAAGCGTCCAGCAACTGCACATTTATCTGGACGATTTATCGATATATCGAAGTTTCAATCGATATCATCGATATTCGAATATTGAGGCCATCGAAAGTGGATCGATAATATCGACAGGGAGTTTTTTGGCACCCCTATTTTTCTAAAGAAATCTACTATAAGCTTCGATATATCGATGTCTGTTTCGATTCAATCTAAATTTAAACATCGATCATATTGGCAGTCATTCAATTATATCGACAGTGGGCGCATGTTCCCTCCATGATGTTCTAAAATTTGATCGGGGGCCACTCGAGGAAATCGATATTCTTATATGGATAGTATCGAGTCCTGGTCGATAGGATCGAGTCTGGGCACTAACTATCCAGCGTGCTTATAGGAAAATCTATACGGTTGATCGATCCTATTGACAAGGTCTCGATATCATCGACATTCAAATTTCGATGACATCGGTTGACCCTGGATCATATCCTATAAAACCTGAAATATTTCAGCCAGTCTCTCTCATTCTTCAAATGTCGATAAATCGATCCCAGTATCGATGGAATCGGAGTTCGAAATTCGATAACATCGATACCAGTATCGATCCCATCGACCAGCTGGAAAAAGGTTTCAAAAGAATGACATTTGAGTTTATGTTATCGAGAAGAGAGTCGATCCCATCGAGAGTATACGCTCGATGATATTGACCATGCTCGATGATATCGAACTCTGTCATAAATATGACCATTTTATATTCGTTGGAATCTTTTTCCTATATAAAGAGAGACTTATCTATTTTGCTGGTAGAGAAAGAAGAGAGTGCTTTTGTGTGTCTTACCCTCAGATCATATATCCAAAGCTCTTTCTCTCACAGGAGTTCATCTTCCAATCCACTCTTACCATTGATATTCAATAGAGTAGATTAGGAAATGAACTTCCACATTCAAGGATCCTTCCACAACTATCTTAATAGCATATCATTGAGCTGGGATTCCTTGAATGAATACATGATGGGAATCACTCTATGTTCCTTATAGGAAAATTCCAAGAGAGTGGATTTTCGTCCTAACCTTGACTCGACCCGAAGCCTAGTACTGGTATATCTTTTGTGTTGCGGATCAACGGAGCTGAAGACTCTTCATCAACAAGAAGGAGATCTTCATCACTACGCTATAAGGGACTCATCAACTTATCTGTAAGTACCTAGAGTCCAGAGGACACTTGTGATCATTCCTTTTTAGGTTTAGGTCTTAAGTGTTGCTCACCATTTGAAGTCCTCAAAGGAGGCCTCCGGTGGGAGTGTACACTGTGGATGCGTTGTGTGGACCCTTGCTCTGTTGAGAGCATAAACACCCGGGTGCATTATGTGGACCCTTGCTCTGTGTGGGCATAAACATCTTGTTAGGAGTGCACCAGCAAAACTACAGGGTTAAAGGTGAACCGAGTAGAAACCTCCATGTGAAGGTTGAAGGTGAACCTGATTTAAAACATTAGGTTTGAGGTGAACCCTGGGAAACCTCCTTAGTGAAATCCGGTACACTCAAGGGCTGAGTGCGGCAGTCAGGAGTGGACTAGACAAGTAATCGAACCACTATAAAAATGACTGCGTTTACGATTGCCATGTTTGTGTGATTTGCTTTACTATTTCAATATCTGAATGTTTGAGATCACACCTCACACACATACACAGTCATATCCAGCATGAACTAAGTTCTATATTGCTATCTTTTGAATAGTTTGTGATTGGAAGCCAGTAGAGTTACATTTGAGTAATCCTGATAATTGTATATCTGATAGGATTAGTGCAATAGGATTTTTAAATACATTATAAAACTTTAAATAGTCCTATTCACCCCCCCTCTAGGACATATTGGCATATTCCTACTTCAACTCAAGCGGTCTTCACCGCTATTTCACGGAATATCATCAAAAAAATAATTTTGTATCAAAAGGGGGCAAGATGAATGGATAAAGAAGAAGTTTGCAAACATATCAAGGCCATGAAATAGTAAATATTACAAAAGGAAATTGAACATCACCATCATCAAGTGATCCCTATAAAATCCTGCTTGAAATTGATACTGTCACCAAACTGGTATATTATAAACAATATAGATAGACAAAAATGGGTATAATTGAAGATATTGGTAGAAGTGGTGATGTGCCAATTTCAGTCAGAAACATCTATCATTCTCACAACAACTGATCATATCTATCATTGCCTTTAAGGCATTCTAAGGCAGCCTAGTTAAGTTAATGGCCAATCGTGTATAAGACCTATCAAGATCACCATTCGGGCAGCGGTGAGAAGTCAGTGGCTCTAAAAAGCCCGTGAAGGCCATCGTACGCATACCCATGCGGGCAGTTGACGGAGCCAATGATCAAAAGCCTAAAAGGTCAAAAGTCCTCAATGGCTAGTCACGCATAACCCCCATACTGTCTGCATAGCTTTCCGTCAGCGTCACAGGGAATGGAGGAAAATGTCCTCCCATGAATGGGCTCGACCTTGTAGATGAAGAAAATGAGAGCCACATGTGAGCTTTAGTTAGGCCAACCATGCATAAGACCTCCCAGATTTACAGTTTGATTTCAGTACTAACTCATGAGGAAGGGCTTAAACCTACTTATTGACGGACTGACGGCCCTAGATTTGTTACCCCAAAGGTCACCTTGTGCACCCCGTGAACTCTAAAGAGTTCTACGACCAACCCTGTACATAATTCCAACCGAGTTCACAGCCCCGGTAGCTTCATTGGGCCCCTTTAATGGATCGCGGTTTGTGAACTCCCTATGCTGTGAGAAGTCCAATGAACTCCTGAGAGTTATAGAGGCCATCATGTGAGACCCGGCTCCACCACTCAAGAGCCTAAACTGTGTGTAACTAACTGAATTGAAATTTAGCACCGCCAATGAAATATATATATATATATATATATATATATATATATGTGTGTGTGTGTGTGTGTGTGTGTGTGTGTGTGTGTGTGTGTGTGTGTGTGTAGATAAATGAAGTCACATAGGAAATCCTGCACTAACACGCATTAAATACTAGTGCTTATATTAATTCATTAGTTAGTAATGACACTAAGATCACCATATAAATAACACAATGTATGATGTAGAAAAGCATGAAAAGGGTTACTGAAAATCATCACAGAAAATCAAGAGAGATTATTTGTTCAAAAAGCATGTATGTATATATATATATATATATATATATATATATATATATATATATATATATAAGGAATTATGTTCTTAAAGTTCTTCTATAATTCCCACTATCTTCATATACTTCTGCAAGTCTTCTTTTAATTGCATCTGAGCTGCAACATGTTTTGACTTTTCTCCAAGTATGACTTTTGCTTGGTCAGGAAGGTCGGCCAGTTTACCTTCTAAGGACGCAATCATTTCTTCACTCGTGAGTAGTTCAGACTTCTCAGCATTAATGGACTGAATATTAATTTAAATCTTTTCTTCAATCTCCTTTATAGACAATTCCTTTTCGTGACCTTTCAATTCTAGTTGCAAGATCTCTTCCTCCAGAGTAGCGATGCGATCTTGAATAATCACTTTGTCATCAGTATAGATCTTCAGTTGTTCTTGAAGAGCTAGTTGTTCCTGGTCAAATTCAGAGATAGTGGAAACAATGAGGGAAGCCTTTTCCTTAGATAAAGTTAACTGCTTCTCATACTCCAGAATCTCGAGAGCAATTGTAACATTTTTCGCTGATGTCAAAGAGATTATTGAATCATGAAATTTGAGAAGAGAATCGCGCAGAGCAGAGATGTTAATTTTTTCCATTCTCACAGAACTTTCTAGAATTTCAATGGAAATATCCAGGTCTAACCACTGTTCAAGATCTTTAAAAATGTGAACTATCGCTGATAAAGAATTCTTCATTAAAAACATCTTGTGGACGGGGATTTTTGTAAGAGAAGATAACTCGAAAGCAATGGCCATAGACTCAGAACTTTCAGCTCTGCTGCGAAGAGGAGTCCCTATAGTATTAAGAAGGAAGAAATCTAAGATAAGCAATATGAGTTAGAAGATTAGTAGTTACTAAAAATCAATATATGTATATATACACTTGCCGCAGACGTGTGACTAGCGGGAGGAAGGATTTCTTAGACTGTAGAGGGGCCGACACTTAACATATCAGCGAAAGAGGGAGCTCTGGCCTCCGTGCTTGAACCTCTGGTAGTAGGAGTAGGTAAATCAGCAGCCTCTACAGGAAAGATAATTTCATGAGCTACCCTTTTTGGTGCTATCAATGGAATTAGAGGGACCCTTGGTGAAGTCATTGGTGCAATTGGAGGATGATTTAAGAAAGGGCCATCGTCCGTTTTAATATTAGCAACCTGAGTGCTTAAAATGAAGATACGACAATGATGATGAGAAATTATTGCTAAATATACATATAAATATCTAAAGAATCTTTTTAAAAAAATCCCTTACCAGGAGAATATCCATATTCCCCATAATCTAAGGGTTTCTCTTCTTCCTCAATTGTTGCAGGAGACTTTGTCGGAATGTTGGTACTGGGAAGGATTTCGAAAGTCATAGCAGGGTGCTCTTTTACAACATTTTCAGCATTTACATCTTCCTCTTCATCTATTTTGACTTCTCACTACAAGAAAAATAGGCAAAGGCTACGGCTAAAATCCGTAGGATTTCGTCTGTAGCACATCTGTTGCTATTGGTGGGGTAGCTAAAAGTATAGCTACGGATTATATCTATAGCAATTGATATAAATAGCTACGGATATAATCCATAGCAATAGATACCAATAGCTACAGACTAGATTCATAGCAATAGATACCTATAGCTACGGATTATATCCATAGCAGTATCTTTAGCTACCCCACCAATAGCGACGGACGTACTACGGACTGTATCCGTAGCAAATGGAATTTTATCCGTAGCAATAGATACCAATAGCTATGGACAAAAGTCATAGCTATAGCTACAGATTATATTTGTAGCTATTTTTTTTTTAATTGTAATAATACGACCTGTTTCCATTGCAAGAACCTGCTGTGATTAAAATGTAATAAAAAAAATGATGCATTTATTACAAATAGTAATCAAATCATACAATGCATCCTACATTCACATTTCTAAATAAACAATAGTTCACTTTGCTCAACTTATCATAAGAATTACAGCTAAGGCGTGCCCTCATGTGCAAGAAACAAATACGTTCCAACACAGTAAACACCCTCCATATGCATTCAATAATGCTCACGTTTTTACAAAATTTTCTTCCTTCAGACGGTCAATTTCAGCAAATACAGAAGATAGAGCTTCTTCTTTCCTTGAAACTGCAGACGTAACTTCTGTGGACTTCAACACAAGATCACTTTCAAGTTCTGAAACCCTTCCCTTGAGAAAATAAATTTCATCCTCTATTAACTTCTTTAGCTTGCTAGCCTGTATAAAATAGCATTTGTAGACACAATCAAACAAGCATGCCTTTGTACACATCTCAAAAGGAAGAAAGATAAAAAAAATACTTATATATGAAGAAATAAAAAATGTACCTACAAATCTTCTAAACTATGGCAAAATCCAACATGAGCAATGTGTTCAAACCTAGGATGGACTTTTAAACCCAAAACCTACGTTTAGGTTAAGGTTATAGGTTTAGGTTTAGGTTCAGGTTTAGGTTTTAGGTTTAGGTTCACGTTATAGGTTTAGGTTAGGTTTAGGTTATAGGTTACAGGCTATAGCTTTAGGGAATTGAGAATAGGTTAAGGTATAGGTTTAGAAAATCAAGTTCGGGTTCGAGTTCGGGATAGGGTTTAGGTTTAGGTTAGGGAGTTAAGATTAGGATTAAGTGTAGGTTTAGGTTTAAGTATTTGAGAATACATTTAGGTTTTAGGCTTAGGTTTAGGTTTTAGGCTATAGGTTTAGGTTATAGGTTTAGGTTTAGGTTTAGGTTTAGGTTTTAGGTTTAGGTTTAGGTTATAGGTTTAGGTTTAGGTTTAGGTTTTAGGTTTAGGTTTAGGTTAAGGTTTGGTTATAGGTTATAAGTTAAGGTTATGGGTTAATAAGGTTTAGGTTATAGGTTTTGGTTTAGGTTAAGGTTATAGGTTTAGGTTAAAGTTTAGGTTTAGGTTATAGAATATAGGTTATAGGTTAAAGCTTTAGGGAATTGAGAATAGGTTAAGGTTTAGGTTTAGGAAATTGGGTTCGGGTTTGAGATCGGGTTTAGTTTGGGTTTTCAAGTTTTGGTTTAGCTTGAGGAGTTGAGATTAGGATTAGGTGTAGGTTTAGGTTTAAGGATTTGAGAATACATTTAGGTTTTAGGTTTAGGTTTAGCTTTTAGGTTTAGATTAAGGTTATAGGTTTAGGTTAGGTTTACGTTATAGGTTATAGGTTATAGCTTTAGGGAATTGAGAATAGGTTAAGGTTTAGGTTTAGGAAATTAGGTTCGAGTTCGGGATCGGGTTTAGGTTTGGGTTTTCAAGTTTAGGTTTAGGTTTAGGTTAGGGAGTTGAGATTAGGATTAGGTGTAGGTTTAGGTTTAGGAATTTGAGAATACATTTAGGTTTTAGGTTTAGGTTTAGGTTATAGGTTATATGTTATATGTTATAGGTTTAGGTTTAGGTTTTAAGTTTAGGTTAAGGTTAGGTTATCGGTTATAAGTTTAGGTTATAAGTTATAGGTTAACAGTTTTTAGGTTTTGGTTTAGGTTAAGGTTATAGGTTTAAGTTTAGGTTAAGGTTTAGGTTTAGGTTAAGGTTTAAGTTTAGGTTTAGGTTATATGTTATAGGTAATAGGATATAGCTTCAAGGAATTGAGAATAGGTTACGGTTTAGGTTTAGGAAATCGGGTTCGGGTTTGGGATCGGGTTTAGGTTTGGATTTTCAAGTTTAGGTTTAGGTTTAGGTTATGGAGTTGAGATTAGGATTAGGTGTAGGTTTAGGTTAAGGGATTTGAGAATACATTTAGGTTTTAGGTTTAGGTTTAGGTTATAGGTTATAGGTTATAGGTTATAGGTTTAGGTTTAGGTTTTAAGTTTAGGTTAAGGTTAGGTTATCGGTTATAAGTTTAGGTTATAAGTTATAGGTTAACAGTTTTTAGGTTTTGGTTTAGGTTAAGGTTATAAGTTTAAGTTTAGGTTAAGGTTTAGGTTTAGGTTACGGTTTAAGTTTAGGTTTAGGTTATATGTTATAGGTAATAGGTTATAGCTTCAAGGAATTGAGAATAGGTTAAGGTTTAGGTTTAGGAAATCGGGTTCAAGTTTGGGATCGGGTTTAGGTTTGGGTTTTCAAGTTTAGGTTTAGGTTTAGGTTATAGAGTTGAGATTAGGATTAGGTGTAGGTTTAGGATTAGGGATTTAAGAATACATTTAGGTTTTAGGTTTAGGTTTAGGTTTTAGTTTATAGGTTTAGGTTATAGGTTTAGGTTTAGGTTTTAAGTTTAGGTTAAGGTTGGGTTATAGGTTATGAGTTTAGGTTATAGGTTATAGGTTATAGGTTAAGGTTAAGTTTTCAAGTTTAGGTTCGGGCTCGGGTTGTTCGGGATCGGGTTTAGGTTTGGGTTTTCAAGTTTAGGTTTACATTAAGTATTTAAGATTAGGATTAGGTGTAGGTTTAGGTTTAGGGATTTGAGAATACATTTAGGTTTTAGGTTTAGGTTTAGGTTTTAGGTTTTAGGTTAAGGTTATAGGTTTTGGTTTAGGTTTAGGTTTAGGTTTTAGGTTTAGGTTAGGTTTAGGTTTAGGTTATAGGTTATAGCTTTAGGGAATTGAGAATAGGTTAAGGTTTAGGCTTAGGAATTCTGGTTCAGGATCGGGTTTAAGATCGGGTTTAGGTTATAGGTTTAGGTTTAAGTTATAGGTTATAGGTTTAGGTTACAAGTTTAGGTTTAGGTTTAGGTTAGGTTATATGTTTAGGTTTAGGTTATAGGTTAAAATTTAGGTTATAGGTTGAGGTTTAGGTTTAGGTTATAGGTTTAGGGTGTGGTTTAGGTTAAGGGTGTGGTCCCTGCAAATATAGACATAAACATGGTCTGTCCAAATGGTCAGGCCCCTCCAATGTTATCCATAGAAAATAGACAGCTTCATTATGGTCATAATAGTGATTCCCACCTTTCAGGAATCCCCTTTCAACATCTAGATAGCTCCGACGCATATCCGAATCTGCTTCATCAATTTCAATACAATACATAAACACGGGCCTGACCAAATGGCCAGACCACCCATATTATTGTCCATAGGAAATGGACAGCTTCATCATGGTCATAATAGCAGTCCCCACCTTCCAGGGACCCCCGCTCAACATCCGGATAGTTTCGACGCACATCCAAGTCTGCTCCATCAATTCTAGTAAATACAGATATAAACACGGCCTGTCCAAATGGCCAGGCCACTCCAATGTTGTCCATAGGAAATGAACAGCTTCATCATCATCATAAAGTGGTACCCACATTCTAGGGACCCCCGTTCAACACTCGGATCGCTCCGACGCACATCCGGGTCTGCTCATTTAAATAAAATGGATTATCAAGATCATTTAAATAAAATCAGGTCCAATCAACAATCTGACTTGGAGGATTCTGTTAGCATTGTTGACGGCACCTCGAATCTTGTTTTAGGGTCTAAAAATTCAAAATTAGATACAAAAATTAGAAAAACCAAAGAAATTTAAGAAAGATAGTCAAAGTCCATGTGAATGAGCACAAGTATGCACCTACATATGAATTCTGAATAGCTATTGCATATCACAAAAAAATAATAATAATAAATAAATAATAATAAATCCTTGCATTTGGATATTCAACAAAATTAAATTGTAATATTTCAATTCAATTCAATAAACTCAAATTTCTGAGAAGGATTTAATGGTTTTAAATCTATGGTTTTCTGAAAAAGGTCCATTTCCTGGACGTCAAATTCAACGGGGAAAGTAAGATGGTTAATATTACTTTTCAAAGTGCAAAGTTTCAATTATGTCTCTTCTTTACCTTCCATTTTCTTCTTAACAAGAAAATCCATATTTACTAATATTCCCATTTTTCTATTTTTCAAGAGAATGAGTTCGGACTCCGAAAGCATCGGCTCCAACACTCATACTTTCAGCCCAAACCCTAACCAATGACTCCAAAATTACCAAGTACTCATAAAAATTCATTGCAAGAATTTTCTATCTATGTGCATGACGACCATACTGTTAAGATCAATCCTCTTATCTTCATTTACAGAAAATAGTGGATGACAAATTATGTGTAACATACAGAGCTGGTTCAGGCACTTATGCAATTAGGGAAGGTTCAAAATGGCCAGATTTCCACATCAAGCATCAGTTGCATACATATGATATAGAAGGACAAAAGTATCACCTTCAACATGGCTGTCAAACAAGTTTCCTCACCAAAAATTCTGATCATAAACCATCATGGCATGTGTCCAATTTTGGTTTGATTTTTATTTTTCTCTTTAATTTTGGTTCTTTCTTTCTATTTTCTAGTTTTAGTGTTTTGATTGCTGAATAAGGAGAGGTGTGGGTCATAAATCCTTTCACAATTGAATGCATCAATTACATGTGCAAGAATGCACCAATTACAATAAGAAGTGTGTGAGTAGGATTTGATGCCCATGTATGGCCCAATCGAGAACCAGACATACCTGATGAAAGGCCTGGATTTACATTGAACCAGACATACCTGATGAAAGGCCTGAATTTACATTGAATATAAATGCTGCCAGACATAAGAAGAGATCTCTGTAAAGACATGTCCATAAGTGTGTGGTTCGTGCATGTGGTAAAGGAGCTGCTTGTACATGTATGCAGGGTCAGAAAGCCTCATACAACTAAAGCCAAGATTGATGGGTCATTTTAACTCATGAGGATTTGGATCTTTCAGGTCTTTTATTTTTTAAAACAAATCTTTCCAACCTTAGTTCAAACTCAAGTCCCAATAGGTGACTAAATGCAAATTTCAACTAAGGTGACTCAACCTAGTTCAGGTCTCTAGTCAACTCATTGAGTAAATGTCGCTATACTGATGTAGAAACATTTTATTTTTCCTGCTCCCGACGACCTGATCAAAATAAATTCGATTTTTTACACATACTACTATGAATTGGTCATGTCTAGGATATCTATACTTCATCTATGGGAATTTGATAGGACAAAATTGAGAGATTCACAACCATGAAGCATTCAATGTGCTTCGATGTCGAATAATTTTAAGGAAAGTCCAAAATTAATGATAAAAATAACGAGCTATGAAATATTTTACTATATACTATAAACCATTAAAGCACTTGCCTAAATCAAGATATCCTAACATCCGATAATCTAATGCTGATGAAATAGTAAGGTATGACTCACGATTCTGCGAAGAAGAGGCTCTAAAGACGAGCAAAGTCTTCGCAAACTTTCCAACTTCAAAGCTTCCACAATGACACTGCAAGAGATATGCATGCACTTTAAGCAAAAGATGTGAAAAAGAAAATTTCATGCTGACCATTAAACTCAATAAATGAAACAATGAACTAAGGACAGTACTCCGAGTCCGGGAAAAGGAAAACAAACAAAGTGTGGAAAATTATTGTTCTTACAAGTTTCCTGCTGAGCATTAGGTTATATCAGACCTGGTAAAATTGTTGTAAGATAAGTCCCTACAAGACAACATCATGCAATGCTATTTTTATGCCTTTTCAGGAGTGGAAAATATAATAACCCAGTAAGAATCTCAAAGGCCTAAAGTAATCTCACAAGAGAGTTTAACAAAACATTAATATGCATGGAAAAAGAAGCCAGCAAATATACAAATCCTGTTGCCAGTGAAATGTAATTTGAGATTTGCTAAGTAATAGTTACAAGTTATGGTTGCTACCTCGAACCCAAGAGGGTATGACCCCAGTCAGCATGTTGCTAGTAAGATACCTACATTAATATATATATATATATATATATATATATATATATATATATATATATATATATATATATATCATGAGACGGATTTCTAATTTGTGACAAAAATATCACCGAAACATCATTGAGGGTCCAAAAATTACAAAAGGATTATCCATTTTCTTGAAGCATCTAGCAAGAGAATCAGTGAAATTTTGATAATGAATGTCTATTTTCTTACATATAATCTAACGCTGAGAGTCTTGAAAAGCTGCTTGGAATTTCTCTTGTCAAATTGTTAAAGGTAAGTTATTTGCAAGAGAAAATTGTCATTAGAAAAAAACTGGGGAAGATTCTCTCTGAAATGAATTTGTAAGTTACATGTATTCAATGCGTGTTCACATCCATAGTAGGCCATGAGAGTGAAAAGACTATAGTATATTGTAAAGAACATGGAATGCACCAAAGGATTTCCTTGTCCAGTAGCATGATGGATTAGCCAGTACACAGTAAAATAAACATAGAAATGAAAGTGAAAGGTCAAATCACCATGAATTTGGCATCGAATCAGTTCAGTTTTGCACTTCCCTTCCTAATTTAACTTCTTTCAAACCATGAAACAGTTGGTTGGACAGTGGTCGTGATTTGCATGTCAACTCATGGAGCTGAATCTTCAACTTTCATTTTATGTTTTCATCACTTAATTTAGAGTTGACCATCCAAACTTAAGAATATTGTGCATCTAACAATGCCTAGTCAGCACTCAATGGCATGGGAAAAGAAATATATAAATGCCATGTATAAAAGATTTTTCCAAAGTAACTTACAAGGATTTCAGATTTGCCATTGTCCCAATATATTGTGGGATTATGTCAAAAATCAAGCAATTTCTTAGTACCTTGCAGTATACGAGCAAGACAAACACTTCATGAACAAAAGAAGCAATGAACAATGACATATTTATGCCATTAGGGGTATATCCATTCAACTCACAATTTATGTATTTTGGTCATATCCCCCAATGCAGGGAAAGGCATGCTCGATCCATTCAAATCAGATATCCTCCTGAAAATCAAAATATATTGGATTCAATAAAGTAATTCATTTCATACCACTTCTAAGGTTGGGTATGAATCCAAGAAAATTCCAAGTAATAAAGCAGCAAGAAAAGAACATGGAATGTGCCCTCACAGTTTAGTAATAAAGCAGTAAGAAAAGATTTGCTTGTTTCAAGAGTTCATGTGAACATTCTGAAGGAGAAACCGAGCATTTTTCAATTTGTTCTCTATGTATTTCAAGAAACATGTGTCTACGAATCAGAGGTCATGATTGATCAACCAATCTGATTTTGGGACAATGACTTCAAGACAGTGGGTCACACAATTCAATCCGGTTTTAATTTGAGTTCATGTTTGTCTCATGTACATTGTCTGATGAAAGCCCATCCTTACACCTAGTTTCTCCATTAGAACTAGGTACATGGTCTACACATAAATCAAGTAAATACAAAAAATAAAAATAAAAATAAAAATAAAAATAAACTAAACAAAACTAATCATACTCTTCTCATGAAGTTAGTAGCTTTCATAAATCAAGGATGGAATGGACCAAAATTTCCAAGGTGGTAGCTTTTTAAAAAAATCTGTCAGTAGATTAAGCTGAACCCAATGATGATTATGATGATCAGTTTTAGATTCATCAGTGGATTAAACTAAACCTGGTGATGATGATGAAATGCAAAGCCACAAGTTCTAGGAAAAACAGAAGTAACAATGAATGGAGGAAAAAAAAGCACACAAGAGTTTTCTTGTGTGCAGCTGTAACTCTCTTGGATTTGTAACCCACCACATGAAATAGTAACTCTGCCCCAAACTATACATCATGTACTAACTATGCCCCAACCAAAAGTCTAACCTAAAGAAAACTAATGTGAGAGAGTTAAAATGACAGAAGGAAAAGAAGATGAAATGGAAATGCATGGAACAGATATAGAGATACCTGTTATCAACAACCTTTTATTCCAACATACAATACCCATCCCTTCATCTACACATGAAAACAAAATAATATCAAAAAAATAGAAATTTTATTACCAACCATTTTCTTGAGTCCTATGATTATCATATATCCATATTTTCTTTCCAGAAAAGGTATTTATATTTCCTGCTTATGCAACTAAATTTGTAATTTAAGAAAACACAAGTGAATGTTTTAAATTCATTTTTCTGACATAATCAACACCCAAACAATACATCATGACTTGAAGTGTATATTTAGAAGCAAGGAAAATACAATTTGGTCATTTTAGTTTATAAGTACAAATAATTGCAATTCGTTTCGACAACACATTCACATCAAAAAATTGGTTTACCTAATCTATGAGAGCCAAGTTAGCATAAAAAAAGGACTTAATGTTCCCAATATCTTCCTAGTAGCCATTAAATAGATATGCCTGCCAAGTTATGAATGTGGCAGCCTTGTTAGAGACTTCTACTACTATGGTTTAAATGCCCAATTTTTGTTCTCAGAAAACTGAGACCAATATATGGTTCCTTTCTTTATATAAAGGCTGACTGGAACCTGATAACTCACTCTTAGGCCTAGAAAGGTGCCAACAATTGTAGCAGCAACCCCCTTGTAAACTGGCCTTTGAGAGAATGTACACTTTTTTAAAAGAGATAATCTACAATAATACAGAGGAATTTGAGGAATTCATTACCTGAACATTGTATTCTTCAGCAGCCATTGGAATGATCTCTGATCCAAAATTCATTAAACCTGCAACTGAGCAAGTGTTGAAAACTGGAGACTATAAATAGACAGACTATCAAACGATACAGGTATGTATCGGTCTAAAGTAGCAATGGTGAAAAGACATGCTTACCTGTGAAGAAACATGAGCCTAGACTGCCACATCCATTGGCTAACCAGTTCTGCAATAGGAGAAAACAGAAGTTAGTTACAAACTCACATTGTTCAATTGTGAGATATGACCCAACACCAATCACAATAAGAAATTTTAGAACTGGCATAGCTGCAAAAATAAAAAGATGGTAGCAATACACGTGGCCCATCTTGTTGAGTGGATAGGATGCCCCAAGATACTATTGCATTGTGAAAAAAAAAAACCCTAAATGAAACTATTGCATTGGATTATGCAATTGGAATTAAAAACCCAAAAATCTAAAACAAACCCAAATCAATTCCCTATTAAGGGGCTTTTTACCCATAAAATCCTGTGCAACAAGTGCAAGTGTCACCCATTAATAGTTCATCCACTGTACGGTCGGAGACAAGAGAAACCCACCAACCAGAGACGAGAAAGACGGTCATCCCTATAAAGTTAGGTCCAACAACAGCTTGATGACATTGAGGTGGAAATAGCCTTTGCACATGTTTGGATTCTACGATAGAAGATGTAACAGACAAAAGCATCTCAATCAGATATATCTATTATGAACTAACTTAAATAATACCACTCTAAACTAACTTTAGAAAGAAACACCACAGTAAGAAATGTTGTATGAGAAGTAACCATGTCAGACACCTTTCAGACATTAAAAGAGTGTATAACATCACATGTGCACAATGTTCATAGTAGATTGCTGAAACAAAAAGTAAATTGGAAAGTATCCAGCCATGAAAAATAGAAGTAAGAAAAACTCAGCAATTGAAAAACCAAGGCTCCAATGAATCAGAATAGTAGCTTTTCTTTCCAATGTCCAATAATCCTCTACCAATCCCTAATCTAAGTGTCAAAACCATGAAACTGTCTCCTTTAAGAAAGAAAATATTTCAAAAGTGAGATAAAACTCATTTTTAGGTGTCTAACAAACAGAGACTTAAGTAATTCTCCAGACATTCCATAGAATCCATACATAAAACCAATGAGTTCCAATCCTTCAAAAGGCTGGAGTGCCTGAGTCAGATACTCAGATGCTCAGGTAACATTTCAAATTTATCCTTGTATGGACTTTGAATGGAGATAGGAGAGTGAAGACTATAGGTAGTCCGAGCAAGTATCTACAATCACACACGTCCCATGTGAGATTGTTCTTGTTTCAAACAACTTTCTAGAATTAGAGGGGACTGCAAAAGAGCTATATAACCCACAAGAGAATGTAAGATAAGTGACTGAATAAAAATAGTTACATCCTGAAATGAAATACACTGTTAGTTCCACCTAATACATGGCTCGGGTGTCCCATGTGTACCAGCATTGATGTGTGTGGTCTGGTGCTATAAACATCAATGTCTAAGTTAGTTAACAAGCACTCACATTTATGGGATCTGGACCGTTTATCTGTTTGGCTACACACAAAGAACCACACCAATCTAATGATCCTAGATTGACCTAATTAAAGTTCTATGACGATTTTGGTTGAGATATGAATAATGTTTCAAGTCCAGTATTGAGTGTGTATGTTGTATGACAGCAAAACCATTTGAAAATTTTGGTAACCACTTGACCTTAATCGAGTTATTTGGATTTGGAGAAAAATGAAAAGAAAATAAAATGGCTAAGCTAGTTTTTCCCAATATTCGTGTATTCATATTACAAATAAAAAATAAAAAATAAAAACCCCACTTATTTTCCTTACCCAAGAAAATGTGAGGATATCTGCAGTTTCATGACGACCTGTCAATCTTCTTTCATTGCCCTCTCCATATGTAGAAATGTGTTCCTTGTGTCGCAGGCCCAGCTTCTCGATGGCTTTCTTGATCACATTAATTCCTCCATCTCTCATCGACTTGGTGCTGACAGACAAAAAATAATAATAATAAATAAGAGAGAGAGGGGGGAGAGAAGAAGATTGGATGGATGTGTTAGGAGAACTTTCTGCTAGTTCTGTGAAAAGATGAATGGATAGGCAACATTCTCATGCTCAGCAGGCCATTATCTAATCTAGATAGTGAGGATAGGAGTTTTTTCCAAAACTCACCTATAGTTTGTGTGAGCACCAGCATCATTCAAATCACCCTGATTTTCATCAAACCAATCAATTAAAGAATATATAGACAGAAAGAGATGCATAAATGACCAATTTCAGTTGCTAGAGCCTACTATAAAAATCAGTGAAATGGATAGTTGGACCTAGCACGATAAAACAAAGGAGAAGGGTATCCTCAAAGCAAAGTTAGAAAGTTATCATTACATCCGCATATATGAATTCATAAGTAGTGATCCTATAAAGAATCGGTATCAAGAATCATGAGTAAGCCTATTAAAAAAAAATCATTGTCATAGAATCATGAGACAGTGTCATTGTTTGAAATATTAAAAAAAATGGGACCTAACTCAAACTTGATGATGGCCTGAGTTGTCCTCAATCCAAGTCAACCCAAAACTCAGTTAAGAACTTCTATAAGAAAAATTAGGACAGAGATTCTACTAAAATCAAGTTTCTAAAATTTAATCAACTGTTTGACAGGCCTTTCAATACCTAATTAGGATTATTTTTTCTTGGGTTTGTGAAAAACTAAGTTACCCCATGACCTAATGCTTAATTGAGTTGGCTTGACCTAGCAATTTCTAGGCACTCTTTGTTATGTAGTTCTTTTTCCTTTTTTGAAATATAGTAAAAGTATAAACACGAAAACACATGAAGGGTATGGAAGCATAAGATGGAATTTCTTTAAAATAGAAAATAAAGATTACAACAAAGGGAGTCCATCAACAACAACGATTGGTGATGAAAAATGTCCACTTAATAACAACCCCCTTCAATGTTTGTTCGTAGTGCATCTAAACTTTTTAGTTCCTCCATATCAACCCACCAAGCCTTATCACAATCAGCTAACTCCAATTAAGCCTAAAAATGCATAGCAAGTTCTACACTGGCCTGAAAAGTTTTTTTTTTTCTTTTCTTCAATAGTGAAATTTTATTAAGCAAAAAGAAAATAGAACAAGGATGTAAGCAGGAGTGAAATACTTAGTCCAACCTCAGAAATAATGATGATAATAAGTTCAAGGCATGTTTGGATGCTTCAAGTGAGCTGAACTACTTGAAATCCCATATAGAGGAAAAAATAATAATTTAATTCACAATGACTCAATGAGGAACTTAATTCATATAGAGGAAAAATAACTTATTTCAATTCTACGTGATTAATATTGGAAAACAAAAGACTCAGTTTCAATTTGTGGAAGTCCCTTCTTATGAATGAAGTGGAGATAACTGCACATTGGTCATTTCCACTTTAATGAATCAAATATCAAACCACTGTCATTCTCTGCAACTGAGCATCTGAATGCACCCTCAGGTAATGCTGATTTCTTGCTATAAATCTTTCAAATTTTGTGATGACCACAAATACCTTAGGAGAACAAGAAGCAATGAAACTCGAAATGGTTGCGGGCAGATATCAATGGATCAATCCCATCTTCACTGCTAAATTATCAATGGATCTAAAACACCATGTAAATATATTCACAAAAGCCAGGTTTGCTAATTACAATACATTGATATAAGGCATCTCATCTTCATGCCATCAGATGTGCCAACATGGTACACAGGTCTGAGATCCAAGCCATCCACTAGGCAAGTCATATCATGTAAATAAACTAGCTAACAAATCAAGTTGATCCAGTCATCAGGTGGGCCCTTAACAGCGAAATAGATGGATTGCTCCCAACTTTTCTTAAGCCATCAGATTATTTCTAAAAGCCTGGTCCATGTTAGAAGGACCCAACTACAAACATCTACAAAAAGAGAAGAGTAGAAGACCCAAATTGGAACATGTAGTGGCATGAAATTGCAATGGCTGGTACTCATGTCGGAATAGAAAATGTCCCCATCGGTGTGTGCTCATGAACAACAGATAAATTTTTAAAAATTTACAGGAAAATCACATCACTGCCCATAAGCAACAGTTCCAGGTCTAGAAACCAAAATAAGAAGCAAACAGAGAATTTTAACGAAGAGAATGAAACCAAAACCAGAAAAGGAATGGAAGAAACTGACCCAGCTAGCATCTCCAAGTCTTTTTTATTCTCTTCTTCTTCTTCTTTTCAGCAAATCTGTCCGATCTAATCAGATCCAAATGCAGCCCACCAGATCGAATAGCAAATGAGACCCTCGTCTTCTCTGTCTCTCATCTCTAGTGACCACATTTGCAGCAAGTGATTGCCGAACCCATCCATGCAGACATCATCGTGAATCCATCTCCATCCCTCTGCAATGGAAAGAGAGAGAAGAGGAGCTTCACAGGCGTGTGTATTGTTCACGGCTGATGCATTGGAGAGAGAGGAAGGAGAATGAGAGAGATGGAACAGTGATCGGGAGGGAGAGAGAGGACTAGGGTAGGAAGAGATTAGGGAATGGGGATAGAGAGAGAGGGAGATAAGCCTTTTTTGGGAGTGGCTCTATTTTAAGCCCGTGCCCAAATTTGGACGTCGTCTCATGAACGGACCGTGGACGGTCCTAATAAGGGCTCCGTGGGGCCCACCATGATATATTTGGTATATCCATTCTGACCAATAATTTTATTAAATTATTTTAATTTATAATATCAAATTTAAGATAGATTGAAGGCCTAAGTGGACCACACCATAATAAACAAATGTGATTTAATATCCATGTTTCATACCGTGTGGTCCACTTGAGCCTTTGATCTAGCCGATTTTTGATTTTGTGCTCTAAAGTAATATTTTCAAATATATGGATGGCTTAGATAGAACATATATATTTTTTTAGGTCCCATAGAGCCCCTTACAACACTATTAATTATTAATGCTATGTTAACTTTTTAGTTACGGATTAAAACCGTAGCAACTGTAGCTAAGGTTTATATCCATAGCAAAACAGTAACGTGGTCTGCATCCTTTGCCCCTTTTTTTGGTAATGTCTCCTTCCTCGAAGTGATTATCTTTATCTTCATTACTCGCATCATCTTCATCATCCTCATAGTCTGTAAAGGCTGTACTGTAAGTGCTATGATTTCATATCCCTTTGGTTGTCAAATTTTGTGGTGACAAAACCTATATATATATATATATATATATATATATATATATATATATATATATATATATATATATATATATATATATATATATATATATATGTATATATATATATATATATATGTCTTGTACATCTTGTGTTTCATGTTTGAGACTATTCATTGCTTCAAGACATCGTATTTCAAGACAAGAACTTAAATGAAGAAAGTTTCAAGTCTAGTCATGGATGAAGTATACAACAATAGAAGTCTTCAAGTATGCATGTTCAAGATTCTAACAAGTACAAGAATAGAAGAAGACTTTATCAAGACAAGAAAGGTTCAAGCTCGAGAAGGCCTACAACAAGACTCCTAAATTCTCAAGCTTCTCTTAAGGGTCATCTGAGAGTACAGACTATCAATGTTCATCTCACTTTCAAGGTTTGTTTGACCTTAGATTGACCTTAGGTTGGGCTTTATTGTAGGTCATTCTGGATACATAATTCATATATTTTAAATATGCTTGTACGAGCTGTTTTAAGACCAGTCCTAGGGACTTCAAGACCAGTCCTAGCTCTAATACGACCAGTCTTAAGTTTTTTAGGACCAGACTTAGGTTGTTAAAGATTTTTAAATTTTTCTGGTTGTCCTACGACCAGTCCTGGACATCCTACGACCAGTCCTGTGAGCTATACGACTCGTCATTCGACCGGTCTTAGCCCTACGACTCGAACTCCATCAACTAATCCGGGGTCCTACGACCAATCGTAGGTGACCCACGACCAGTCGTAGGTGGCCCACGACCGGTCGTAGGCTACCCAGGACCAGTCGTGGAACAGCTAATCCTTATCCCGCGAAAATCTTTAAAAATTTGTTGAAGCTACGACCAGTCCTAGGGATCCTAAGACCAGTCGTAGATGGGATATTTTAGGCTATAAATAAAGTATGAATTTCAGAGTTTTTCAATTCAATTCAAGCAATTTTAAGACCATAATCTAAGATAAGTTCGTGTTTGTTTTTTAAGCTACTTTGTGCTCATTTAATATTCCTTTTGCTAGCTTGTTTTGTATTTGATTTTGATCTATATTCCAATCTTATTAGAAAAGAGGAATTTTTGATATTCCTTCTTCTTGGATTCAAAATCAAATAGAACTAGCCCTTTTGATTTAAAATCAATTAGACTTAGAACCAATCATAAAGTGAGTATTGGACTTTGAACGTGAATCGAACTTCTACTCCAATTGGTTCTACCGGGCTACTTCAAAAGGAGATTCAGGTATTTTACATTGTTTGAGATTTGCCAGAAAAATCTCATTGTTTTGGTTATCTGAGGAGAGCCAGAAAACTCAGATTATGTGGGTTTTTGGATTGTGTAAGCCCGAGATAAAAAGACACAATTGTGAAGGTTTTAGGTGAACCTGTGAAACCTATTTTGATAGTGCATGCTAATATCCCCTGTGTGAGGATATTAGGAGTGGAGTAGCACTCTGTGTGGCTGTTGGATAACAGTTGGTGTACACACAGGCGAACCATTATATATCTTTGTGTTGTGGATGTGCTTTATTCCTTCATTCCTTTATTCATTCAGTTTTGTGGATAGTATCTATGGTTGAATGTTGTAATCATTTTATTTCAAGCCAGTGTGGGGAATGTTGTAATAACTTAGGTTTAATTTTCTGCAAGTTATTTCCTTGCTTTATTTATTCCTCTCGGTTTGAGTTTTTGATACAAAGGACGTTCTACAAATAAGGTTGTCCTACCATAAGCCTTTGGTTTTTGGTGTAAGGTTGTCCTTAGAACTGAATTAGTATCAACCTCTCAATACTAGTTTATTGAGGTTACTTTTTTAATTCAGCATTGTGGATTGTTTTATTTTATTATTCCGCTGTTATAAGTTTTATTTGGCATAGCCCTATTCACCCCCCCTCTAGGGCATATAGCTAGGCCCTTTCATGTACCCTCTAATGAAGAGGCCGAGCTTTCATCCTCTAAGCTCTCCTCTTCCACTTCTTCAATTACGACCTGCTTTCCCTTATAAGAGGCGGCTCGGCTACTTGCTAATTGAGGCTCTCTGTCAGTGGGAACAGAAGGGGATGTAGATGCCTACCTGCCACCTTCCTGAGAAATAGGTAATGACGCCTGCAAGCATGATCATGATCTGGTCATAGGGGACGATGAGCTAGGAGGAGTAGGTTGTGCAGGAGGAGCTGGTTCATCCTGAACCGGTCCTTCCTGAGTTGTTATGATTTCTGTAAGAATAGGAGAAGATGTTCCTTCAACATTTTCTGTGGCCCGACTGCCAAAGTCCTGATGGACTTGTTTGAATTCCGTTAAAACCCCGTAGGCAAACCAACCATCTAGGGTTTTAATGGTCTTCCTCTCACGGATCGGCTCTTCTATTGATATTTTTCTGCAAATCTCGCCATGATAAGATGCATGGCTCTTCTCTGGAATGAAGCCAGTTCCATCCTTAAATTCTACCCTTTAGACGGGGTGGATGAAGAAAGATGGGGTAGTCCACGGGGAAACACTTGCTGACAAAGTATGACTGATGATCCAACCACTACATCCAGCTGTATGAAGTGCAAACCGTGCAGTTGCAGCTGGGAATTATGAAGGAAGAATTAACACAACTGCCTAGTAATTACTTCCATATCATGGCCCAATTAATAGGACCAGTTCCGTAGCAATGCTTCTTTTTGGTGACCAATCCATAAATTTCCGGCCCAGCTTGGTCATAGCCGAATTGGCGAGCAAAGAGGCTTGGATAATAGGGCTCTCGCCAGAATTATGTCCTTTCTTAAAGAGGTAAGCTGCATGAGCGAATAGAGAGAAAGAAAGCTCTTTTCTCTATAGTAAGTGTTCCTTGATCCACCATGTTAGTGTCCTTAATGTAGCGATGAAGACGAAATTGGAAGAAGTTTATTTGATCATCATCTCAAATTTTGTTGGCCACCCATTCGTGTGACCTTTTGGCCATAACCCTTTGTTGAAAGAACTAGAGTGGGAGATGCATAGGATGAATATATGCCTTCTCTGGTGCTTCAAAAGTCCAGGGAAAATAAACTCCCAACCAGCCAATAAAATAGTGTCACGCAGAATATGCCGAGGAAAATTCGATGGTGGGGTTCTTAATGTGTGTGGCTATTTCTCCAAAGGCTCTATAGATAGAGCATAGCACAGGGGGTGCAAGGGAATACTTTTGCTCCTCTGTCAGAGCACCGGCAATAACAAAGACAGTGGGACGAATTGCATCTGCCCATTTGGAACTTGGAAGTGCTACAATGCCTAGCCAATAAGCTAAAAAAACTGCGAGTTCCCCAAAAGAACTATAATCTGCTCTCTCTCTCTCTCTCATGTCATCACGAAGTTCCATTAGCTCCTTGCAACGGCAGTTATGAAATCTGTAGAAAAAGATACAAGATTGGTATGAAGGAATGTGTAATAGAAAAGGGAAAGTTGATTTTTGGACTTGGAAATACCTGAGCATTCTAGAGAAGTGCGCCAGCCACTACAGAGGAGAAAGCTAGTGGAAATTCAGAAATTTCCCCATCTCTTTAAAAAGTTCAATGGTAGTTTCAGAAATGGAAGGTTTAGGGAGAAGATACAAATGCCAGTTCTCTATTCGATGAAATAAATTCATCATAAAATTTTCCTGTTAATGGAAGGCCTGCTATTCGATGCAAATCCCAAAACGTGATGCTCATCTCCCCATATGGTAGGTGGAAAGAATTGGTAGTAGGTGACCAGTATTCAAGAAAACCCTTGATCATGGTGGGCTCTTTATAGAAGTATTTGGATGTAACTTCTATAGCATCATATAGGCTAACCTTGGCAAGAGTACTTGTGTGCTTCTTCAGGATAACTTCTGCCCAATCAGAATAATAGCATCAAGAAGTCAACAGACCTCTTGTTCGGAAATCTTCTAGTCCCCAAGAGTTGTTCGCGATCTCTGAAGCGCTATCTGATAGTCTCGTAAAAATATGTAGGAAAGAGGTTATGTGGATTATGAAAAGGGGTCAGAAAGATCATGGGGTGGACTTCCTCAATGATTTTTTGTGTTTTGTGCGTTGTAATATCCCCTCAAGGATTTATGATTCTCTCATCACCCATGAAGCGGTGTACATCAGCTTTTCTCCATCTACATAATCCTTTGGCTGCAAATCAAGAATGGATTGATGGCGATGTGCATTGATAGGAATCACCGTCATGCCTTCTGAGTGAGGGTTGTCAAACTTCATAATACCCTCAATGACTCGAACCAATTCCCATGAATTTTGGAGCTTCTTTTTATTGTGCTCCTTGATCTTTTCTTCATATTCCTTCACCTTGTTTCGGCGAGACTTCTTAGAGCGTGAAGCGGGAGGCGTATCTTCTCGAGAAGGGGTCTTTTCACTATCTGTACGGATGTGGACAGTTGTCTTCAACCATTCATCCCAGTCATACTCCCAACTATGCTTCGGAGGCCGCTCTAAGTTTCCCATCACTATCGCCTGATGAATGGGAGATGCTAGTGATTCAATTCAGTCAGTAAAATCAGTCAGTAAAATCAAAAGTCAGAAGCACTGGTTCTTTGAAATATATTGGGTTGCGGGCTGTTGTCTTCGTGTGTTTGGTAGGTGGTTGATCCAAAGAAGGAGAGGGGCAAAAGGAAGATGAATCTGGTAGGTCTTGATGAGAAGGTTGGTCAGTAGGGGGATCCATGATGCGATATGTTCGCTTGGTATGGGCCATGATGAATAAGGAATTGCAGACTTGAGGGTGATGGAAGGATAGGCTTACTTGAAGGTTAAAAATTTGTCTGAGTTCTGAAAGAAAGATTGAAACCAAGAAAATCACCAAGTCCTGGGTTGCGCGGGTCCATGCAACCAAAGTCTCTTACGCGGAATGGCGCAACTACTGGGAGACTTGCCTCAACGACGAGATTCGTTGCGCGAGTCTGTGCAACAGATATTCGTTGCACGGAAAGGAATCGCAGAAGCGAAGGTTTGTTGTGGGAGGAAGCAATGTGCAAATGGAGAGAGAGTCCAAGGCATTTATACATTTTCAGGGACCGAGTGCAGTGCACGGGTTTTCATTGCGCAAGTCCATGTAAACTTTGTAGAAGAGATTATTTTGATCCTTTTCTTTGATTTTTAGGGAAACAAAGAAAGGATTAAGGGGACATCTATTGAGATAAAAAAATAAAGGGTTAAAGTAAAGGAAAATTAAAATTGAGAAAGAGAATTGAAGAAAAAGAAGAATGATAAGAATAAGTTGATTTGAGGATGGTTTGCGTGGGTCCGCACAACAGATATTCGATGCGCAGGACCACGCAACTAAATAAGTGTTACGCAGGACCGCGCAACCAAAAGGGGTGTTGCGCAGGTTTGTGCAAGGAGTTCCAAGTGTGATTCCATATAAAAGGCCTTAGGTACTAAAAGGTGAATCCCATGGCACCAAACTTGAGGTTTCACGTGTGCGAAGGTCTATAAATACCCCCTCACCTCCTTCATTTGGACCAATTGAAGATTTTTTAGAGGAAGCGGAGTAAGGAGGAAGATCTAAGATGAGAGAGAGAGACGGTGGTTTGCGCAGGTCCGTCCAACCAACATCCGTTGCGCGAGACTGTGCAATTAGACTGCGTTGCAGCCTATAAAGATAAGGGTCGTTATGCTGCCAAAATGGTTGAAGTATTCAAGTTCCTTCTGTTCAAGTCTAAAGGAGAATAATCAGCAGAAGAGTATATTCCTCCTAAGTCCTAGGAGATGATTGAAATCACTGACATTATGCGGCCAGATTTTATATTTGATTGTGACAGTTGGACTTATAATAATTCCTTTATTCCTAATAATCTATCTTAGAATCAATGGACACTTAAAGGATGTAAATGAACTCAGTATCAATAAAGTGTGATGATAGTTTTAAATGTTATTTCTCTGTTATGTTTAAATAAGATAATCTCCCAGATCAAATGCATTTGTTTCTTATTCGAAATAGGCATGTACTACAGCATCTAGAAATATCCATTCGTCATCACAAATATGTCATATACGCATGATTAGGCAAGCCATTAGTAGTCCAATTACAATTAGTCAGTTTAATAAAGCTCAAGGTCACTAAAAGGGGCTTGTCACCCAACGTGGGCCGATGGCTCAAGCATAATGTCCTATGACCACCATCCCTGGCCCATAAGTCTACCACTTTAGGATGATTAGTGGAAACTCATCGACTAGTGGCCAATCATATTCCAGTATATGAGGCTTACCATCGCATGGTTACACAAAATAAAATGTTGAACCCATCTAGGGAAAATACCAAAACAAAGCCACCTAGGGCGAATATTAAAATTAAGCTACTTAGGGTAATTATCAAAACTAAGCCACATAGGGTTAATATTAAAACTAAGCCACATAGGGCCAATATCAAAGCCATGTGATAAACGACCATCCTTAAAAACTACTTAGACACAGTAACCCCTGGATCGTAGGCCCACATCAATATCCAAGTTAAACCATCATTCAATAACCACCAAGTCGAAGGTCCGTTACAATCACAGTCAATCGATTTTCATCCCAAGCATGGATGTACATTTATAAATGGGGGTTTCCCACTGATGTACCAGTTTAAGTTCCATAAACAATCCATAAGTAAACCACAAGCATGAGAAAGTATGCAGGATAACTATTAAGCATGTAATCTACCAATTCAATTCCAACAATTAGCACATGTGATTATAAGGTAAAGATATCAATTACAATTGAAATTAAAATAAAAACTATCACTTAAGCTAATGGGAAAATGGAAAGCTCAAGGGGAATAAATCATTACCTTATGAATCGAATCACCTTCTAGTGTCATTAAGTGCTTGCGCCCTTAGAACCGAATCCTACCACAATCATGAACTTGTATAATTAGATCCAAGTTCTATGCACTTCTTACGTTTAAGATCATAACCTAGGGTTTGAATTATTCATCTTAAGGTTTTAATGTAAACTTAGGATTTTCGTTCTAGGGTTTAGTCCTAAACTTACATTCTAGGATTTGAACTCTAGTTGGTGTATTAGTTACAAATTTAAACTTAATAATTACAAGATAACTATTAGCATTAGTATTATACTTTATGTTAGCTAACATATTAATAATAATCATTATGATGATAATTAATGTTATGATCTACTATTTATGATAACATTTAGGAGTGACAAAACAATACACTAGTATTTAATAATGATATTATTTATTTTCTTATCTATAATAACTATTATTAGAATGGATAATTTACCAATAGCTATGCATTCCTAATATTAACAATCCTAATAATGATAGAAATGGTAACAATGTTAATTGAAATCGAAAGAATTTTGATATGGAGAAAAGGGTGGACTCTCCTTAGTATGGAGGTGTCATGACTCGATTTCAAAACCCAAGCTCGAGTTTGGCACAACAAATGGAAATATGAACTTGACCCAACTATGCACCATTCGACCTCAAAAAGGCCTGGGCCAGACCCAAGCATGACCCATCCCAGTTGGACTCGGTCCCAATCGAGTTGACTCGACTCCAGTAGAGTTGACTTAAACTCAACTCTCTCTAGTTTTTCTTCTTCTTCTTCTTATTTCTCTTCTTCCGCCTCTCTCTCCCTTTCCTACTCTTCCATTCCCATCTCGATTCATACCTTCTTACTAGAAAAGGTCCAGCAACAGTTGTCAAACCTGGCCTGACTCAATCCAGTGAGTTGATGACTCACCTGACTTATCGACAGTCGCACAACCCCTCTCTTTTACTTTCTTCTTCTCTTCCTTTTCCTTTCTTCCTACCTCCTACCAAACTCTGTGACTTGGTAACAGAACGACCACAACTTGTTAGTGTTTTAATCAGCTCAACGAGCTGGTGCACCCCAAACTCGGCTCAGTTCGAACTACTACCGCCCAGGGCAATCACACTCTCTTTCTCTCTATTCTTTCTTTTTCTATTTTTCTTCCTTCTTCTCGTTCTCTTTTCTTCAGGATGGAACATCCAGCAAGGGACGTCAGGGCTAGCCTGACTCACGCTCAGTCAAGCTAGTTAGCATGATAACTACACCACCATTGCCTCCTCTCCCATCCTTGCTCTCAGCTTTCCTCTAAGGTGACCAGTGGGCCTTTCAACCAAGTCTCCAAGCTCCAAAAAAGACTCCCTAGACTTGCTCGAACTCACCCTGACCCGAGCTGCTGTGTCTTGAATAGGGAAGAAGAAGATGCCATTAATGGCGTCTTTGATGTTGCTCCTTCCTCTGATCTAACCCTTGAAAATGGTCATAATAGAAGCTGGGAAGCTTCTAGATGATGTTTTTCAAAGCTTGGGGAGGATTAGGCGGGTGGGTTTTAGCTCGAAAGGAAATGGCCGGTTTCTCTTTGTGTTGCCACAAGAACAGGAGATAGGGTGTTTTCTCTCCCTTCTTGTAGGGACTTCAACGTCCTTGGGGCCGTTGGATGTGAATGAAAGGTTGAGATTTAATCCCAACGTCTGGTTTTCTTGAAACGGCTAATATCATGGAGGTTTTGGCATCGGTTTTCCATAGCAAGCCCTAACACGTGAGTAGAGCATGGGTGGTTTGGATTTGTTTGAAATAGAGGTATGTGATTGGAGGAATGATCCCCACATGGATCGTGAGAGTTGGCTGGAGAAGGTGGTGGGATAGTTTCCATTTTTTTGGAATGTGTCACTTGTGCGAGGGTGTTTTTTGGCCAGATATCAGCATACACATGTATCCATGTGATGAGGGTCGAATATTGCATATCAGACCCCGATTATTGCCTGATTTCACGTACATGATAATGTTTAATGTCATATTTTAATTGTGTTTTTGTTGCAGGATGTAATAAGAAGTGTTGATTGAAAAAGAGTATTAAAATCATGGATTAGATGCCCCAAAGTCATCAGAGCAGGGGACAGACTCCAGAAGACCAAGATTAAAGGATTTACATGCCAGATATCAGAGGAAATCAAGCCGTTCACATTAAAGAGGCCCGAAATTGGTCCAGAATGCAAGCTCACAGGGTTCCCACCATCTGATTAACTCGAAACTTCATACATGTAATGGGGGCCATAAATTAACCATACATATTAAATTTCAGCCATTGGATATATCGGGAAGTGGCCCAACGGCCAGATCATCCCATTAATATCCAATTTGGGGCCCACCTGCTATCTGTTTACGCCTCAAATTTTGTCTCAACTATCAAAATAATATAAGAAAAGAGATGGATGGATTGGATTTATGAGATACATCTCAGTGGGTCCCATCTGGGAGAGCACATGCACAACGTGCATAAGCACTTGCAGCGCACCAGACTGACTAACGCGGTCAGCATCGTTGACCCGTGACTGACTTAAAAAATGGTAGTTGCCATTTTCGACAGCAGCGAACGGATGTCCTGCGACCATTTTGTGGAAGGTAGTGGGCCCCACCCATTACCTGTACAGTCGATCCAAGCCGTCCAACTTGTAGGGAGGAAAAATCCTTCAAAATCATGTTGATACTTTTCACCCATGCAAACACACATGTGCGGTACAGAGGTCATAAGTGGACTACCCTGCGTCGTTCAAAATGATCTTAGCGTGATATCTTCTCTGGACCGCATCAACCGACAACCAAAATTGGCCCTTCTTGACTGAAATTTTCTCCTGCATCTAATGGATGGCATGGATTTATCAAAACAGAAGCAAAGTGGGCTCCACCATCAGAGCAGCATGAGAAAATTCGCAGGGCACTCTATTTTGTACGTCCGTGACTTCCAGGATCCCGTGGCCCACCATCTTTGATCAGATGACTGATCTGATCCATCCATCATGTAGAGCAGCCAAAAACATCCCAGAAGACGTTGATTTCACTGATAAAGTGTAAGAAAATTAGGAGTTATGAAGCCTCAAGCTTAGCTGCGAAAAGGCTTTCACTGCGAGATTGTTGCTGCGAAACGTCCGATTTTCCCACCGACTTTAACACTCCACCGCCCTTGGCATCTATAAAAGGGCTTGAGACATGCAAAGCAAAGGGAGCCAGATCTTGGGGAGAGCCAGGGAGAGAAGAAAGAGAAGAAAGAGGAGAGAGAGAGGAAGGAAGAAGGGAGATGTTCCTGTTTTTCATATTTATTTTTTCTTCTTTCTTAATTAACTTTATGGATAGCTAATCTTCTCAGATAGGGCTGAGATGAAGCCCCTAATTTGAATAATTCTTGTTATATATTGAATTCATCTGAATCTGATTGATTTGTTTCTTTTTCTGGTGTGCTTTCCTGAGATTTCCATACTTCTCCATTCTATGAGCTTAACCAAAATCTAGATGTGGATGTTATTTGGAATATTATTCTAGGTGCTTATTTCTAACCATGAACAGGTTTCCTATGGAGGAAGAAACAGGAATCTACATCTCTCCATGCCTGACCATGGATGGAAATATGTGATCCATATGCTTTAAGGGATTATACATTCTGTGTGCCCGATCAAGGAGATAGAGTGTGCTTTATTTATTTTGATATTAATCTGAATTAGGGTGAATCAACAGGTAAAACAAGGGTTAGGATAATTAGGGGTGGATTCGAAAGTCCTAGTCTTCTCGTTGATTGAATTTTAGTCATTGCTCTCAATTATTCTCCATAGATTTGTGTTAGTTTACCTAATAATTCGCTACATTATTAGTTGGATTAGTTAAGAAGAGTCTTAAATTTTGAATTGTGATAACCAGTCCTCGTGGGAACAATCTCGCAATACGTACCATATCTACATTTGATTCGTATACTTGCGAGTTTAAAATCATTTCAATCAGGTTAGTTTAAATTAAAACATCAAGTTTTTAGCGCCGTTGCCGGGGACTATTTCAGTCTATTTGGATTTAGGATTCTCTCTTATCATAATTTAGTCTTAGGATTTTTCTAACTTTAGGTTAAAGTTTTTTTTAGTTTTTATTTTATTTTAGAAACTAACCTATTTCCTATTTTGTAGGGTCTTGACTTGAACTTTTAATTAAAGAAGGAAGCTGTTAAATAAGATTGTCTTCAAAAGGAGAAGCTCTCAAATCTTCAGACATCCATCATCTCCTTTTCCGGGTTCTTTCTTCCAATTCTTATTTACATAGCTTTCTCTTATTTTTAGAAATTCATAATTTTTAGTTGTAGTTTTATTTCTCTTAGGTTGCATCTCTGTTTAGTTTAATTTTCTTTCCTACATTTCAGTAATTTAGTTTATGATAGGGCGTAGATCTCTAAACAAAGAACTAGCACCTTTTGATCCTGAAATAGAAATTATCTTTCGTAGAAGATTTAGAAACATCCTATTTGAAATGGTGGACGAGAATGGAACTAAAGCTCTTAGAGATTATTCAGCTCCTGTCCAATTCAATGCGCCTTCATGCATAGTGTTGCCAGCCACCATGGTAGCACACTTTGAACTTAAGCCTGGGGTAACACAATTGTTGCCTTCCTTCTATGGTTTAGACAAGGAGGATCCATATCATCATGTGAAGGAATTCTTAGACATTTTCTCGACATTTAGATTCCAAAACTTTTCAGATGATTCAATCCATTTGCACCTTTTTCCTTTTTCTTTAAAGGATAAGGTAAAAGCATGGTTGAATTCTCTAGGAGTTGGGATGATCACTACATGGGACCAACTGTTTAAGAAGTTCTTAAACAACTTCTTCCCTGTTCACAAAACGAATGCTCTCCGTAGAGAAATTACCAATTTCACACAAAAAGAGGGTGAGCACTTTAATGAATGTTGGGAATGATGGAAAGACTTACTTGTTAAATGTCCACACCATGGTTTTGAGAAGTGGCAACAGGTTCAATACTTTTATGATGGTTTGACACTCCAAAACCGTCGCATGGTTGATGGCACCAGTGGAGGGTCATTCATGACCAAGAGTGATGTTGAAGCATGGAATTTCTTTGAAACCTTGTGTGAAAATTTCCAGCAATGGGACTACTCAAATAGAGGTGAAAGAAGTCCCCAACCACCAAAGAAAGGTGGCATATATGAGATAGGAGTCACGCCAGATCTTTATGCTAAAATTGATAGCCTGACACAAAGTTGATGCTCTGATGTTGTACAATGGACCTCCAAGTACAACTCAAATAGAGTCATGTGCCATATGTTCTAGTCCTGGCCATCCTACACAGTCGTTTCCATCTGATGCAACATTCTCAAAATTTCTCTCTGAACAAGTACATGCTATGAACACCTTTCGGAGACCTGAGAATGATCCTTGCTCAAACACCTACAACCTAGGGTGGGTTAGACATCTAAATTTTTCTTGGGAAAAAGGACCACAACAAGGAGGACCATCTGAAAATCCTCCTATGCAACCTTACCCACAAATTCCAGTCAACAACCTCAATAGTTTCCGCAGTATCAACAAGTGCCTCCACAATCTAGGAAACCATCTCTTGAGGATACACTCAATCTTTTTATGCAGAGTTCCCTTCAATTTCAAAAAGATACCCAACAAACTTTACTAGCTAACTAGAAAAGCTTACATGCAAATGCATAATCCATTGTCAAGCTGGAAGTACAGTTGGGTCAACTTGCTGCCACATTGAGTGAGAGAGAGAAGGGAAAGTTCTCTAGCCAACCTATGGAAAATCCAAAGGGATAGTATGAGATTGGCTCTAACTCAAACCAAGAACAATATCATGAGCAAGCTAAATCAATCTTACCCTTAGGTCCGACAAACAAATTGAGAACAGAGTAGAGATGCCTAAGGAAGAATCAAATTCTGAACCGGAGGACCAAAATGAAGCGGAAAAAACATATTAGTGCATTCAAAGTCCAAAAGCACTCTGACCCTTCAGAAACCACTCATGTGTCATCCTGTGCCTAAAGCACCTTTTCCTCAACGCCTGGCACCAGTTAAGAAGGGAAACAACTTTAATGAGATATTAAACATGTTTAAGCAAGTGCAAATTAACATTCCATTGCTTGATGCTATCAAGCAAGTCTCTGCTTACATTAAAGATGTATGCACTCAAAAGCATAAGATGCATGTTCATAAGAAGGTCTTCCTTGCGGAGCAACTCAGCTCCATGATTTAATACAACACCCCTCCTAAATTTAGGGATCCAGGAGCTCCTACCATTTCTTGCGTCATAGGAGACCATAAGATTAAGAAAGCAATGCTTGATTTAGGGGAGAGCGTTAATTTGTTGTCATATTCTGTTTATGAGCAGCTAGGTCTTGGTGAGCTGAAACCCACTAAAATAACGCTACAACTAGACGATAGATCTGTCGAGGTGCCCCGTGGTGTTATTGAGGATATGTTAATCCAAGTTGATAAGTTTTATTTTCCAGTGGATTTCATCGTCCTAGATACTCAGCCTGTCCAGAATCCTACTAGTCAAATCTCGATTATCCTAGGACGTCCATTCTTAGTCATATCCAATGCTATCATAGATTGCAGGAATGGTGTTATGAAGTTTTCTTTCGATAATATGAAGCTTAAACTAAATGTTTTCAATGCCGGACAACAACCATCAAACTCGGATGATATATTTGAAGTGAACTTGATTGAGAGTCTAGTGCTTGATTCTTTCCTTAAATCTTCTAAATATACTCTTGAGACTTGCTTAGCGCATTTTGCAGATTCAAACGATCCTCTATTACAAAAAATAGTGAATGCCTTGTAAAATAATACCTCGGCAGTTGTTATGAATCGAGAGAACCCGTATTCTGAAGTACCTCCTTCCCCGGATCCTGAATGTTTACCATTAAATGAGGTAGAGTTGAAAATTGAACTATAGAGTGAAACATCGGCGTTTGTCGAGACTACACCACTTACTACAATTTTTTTTGAATTTCATCTACTTGTAGTCTCTGATTCATCATGGTGTACTAACTTCAAAATTTTTTCTACCGTAGATGAATCATATATACTTTGGACACTTCAGACGATAAGAAGAACACTTTATACTAAGGTCCTTCAATTTCTCCAGGACATCCAAGCCTACTGTAAAATGGGCTTTTGGATTATCTTGTTGAAAAACCTTCTGAGAAATTTACCAAGATACTGGCCGATGGTCCATGATTGCTTTCATTGCTTGTCTGGCTGAAGACGTTAAACTTAGAGCTCCTAGGAGGCAACCCAGCTTTTTTTTTTTTTCTTTTTTTTCTAGTTAGTTAGTTCAATGTTTGTGGGTAACATTGCTACAAACCCTCACGAGACTACAACTCATCTTCTAGGGGCAACCTAGGGGTTTAAAGGCTTGTTGCATATGCTAAATGCAATCGAGAGCACCTGTGAAAGTGGTATAGGTAGGATTTTCTTTTTGTGATTTTATTATTTTGCTTTTGTTGATTTCTTTCTTGTGCTAACTCGCTTTTACGTTGATATTTTTGGAAAAGCCTCTTGATTTTTTCATCCAAGTACTATCTTTCTATCACTCCTCTTTTATTTTCATTGTCCCATGTGCATTGCATGCTTATTTCTTTTACATTGAGGACAATGTAGATTTTAGGTTGGGGTGGGAGATTAGTTTACTTAATCAGTATTTTCTTGGTCTTGAGCAAAATTTATTTTCTTGGTCTTGAGAAAAATTGTGAAAAATTTTAAAAACTTTTTCTGAAATTTCTTGTAGATTTGAAGTGATTTTGAAAGATAGTTGTGATTTTAGAATTGCAAGATACTGAATGTGGTACTTTATGACTCTTGGATTCTACCATCTATTAGATTTCACAATTAAGTTTGAGTTATTAACCCATGATTAGAAGTTGTATACATTGATTGAGTCATGATCTCATATATCACATCTCGCTTACACATTGAATGATTAACTTGGTAATCACTAAGCATGAAAGGAACCAGCCTGAAAAAAAATTTTGAATTGAAAGGGTAAGTCGCATAATCTTCACCATAAGTTTGCTCCCTATGCGTGTAGATTCGATTCCCCATGGTTGACATTTAGAAAAAGTTAGGTGACAAGTTTTCACCACAGGTTTGCTCCTTATAGGTGAAGATTTGATTCCCTTCCTTGGCGTTACTATTCATATAAAAAAAATTAAAAGATGATAGAATGGAAAGTTAATATGTAAGGCAAGTGTTGGTATCAGTTTTGGTTTTCATGAATGTCGTTGTTAATTACCAATGATATCATGAACATGACAATTGGATCTCTTAACAGTGGTAAGCCAAGATCGCACTATACACTCATAGAACTCAATGTTTAGAATTTTCTAATTAATAGATTAATATTTTGAACTTGATTATGAAGTTTACCATGAGTTTGATCCCAGAAGAAAATACTGCTCACCATTCAGGATCTTAGAATTTTCGCATCTCAACTATTTGTTCACAAGTCACTCGAGTTTACAAGAATTGTCTCTTATTTTTGAAATTATTTTTCGCATGTGTTGCTCGGGACTAGCAAAATTATGGTTGGGGTTTGTGATGAGGGTCGAATATTGCATATCAGACCCCGATTATTACCTGATTTCACGTACATGATAATGTTTAATGTCATATTTTAATCGTGTTTTTGGTGCAAGATGTAATAAGGAGCGTTGATTAAAAAAGAGTATTAAAATCATGGATTAGATCCCCCAAAGTCATCAAAGCAGGGGACAGACTCTAGAGGACTAAGATTGAAGGATTTACACGTCAAGGATCCAAGGAAATCAAGCCGTTCACGTTAAAGAGCCCCGAAATTGGTCCAGAATGCAAGCTCACAGGGTTCCCGCCATCTGATTGACTCGAAACTTCATACATGGGATGAGGGCCATAAATTAACCATATATATTAAATTTCAGCCATTGGATATCTCGAAAAGTGGCCCAACGGCCAGATCAGCGCATTAATATCCAATTTGGGGCCCACCTACTATCTGTTTATGCCTCAAATTTTGTCTCAACTGTTAAAATAATATAAGAAAAGAGATGGTTGGATTGGATTTATGAGATACATTTTAGTGGGTCCCATCTGGGAGAGCACGTGCGCAACATGCATAAGCACTCGCCGCGCACCGGACTAACTAATGCGGTCAGGATCATTGACCCGTGACCGACTTCAAAAATGACTGCAGCGAACGGACGGCCTGCATCCGATTTGCGGAAGGTAGTGGGCCCCACCCATTACCTGTACAGCCGATCCAAGCTGTCCATCTTATAGAAAGGGAAAAACCCTTCAAAATCGTGTTGATACTTTTCACCCATGTGTACACATGTGTGCGGTACAGAGGTCACAAGTGAACTACCCTGCATCGTTCAAAACGATCTTAGCGTGATATCTTCTCTTGACCACATCAACGGACAACCGAAATCGGCCCTTCTTGACTGAAATTTCATCCTGCATCTAATGGATGGCGTGAATTTATCAAAACAGAAGCAAAGTGGGCCCCACCATCAGATTAACATGAGAAAATTTGCAGGGCCCTCTATTTCGCACGTCCGTGACTTCCGGGATCCCGTGGCCCACCATCTTTGATCAGATGACTGATCTGATCCATCCATCGTGTAGAGCAGCCAAAAACGTCCCAGAAGACATTGATTTCACTGATAAAGTGCAAGGAAATCAGGAGTTATGAAGCCTCAAACTTAGCTGCGAAAAGGCTTTCATTGCACAACTGTTGCTGCGAAACGTCTGATTTTCCCACCAACTTCAGTACTCCACCGCCCTTGGCATCTATAAAAGCGCCTGAGACATGCAAAACAAGGGGAACCAGAGCTTGGGGAGAGCCAAGGAGAGGAGAAAGGGAAGAAAGAGGAGAGAGAGAGAGAGAGAGAGAGAGAGAGAGAGAGAGAGAGAGAGAGAGGAAGGAAGAAGTGAGATGTTCCTGTTTTTCATATTTATTTTTTCTTCTTTCTTAATTAACTTTATGGATAGCTAATCTTCTCAGATAGGGCTGAGATGAAGCCCCTAATTTGAATAATTCTTGTTATATGTTGAATTCATCTAAATCTGATTGATTTGTTTCTTTTTCTAGTGTGCTTTCCTGAGATTTTTGTACTTCTCCATTCTATGAGCTTAACCAAAGTCTAGATGTGGATGTTGTTTGAAATATTATTCTAGGTGCTTTTGTCTGACCATGAACAGGTTTTCTATGGAAAAAGAAACAGGAATCTACATCTCTCCATGCTTGACCATGGATCGAAAGATGTGATCCATATGCTCTAAGGGATTATACATTCTGTGTGCCTGACCAAGGACATAGTGTGCTTTATTTATTTTGATATTAATCTAAATTAGGGTGAATCAACAGGTAAAAAAAGGGGGTTAGGATAATTAGGGGTAGATTCGAAAGTCCTAGTGTTCTCTTTGATTGAATTTTACTCATTGCTCTCGATTATTCTCCAAATATTTATGTTAGTTTACCTAATAATTCCCTACATTATTAGTTGGATTAGTTAAGAAGAGTCTTAAATTTTGAATTGTGACAACCAGTCCTCGTGGGAACGATCTCGTAATACGTACCATATCTACATTTGATTTGTATACTTGCGAGTTTAAAATCATTTAAATCAGGCTAATTTAAATTAAAACATCAGCATGCATTGTTGTGGGGTCCACCATTCTGGGTGGATTTAAGAGGCCTACAATCTAAACAGTTTGGATCAGCTCAAGGTGGACTACATTGATCACGAACGGTTAATTTGGAGAGGATTGAAAACATAAATTTGCATGCATGCCAGCCTTCTTGCGACCTACGTCGTGTGTACACATGAGCTCTCCAGTATGCAAAACACTTTGGTTTTGGTCAGAGCCATGCTCCGAATCTGATGGGCGATTTGGATCGTCTAAGTGGGCAATCATGGTGGGCCATAGTATGTTCCAAATAGACGTTATCCATCCGTCAAGGTGTAGCAAAAGACAAACGAGAGAGAGAGAGAGAGAGAGAGAGAGAGAGAGAGAGAGAGAGAGAGAGAGAGAGAGAATTCTCTCTTTTTATAGAAATTACGGGTCAGCCCGCTTTGACTGGGCTCCCCGGACTGGTGCACAACGAGTGCACGTCCCTCCTGTGCACTCTCACAGTTCAAGGTGGGGTCCACCATGATGTTTATGAGGGATCCACTCCATCCATGATGTTTCATGGCTCAACTAAGCCATCTTGACCAAAGATGTGGCAGATCCAATGCTTAGGTGGGCTATACTACTTGATTGGAGAGTCTAGTCATAGATCTACATCGATCTGACGGTCAGATCATTTTGAAATTGCACGTCAACGGTCAAAATATTTCAAGGGTCCCTTAGATGGAAATCGATTGTCTGATTAGTGATTGGATTAGGGATCGGATGAATTTATATGCTTTTAATAACCTTATTATCATTATTATTATTATCGGTATTATTATTATTTTCTACAATTTCTTCTACTTCTCTGTAATTTTTTTAAGTAGTCCACCCTTCTCAGTGTCATTAAAGTCTACAATAATATTATTTATGTTACTTATTTCATCTCACCTTATTACTATGTGTGCCTACATAAATATTTGCTTATTTATTTATTTTTCTTTATTAATAGTAGAATTTTACGCAGGACCCACCTTTAATTAAGGTCATCGGTGGTTTGAATTACGTCTTGTTAAGCCATGTATCCAAATCTCAGGCACAATACTACTTGGACGGTTTATGGTTAAATTTATAACTCGATGGTCGAGTTAGGGGAATTGATCATTAGATCGATCAATGGAGCGTTGTGATTAATTCATTATTTATCTAATGAGTCCTAATATAAATGTATGGTCTACCTGATGTTGTTAATGAATGGCTTAGTTGTAGAGGTCAGTTAATGGATTCTAACATTGATTGGCAGGACCCGATAAATGGTGGATCTGGGGTTTCGGGGTTTGCTGTTGACAATGGATGGTTTGATTTGTCTATTAAAGTGGTTGATTTATCAGGGTGGTTAGAATCCTAAAAATAGAGTCACTTGATGATGTAGTGGTCCGTTCTTAAACACAGTGGATGGACGACCTGATTATGGATGGATTACTTTCGTCCATCAGATTTAGGCTAGAATGCACATGAACGTTTACTCAAGCTAGGCTTCTATTTATTTTTAAATTTGGTTATATGGTAACACCCGAGTACTGAAAAGTACAGGGTGTTACAGTTGTCGACATTGATCTAGTTACTAGATTTGAGCTATTTCAGTTTTGCTCTAGATGAGTCATACTCAATTCGGGAAGCAACTTCCACAAAATCATCCACCTTAAGGTAAGCGGCCAAACTTACCCGATTTTTACATCCATGGAAATGCCTTCTGATATTGCAGGTGTGTTAACCAAAGCTAATGGGAACCCCTGGGTTACTCCACAGAAGAGGGGATCCACCAAGCAATGGGTGGAATCCACCTTCTATAGGAAAGGAGTCCTGCATAACAGTAGCCCACAAGTCGTTCCATCAAATGCCTCTATGAGTCCCATCGAAGAACAACATTGCAAAGCGAACCCCCTCACCACTAGCCAACCCAAATCTTAATGCCTATAAAGTTTTTGGGGTGAACCAAGTCCTAGGTGCATTACCAAGTCAACCTCCACTCAAGCACCAACCTCAACACACCTCGCAGCTTTAAGAGAAGAGTGCAGACGTGGCAAATGAGGGGAATCTGATCCCCAATGATGAGAACCTACGGGAACAGGAATGTGTATCTCAGACCCAGAAGTTCCCCTAACATCCCGAGGGATATCTCGGGGGAAGAAGCTGTAACAAAATTCCCCTTCCAGCCCCTACAGGAAGGAACAAAAATCCTCAGCTGATCCAAGTGGGTCTCTAGCTCATATGGAGAGTTTCCTATCCTTCTTGGAAGGCACTTATATTCACAAGGAAGGAATAGTCAAACCTCACGATCTAGCTTTAAGGACCAATTTGCCTCTCCCTTCCACCAATACTTCGTCATTGGTGGAGAGAGTGCTCTAAATGGAGGTGGTCCAACTCCAAGTTGACTAAACATTAAGCGATTAAAATACTCCATCAACCACCTAGAAGAAATTTCCAGCATCAGCTAGCACCTTCAAAGACTTAAAGAAGAGAAAAAGGAATTACTTTGCCCGGAAAAAATAAAGGAAATTTTCTGTAAGCAGAAATCTCGCAAAAAGTGGTTGGAAGTGGAAGACAGAAGCACTAAATTCTTCTATGCGTTGAAAAATGAGCATATTAGGAAGTCTCCTATCAAACAGATCGTTCTTCCTAACGGATCCCGGTCTGAAGATCAAGCAAAAATAAAAGTAGAGGTGGTTAATTTCTTCACTAACCATTTTAAGGTAGAATCATTAAACCCCATAGGCGACTTCCTCTCCCTTGTTCCTACCTCTCTGACGGAGGAAGAGAACAAGGTCATCATGGTTGAACTATCGCTGGAATAGGTCCATCGAGCTGTCAAAGATCTTCTTGGAGATTCAGGTCCAGATGGATTCTCCGACAGTTTCTTCTCACACTGTTGGGACATAGTTGGGGCTTACATTCTTGAGGCTGTGAGTTTCCTTTTCAATGGAGGATGCATCCCTTAGGCATTCTTTACTTTCCTTCTCTGTCTCATCCCAAAAACTTCTCGTCTAAAAATTTTATGTGATTTTTGCCCATTTAATTTGTGCAACTGTATATATAAACCATTTTCTAAGATCATTACAAACAGATTAAATACCCTTCTGCCAAAGCTAGTGTCCAAGGAACAATCAGCGTTCGCCAAAGGTAGATTCATTGTGGAAAACATAACCTTGGCCCAAGAACTTCTTCGGGACCTTAACAGGAAAGTGAGAGGAAGTAATTTCATATTGAAAAGTGACCTAAAAAAAGGCATATAAAAGAGTGGACTGGACCTTCCTGAAAGCGGTGCTCACCCAATTCGGGTTTCTTCCAGCAATGGATTGACATTGTGGAAAAATGTTGGGATGGAGTATGGTTCTTGGTTTTATTCAACGATGAAGCCTGCAACTTCTTTAAGTCATAGAGGGGGCTACATCACGGGGATCCCCTCTCCCCTAGCTTATTCATCCTTGTTATGGAGGCCTTGAGTAGAGGAATCTCGTCTCGAATGGCTAGAAGCAGCTGTGTGCCATTCAAGAATGCAAAAAGGGAGCTTTCCTATCTCACACCTTCTATTCGCAGATGATACCATCATCTTCACTAATGGTAGTAGCAAATCCCTTTATAGAATGATGTCCTTCCTCAACAACTTCCTCGTGGTTTCTAGTTTGAATATTAACAAGAAAAAGTAGCCTCCTCGGAGTCCAATTGTGCAGAGGTAGAATTACGAGAGCACTCTTCCAACCCATGTTTAATAAGATCACTGGTAAAATTGAAGGATGGCAGGGGCATCTTCTGAACATGGCAGGTAGAGTAAATCTCAATAAACATGTCATCAGCAGCATCCCGATACACACCCTAGCAGTAATAGAAATGTCAAAAGGTTTGATAGATAGCATGGAAGTGAGATTTGCAGACTTCTTATGGGGTTGGGCTGAGGGTAAGAAGAAACATCATTGGGTGGGTTGGAAAAAGATTACAACTCCAAGAGATGAAGGTGGCCTGTGGATTCCCTCTCTGTGGAACGGAAGGAAGACCATGAGAATGAAGATGGTCTGGTCAAACCTCTACTCCCATGACAAAAGCCAATGGAGTGAGTTCATGAGATCAAAGTATTCTCTCGATATCTCTTCTCCTACAAATCTCCCTTGGCGAGCTTCTAAGTCCAAGTGTTCGAAAGAAGTGATAAAACTCTTTGACCCTAGTGTTAGAAAATTCTTGGATCCTCCTTGGAGGGTAGCAGTAATTTCTGGGAATCAAACTAGACCGGACTTGGCCCCCTTCTTAAATGGGTCACGGGAGCAATCCTTCCTGACTAATGCCAACTATCAGTTAAAGATTTCTTGGGCCCCAATGGTCTGCAGACCAATGCGCAATGGCCTCCCCTCCTCCCCACAAACGTCTTTCAACACGTTCTCGCTGAAGGTCAAACCACCGGGAATGGAGAAGACTGTCCCATCTGGAACAGGGAAACGTCAAGTAGATTCTTTGTCAAATCTATTAGTAAACTTATCCGCCCTACAGGCATGAGAACATCTTGGTCTAAATGGGTATGGTTCAATAAAATTCCTCCAAAATCAGCAATGTTGGTGTGGAAATTGTTAAATGGCGCAATCCCTGCGGAGAATAGTGTTAAGAGGAAAGTTGTGCACTTAGCCTCTTGTTGTAACTGTTGCAGAGAGGACACCGCCCACCGGGAAGAATCGTTGGACCACCTATTCTCAGCTAGAGATCTGGTCAAAACGTTGTGGTCCCACTTCTCCTCCCTCCTTTCTATTTCCTTCCTTCCAAATAAATCTACCACAGGCTGTGAGTCTCAATGGTGGGCTATGACATCTGAAAATTCTTACATCCGGATACTCCAAGGTCTAACTCATACCCTCATCTTTTGGAAAATTTGGTCCTCTAGAAACAACAACCGATTCGAGAACACCACAATCTCAGTGGTCCAATCTATACACAGGATTAGAGGTTGGTTCCCTCGCATTTCATCTTCCTTCCCATTGCCTCCTTTAGCCGAGACACAATCAGAGACTTACATCTCCGGTCAGTTTTAGAGAGCTCATCTTCTGTTTCCATAGTTAAATGAAAGAGACCCAAGGAAGGATGGTCTAAGCTAAATATCGATGGATCATTCAGAGGGAATCTGGGTCTATCCAGTAGTGGCAGAGTTTGTAGAGATGATAGAGGCAATCTCATCTTTGCGTTCACCAAAGGCTACGGTGTTGGATCAATTTTCCAAGCGGAGGCCAAAGTGGTGGTGGACGGCTTGAGCCTATGCTTGGCTCAAGGTTATGTTAGGGTGTTGGTGGAGAGTGACTCGGCTGTGGTGGTGGACCCATTGGAAAAGGCCTTTTATTGAAAAAGGCACTATGGAGACTTCAAGAACGTAGCCAATATCTCGATCATCCATATCCCTACGGAGGCCTACAGAGTAACGGATAGCTTAGCATGCCAAGGTATTGTTGAGTAGCAAGAGAGGGTCCTTACTGACCCATCTCTTCTTCCCAACCACACCAGAGGAGACCTAGTTCTGGATTGGTAGGAGCTGTTGGGATCAACCCAAATGCTTTTATCCTTTCTTAGTCTTTGCTTCCGAGGGTAATGATAGGTTGCCCTCTTCCCCTTTTTGTAGTAGAGGGCAGCCCAAAAGAAATTTGTAATGATAATGTACAATTCCCTCATCCAATGTACAGACTTTAAATATATACATGTGGAGAAATTTGTAATGATAATGTACAATTCCCTCATCCAATGTACAGACTTTAAGAACTTCCCATGAGGTTGAGTTGTATCCGCCCCACCATGATGTGTGTCGAACATCAATGCTGTGCATTTGATGGGTCCCATTAGATTATGGGATATCTCAAAAATCAGTCTTACACGGAACTCAAGCGGGCCATACTATCTAAAACCATGTAAAAACGAACATAAAACATATAAAAGGACTTGGTAGGGTCTACCTAAGCCTAGGATGCATATGAAACTTGGTCTAACCTCTCATCTAAGTGGGAAACACACAACAAATGGGCTGAATTTATGAACCACATCTCGTTAGGCTGAATAAATAATTATGAATGTTTCAATGGGGAGGTAAACCCTCTCAACTGTTGGGTGGTGTGGCCCACCCAAGTCAATGTAATTATCTGGCGGTCCCGCATGGACGACTAGTGGGCGGCTCGATGGGAAAACCTCCCGCCAGCGTTCATGGTATTTTTTACTCCATTTAAACGTTATACGGTAGAACGAACGCTTGATAAGTGAGCCTCACTTAGAATTCACCGAACGCTGGATCAATCGACAACTCCACGTGTAACGTTGCACGTCAATTGTATGCATGTGATAATCTAATCATGGCTTTGTTTCCATCACACATATATTATATCCAAGTCCAAGGGCAAATTAGTCATTTCATCTTTCAATACTAAGTTCGGGCTGCACGACCGTACTCAACGCTGGGTACCTCGCACACCAATAGCCGCGTGAATGCAACTGTCAGGAAATCCACCCCGTTCATCAGGTACGCTACCTCATATTCACTTTAGCAGCCAAAAGTCATAACCATCCAGAACTCAGGTAGGACGCCCCACCGTAGGAAGAAGTTAGGCTCGGACGCCCACCATTAGTTTAATGCAAACCTACCGTGGATTTTATAATACCATCTAATCCATTCATCTGATGTTCTATCTGGATGAAAGAATTACCCAAAAATGGCAGGATTCCAAAACTAAGTTGGGCCATACCAACTGAATGTTGATTCAGTCTGATGTTTCGGATTAAACTAAAAGAGCGGTTGATGCACCCGATGGACGGCGTGGATTTCATGAACCACTAGGTCGTCTTACCCACGTTAAAGAAAATGACCCTGGCAAGTACCTACGCCAGGTACCCAGGTACGCAAGCGACGGGCGGCAACCAGCTGAACCGTTAAAGGCAGTATGGACAAGTCAAGGTAGCGCGATCTGGTGCCCCGTGGTAGCATGAATGGTGCCCAGAATAAAATACACTTCTGTTCTCTGCAATCTCTATTCATTTCATGTTATTTTGATTTTTCCACCTTCCTGTTGCCTTCTTGTTTGTGTACTTTTATACGTAGACGTGGCAACGTAGGACTCGGTATGAGGGTGACATGGCACGATCAACACCTTCCACATGTTGACATGTGGTAGCATGTGCCACTCTCTATGCTTTCGCCCATCGGGTAGATGCGGGGTAGCTAGAAACAGATCAGCGGTGGTCCTCTTTAGTTTCGCCCATGGGTATGGCATGGCCTCCAACACGAGGGCTGAAAGCAGAGTGATTCTGGATGGGATCACCCCCGGCGCAAGGCTCGGTTTTACAAACATGGAGGTGGCGAGTGACTCCAAGTCAGTGGTGGCTGCCCCTCGAATGAAGCGTTGCTTTCCTGGTCAATGTGGTACTGGATATACAGGATCGCAGCTATCGTCCTTAACATCCATGTGCACTTTGCCCATACCCTTAAAGAGGCGAACTTCCCTGTTTATGAACTGGCCCGTTTGGGGAGCGCCTGCTACTTCTCGGCCCTGGAAGACCTTCCTCCAAGGATTTGTGGGCTCCTATTCATAGACAGAACGGAGCTGGGCAGCCTGCGTAAAGGCTGATAGTTACTGCCTTTTCCATTCCTTTCTGCATTTTTTTATTTTTATTTACTTTACTTTTCCTTTTCTGGCCCTTGGCGCTCCAGTAATGGGGCCCATTGTAGGTCCTTATGATAGGCTCATCAGGGTCCTTTTCTCCCTTAGTTAGCCGGAATATCCAGGCTGATTGTATAGTTTTTTCTACTGATGAAATGAAATGCTTTGTTTCGCGAATGCACATTTCATCCGCTACCATGTGAACATCATGCAAATTAACAAATATTGACCATTTGATTCGTGGCCTTTAATACAGACGGTCAATATTGTTTACATAGAAAATAAGTCTAACCGTCTATTTCTTAGAGCAGTTTATAATGGCTTAACGCATTGCATGGATTTGGGTTTCAACATGGTCGAGGAGGAATCGGACTCCAAGATCCTAACGGCTCTTCAGAGCCGAGTTATTAGTTGCTGAGAATTGATAGGATGAGGGCCGTAGGGACGTTCAAGTTTGTCCATGTCCTAAGGGAGGGGAATGGCCCAGTAGATGGGATGGCCCGTATGAGGTCGGAGCTCCAATTATCTTTCCTTGCCTGACTTGTTGCTAAGTTCCCCCCAGAGATCAGGGGTCCTATTTTCCTTGATCATGTGGGAGCCATTAGGCTTGCTCCAATCTTTTGGCCCGGCCCAAGTGCCAAGCTTTCTTTTCTGCTTTTTACGATAGGTCGCCTGGTTTTGGCCCAAAAGAATTGTAAAGGTTTTGCATGATATAACATACGCGCTTAATAAAATAAAAAATAATAAAAATAATATAAAAAAAAATATTTTGAAAAAAAAAAAAAAAACCGTCTATTTCTTTGGACCCTCCGTGGATTGCATATATTTATGAAGAATTACTTTCGTTACGTAACTGTAACAATCCCACATTGGCTTATATATGAAACATAAGGCTATAGAAAAATAAGGCTAAGATGGATTGAATCCCATCCATGCGATTTTTGCATGATTTCCTTAGGTGACCACCTCCTGTTAGATGCTCTGGCCCAAAGGGCATTCCTGTCTATTCGATCATGTGGTTCGGTGTATAAAACAAATGAATGGCGAAAACATGCACAGCTAGTGCGATAAATGGATGACTAAATGATGTAGAGCGGGTCGCGGACAATTTCATGGCCAAGATGGATCAGAAAAGGCACGGTCGGCGATAGAAGTGATCCGGACCATCGGACCTTAGATCGGGCGTATCTCACAATCCGGAATGAGTTATCCGACGTAAAATATATGATTTTGGGGTAGAACGAGCTACTTTAGCCAACCAACCCACTACGCCGGGTTGCGCAGCCCGGATTTGCGAGAAACCCCCTGATCGACGGTCGTTTCCTCGTTTTAATTTTGTTTTTACTATAAATAGTAAGTTTTAGTTTGAGTATAACTTTTCATCCGTTGGGCTTTAGGAGTTGTGTCCAACATGAAAAGTTCTTAGGATAATTAGGAGAACGGTTTGGTGAAGGCAAATAAGACACTTACTATTTTTTGGCCGAAAACCTTGCGCACTAGTAAACATCATGACCGTCTATAAATAGTAAATTTACTATTTATAGTAAGTTGCGAATTCTAGGAGTTTTAGTTGTAGTTTGAGTCTGATTTCTTTCTTATTGCTTGGTTCCCTTATTTAAAGGGTTGTGAACTCGATTTTGGGAATTCATCTATTAATTTCGAATTTATTAGAATTTATTTCTATCTTTCTGCTTTCTTTCCTCGTGGATTCGAGAAGTCTCTGTGAGGAGTCCAGAGAAGCTCCGTGGATTCGGAGTAGTTATCCTTGAGGAAGACGGTGATCGACCTCATCACGTTCATCCCTGCGTCACTAAAACAAGTACAGCTTATGCAAATGGCCCGAGTTCAGTATAGACTGTTGGCCTCTTCTTTTTTTTTCTTTTTAACCGGTCACTTTTATTGTACACATGTGGTCCACTTAATGAACGGACCAATATGGCTAGGATATGTTAAAGGTGGGCCAAATGATGAATGGCTCTGATAGATTCTGTTGCTTTATGAATTAGATACAATTATAATAAGTCTAGCTTTTATCGTAAAGGGTATTTGGCCATATAATATTTCTTTCGTTGACTTTTTAACTAAGTGTATAAAAGAAGTATTAAATTTTGTTCAAAGTATAACTGTAATTGGATGAATCATAGAGATGGATAACCATAATTATACTACAAATATATGTTTGACGGTGATTTTTTCATTTGCTTTTCGACCCTGTACCTTTCATGGTGGGTCCACCAGATAAACAATCCCGATTGTTGAGCTAGGTACCATTTGGAAGAAGATTTCCTTCAAGTAAGGATGGGATTGTAGATAAGGATGTCAAGAGCTTGGCGGATAGGGGTTCTTTTTATTGTTGTTGGGTGGTCCTTTCTCTCTTTGCATAGAGTTTTGTTTTGTGGAAGCTAGAGGGATATGATAGGCGTGATTCCTTTTTTGGGGGTACTCCGAAGGGTTGTTATTGTCTGTTCGAATTAATAAATTAGTTATGTGTGCTCCTAGCTTTTTCAAAAATAAATATATAAATAAATAAATTCTAGTTCACTTATCATACAATTATGTGTAAGGTGGAGAAGAAACTAATCATTATTAGAGTTTTAATCTATCGAAGATTCAAGGTGGATCCACATTTCACTAACCTAGCTAAACCATTGATTTGGCAGGACTCATCATGTCTAGGTGTGATTGACATCTCCCAGTGGGAGACATCTTCTTCTTCTTCTTCTTCTTCTTCTTCTTCTTCTCTCTCTCTCTCTCTCTCTCTCTCTCTCTCTCTCTCTCTCTCTCTCTCTCTCTCTCTCTCTCTCTCATTCGTGGAGTCTAGTGTTTTCTTAAGACTTTTAGGAGGCTCTCTCATATAGTATACGTAAGGAGATTCACTATGTAGAGAAAGGTATTCTATTATTTTCATCTTTTGGGATATTTCTTACTGTAGTATTCATTGTATGGGTGGGAGAGAGGTAAGTATTTTATTTTTATTTTTCTTATTTTTAATGAAGAAGAAATCACTATTGTTGAGCCATGTAAATTTCTATACCTTTCGTCTCTTGTTTTGATTTAATCCTTTTAACTTTTTATTTGGTCATTTTCTTTTGTGTTTTTGTCTCACTTATATTGATCATGTGCGGGATTTTTTCCACAAAATTTGGTATTAAAGCTAAAAGTTGAGAAGCCTTTAGCACCATATCAATGTTTCTATCATATTCATGGTACCGAAGTTTGATGGATTCAATTATATGTTGTGGAAACTAAATATGAACATGGTATTAGTAAAGGAAGGATGTGTAATTGTGATTAATGGAAAAGAAAAGAACCTATAGAGATGAAAGATAAGGTATTTGAAGAGAAAAATTAATTAACTATAGCAGATCTTCTTCATGCACTAGATAATTTGATTTTATTCAACGTATCCAATCAAACAACTACAAAAGGTTTGTGGGACATTTTGAAACTCATATAAATAAAAATCAATGTCACATAAGATATTTTTTCGATGGCAACTATACAACTTGAAGACGAATAAAAAGTCCTTTTTACGAGATCACCTTAATGGGTTTAATACCTTGATTAGCAGAATGGCTGCAGTCGATGTAAAGATTGATGATGAAGAAAATGTTGCACTTCTGTTTTGTTCAATGCCAGATTCATGAGATGGTTAGATAATGAATCTTAACAATGGTCTAGATCTCAATGTGGAGTTAGTCGTGTCCACATTACTTAGTAAAGAGTCCCATAAAATAAATAAATAAATAAATAATACAAGGGGAATCTATCGTTAATGCTATGATGGTTAGAGGAAAGCCTACTGAGAATTGTACCGGTGTGAGAGATTAGATGATATCCAAATTAAAAGGACATTTGCATAAAAATTTTAAACTCAAGAAAGCAAATCAGAAAAATTATAAACCTGATTCATATGATCAAGCATTAAATTTAAAGCATTTCCAAGTAAATCTAATTGAGAAAGACAATTCATCCGAGGACGGGAAGTATTGTTAGTAGTGATTTCACGAGAGATTCTAAGACATCAATGGATCTTAGATTCGAGCACTCCTCCTCATATGACTCCACCTTAGAGATTATTTCTATAAATATTAATTATGGGATGATATCATAATTTATATGTGATGATAGCACGCGTAAAATTATGGGGATTATAAATATTAGAATAACTATGTTTGATAGTAGCACACGTGTAGTTAATTTATGGTGTGCGGCACATTCCGAACCTATAGAAGAGTTTCCTATCATTGAGAAAGTTCAATGAAGCTGGTTATAATTTTTTAGTAAAAATAGTCGATTAAAATTTGTTAAATCGGTGATGGTGGTGGCAAAAGGAGAGCTAATGGTTGATTTATATCATTTGATCAGAGATACCATGGTTGGCGATACTATATTTGTCAATACTGTGACAAATGTTATTACCATCCGACATAGACGGTTGGGCCATATAAGCAAGTAATGATTAAAAGTACTTAATCAAAATTTATTTCTTATTTTAAATTTCATTAATTTAGATTTTTGTGAAGATAGTTTATTTGGAAAGCTCCATAGAGTTCACTTTCTCTAATTTACTAATAAAAGTAATGATGTTGTAAATTTAACTCATTCTTATACTTTGGATGGTCCATTTGAATCCTTGAAAGGCTCGAAGTAATTTTTTTCCTTTATTGATGATTTCTTTAGGAAAGTAATGCTTTTATTTATTTTATTATGTTTAAAGTATTAATTGAAAATTAGAATGAAAAAAGACATTAAGTATATGAGAACTGATAATGAAGTAGCATACACCTCAAAAGAATTTAAGAATTTTTATAGCGAGTATGGAATTGAGAGACACCATACAGTCCCCAGTACTCCACAGCAGAACAAAGTTACAAAATGTATGTACCGTACGCTTATGGATCACGTTAGGAGCGTAATAAGTTCTGTTAGGCTCTAGTAGTATTTTAGGTGGAAGCTGTTAATATGACTTGTTACTTGGTAAATCATTCTCCTACTATTGTATTAAATCGAAAAATTATTGAAGAAGTATAGTCCGAAAAAATATTAATTATTCGTTCATTTGTAGTTTTAGTAGAGACACTTGTTTATGAATTTTCAAAGAGCACACGATTAAGTTGCATGTGATGTCTAGAATGTGTATTTTTTTTTATTTATAGCTTTGCAAATGGAATAAATGGGTACAGATTGTGGGACCCTGCTGCCTATAAGAAAGCAGATTTAGGGTCTACTATGAGGTTTATTTGCCATCTAACCTCTTCATAATGTCACACAGACCTGGATGAAGGGAAAATACAAATATCTGTTAAAATGATATGAAAAATAGATAGATGGTGTGGATCTGATACAGATATCATGATAGGGCCCACAAAAGTTCCACATGTCAACACTTCTAGTTTTCTTCTCTTGACTTGAGAATGTGATGCACCACAAGAGTGGATTAGGTGAGACCCTGGCCTCACCAAGATGGTGCAGCCCTTACTGTGGTGGCCACCTTGATGTGTGTATTCCATATCCCACCCATCTATCCCTTTTTTCCAAATCATTGTAGGGCATGTTTGCTAAAAATGAAGCAAATCGAATTAGCAGGTGGACCATACCAAAATAGTGGTGATTGACTATTAATGAGCTAAAAAAAGATTTGGATCAAGCTGATATTTGTTTTTTTTTTCCTTCATCTAGGCCTACATGAACTTATGAACAAATTGGATGGCAAATAAAATCTATGAAAACATTAATTTACACCCTAAAAAGCTTTTAATAGTAAGGTGTTCAATCACCACTGTTTTCTTGAGTATAGTCTACCTGATAATTGGATCTTCTTAATTTTTAAAGTCGTGCTCTAAAATGATATGAAAAACAGATGGACAGAGTTGTTGCAGGATACACATATCAAGGTGAGCCTCCACAATAAGGTGCTGTAAAGTCTTGGGTGAGGCACGGCCTCACCTAATCCGCTCTCGTGCACCACAAGCTATCAGAATCCTTGACGTGTGAAATTTACGTGGCCCCCGTAATGATGTATTTCTTAGATCTATACTGTATAGCTAAATTTTCATATTAATCTAGGATATGAGCCCAAAAACAATGCAGACCCAGAGGTAAAGTAGACCACACCACTGAGAATAGCAGGAATTGATGCCACTGTTGAAAACTTTTTGAGGCGATTGAAAGCTATCATCTATATGATATTTTATTTTAATCTCATCAAGGTATGTGTGATCTCATGAACAGGTCTCATGGAAAATAAGTCTCGAGGTTGGCCCAATAAAGTTTCAATGGTAGTTTTTTCAATTCTCACTGCTTCCTGTGATGTGTTCCACTTAACATTTGGAGATGACTCATTTTTGAGGCTATGCTCTATAATGATCTGTAAAATTGATCATGGACGGTGTGGATCTTAAACAAAAATCATTGCAGGCTCTGAGAAATTACACACGTTAAAACTCTGTGTGTAGCATGCAACCGATTCAAGAGAGAAATCCCGCGTATCTTGTTAGACGTGGACCAATGAGAAGGGACGGCATTAGAATTTCGCACTGAATTATATAATACAGGTAGCTTTTCATTGTTTTCTATGTTCTGGGGCCCATTGTGACTTGTGTATAAATCCAACCACGCATCAGGTGCATCCCAATGATGGGACGCCTAAGAAATCAGCCCAATCCGATGATCATATGGGACCCACAGACTAAATTTGTTAGCATTTAGGTATTTTCATTGTTTTTCATGTTGTGGCCCACTTGATGGAGGGATCAGCCTCTTTTGGGGCATCCCATTTCATGATGGGGCACACCTGTTGGACGATTTCAGATGTCATGCACACGTGTGTAAAAGAAATAAAAAAAAAAAAAAAAACCTTGGTAATTCCGCATGTAGGGGAGCCCTGCACATACGCACGCAGTCACACAATGGCAACATTAAAACTCGTGTAAAAGATCCAAACTCTCCATCAGGTGGGCTGCACCTTTCAGTCTTTTCACTTTAAAATAGGCCATTCCGCAAAAAAAGTGGGCCACAGCGTATAAAATATTGAATGGGCGGAAATAAAATTGCCTTAACCATCAGCTTACTTTGTACACTGTAGCCTACGTAAGGAGCAAAATCAATTTAATCACAGAGAAGGAGATAAACCAAAAACCAACATCATGGAAAATTCAGGTGGCCCACGCCACGTGAATTTAATCAATGGCATGGATCATATGATCTTGTGAACACATCCACGATAGTTCATCATGCTCGATCATCTAACACTAGTTTCATGTTCCTTCCTCACAGTACACGTGCCAGACATATCTACTGATTGGGACTGCTGTCCTGATGGGCCATCGCGTCCAAATGCTATATCCAAAAATGCAAAGACACTACGTTATGATCACTATGCCAAAACAACGAAAAAAGGACGGTTGAAAACCGTCTTAAAAGGCCAAAAAAGACGGTCCTGGACCGTCGCAGCGGCTGTCAAATTATGACGTCATATTTTTTAAAGGACAGCCATAAACCATCTCTAAAGAAGGACGGTCCTGACCGTCTCTAAAGAAAGACGGTCATAAACCGTTTATAATGATATGTAATTAGTGGGCTTAGATGAAGCTAGAAAGGACGGTTTATGACTGTCTGTAAAAAGGACGGTCCTAAACTGTCCGTAAAAAGGACGGCCCATGACCATCAATAAAAAGGACGGTTATAGACCATCTCGTATGACCTGCAAAAAGACGTTCATAGACTCTTATTAGTCTGAAAAGGACGGTCATGAACCGTCTTTTAAAAAGACGGTCTTCAACCGTCTCGTATTTCTATATACACGTTTATATCATATTCTTCCTAATATACACCTATTATATACACCTGTTACAACATCATATTCTTCCTGATATACACCTGTTATATAGTATATTTCATTATATTCACATTTACATCCATCTAAACCCAAACTACATAAATCCATCCAAACATAAACTACATCCATCCAAATACAAACAATCTTATCTATATTACATTCATTCATGCATAAATACGCTCACACCAATCCCGTAAAACTCCAAATCCATCCAAATATAAACTACATCCATCCAAACACAAACAATCTTATCTATATTATATTCATTCACGCATAAATACGCTCACACCAACCCTGCAAAACTTCAAATCATGAGCTAAAATACCAAACAGTTTCTCATCCAACAAAATCCACAACTAAATCATAATATTCATACTCTATAGAGACTCCCATGGTAAAGAATTACCTATAGAATATGATGTGATGAGGCTTCTGTTCCATTGCATGCCTGAATGCAATCAGTTGTTCTCTGCCATATACCATATATATTCTTTAAACACTGAATTCAAACACTTACACCAAAGATCATACAAAAACAGAGGAGAAAAATACTTATGGGATCATCCCTTTGTTTATAGAACCTCTCTGAGGATCCTGCACAACTTGAAAAAGATCTTTTATCAGCTCTTGCCGATGTGTTAAGGTTAAGGTTAAGGTTATATGTTATACTATATAGGTTTAGGTTTATGTTTAGGTTAAGGTTTACGTTTAGGTTATAGGTTATAGTATATAGGTTATAGCTTTAGGGAATTGAGAATAGGTTAAGGTTTAGGTTTAAGAAATCGGATTTAGGTTCGGGATGGGGTTTAGGTTTGGGTTTTCAAGTTTAGGTTAGGGAATTGAGATTAGGATTATGTGTAGGTATTGATTTAAGGATTTGAGAATACATTTCGGTTTTAGGTTTAAGTTTAGGTTTTAGGCTTCGGTTTAGGTTATAGGTTTACGTTATAAGTGCAGGTTATAGGTTTAAGTTTAGGTTAGGTTAAGGTTTAGGGAATTGAGAATAGGTTAAGGTTTAGGTTTAGAAAATCGGGTTCGGGTTCGAGATCGAGTTTAGGTTTGGGTTTTCAAGTTTAGGTTCAGGTTTAGGTTAGGGAGTAGAGATTAGGATTAGGTGTAGGTCTAGGTTTAGGGATTTAAGAATACATTAAAGTTTTAGGTTTAGGAAATCGGGTTCGGGTTCGGGATCGGGTTTTAGGTTTGGGTTTTCAAGTTTAGGTTTAGGTTTAGGTTAGGGAGTTAAGATTAGGATTAGGTGTAGGTTTAGGTTTAGAGATTTGAGAATACATTTAGGTTTTAGGTCATAAGTTTTGGTTTAGGTTAAGGTTATAAGTTTAGGTTATAAGATATAGGTTTAGGGAATTGAGAATAGGTTAAGGTTTAGGCTTAGAAAATCAGGTTCAGGTTCGGGATCAGGTTTTGTTCTGGGTTTTCAAGTTTAGGTTTAAGTTTAGGTTAGGGAGTTGAGATTAGGATTAGGTGTAGGTTTAGGTTTAGGGAGTTGAGAATACATTTAGGTTTTAAGTTTAGGTTTAGGTTTTAGGTTATAGGTTAAGGTTTAGGTTTTAGGTTTAGGTTAAGGTTAGGTTATAGGTTCTAGGTTAAGGTTTTAGGTCATAGGTTATGGTTTAGGTTAAGTTTAAAGGTTTAGGTTTAGGTTTAGGTTTAGGTTGTAAGATATAGGTTTAGGGAATTGAGAATAGGTTAAGATTTAGGTTTAGGAAGTCGGGTTTGGGTTCAAGATCGGGTTTATGTATGGGTTTTCAAGTTTAGGTTTAAGTTTAGGTTAGGGTGTTGAAATTAGGATTAGGTGTAGGTTTAGGTTTAAGGATTTGAGAATACATTTAGGTTTTAGGTTTAGGTTTAGGTTATAGGTTATGGTCAAGGTTTAGGTTTAGGTTTCAGTTATAAGCTATAGGTTTAGGGAATTGAGAATAGGTTAAGGTTTAGGTTTAGGAAATCGGGTTCGGGTTCGGATTTAGGTTTGGGTTTTCAAGATTAGGTTTAGGTTTAGGTTAGGGAGTTGAGATTAGGATTAGGTGTAGGTTTAGGTTTAGAGATTTGAGAATACATTTAGGTTTTAGGTCATAGGTTTTGTTTTAGGTTAAGGTTATAGGTTTAGGTTATAAGATATAGGTTTAGGGAATTGAGAATAAGTTAAGGTTTAGGCTTAGAAAATCAGGTTCAGGTTCGGGATCAGGTTTTGTTCTGGGTTTTCAAGTTTAGGTTTAAGTTTAGGTTAGGGAGTTGAGATTAGGATTAGGTGTAGGTTTAGGTTTAGGGAGTTGAGAATACATTTAGGTTTTAGGTTTAGGTTTAGGTTAAGGTTAGGTTATAGGTTCTAGGTTAAGGTTTTAGGTCATAGGTTATGGTTTAGGTTAAGTTTATAGGTTTAGGTTTAAGTTTAGGTTTAGGTTAAGGTTTACGTTTAGGTTATAAGATATAGGTTTAGGGAATTGAGAATAGGTTAAGGTTTAGGTTTAGGAAGTCGGGTTTGGGTTCAGGATCGGGTTTATGTATGAGTTTTCAAGTTTAGGTTTAGGTTTAGGTTAGGGTGTTGAAATTAGGATTAGGTGTAGGTTTATGTTTGAGGATTTGAGAACACATTTAGATTTTAGGTTTAAGTTTAGGTTATAGGTTATGGTCAAGGTTTAGGCTTAGGTTTCAGTTATAAGCTATAGGTTTAGGGAATTGAGAATAGGTTAAGGTTTAGGTTTAGAAAATCGGGTTCGGGTTTAGGTTTGGGTTTTCAAGTTTAGGTTTAGGTTTAGGTCAAGGAGTTGAGATTAGGATTAGGTGTAGGTTTAGGTTTAGGGATTTGAGAATACATTTAGGTTTTTAGTTATAGGTTATAGGTTAAGGTTTAGGTTTAGGTTTAGGTTTCGGTTATAAGCTATAGGTTTAGGAAATTGAGAATAGGTTAAGGTTTAGGCTTAGGAAATCGGGTTCGGGTTCGGGATCGGCTTTAGGTTTGGGTTTTCAAGTTTAGGTTTAGGTTTAGGTTAGGGAGTTGAGATTAGGATTAGGTATAGGTATTGGTTTACGGATTTGAGAATACATTTAAGTTTTAGGTCAGAGGTTTAGGTTTAGGAAATTGGGTTCGGGTTCGGGTTTTAGTTTTGGGTTTTCAAGTTTAGGTTTAGGTTTAGGTTAGGGAGTTGACATTAGGATTAGGTGTAGGTTTAGGTTTAGATATTTGAGAATACATTTAGGTTTTAGGTCATAGGTTTTGGTTTAGGTTAAGGTTATAGGTTTAGGTTAAGGTTACAAGCTATAGGTTTAGGGAACTGAGAATAGGTTAAGGTTTAGGTTTAGAAAATCGGGTTCAGGTTTGGGATCGGGTTTAGTTTTGGGTTTTCAAGTTTAGGTTTAGGTTATGGAGTGGAGATTAGGATTAGGTGTAGGTTTAGGTTCAGGGAGTTGAGTATACATTTAGGTTTTTGGTTTAGGTTTAGGTTATAGGTTAATGTTTAGGTTTAGGTTAAAGTTAGGTTATAGGTTATAGGTTAACGTTTTAGGTCATAGGTTTTGGTTTAGGTTAAGTTTATAGGTTTAGGTTTAGGTTAACAATTAGATTTAGGTTATAAGCTATAGGTTTAGGGAATTGAGAATAGGTTAAGGTTTAGGTTTAGGAAATCGGGTTCAGGTTCGGGATCAGGTTTAGGTTTGGGTTATCAAGTTTAGGTTTAGGTTTAGGTTAGGGAGTTGAGATTAAGATTAGGTGTAGGTTTAGGTTTAGGGATTTGAGAATACATTTAGGTTTTAAGTTTAGGTTTAGGTTATAGGTTTAGGCTTAGGTTTCGGTTATAAGCTATAGGTTTAGGGAATTAAGAATAGGTTAAGGTTTAGGTTTAGGAAATCGGGTTCAGGTTCGGGATCGGGTTTAGGTTTTAGTTTTCAAGTTTAGGTTTAGGTTTAGGTTAGGGACTTGAGATTAGGATTAGGTGTTGGTTTAGGTTTAGGGATTTGAAAATACATTTAGGTTTTAGGATTAGGTTTAGGTTTTAGGTTATAGGTTAAGGTTTAGGTTTTAGGTTTAGGTTTAGGTTATGTTATAAGTTCAGGTTAAGGTTTTAGGTCATAGGTTATGGTTTAGGTTAAGTTTATAGGTTTAGGTTAAGGTTTAGTTTTAGGTTATAAGATATAGGTTTAGGGAATTGAGAATAGGTTAAGGTTTAGGTTTAGAAAGTCGGGTTTGGGTTCAAGATCGGGTTTAGATTTGGATTTTCAAGTTTAGGTTTAGGTTTAGGTTAGTGAGTTGAGATTAGGATTAGGTGTTGGTTTAGGTTTAAGGATTTGAGAATACATTTATGTTTTAGGTTTAGGTTTAGATTATAGGTTAAGGTCAAGGTTTAGGTTTAGGTTTCAGTTATAAGCTATAGGTTTAGGGAATTGAGAATAGGTTAAGGTTTAGGTTTAGGAAATCGGGATCGGGTTTAGGTTTGGGTTTTCAAGTTTAGGTTTAGGTTTAGGTCAAGGAGTTGAGATTAGGATTAGGTGTAGGTTTAGGTTTAGGGATTTGAGAATACATTTAGGTTTTAAGTTTAGTTTTACGTTATAGGTTAAGGTTTACGTTTAGGTTTAGGTTTCGGTTATAAGCTATAGGTTTAAGGAATTGAGAATAGGTTAAGGTTTAGGTTTTGGAAATCGGGTTCGGGTTCGGGATCGGGTTTAGGTTTGGTTTTTCAAGTTTAGGTTTAGGTTTAGGTTAGGGAGTTGAGATTAGGATTAGGTATAGGCTTTGGTTTAGGGATTTGAGAATACATTTAAGTTTTAGGTCAGAGGTTTAGGTTTAGGAAATCGGGTTCGGGATCAAGTTTTAGTTTTGGGTTTTCAATTTTAGGTTTAGGTTTTGGTTAGGGAGTTGAGATTAGGATTAGGTGTAGGTTTAGGTTTAGGGATTTGAGAATACATTTCAGTTTTAGGTCATAGGTTTAGGTTTAGGTTAGGTTATAGGTTTATGTTTAGGGAGTTAAGAATACATTTAGGTTTTAGGTTTTAGGTTTAGGTTTAGGTTTTAGGTTATGGGTTAAGGTTTAGGTTTTATGTTTAGGTTAAGGTTAGGTTATAAGTTATAGGTTAAAGTTTTAGGTCATAAGTTTTGGTTTAGGTTAAGTTTATAGGTTTAGGTTTAGGTTTAGGTTAAGGTTTAGGTTTAGGTTATAAGCTATAGGTTTAGAGAATTGAAAATAGGTCAAGGTTTAAGTTTAGGAAACCGGGTTCGGGTTCGGGCTAGGGTTTAGGTTTGCGTTTTCAAGTTTAGGTTTAGGTTTAGGTTAGGGAGTTGCGATTAGGATTAGGTGTAGGTTTAGGTTTACAGATTTGATAATACACGTAGGTTTTATGTCATAGGTTTTGGTTTAGGTTAAGGTTATAGGTTTAGGTTAAGGTTTAGGTTTAGGTTTAGGTTTAGGTTATAAGCTATAGGTTTAGGGAATTGAGAATAGGTTAAGGTTTAGGTTTAGAAAATCGGGTTGGCATTCGGGATCGGGTTTAAGTTTGGGTTTTCAAGTTTAGGTTTAGGTTTAGGTTAGGGAGTTGAGATTAGGATTAGGTGTAGGTTTAGGTTTAGGGATTTGAGAATAGGTTTTAGGTTTAGGTTTAGGTTTAGGTTTAGGTTATAGGTTATAGGTTAAGGTTTAGATTTTATGTTTAGGTTAAGGTTAGGTTATAGGTTATAGGTTATAGGTTAAGGTTTTAGGTCATAGGTTTTGGTTTAGGTTTAGTTTATAGGTTTAGGTTTAGGTTTAGGTTAAGATTTAGGTTTAGGTTATTAGCTATAGGTTTAGGGAATTGAAAATAGGTTAAGATTTAGGTTTAGAAAATCGGGTTCGAGTTCGGGATCGGGTTTAGGTTTGGGTTTTCAAGTTTAGGTTTAGGTTTAGGTTAGGGAGTTGAGATTAGGATTAAGTGTAGGTTTAGGTTTAAGGATTTGAGAATACATTTAGGTTTTAGGTCATAGGTTTAGGTTTTAAGCTTAGGTTTAGTTTTAGGTTATAAGTGTGGGTTTTAGGTTTTTGTTTAAGGAGTTGAGAATACATTTAGGTTTTAGGTTTAGGTTTAGGTTTTAGGTTATGGGTTAAGGTTTAGGTTTTATGTTTAGGTTAATGTTAGGTTATAGGATTAAGTGTAGGTTTAGGTTTAAGGATTTGAGAATACATTTAGGTTTTAGGTCATAGGTTTAGGTTTTAAGCTTAGGTTTAGTTTTAGGTTATAAGTGTGGGTTTTGGGTTTATGTTTAAGGAGTTGAGAATACATTTAGGTTTTAGGTTTAGGTTTAGGTTTTAGGTTATGGGTTAAGGTTTAGGTTTTATGTTTAGGTTAATGTTAGGTTATAGGTTATAGGTTAAGGTTTTAGGTCATTAGTTTTGGTTTAGGTTAAGTTTATAGGTTTAGGTTTAGGTTTAGGTTAAGGTTTAGGTTTAGGTTTTAAGCTATAAGTTTAGGGAATTGAAAATAGGTGAAGGTTTAGATTTAGGAAGTCGGGTTCGGGTTCCAGATTGGGTATAGGTTTGAGTTTTCAAGTTTAGGTTTAAGTTTAGGTGAGGGAGTTGAGATTGCGATTAGGTGTATGTTTAGGTTTAGAGATTTAAGAATACATTTAGGTTTTAGGTCATAGGTTTTGGTTTAGGTTAAAGTTATAGGTTTAGGTTAAGGTTTAGGTTAAGGTTACAAGCTATAGGTTTAGGGAACTGAGAATAGGTTAAGGTTTAAGTTTAGAAAATCGGTTTCAGGTTCAGGACCGGGTTTAGTTTTGGGTTTTCAAGTGTAGGTTTATGTTAGGGAGTTGAGATTAGGATTAGGTGTAGGTTTAGGATCAGGGAGTTGAGCATACATTTAGATTTTTGGTTTAGGTTTAGGTTTTAGGTTTTAGGTTAAGGTTTAGGTTTAGGTTAAAGTTATGTTATAGGTTATAGGTTAACGTTTTAGGTCATAGGTTTTGGTTTAGGTTAAGTTTATAGGTTTAGGTTTAGGTTAACTATTAGGTTTAGGTTATAGGCTATAGGTTTAGGGAATTGAGAATAGTTTAAGGTTTAGGTTTAGGAAATCGGGTTCAGGTTCGGGATCAGGTTTAGGTTTGGGTTTTCAAGTTTAGGTTTAGGTTTAGGTTAGGGAGTTGAGATTAGGATTAGGTGTAGGTTTAGGTTTAGGGATTTGAGAATACATTTAGGTTTTAAGTTTAGGTTTAGGTTATAGGTTTAGGCTTAGGTTTCGGTTATAAGCTATAGGTTTAGGAAATTGAGGATAGGTTAAGGTTTAGGTTTAGGAAATCGGGTTCGGGTTTGGGAACGGGTTTAGGTTTTGGTTTTCAAGTTTAGGTTTAGGTTTAGGTTAAGGAGTTGAGATTTGGATTAGGTGTAGGTTTAGGTTTAGGGATTTGAGAATACATTTAGGTTTTAAGTTTAGGTTTAGGTTATAGGTTTAGGCTTAGGTTTCGGTTATAAGCTATAGTTTAGGGAATTGAAAATAGGTTAAGGTATAAGTTTAGAAAATCGGGTTCGGGTTCGGGATCGGGTTTAGTTTTGGTTTTCAAGTTTAGGTTTAGGTTTAGGTCAGGGAGATGAAATTAGGATTAGGTGTAGGCTTAGGTTAAGAGATTTTAGAATACATTTAGGTTTTAGGTTTAGGTTTAGGTTATAGGTTAAGGTTTAGGTTTAAGTTTAAGTTTCAGTTATAAGTTATAGGTTTAGGAAATTGAGAATAGGTTAAGGTTTAGGTTTTGGAAATCGGGTTTGGGTTCAGGATCGAGTTTAAGTTTGGATTTTCAAGTTTAGGTTTAGGTTTAAATTAGGGAGTTGAGATTAGGATTAGGTGTAGGTTTACGTTTAGGGATTTGAGAATAGGTTTTAGGTTTAGGTTTAGGTTTTAGGTTATAGGTTAAGGTTAGGTTATAGGTTATAGGTTAAGGTTTTAGGTCATAGGTTTAGGTTTAGGTTTAGGTTTAGGTTCAGGTTATAAGCTATTGGTTTGGGTTTTCAAGTTTAGGTTTAGGTTTAAGTTAGGGAGTTGAGATTAGGATTAGGTGTAGGTTTAGGTTTATGGATTTGAGAATACATTTAGGTTTTATGTCATAGGTTTAAGTTTTAAGCTTAGGTTTAGGTTTAGGTTATAAGTGTAGGTTCTAGGTTTAGGTTTAGGTTAGGTTATAGGTTTATGTTTAGGGAGTTGAGAATACATTTAGGTTTTAAGTTTTAGGTTGTGGGTTAAGGTTTAGGTTTTATGTTTAGGTTAAGGTTTGGTTATAGGTTATAGGTTAAGGTTTTAGGTCATAAGTTTTGGTTTAGGTTAAGTTTATCGGTTTAGGTTTAGGTTTAGGTTAAGGTTTAGGTTCTAAGGTATAGGTTTAGCGAATTGAAAATAGGTTATGGTTTAAGTTTAGGAAATCGGATTCGGGTTTGGGATAGGGTTTAGGTTTGGGTTTTCAAGTTTAGGTTTAGGTTTAGGTTAGGGAGTTGAGATTAGGATTAGGTGTAGGTTTAGGTTTAGGAATTTGAGAATACATTTCAGTTTTAGGTCATAGGTTTAGGTTTAGGTTAGGTTATAGGTTTATATTTAGGGAGTTGAGAATACATTTAGGTTTTAGGTTTAGGTTTAGGTTTTAGGTTATGGGTTAAGGTTTACGTTTTATGTTTAGGTTAAGGTTAGGTTATAAGTTATAGGTTAAAGTTTTAGGTCATAAGTTTTGGTTTAGGTTAAGTTTACAGGTTTAGGTTTAGGTTTAGGTTATAAGCTATAGGTTTAGGGAATTGAAAATAGGTCAAGGTTTAAGTTTAGGAAACCGGGTTCGGGTTCGAGATCGGGTTTAGGTTTGCATTTTCAAGTTTAAGTTTAGGTTTAGGTTAGGGAGTTGAGATTAGGATTAGGTGTAGGTTTAGGTTTAGAGATTTGAGAATACATTTAGGTTTTAGGTCATAGGTTTTGGTTTAGGTTAAGGTTATAGGTTTAGGTTAAGGTTTAGGTTTAGGTTTAGGTTATAAGCTATAGGTTTAGGGAATTGAGAATAGGTTAAGATTTAGGTTTAGAAAATCGAGTTCGCATTCGGGATCGGGTTTAGGTTTGGGTTTACAAGTTTAGGTTTAAGTTTAGGTTAGGGAGTTGAGATTAGGATTAGATATAGGTTTAGGTTTAGGGATTTAAGAATAGGTTTTAGGCTTAGGTTTAGGTTTAGGTTTAGGTTATAGGTTATAGGTTAAAGTTTAGGTTTTATGTTTAGGTTAAGGTTAGGTTATAGGTTATAGGTTATAGGTTAAGGTTTTAGGTCATAGGTTTTGGTTTAGGTTAAGTTTATAGGTTTAGGTTTAGGTTATTAGCTATAGGTTTAGAGAATTGAAAATAGGTTAAGATTTAGGTTTAGGAAATCGGGTTCGGGTTCCGGATCGGGTTTAGGTTTGGGTTTTCAAGTTTAGGTTTAGGTTTAGGTTTAGGTTAGGGAGTTGAGATTAGGATTAAGTGTCGGTTTAGGTTTAGGGATTTGAGAATACATTTAGGTTTTAGGTCATAGGTTTAGGTTTTAAGCTTAGGTTTAGGTTTAGGTTATAATTGTGGGTTTTAGGTTTATGTTTAAGGAGTTGAGAATACATTTAGGTTTTAGGTTTAGGTTTAGGTTTTTGGTTATGGGTTATGGTTTAGGTTTTATGTTTAGGTAAATGTTAGGTTATATGTTATAGGTTAAGGTTTTAGGTCATAATTTTTGGTTTAGGTTAAGTTTGTACGTTTAGGTTTAGTTTTAGGTTAAGGTTTAGGTTTAGATTTTAAGCTATAAGTTTAGGGAATTGAAAATAAGTGAAGGTTTAGGTTTAAGAAATCGGGTTCGGGTTCGAGATCGGGTTTAGGTTTGAGTTTTCAAGTTTAGGTTTAGGTTTAGGTTAGGGAGTTGAGATTTGAATTAGGTGTATGTTTAGGTTTAGAGATTTAAGTATACATTTAGGTTTTAGGTCATAGGTTTAAGTTTTAAGCTTAGGTTTAGGTTTAGGTTATAAGTGTAGGTTCTAGGTTTAGGTTTAGGTTAGGTTATAGGTTTATGTTTAGGGAGTTGAGAATACATTTAGGTTTTAGGTTTAGGTTTAGGTTTAGGTTTTAGGTTATGTGTTAAGGTTTAAGTTTTATGTTTAGGTTAAGGTTAGGTTATAGGTTATAGGTTAAGGTTTTAGGTCATAAGTTTTGGTTTAGGTTAAGTTTATAGGTTTAGGTTTAGGTTTAGGTTTAGGTTTAGGTTATAAGCTATAAGTTTAGGGAATTGAAAATAGGTTAAGATTTAGGTTTAGGAAATCGGGTTCGGGTTTGGGATCGGGTTTAGGTTTGGGTTTTCAAGTTTAGGTTTAGGTTTAGGTTAGGGAGTTGAGATTAGGATTAGGTGTAGGTTTAGGTTTAGGGATTTGAGAACACATTTAGGTTTTAGGTTTAGGTTTAGGTTTAGGTTTTAGGTTATAGGTTAAGGTTTAGGTTTTAGGTTTAGGTTAAGGTTAGGTTATAGGTTTTAAGTTTAGGTTATAGGTTATAGGTTAAGATTTTAGGTCATAGTTTTTGGTTTTGGTTAAGGTTATAGGTTTAGGTTTAAGTTAAGGTTTAGGTTAAGGTTAAGGTTTAGGTTATAAGTTATAGGTTTAGGTTTTGGGATTTGAGAATAGGTTTAGGTTAAGGTTATAAGTTTAGGTTAAGGTTGTAAGTATAGATTACAAGTTTAGGTTAAAGTTATAAGTATAGATTTTGAGATTTGAGAATAGGTTTAGGTTAAGGTTACAAGTATAGGTTTAGGTTATAGGTTAAGGTTTAGGTTTAGGTTATAAGTATAGGTTTTGGGATTTGAGAATAGGTTTAGGTTATAGGTTATAAGTTTAGGTAATTGTCAATAGGTTTAGAGTGTGGTTTAGGTTAAGGGTGTGGTCCATACAAATATAGATATAAACACGGCCTGTCGAAATGGCCAGGCCCTTCCAATGTTGTCCATAAGAAATGGACAGCTTTATCATGGTCATAACAGCGGTTCCCACCTTCTAGGGACTCCCGCTCATCCGGATAGCTCCGACGCACATCCGGGTCTGATCCATTAATTTTGAACAAATACATAAACATGGCCTGTCCAAATGGCCAGACCCCTTCAATGCTATCCATAGAAAATGGATAGCTTCATCATGGTCATAATAGCGGTTCCCACCTTCCGAGGACCCTAGATCAACATCCGGATAGCTCTGACGCACATTCAGATACATAAATGGGTACAATTTTAAAGAACATTATTAGTAATGTTTCAAATGCATACCTCCCTTAGAAAGTCCTTCAGTTGATCCTCATGAAAGTCCTGATCTGTAAGAACCTTTACGGCAACATCCTGCATTCCATGATTGGATAAATAAGAAGATGCATCACCTTTACTTTCAAGTCAAACAAAAATGGGACAAAGAACCATGTAAGAAACACGAAGAAAAATGTGAATTTCTGTGAATATAATAGAGAGATTGGTCTAGGAACTGAACCACAAATTACTCTCATCAGGTTAGTTAATAGAATAACATTTTCAGAGAAGTTCTCTACATTAAACACTTGCCTATGTAATTCAATTGTCTTCAGTAAAATCAAATTACTTTCTTAAAAGAAATGCACGCCACGCTTGCGAAACGTCATTTTCAAACCAAACTACACTCGCCATTTTCAAATCTCACGCGACCACTTCATTCCCCCACTATCTCCCTCGATTTCTCAACTCTCACCTCTTCGTCTCTCTTGAAGCAAAAAAGAAGAAAAAAAATCTCTTTTATGTTTTTTCAATCCATCTTCCATTTTCTTCTTAACTAGAAAATCCATATTTACTAATATTCCCATTTTTCTATTTTTCAAAAGAATGAGTTCAGACTCCGAAAGTGTCGGCTCCAACACTCGTACTTTCAGCCCAAACCCTAACCAAGGACTCCAAAATTACCAACTACTCATAAACATTCATTGCAAGCATTTTCTGTCCATAACGACCATACTGTTAAGATCAACCATCTTATTTGTGCTCCCCTAGGTGTGGATTGATAAGGATTACGTTCATATGCTACTTCATAGATCATATTCCGAGATAAAAGGTGTTAATCATGGAGATGCTACAAGCACGAAATGCTGCTTCAGTCTTTGTTATTACAACTGAGATGTAAAGCCTCCAAACAACAATTGTGGAGATTGTAATTTACAACAAAACACAATCAAATTGTGAAGTTGTTAGCTATTGCAAATTGTATGGTTTATGAGGAACAAAGCAAGTCTTCATGCAACTTGTATCAAGATTTCAGGCTGTCAAGTTAAGAAGTATCCAAAGGGCAAAAACATTAAGGCTGCATTTGGATGCACAAGTGAACATAATTTCAAACATTCAGTTTAATCAAGAGAATTACAAAATGAGAATCTGTAGCATTCTAAGTCAAGAAATGGCCATCATGTTAGAAAGCAACAATTCCCTAAAATCTAAAGAAAATCCAGAGACACCCATCTCTCCAAATCTAACAAAACACACATTCATTAAAGGAGAATAAAAATCTGGAAAAAAAAAGAAACAAATATAAGAAGAATCAGAAGGGAAAAACCTAATCAAATGAACAGATCCAAGGAATTTTATTATATTGAGAATCCAAAGCAAACCATATATCAACTTCAGCAACAACATGAGATTGAACTTGCCATCAACATTCAGCAAGAAAATGACAACAAAGATCCAAATGTAAAAACTACAATGAAAGTGAATTGAAAGGAATCAGAATTTCAGAACAAAGAGAAGAAGAAGAAGAAGAAGAAGAAGCATTCATCCTCAAGTACATATGCGATATGCCAAATGAACAAGACCCCATGCTAAAAAAAATAAATTAACATGGATGGGCTGCATGTAGAATTTAGCAATTGCTCTCTTTGGTTTTTTTTTTTTTCAAAAGTACCTTGTAGACTACAAATTACATTATCATCATCATCATCATTTGTAAATCTTCCAAGTAATATAGCATAACATATGGAAGTCCGTGTAGCCGACAGTCATGGAGGCTTGCCCATCGCCACCCAAGAACACATGTTAATATTGCACACTCGTGTGAAATTCAAGATTTCCATCAGGTGGGCCAAACTGATTAAATCCTTTGGTTAAAAATAGGATGTTACATTCCTTGTTGGGCACAATGTACAGAAAAGCAGACAGCTAAAATAATTTTTCTAGCCAGTCTTGTGGAAAGTTCTACTATTTGGACAGTTCAATTGAGAGAGAGAGAGAGAGAGAGAGAGAGAGAGAGAGGTAGGACCCAACTGCTAATGGCCTGCTAAAATAGAGGAACCAACAGATGTGACAGAAGCAGGGATGAATAAGTAGTCAAAAAATAAATGAAGAATACTAGTTTAAGGAAAGGAGGTCTGTTAGCTAGGACATTCCAATTAGAGAGCTATCGGCACGTGAGGAAATGAAAAAGTCTGTCCAATCTGTTTCTTCCTCTTCATCTTGCTTTCTTATCTTTTACTTGATTCTTTTTGGTTGGTAGAGCCAATATATCAAACGGAAAAGAAATGCTATGGTGGTGGAAAGTAGAAATTAAACAAATGTAGCCCTCCATTAGGTGGGGTCCACCTTCAGGCCCCAAAACCATCATTGATCATGCAAGGTCATAATGGCCTCAAGGCCCAACTCAGCCCAAGCTTACACTTTGTAGGCTCTGTATGCAAACAGTATAAAGAGATAAGAGGTTTTGCACAGCCATAAGAGCCTACAAACCCTTATATGGTTGTGTAATCTTCCTTTTAGTATCTTTTGGGCTCTAGCATTAGTTTCGTATAGTAGTTTCACTCTTTATTTTTACTAGAAGTTATATTAAATCCAGGAACTATGGCCACTAGGAATTAAGTAGAGGTTTCACCTTTTATTTGGGATTCTTATAAACAATTAGCTATATAAACTAAGCCATACAATGGGACCTGTGCATGAAGTTATTCCGAATATCTCAACTAAAGTCTCCTTAGTTGTCTTTTAGCTATAGACTTTTAGATAAGTAATTCATCTTTCTCTTGTTCCAATTTATACTAGAAGGCTGTTGTATTATCCAGCATTCAATATTTTAGTCTTGAATATTAATTTTATAGCTGTATTTGTGCTCTCATCTTCAATTCAGTTTGGTTTCCTACAATTTTTCCCATCCATTTGACATCAAAACAAGTTCTTCCCTCTTGTTTTTATTTTCTTTTTTCCTTTTTACTTTTCTCGAAACCCAAAACTGTACAATTTTATTCTTCTTTTTCTTTTAACCAAGCCCTGAAAACAGTCCCTAAAATCCACATACACATCTCCTGTTTACACAAATAATCAGACACATCCCATCATCAAATCTAATCCCTAAATATCTTGGCATGGTTTGTATAAAACACCAAAATACCAAAATCCAACCAAACACCCAAAGCTCAATTCCACAGTCCAGTACTTAAACCTGTCCAGTAACGCTCTTCATCTGCCCATGCTTAACCTATATACCAGCTCATTTTCAACCAAACATGCCCATTCATTTCAGATCTAACCCAATCCAAAAAATGTCTTCAATCTGCTCCGTTCAGCCTACAAACCAATCCTAAAACCCATAACCAAAGTTGCCCATAAAAATAGAAAATTCCAGACTCTGCCCTTTTCAACTATATAAACCCAACAGTTATAAACTGACATAAAATTGCACACAAATTAGTCCATTCTATGTCCAACAAAAATTGTAAATCCAGACTACCTAAATCGGTCCCGAAAAGGGCCAAAATAGATATTTAACTAACCATATTCCTTGTTGTGAGCTGTCAACAAGAAGCGATCATTTGTACATTCTGTACTGAAATTTCTTATCCATATTCCTACACTTATAGGCCAGCCCCTACCCATCTTCCTATATTTGTCTGTATCTTATTTCTACTACAAGCTAAAATTAAATTCAAACTCGCAACAACTATAAGCCATTAGGAAGCAAAGCATACATTTCTTTCTTTTATCTGGGACTCTTGAATACAATTGGCTATATAAACATGTCATTTATATGGACCTATGCATGATGTTGTTATCAATATTTCAATTGAATGGAGTCTCCTTTTAGTTTCATTTTAGTTGAATGGAGTCTCCTTTTAGTTTCATTTAACTTATGGACTTTCAGAGGAGTGATTTTTCTCTCTTTTTTCTGGTTTAATACTAGACAGCTGTTGAGATCATTCCATAGCCCATATTTTGGACAAGTTTTGTAGCCATGGTGGACAAATTGATATCATCAAATTTGTATGCATGCTCTAATCCTCAATTAAGTTCAATTTCCTTCAATTTGCCCCATCTTGTTCAATCCGACCTAAGCGATTAAGTGTTCAGGAAATTTAGTACTATAAAAATTTCTGAACCAGTCAAAAAGATAACAAAAAGGGAATTTTAAAAATACGAAACAAAGCTAATAATAAAAGATAACTAAAATTGTCCTGCTAAAGTCTAAACTTTCAATCATGGATAGCAACATCAGTAGCAAAGGCAAGATCTAAAAAAGAAAAAGAGTCCTGAATTAAAAATTTTCTGATTGTGCTTGGCACCTTAAGGCTTAAACTTAAAATCCCAAAAAATAGCTATACAATTAAATTATATAGTACATTTACAGGAGTTTGAGTTTAATTATGAAATCAACTTTAACATCCCTAGTTAGTTTAGGTATGTGATGTTTGATAAAGTGATTCTAACAAGCCTATTGAAATGCATACTTCGAGAAAAAAATTTATGAAATTTCAAGCATCAGATGGGCCACAAGCATAAGATTACAACTAAGTGACTAACCAACATTTATAACGATTGATTTACATTGGCATTGATATAATTTTAGTGATGCAATTGATATAATTTCTGAATTATCAACTTTCCCAATTGTTTGTAGGAAGTTTGGAAGAGACCCACTTCTGAAACAGGGAGAAAGGAGAATAAAATATAAAATTAAAAAAAAAAAAAAAAAAAAGAGGAGAATCTGAGATTTGATAGGAACATCACTGTCGAACTTTCCATTTCTGGGTATCATCCACCAGATCTTGAATCTGAAAGACAGAAAAATCTTTATCCCTTATTGTGACCACATAAAGACCAAAGAAAACCTTAAGATGAGAAGGAAATAAATCTTCCAAATGTTGACTATGTTTGTTGACATGCACTACTAAAAGGACTTGTTTGAGTTGGAGTTGATCAAAAGCCTAGCCTCCAAAGCCAGGCTTCTGCCCAAATACAGAAGATGTTGTTTCAAGGAAGAAAAGACTTTTAGTCAGACGCCAATAGAATTACTGCATATCACACAATAAACACTTGAAGCCAATTCACACGGGAAAAAAAAAAAACCATTCGACGGAATACTTTCCCTCCATATCTCGTAAATAGGATTTTTCTAAAGAGATTGTTTTTGTCAGGCATTTCATCAAACATGCAACAAGCATCGTCAAGCTAGACCATTGGATGTATCTAGAGATCATGCAAATTCCATGCAACGAGATCAAACCCATCAATTTTCTTGAAGATGGAGATGTATGAATCTAGTATTAAACTTAAGAAAGAAAAAGATCTCCACTATCAAAATCGTAGGAATTGCAAATGAAAACCGCAGGAAGAGAAGTCATGAAAATTACATTTTAAAAAAAAGAAAATTAATCTTCCAAACGGTAGGAATTGTACATGAAACAAAGAAAATCCATAAAAATCAACATACCCTGGAGTATCCATCCGTATGAAACATGGAGAGATGCAGTCCGCTCGCCACCTGCACCTGCCGCAACGAGTCCAACAAGCGGAAGACGAGCGATGGCTTCCAGCCCGTCATCCAGAGATGCAGCGACGTTAGAGGAAAAGAGGGAATTAGAAATGAGAAGAGGGAAAATTTCCTCTTCCGAAATGAGATGTTAGTTTCAAATCCGCAAGTTGTGAGTTTTCTATAATTTATCACATTAACTACATTAATAGCCCTACATTTAAGGGACCATTTAATAGATGATTAAATAGTTTTATATAATAAAAAGTTTAAATATTAACCATTAATAACTAGACTCATTATTTAGATGGTCTAGATAACTTTATATATCATCGCCACTATTATTAAGAATGAGTCACCACTATTTTACATTAAACACAAAACTCACACATTATTCTGTACACCAAATAACGTCACTTGTGCTTTAGATCTGATATGGCTCTGTGGTCCCCACCATGATTCGTGTCAAACATCTACTCCATCAGTTAGATGAAAAATTCCATGTTGGACCTAGGGATTAAAAATTAAATCAATATGTGACTTTTGTGGGCCACACCATATACAAAAGTTGAGAAGGGTTACCCTCCATTAAGACATTCATAATTACTTTTTGGGCCTACAGAGATGTGGTTCACAAATCCAGCCCATCCATTATGTACGTGCCACTTGAATGAGGGTCATACCAAGTTTCAGATGCATCCAAAATTCAGGTGGTGCCCAACCAAGTACTTTTATATGTTTTAGGCATGTCTTCACATGATTTTAGACGGTATGGCCCACTTGAGTTCCATATACTGTTGATTTTTAGGATATCTCATAATTTAAAGGGGACCCATCAAATGCACGGTATTGATTTTTGATACACGTCATAGTTTGGCCCACACAACCCACACAACTCAACCTCATGGGGGAGTTCCCATGACTCGACGTACAGAACCTTTTCCATATATATATATATATATATATATATATAGATGTCGGAAAAGGTGCTATGCGCTCGAGCTCACGATAAGCTTATCGTGAGGTCGAGTTGTGTGGGCCCCACCATGATGCGTGTCGACCATCAACACCGTGCATTTGATGGCTCCCCTTTAAATAATGGGATATCCTAAAAATCATCCGTATACGGAACTCAGGTGGGCCATACCATCTAAAATCATGCGAAACATCGTTAAAACATATAAAACCAGTTGGTGGGGCCCACCTGAGTTTTGAATGCTGCTGAAACTTGGTCTAAACCCTCATACAAGTGGGACACACATAATGGATGGCCTAGATTTGCAAACCACATCTTTTGTGGGCCCCAAAAATGATTATGAATGTTTTAATGGTGCACGGCCCCTTCTCCACTTCTGTATTTGGTGTGGCCCACACAAGTCACGGATTGACTTTATTTTTAAGACCTAGGCCCATGATGGAATGGTGCATCTTACTAATGGGGTAGATGTTTGAAACGCATCACGGTGGGGCCCACACAGCTCGACCTCATGGGACGGACCCGTGAGCTTGAGCGCATAGTACCTTTTTCCTTTTATATATATATATATATATATATATATATATATAATATTTAAAAAAATATAAAAATCCATAATGTATTTGTTATATCCACACCATCCATCCATTTTGAGATATCATTTTAGGTCATGAGCCAAAGAATGAGACAGATAAAAATCTAAGGTGCACCCCACCACAGAAAACAATGGGGAGGGTGATTCCCACCGTTGAAACTATCCTAATGCCCATCGTAATGTTTATTTAAAATCCATCTGCTTCAAAAGTTTTCTTTTTTAAAAAAAATGGTTGCCCTAAAATGATCATTTGTGCTGGGGTCCGTCATCTATGCTGGGGTCCACTGGAGCTTTGGATTTTACTCATTCTTTGGACATTACCCTAAAATGATCTCTCCAAATAGATGGACGACATGGATTAAACACATACATCATGGTGGGGCTCACAGAGCACCATCCACCAGCCATTGGATGGTGTCAAGGGGAGTACCCAAGTTGTTCCCCTTATTTGTGGTGTGGTCCATTTAATTAATCTTTGGATATGAATCATTTTTTGAATAATTCTTTAAAACGATCTCGAAAAATGGATGAACAGTGTGGGTTGATCCCGAATTTTCGATAAATCTAGAACTCAAGTGAACCATGCCACACGAAACAATGTGGAATAATGATTTCCACCATTGATACCTTCCTTGGGCCCATAGTAATGTTTATTTGACATCCAACATGTTCATAATATCAAAAAGATATGAATAAAGAGAAAACACAAAAAGACATAAATTATTGTGGGCCAACTTTGTGGTCCATTTAATCTCTTTACTTGCCTCATGCTTAGAAAGTACAAGAGATCATGGTGAGAGAAGAATACTAGAAAATAGTAATAAAAGAAATCGTTTAAAAAATGTTCAAAGCTATTTTCATTTCAAAAATTTGAAAAAAAGAAGAGGTATAAAAAATGTTCAAGGTCTTTTTTGTCTCAAAATTTTGAAGAAATAGAAATCGTATAAAAAATGTTCCAGGCCATTTTTGTCTAAATTTTTTTTTTTTTATTTTTTTAAATCATATAAAAAATGTTCAAGGCCATTTTCGTCTCAAAAATTTTTTAAAAAGAAATTGTATAAAAAATTTTCAAGCCCATTTTTGTCTCAAAAATTTGAAAAGGTGTTCCATTTGTACGGAAGAAAAAACCGAATACTATGAGCCTTTACTTGGCAGCAGACGAATGAACACAAAAAAGACAAAATCTAGTAATGGATTCTGTTAATGAAGAAAAAGGCTCAATTAATAAACATCTAAGATAGTATAATCATATAAATTTTAGTTAAAGGTCAATCAATGGTTGATTCCACAAGATTAAATTTCTCACATCAGCTTGATCCAAAACTTTTGTGAATGTTATTTTTAATGGCGGACGTTCAATCCCCACTTTGTAGTCCACGTAAGCCTTCGACTCGTCCCATTTTTTAGTTAATATCTTAAAATGATCCAAGAAAAGCGTTGAACGATATGGAGAAAGTCAATTCATAACTTGGGTGGGCCAAGAGCTTAAAAATAAAGTCAATCCATGACTTGGGTGGGCCACACCACACAATATAGTGGAGAGGGGTTTCCTTAAAAAATTCATAATCGTATATTGGGCCTGCCTAAATATGATTCACATATTCAACCCACTCATTATGTGTGTCCCACTTGGATGACGGGTCAAACCAATTTTCAGCTGCATCCAAAACTCACGTGGGCCCCACCAAGTGCTTTTATATTTTTTAGGATGTCTTCACATAGTTTTAGATGGTATTGCCCACTTGACTTTCGTATATAGATGATTTTTGAGATATCGCATAACCTAAAGGGGACACACCAAATCCATAGTGTTGATGTTCGACACACATCATGATGGGGCCCACAAAACTTAATAACATCAATTCTTAGGTTCTCACGAGGTCACTAAGTAGGGTCGCAATTTTGACCAGAATATTTGGCCCATTTTACATATCTGGTCCGTTCACTCTATTTTACTGATCAATACCCTCAATTTGAATAGTTACTCGCCTCCATTAGTTTACATATGAGAAAGATATTAGGCATACAAGATTGATCACACAATTTCAGTGAATTTCGATTTAAGCATCTGACGTTATTTATTCTTCAATCTGAACTGATTAGATTGTCCAAAAATGTTTAAAGGTTCAACTAGTGGATGCACCTAATAATTTAGTAATTTTATTTTTCACAAATAAATTTCAATTTCCATTTAAAAATAACATTTTTTTTTCAAAATGTATATATTGTTACTCTTTTAACAAAATATCATTTTTATTATAAAATATTTCACTTTTGTTATCTAACTTTTCAATTTTTCTTGTCAAAATACAAAATCTAATTTTCTTTTTTTAAAAATATATATATTTTACAATTTGTCAATTTTTTCACAATTTTGTTTAATTTCTTAAATTTTCTTTTTCAAAAATATCATTTTTTTAATTTCACTTTTGTTATATGACTTTTCAATTTTTCGTGTCAAAATAAAAAATCTAGTTTTCTTTTTTTAAAATATATTTTTTTTTACAATTTGTTGATTTTTTTCACAATTTTGTTTAATTTTTTTTAATTTTCTTTTTCAAAATATCATATTTTTTTTATCGAAATCTTGTTATATAACTTTTTAATTTTTTTGTCAAAATACAAAATTTAGTTTTCTTTTTTAAAAAATATATCTTTTTTTACAATTTGTCAATTTTTTCATAATTTTATTTAATTTTTTATATTTACTTTTTCAAAATATCATTTTTTTATCGAAATCTTTAATTTTTTTCAAAGTTATCAACATTATTCAAAGTTCTTATTTTTTTTCAAAATATAGAATTTTTTAAAAATATAATTTTTTCTTAAACAGTTGTTAATTCTTTTTTATAAGCTTCTCAACTTTTTCAAAATTTAGCATTAGAGACAGTCGTTGACAGTCTCTAGTAGAGAGGCTTTGATAGGGGTATAAGACGGCTAAGGACCGTCTCTAATAGAGACGGTCTTTGACAGTCTCATATTACAACTAAAAGACGGCCAAGGACCGTCTCTAATGCAGATGGCCAATAACCGTCTCAGATGACCGCATATAAGACGGTCGATGACCGTCTTAGATAGCCGCATATAGACGGTCAACTACCGTCTTAAATGATTTATGGACGGTCAAATTTTTAAGACAATATTAGGAACGGTCAGGGGCCGTCTAAAATGTTAGAGACGGTTTACGGCCGTCTCTAAAGTGTCTTTAAACCAAGCAATTTTAGAGACGGTCCAGAACTGTCTCGAAATCCGTCCTTTTTTTTTTTTCATTTTTCACGTAGTGGGTAACCATCCAATCAGAGGCCTGAGTTCTATCAAAAGGTCTATATTCAACTAGAAAACTTCACCTTTGGATGGTCATAGTTGAGAGCTTTTCTGATCATTTTCCTACTGACCATCCACAAAGTATCCCACAGGATCATTAGTCCCTGCCATCAAACATACATTCATGCAGGCCCAGTATATAAAAAAATTCCCAAAGAAGAAATTATATATATATATATATATATATATATATATATATATATATATATATATATATATATATATATATATATATATATATATATATATATATATATATATATATAACATTGATTGTTAGCATTGTAGAGGGTAACTAGTTAATCCAGCTTGTAAATCTCACTACCACAATATATTATTAGGAAGAGAGAAAATTAGAATAAGGCACATGTGACAGCTACATCCTAACGACATTGTGCTATATATAAATACACAGCCATGGTAGCAATACCATAACCAGCTCTTCCTCTCCCTCCCTCCTTAATGCCTTCTCCCCAACAAAAATACTAGATACTTTGGTGTTGTTCTCCATAGAAGATATTTGGCCACAGGCGGTCAATTTTCATCCATACGTTCAATGAATTTCCCAATTGGCAACCCCTCATGGGGTCGTCAATGGCCTCAAATTCTAATAGCACTAGCCATCCTCTTCACATCCAACTCTATAGCAATGGTTTCAGGCAATTCAAATGAGTACACGTCACCTCCACCGCCATCACCATCACCTGCACCACCATATGTATACAAATCACCCCCACCACCGTCCCCTTTGCCACCTCCACCTTACTATTACAAGTCTCCACCACCACCGTCTCCATCACTTCCACCACCGTATTACTACAAATCACCACCACTGCCATCTCCATCTCCTCCACCACCGTATTACTACAAATCTCCACCACCACCTGCTCCATCTCCTCCACCACCTTACTATTACAAGTCACCCCCACCGCCTTCACCATCTCCACCATCTCCTTACTATTATAAGTCTCCACCACCCTCATCACCATCTCCACCGCCACCTTATTACTACAAATCCCCACCACCTCCTTCTCCATCACCTCCACCACCATACTCCTACAAATCTCCACCACCACCATCACCATCTCCTCCACCACCATAGTACTACAAATCTCCACCACTGCCATCGCCATCTCCTCCACCACCTTACTACTACAAATCTCCACCACCACCATCACCATCTCCTCCACCACCTTACTACTACAAATCCCCACCACCACCATTACCGTCTCCACCACCACCATTACCGTCTCCACCACCACCTTACTACTACAAATCTCCACATCCAACATCTCCGTCTCCACCACCACCATACTACTACAAATCTCCACCTCCACCATCACCATCTCCTCCACCACCTTACTACTACAAATCACCACCAGCACCCATGCCAACTCCTCACCCTTACCACCACCTACTCGTTTTGAAGGTGGTGGGAAAGGTCTACTGTTACAGATGCTATGATTGGGGATATCCCGTGAAATCGCATGAGAAGAAACACCTGCAAGGTAAGAGATTTCGATAAAGCACTCATTATTTATTTCAATTTAATTTGACTGGCTTGAATTTTTCTAACAATATGCTTTCATGTATGATTATAAATGGGCAGGTGCGGTTATGAAAGTTACATGCAAGACCAGCCAGAAGGAGATCGTAGCCTATGGGAAGACTAAGATCAATGGAAAATACAGTGTTTCTGTTGAAGGTTATGACTATAGAAAATGGGGAGCCAAAGGATGCAAGGCAATGCTCCACATGCCTCCAAAGCGCTCTATGTGTAACATCCCTACTAACCTCCACGACGGAAAGATGGGAGCCATGCTCAAAGTAAAATCCAATACCTATGAAGAGGTTGTCCACCAAGCCAAGGCCTTTGCCTATGCACCCAAGTCCCCGTCCAAGGAATGTGAGAAGCCCCACCCAAAACCACGTCTACCAATACAAGTCCCCACCACCCCCAACCCCCACATACTATTACAAATCCCCACCACCCCCAACACCCAAATACTACTACAAATCCCTGCCACCTCCATCCCCAACTTACTACTACAAGTCTCCCCCACCACCATCACCATCTCCTCCTCCTCCATACTACTACAAGTCCCCACCTCCACCATCATCATCTCCTCCTCCTCCTTACTACTACAAGTCAGACCCGCCACCCTCACCTACCTATTACTACAAGTCTTCGCCACCACCATCACCTTCTCCACCACCCCCCTACTACTACAAGTCACCGCCACCACCATCTCCATCTCCACCACCTCCCTACTACTACAAGTCACCGCCACCACCATCCCCATCTCCTCCTCCTCCCTACTACTACAAATCACCAACACCACCATCCCCATCTCCTCCTCCTCCCTACTACTACAAGTCCCCACCTCCACCATCCCCATCTCCTCCTCCATACTACTACAAATCCCCTCCCCCACCATCCCCGTCGCCTCCTCCTCCATACTACTACAAATCACCACCCCCACCATTGCCATCTCCTCCACCTCCATACTACTACCAATCACCACCACCACCATCGTCATCTCCTCCACCTCCATACTACTACCAATCACCACCACCACCATCACCATCTCCTGCACCACCATACTACTACCAATCACCACCACCACCATCGCCATCTCCTCCACCTCCGTACTACTACAAATCACCATCGCCATCCCCACCTCCTCCATATGTCTACACTTCCCCGCCACCTCCCACTCACTACCGTGCATGAGACCCATCTCTTCTACTCATGTAAGTATTATTAGAACTCAACTAATATTGATTGGTTACTTAATCTTTATTTCTATTAAAAAGAATAAATTAGGCAATTAAACTTGATTTATTGTAGTAAAAGAATCAAGCTCAAATGAATAATTATCTCATGCTACACCAAATGCTGCTCTGCAGGTTTTAAGAGGGGTAGTGAAAGATGGGCACGTTGCAAGAGAGTGAGATTCTTGTTTACCGCTTTGTGGGTCTTTGGTAATATGTGTCTTAACCATATGATGAAGAGCTTGATTAACCTTGGTAACACATGCCCAAGAGCTTCTATGATGGCCATGCTACATTTCCTGTACTTAGCACATTCAAGTAGGATTGGATTTAAAACATAACTTGGCCAGCGCACCTGGAAAGGAAGAGAAGGAGAAGAACATCATTGCTACTATTAAGTTTTTTTTTTTTTCCTTTTTATTTTTCATGATTTCTTTATTTGTGTGTATTTGTTTATGAAGCTTTCTTGTGCTATTTGCACTGATTGCTAATAAATAAAATATATTTATTTGTTGTTTATACAGGGCTCTCTCTCTCTCTCTCTCTCTCTCTCTCTCTCTCTCTCTCTCTCCATGGTTGCTATTTTTTTTATTTTTTATTTTTTTTATTTTTATTTTTTTAAAGAAAGGTGGGGCAGGTCACCAAGATTTCATCAATGAAAGCATAAGTACAAGCTCATTCAAGCTGGCCCACAAAAAATGGAGCCACACCTATCATTTACTCCACGTGCATGTTGTACAAAACAAAGAAAGCGGCCCACGGCCTCCAAGCCAAGATCCACCCAGCCCCTAACTGAAATCGACTCTGCTCAGGCCCTACCCTGCTAATAGCACCAATCCCAGCAATACTTGTTCCTAGCGCAGCATCATGCAAAGACATGCAGAGTACTTCATGGTTGCAAATGAAGCCATGACGATAAATTTTTTGATACTCCGTTAATTGGTGATGGTTAATACTCATGTGCTTACAGGTTGCATTATGCTACGACACTCAAATTAGCCATTCAAACCATGGTTACACTAATAATTTATCGTAATAGGCTAATTGGTTGACATCCAATTGACAATTAAAATTAAAAACAGCCAACGACCCTACTCAATAGTCGTCCAATCAAATTGATTTTAAGATGGCATGCTGGCGCTTAAAAATTCCTAAATAATGGTTCAAGGTCAACTCAATGAATCTACACAATGGCATAAAGTGCAAACTGTGTCAAGTATTTTTTTTTTATTTTTTTAATAGAGAGTTCTAATCCATAATCCAGGCCGTTAAAAGTTTGAACCAATCCCAAATTGTTCTTCTACGAGTTTGTAACCAAAGTTGAAGTCTCGAAGGGCCATTCACAGTGCCAATGGCTTATCTAGCCATTCAACAAAAGTTGAAGTCCCTTGTTTTGCGATATATGAAAAAATGAGTAATCTTAGGCTTGATGGAAAGCTAATTGAAGAGGATCTCGTATGAAACCAGTTGGGAACGCCATCCCAGCTATGAAGGAATGCTTAGCGTACACCCACCCATGAGATGTTCAGCTAAATCATATAATGTCCAGCTAGAAAAGTGCTTATATATGTGCTTCACTTGCTTAAGTACATATAGATGTGTTTGGCATGTTACTTTTTATTAGCCTGCGGGGATTCATGGTAGGCTTAGATTTTTTGGAGGCTTAAATTCCATGTTTTGTACAGTTTATAAAAGATTGTCCTTAGTATAAAATTCTTGAATTATATACGAACGAAAGTAACACCTTTTCTTTTCTTTTTTTGTTTAACAAAACATCCTTTAGCGATTTGTATGTATCTCCGGAAGATTACAATTTCGGGCTCCCCCAAGGAATAAAAGATCCTGGGGAAGCCTATCATAACCGAACCAAAAGGAAAACCAACAGCCCTAGGACAACCCACAAAACTCCACTAAGAATGGAGGGGAACCCATCCCAAAACCAAAAAATAAAAAATAAAATACTATACACCGCCCCTTAATCCATCCCCCTAGCTACTTCCTTGATAGCACCCAACCCTACTTTATCAAGAAAAAGGAGCCCTTTGACCTGAGTTGGGAGGTCGACAAGATAGACCACCAAAGAAGAGGATTGACTATCACTACCCTTTTGGGCCATGGCATCTGCCGGTGCATTACCTTCCTTGAAAATATGAATAAACTCAAACTGCCCTCTAAGCTTAAGCCTCTCTATCCTGGAGATCCAATACCCCCATTTCCCACATGGTGTGGAAGCTCCCTTCAGAATAGTCACCACCAGTAGTGAGTCCGACTCCACAACCACTTTAAACAAGCCCCTGCTACGGCATAGTGATAGGTCATCATGAATTGCATGGAGCTCTACATTGACGTTAGAGCCAACCCCATAACCTTCCGAGAAGGCGAAGAGAAACTCTCCTTGGTCACCTCTGCATATACCCACACCACCAGATTTACCTAGGTTGCCCATAGTTGACCCATCCACGTTAATCTTTACCCAACCTTTAGTTGGTTTGCTCCTTTTTATTACCTTAGGAAATAATTCTCGGGTGAAAACAAAGCTCCCTCCAAAGGTGGAATGTGAGACCCGTATCCTAGCCCGTACTATTCCTTAGGCTCCTGCGGTCCTTCCGGTCGAATTCCAATGACCCAGGATCTATAACTAACATTTGTGGCGATCCTAAGTCATATCCCGTATTCAATAGTCGGCTCGACCCGAGACTTATATCCTTACGACCCCGTCGTCGCCGCGGTTCTAACGCCACATCTCACGCTCTGAGGCGATACCTAAGCTAAGAGATATGGGCCCGTGTTCAATTCAAGAAAAATACCGCGCTTTGTAATCCCAAGAGAATCCATTACATCAAATGTTAAGTATGCATCCCATCACTCCCATCACTCACACCCATCCCCAAGTATAATACCTATCTCCAAAGTCAACTCTCCCTCTTACACATCCCTTACATGTCAAGTACATCTATCACCTTTCACCCATCCCTCACTCATCACACCCATTTCTTACAACCCTCTCTCTCATTTCATCTTAACCGTTAAAATGCATCCCTTAGAGTTCTAAAATACATCGATGGAAGGAGAAGCTCATGATCAAAGGTGGGTGTTCATCATCTCGATTTTGATGATTTGAGGGCCCACATATGGTGGGACCAATCTTGATGTATGCATTGTATAGGGAGGGCCCATAGTGGCGGGGTCCCTCCCCTTCACACGTTTCTTTCTCTCTCTTTCTTTCATTTTTTTATGTTGATGATGAGGTGTATGGTCCACCTGGTGTGTGTGTGTGTGTGACCCACCATGACGTTTCATATCCATGCCATCTAACCACGCAAACCCACCTTGATGTTTATGCCATCCTCACTGTCCGTGGACAGTGGACCCACATGAGGAATGTGTTATATTCCACACCGTTCATCTAACTAGATGAGGCAGATTCAATCTCTGGTGGAGCACACCACGTGGGGCCCACTGACGTATATGGTTTTCCACACCATCCACTGTTTGGACAGTGGAAAACCACCTTGTTGAAGGTATGGTATCCACACTGTTCATCCAGATCATGTGGGACCTTCTGTGATGTATATTTTTTAGAATCCACACTGTCTGTCCATTTGAGGGTGGACCCCACCATAATGTAAGTGTTTTATCTGTGCCGTCCATCCGTGCGGGACCCACACGATATCTGTGTTTATTTATACTGTCCATTCAACTGGACGTGGCCCCACACCAGCTATGTAGCTGATGTATTTACGTCAGCAAATGGTGTGGGGCGCCACTGAGATGTATGGGTCTCATCCACACCGTCCAGCAGTCTGGACGGGTGGGACCCCACCTATGACGTTTGTGTTACATCTAAACCGTCCGTCCATTTGGTGAGCTCATTCTAAATCTTGGGACCGAAACAAAGAAAATTCAAATCTCTGGTGGGCCACGTGTGTGAGGCCCACCTTGATATATGTATTATCCTCACCGTCCATCTAGATGTGAGACAGATCTAAATCCCTGGTAGGCCACGCATGTATACATATATATATATATATATATATATATATATATATATATATATATATATATATATATATATATATATATATAATATTATTTTTAATCAGTTGTCTACCTATTTTGCTAGCATGGACACCACCATGATGTATTTACTCCATCCACATAGTCCAGATGGTGTTGGACAATGCTTGGATAGTGTTAATTTACATGGACAATGTTTGGACAGTACTAATTTACATGGGTAATGTTTGGACAGTGCTAATTTACATGGATAATGTTTGGACAGTGCTAATCATCATTAGTAAGCCATGTACCCCATAGAATGATAATGTACAGTGATACACATATTGCACTTGCAGTTATTGAAATGATTTTTGGTGTAATCCAAGCTCTCAGTTGAGGCCCATTGGTGCGGCCCATTAATACGACCCACTCGTTGTATATGAGGCCCATTGGTACGACCCATATAATGTGGACCACTTGATGTATACGAGGCCCATGTAATGCAGTCCATGCGATGTGGCCCACTTGTGGTGTACGACCCAGGTGGTGCGACCCATTATGATATGTATTTGGCCCATGAGGCACGATCCATTGTGATGTGTAAGGCCCATTTGATACGACCCGTTGTGATGTTTTTGTAGCTCATTTAGTGAGGCCCATTATGATGTGCATTAGGCCCATAGGTTGTGGCCCATGTGATGTATATATACATAACCCATGTAATGTGACCCATTATGATATATTTGAGGCCCATGGGATGTGGCCCATTGAGATTGTATATGGCCTACCATGATGTAGCGCATTATGACGTATGTGGCCCACCATGATGCAATCCCTTGTGATGTATTTAGGCCCATGTGATGAGGCCCGTGTAATGTGTACTCCCATGTGAAGCAGACCATTATGATGTATGAGACCCTTGCGTAAGGCCCATTATGATTGTATGAGGCTTATTAAAATTGTATGTGGCCCATTGTATTATGTATAAGGCCTTTGTGTGAGGCCATTGGCCCACTATATATATTTGGCCCTGTGAAGGTCACTCTTTAGGAGCAATGTTGGTTAAATATCCACATTAATGGATGATGATGGTTAAATGTCCACATTGTGACCTTCCCTTAGGCCCTTTGTTAGGCCGATACAGATTATCAAGGCCGATTCCAATCATCGAGACCGATTTCGATTGTAAAGGCCGATTTCGATATTCAAGACCGATTCCGATTGTATAGGTCGATTCCGATTGTCGAGGATGATTCTGATTATTGAGGCTGATTCCGATTGTCGAGGCCAATTCTGATTGTCGAGGCCGATTCCGATTGTATAGGCCGATTTCGATTGTCGAGGCCGATTGTATAGGCCGATTATCAATGCCGGTTGTCAATATCGATTATGAGTATGTGACAGCATAACATCATGATACTTGCCCATACGCATCATCCGCATGTTTGTTATGAGATGTGATTAACCATTGTATATGTCATAGGGTAGGTTGTTTATGAGACTTTTTGATAGGCGGAGTCATCCCACAAGAGCACACAATATGCACAGGATTTATATATGATTGGACTGTGTGATTCATATACTTGCATTTTGTGATATGACCACTAACGCCCTAGTGACATCAGGGCCGTAGACTCCACAGACAAGTCATGGATGGCTAGACGGGGTATCAAAAATATTTAGTTCTAGCATAAAGGTGTTATAGATGTCCTTGGGTGAAAATTCCTAAACCTTTATGGCCAGGAGACGCCCCAACATCGAAACCGAGTGGATATATTAAGTGCATGAGGGCCATATACCAGTAGGTCGCGTCTCCCACTGTGTCATGATCTGTTGAGAGGGGGTGTGACCTTACCTGCCTGAGTGAGGGGGTAATATCTAGGATGAGTTTAACCAGCTTGAGAAATGGGTCTGCTATTAATGAGCCGGGCCCGATATTGGCAGGTGGATAGTAAGGTCTCTTCCACTTACCCATTTATGTGCTCGGATAAGGACGGCAAGCTGGCGTAGAGTGTAATAGACCTCGGTGATAATCTCAGAGATGTATGGTACTGATATGTGGACTTATTGAGCAGGAGTTACATGCTCATTCATTCATTCACTATCCACTTGGGTTGGTGGTGCGTAATTAATTGTTATGTGCATCTTCGCAATTGTTAGGATTTTGGTTGGGGCACGTAACCAACATGAGATCAAGAGTTTACCACATTGAGTTTGACTATCAAAATTTAGGTATGTGACTGATTTGGATAGAAGTCCCTTGTGATGAATCTCATAGCCTGCGATATTACGCACTATCATCTCGAATTTACACTTCAGCTTGTCATTTCATTCGCACCACATATTACATTACATCCACAACATATGATATTTTGGATTTCTACGTTTCTGCATTTATATAGCCTAGATGAGGCTGACAATATTCGTGAACTCATTAAGAATTATATATTGCATTGCATCCTCGACATCTAATATTTGGCTCTCTATGACTCCTCATTTGCATAGTTGATCTATATTGCGTACTCTAATATTGTATGACTCATGGACTTGTCGGTATTACCGCTTACTTTGATATCATATGATTCATGATTTGCCAGCATTTTTGATATTATATGATTATGACATTGTATTGAATACTTAGTACTTACCTTGTGCACACACTTATATCACCCTCTAAGCTTTGTATAAGCTTATGCACGATAAATGCGTATAGGTGGCATTAGGTTGCAGCAGCGTTGAGCATGGGGCACGCAGTGGTCTTTTGGAGCTTTGATTTCGATATATGAATTTTCCTTTCAGCACTGTATTTAAATGTTTATATTAGTGGATATGTGATGATGATGCTGCCTTCGTGATTTGGGTAAACTTGTGGTTATGCTTCTTATGAGACAAATGTACATTGGAAAATCCTCTTTATAGGATCTTAAGATAGGAATCTGACATATGGGCGCTGGGAGCCGGTAATGGGGCACTACGAAGGCTATCGGTACCGGATTCGATAATTGAGAATTTTGTGAGCCCGATTTCCTGGTTTGGGGCGTGACGCAGGAAACCGATAGCAATTTCCCTTGTTGGAGATGCTGGTGGTAGAAGGCTTGGCCCCCATCTTAAGACCATTGATTAAGGAGAGCCACCACCTACCACAAGAAATCAGATCTACTGAGGTGGGTTTCCCCTCAAAAATAGCCACATTTCTTGACTTCTAGATCTCCTAATGGATTATACATGGGGACAACTTTTGAACAATAAATATACCTATCCCAGCAGTGGGTGTGCTCCACCATTGGGCTAATCTGCTCTCGACCAAAGTGGCCCCCATGACATTGATGTGAAATAAACCCCCAAAATGAATTGACTTCATCGAATGGGCCTATGTCATTCTATCACAACAACATACACACTTGGGACACCATGTAGATACCTTAAGCTTGCACTGCTTCATCTACCAAAATTGTTTTCATTAGAACTTTCTAGACAATGAGAGAGACTCTTGGGGGTAGCTTTTCGTGCCAAACCCATCTCGCCCAACCTTTACGGGGCAGAGACGATCTGCACTTCTCCCAAGCTGATCTGACCAAGAAAGCTCTCGAGGAGGTGAACGACCAAAATAGACTGTCTGGCCCCTTGGATAAGAAAAAGTCAGCATGGAGAATGAAATCCACTACCCATTAAGGAAGAAAGTTGAGCTCCGTTAAGGGAGGGAGGGGCTCGTCCTTAACCAGAAAGCGAAGAACTTTCATTGATAATAAGGCTGTAGGAATTGGGCTGTCAACTAAGTTCACTGAGGGCCGAGCCCCGTCTAGTTCGAATACTAAAGATTACTCTCTCCCTATCCAAGCTTCCACTACACATGGGAATCCAAATTGGGAAATGGAGCAAAATCTTCTTCCACAATGGAGAAGCGAAAGCAGACTATCTACCGAGAGTAGAAAAGGAAAGATCCTAAGAATATTTTCCAGTCATAAACAAGCTCCATGGGCTTTTTTCTCCTTAAAATTTTATGGGGCAGGCCATCTTCAGGCGGAACACTGCCATTATGTCAGACAATTTTCTGATGCTTAGGCCCCCTCCCTCGTTAGGTGCAGTAATCATCTTCCAGCTCTTCCAATGAAATTTTCTCTTACTATCTGCCCAGTCCTATAAGAAGCTAGCAAAATGCCTTTCTAAAGAAACAAGAACTTGCGTAGGAATGTGAGTTGCCGACATCGCATGAATTGGGATGCTGCCCAGGACATCTTTCATAAGAATTGCCCTGCCTGCCTGGGAGAGGCATCTCTCCTGCCAACCTCTAATTCACCCCTCCACTCTATTTAAAAGAGGCTGGAAGTTGTTGGATTTAATCTTTCCTGTAGCCATTGGGATGCTAAGCTATGAAAAACATCCTGAAGACTAACAAATCTCAAGGGTTGACTCGATGACCCTCACTCTGGAAGCGGGGATCTTGTGAGAATAGATGAAGGAGCTTTTCCATAAATTTACACTTTGACCCAAGGCAGCTTGGTATGAATCCAGAAAAGAAGGCTCCCCCATTGAGGAAAAGAAGGGTATCATCTGTGTATAATAGGTGTGAGACCGAAGGACACCATGTACAAAGCTTAAAAGGCTAGCACTAACCCTTTGTGACCAAAGCTTTAAGCCCCCTACTTAATACTTTCGTAGTTATGATGAAAAGGCTTAGGTGATAGCGGGTTACCTTGACGAAGACCTCTTGAAGATTTGAAGAACCTCGCCTCCTCTCCATTAATTAGCACAGAGAACTAGCTATTAGCCAAACATTTCCCCATCATCTCAACCCAAGGGGGACTAAACTCGAGTTGCTGCAAAACCTACTTGAAGAATACCCAGTCCAACCTGTCATAGGCCTTTTCCATATCCAGCTTTAACACTATGTTACCGCCCCAAACTTTCCTGTTTATCTCCTTGAACAATTCTTAGGAGAGGGCTATGTTCTCCACAATAGACTGCCCTTTAATAAAGGTCCCTTGCTTAGGCGAGATCAACAAAGGCAACACCTAACTCAGCCCAACAAAAATAACCTTTGAGAAAATCTTATACAAATAGTTACAGAGATTGATCGACCGGAAGTTTGAGAATCTCTTCGAGGAGGCTGATTTGGGGACCAGAAAAATCAGTGAGGTCGTAACTTCCCTGGGGTGGTTACTATGTTGGAAAAAGAACGTAACAGCTTTGATTATGTCTTGGCCCACGATGTTTAATAGGCAGAGAAAAAGACACCTGAAAAATCATCTGGGCCTACTGCTCCATCCAAGGGGATGAATTTTACAGCCTGTTGGACTTCCATTAATGATGGTGTGTTCATAATATTATCATTTTTCTCCTGGGAGACTAGGGAGGGCAGCACTTCGAGGAGGAGAGAACCAGTGTTCACACCCCAAGTATAGGATTGCGAAGTAGTAATAATCTTAGTAAGCCGAGGTTGAATCCACAAGGACTGAACCTTGTACGTTATCTGAAAGTACCCAGAACTAGAACTAGAATAAGATGTAATATAAATTAGGTGAATATGAGTGAATAATGATGAAATAGTAATCTAAAACTTGTATAATTCAAAGTTGGGAAACTAGGGATTCAGAGGATCCACTTGTAGAGATCAGGGAGATCTACTCTTAATTCATTAACTCAACTGGACTTCGAGTCCCATCTTCATCCAGTTGGAAGATATATCACTAAAGCTCAATCTGAACTTCTTTTGATCTAGTTTTCAAAGAGATGAAAGGTATAAGAATTAGAGATGATTCCATCACAAAACCATGCCCATGAGACAAAGTAAACAACAGAATTAAACTAATCCTTAGCCAATCAGGAAGATGTATGAATGTTAGGAAGGATTCTATCATTCGACCATGTCCAAGGGGTAATGGTGAATAACAGGGCTTCCTAACTTCACAATCAAATAATGGAACAGGAATACATAAAGGCATTGCAGATCTATTTTAATTTCAGTCACAACAAACCATTAAAAATTGAAAGCATTCCTGTTAATTAAACTATAATCAACATTAGTTCATAAACATGAACCCAAGCCTGAAAATCACCCCATCACGCTACAAGCTTCACCTCTTAGCCCTAGCTAAGAGGTTTAGCCTAACATGATTGGGTTGGATCTCTTAAAAATAATAATTAAAAAAATTGTAAATAAAATAAATTTTTAAAAAACTCTAAAAAAATACTCTCTCTCTCTCTCTCTCTCTCTCTCTCACACACACACACACACACACACACACACACACACACACAGAGACGTCCCAGCCGTGGATTGAATGCTTCTTCTCTCTCTCACGTCTTCTTTATATAGGTGATGTAGTCAGCCTGGAGTGCATTAGGGGTGATGGAGTCAGTTAAAGTGGTCGGCTGCGTAGCCCTTCACAGTAACAAAATCGAAAAACATCTTGTGCAGCCCTGTTTTGTGCTACAAGAAAAACAAAAATTAGCGGGATTTTCTTCTCGCGGAGCAAAATTCAGTGAGATGTTCCCCTTTTCGAACATCATAGCTGTGATCGGTCCTCTATCTTATTTGATTTGGATGGCTTGGATTGAAGGTAGACCCCAGGTGTTTGTTACCTTGCTTGCGGAAATTGGACTGTCTCTTTTCTTGCTATTTGTGGAACGATTTTGGACTGAAATCTTATCCGGTTTCTAAATCAGATTAGATATGAAACGAATAGGGTTTTGGTTAGTTTCCTCCTGCAGACAATGTGGACGATTCAGATCAGTCTGAACACTCATGATGGTGGGCCATAACACTTCCTTCAAACAGACTCTGTTCGTTAATATTGCAGTACAGAGGCTATTTTTGTCCAAAGATTTCTTATGTAATTGCTTACCATTTCTCCTGAGATTGCTTGGGTTGGGATGGATTTGTCCATGCTACCTGATGGACGGTCTGGGTTAGATAGATGGTCCATGATGGTGGGCCCACATCGTCCGCACGAAGGACATCCATCCGATTTTGGAGCAGCGAAAAATAGAAGTTTTCATTTTTGAATGAGATGTGGGTTAAAGTCGGTTTGACCTAACTTGAGTTGCAGTGCACCTTCAGTGCACTTGTGCACGGTGCACACATTGTGCAAGGTGGGGTCCATTGTGATATTTATGAGAAATCAAATCCATCCGCCCATTCTTCCAGCTGATTTAAGGCATCGAGCCCAATTTTAAAGCATATCCAGAGATCAGGTGGGCCCTAGATTGATGATTTGTGGGCTGATCTGTCCGTTGGGCCATTTCCACAAAGATCCAATGGCTGAAATTCGACGTGTACGGTTTATGGTCCTTAGGCATATAAAGTTTCAAGTTGAACGGATGGTGGGAACCCTGCGATCTTGCATTTTGGACGATTTTTGGGCCTGTTTAACGTGAGATACTGGATTTTCTTGAATCTCGAGCATGTAAATTCTTTGATCTTGGTCCCTTAGGGTTCGTTCCTTGCCTTGGTGATTTATAAGCATTAAATCCATTCTTTTAGTACCCTTTTCCAGTCCAGGCTCCTAAATACACCCTATATCACAAACACGATTAAACTAGGGTATTAAGCATTATCATGTACGTAGAACTAAGCAATAATAGGGGTTTAATATGTAATATTTGACCCTCAACACAACTCCCAGCCAGCATTTTGGTAGTCCCGAGCAAAGTATGCGAAAAATAAGTTAAGAATTATAGGATAATTTCTATAAACTCGAGTGATTTTTGAAAACTAATCTAGATACTAGAATTCTAAGATTCATGAATGTTGGGCATTACTCTCTCTTAGACTTAAGCGCACGGTAAACTTCATAGTTAAGTTCAAAGTATTAATCCATTCATTAGAAATAAAATTTTAAACAATGAGTTCCATGGGTGTATAGTGTAATCTCGACTTATCAACATTAAGATTCAATTCAGTATTTCATGATATCATTGGTAACCAATAAGAGGATTCATGACAACCAACACATAAGCCAGAACTTGCCTCATAGATCATCCTTTCATTCTACTAACTTTTTAATTTTTCCATTAAAAATAATGCCAAGGTGGGGAATTAAATCCTTAGCTATAGGGAGCAAACCTATGGCGAAGACCAGTCACCCAACAATTTTTGAATGTCAACCTTGGGGAATTGAACCTTCACTTATAGGGAGCAAACCTATGGTGAAGACCATTCACCCAACCCTTTTAATTTTCTCAAGTTGGTTCCTTTCATGCTTAGTGATTTCTAAGTTAATCCTTCAATATCGAACTAAAACCTCAATGTTTAAGCGAGATGTGACATGTGAAATCATGATTCAGTTAATGTTTAAAACTTCTAATCATGGATTAATAATTCGAATTCAACTGTAGAATCTATCAGATAGCTAAAGTCAAGAGACGTAAATCCCCAACACTCCGTATCTATCAGACAGCTAAATCAACGATGGTTGTCAAAATCACTTCGAATTCACAAGAATTTCCAAAAAAAAAGAAATTTTTTCACAATTTTCACAATGTTTGGTCAAGACCGAAAAAACACTGATTAGGTGACCTAATCGCCCACTCCTAACCTAAAATCTACATTGTCCTCAAAGTAAAAGAAATAAGCATGCAATGCACATGGAACAACGAAAGTAAAAGAGGAGTGATGGAAAGATAGTACCTGGACAAAAAAATCACAAGGCTTACAAAAGATATCAGCGTGAGAGCGGGTCAGCACAAAAGAGAAACTAACAAAAGAAAACTATTTTAAAATAACGTAAAAAGCAAACTAACCTAATGTCATAAAACTAACTAACCTAGAATAATATAAAGTAAACTACCCTAGTCCTATGAAAGCAGGAAACCTACCTATACCTCCATCAGACTAGGAGAACAATCCTCGTAAATAGGATCAGTCAGAGGCATGGACATGTACTCTACATCAAATTTCTCAACAAATGGCTTTAGTCGATGTCCATTCACTTTAAACTCATTATCATTAGCTAGATTTCGAATCTTGACAGCCCCATAAGGATAAACATTAATAACGGTAAAAGGGCCGATCCAACGAGATCAAAACTTATCTAGAAAGAGATGTAATCGAGAATTATACAAAAGGACTTTCTGGCCAGGCGTGAATGATTTTCTTAGAATATGTTGGTCATAAAATGCCTTCATCCTATCCTTGTAAATACTCGAGTTATCGTACGCGTCATTCTGGATTTCTTCGAGTTCATTCAACTAAAGTTTGCGTAGCGAGCTAACATTGTCCAGATTGAAATTTAGATTTTTAATCGCCCAGTAGGCTCAATGTTCCAACTCTACAGGCAAGTGGCAAACCTGCCCATAGACAAGTCTAAAGGGAGACATTCTAATAGGGGTTTTACAAGTAGTACGGTAAGCCCATAAGGTAATGGTCAATTGGATTAACCAATCCTTACGGTCAGGGTTAACTGTTTTCTCCAAAATGTGTTTGATCTCCCTATTAGAAATCTCAACTTGTCCACTTGTCCGTGGATGGTATGGGGTGCTCACCTTATGAGATATACTATATTTCTTTATTAAGCTCTCGAATGGTCTATTATAAAAGTGAGAGCCACCATCACTAATGATAGCACGAGGCGTTCCGAATCGTGAAAGGATGTTCTCTTTGAAGAATTTAACGACCGTGCGATGGTCATTATTCTGACACAGAATCGTTTCGACCCATTTAGTGATATAGTCTACGACGAGAAAAATGTATAGATTTCCAAAAGAATGGGGGAATGGTCCCATGAATTCGATGCCCCAACAATCAAATGCCTCTATGACAAGAATGGGATTCAAGGGTATCATATTTCTACGTGACAACGCTCCCAATTTCTGACAACACACAAGCTTTGCAAAACTCATGAGTGTCCCCGAACATAGTGGGCCAGTAAAAGCCACACAATAAAATCTAGGTCGTGGTCTTTTTAACAGAAAACTGATCACCACAGGCTTGTGAGTGACAGAAGGAGATGACACTTTGATGCTTATCATCTGGCATACATCTTCTTAAGATTTGGTATAGGAAATATTTAAACAAATATGGATCGTCCCAGAAAAATTTGCGCACCTAAAAATTTTCTTCTTATCTTGCATAGTCCAATGTGTTAGTATGAAACCTGTGGCAAGATAATTATCGATATCAGTGAACCAAGGTGAATGGGAGACTCTGAATAACTGTTCATCAGGAACATGTCATTGATATGTGTCATCTCTAGGGAATCAGAGGGATTAAGGCGAGAAATATGGTCAGCCACTACGTTTTCTACTCCCTTTTTATCTTTTATTTCTACTTCAAATTCTTAAAGTAGGATGATCCATGTTATTAGGCGGGGTTTAGCATTATTCTTAGACAGAAGATACTTGAGTGTTACGTGATCAATGTAAATAATGATCTTAGATCCAATCAAGTAGGACCTAATTTTTTCCAGAGTGAACAATACGACGAAGAATTCCTTTTCTATAGTCGAGTAGTTCACTTGGGCAGGATTTAAAGTCTAAGTCTTACTCGCATAATGAATAATATAGGGCTTCTTATTTTCTCTGGCCTAGAATCGCCCCAAAAGCATAATCAGATGCGTCGTACATAAGTTCAAAAGGAATGCTCTAGTCAGGTGGTTGTATGATAGGTGCACTAGTCAACATGCCCTTAAACTTAGTGAAAGCTTCCTGACATGGCTCATTCCACTCGTATGGTACATCCTTTTAACGTAGATTACATAGAGGATAAGAAATGAGACTAAATTCCTTTATGAATCTTCTGTAAAACCCGGCGTGTCCTAAGAAGGATCGCACATCCTATATGTTCTTGGATGGAGGTAGGTTAGAGATAAGATCAATTTTTCCCTTATCCACCTCGATTCCTTTGGACGAGATAATATGTCCAAGGACAATTCCCTTATACACCATGAAATGGCACGTCTCCCAATTAAGTACCAAGTTCTTTTCTTCACATCTTTTTAGCACACATTTAGGACTTTCTGATCAGTCGCTGAAAGATGGACTGAAGATAGAGAAATCGCCCATTAAGACCTCTAGATATTGCCCCACCATGTTGGAAAAGATACTCATCATACATTGCTGAAAGGTGGCAGGGACATTACATAGTCCGAATGGCATCCTTTGGTAAGCAAAGGTGTCATAAGGACATGTAAATGTATTCTTTTCCTGATCTTAAGGGGCGATCTCTATTTGATTGTAGCCTAAATATCTGTCAAGGAAACAGTAGTAAGAATGACCAGGTAACCTTTCCAAGATCTGATTAATGAAGGGTAAAGGAAAGTGGTCCTTCCTCATAACAGTATTCAACTTCCTGTAGTCAATACACATTCTCCAACTAGTAGTAACTTTAGTTGGCACAAGCTCATTATTGGCATCAGCTACAATGGAGATTCCAGACTTCTTAGGAACCACCTGAGTTGGACTCACCTATTAACTATCAGATATAGGGTATATGATACCCACATCCAATAGTTTAAGAACCTCAGCCTTAACCACTTCCTTCATGTTTGGATTTAGTTTATGTTGTGATTGTCGAGTAGTCTTTGCATTATCTTTAAGATAAATGTGGTGAGTACAAATCGATGGGTCAATTACCTTGAGGTTCGCAATTGTCCATCTAAGAGCTCCCTTATGCTCAATGAGAGTAGATATGAGCACACTCTCTTGTTCTTTCTCAAGGTGTGCAGAAATTATCACCAGGTATGTCTAATCTTGACCTAAATATACATATTTTAAATCAAAGGACAAAGGTTTTAGGTCAAGCTTCAGTGGCTCGAGGTTAGACGATAGAGATACTTCATCAGTTTGGGACAACTCTTCAAATTGTGACCTCCACTGGTTAACTTCAAGTACTGGTGTAACATTATGCATGGCACAGGCCTCCCTAATCACGTCATCATCAAAATTATGAGAGCGGACTAAGCACATCTCTAGAGGGTCAGAGGATAAGGTAAATGGTAACCTATCTTCCACAGAAGTGTTAATCATGTTAATATCGTGGATATTATCATCATCCTCTAACCGTGTGCCTGTGTTGAAAAAGATATTCATTTCTAATGTCATATTCCTGAAAGACATACTCATGACACCATTCCTGCAATTGATAATTGTGTTTGAGGTGGCAAGGAATAGGTGACCAACAATGACGAGAATCTGAGTGCTCATGTTACCGATGGGTTCGGTATCTAGGATGATAAAATCTACAGGGTAGTAAAATATTTTGACCTGGACCAACACATCCTCAATGATCCCTCTTGAACATGAATAGCGCGATAAACAAGTTGTAGTGTGGTTAGGGTGTGTTTTAATTCACCCAACCCAAACTATTTGTATATCGAGTAAGGAATTAGATTAACGCTTGCTCCTAAGTCAAGAAGTGCATTCTCAATTCAATAGTCCTCGATTACACATGATATGGTTGGGCTACCGGGATCTTTAAATTTTTACTCCACATCTTGCTTTAGGATGACACTCACTTTCTCAGTCAAGAAGATTTTCTTTTAAATATTTTGTCGTCTTTTGGTCATACATAAGTCTTTCAAGAATTTGGCATATGAAGGTATTTGTGTCATGACATCAAGTAGAGGAATGTTGACCTTCACTTGTTTCAACACCTCTAGAATATTCTTAGAGTTAGAGAGAGGTTTTAGTGTAACCAACCATTGGAGAAATGGAGCAACCGGCTTCTCTTGAGGTTCCGGTTCTAACTCTGGTGGGGCATGGCTAGATCCATCTTCTTTGTCCACTTTCGGGTCCTTAGGCTTTTCAGCCCTCGCTTAAATAGTTTTATCAATGATCTTCCCACTCTTAAGAGTGGTGACGGATTTAACTTGCTCCATCTGATTTGAAGATCTTGGGTATTTAACTTCATATTGCGATTTAGGATTGGGAAGAGGTTGAGCTGGGAAGCTCAACTTATTCCCAATCGTATTTTTAGCCTTAAGTCCTTGTATCACTTTTATAAGGTCTTGAAAGGCTTGTAGCATACCCTAATTGAAAAGCCCTTGCTTTTAAAAGAGTTTTAGAACCAAATCCTTTTGAGGTTTCTCTTGAATTGAAATTTGATTCAGGAAACCTTGAGGTGTAGAGGTTTGTCCATTCCTCCAACTAAAGTTTGGATGATTTCTCCAACTAAGATTGTATGTGTTAGAGGTGGGCCCATTGAAAAGGTCTTTGGTAATTACTTACGGCATTGGATTACTCATTCAATACCTCTTGAAGGGCAGATATAGTTGGGCAAATTTTAGTAGTGTGAATGTTGCAAGCACAAATACCGCAAACAGTTTCCTTAGCCTTATCCTTCTTTAATTTCATGGCCTCAAGTTTTCTAGTGAGATTAGCTACTTTAGCATTAATATCATCATCGTCTTTCAGGTGATACATTCCACCCCTCTCCTTGGAATGAGTCGGCCTAAATGTAGTACTCAGTCTAGGGGAGATGTCCCATTATTGTGTGTTCTCAGCAAGTTTATCAAAGTAGTCTCACACCTCATCAACACCTTTATTCATAAACTCTCCATTACACATCGTCTCGACTAATTGGTTCATGGGAGATGTCAATCCATCGTAGAAAAATTTGTGATGCGCCACATTTCAAAATATGTTGTGGGCATAAACTAACAAGATCCTTGAACCGCTCCCAGTATTGGACGAATGTTTCATCTTCCCTCTGGGTGAAGTTCATGATCAACTTTCTAAGGGTGTTCGTCTTATGGTATGGGAAAATTTTCTTTATGAACTCCCTTGTCATGTCTTTCCATCTACTAATAGATTGAGGATATAGTGAATGTAACCATGTCTTAGCTTTCTCTTTTAAAGAAAAGGGAAAGAGTTTCAACCTGACTATGTCATCAGACACATTAGGAAAGTATAAAGTAGCTATGATCTCATCAAACTCTTTCAGATATAAATATAGATTTTCTGACTCATGAAATTACGGTAATGATCGCTTCAGTCGAAGTGGGAATATGTTAAGCTGTCCTGGGGGAGGGGGGGAGAGAGAGAGTGAATAGGACTTTTTAAAATTTATATGATGATTAAGAGCCTATCAACCCTATCCTGCAGTAATATGCAAATAGCAGGATTTCTTCAATGTAACTCTATTGGTTTCCAGGCTAAATAAAGGATCCAATCATAAGACTATTTAAAACATAAACAAGTTGTATAATATAGTTCATGATGGATGTGATTGTGGGTGAGATGTGTTTCCAATTAGTTCCAGGTAATCATGTAAACATGCAATATGAGAATATTCAGAGAAATCACACAAAAAGTAAGAGTAAACAATAATCCCAAACACAGTCATTTTTATAGTGGTTCAACTACTTGTCTACTCCACTTCCGGCAAACGCACTCAACCCTTGAGTGTACTGGATCTCACTAACAGAGGTTTCAAATCAGGTTCACCTCAAACCAGTATAAGTCACACAAAGCTGACTCTAACGTGTCTCTACAAGACACAAGTTTATGCCCCACACAAGAACAAGGATCAACAGACAACACCCAGATTTTAGGCCACACAGGCCAAGGATCCACACACGTAACCTGACAGTTTATACCCTACACAAGAGCAAAGGTCAACACACAACACCTAGGTTTTAGACCACACAGGTCAAGGACCTACACGAGGACCTAAGTTTATGCTCTCCAAAGAGTAAGGCTCAACACATAACACCTAGGTTTTAGACCACAAAGGTCAAGGACCTACATGAGGACATAATTTTATGCTCTTCACAGAATAAGGTTCAACACACAGCACCCCCACGTACTCTCCCATTGGAGGCCTCCTATGAGGACTTGAAAGGGGTGAGAAGCACCTTTGACCCAATCCTACAACAGGAATGATCAAAAGAGTTTCTAAATTCTAATGACTTACAAATAAGTAGATGAGCCCCATTAAGCATGTTGTTGAAGATCTCCTCCTTTGATGATGAAGAATCTTCAGCTCCCTTGAACTGCAACACAGATGATGCTCCAATCTAAGGCAATGGGTTGGGTCAAGGTTATGTTGGAATCCTAACTCTATAAATGTTTTCCTATTTTAGAAACAGAGTGATTCCAATCATTTATGCACTCAAGGTATCCCAGCTCAATGATTTTCCATTAAGGTAGTAGTTGGAGTATCTTTGAATGCGGAAGTTCATTCCCCAATCCACTCTATTGAATATCAATGATGAGGGTGGATTGGAGGATGAACTCCCATGAGAGAAAAAGGCTTAGGGTATATGATTTGAATTAAACACTCAAAACTTTGTCTATTTTCTTTACAAACAACCTCAGGCAAGCTCTTATTAAATAGGCAAAAAGTTCCAACAAAAATAAAATAGTTATATTTTTGACAGAGTTTGATATCATCGAGCAGGATTTGATATCATCGAGCATATACTCTGATATCATCGAATGTCCGCTCGATGACACGGACTCAATCTGTCAAATGCTTTTGAACCTTTTTGCCAACTGGTCGAGGATATCGAACACTCTTCACCGTCATTGGATTTTTGAACTCCTATTCCATCAAAGCAAAGTTTGATTCCTCGACAATTGAAATTTGAGAGCAAACTTGCCTTTGACATTTAACTGGTATTTGATATGATCGAGCATTCCTCGATATCATTTGGATTTGAATATCGATGATATCAATAATAGTGTCGGTTCATTGATATTTTCATGGAAATTTCCTATAACCTTGCTGGACAGTTTGTATCCTATTTTGATGACATTAACTTGGTCTCGATATGATCGATATTTGAATATTGATTTTATCGAGTGATCCTCAATACTTGAAATATTTTACCTGAAAATTTGTTGGTCATTTTTGTGTCCCAATCCGATATCTTCGAAGGTCCGTCGATATCATTGAGGTTTGAATTTCGAGGATAGTAAGGTTCTCTTCGAGATATCGAGAATCTCATAATTTTTCTTAACTGCATTCTGGACATAACCTGACTATTTGTCGATTTTATCGAGCCGTCTCGATGAACTCGAGATTCGAGATTCGATGACCTCAAGCATGTCATTGATTCATTGATAATTCAATCCAAAATTCATTAAGGTTGTTGGACATCTGAAGTCCTCATTTCGATAATATCGAGTGAGTTTTGAGGACATTAATAATAGTGTGCGATTTTATCGAACCACTTATTGATAAATCGACAAAGGCAGAAAACTTGAAGATTTTTCTAATTTTGCAAAGTAGTTTTTTCACCTTAAACCTTAAAATGTTCTATCCATTTTTAAGGGTTTTATATACCTGGTGTTTTGGGACATGGGATGTGAGGCTGAGTTTACCTTTGACGAGTTCAGACACATATCCAGTTGAGGCAAATGCTTGATCAATCTTCTTATGGGGCTCACTTGTCTAGCTGACTCAACACTCACGCTAATTGACAAAGCAGGACACTTTTAACTCAAGCCCATGAAATTTAAGAAAGAGTTGGATCACTCCTAGCTTGATATCCATGTGTCCACCATTCTCAGGAAAAACCATGCATGAGGGCGTACTCACCCCCACCGGTTGTAAATAATCTCGTAAAGTACGAGGCGAGGTGCTTGATGCACCTCATTCTCATCCTGCATGTCCTCCACCCTAGATTGGGATAGAAGAGGTTGGTTTTTAGCCATCACTTCAATTAATTCAGGGTATTTCGAGCCGTGTCTAGTCCTGTTATGGATAGTCAACCCCTCAACCAATCCTCCTTCAGTCAAGAGATGTCGAGTGTTGTCACGAGCCCACTTGGGCATGAAACACTCACAGTCCTCAATTCAAATTCTAAACTTAGATCTAAAAGAAAGAAAGGAAATAAAAATCTAGAAAGAAAGAGAGGGAAAAAAGTTACCAGATTGGAGTCCCTAAGTTAAAAACCTGCAAAACAAACCAAAACAAGTTAGTGTCTAAAAATAGAAAGTAAACTATTTTCTAAAAAAGGAAGAATTCTAAAGATAATCAAATAGAAAGTTTTTAAAACCAAATTAGGAAAGCTCCAACTCTAAAGTAGAGTGAGAAATTTCTAAAAGATAACCTAGAATTAGAAAGTTTCTAAATTAGAAAGAATTTCTAAAAAGGGAAATTACTAACCTAGTTTCTAAAAGTAAAAGAGGAAAGTTCTAACTAGAATTAGGAAATCCAAAAATTAGAAACTTTCTAATCAAACAAATTCCTAAAAATAGCAAATAGAGAGATCAGAAAGAGATTACTAATTTAAGAAGTTATATCAAAATTCTACAAAACAGGAAAGTGAGATTAGTGTCTAAAAATATTCAAAAAAGGATATAAACCTAAAGTTAGAAAATTCTAATCTTAACCTAATTTTAAAACTAGTTAATCTTAGAAAAACGTAACTGTCAGTCCCCGGCAACGGCGTCAAAAACTTGTTCACACCCCAAGTATAGGGTTGTGAAGTAGTAATAATCTCGGTAAGACTAGGGTCGAATCCACAGGGACTGAACCTTGTACGTTATCGTCAAGTACCCAAAACTAGAACTAGAATAAGATGTAATCTAAATCAAGTGAATATGAGTGAATAATGGTGAAATAGTAATCTAAAACTTGGAGAATTCACAGGTGGGATACTAGAGATTAAGAGGATCCACTTGTAGAGATTAGGGAGATCTACGCTTGATTCATGAACTCAACTGGCCTTCGAGTCCCATCTTTATCTAGTTGGAAGATATATCACTAAAGCTCAATCTGAACTTCCTTTGATCTAGTTTTTAAAGAGATGAAAGGTATAAGAATTAGAGATGATTCCATCACAAAACCATGTCCATGAGACAAAGTAAACAACAGAATTAAACTAATCCTCAACTAATCAGAAAGATGTATGAATGTTAGGAGGGATTCCATCATCCGACCATGTCCAAGGGGCAATGGTCAACAGCAAGGCTTCCTAACTTCACAATTAAAATAATGGAATAGGAATACATAAAGCCATTGTAGATCTATTATAATTTTAGCCATAACAAACCATTAAAAATTGAAAGCATTCCTATTAATTAAACTATAATCAACATCAGTTCATAAACATGAATCCAAGTCAGAAAATTACCCCATCTCGCTACAAGCTTCACCACTTAGCCCTAGCTAAGAGGTTTAGCCCAACATGATTGGGCTGGATCTCTCAAAAATAAAAATAAAAAATAGTAAATAAAAAAAATTAAAAAAAAAAACTATAAAAAAATACTTCTTTATATAGGTGATGTAGTCAGTTGGGAGTGCGTAAAGGGTACTAGAGTCAGTTTGAGTGGTCGGCTGTGTAGCCCTTCGCAACAACAAAATCGAAAAACATCTTGCGTAGCCTTGTTTTACGCGGCAAGAAAAATAGAAATCGACGGGATTTTCTTCTCGCGGAGCAAAAGTCAGTGAGATGTTTCCCCATTTTGGATGTCATTGTAGTGACCGGTCCTTGTCCTGTTTGATTTGGATGGCCTAGATTGAAGGTAGACCCCAGGTGTTTGCTGCCCTGCTTGAGGAAATCAGACTGCGTCCGTTTTCTTGCTATTTGTGGAACAATTTTGGATTGAAATCTTATCCGGTTTCTAAATTGGATTAGATATGAAACGAACAGGGTTTTCGTCTGTTTCCTCCTGCGAATAATGTGGATGGTTTAGGTCAGTCTGAACACTCATGATGGTGGGTCGCAACATTTCCTTCAAACAGACTCTATTCGTTAATATCGCAGTGCAAAGGCTATTTTCGGCCAAATATTTCTTAAGTAACTACTTAATGTTTCTCCTGAGATTGCTTGGGTTGGGACAGATTTTTCCGGGCTACCTGATGGATAGTCTGGATTAGACAGATGGTCCATGATGGTGAGCCCACATCGTCCGTACGGAGGACATCCGTCTGGTTTCACAGCAGTGAAAAATAGAAGTTTCCATTTTTTGAATGGGAAGCATGTCAAAGTCGGTTTGACCTGACTTGAGTTACACTGCACCTCCAGTGCACTTGTGCACGGTGCACACATTATGCTAGGTGGGGTCCGCTGTGATGTTTATAAGAAATCCAATCGATCCGTCCATTTTTCCATCTAATTTAAGGGGTCGATCCCAATTTTGAAGCATATCCAAAGATCAGGTGGGCCCCAGATTGACGATTTGTGGGCTGATCTGTCCGTTGGGCCATTTTCACAAAGATCCAATGGCTGAAATTCGATGTGTACGGTTAATTTATGGTCCTCAAGCCATATTGAAGTTTCAAGTCGACCGGATGGTGGGAATCCTATGATCTTGCATTCTGGATGATTTTTGGGCCTGTTTAATGTGAAATACTAGATTTTCTCGAATCTCAGCCGTGTAAATTCTTCGATCTCAGTTCCCTGGGGTTCGTTCCTTGCCTTGATGATGTATGAGCATTAAATCCATGCTTTTAGTACCTTTTTCTAGTCCAGGCTCTTGAATACACCCTACATCACAAACACGATTAAAATAGGGCATTAAACATTATCATGTACACAAAACCAAGTAATAACAGGGGCCTAATATGCAATATTTGACCCTCAACAACCAGCCACATAGGGTTCAACTCTAAATTATTTTTTGAAGTGCCCCATCGCTGCCCTTTTGATCTCATCAATATCTTCTATTGTCTGACCTGACTCCAACTTAATACTTCTAATCTTAGCTCTTCTTTGTCTCTCCATCGCTATCGCATGGAAGAACTTGGTGTTCTTGTCTCCTTCTTCTAGCTAGCTTATCCTTGCTTTTTGTTTTCAAAATGTCTCTTCCATTAGTTCTACACAAGAAAGGTTAGCTAAAGCTTTGTTGAAAAGACTCTACAACTCACTGTCTGGCCCAACCGCTACTGCTGATTCTTGCATTTTCTGTTCAATTTCCTCTAGGGTCTGCTTCGTCTATTTCTACTAAGTAAAGTTATTCCCAAAGACTTCTTTATTCCACACTTTTAGGGTATGTTTAATTCTTTTTGTCTTGATCAGGACATTGTATATTGGCTAGTTTGATTCCACTTTTTCCCAAGATGTCTTTACTACCTAGATGAAAGAATCATGGTAGATCCACATTCTTTGGAATCTAAACAATTTTTGTGTGATGATTGTCTAACAGGGGAATGTTAGGAGCAATGGGACATGGTTAAAGTTTATATGGGGGAGATGTAACACATGAAACCTAGGGAAAAAGGGAAGGCTAACCCACTTTGATGAGCACCCTGTCCAGCCTTGTCCACACTCAAGCTGCCCCTCCTTGATTGTTGCTCCATGTGAATGAATTACCCAAGAAACTAGACTCAAAGAGGCCAACATTGTTTATTGCATCTGAAAATTTCAAAGAACTAGATCTATTTATGTCTCTGCAACTCCTCTCAATGGTTTCGACTATTGCATTAAAATCACCACAGACTGCCCATGAACCCTGCACTATTGTGGAAAGGGATGCCAAGTCATCCCAAAGCACTCTTCTTTATATCCTAACATAGCTGGCATTGAATGTAATGAAGATAGTAGATTAGAAAGCCTTCAAAGAGATTATAATAGATAAGGATTGGTTAGTCTTTTTTAAAACAATGTAGGAGATTAGGTTTTTAAAGAAAACCCAAATCTTCCCTCCCTCTTTTGTGTTGGAGCAGGCCAAACAAGTGGAAGCCCAGAGAGAGGTCCAACCCCACTCTCCTATCGTCTCTGAGCATTGGCTCAAGGATGGCCACTATCTAAGGATCATGAGTGCCGATAAGCCTTTTTGTTGTCGTGACCGTCTGCTGATTTCCAATTCCACGAGCATTCCACACTAAGATTTTATCCACCAGTTACACATCCTGAGTTGACTTCCCTTCTCTTTAGCCTGCGTAGTTTGGATTCCCAATCACCTCTTATGTATAAAACCTTAGTCCTTCTTAGTGGCTTTGTTCCTCTCCCTGAGCTGGGAGCATGTTGATGTAGCTGAACAGTAGATTCAGGCCTTCTCTAATCTTGGTTTGATTCAGATTCCCTGGAATATGACTGCTTCTTGGCCGGGCTATCTCCCCTCGTGTTTGTCTCTAGGTGGCTTCTTATCCCATATTGATCTACTGCAAAAGTGACTCTTACATCTTATGTAACAACTGATTGATGTTCGTCTTACCAACCTTCTAACCTGACAGCTGAGGAAAAAAAGGGGGAGAGGTCAACTTCAATACCCGTTCTTCGTTGCATTGTCTTGCAGTGGGGAGGGGCACAGGGATCTGAGAGTATTTTTGTACATTCATCTGCAGATAGATCATCCTCAGCTGCAGCCTCCTGGGAGTATGTTGTGGAAGGTGGAGATTGATATGGCATAAGTTCCTCTTCCCCTAGGTGAGGAGGTTTAAATGAGCCTAATCCTTCTTGCGTTTAAATGACCCTAAGGGTGAGCTACCTACTGATCTGGATCGATATACTTGGTAATCTTCCCCCACCTTTCTCTGGAGGTGTCCCTCTACCTGCTTAGTTAAGGCTTTCTAATTGTTTAGATTGTTGTTCATACTCTACTCTCCTGGATGGATCGTATCCAGAATTTACATAGGTAAAGTTGTCTGGGAGGGAGGGTTCCGTGGATTTAGATTGGAGTAGAAATTAGCCGAAGCTTGGATCGGGTATCTTGTCGAGGAGTGGATATTGGACTAGTGCACCAAATTATACCACTCTTTGTGCCATTCTCTTCCACTGAGACAATGAATCAAGCATCTGGAGGACAGGGTTGAATAAACTCTATTCTACCACTTTCACTCTGAGGTAGGATAGGTTGGCAGCATTTTGTTACTTATTGAGTGTGTCTATCCTTTTCACAAACATCTACCAGGCGGCCGTCTTTTTTTTGAGGGAGTCTGATGAAATCTTCTTTCCACCCATTCCTTGGTTCTCTCCGAGACTTGTTTTCTATTAATGTGCTTTGCAGCATGTCATGCCCCAAACCCAGAAATTGGGCTGACAAAATTCTCGATTACCGAATCCGGTGCTGATAGCCTCCGTAGCACCCCATTCTCGGCTCCTAGCATCCATACGCCAGGTTCCGATACTAAGATCTTATAAGGAGGATTTTTCAATGTACATTTGTCTTATAAGAAACATAACCACAATTATACCCAAATCATAAAGGCAACATTATCATCACATATCCACTAATATAAATATTTGAATACAATGCCGAAAGGAAAATACATATGTCAAAAATCAAAGCTCCAGAAGACTGCTACATGCTCCAAGCTCAACGCTGCTACAACCTAACGCCACCTGCACGCATCTATCATACATAAGCTTATAAAAATATTAGAGGGTGGTGTAAGTTTGTGTGATGCACGTGCCAAGTATCCAATACAATCCCATAATCATACAATATCGAAAATACATGCACGATCATTAATCATATGATATCAGAGTAAGTGGAAATACTGACAAAATCATGAATCATACGATATCAGAGTATGTAATGCGGATCGGCTATACAAATGTGGAATTATAGAGAACTAAATATCAGATGCCTAATGTGCAATGCAATATGTAAATCCTGCTAAGTCCGTTTAGGCCATATAAGTGCAGAAACATAGCAACCCAAAATGCCATATGCCTACGGATGTAATGTAATATGCGATGCGAATGAAATGACCAAACTGGAGTGTGAAGTCGGGATATTAGTACGTAGTATCGCAAGCTACAGGGCCCACTACAAGGGACTTCTATCTAAACTAGTCCCAAACCTAAATTTGGATAGTCAGAATCAATGTGGTAAACTCCTGATCTCAGGTTAGTCGCGATCCTAATTGAAATCCGGGTCATGCAAGGGTACATGTAACAAATAGTTACGCACCACTAGCCCGAGTGGATAATGAGTGAATGAATAAATGAGTATGCAATTCATGTTCAATAAGTCCACATATCAGTATGGTTCCACTCTTGGATCATCACCGGGGTCTAGTACACTCTACACTGGCTGCTACCTCCATAGCCACACAACCAGCGAGTAGAAAAGACCTTACTATCCGACTAGCCAACAGTTTACCCATACCTACCCGGCTCGTCGATAGCGGACCCATTCATGAGCTAGTCATACTCAGCCTAGCTTACAGCCCCCTCACTCGGGCAGATAAGGCCACATCCCCTCCCAACTGACCATAACACAGTGGGAGACATGACCTACTGGTATTCGGCACTCAGACGCTCATGTATCCACTCGGTCTAGACGTTGAGGTGTCTCCTGGCCTCGGAGGTTTAGGGACTTTCACCCACGGACATCTAAAGTGCCTAGATGCTCAAGACAAACATTTTCGATGTCCCATTTGGCCATCCATGACATGCCTGTGGAGGCCACGACCCTGATGTTACTAGGGCGTACAATTATCATATCACACATATGCGAGATGCATGAGTCACGCCGTCCAGTCATGCAGCAATTCTGTGTGTACTGCGCACTCATGTGGGTAACACTTATCGGTGAGTCCCATAAATAATCTGCCCAATGGCATATGCTATTATCAGTCATTCCTCATATCAAGCATACATATGATGCGCATGATCAAGAATCATGGAGTTATACTAAGCATGTTAAATAGTGATGAACTATTCTTCCAACAAGGATGGGCCTAAATGGCCTACACACAACAAGTATGGGTCTATCAATGAGCCCTAAGGAGAGTTGCAATGCGAACATTTAACCAACATTATCCTTATAATGTGGATGTCAAACCATCATTGCTCCCAAGGCACGACCCGTCATAAACATCATTACACTTACCATGGTGTAATCACATATTGCAATGGACCTCCTATACATCTCATTGGGCCTCAACCCACAGGCCTTAAATACATTAAATGGGTCGTATCACATGGGCCTCATATATATCAAGGTAGGCCTCAACGGCGGGCCACAGATACATCAAGATGAGCCTCATCACATGGACCTTATATATCAAGGTGGGCCTCAACAGACGAGCCACAATTACATCAAGATGGGCCTCATAAGGCAGCCCATGATTGGGCAAAGAAATAGATGGACCATGGGTCAAACACATACATCATGGTGGGCTTGCCTAAGGTGGCCCATGATTAGGGCAAATAAGTAGGGTGGGCCTCTCATGATAATGGGACCCACGACCCTAATAAAATGAATGAAAGTATGGTTATAATACACACATCATGGTGGGGCCACTGGCACATAAAAAAATCAAGTCAAATAGTGGCTTATTTGGACCACACCACGCACAACAGTTGAGGGGTTTACCCTCCATAAAACATTCATAATCATTCGTTGGGCCCACCAATATGTAGTTCACAAATCCAACCCATCCATTATGTGTGTCCCACAATGTTAAGGGGTCAGACCAAGTATCAGATGCATCCAAACCTCAGATGGACCCCATTAAGTGCTTTTATATATTTTATCATGTCTTCCCATGATTGAAGATGGTGTGGGCCACCTGAATTCTGTGTAAGGCTGATATTTGGGGGCACCCCATATATAAAGGGGACCCATCAAATGAACGACCTTGATGTGCAACACACATCATGGTGGGGCCTGCAGCTGGGACCCATGGTCCCTGCCCCTCTCACCCTTAACGCAACAGTAGGACGTTGCTGCAACGTCCTCTGAACGAGCAGCAGCAGTGCCTGCTGCACTCTTATATTTATTTATATTTATTTTTTTTATTTTCATGGTTTTTCCTATGTGGGGCCCGCATCAGAAGAATCCAACCCAGCCATTGGATTCTATGGCTTAAGACAGTCTAAATGAGCCCATTATTCAATGTGTTTTAGTGTATAGAAACATCAAAGTGGGCCATAGTGGATTTAAACGGTAAAACTCACTATTTTTAAAGATATGGCCCGCCAAATAATTGGATTTGCTTCATTTTTTGGCTCAACACCTAAAATGAACTGGGGAATGGGATGGATGGCTTGGATTAAACCCATACATCAAGGTGGGCCCTACATGAGTGGCCCACCCAAAAAGCTTACTATTAGTACACCCCACTGTCTGTTCACGCTCACTGAACACGTCCAGCATCCCTGGACGCTGGACAGATAGTGTGAATACATTAATCAAGGTGGGTCCCACATGAATGTGGCCCACATGATTTGGATCAATCCGATATTTGTGGTTTCCCATCACCCCAAGGTAGGGCCCACATGGCTTGGAAGGTGTAGATCCAACACGTCCATTAAGTGGGTCTCACGAAGGTGGACGACTTGGATAAATTACATACATCATGGGCCATCAACAAGGGAAGAAGAGAGAGAGAGAGAGAGAGAGAGAGAGAGAGAGAGAGAGAGAGAGAGAGAGAGAGATCGAGTGATGGAGGGACCCCGACATTATGGGCCCTCCCTTACATACATCACAACATATATCAAGTGGGTCCCATTACATGTGGGTCCACCGATCAAAATCAACAGTGGAGGTCCTTTCTTAACCAAAATGCAAGGTCTATATGACCCTATTCATGCAAGTAAAAATAAACATCATGATGGGGTCCATGGAGAATGGTCCCATCATGGAATGATCATAAGAATCAAGGTGTCCATTGGTCACATCTAGGGTCCAAAGTGAGATCCATATCATCAGTTAATACGCCTCACTTGGCCCATCAGCAAAGCATTAAATCTAGGCCTATAAAGCACCGACCGTTCGATCTTCTTGGTCTAATGGAACGTCAAACTCCTTATACCTCTAATGAAAGATGACGAGAAATGAAGAGCTAGGATGATGGATTTTGGGGTGGGAAGTGGGTCACACACATCAAACTTTCTCTCCTTGAAAATGCTTGGACGTCCACCACTTTGGTTACTTCGAAAAATGTGTTAAAAAAGAGAGAGAAAGGGGGGTTGTAAGGGAGGTGATGGGTGTGAGTGATGGATGTGAGTTAATAGATATACTTGACATGTATAGGTGTGTAAGAGAGAGAGAGAGAGAGAGAGAGAGAGAGAGAGAGAGAGAGAGAGAGAGAGAGAGAGTTGACTTTGGGGTTGCTCTTGTACTTGACATGAAGTGATTGATTGATTGATGAGACACATTGTAGAGTTTCTCTTGAGTTTTGCAACGCACAGTGTTTTCTCGAACTGTACGCAGGCCCACATCTCCTGGCCTGGGTATCACCTCACTGCGTAATATGCGGTGTCAAAATTGCGGTGATGGCATGGTCACAAGGGTGTAAGTCTCAAGTCGAGCTGACTCTGGAATACGAGACACGACTAAAGGTTACGCAAAAATACAGTCTATGCGTTGGGGATCACCGAAATTTGACCGGGAGGATCACAGAAGCCTACGAAATGGTAGGACTAGGATACAGGTCTCATAGCTCTCCCCTCCTAATAAAAATTTCATCCTCAAAATTTACTATCACGTAGGATGATGTTTTATTTAAACCAATCTGATTTAAATGATTTTAAACTCACAAGTATACGAATCAGATGTAGATATGGTACGTATTACGAGATCGTTCCCATGAAGATTGGTCGTCACAATTTGAAATTTATGATTCTTCTTAACTAATCCAACAAATAATTTAGCAAACTACTAACACAAATCTATGAAAAATAATCGAGAGTAATAAGGAAAATTCAATCAAAGAGAATACTATGACTTTTGAATCCACCCCTAATTATCCTGACCCTTGTTTTACCTGTTGATTCACCCTGATTCAGTTAATATAAATAAATAAAGTACACTCTATGTCCTTGGTCGGGCACATAGAATGTATAATCCCTTAAAGCATAAGGATCACATCTTTTCATCCATGGTCACGCATGAAGAGATGTAATTCTATGTAATTCTTATTTCTTTCTGTATAAGAAACCTGTTCATGGTCAGACACAAGTACCTAGAATAAGATTCCAAACAACATCCACATCTAGACTTTGGTTAAGCTCATAGAATGGAGAAGTACGGAGTTTTCTGTTAAGCATACTAGAGAAAGAAACAGATCAATCAATTCAGATAAAATCAACACATAACAAGAGTCATTCAAATTACGGGCTTCATCTCAGCCCTAGCTAAGAAATTAACAGTCCATGGAATCAACTAGACAGAAGGAAAAATAAAATTAATAAAATAAAAACATCCTTCTCTCCGTTCTTTCTTCCTCTCTCTCTCTCTCTCTCTCTCTCTCTCTCTCTCTCTCTCTTTCTTCTCTTTCTTCTCCCCAAACTCTCCTCTCCAAGCTCTGCCCCCCCCCCTCTCTCTGCGTCCTCCTCCTTTTATAGCTGTCAGGGGCAGTGGAAATCGGATGCAGCTGGCAATGTTACACTTTTCACACTCAAAAGACAGCACCGAAAACTCCCATCTTCCTTTGCTTTCTTTCCAAAGAAACAACGTCCCTTAGGGTATTTGCAGACAAGCTCACAATGGATGGATCGGATCTTCCATCTGATCAAAGATGGTGGGTCATAACTGCTTGGAAATTTATTTCTCATGGACGTACGTAAGCCTGTGCACGTGACTGTGCTGACGTGATCAGTGGGCCCCACAGTAGTCTTTTTGGGGTAATTCACCCCGTCCATTACATTCCTCTCGATATTTTAGCCAGGAATAGTCAGTTTTGAATGTCCATTGATATGGCCCGAAGAAGCAATCACGCTGAGATCTTTTTGAACTTCATAGAGAAGTCTGCTTGTGGCCTCTGTGTAAGACCCGTATCCTAGACCGTACCGTTCCGTAAGCTTCCGCAGTCTTCCAGACAGACTTCTGGTAACTTTCGATCTTTATCCGATGTTTGCGCAACCCTGAGTTACACGCCGTCAACCCGAGACTTGTACCCTGTGGTTCTGATGCCGCGTCTCACGCATCGAGGCGATACCTAGGCCAGGAGATGTAGGCCCGTGTTTAATTCAAGGAAAACGACGTGCATTGCAAAACCCAAGAGAATCTCTACCGAATGTCACATCCATCAATCAATCAATCCCAACAAGGGTCAAGTACATGTCAAGTACACATTACCTCACACCCATCCCTAAGCAACCTCATAAGTCAAAAAGTTCTTACACACCCCATACCTTTCTTACACAATCTACCACTAAGGTCAAAAAGCTCTTACACACCCATCACTCACTACATCCATCACTCCAACACCCATCACTCTCTCTCCTTACAAATCTCTCTCTCTCATTTCTCAACACATTCCAAGCTAAGCTAAAAAAGGGGACGACTAAGCTCTCTCATGTGAGAGAAAAGTGGTTTTGTGTGGCCCACTTTCCCATCCCAAAATCCATCACCTAACCCTTCAACTCTCATCACCTTCCAACAAAGAGGAACATAAGGAGATCGGCTTTCCAATGGACCAAGAAGATCGAATGGTGGGTGCTTCTATAGGCTAACTTTCATATTTTTATGATGGTCCAAGTGAAGCCTACAGATTAATGGTATGGATCTCACTTTGGACCATAAGATGTGGCTGATGGCCCACCTTGATTATCATGGTCATTCCATGATGGGGTCATTCTCCATGGACCTCATCATGATGTTTACTTTCTAATTTTGAAAAAGGGGTCATCTAGACCTTCCATTTCGATGGAAAAAGGATCTCCACCGTTAATTTTGATCGGTGGGCCCATATGGAATGGGACCCACTCGATGTATGTTATAAATCATGCAAGGGAGGGCCCATAGTGGCGGGGTCCCTCCTTCACTCGATCTCTCTCCTTCTCTCTCTCTTTTTCATTATTATTGGCCCCTTGATGTATGCATTTTATCCAAGCCATCCAACTTCATGGGACCCACTTGATGGACGTGTAAAGATCTACCCCATTCAAACCATGTGGGCCCTAGCTTAAGGAGATGGGAAAACACAAGTATCAGATTAATCTAAGTGGGCCACATCCCTGTAGGACCCACCTTAATTATGTGCACACCGTCCAGCGTCCCCAGACGTTGGACGTGTCTGTAAATGAAGAGTGAACTGTCAGTGTAGTGTACTGACAAGCTAGTAGAAAATAATAATAATAATAACAACAACATATATATTTTATTAGCTTGATTCAAAATTTCTAGTGGGTCACTCCTACATGCCCCACTTTAATAATTCAAGCCATCCATTTCATTCCTCAAGTTAGGCATTGAGCTAAAAAATGAAGTTAATCTAGTTTTTTGGCGGGCCATAGCATAGGGAATAGTGGTTTTCACCATTGAAATATACTTTGATGTCGTTGTACCCCAGAATATATCGAATATTGGGCTTGTTTGGTTTGTCTTGAGCTATAGGGACTAGTGGGCAGGGTGGATCCTTCCGATGTCGGCCCCACGTATGAAAAACTATGAGAAAATGGTTTTTTTTTTAAGTAAAAAAATATAAGCAGCAGGTGCTGCTGCAACGTCCAGAGGACGCGCAACAGCGTCCTGCTGCACTGGACATGAAATGGGCAGGGCCCACGGGTCCCAGCTGTGGGCCCCTCTGTGATGTGTGTAGAACATCAAAGCTGTACATTTGGTGGGCCTCCCTCTGACCAGCGACCACTACCAAAAATTAGTCATTTACACAGCCTAGGTGGCCCACACAGCAGGAAACAGTGTGATTGAACGGCTGCCATTAAAACCCTTTTCTAGGTCATAAAAGTTTTGGATCCAGTATGAAATTTGTTTTTCCTATTCGTCTAGGTCCGTGGGATCTTATCAACAGATTGGATGTCAAATAAGCGTTATGGTGGGCCCCACGTGGTACCCACAATGATGTATGTGTCGTATTCACACCGTCCAGGTGGAAGGTGGAACCCACTTAAATGTATGTGTTTTATCATGTCATCCAGCCGTTCTACTGGGCTGCTAGATGGCTAGTGGACCCCATGATGTATGTGTTCTATCCACACCGTCCACACTTGGACGGTGGGACCCACCGTTGATGCATGTGTTGCATCCAAACAGTCCAACCATTTGGCAAGTTTGTCTTAACAGGCTTAAGACTAAAAATAAGTCATATCTAAAGTTCAAGTGGACCCCACCATTTAAGGTAGTGGACAATGACGTCCACCATTCAAAATTTCTAAGGGCCATAATAGTTTCCTATTAAGCTAATATTTGTTTTCACTTCATCTATCACTATGATAATTTATGAACAGGTTGGATGAGAAACATATGTTATGGTGGGCCTTAGGAACTTTAATGGCAGAAATCATTATCACCACTTTTATTTGGATGTGGCCCATTTGATATACATGTGGCCCATGTGATGTGGCCCACTTATCGTATGAGGGCCCATTGTGATGTATTCAAAGGCCCAGGGGTTATGGCTTATTACAATGTACATAAGGCCCATTTATGTGGCCCACTTGATTTACACAAGACCCATATGATGCGGCCCATTTCCTGTATCTAAGGCCCATGGGTCGAGGCTCAACGGGATGTCCTTAGGGTCCATTGCAATGTGTTAATCCCCCATGATTGTGTAATGATATTTATGGCGGGCCATGCCTTGGGAGCAATGTTGGTTTGACATCCACATTGTAAGAATAATGTTAGTTAAATGTCCGCATTATAACTCTCCTTAGGGCCCATTATCAGGCCCGTACTTGTCGGCCATCTATGCTCATCTTCGTTATGAGGATAGTTCATTACTTTATAACATGCTTAGTATAATTCCATAATTCATGCCCATACGCATCATATGTATGCTTGATATGAGGAATGTTTGACCATAGCATAAGCCGTTGGGCTGAGACATTTACGGGACTCCTTACGAGGCGGAGTTACCCACATGAGTGCATAGTACACGCGGGATTGTTGCATGACTGTACGGTGTGACTCATGCATCTCGCATGACTGTACTGTATGACTTGATCACTGCACGCCTTAGCGACATCAGGGTCGTTGCCTCCACAGGCACATCAGGGATGGTCGTATCGGATACCCAAATATTGGCTTTAACATTGTAGGCACTCAGGATGTCCTTAGGTAAAAATTTCATAACCTTTTTAGTACCAGGAGATGCTCCAACGTCTAGACCAAATGGATACACAAGCGCCTGAGTGTCGAATACTATGTCTTCCACTATCTCATGGTCGGTTGGAAGGGGGTGTGGCCTTATCCGCCCAAGTGAGGAGGCTATAAGCTAGGCTGAGTTTTACCAGCTCACAAATGAGTCTGTTATCGACGAGCTGGTTAAGTATTGACAGACTTCTGGTCAGGCGGATAGTGAGGTCTATTCCTCTAGTGGGGCTGTGCGGCAGGGGAGGCGACAATCGTTGTGGAGTGTACTAGACCTCGGTGATATCCTAAAGAGGAATCATACTGATATGTGTACTTGATGAGGACTGACATGCTTGCTTGCATCTCGCATATGACATTTGGCTACATAGGCCTTGCATCGCATGGTCTTGGTATGACCAATAGCATTCATACCTTGCATCACATAGCTTTGGTATGACTGATAGCATTAATGCCTTACATCACATAGCTTTGGTAAAGATGATAACATTCATGGACTTACCGCATATTTCTGCATTACTCTGATATTATACACTTGGTGCTTACCTTGCGCACACACTTACACCATCCTCTAAGCTTTTATAAGCTTATGCATGACCGTTGCGTGCAGGTGGTCTTGGATCGCAACAACGCTGAGGCAAGAGCACACATCAAATTATTTTGAAGTTTTTGATCACCCTATATTTTTCCTTTTCACATTATACTTAAAATTTTTTGATATAGTGGATATATGGTGATGTTATTTTGTGACTTGGTTATGCTTGTGGTTATACTCCATTTTTTTTTAAAAAAAATCATACTGAAAATCCTCCTTGTATGTAACGTCCCGAAAAAATTCGTATAAAGACCCGAGTACCACCTCAGGCAGAAATCACTAAGGACCAAATCCTTTAAAAATTAAGTGAGAATTAACTAGCGCTAAACTAGATTTCCTATGAAATTAGCACTAATCACTTTAAATACAATCTACAAGACCCAAAACTTATGAAATCGTCAACGCTACATTACCCTAAAACTTAAGATCAATCTCTAAACTCAGTTGCTCTCGGGAGCATCTGAAAACTCCGTATCGGACCTGGACAGCGCATCGGAAGTTCGATAGCAATGAAATTAGACGAATATGACCATCTTATTGGACTTGATGACCACCTCAGAAATCAAGTCCAGATAGAATCCCATGACGATTTACTTGAGCCCGGAGAGAAGTGTGTGAGAAACGTGAATTTCTTTAGAAATAAAATCCAAATTTAAGTAATTTGAGTCGTGTCTCTTGCGGACCAAATATAAGGATTCAGACCGTCAGAATCTGACCTAAATACACCCTCAGATCAGGAGAAATGTTCCATACATGGCAGTGAACTTGTGGCCCTGATCGAATACCGGTGACCGTCGAACTGAAACTGGTCTGCCATGAGTGATCCATAAATCTGATCGGACTAAAAACTGAGTTAGACCTAGATCTAATGTCAGAGTGCTTAAGTCCAACTGTGTTCAGCAAAGGGGCCTCCAGAAGTGCTCCGTTGGATCGGAACAGACCCGATTTGGCTATAACTTAAGTATACCTTGGCCCTGGGGTCATTCCCATTAGTTCTGGGCCTATATAAGGGTCTTAAACCCTCTCTCTCATATTTCATACGAATTTAGAAAGAGAGGAGAAGAAAAGGAAAAGAAAGAGAGAGAGAAAGAGAGAGAGAGTTGGGGATTCATCTTGGGATTTGATCCCATTGTTCCACGCACTTAGTTGCCCTATCTGTATCACACGTTCGACATTTTTGACAACGTTCTTGGGTAAGAAAGCCTAACTCTAACCTATTTTAGGGCTTCATATAGCGTAAGTGATGAAATAGCTAACCTAACTCATGCTATAGGTTGCCAATCTGCTGTTGACAAAGACTAAACATCTAAAACGAACCCATTACACGTTTACCGGTGTAAGGTGCGGACTATATATATTTAGGTTATGGTTTTCAAGGCTTTGAATATCGGTTAATGATTTATTACTGACGTGGGTGTCATTTCACATGCTAAACGTGACGTTTATTTCACTTTACGAATACGTATGAATTATGTCAACTATAGTTTATTCTATGTATTTATTGAAATAATTGAATATGTATGGATTTTGGATTTGTGGTTGACATGATTATCTATTGTGTATATAAGCTCGTGGCATTGGCGACAATTCCTTAGAGAAAGGAGTTGCCCTAATACGTAATATAACCAACATATGTCATGTATGTTGGGATGTGTAGTCTAAGTGTTTGTAAAAATGTCAGAATGAGTTAGTAGTTAGTAAATTGTGATTTATAGGGGATTTGAGATATGATTTCCAACCACCTTAGCTATGTGTATGATTTCCTCCATGTACTGTATATTATGATGTCTGTTTAGTCATGTTTAACTGTGTGTATGATTTCCTCCATGTACTGTATATTCATGTTTCCATAGTATGCTCAAATGATTGTAGAATGGACTTATTTATTCATTACTGCTTTGACAATCTCATATTCTTACTTATTGTAATTGAACGTGGTTGGGACTATATTATAGTCCAGGAAATCGGTAATAGGCCCTGATCTGGTGGCTAACGTTGTTTTTACCACACAGGACGTGTCCGATGAATTCGAGCCGTACTTGGGATGTTGACAGTGGTCAGGCCACACAGAGTGCTTACGTACTTCATGTCGATCAACTCAACGTGCGCTCGTGCTAATTGAGCTCGTCGAGTAACCCGATTGGCCCGATGTTTGTTCACTATATTTGGACATTACTGCTTAAATCTAAGGTACCAAACTCACCAGTGAAAATCCTTTAACCTTGGTACCTCGATCTGCTAAGACTCATGAGCCAGACATGATGGTATGAGACACCGTTGTCGAGCTATCGACCTACGCCAGGGTGACGAACCCAGTCATAGTGACCAGTGATCAACCCAGAATCGTGAGCTGAATACGGTGGTTTGGGACACTGTATTCGAGCTGTCGTCCTACACTGATCAGGTGACGAGCCCTTTGTAGTGACCTCGAGCATACCCAGACACTGCGTTGAGGCGACGAGCCTTTCTGCAGCAACTAGGGATAAACTAGGAGTGCATTGATCAGGTGACGAGCCCTTTGGAGTGACCTAGAACCGCAACATTGTATGAGATTTACTGGGACTGACGACCTTAAAATGGATCATTGATTGGGGATTGATATAAGGGAGCTACCTTCCCAATCCTTCTGTATGAATAAATTTAAGTAAGAACCTGGCTAATCATATGCATGCAATTGCATGTGCTTTGGCGAGGAAGAGCACTTTCGGGAGGATGCCATGCGCACCGTGAGATGAAGACGCTGAGGGAGTATAGGCGAGGGCATGCATCATTATTGCATTAACAAGAGTACTTAGGACCTTATTGTTATATTGTTTTATCACTACTGCTTGACTGAATTGATAACATATTAGCCTTTGTTGTATAGTTTCACTAAGTTGATCACTCACTCCCACGTTCTGGGACAGTGTTTTAAACACCAACCAGACTTTGTCTTAGTTACAGATGATGATGTGACCTATGAGACGGAGCCGGATTTCGAGGACGATGAGGAGGCGTTCTCCTATATGTAGTTATCAGGCGGGTTTCTATAGACCGTTCTGATCGACGGGGCTTCAGGGTTATGCTTGTAGTGGACTATCTCAATTTGTGAAATTTTGTATTTTGAAACAATACTTGTAATTATTGACCTGGTAACGCATACATACTTTGGGGACTTATACTAGTTTATACAGTTATACCTATTCATTTTAATTTCCGCTTGCATATTACAACTGTTCCTAGATTATGTTTTGTTGATTTGGCTTAATCTCATTCATATTTTATGCACTAATACAGACAACATACAATTTTCATTCAGTATGTTGCATAAGTGATGCTTTGGAACTCAGAAGCTAAGCTTAGCTCGACCCCCGATTTTTAGGATGTTACATAGTAGGATCCCAGGATCATAATCTGGCATGTGAGTGCCGGAATTTGAGAATGGGGCACTATGGAGGCTATTGGCACAGGATTCGGCGATCGAGAATTTTGTGAGCCCATTTTTTGAGTTTGGGAGATAACACTTTGTATTGCGCATGTGTGTATGCATGAGTATCAAAGGTCAGCATGGTTTTTATGTTTGCGAATCCCTCTACAAGATGGACGGCTTGGATCACCCGTATGGGCCCTGATGGTGACCCACTGCCTTCTGCAAAATGGACACTCGTCCATCTGTTACACAACTGGAAACAATAGTTTCCTTTTTAAGAAGAAGACGCGGGTCAGCGCCTGCTGACCGCCTTAGTCGGTCCGGTGCACAGTGTGAGCATGTGTACTCTATGTACACACACAATAGATGTGGGTTCCACTACAATGTTTCTAAGAAATCCAATCCATCCATTTGTTTCCTTGTATCTTTTTAATAGTTGGGACCAAATTTGGGGCATATACAGTTTGTAGGTGGGCCCCAAATTAATGGTTAAGTGGTTGATCTGTCTGTTGGGCAACTTCCTCAATGATCCAATGGATGAAATTTAACATGTACAGTTAATTTATGGTTCCCAAGCCATGTATAAAGTTTCAAACCGAATGGATGGTTGGAACCATGTGATCTTGCATTATGCACCAATTTCGGGCCTCTTTAATGTGAACGCTTAATTTCCTCAGATCCGTGGCATATAAATTCTTCAATCTTAGTCCTCTGGAGTTCGTCCCTCACTTTGGTGACTTCGGAGTGTCAAATTCACGCTTGTAGTATCCTTTTTCAGTCCAAGCTCCTAATTACTCCCTACAACAAAAACACGATTAAAATAGTCCGTTAAGCATTATCATGTTGGTAAAATCAGGCAATACTTGGGTCTAATATGCAATATTTGACCCTTATCACAACCCCCAACTAGAATTTTGCTAGTCCCGAGCAAAACATGCGAAAAATAATTTCAGAAATAAAAGACAATTCCTGTAAACCCGAGTGACTTGTGAACAAATAGTCAAGATGTGAGAATTCTAAGATTCATGAATGGTGAGTAGAATTTTTTCCTAGAATTAAGCTCACGGTAAACTTCATAATCAAGTTCAAAATATTAATCCATTAATTAGAACAATTCTAAACATTGAGTTCCATGAGTGTATAGTGTAATCTTAGCTTCCTATCATTAAGAGATCCAATTGTCAATTTCATGATATCATTGGTAATTAATAACGGAATTCATGACAACCAAAACTGAAACCAACACTTGCCTTACAGATTAACTTTTCATTCTACCAGCCTTTGATTTTTTTTTATTTTTTTTCATGAACTGTAACGCCAAGGAGGGGAATCAAATCCTCACCCATAGGGAGCAAACCTATGGTAAAGATTATACACCCAACCCTTTTTATATGTCAACCATGGGGAATCGAATCTTCATATATAGGGAGCAAACTTATTGTGAAGATTATTCGACTCACCTTTTCAATTCTTCTTTATAAACTGATGCTAAAAAAAATTTCAGGCTGGTTCCTTTCATGCTTAGTGATTACCATGTTGTCATTCAATATCGAACCGAGATGTGATATGTGAAATCATGACTCAATCAATGTTTACAACTTCTAATCATGGATTAACAACTCAAACTTAAGTGTGAAATCTAACAGATGGCTGAATCCCAGAGGCATAAATTACCAACATTCTGTATCTTGTAATTCTAAAATCAAAACTATCCTTCAAAATCACTTTGACTTCATAAGAAATTCAAAAAAAAATTAAAAATTTTCACAATTATTTTCTCAAGACCAAGAAAATACTGATTAGGTAACCTAATCTCCCACCCCCAACCTAAAATCTACATTGTCCTCAATGTAAAAGAAAGAAGCATGCAATGCACATAGGACAACGAAAATAAAAGAGGAGTAATAGAAAGATAGTACCTGGACAGAGAATCAAGAGGCTTTCTTAAAAATATCAACGTAAAAACGAGTCAGCACAAGAGATAAATAACAAAAGTAAAATAAAAAAAATAAAATCACAAAAAGAAGATCCTACCTATATCACTTTCGCAGGTGCTCTCCATTGTATTTAGCGTATGCAACAAGCCTTTAAACCCCTAGGTTGCCCCTAGTGGATGAGTTGTCGTCTCATGAGGGTTTGCAGCAATGTTACCTACAAACATTAAACTAACTAACTTAGAAAATGAAATGGAATAAAAAGCTGGGTTAACTCTTAAGAGCGCTAAGTTTAACGTCTTCAGCCAAACAAGAATGGACCATGAATTAATCAATCTTCATAACCTGGGTCCTCCAAATAAATTTCCTCAACATTTTGATTAACCAATCCTAAACTTTTTAGGAACAACTTGAACTGGGCTGACCCACGTGCTGCCAATGTCTAACAATTTAAGCACCTCCACTCGAACAACTTCTTTTATGTTAGGGTTAAGCCTTGTTTGCATTTCACGCGGCGTTTCCGTATTTTCTTCAAGAACATCTGATGCATCAACATAGTGGGGCTTACTCCCTTTATGTCCGCTATCGTCCACCCAATAGCTGCCTTATATTCTCTAAGAATATTAAGCAACTTGCTCTCTTGTTCCTTCTCAAGGTTAGAAGTTATGATGACAGGAAGGGTCTCAGAAGGACCTAAAAATGCTAGTTGTAGTGTTACTTTAGTTGATTTTAGCTCACCAAGTCTCAGTTGCTCATATACAGAATATGGCAACAAATTAACACTCACTCCTAAATCAAGCAATGCCTTCTCAATCTTATGCTCTCCTATGACACAAGAAATGGTGGGGGCTCTTGGATCCCTATATTTAGGAGGGGTGTTGTGTTGAATTATGGAGCTGAGTTGCTCTGCAAGGAAGACCTTCTTATGAACATTCTTTTTTTTTCTTTTTTATAGAAGCCTTTTTCAATGATAGCAGACATCAAAACAGATTTCGGGGATCCCCGGGAGAAAAAGGACCCGGGGAAGCCTATCATATGAGAACACAAAAACGACAATATGAAAAAGAACGACCGACAACTACACATGGTAGCGTTCTCTAATCGCCCCCAGCCCTCATTTGTCCAGAAATAGGAGCCCGCAGATCGTGGGAGAGATGTCCGCCACGTGCTCGAAAATGGAAGAGCTCTGAACCTCACTGGCCTGCCGAGCCAAGCCATCCGCGGGGGCATTGACTTCCCTGTAGATGTGCGAAAACTCAATCCGGCCTCTGTTCCTCAGATTTCTGATCCTATTAATCCAGTAGTGCCATCTCCAGCCTGGCATTGCTAACCCGTTGAGCACTTTCACGGTAAACAAAGAATCAGATTCAAGAATAATGTGCTTGAAGCCTCTGGCTAGGCAAAGAGTCAACTCGTCATACATCGCCCGAAGCTCGGAATAGGAACTGGAACCGACACCATACCCGAAGGAGAAAGTAAAAAGGAACTGACCCCTATCACCTCTACAAATGCCACCACCTCCTGCTGCTCTTGGGTTGGATCTGGAGGATCCATCAATGTTAACTTTGACCCAGTTGCAGCAAGGCTTCACCCATTTCACCACCTCAACAGAATTGGGAGAAGAAGATTGGGCCCTACCACTGATCGGGGGCCTCCCCTGCTAAATAGGAAAAGGCCCAGAAGGCAGCCCTGAGAGAGAGCTCTGGTGAGGGGGAAAACATTTGGAAAGCCACCATTGAACATGGTGGATAACCGAGGTGGGGGAGGAGGGCTTACCTTCGAAGCGGGATGAATTCCTAGCCTTCCATAATTCCCACAGCAAGAAGGCCGGAGCGAGGTTGCAGCTAAGCTTGGAATTTCTATTTCCATGATCAGCTCCCCACCACTGTAACAACCTTACCTCCACCGAAAGAGCCGAAAAGATGCTAATGCCAAACTGAGCGACAAGACAGATCCACGACTGATTTTCCAACACACTGTTAAGAAAAAGGTGAGGGAGCGACTCTACAGCAGCATCGTCTGAATAGCCAGGCCAATAACAATCACATTTTGAAACAAGCTGGACCCCACGCTGCTCGACCGCCACGTCCACAGGGATAGCGGAGTTGAAAACCTTCTAAAGAAAAACCAAAATGTGGGGGGTCACCTTGACATGCCACACCCAGTGCGCCCACCCAACATGGTCACGAGAAGCCTTGCTCGCCACCCACTCAGAGGACACCGAAAATGATCCCATCGGGGTGAAAGGCCATATTGGCACATCCGGGCTATCTGAAATATAAAAACCCTGCTGGAACACGAGATCGATGACAGGCTACGGTAAAAACTAGAACACCGCTGAGGGGGGCATAGGGCCGGCACTGTCCAGGAAATCGCTTACCTGCAGCGATGAAAGATGAGCCAGGATCGGGGCAGAAGCCAGATTTTGGAGGGGGCCGAGGCCCGTCCAGTTCACTGTCCAAAAATTACAGGCACCATGCCCGATATTCCAATGAACGTTACCTTGAAGGAAAGGAAACGAATTACGGATAGCCTTCCCGAAAGGCGAAGCTACTTGGGCTGACCTCTGAGAGGGGTTGTCAACTAGATCTGCAGCATATTTAACTGTCATGAACGAGCCCCAGAGGGATTTCCTATCGATGAACCGAGCGGTCTAAGCCATTTTGATACGGAAGGCCTGTAAAATTTTTAATAATTTTTGAATACCCAAACCACCATCCTGCTTAGAGAGGGCCACCCCATTCCAACTGCGCCAGTGCAGCTTCCGTTTACCGGCATTCCAACCCCAAAAGAAATCTATAAAATGTTTTTCAAGGGTGGAAATCACCTGCACCGAGGTGTGCATGGCGGCAAGGGTGTGAACCATAATACTTTCCAACACATGTTTCAGAAGAACCAATCTGCCGGCTTGAGATAAGCATCTGGCTTGCCAACCACTAATTCGCCCTTCAATCTTATGAAGGAGGGGCAGAAAAGATGCAATTTTCACCTTCCCATCTGCCATAGTGTCACGCCCCAAACCCAAAAATCAGATTCACAAGAATCCCAATCGTCGAATCTGGTGCCGACATCCTCTGTAGTACCCCATTCTTGGCTCCTAGCATTCATATGCCAGATTTTTGATCCTGGGATCCTATAAGGAGGATTTTTTTTTTTTGTACATTTAACTAGTAATAAACATAACCACAAGTTTACCCAAATCATAAAGGCAACATCATCATCACGTATCCACTAATATAATCATTTGAATACAATGCTGAAAGGAAAATATATATGTCAAAATCAAAGCTCCATAAAACAGTTACACGCTCCAAGCTCAATGCTGCTGCAACCTAACATTACCTACACGCATCTATCATGCATAAGCTTATAGAAAGCTTAGAGGGTGGTGTAAGTGTGTGCACGAGATAAGTGTCAAGTATTCAATACAATATCATAATCATATAATACCGGAAAGCTATTAATCCATAAACCATACAATGACTGAATAAGCAGAAACACTGATAAGAGCAGGAATTATCAGCGTAAACAGAAATACTGACAAGATTACAATCATGCGATAACAGAATAAGCGAAAGTATGAACAAGTCCATAAGTTATCAATATCAGAATACGCAATATAGGATAGCTATGCAAATGATGAGTCATAGATAATCAAATATCGAATGACAAGGATATAATGTAATACACAATTTGAAAGAGCTAACAAATATCATCACTCTCATCTAAGTCACAGGAATACAGAAACATAATAACTCACAATACCACACACCAAAGATGTAATGGAATATGCAGTATATGGTGCTAATGGAATGATCATGCTGGAGTGTGATGTCGGGATGAAAGTATGTAGTATCGTAGGCTACGGGGTCCACCACAAGGAACCTCTATCCAAACCAGTCCCATACCTAAATTTGGATAGTCTGACTCAACGTGGTAAACTCCTGATCTCAGGTTAGTCGCGCGCCCAACCGAAATCCTTACCATAACGAAGATACACAACAATTAGTTGCGCACCACCAGCCTAAGTGGATAGTGAATGGATGAATGAATGAGTATATAACTCCTACTCAGTAGCCTGTTAGCACAGTAGTTTGCCAACCATTGGTAGCTCGCCCAGTGTGGTAGCTCGCCAAGGCCTCAGCCCCGCCCACATCAGTGTCCGCACACGTGCCCCCGCCCACATGCACAATAGTGACGGGGTTTCATAATATCATGTCAGTCCTCATATCAGTACGGTTCCTCTCTGGAGAAATCACCGGGGTCTATTACACTTCACACCACCTGTCACCCCAATCAAGCGCACAACTGGGTAAGTGGAAAAGACCTCACTATCCGCTTGTCAGTAGTTTGCCAATACCTACCCGACTCACCGATAGCGGACCCATTCCTCGAGCTGGTCAAACACAGCCTAGCCATGCCTACTCCCTCGGGCGGATAAGGCCGCATCCCCTTTCAACCGACCACGACACAGTGGAGAGCGCAGCCATCTGGTAATCGGCACTCAACGCTCATCGACCCACTCGGTCTAGACGTTGGAGCATCCTCTGGAACCAAGAGGGTGTTTAGGGATTTTCACCCAGGGCCATCTATGGCGGCCCGATGCTCGAACAGATTTTCGGTGTCCCATCTGGCCATCCACGATATGCCTGTGGAGGCTACGACCCTGATGTCACTAGAGCGTACAGTAATCACAATACAATGCAAGATGCATGAGTCATACAATCCAATCATGCATCAATCCTGCGCATGTCATGCGCTCATGTGAGATAATCTCCACCTATCAGGGAGTCTCACATCATCCTGCCCAATGACATATGCAATGGTCAATCACATCTCATAACAAACATGCAGATGATGCGAATGAGCATGTATCATGATGTTATGATATCACATAGTCATAAACGGTATCAATAACCGGCGTCAACAATGTGAACTTTTAACCAACATTGCCCCCAAGGAATGACCCACATAGAATTAAATATATAATGGGCACATGACCTCACACAAGGGCCAAATATACGAAAAAGGTGGGCCCTGGTCATGGGCCTAACACATATCACAATGGGCCTTGCCTATTGGCCTCAAATACATCTGGATGGGTCACACCCATGGGCCTCAGATATATCACAATGGGCCTCAAATATACTTCGCAGGTAAGTCACATACCTGGGTTTAATACACATCAGTATGACCTACATCACATAGGCCTCATATACATCACTATGGCCACAACCCATGGGCTTTAAATACACAATAGGTGGGGCCTCAAATATATACAATGGGTGAGCCTCAATGGACGGGTCACTAATACAACAGGATGGGCCTAATGACATGGACCCCATAAATATATCGAATAGGCCGCACCAATTGGGCCTTACATACACTGCAATGGGCCATGACCCATGGGCCTTGCATACATCACAATGGGCCTCGCAACATGGGCCTCATATATATTTAAGGTGGGCCTCAACAATGGGCCTCATACACATCAAGGTGGGTCTCAACAATGGGCCTCATACACATCAAGGTGGGCCTCAACAATGGGCCTCATATACATCAAGGTGGGTCTCAACAACGGGCCTCATACACATCAAGGTGGGCCTCAACAACAGGCCTCATACACATCAAGGTGGGCCTTAACAACGGGCCTCATACACATCAAGGTGGGCCTCAACAATGAGCCTCATACACATCAAGGTGGGCCTCAACAACGAGCCTCATACACGTCAAGGTGGGCCTCGACAATAGGCCTCATACACATCAAGGTGGGCCTCCACAACGGTCCTCGTACACATCAAGGTGGGCCTCGACAACGAGCCTCATACACATCAAGGTGGGCCTCGACAACGGGCCTCATATACATCAAGGTGGGCCTCCACAATAGGCCTCATACACATCAAGGTGGGCCTCCACAATGGGCCTCATACACATCAAGGTGGGCCTCAACAACAGGCCTCATACACATCAAGGTGGGCCTCAACAATGGGCCTTATACACATCAAGGTGGGCCTCAACGATGGGCCTCATATATGGCCTTAGCAACAGGCCACAAATATATCAAGATGGGCCTAATCAATCATATGGGCTAAATCAATCAAATGGCCGATACGATCAGGCCGATCAAATGGACCGATACAAATGGGCCGTGCATCATGAAGTTATACTAAGCATGTTATAAAGTAATGCCTTATCCTTACAACGCAGCTGGCCTAGACGGCTTGCATACAACAAGTACGGGCCTAATAATGGACCCTAGGGAGAGTCGCAATGCGAACATTTAACCAACATTATACTCACAATGTGGACGTCAAATCAACATTGCTCCCAAGGTGTAGCCCGTAGTGAATAACATTACGTAAACCAGGTTGGGATCACACATTGTAATGGACCTTAGGTACACCCCATTGGGTCTTAAATACATCAAATGGGCCATGTCATATGGACCTTTTACTCATCAAATGGGCCACATCAATGGGCCGCACCAATGGGCCTTATGTCCATTGCAATGGGTCATAACCCGTGGGCCTTAGATTGCATCAAATGGTTCTCGACCCATAGGCCTTATACATATCAAATGGGCCTAATCCTATGGGCTTTAAAATACATCAAATGGGTCCAATCCCATGGACCTTGGAACACATCAAATGGGTCCACTCTATGGGCCTTAAATTACATCAAATGGGCCTAATCCCATGGGCCTTGGAACACATCAAATGGGTCCACTCTATGGGCCTTAAATAGTTCAACAACTAGCTACATTCATTGACCCAATTAAATTCAACTGTGGTGGGCCTCAAAAGTACATTCATTAAGCCCAACATTTAAGGAACTAAAGCTATAAATCATTTTCTCTAAGATCTTTATAATATGGTGGGCCCCACTCCTCAAAATTTTAGCCCAAGACCAGCATAATTATAACATGTTGCTGTCCTAAATTTGGGCACTCCATTAGAGTGGGTTCAAGGCCTCTAAAACTCTGAAAATTGAGGGCCAAGGTACCTCATCATGCATACAATGAGAGGAAACCCAAAAAGGTGGCCCACCATCAGAAGAAATATTTTTGAATTATGGTTTTTTTATTAAGGCATATTGCTGGACTGCACAATAGAAAAAATCTGGGAGTCCAATCATCTTGGCCCATTCTTTTAAATACCCAAACGAGGTCACTTGAGGCTGAAATTTCACAGAGTGATACTTCCATAGGTGGGCCACACCCCCATAAAATTTCATAATTTTTATATATCTCTAAGTATTTTAATTAATTTAAATAAAATAGACTATATAGAAAAATTGGATAGACCTGGACGTCCCAACGTGGTGGGCCAGTCCGGCCCTCACCACGGTGTGTACAGGGGTTCATTGGCCCTGAAATTTGGTAGGTGGGTTCTAACATAAGTGGACCACACTAAATTTTAGAATTTATGGACATTTATAAATATTTTAATTCATTTACATAAATCAATCTGTCCTGAAAATCAGACTAATCTAGACACCATATTATAATGGGCCGGTCCCGCCATCACCATGGGGTGTACAGGCGTCCATTGGCCCCAAAATTTTGTAGGTGGGTCCCACCATAAGTAGTACACCCTTCTAAAATTTTTTATAATTTTTAAACACCCATAGGTATTTTAATAAATTTTAAAAATCCAACTGTCCATGGTGGAATGTTGCTGGAACAGTGCAGAAAATCCAGACTGTCCACCTCACTTGGACCACACCTTTAGGACCCCAATGAAGGTCAGTTGGGGTTAAAATTTGGAGGACATCAAGATGAGATCCCCATCTTTCATAAAAGTATATTTAATAGGTATGAATTGTCCCCCAAACAGTCCCAAAATTTGGTCCAAAAACAACCAGAAACTGTCCAGAAAATTCTGGACAGCAACATGTACTTAGATAAAATTTATTATATAAGTTTAATAAAAAGAAACATACATTAATGGGCCACACACATCAGTAAATAAAATGAGGAAAAAGAGATATAGAAGGACAATCCGACCATAGGGAAAGGGGCTCCACCACTATTGAGCCCTCCCAAGATCAATCACACCTGCACATCATACCTAGATTTACATTTACAATATGGATCTTGCACATGCATGGCTTATAATTAAAATGCATGGTGAGGATACCATCCCCACCATGGTTATAAGGTCTAGATGACCTAAACATAATATGATATGAAATAAAACTACCATGATGGGGCCCATAGAGAAAGGCCCCATGCATGGATCATACATGCATAAGGTAGGCCATTAGGCCACAATCATGGGATTGTGTGGGATCTCCACCATTGATTGGTGGGTCCTACACTTCCCTCATGAAAGAAAGAAAATATCTAGGCTATAGAAATCAGATTTTTTACATCTAGAGGAGCACCCACCGTTCGATCTTCTTGCTCGTATGAGTTCCTTAGCACCTTAGCTTTGATTCCAATGGAGGAGATGGGGACTGGATGGTTAGGATGAGAGATCATGGGGTAGGAAAGTGGGCCACACTTGAAGTTTTGAAAGAGAGGGAGAAGCTTGGAGAATTCTCATATGTATGGGATTTCTCTCCTTAGATTTTTTTTTGAGTTTGAAAATGAGAAAGAGAGAGAGAGAGTTGTAAAGGGAGAGAGAGATAGGTGATGGATGTGGTGAGTGATGGGTGTAAGAAAATCTTGACTTTTGTGGCCATTTGTGTAAGAAAAGCATGGGTGGTGTAAGAACTTTTTGACTTTGAAGGCTTTTGGTGTAAGAGAGGTATGGGCTTGTAAGAGATTCTTGACTTTTGTAGTTGCTTGGGAATGGGTGAAAGGTGATGTGTACTTGACATGTACTTGACATGTGATGGATTGATGGATTGATGGATTGATGGGATTGATGTGACACCTCGTAGAGATTCTCTTGGGTTTTACAATGCGCGGCATTTTCTTCGCACCGAACGTTGGCCCACATCTCTTGACCAGGGTATCGCCTCGGCGTGCAAGTCGCGGCATCAGAACCGCAGTGACGGCGCAGTCACTATGGTAAAGGTCTTGGGTTGAGTCGATATGGGTTGACGGCATACGAATCATGGTCGCACGTAAATATTGGTTAAGGGTCGAAGGTTGCCAGAATTTGACCGGTAAGACCGCTGAAGTCTATGAAACGGTACGGTCTAGGATACGGGGCTTACACATAGGGACCCCCAGGTACACCAATTGTGCTGACGACCTGGAGATGCCAAGAAAATCTTCAACCGCTCTCAATCTGGACGAGAAAATTTTCCTGAAAGTGAAGAAGGAGCCTTTTCTGAGATTTATGGCCTGCCTCGAGTCTGATTGGTACTCATCGAGGAAAACCATTCACTTGCACAGCGACGCTTTTCCGCCATTGAGAAACAAGAGGGTGTCATCCGCATCAAGGAGATGGGAGATCCGGGGACAGCCACATGGCTCCTTGTACGGAAGACAAAGGCCTTGATCCTTTAACTTAGCCAGACCCCGACTGAAGACCTCCGTGATGATGATGAACAAACTGGGCGAGATCGGGTCGCCTTGTCGAAGACCCCGAGAAGACTTGAAGAAACCAGCCGGGGAACCGTTAATGAGGACCGAGAACCAAACGTTACCCTAGCAAGCTTCGACCAACTGGATCCACCTTGAACTAAATCCAAACCAGATTAGAACTTGTTTAAGAAAATCCCATTCCACTCGATCATACGCTTTCTCCATATCAAGTTTTAGGACTATATTTCTGCCCCGAACCTTCCTATTAATGTCCCTGAAGAGCTCCTGGGCCAATGCAATACTTTTCGAGATTGATCTACCTTGGATGAAGGCACCCTGTTCAAGGGAGATCATATTTGGGAGCTCCTTATTCAGCCTCGCCGCGATCACGCCCGCCATGATTTTGTAGAAGCAATTACATAAGCTTATTGGTCGGTAATCCGAGAATCTAGTCGGGGAGTCAGATTTTGGGATAAGGCAAATGAGGGAGGCTGAGACCGCCCTCGAGAGCTTGCCTCCCTGAAATAGGTACCTGGTGGCTTTGAGCAGATCAACTCCCACACTATCCCAACAGGAGGTGAAAAAAGCACCTGAAAAGCCATCTGGCCGTGGAGTGCCGTCGATCGGAATAGCTTTGACCGCTGCTTGGACTTCCAACAGGGAGGGAGGAGAGAGCAGCGCGGTGTTTGTCTCCTCCAAGACTAGATGGGGAATATTATCCAAGAGCGGGGAGCTACCGTTGCTAGCCCCTGTCGAAAAGAGATTTGAGAAGTGAAGGATGGCTGCGTCTCTGATCTGAGCCTACTCCGTCAGCACTTGGCCAGACTCGTTCATAATACTGTGAATCCCTGCTCTTTTATGCCTCACCGAAGCCACCGTGTGGAAAAAGGTAGTGTTCCTATCGCCCTCGTTTAGCCAGCTGACGCGCGATTTTTGCTTCTAGAAAATCTCCAGGCGCTCCTCCAAGGAGCGTAAATTTTCCACAGCCGCTGCCTACTTAGAGTGCAAATTCGCAGCACCAGCACCTTCATTTGAACCCATCTGTTGAAGCTCTAACTCCACATCAACAAGTGCATCTTCAACCTGCTTGACCTGAATGAAAATATTTTCAAAAGTATCTTTGTTCCACGCAATCAAAGCCTGTTTAACTGCTTTAAGTTTAACTAAAACATTGAGAATGGGATGGTAAGATTCAACCTGGGCCCACTTTTCTTTGATGAGAGGTAAGAAGGAGTCGTTTAGAGTCCAAATTCGCTGGAATTTGAACAACTTTGGGCCGTCGTACTGCCGAACCGGGTTTTGCAGGAGTAAAGGAGCGTGATCAGAGGAGATTCTGGGGAGATGGAGGACTTGAAAACAGGGAAAGGAGGTGGACCAATGGGCGTTAAGCAGAACTCTGTCTAAGAGGGCCCAAATTCTGGCCGCCCCAGCCTGGTTATTACTCCATGTAAAGCGGCTACCCACAAAACCAGGGTCGACGAGCCCTGCAGGATTTATCGTTGCCAAGAACTCAGTAGCACTAGTCCTGTCCACGTCCCTGCGACTAAGTCTTTTTGTGGCACTGACAACCGCATTAAAGTCTCCACAAATAGCCCAGGGCCCCTGAATGGTCGAGGACATAACTGTCATCTCATCCCATAGCACCCATCTCATAGCACTGGAACAACTCGCATACACAAAGGACATGAAAATTTCTTCCTGACTATGCTGGCCAAAATTCTGACTGTAAGTATCTGGGCCGTTGCGCTTAGAACTGAAACAACCAACTGATCACTAAAGAAAAGCCAAATTTTGCCACCTGTAACGCAGTTGGAGACTGAGAGATGGAAGCCAAGAGAGAGGCCTACCCCTACCCTTCTTTCGTCTCTAAGCATCGGCTCAAGAAGCGCCACGATCCATGGCTTATGAGCACGGATCAGTCTCCTGCAAGTACGCCTCGATTGGCCGTTGCCAATGCCGTGGACATTCCACGCCAGGGTCTTATCCATCAGTTACACACCCTGAGTTAACAGCCCTTCTCTTTAGCCTGTACAATCTGGATTCCCAATCGAGTATTGAATTCTTGGTCTTCTTAATCTGCTTGTCGTTGCTTTCTCTCGTGGGTAGATGAAGATATTCTGCCTAACCTGCCCTATTGAAGCCTGCTCTGTCTGGGAACCTGTGCCTAGAGGAAGTTTCTGAACCTGATGATTACAGTCGAGGGTTGGACTGGAAATGGAGGAAAAGAAAGGAGATAGTTCAACTTCCAAAGAGGGTCTAATGGGATTTGGGGGCTGATGGGAGAGGGGGATTGGTTGACAGCAGGAGGCCCCATTTAACTGTGGTGAAATTTCCAAAAGATCACTGTTTGAAATTCTGTTGTATGACCGTGTTTTCGCTGACCTTGCTCTGGTTCTAAGGAGCTCCTCTGTGCCCTTATCCAATACGCCTCCAGTAGGCTTGGAGCTTAGCAGGGTTTGACCTTCTACATCAGCTGAAAACAATTGGACCTGCAAATTACGGCATTCCAAAGATAGGTCAGACCTTGCTTGGCGTAAGGATGGGCTCTGATGTGTAGGCCTTATTTGTGTGTTTGGATCCTCACCATTTACTCGGCTTACGGCCTGATCTGTTTCTTGCTGAATATCTAGAAGCCTGGGTTGAATTGTCTCTGTATCTCTTTTTCCTGTTCTCTGCATGGGGTCCTTCTGAGTCAATACGACATTTTAACGAACATCAGAGCACCAGCATTTCGAAGACTGGACCGACCTTTCTTGGTGAAGGGAGGGACTCTAATATGTAGGCCTTACTTGTCAGTCTGGATCCTCACCATTTTCTCGGCATGTGGCCTGGTCTGTTTCTTGCGAAATGTCTGGAGGCCTGGGTTAGATTTCCTCTGTGTCTCTACTACCAGTTCCCTGCGTGAGGTCCTTCTGAGTCAATGTGGCATTTTCACGAACATCTGCCGAGCTAGGAAGGCCATTAGCTTCCTCCTGCAGCTTCAACCCACTATTACGAACTCCGTCAGTCCGGGTCATAAATCTCCTTTCGACCCACTGTCTGGTACCTTCCTACTGAGAGACTGACCTTAAGTTTTCGTGTAAGCTCCCTATATCTGTCTCTTTCAGGATTGCATGGATGGGGTAAGTCTCCTCCAAAACCTGCAGTTTTAGAATCTATTGGAAGGTTGATCCTGGTCGAAGAAGCACTTTGATTCGAGCAAACATCTGAAAAATGCCACATCTACTAAGAGAATCAATCTGTATTACAGTTCCAAAGTAGTTTGCCAAATCCAGGATCACCGACTCCATCCAGGCGTGAGCAGGGATCCCAGATAATCTAATCCATCTCCCATCACCTCCCAACACATCCCTTGTAGACCATTTGTGCACTGAAGCTAGGCCCATCCTTCTATGCAGGTCAGGATCCATTAGGAATCCATCTAGGTATTCCTTAGATTTTAGAGAAATCAGAAACTTCACCTTCGAAATTCTTGTAATGTCTATGGAGCCTCTTTTGAAATTGGACTCTCTGATTGCCCCCTGTAGTTTCAAAATTGATATTTGTGGTCCTTCTGCTGTCCCAACCAGCCCGAGTTGTAGCTCATGGAGCCTGGTAGCCACCGCATTCCAGTTCGCGGTGGTCAAGAGATCGGGTCGATCCTCATTTTTGCCTGGATGGGGGTTGGATTCCTTTGCTAAAACCACAACATAGGATTGATTAGGGCGTTCCACTTTTCTATCCAAAAGAGAATATGAGACCTTAGATAGTACCTCAGCATAAGAATGATTCATGTGCCCTGATGCTAGTGGACGGGGTGGAATGGTCTGTTGGGTGGTAGTGGATTTGAGAGATCTGGATTTCGCCCACCTCACCGAAACTACTCTCCCGTCTATACGCCGGTCATTTAGGACGTCCATTGCCGCTCTTGCATCTTGTTCGTATCGAAATCTAACAAATGCATAGCCGCGAGGTTTCTCCAAACTTGGCAGAGTGGGAATGTAGACATCCAAGATCCGCCCGTATTTCTCAAAGATCCTCTCAATATCAGAAGCCAAACAATCAAGGGGATGTTCCCCAGGAACAGGCTAAACCCTAGATTTTGAGGGTAAAGCGATGTAGCCTGAATATTGGCTGGGGAATGGTGGGTCAAAATGTCCCCTCGCGACTGAAAGGAGTCTGAGAGAGGGGAGTAAGACCTACCTCGCGACGTGCTTCGAGGCTCATGAGGACAACGAGGCTCCCTGTTCTTGGAACTTCCTCGCTGCATAGGTCCGGATCTGCCTCTTACCTGATGTCGGGATCCGCCTCTATCTCGATGCCGGGATTGGCCTCCCTGCATATGCCTCCATTCCTCCATCACTCTGCCCAAGCTGCTTCTCCAAGAAAAATAGCTACATATGTTCTCAATCCATGATTTTTCTTCTTATGAATATTCATCTTACGCTTTTAAGTGCATAAATCTTTAAGAAACTTAGCATAAGCAGGGATTTTCTTGATAGCATCAAGCAATGAAATGTTAATTTGTACTTGCTTAAACATGTCCAATATCTCATTAAAGTTGTTTCCTTTCTTAACTGGTGCCAGACATTGAGGAAAATGTGCTTTAGGCACATAGGATGGCACAGGAGTGGTTCCTGGAGAGTCAGAGTGTTGTTGGACTTTAGATGCACTAGTATGTCTCTCTGCTTCATTTTAGTCTTCCGAATTAGAATTTAATTCTTCCGTAGGCATCTCTACTTTATTATCGATCTATTTACCAGACTTAAGGGTAATGATTGTTTTCGCTTGCTCATGATATTATTCTTGGTTTGAATTAGAGCCAATCTCATGCTGTCCTTTAGGATTTTCCGCAGGTTGGCTAAGAAACTTGCCCTTCTCTCTCTCACTCAATGTGGCAGCAAGTTAACCTAATTGTACTTTCAGCTTGGCAATAGATTGCGCATTTGCATGTAAGCTTTGCTGGTTACCTAGTAAAGTTTGTTGGGTATCTTTTTAAAATTGAAGTGAACTGTGCATAAAAAGATTGAGTGTATCCTCAAGAGATGGTTTCCTAGTGTCACGCACAAATCCCGTAAATCGGATTCTAAGGAATCCCGATCACCAAACCCAGTATCGATAGCCTCCGTAGTACCCAATTCTCAGCTCCTAACGTCCATACGCTAGGTTTCGATCTTGAGATCCTGCAAGGAGGATTTTCCAACGTATGTTTGTCTTGTTAGAAGCATAACCACAAGTATACCCAAATCATAAAGGCAACATCATCATCACATATCCACTAATATAATTATTTGAATACAATACTGAAAGAGAAATACATATATCGAAATCAAAGCTCCAGATGACAGCTGCACGCTCTAAGCTGAACGCTGCTGTAACCTAACACCACCTGCACACATCTATCATGTATAAGCTTATAGAAAGCTTAGAGGGTGGTGAAAGTGTGTGCTTAAGGTAAGTGTTAAGTAAGCAATATTAGAGAAATCAGAGTAAGCGAAAACTGCTGATAAGCTCATAAATCATACAATATCAGAGCAATGCGAAAATATACTGATAGGCCCATTGAAAGGCCTAGCTATATGCCCTAAAGGGGGGATGAATAGGGCAATGCCAAATAAAACTTAAAATAACGGAATAATAAAAGAAATAAAGCACAATGCTGAATTAAAAGTAATCTCAATAGCCTAGAATTAGGAGAATGATACCATATCAGTTCTAAGGACAACCTTACACCAAAAACCAAAGGTTTAAGGTAGGACAACCTTATTTCTAGAACGTCCTTTGTATCACAAACCAATGACAAATAAAAAGCAAGGCAACCAAAATGACTTGCAGAAATAAATCCTAAGTTATTACAACATTCATCCACAAATACAATCCACAAAACTGAATGAATAAAGAAATGAAAGAATAAACCACATCCACAACACAACGATATATAGTGGTTCGCCTGTGTGTACACCAACTGTTATCCAACAGCCACACAGAATGCTACTCCATCCTAATATCCTCACACAGGGGATATTAGCATGCACTATCAAAATAGGTTTCACATGTTTACCTAAAACCTTCACAATTGTGTCTTTTTATCTCGGGCTTACACAATCTAAAAACCCACATAATCTGAGTTTTCTGGCTCTCCTCAGATAACCAAAACAATGAGATTTTTTTGGAAAATCTCAAACAAAACCAAAGAATGTAAATTACACAAATGTAAAATACCTGAATCTCCTTTTGAAGTAGCCCAGTAGAACCAATCGAAGTAGAAGTTTGATTCAACGTTCAAAGTCCAATACTCACTTTAAGAATGGTTCCAAGTCTAATTGATTTTAAATCAAAAGGGCTAGTTCTATTTGATTTTGAATCCAAGAAGAAGGAAATCAGAAATTCCCCTTTTCTAATAAGATTGGAATGTAGATCAAAATTAAATAATAAACAAGCTAGCAAAAGGAATATTAAATGAGCACAAAGTAGCTTAAAAACAAACACAAACTTATCTCAGAGTATAGCCTAAATATTGCTTAAATTGATTTGAATTGAATTGAAAAACTATGAAGTTCGTGCTCTATATATAGCCTGAAAAATCCCATCTACGACTGGTCTTAGGATCCTAGAACTGGTCGTAGCTTCAAAGATTCTCAAAGATTTTCATGGGATTAGGATTAGCTATTCCACGACTGGTCCTGAGTAGCCTACGACCGGTCGTGGACTACCTACGACTGGTCGTGGGTCACCTACGACCGATCGTAGGACCCCCAGTTTAGTTGCTGGAGTTCGAGTCGTAGGGCTAAGACTGGTCGAAGGACAAGTCGTACAGCTCACAGGACTGGTCGAAGGATGTCCAGAACTGGTCGTAGGATAACCAGAAAAATTCAAAAATCTTCAACAACCTAGGACTGGTTCTGAAAAACTTAAGACAGCCTGAACAAGCATATTAAAATACACTAATTATGTATCCAGAATGACCTACAGTAAAGCCCATCCTAAGGTCAATCTAAGGTCAAACAAACCTTAAAAGTGAGATGGACATTGAAAGTCTGTACACTCAGATGACCCCTAAGAGAAGCTTGAGAATTTACGAATCTTATTGTAGGCCTTCTCGAGCTTGATCCTTTCTTGAGTTGACAAAGTCTTCTTCTATACTTGTACTTGTTTGAATCTTGAACATGCATACTTGGAGACTTCTATTCTTGAATTCTTCATCCATGACTTGAAATTTTCTTCATTTAAGTTCTTGTCTTGAAATATGATGTCTTGAAGTAATGAATAGTCATGAAATACAAGATATACAAGACATAGATATAGGTTTTGGCACCACAAAATTTGACTACCAAAGGGATATGAAATCATAGCACTTACACCCATAAATACCATCAGCCTTATCTAGGCTATGCGATGCAATTATATAAAGAAATAATATCATATACTGATGAAGTAATGTAGATCAAATATGCAATGCGGAGACAGCAAGCTAAATATCAGATGTCGATAATGCAATGCAATATGTAAATCCTGATGAGACCACGAATATCGTCAGTTGTATCTAGGCCGTATAAACGCATAAACATAGTAACCCAAAATGTCATATGCTGCAGGTGTAATGCGAGATGTGGTGTAAATGAAATGACCATGCTGGAGTGTGAAGTCGGGATGATATTACGTAGTATCGTAGGCTATGGGGTTCATCACAAGGGACTTCTATCCAAACCAGTCTCATACCTAAATTTGGATAGTTAGACACAATGTGGTAAACTCCTGATCTCAGGTTAGTCACGTGCCCCAACCAAAATCCTGGCCATTGTGAAGGTGCAAGTAACAAATAGTTATGCACCACTAGCCCGAGTGGATAGTGAATGAATGAATGAATGAGTATGCAACTCCTGCTTAATAAGTCAACATTTCAGTACGGTTCCTTTCTAGGATCATCACTGGGGTCTAGTACACTCAACACCACCTGCCACCCCGTCAAGCGCACAACTGGGTAAGTGGAAGAGACCTCACCATCCACTTGGCTAGTAGTCTACCAATACCTACCCGGCTCGTCGACAGCAGACCCATTCCTCGAGTTGGTCAAACTCAGTCTACCTATGCCAACTCCCTTAGGCGGGTAAGGCCACACTCCCTCCCGACCGACCACGACACAGTGGGAGACGCGACCTCCTAGTATTCGACACTCGGGCGCTCATGTATATCCACTCGGTCTCGACATTGGGGCGTCCTTTGGTACTAAGAGAGTTTTAGGAATTTTCACCTAGGGCCATCTATGGCAGCCCGATACTTGAACCAAACATTTTTAGTGTCCCATTTGGCCATCCATGACATGACTGTGGAGGCTACGACCCTGATGTCATTAGGGCGTACAGTTTTAACAACACATAATGCAAGATGCGTGAGTCATACAATTCAATCATGCATCAATCCTGTGCATACCGTGCACTCATACAAGATAACCTCCGCCTATCAAGGAGTCTCATAACAACCTTACCAATGACATATGCAATGGTCAACCACATCGCATAACAAACATACAGATGATGCGTATGGGCATGTATCATGATACTATGCTGTCACATACTCGTAATCGGTATCAATAACCGGCATCGACAATTAACCTCGACAATATGGACATTTAACCAACATTTTCTCAAATGAATGACCCGTATAAAGCCTAACATATGGTGGACTCATGGCCTCACACAAGGGCCAAATATACAACACCATGGGCCTCACTTAAGAACTTAATACACATCACGATGGGCCTCACTCTTGGGCCACATATACATCAAGTGGGTCGCATCTCACAGGTCTAATATACATCGCAATGGGCTGCTCACACGGCCCTAATATACATCAAGTCGGGCCTCATCATATGGGCCAGAAAAATATCACAATGGGCCACGTCCCATGGGCCTCGAATACATCATAATGGGCCCCGACAATCGGAATCGGCCTTAACAATCGGCCTCGACTATCAGCATTGATAATCAACATCAATAACCAGCATCGATAATCAGTATATAAACAAGGCAGGGTCCATAAATGAACAGTTGATCAACCATAATATAAAAATCGGCCCACGGTCGTGGTTATATCAAATCTGATGGCACAGAGCCATCCGTCTATGGTAAATGGGGGCCACTTATTTGGGTTTATCCACTTAAAGAATGGTGTGAATGGGCCTAACAAAGCTTACGGGAAGGTCACAATAAGGACATCTAACCATCATTGCACATCAATGGGGACATCTAACAAACATTGCTCCCAAGGAGTGACCTACATACGGGATTCATACACAACATAACGGCCACACATACATCACATTGGGCCTCATTCATGGGCCTCTCATATATTGTGTTGGGCTTCCTACAAGGGCCTCAAACGTATCACAATGGGCCATGCCCATGGGCTTTAGATACATCTTGATGGGCCGCGCCAATGGGCCACATCCCATGGGCCTCATACAATCTCAATGAGCCATATATACATCACATCTGGCCTTACCTTTGGGCTTCGAATACATCACATTGGGCCTTATAGACACCCCACTCAGGCTAAATCTTGAGAAGGTTAAGATTTTCCGAGAACCATGATCATACCTTAAATCAAACCCCTGATCACAGCCTAAACTGAACCCAAAACCAAAGCCCCAAACTCCCAATCCACAACTTGAAGCCCCAATCCAAACTTTTCAACATGCATATAACCCTGTTTATACCCTATACCATGACCAGATCCCTTTCACCCAAGCCGAAACCTGCTTTTTTGAGCCAAAAATCCAGAAAGGAGACTTTTGGGCAAACCTGCACTACACATAAGGCCTACACGTGTGAACCCGGCCTGAACTGAGCCCGGGCGGCAGTCTGACTACCGCCTATGGTACTTCGACTACCGCCCCTCGTAGCTCGCGTGTGGATAGCTGTCTCAGCATCCAAAAGTCAACTTGCCTCTGATTCCCCCCCCCCCCCCCCCCCCCCCCCAACCTCCACTATTTACCATTTTACCGCCCCCCATAGCAAATGAAAGAGTGTCATGTGGCATTCCTCTCTTCATAACCAACCAAAACTTGTCACCTCATCTTTTACCCCTCTCAAACCCAGAATCTACAATAATGCCATTAGAGAAGGCTATAAATAGCCCTCTCCTCTTTACATTTGAAAACAACAACCAAGAGAGGGAGTGAGAGGGAGAGAGAGGAAAAGAGTGAGTGAGGAAGAGAGTGAGGGAAAGGGAAGGAGCTCCCAAGCCCCTTAAAGCTCAGATTTTCTTTAACCACCCCCTAGCCCTCAACTCAACCTTTTTCTCATAAGCCAAACCTAAATTGGTCATGGTCCAGTTTATATTTTAACCTACTCAAGATCAATCCTAAGGAATATTCATTTTATATACAAGCATTCATCATGACATTTATTCTCTTCTTAGCCCCCCTGCTCTTTTAAATCTCTAGTGAACTTATGCTCTGTGGCTTTCCGTACATCGGATCCTACCACATCAGAAACTCCTAGTGACCTAGTCCATTTCTTTATCTTTACATAAGCATCATCACATCCGCCTTCTAGACACGTTGTTGGACGTATGCTCTGTGGCTTGCCGAAATCTTGGATCTTGTCACATCAGAAATCCACGTGTGTGCTTAGTCTCGTCTCGACCATAACATCCAACATCCCTTGAGATTATTTTACCGCACTGAGTAGAGACCATATATTTGAATAGGCAAAGAGGGTGCCTAACACCTTCCCTCTTTGTAACCGAGGTCCCTTACCTGTAATTTCAGATCGCAGACAAGGAGTCAATTTAAGGTATGAAAGTCTCTGGATTTCTCTCACCTTACGTAATTCGTGGTTCTAGCCGACCGCGGGATTTTAAAATTTTTCGGCTAGTGGCGACTCCAACGTTCATAATCAACCTATCACCCCCCCCCCCCCCCCCCCCCCCCCCCCCCCCCCCCCCAATTACTCTAATCGCCAATCAGCGTGGGCACCGCTTTTTCAGTGTCTACAGAATGACGGCTCCACTGGGGAAAGCTAGATCGCACTAGAACCACACCTGAAACTTTCGCACCCACACCCGTACTACCACCACCAGTGGCTCCAGTAGACCCACAAGCTAACACCACCATGCAAGAAATGGCCCAAAGCCTATGAGCAGTGCAAGAACTGTTACACCGCCTTGTGTCAAATCCTTCTCCAAATAAACAGGCGACTCGGCCTAGTGTACAGAACAGCTCACTCCCACAAACTCCTTTCGCCTTCTCGTCATTCCTCCAGCAAATCCCGTGCTCCCTTTTCCGGTAGAGTCGGCACAAGAACAATAGAAACCAACAAATGGGAGAAACCCTCCCACACATCTCTACTCAATATATCACAACAATTGGGTTACAACACAGGCTCCCCCTAACAGGAACCACAGATAAGAACTGGCGGATGCCCATGAAGGGGGCTAGTTTCGAGTCTAATTCACTCCCCCTAACGGGAGCAACGTTCCGAAATTAGCAGATACCCCAGGCGGGAGCCATTTCTAAACATCACATCCTCCTCCGAAAGGGAGTGGTGTTCAATTTCAGCTACCTCCCCCCACCGAAAATCCATCTTCTTTCTAACAACATCCCATCATCGATACATATGAAGAAGAAGTAGCATAAGCCCTACAGCAAGGGGCAAGATACTCGCAACAAGGCAAGTCAAAAATTGAGGAATTACGAGAGAAATTACAAAAGGTGCAAAATTAGCTTCAGAAACAGCAAGGAGTGGATCACCCATCCACCAAGTTCAGGGACCTTTGTCCCTTCCCAGATGCCCAAGTACCTCCGAACTTCGAGTTACCAAATTTAAAAGGTATGACGATAGCGGGTGCCCCACATCACATCTAAAAGCATTTTATGGGGAACTCAATGCAATAGTAGTGAATGATGGAGCCTTGATACGGCTCTTCCAGAAATCTCTAAAGGCGACGCTTTGGATTGGTATACCTCGTTGAACAGCCATCAAATCAAAACCTGGAAAAAACTCTCCCAAGCATTCATTGACCGATTCTCCTATAATTTGAACATGGCTCTAAGGAGATCTGATTTGGCTGCCCTAAGACAAAAAAAGTGACGAATCATTGTCAGCATACATGAGACGATGGCGGGCCATGGCAGCTCGAATGAGAAACTCCATCGATGACGAGGAACAGATATCCATGATCGTACACTCTGTAAATCTCAGCATTTCAGGATATCTAATCTCGTTTCCCTACGTAAATTTCTCCCAACTCATCCGAGCTGGTGATCAAGTGGAAGCCGGGATCAGAGCCGGAACCATTTTCCCATGGCCACATCAGACCCCTTCAATCAAAAGAAATAAAATCGAGGGGAGACCTGTAGGATATGGGAATGGAAACGGCATTGCTCCCACGCAGCGCACCACAGAGGTTAACAATATCATCACTAACACTCAGGGCAATCAATATGTTCCACAATAGGAGCCACAACAAGACAGGAAATACCAACCACAATCAAACAGGCAGTACCAATCACAGTAAACCCAACATGGATATCAGGGGCAGCCGTCTCAACAACAACAGCAATAGCCTCGGGGAAATGTACCAGGTCCATACAAGCAGGCAATGTTAGGGAGGAAGTTCACCCCTTTAGTACAAACATACAGTCAGGTTCTGACAATGTTAATGCAAAAGCAACTCCTGACACCGCTTCAACCACGACTTCCCCTTAACCCCTTGCCGCCTGGATATAATGAGAATCAATATTGCGCATATCATCAGGCTCCTGGCTATATAATGGACTGCTTCACTTTAAAACATGCGGTCCAAGACTTGATAGAAAGCCAAAAAATTACAATCGCTCCGCAGGCTAACAATGTGGCTCAGGCCAACATCCTCCAAAATCCCCTGTCATCACTCCAAGCAGGACCCAGTACGTCAGACACCTCTATCGTCAATCACATCGAAGAAGGGCAATCCATGTACCCCTCTCTGCATCATTCCATACAAACAATCATAACCGATACAGCAAATCAGACATGGGGGTACCAACATGTGCCGACACCGAAAGCCACAGCTAGTCCTTGAAGCAGTACCAGCAACATAACTCCTCATATTCCTGAAAGTAGCACCAATATTTTAGCCGCTCGTAACACTCGAAGTCGCACCTAATAAGTCACACTCGCAGCATCTTATCCCTCAAGAGGCACACTCCGCACCCATACATCCAAAAAGGTCAAATTCTGAACCTGTCATTCTTCCAATAGGTCTCCCTGATCTAACTTCGCTGACTTTGCAAGGTGCACCCTCGATTTAAGGTCTAAAATTCCTGATATCTCACCAACTGGCACATGGCCAGAGGACCTCTCCCTTACATCAAGAGGTGGAAGAAAATCTCCATTTTAAAACCCACCGAACCTCGATAGTTCCTCAAGAGAAACCATCAAGTCTCCCACAAACTGTCACAGCCACAACCCCTCAACTGCAGGAACCATTAATATACTTGGAAGGAAGGACGGTTCCATCCTACAACCCGAAGGCAGTTTCATGGTATTACCCAGAATGCACTGAAGTGGGCAACAATGGGAGGTACTTCGGGAGAGATAACCAGAATCCAAAGGAAACCTGGGGAACTTTATTGGGAACCACCTGTAAAATCGACACTGCTTATGACATAGCAGTCCAGCTCAAAACCATCCCCGCACAAATATCCATCTGGGAACTCCTGTACATATCAAGATCGCATCGAGAAATCTTTACGAAAACCCTGAATGATGCACATATCTCCCCTGACGTACCCCCTGAAATGGTGGCAAGTATGATTGGACAACTCCTTGCACCACGGGCCATCACTTTCTCTGATGATGAATTACCCCCTAAGGGACGCAAGCACGGGCGCTCACTGAACATAGTGGCCCATCACAAAAATTTTAAAGTGCCACTGGTGCTCATTAATAATGGATCTAGCCTTAATGTTTTCCCTCTAAGGATTGCCGAACGGTTAAGGATAGAACCATCCTCTTTCGGGCCCAGCACCATGAGCGTCAGAGCTTTTAATAATTCTCGAAGGCAGGTTGAGGCGGAGGTTGATATTGAGCTACAAATCGGGCCGGACATAACCCTTGTCACATTCCAAGTCATTGACATCCCTGCCTCATTTAACCTTTTATTGGGGCAGCCATGGCTCTACGATGTTGGAGCCATTCCCTCAACCCACCATTAAAGGGTTAAATTCCCTTCAGGAAATTAAATCATTTCAGTGTTGGCCGAACCAGAAACTGTCCTGCTAGTAGCGGTTAATATCTCAGAAACTGACATCCTTGTGATCGACATCCAGCACGCAGAGGGTGATGTGTCATATCACAGCTTCGAGTTCGAAGTTATAAATTCAATCATTAATCCTCACCCCCTTACTGTTGAGTATGTCATCCCTCCTACTGAACGGCTAATCTGGAACTACCGTACCGAGTTCCATTGAAAAGGTATAGTAGTAAAGTCAGCACGTGCTAACGTGCAGAGACAGGGTCTGGGATATCAACCGACACCAGAGGATCAAGGTGAAAGGCCAAAAAAAAGGTTAACCCTTCAAATGCACACCTGTCAAGTTCATCAAGGCTGGAACAATTTATGGAGACACAATGATTCCCCTTGAGGACCAACTCCAGCAACTCAAATTCTCTAAAAATTCCCACCCGGAGTCTGTCTGGCCACCCATAAGATGGGACAAGATTCTCAAGGCATCAAAAGCACATCAAACACAAGGGGCAGAGCCCCCAAATCCACCATAAGAGGCTAGGAGCATGGAAACAGGTCCACCCACAAAGGACCCAGAACCAGGAGTGCCCCGTAAAGGGGGAACAGGCAAGAACAGGGAGACACCCATCTTCACTCACAGTCAAGGGGACACATCCCCGCCACCAACTCAGCAATACAAGGGAGAGAAGTAGCACATCCACTGGATTGACAAAGGAAAGTGGCCCGCTCTTGACTGGACAAACGTCAAAGTCCCATCACGAGAGGAATCAGAGGAAGCAGAAGGGCTCCAACTCCTGGGCGAAGAGATTGAATCAGACTCTGACTCTGAGCCCAGCCCAGCAGACATCATGGTCATCACAATAGATGACCCACAGGAACACACAAATCAGGATAGCAGGATTGGAAAGGGGAAAGAATCGTCATGGACGGCTATCCCCTTAACAATCGAGTCGGTTGGTGAATCCTCCGTGGATGCCGACCTCAAAAAAAAAATGCCAATGTAAATAGCAATTGGTACCCCGGACTAGGACAGGATCAATCTTGGTTCACAACACCATCCTGTTCGGGACCCCCAAGCGACACAAAAAAATTAGAAAATTTTCAAAACACAAAAACATCATATATTCTCAAAAACACAAAAAAAAATAAAATCAGATATTTCTCAAATTTACAAAACATCAGAAAATCTTCAAAACGTAAAAACAGTAGAAAATCTTTCAAAAACCATTGTGCCAAATACCCCATGCACATCGCAGGAGTTCAAGGTCGACTCGTATGATTTCGATCTCGAGTTGGATTTTGAGCTCATGGGTTTGGATGAAGCCCCGGATGAGGGAAATGATGATACAACTCTCAAATTCAAGGACTCTCTCAAAAAATCTGAAACAAAGGCCAATGTTGTAGCAGAGATTTCAAAATTGTGTACTTAGGGTCAGTGGAACTCCCCAAAGAGGTGCGCATCGGACTGTCACTCTCCCCGAAATACAAGCAGAGGATGATGGAATTTCTGAAACTGAGGTTGTCCAACTTTGCCTTCTCATACGAGGACATGCCTGGGCTCAATGAGGATCTGGTGGTGCACCATCTGGCAACAAAGTCAGACATGAAGTCAGTTAAACAAAAGCTATGGAGAATGAAGCCAGAATGGGCCCTGAAGGTCCGTAATGAAGTCATCAAGCAATACAACGCGGGATTCTTGGTAGTCTCCAACTATCCGGAATGGCTCGCAAATATCGTACCAGTTCCAAAGGAAGACGGGAAAGTCAGAATGTGCATCGACTTCAGGGACCTCAACAAAGCAAGTCCTAAAGACGACTTCCCTCTACCTCACATCGATACACTGATAGATAACACTACTGGACACAAGATCTTCTCCTTCATGGATGGCTTCTCAGGCTACAATCAAATCAAGATGGCCATCGAAGATCGTGAGAAGACCTCCTTCATCACATCGTGGGGAACTTTCTGCTATCGGGTTATGCCCTTCGGGCTGAAGAATGCTGGAGCTACATATCAGCGAGCCATAACTGCCTTGTTCCATGACATGATAAACAAGGAAATGGAAGTTTATATGGATGACATGATCGTCAAATCTCGCACAATCGAAGTACGTTTCAAGGATCTCAAAAAGCTCTTCGACAGGATGAAAAAGTTCAAGCTCCATTTCAACCCGTAAAAGTGTGTCTTCGGTGCGACCGGAGGCAAGCTGTTACGCTTTATTGTCAGTGAGGAAGGTATTCGGGTGGATGAAACCAAGACCAAGGTAATCATTGAAATTTTGCCATCCAGAACTGAGAAGAAAATTCGAGGCTTCCTTGAGAGGATCTAGTTTATCAGCCGATTCATTGCACAACTCACCCCAGTCTGTGAGCCCATATTCAAGCTCCTGCAGAAGAACTCGCCAAAGGAGTGGAATGATGACTGTCAAGCGGCCTTCGACAAAATCAAAAGATATCTGCTAAATCCTCCAGTGCTCATGCCACCCACTCCAGGTCGACCACTGTTACTATACATCCCCATCACAGCAGAAGCAATCGGATGTGTTCTTGACCAACACGATGATGCAGGAAGAAAAGAGCAAGCAATCTACCTTCTGAGCAGACGATTCATGAGTTATGAAGCTAAATACTCCAGCTTAGAGAAAACATGTTAGTCTGGGCCACACAATGGCTATGACAATATATGATTGCTCATCTAATCCTGCTGCTCGCTCGTATGGACCCATTAAAGTACTTGTTCGAAAAGCTAGCACTGACAGGCAGGATCGTGAAGTGGCAGCTACTGCTTTCTGAGTTTGACATCACTTATGTCTGTAACACCCTGAAAATCGGGGGTCGTGTATAAACTCAACTCCCGAGTTCCAGACCGTCACTTATGCAACAAAAATGATTATGATTCAATGTTGTCTGATTTAAAGCATTCACATGAGTAAAAGTATACCAAAACTGCAATTCATACTTCAGATCCAGTGATAAAAGCAAGCGGAAGACTAAACAATATGTATATCACTGTATGGAAAAACAAAGTAAATCTCATCTGTCTCCAAAGTATGACTACATCTCTGAGTCTCATATAATATACATGAACAAAATAAATAACCAAAATGGTCCCACTGAAATCCCATCGATCCAGGTCGACTACGGGAAGCCGTCGTGATACTGCATGTACGAGAACTCGTCCTGGTCCTCGTCAAAGTCTGGCTCCACCTCCTGGATCTCAGCCTCACCTGCATCTACAACAGGGTCTGGTGGGTGTTGCAAACACCATCCCGTAACGTGTGAGTGAGTGATCAACTCAGTGGAATCATAGAGCAAGGATTAGCATGTTCACAATTCAATCATGCGATAATAGTAAAGCAGTAAATTAAGCAATCCTAATACTGTTGTTAATGCAAGATGACATGACGTGATGCATGCCCTCACCAACGATCTCCCTCATACGGTAACATCTTACGACCGCGGCATGCCACACTCCCTAGAGTGCTCCACATCTTTCAGGCACAGGCAATGCTATGGTGATATGATTTCCAAGTTGTTATTAGTCCATTCAAACAGCAGGATTGGGAAACTAAGGTACTTCCCTTGTATCAATCCCAACACAGATCCTTTCTAGGGTCGTCACTCCTAGTAATCTCATACGATGTATATTTCGTAGGTCACTGCAAGGGCTGCCAGGGCTGTTGCTCGCACTCGTTGCACCGCTCCCCCATCACCTTATCAATACAGGCCTACTGTACTCTACTGCAACGGAAGGGTCGTCGCCTCCCGTGGACTCAGAATACGCTCGCGGTCACTACAAAGGACTCGTCGCCTGATCAGTGTAGGCCGACAGCTAGAATATAGTGTCCCATACCACCATAATCTGCTCACGAGTCTAGGTGCTCACTGGTCACTACGGGGAGGTTTGTGGCCCCAGCGTAGGCCGACAGCTCAACCACGGTGTCCCATACCACCATGCCCGGCACATGAGTCTTCGTGGATCAAGGTACCATGGTTAACAGGGTTTACAATGGTAAGTTCAGTATCCTAGGTTCAAGCAATTATGACTCATACAAGGTGAACATACATCGGCCAGTCGGGTTACTTGACGGGCTCGACTAGCGCGATCGCATCTCAAGTCGACATGAAGTGCGTAAAACACTTCGCGTGGCCTAACCACTGCCGCCAACTCCAAACACGAATCACGTTCATCGACGCGTCGTTCGTGACTATGACCAGTCAGCCACGAATTCGCTCGGTTACCGACTGCCTGGACTAAGTCTAGTCCCAAACACTTATGGAATCACATCAGCAATTCATGCAAGAGTATTGGAATTGAAATACAATCATGTGAGCATGTTAACACATGTTATAACATTCAACTTAAGCAAATCTTCAAGCACATATATTCCATGCATGTAATGGAATCATGCATTTAGTCAACGTGTAGAAAATCATTTAGGTCAGCATATTAATTGAGAAATCAATCATAAACTATCACATAACATCATTTAATTCAATACATACTAATACAAGCATTTATACAAACACCTACACTACACACTTAAGTCTACATATAGTATGTCGACCCAAAGTGCGCAACTAGGCGAATCTCTTCGCCAAACTAATTATGCACGCATTCCTAACTTCCTAATGCGACAACAAACCATGTCAATCACATCAGCAAAATATGAATGTAAACGGTACTTCCTACAAATGACTAAAATGCCCTAAATCTCATATTCTTCGTTAGTTTACGAAACGGGAAACGGAGAGCATTTTGTACATGTCAAACGGCGATGCCGTCAAGAATCTACTATTAAACGACATTGAAAGCGTTGGGAACCGTCAATCAAAGTATCTAAAATCTGCACCTTATGTCTTGTAGACTCGGGAATTGAAACGGAGCGTATACGCTTCGTCTACGGCGAATAAGGAACCTAATACACGAGATCCATAAGCTACATCGCTATGGAAACAAGGGAAACTCAAATCAACAACTATTTATGATATTTACTTACCTAGAATCACGGTGAAATCACCGGGAAAGCGGTAGAGGTGTGTTGCTTAAGCACGTGCAACGCGTAGTACAAGTGGCAGGAAGAACTCTCCCACTCTCTCACAATCTCTCACCTTTTTCTCTCTCCCAAGCTAGGGTTTCTCTCAAATTCAGATGGGAGAGAGGAGTGAGGGTTTCAACCCCTTTTATAGCCTAAAATATGCCCAAAATAGGCTTGGGAGCAATGTTTACTTGGTGCCTAACCAAATTGGGGCCGTTTCAGTCCAAAAGGGTATTTCTGAAGGTCCCCTGGCCAAATGCGGTCGGACTTAAGCTCATGCATACTGGATCTAGCACACATCCAGTTTTCAGACCGGTAGGGTTCCCAGATCGCACGTGGCGGTCCAGTTTCAGTTTAACGGTCATCGCACCAAGATCAGGCCTATAAGTCTCGTGATATGTAATAGATATTTTTTCTGATCCAAGGGTGTAATTTAGCTGTATTCTGACGGTCAGAATGCTTAATACTGATGCGTCAAATCGTGTGCCAGATTTGAATTTCAAATTCCAATTCTAACCCTATTCTCACTCTCTTCGGTCCGGGCTCAATGAAATAGCCTGTGATTATCGGTTTGACTTGATTTTCGGAATGAGTGTCAAGTCCAGCTAGGCGGTTCTAACGGTCTAAGATAGGAGGTATCGAACTTTCGACGTGCGGTCTAGATCCAATATAAAGATTCAAAGTGGTCCAGAGAACAAACCTGCTTAGAGTTTGGTTCGAGGTTTTAGAGCATTATAGCACCATTGGTTCCACTCGCTTTGGGTCTTGTAGAACGTATTTAAAGTGATCAGGGACCATTTCCCAGCTATTCTAACGTTGCACTAGCTAACCTAGTCATATTTTCTAAAGGAATGAATTCTACGCAATTTCGGGTCGAGTTGGTACTCGAGCCCAAGTATGGATTTTTCACGGGCGTTACAATCTACCCCCCTTAACAAATAATTTCATCCTCAAAATTTGTACCTTTTCGTACTCCTCGAGAAGCTGTGGGTGGTTCGTTCTGATCTCGGTTTCTGTCTCCCAAGTAGCCTCCTCCTCAGAGTGATGCGTCCATAATACCTTCACAAGGGGAATCACCTTGCTACGCAGTACCTGCTCCTACCTGTCTAGGATGCGTGTCGGTCGCAGGATATAAGTAACATCCTCTCCTAACTGCACCGGCTCCCATCTGATGATATGGGAAGGATCAGCAACGTACTTGTTCAGCATAGAAACATGAAATACGTTGTGAACGCTAGCGAGAGGCGTGGGCAAAGCCAATCGGTAAGCCACTGATCCCACACGATCGAGGATCTGGAATGGACCAATGAATCGCGGTGCCAGCTTCCCCTTCTTCCCGAACCGAAGGACTCCCTTCATAGGGGAAACTCGCAAAAACACGTGATCCCCGACTGTGAACTCTAGTGGCCTCCGTCTCGTATCGGCATAGCTCTTCTGTCTGCTCTGCGCTGTAAGAAGCCGACGTCGAATAGTATCAATCTTCTCTGACGTCGCCTGTACTAACTCTGGGCCAATCAAGCTACGCTCACTGACCTCTAACCAACAATGCGGTGAGCAACAAGGTCGCCCATACAGCGCCTCATAAGGTGCCATACCGATACTCGCCTGGAAGCTATTGTTGTACGCAAACTCTGCATATGCAAGACAATCATCCTAACTGTCCTTGAAGTCCAATGCGCAAGCTCGCAACATATCCTCCAAGATCTGGTTCACTCGCTCTGTCTGTCCGTCCGTCTGTGGGTGGAAGGCAGTACTGAACTTCAACTTTACACCCATAGCCTCCTGAATGCGAGTCCAGAAAATAGAAGTGAACCGCGTGTCTCTGTCCGACACGATCTCCAACGGAACTCCATGCAGACACACGATCTCTCTGATGTACAATCTAGCCAGCTCGTCTGCAGAGTTCGTAACTCTGATCGGTAGGAAGTGCGCCAACTTCGTCAATCGGTCGACGATCACCCAAATGGAATCATGTCCCTTCCTCGTCTTCGGTAACCCAGAAATGAAGTCCATGGAAATGAAATCCCACTTCCACTCTGCAATCGGCATCGGCTGCAAAAGTCCAGGTGCTCGGCGATGCTCTGCCTTCACCTGCTGACAAGTGAGACAACGGGACACGAACTCAGCTATATGGGTCTTCATACCTTCCCACCAATACGTCCTCTTCACATCACGATACATCTTTGTGCAGCCTGGATGCATCGCGAGTCTAGAACAATGCGCAGCCTCGAGAATCTCTCGTCTCAAGTCAAGGACATCTGGGACGCATAGGCGGCCACGGTAACGTAAGCCCCCATCCATACCAACTCGCCAGTCGGCGTCAGCATCATCACTGGCCTGCTCTCGAAGCTCAGTAAGATGCGCATCGTCCCTCTGCGCCCCGATGACTCGGTCATCGATCTGAGATCGCACCTGTACATGTGCGATGAACTCAAACAGCTCCTCTACCGTGAGTTTCTGCTCAAAGTCTCGTAAAAACTCAACCATATCCCACTCGGCAACCATCAGCGGAGCCGCAAACTCTATCGCCTTCTTGCGGCTCAACGCATCAGCCACAAGGTTCGCCTTCCCAGGATGGTAAGAGACTTCAAACTTGAAGTCCTTCAACGTCTCCATCCATCGCTGCTGCCTCATATTCAAGTCTCGCTGCGTGAATATGTACTTGAGGCTCTTGTGGTCGCAAAAGAGCTCGAACTCCTCTCCGTAGAGGTAATGTCTCCAGAGTCTCAGTGTGAATATAACGGCTGCCAACTCTAGGTCGTGTGTAGGGTAATTCTCCTCGTGCTTCCTTAATTGTCTCGAGGCATACGAAATTACCCTGTCCCTCTGCATAAGGACACAACCCAAACCAACGCTAGATGCGTCAGTGTATATAGTGTATCTAACCCCTTGCTCTGGCAATACTAGCACAGGGGTGGACGTAAGTCTGTCCTTCAGCTCCTGAAAAGCTGACTCCGCCTTGTCATTTCAGGCGAACTTCACGTCCTTCCGTGTCAACTGAGATAGGGGTCTCGCGATCTTCGAGAAGTCCTGAATGAAGCGCCGATAGTAGCCAGCGAGACCCAAGAAACTCCTCACCTCAGTGACAGAACCAGGCTGCTCCCAGTCCTGCACCACAGCTACCTTAGACAGGTCAACTGCCATGCCATCCTTGGACACCACATGTCCCAGAAACTTCACCTCCTGCTTCCAGAAGTCACACTTCTTGTATTGTGCGAACAATTGATGCTGTCTGAGCGTATCCAGGACCAAACGCAAGTACTCCTCATGCTCCTCTCGACTCCTAGAGTACACCAAAATGTCGTCAATGAATACAATGACGAATCGATAGAGGAAAGGCCGAAATACCCGGTTCATCAGATCCATGAACACGACCGGTGCATTCGTAAGACCGAACGACATCACGAGGAACTCGTAGTGGCCAAAACTGGTTCTGAATGCTGTCTTCTGCAAGTCCTCATCCCTGACGAGCAACTGATGATACCCCGACTGAAGATCAATCTTCGAGAAGTACTGCACTCCTCTCAGCTGATCGAACAAGTCATCGATCCTGGGCAAAGGGTACTTGTTCTTCACCGTGAGCTGGTTCAGCCTGCGATAATCAATACACAATCGCATCGAACCATCCTTCTTCCTCACGAACAAGACCGGTGCTCCCCAAGGAGACACGCTAGGCCGTATAAGGCCAAGCTCTAGCAGACCATCAATCTGTGTCCTCAACTCCTCCATCTCACATGGTGCTATGCGATACGTCGGCAATGAGACGGGTGTAGAACCAGGAACCAGATCGATAGTGAAATCAATCTCAAGTCGGGGCGGCAAACCAGGGATCTTCTTGAACAGATCCCCGAACTCAGAAACGACTGGCACATGCTCGAGTATCTGGGCACCAGCGTCGCACAATAAAGTGGCGTAGCTAAGTATGCGGAAAGGAAGATTTACCCACACTGAAAACGTGAAAGGCGTGCCCTCAGGCTCATACACCATCACCATACGAGCCTCGCAGTCAATCTCGGCTCTCGCTGCAGTCAACCAGTCCATGCCAAGAATGACGTCGAGATAAACGAGCGAGGGATCGACGACAAGATCAAGAGTCATCGTCCTACCTCCCAGATCAACTAAACAACCCTCACACATCTGGGTGACATCTGAATAATCCCCATGAGCTGCAAAGACTCGCACGCTATACATAGCGATAGTCTGTAACCCAAGACGCCTGACTATGGCACGCGATATCAAAGAAATCGTGGAACCAGTGTCCACCATCACAAGAACGGGAGTACCTCCAATATGGGTCGTGGCTTCGAAGGCTGAATGCTGGAAAGTCGGCGTCGCAGCTGCCTCAGCTATCAATGCATGAACCCGAGCCTGCTGTGGCCGGTTCAGCCGTTGTGTCAAGGGCCGTGGAGGCTGTCTGATCTGCGATACCGGAGGTCTGAATGTAGGATGCGCAGGAACTGATCATATAGGCGGTGCTGATATCGCCTGTGGATGCACACGGTCAATCTTCTATGGCGGCGAGAACCCACTGTCCCGCATCCTCGAAAAGCAGCTCTACGCCAAGTGGCCTGTCCTCCCACAGTATGTACATGTCAAATCAGGGCGCCGAAACGGTGGTACAGGCGTCGTAATCCTAGTAGGAGGATCAATGCGAGGCCTCTTGCCCGCGAGGGGCCTGTCCTGCATGTCTGGTCGCGGCCTAGAAGTAACAGGGCCACGAGATCGCGCAAGTCGATCCACATCCTGCTCTGCCCGCATGGACATGTGAATCAACTCCGCATATGAAGGAATGGTCACACAGCACATCTTCGACCGAATGTCCGGTCGCAAACCCTCCAGAAAGCGCCGTATGCGCATCTGCTCATCAGCCAAAATCGTCGGGACGTACCTGACCAACTCCGTGAACCGATGCTCATACTCTGTAACTGTCATCGCTGCCTGTCTGAGGCGGAGAAACTCATTCTCCCTGTCGTGCCTGTAAGTCTGGGGATAATACTTCTCATGGAAGCGGAACTCAAATGCTGCCCACGTCTATACAAAGTCTGTGGCAACGGTCAGCAGTACGCTATCCCACCACATGCTGGCCTCTCTCTCAAACAGGAAGGTAGCCAGCTCTACCTGCTCGGCCTCGGTGCAATGCAACATCCGTAAAATCTTCGACACCCGGTCGAGCCAGTACTCAGCCTCCTCGGGTCTGTGAGAACCCGTAAAAGTAGGAGGCCGCAAGCGCTGAAACCGCTCCAATAGGCCCCGTGTATCGGCAGGATTCCCCGCAGGGTAAGCAGGCGGCGCAGGATGAGGCATGCCCTCATCCTGGGCATATGTATAAGCATCTTCAACTGGATGCGCAGGTGGTGCAGGTGGTGTAGAAGGAGCCGCACCCCCACCCTGGGCTAATGTCCCCACGATGGTAGTCAGAAGCTGTTGCTGCTGCAGCATCATAGCCATCATCTGCTCGAATCTGTCAGGGGGTGGAGCAGGCTGTGGCGGATGCTGTGTGGAAGTAGATGCGCGATATGGCTCTCTGACCGACGGTGTAAATGGCGGTGGTCCATCTGTAGGACCAGCGGCAGGCTGAGACGATCGAACTGCCTCAGGAATCAGGCCCAAAGCAGGGTCCGCATGAGTGTCAGACTGCGAAGGAGTTTGATCCATATGCTCAGTCAGTGCAAGACGAACCGTGCTCCACGTAACCTTAGGCGGCATTCCCTATATTCAAAATAGGGCGCAACCTTGTCAGTCTTAATAGCACAAATACACCGCAATCATTCTCATAAGGAGTCAAAGGCATTCCATGCCTTTCAATTAATCAAAATTGTCACAATACAAGGGATATATCCTTACAAGCATCATGACGAGAATTACATGGGAATTAAGACAGTTAAACAACAGCAACATGAACAAAGCACTAGCCCTAACAAGCTTACACACATAAAGCAGGAAATGACTAACTACTGCCAATAACATCAAAGATCGCATCGCTAGTCGGAGTCTAGGGACGGAGGAGGAGCACCCTTATCCTGTAAGCAACACAGGATCGCCTTCAAGGTGCGAGTCACCTTGCCAAATTTCTTCTTTGTAACGGCCTTGGCATCCGCAACTTCTGCGTGAAGTTCTTGGACTTCCCTTCACAAAGCGGTCTGACTCTCCTCCATCCGAGCAATGCGATCGTCGATAGTAGCCTGCGCAGAAGGAGGAGGGCTCTCATCTCTATCCTGAGCCTCCTCTTCTGTCTCTTCCTGAGCTTCTTCCTGAACCTCTGCTCTAGGTTCTTCTTCGCTTCGATCTTCCTCTTTATCAAAGTCATCCTCACTATCCCTTTCAAGTTGATTTTCACGGTATTGTGACCCAATCTTCATCTTGACCATAGTTGACTCATCAATGGTATGAATCGATACCGGCAATTTCGGCCCAAGTCTATAGGAAAACTCAAGCGCAATCTTGCAAATCAGTCGGCTAAAGGGAAGCGATTCGGATGTTCTCCTTGACTTGGCTATGAGGATTATTTTTCGTAAGATGAAAGTAGCCATGCATACATTCTCTCCCTGGGCCACTGGATATAAGAAATCGACCATAAGGCGTGTACATTCAATGCGATTCGTCGACCTGGGATAAACATTGAACGTGCAGATATGGTGTAGCAGGCGAAAATCCTCAGACATATACGTCGCCTTGAGGCTATTATTAGGCTGCCACGGAATCAACTTACCACACAGAAACCTGGTGCGCCGATCTCGTTCACGTCTAGTCCTCAGGTTCTTCTCACTAGGATGAACATCACCAAGAGGCACGTTCAGAAGTCGCGCAATCAGTCGCACATCAATCGTAGCCATCCGATCTCTACCAAAAGGGATTTTAAACTGCAATGGCTCCAAGGTAGGATTCTGGATACTAGCGTAGAAGGCACGAACAGTGCTCACATTAGCACGAGTGCGAGCTTCAAAGATCGGACCCAAATGCGCAGCTTCAATGCGTTCGAACAACAGATATTCACCGAATAGTCGTCCATCTACATCCGCCTCAAACAACACTTTTCGATCAGTGTATTGGCCATGAGGCATCTCCGATAGAATTGCTCGCCCAAGGCGTGCATGGGGATCCAAATCCCTCTTTGTACGGCACTCCAGGACTGCAGCTGGACCTGCGGCGGCGCTTGAACTCACGGCACCACCCCGCGGTCTTCTCGATTGAGCAGGGTGGCTCGGCCCAGCCTCGTCTGTTGCGGTTTTCCTCTTACCCATCAAAGATATGATGGATGAGAGCGATAAAAGGCCTAAAATGGCTTCCACAAAAGCCACGAAAAATGGTAAAAATGTGGAGAAGTGGCCGTCCAATCTGAAAAAATGAAGTCTAGGCATCGTAGAGGGATGCTTCAAGCTTCCCAGGAGTGTATTTTCAGGGAGAAATGAAAATAAAAAAGTGGAATGGAGCACCTCACGATTTCAGCTCTATTTGGGGGTTTTTAGAGCTCCAAATGGTGAAATCTTCAAGAGGAAGGGCTGTCAACTCCCAATAAGTGATGGATGACGGTCGGTTTTGGCCAATGAGGGATCTAGGAGTGATTTGGGACCACAAACTTTGGAGATAGTTGCTGAAAATCGAAAATAGGGCTAAGGGGAGGGCTGTTTGTGAAGGAGGGGGGTGTTTTAGGGGTTTTCGTGGGACGGGAGGTATGTGAGGATGGTGTGAAAGCTATTTAAGGGTGTGCGCCCAAAATTTAGCACCAACGGGCCCCACCGGTCGGCGATGCATCACCGGACCGGCGATGGCATCGCCGGCAAACCTCCCAGTTGGCCGGTGGGACCACATGGGTCTGGTCCCCCATGGTCCAGGGACCCCAAAGATGTGTGGTCCACCCCCTAGTTCATTGTATTTTGACCTATATGAGCCCAAATATGTGTTCAGGGCTTTCCGGGACCACTCCGCAATACCAAATATCAAACCCTATGATGCAGCATATGAATTTGGGGTAGAAGGAGCTAGTACATCCATATAGATCCTTAGTTGCTAAATAAAGTGAAGTTAGAATGGCCTTGTGGCCATTTTTCATGAAATTTTACTATTCACTGTACAAATTTGTGAAAGTACTAATTTGTGTTATTTACACATTAGGTTTGATTCCTAACATGAAATAAATAAGAAAGAAATGAAGATCGGAGTGTTTGGAGGAGGAATTTTGAAGATTTTTGGTGAAACGGGGTTTTTAAGCCCTGGCGATTGATTACAGGAGTCGTGGTCATCCCACGGCCCAAGGATTCACTTTTACGGGTTTAAAATCACCCATAGGACGTCTCAACCTGATTTCCTATGGTTTAGAAGTTATTCGGGTTGCTTTACGCAACCCGAGATGCGTTACAGACTCGATCGTGCGATCGATTCAAATAGACGTCGCCTATCGGCGAATCTGCGATCCTAGAAGTGTTTCTAGACCCTTCTCGCACCCACCTAAGTCAAAGGAAGTGACAGCGTACGTTGCGAGACCATAAACCAGGCCCAGTATACTCTCATTCATGCTCTGATACCAACTTGTAACACCCTGAAAATTGGGGGTCGTGTATAAACTCAACTCCCGAGTTCCAGACCGTCACTTATGCAACAAAAATGATTATGATTCAATGTTGTCTGATTTAAAGCATTCACATGAGTAAAATTATACCAAAACTGCAATTCATACTTCAGATCCAGTGATAAAAGCAAGCGGAAGACTAAACAATATGTATATCACTGTATGGAAAAACAAAGTAAATCTCATCTGTCTCCAAAGTATGACTACATCTCTGAGTCTCATATAATATACATGAACAAAATAAATATCCAAAATGGTCCCACTGAAATCCCATCGATCCAGGTCGCCTACGGGAAGCCGTCGTGATACTGCATGTACGAGAACTCGTCCTGGTCCTCATCAAAGTCTGGCTCCACCTCCTGGATCTCAGCCTCACCTGCATCTACAACAGGGTCTGGTGGGTGTTGCAAACACCATCCCGTAACGTGGGAGTGAGTGATCAACTCAGTGGAATCATAGAGCAAGGATTAGCATGTTCACAATTCAATCATGCGATAATAGTAAAGCAGTAAATCAAGCAATCCTAATACTGTTGTTAATGCAAGATGACATGACGTGATGCATGCCCTCACCGACGATCTCCCTCATACGGCAACATCTTACGACCGCGGCATGCCACACTCCCTAGAGTGCTCCACATCTTCCAGGCACATGCAATGCTATGGTGATATGATTTCCAAGTTGTTATTAGTCCATTCAAACAGCAGGATTGGGAAACTAAGGTACTTCCGTTGTATCAATCCTAACACAGATCCTGTCTAGGGTCGTCACTCCTAGTAATCTCATACGATGTATATTTCGTAGGTCACTGCAAGGGCTGCCAGGGCTGTTGCTCGCACTCGTTGCACCGCTCCCCCATCACCTTATCAATACAGGCCTACTGTACTCTACTGCAACGGAAGGGTCGTCGCCTCCCGTGGACTCAGAATACGCTCGCGGTCACTACAAAGGACTCGTCGCCTGATCAGTGTAGGCCGACAGCTAGAATATAGTGTCCCATACCACCATAATCTGCTCACGAGTCTAGGTGCTCACTGGTCACTATGGGGAGGTTTGTGGCCCCAGCGTAGGCCGACAGCTCGACCACGGTGTCCCATACCACCATGCCCGGCTCATGAGTCTTCGTGGATCAAGGTACCATGGTTAATAGGGTTTACAATGGTAAGTTCAGTACCCTAGGTTCAAGCAATTATGACTCATACAAGGTGAACATACATCGGCCAGTCGGGTTACTTGACGGGCTCGACTAGCGCTATCGCATCTCAAGTCGAACGACATGAAGTGCGTAAAACACTTCGCGTGGCCTAACCACTGCCGCCAACTCCAAACACGAATCACGTTCATCGACGCATCGTTCGTGACTATGACCAGTCAGCCACGAATTCGCTCGGTTATCGACTGCCTGGACTAAGTCTAGTCCCCAACACTTATGGAATCACATCAGCAATTCATGCAAGAGTATTAGAATTGAAATACAATCATGTGAGCATGTTAACACATGTTATAACATTCAACTTAAGCAAATCTTCAAGCACATATATTCCATGCATGTAATGGAATCATGCATTTAGTCAACGTGTAGAAAATCATTTAGGTCAGCATATTAATTGAGAAATCAATCATAAACTATCACATAACATCATTTAATTCAATACATACTAATACAAGCATTTATACAAACACCTACACTACACACTTAAGTCTACATATAGTATGTCGACCCAAAGTGCGCAACTAGGCAAATCTCTTCGCCAAACTAATTATGCACGCATTCCTAACTTCCTAATGCGACAACAAACCATGTCAATCACATCAGCAAAATATGAATGTAAACGGTACTTCCTACAAATGACTAAAATGCCCTAAATCTCATATTCTTCGTTAGTTTACGAAACGGGAAACGGAGAGCATTTTGTACATGTCAAACGGTGATGCCGTCAAGAATCTACTATTAAACGACATTGAAAGCGTTGGGAACCGTCAATCAAAGCGTCTAAAATCTGCACCTTATGTCTTGTAGACTCGGGAATTGAAACGGAGCATATACGCTTCGTCTACGGCGAATAAGGAACCTAATACACGAGATCCATAAGCTACATCGCTATGGAAATAAGGGAAACTCAAATCAACAACTATTTAGGATATTTACTTACCTAGAATCACGGTGAAATCGCCGAGAAAGCGGTAGAGGTGTGTTGCTTAAGCACGTGCAACGCGTAGTACAAGTGGCAGGAAGAACTCTCCCACTCTCTCACAATCTCTCACCTTTTTCTCTCTCCCAAGCTAGGGTTTCTCTCAAATTCGGATGGGAGAGAGGAGTGAGGGTTTCAACCCCTTTTATAGCCTAAAACATGCCCAAAATAGGCTTGGGAACAATGTTTACTTGGTGCCTAACCAAATTGGGGTCGTTTCGGTCCAAAAGGGCATTTCTGAAGGTCCCCTGACCAAATGTGGTCGGACTTAAGCTCATGCATACTGGATCTAGCACACATCCAGTTTTCAGACCGGTAGGGTTCCCAGATCGCACGTGGCGGTCCAGTTTCAGTTTAACGGTCATCGCACCAAGATCAGGCCTATAAGTCTCGTGATATGTAATAGATATTTTTCCTGATCCAAGGGTGTAATTTGGCTGTATTCTGAAGGTCAGAATGCTTAATACTGATACGTCAAATCGTGTGCCAGATTTGAATTTCAAATTCCAATTCTAACCCTATTTTCACTCTCTTCGGTCCGGGCTCAATGAAATAGCCTGTGATTATCGGTTTGACTTGATTTTCGGAATGAGTGTCAAGTCCAGCTAGGCGGTTCTAACGGTCTAAGATAGGAGGTATCGGACTTTCGACGTGCGGTCTAGATCCAATACAAAGATTCACAGTGGTCCAGAGAACAAACTTGCTTAGAGTTTGGTTCGAGGTTTTAGAGCATTATAGCACCATTGGTTCCACTCGCTTTGGGCCTCGTTGAACGTATTTAAAGTGATCAGGGACCATTTCCCAGCTATTCTAACGTTGCACTAGCTAACCTAGTCATATTTTCTAAAGGAATGAATTCTACGCAATTTTGGGTCGAGTTGGTACTCGAGCCCAAGTATGAATTTTTCACGGGCGTTACAATGTCAGTCAGAAGGCAATCAAGGGGCAAGCATTGGCCGATCATCTAGCAGCACATTCTCTGCCTGACTATCAACTGCCGAAGACCTTCTCCCCGGTTGAGGACATCCTCCTAATCGAGGAAGAAGAAGAAAGGAAGGCAGGAGAGTGGAGACTCTTCTTTGATGAAACTACAAACTCGAAGGGGAGTGGAGTAGGCGCCATACTCTACTCTCCCGAAGACATCCCAGTTCCCATATCTAGAAGGCTAGCATTCCAGTGCACTAACAACGTAGCTGATTATGAAGCATGTATCTCCGGTCTAAGAGAAGCCATAATCCTTAATGTGAAAAGGTTACGGGTCTTCGGGGACTCGCAACTCATCATCAATCAGACGAATGGTGATTGGAAGACCAAGGATGAAAAGTTGATCCCATACCACATCTAGAGAATTTAATCGAAGAGTTTGAAGAGATCTCATTCTCTTACATGCCCCGAGTCAAGAATTAGTTTGCAGACGCGTTAAATACCCTCACCTAGATGCGGGAGATCCCAAAAGGAGTTGCTGAATGAAAACTTACTGTTGAACTTCAGGAGGAATCCGCATTCTACCTACAGATCGCTGAAGCTGAACTACCTACTAATGATAGGCCGTGATATATAAACATCAAGGAATATCTAGAGCACCAGAAGTATCCAGAAGAAGCAACACTGACAGATCGTTGCACCATACAAAGGCTGGTGGCACAATTCGTAATTATCGGGGACATACTTTACAAGCGATCCTTCAATCAAGTCCTTCACTACATGGATGAAGCAGAAGCAATGCATGTCATGTTAGAAATCCACAATGGACACATGATGGAAAAAAAGATCTTGCGACTTGGCTACTATTAACTCACAATAGAGATAGATTGTTGCAAGCACGTCAGGAAATGTTTCAAGTGTCAGGAACATGCAAATCAGATTCGTGCCCCTGCTTCTGAACTCTATAACCTGACCTCACCATGGCCCTTCTCTGTATGGGGATTAGATATCATTGACAAGATCAGCCCTAAAGCTTCAAATGGACATGAATACATCCTGGTGGCAGTAGACTATTTCACCAAATGGATAGAGGCAGCATCCTACACCACCATCGCATCATCTCATGTGATCAAGTTTATAAAGAACAACATCATCAGCCGTTATGGGGTCCCTCAGACCATCATCACTGACAATGAAACTCCGTTCATCAATAAAAGGATGGGTGATTTCCTCAACAAGTTCAAGATCCAGTGCCATCGGTCGAGCCCATACCGCCCTCAAATGAATAGTGAGGTAGAAGCTGCCAACAAAACTATCATCCGCATACTAGAGAAAATGGTGAATGGTCAGAAATGCTGCCTTACGCACTCTGGGCCTATCGGACGTATGTACGGTCTACTACAGGCGCAACCCCATATGAGCTCACATACGAAATGGAAGCAGTATTACCTGTTGAGATTGAAATCCCATCACTCCGGATACTGCTTGAAAGTGAAGTCGAGGAGGGCGAGTGGCTACAAGCAAGATACCATCAACTACATCGGGTAGAAGAAAAGCACATGCATACGTTAAGCCACTCCCAAAGCTATCAAAGAAGGATCGCACGAGCTTACAACAAAAGGGTCTGCAAGCGAAGTTTCAAAGTCGATGACATGGTCAGGAAGTGCATCTTACCACCACACTTACCGGACCCCAGAGGAAAGTTTAAACCCTCATGAGAAGGACTACTGATCATTCGAGAAGTCTTCCCAGTTGGCGCTCTTCGACTCACCAACCTAAAAGGAGAAGATCTTCCTAATCCCATCAACGCCGACAATATGAAAATCTATCACGGGAAACCTTACCTAACTTTGTCAATGATTACAATCATGAAGCTGCATCCATCATTTCCCCAAAAAAATAAAAAAATAAAAAATCTATACCCACCACCTCCACTATCAGAAACACCGATCGCCCCTCTCACAAAAACAGAGAAAAAGTAGAAAGAAACAACAAAAAAGAGAAGAAAGAGAAAATAAAAAAAAAAAGAATCTCAAAAGAACCCCAAAAAGAAAGAAATTCGTCCCCAAAACTTCCATGCAGCTTACGATTGTACCCAAAGACAAAGGATCGGCAGGTAACCAGTTGGCCTGCTATGAAGGAGGTCTCTCCGTCTCCTCCATCACTCTTGACGCTCCAAAGAAAAATATATGAAACAAAAAAAAGAGCAAGGGGCATGCCTAAGCAAAAGGGGCAAGTTGAAAACCCAAAAGGGCAGCTCGAGTAAAAATAACAGACATGAAGCGGACTTGGTGAAAACCTGAAAGAGCGCCAAGGGTAAAAACAACACAGCTGCCAAGGGGCAAACAAGATAAAAAACCCAGGACGTAGTAAAAATCTGAAAGGACGCTACAGGAAAAAATGACGGGGAGAAGCTGGATGTAGTGAAAATTTGAGAAGGCGCTACGGGTAAAAACAATAAGAAAAATAAAATAATAATAATAATAAGTGCAAGTACAAAAGAAGCCAAGACAGCAAACATCATAGTGAGATACAAAGGAAAGATCAATAGCGGATCAGTTCTCTATCAATCTGCTTAAATCCATGGAATGTGATCACTGGGCACCCTCTCAGGGAACCAAGACCTTAAGAATACAACCTAAAATACTGCATACAACGTGGGCTGAGCCCAAGATTCTGATCCCAATCATCCAAACCACAAATCTAAGCACAAGCGAACACTAGCATTTGGCATAAATAAAATTTTCTTTCATTCTTTCTTACAAGTACATAAGTCTTCCTTTTTTTATATATAAAAAGCCAAAAATATAAAAAAAGGGTTTCATGCACACATATCAAAGCAGTTGGTCAACATCGAGAACCACAAGTAAACCCCTATCTCTCATACATCGACAACCTCTGCCTAAGCCACTCTATCTCCATGCACAAGTACAAGGCCTCATCCCTCTCCAGGCGGTGTGTCGCAAGCATACTTTCATCATATCGTCGCCACACTGCCAAAGGGCGAGCCATGTCCTCACATGCGTGATGGAGGACAGCGATTTCGGAGATTAAGTGACCTTAAGTAGTAAGCAAGAAGGATGGATCAATGAAGGGGCGCTCCTCAAATGCCTCGAACAAATCAACAACGCAAGAAGAAGAGGAAGCGGTATCACCTACCATGTCCTAATTGACAGCCTCATCCGCCAAATGCCAGCCAAGAACCTGTCGATAAAATGACTGCTCGGCCACCCATCGCTGGTATGGTACCGTCGCCAGAGGTGGAGCCCAGGACTCGAGCTCTAACATCGTCACATCCAAGGACCCCTGCCATGAAATCCAGACTCGCCTATATAAAGCAATCAAATCGGATGGGAGAGAGGCGTGCCCAAACTCTAAAAAAGTAAACTCTAGGATGTCCTACCAAAAGCTGAACTGTCGAAGGAACCGCACTCGATGATAAGAGCAATACCCTTGTAGGACAAGCAACAGAAGAGGAGTGCGAGCAGCGCTACAAATCAATGATGAATGGCAAAGCCAAGTAGCTTCTTAGCTAATCTCCCACCCTCGAAGCTGAGTGAGCATATAGTGATATAGCGACTCCGTAGCCTTAGCACCGAGTGGAAGGCCATCAAGCAGCAAACACAGCACGTCTCCACAATGGGAATTCGGCCACAGAAGCTGAGGGATCATGAACAAATGCTCCCACAACCAAACCTGCAAGAAGATGCAAGTCAAGCTCAGGTCATAAGCAGATGGCCACACCAGGAAAAAGAAAAAGTAAAAGATAGAGCATACCTGAAGAAATGAGCAGCAGCCTCTGAGGATACAAGTACGTCCAAGGGAACACTCAGTCAACCCTAAAAAGAGCTCCATCAATATGTAACGCCCCGACTTTTCAGGACCTGAGTATATGACTCGTTTCCCAAAAACCTGAGTGTTAACCTTAAAGGATGGTCAAGTTTGAGTGTACATTTTTTTTTCTTTCATCAGAGTGAGCAGATGAGCGTAGTATGGACAATCGATATAAAGAAAAATTTTATTATCATTCAAATATACAAGAAGCTGCCCATAATGACTTATACAAACCAATGTCTCTGAATTTAATGAGTACAAGATTTACAAGAATATAATACATGAAGAATAACAGAAAATATATAAATATAAGCCGCAATATCACACAGCTCTTCCAGGTAAATACAGCCATACATCCTGGGCGGTCAAACCCTGCTCCTCATCAAGTCTGAACATACATACCCTAAAGCCACCTGTACTACCTGTACAGTTGTATATTTGATGGATGAGTGGCCAACTCAGTGTGAATTCCTCTCAAGATTACACACCGCCGCATTAGGTAAGAAATCGTATAAAACATTCAAATAACCAAAACAAAGTAAATGCAGTCTTATTAGGTGCATGGATGTATAAATGCAATCATCACCCTGAGGATGCTCATCCGTGCGGACAGTAAGCCATCACCCATGCAATCATCGAACCTGAAAAATATCATCTAGTCGGAATCATCGAACCTGGGAAAACATCACCCAGTCGGAACAATAAGTGTCATGTATGCATGATTAGCCAAGTCATTATTAATCCATTTACAACCAGTCAATTTAGATAAGCTCAAAGGTCACTACGGGGAGCACATGGCCCAGCCTAGGCCGACAGCTCGGGCATAGTGTCCCATTACCACCATCCCCGGCTCATGAGGCTACCATCTTAGGATGTTTAATGGAAATCCGTCAACTAGTGGCCAATCATATTACAGTATATGGGTCTTACCATCACATAGTTGCACAGTATAAAACATCGGACCCATATAGGGAATATACCAAAATAAAGCCACATAGGACGATATCAAACAAGCCACATAGGGCAATTATCAAAATAGGCCTCATAAGGCGAGTATCAAAACCATGCGATAAAAGACCATCCTTGAAAACCATTGGACATAACAACCCTGGATGGTAGGCCCACATCAATGATCCATTTAGACCACCACTCAATAACTACTAAGCCGAAGGTCCATTTTAATCACAACCAGTCGGGTTACATCCCAAGTATGGGTGTACATTTATAAGTGGGGGTTTCCAACTGATGTACCAGTTTAAAGTCCATAAGCAATCCACAAATAATTCATGAATAATTATACAGGATGTACATTAAGTATATAATATAGAAATTTAATTCCAACAATTAACACATGTGATTATAAGAGAAAAATATCAATTATAATTTTTAATAAAAACTATAATTTAAGCTAATGAGAAGATGAAAAGCTTAAGGGAAAGAATCATCACCTTATACTTTGAACCGCCTACCAATGTTGCTAGAGAATGTGTGTTTCCTTAGAATCAATCCCTATCATAAATCAGGAACTTGTACAATTAGATCCAAGCTCTACACACTACCTAGGGTTTGAGATCATAGCCTAGGGTTTTCATATTTTATCTTAGGGTTTAGTCTTAAATTTAGTTTCTAAGATTTGAACTCTAGTTGGTGTATTAGTTACCATTTAACATTAATAGTATAACTATTATTAGTGACCATGGTATTAATCAGTATTACAATTAAAGTAAGATAATATACCTTATTATTAGAGATAATATTTTCAAGTGATGGACACCATGCTAATATCACTAAAGGTAGTTTCATTTTAGTTCTAGGTTTAGATTTTTAGTGATATTATGAAATTCGAACCCTATTCTGTGTGGCCATTAGCGATATTATTAAAGGGACTAATGAATGAATAAAATAACCGAATAGATTAGTTATTAATTTTTAGGAATTTTTAACAATGCCTACTACCATATTAAATTTTCTAACAACAACCCATGATGAATAATAATACTAATGATTCCAAACAATTATTAATATTAGCAATATTCCTAACAAAACACTAATAATAATTTTGGTGAAAATGAATAGTATGTTCAAATATCAATACAAATGTTTAATAAGGATAACTCTTATATGTAATAGCAAATATCCGTATAGATAGTTTATCAACTGCTATCCACTTCTAATACCCATAATTCTAATAAGCAATGGAAAATTTAATTGAAAGAATTTCAATCTGGGAGGGGAAGGTGGGCTCACCCTAATGATTCGGTTCGAGTCGGGTTGACTCGGTTCAACACAACCGTCTCTCGACTCTCTCTCTCTCTCTCCATCTCTTTTATTCTTCCTCCCTACTGCTGAGATCACCTAGCAACGGCTGTCAAACCTGGCCTGACCCAACCTTAGTCAAGATGAGTCGGCGCAGTGGCTACATGAAGAGGCAGCGAGTCAAGTTCCCGAGTCAGGGTTATGCAGCGAGTTGGTGCAACTCGGCACAACAGCCACCACCGAACTATCTTCTCTCTCACTCTTTCTTTTCTCTCTGGTTTTCTTCTCCTGGAACCAGGATCCCTGGTACATCTAGACTCAGCCCGAGTCGACTGGATAGACTCGTTGTAGTGAGGCAACGAGTGCAGTGAGTGCAAACGCTCGAACTCTCTCTCTCTTCTTCTTCTTCCTTTGCTTTCTTTCTTTCATTTCTCAGCTTCTCTCTCCCTACTACTCATCTCTCTCTTTTCTGTCTTCACACCAAGGGCACCACCAGTCGTTGAGAGTCCAAAAATGGCCCCGAACCGAATCTGGCTCGGTTTGGAGCGGTGAGGAAGACGGCGAGCTCTCATGGCAGACTCCCAACCACGGCTTCTTTCTCAAATCCGACCGCATGGGATGGTTTATATGGGCTCTAAGAAGCTTATGAATAAGATTTTTCGAAGCTTTAGGATAGTTTGGGTGGTGTGTTCGTTGGAGGGGGAAAACGGCTGATTTTCTAGTTGCAGCTGCAAGAACGGATGAGAAGTCTGATTTCTCTCAATCCTCTCCTTCATATGGGAAACCCTTGTCCCACCTGGACCATTGGATGGAAACCAAATGGTCGGGATTTAATCTGCCCGAAACCGTCTCTCAAAGCTGTGGATAAAAACCCAAACCGACCCCCGTTTTGCTTGGAATGCCCTAAACGAGTGGACGACTGAGATCTCCCCTAAATGGAAGGCTGGGATTGGAGATAGAGGGAGCATGCGGATTGCCCTCGTGGCAAGGAGAGAGTTTCTATTTTTGGAAACAGAAGAAGCACAAACAGTCACCTTGCGCGGGTGTTTGTGATCGCGCATGTGTGAGAAACCACGTGAAACTGGGCAGGGTTTGGTCTTCCCTGTGTGCTCTATGAGATGGACGGTTTTGATCATTGGGACGGTGACCGATAATGGGCCACACTTGCATCAAACGGACACCTTCCATTTTTTAAAAATGCCCGTAGGCGGGAGCAGCTGGAGAGAGAAATCTCCACTTTAGGCTAGGCACGGGTCAGAGCTTGTCTGACTGTGTAGGCAGTCTGGTGCACCTCGAGTGTACACCAGCTATGCACAGGCGCGTCACTAAGTGGGGTCTGCCATGATGTATATGATAAATCCACACCGTCCATTATACTTTGTGGCTTAATTGGGTCATCTTGACCGAAGATGTGACAGATCAAATGCTTAGGTGGGCCATATGGGTTCATCTACGCCCTTTAAATGTTGACTACGTTGATTTAGAGGTCGGATCACCCTGAAACTGAATGTAACGGTTGGAAAGGTCCAAGGGACCATTTTAGCTAGAATCAATAGTTAGATTATGAATATATGACCCTTTGTGCCTTTATAATAGTAAGTAACATGTTACACTACTCACACTAAATATTATTTATTATTACCATTACTATTTATTTTTATACTTACTATAATTTTTATTATCATTACTTGTTTCCTTTATATATTTTGTTATATATAACTTGTATTATCATAAATTGTTAATACATATAAATTATATGAATATCAGTAAGCCAATATTGGTATATATATATATACCTTATTTGTATATACTTTTTGTGTGGTTATATATGTTTTAAGTTTTAAATTTTATATACAAATCTCGAATTGGTTGAAATATGTTATTTATTACAAATTTTATTAATTTATTTAATATATATTGAAATTCATGTAAATAACGTCACAAGTGTATATTCATAATATGGGTTGTAATTACACATTAATGTATGATGAAATTTTAAATATTTTTGAAGTGTACAAGTAGCATTTTGTAGTGTATGTATTTACATTGTATTATAGTATTTATTAACGTGGTTAGGTCATATACTAAGCTATATGGTGACACCCGAGTATTAAAAGTACGGGGCATTACACAATACCACAGAGACGATGCTCCTACTGTGAAGGACCCTACGGAAGACATCCAGCAAGGCCACTAGTAAAGATTGTCGCCAACCAGATAAGAGCAGCTCAGACAGGACATAAAATATCAGCACATTCAAACACTGAAGCTAGCAATCTGATCCAGGGGTACCTCGGGAAGTAACACAATGATCATATAGTAAAACCAGAGAAAGCTCATCGGCCCCACCCTCCGCAGCAGGAAGAACAGTGGGAAATCCAAACCAGGAGACCAGATCTGAAGGACGAACTGGCTCAGATGAAGGAATATAGGGCTCCCGGGCGAGAGGGAGACTAGACAAGCGAGAAAACTCTTCTAATGAAGGGCCCAGCTCCAGGTCATTGAAGAAAAATAAGTTCAGAGAAGGAACCCATTCATACAATGCCACACTCAAAAGTCACCAATTGGGGCGAACCCGGTAGGAATGAAGAACCTATCGGAAGCCTAAGGAACTCAGCTCAAAGATCTCGGACTCAGTTAAGCTCTCTATCCAAAGGCGCAAACGCTTTGAACAAGTATCACGAGGCTGCAATCGATAGGTCCGGACAGGCACGCCCTCCACGATCCGAATCCCCAGGTCAGCGGAAGAATCATCAAAAATAGGCATCCCCTCATCCAACAGATCTATCTCATGGTGGTGAAAGAAGCCAGTGTCGCCCATCGCATTGCGCAAGGTGTCCTGAAAAGATGCAATAGGTGGGCCCGAGCCGCTAACAATCGCTACCTCAGGAGCAGTCAAAAATACACAAGCCCCAGGAGCCGCAATGTCCGAGGAATCCCAATGACTGACAGAGCCAACACCCTGATCCCCGACGACAGTTGGCTGTCCCAACATCATCTCGTAATCCGTGCTGAAAATTTGAGCCAAGCCATTTTCAAAGGATGCATCACCCATTAGATCCAAACCATCCAAAACACCAAAGTGGGGCCCACCACCCATCCAAGCTAGATCCATCTCATTCGCACCATCCATTACCACAATGCCATCATCCACACCGTCCATAGTCATCGCCCCATCAATCAAGCCATCTCCCGCCACCACCACATTATCCACACCACCCAAAACACCCATCCCAATATCCATAAATCCCGGTGGCCCATCCACCATGGATCCATCAAACCCATCAAAACCACGCATCTCATACAACCCAACTTCATATCCTCCATTAATGGTGGTGGGAGTAATGGCATAAATAACGTTTATCTCTTTAAAAGGGCCCATTACTCCCCCACCAACCTCCACTAACTCCTCCAAAAATGGGATCTCACTACCATAAATAGAGGACTCACCACCCAAATCCCCTTCATTCATGGACCCACCAACTCCTCCAAAATTTACAGCCATAATAAGGATAAAGGAATGAAAGGACAAGAGAAAGAAGGAGATAAGGAGAAGGAGATAAAAAAGGAAGGAAAGAGAGACAAATGGAATGATTGAAAGATGTTGATGGGCAGGAATAGGTAGGAAAAGGCCAGCAAGAATAAACAGGAAGAAGAGATGCTCGCTTCAAGAAAAGATGAACGGAAGCAGCACCCCGATTACCACCTGCGGTAATCCAACCACCGCCTGCAGTACTGCCATTTTTGTATCATTGTTGCAACGCTGACAGAACAGAACGGGAGGAAAAAGGTAAACGGGTGGTAGTCAGATTATTTCCCACGGCAATCCAACTGTCGCCCGGGCCCACTTTCGGCCAAAATTCAGGCAGGGCCCGCTTCAAAAGGCTAGGACCCCAAAACGAACATCTATGCACTCAACCGAGATCTCAAAAGCAGATAAAAGCAAAAATCAAAAGGGAACAATGTTGACAAATTGGGATCTTATAAACATGAAGATTGTACATCGAAGGATACATAAAAGTAAGATACATCATCAGGAAGATAAACATCAGTATCCTAGCGATGAAAGTGGGGCTCCAAAATCCCTCATCTAGCAAAATACGCACCGCCACCAGGGGCATAGCTAGGTTGCAAGATTGGGCCGATACCGTGCTGATCGCACCAGGAACTGTAATCTCTAGATGGATCGACAAAGGCACTGACATCATAGCCTTCTAGTGCAGCAGCCAACTCCCTCTCAGCAACTGATCTCCAATCAGAAGGACTAGACGGTGGGCTAAGTGGCACCATGGGACTACCAGTCAACTGTCGAAAAAGTCTCTGCCCTAGGTACCATTTCGTTACATGTGGATCCTCAAGAATACGACGTGGATGAGAAGCCTGAAAAGCTTCCTGGGCTCCAGGGATAAGCGCCACATTTGATCGAAGATACGGCCTGGACAAGAACTTCAAAAAGAAAAATCAAAGGTTGAGTAGGAAAAACAACACATGGACAATACAGAAAAGGGCAAGATCACTGACATCACTCGGGATAAGGGCGTCGACGTTCGACCGCCAAGCAAGATCAAAAAATAAACGCGTGCAGCTGCGGTTGTCCTTGTACCACAGCATCATGCGAGGAAATGGAGGCGAATGGTCGATCAAGTTATGGGCCAAATGGGGGAAGTGGTCAAAAAAGCAGACCTGTACGAGATCCCAATCAGAAAAGAATGAACCAGATCATCCCCGGGGAGAATACTACAAAGATGGAGAATCAAAGAAAATACCTCGATGACCGGGTAAAAGCCAGTCAGGGATCGGCTAATGCAACGGCTGGCCTTATCCAGCCCTTCGTACAAATGGGCCAAGAGGGCCACATTCCAATTGTATGGTGTGGGGAAGGTGATTTCTGCCACGAGCGACAACAGACGAGAACTCACCAGCTCATTCCCGTGGCAGAAAATCATCGCACCCATAGTGTACAAAATCAGGGCACGCGCCTTCACCACAACCGCCGCTTCAGTCTCGGGTATGGGTCTAGCAAAGTTCGATGATAGCCAAAGGAGCTTGAAACGGGGACCGATAAAATCTTTTGCGTCTAGCATTATCCCCAATAGCCCCATCCAATCATCCTCAATGGGCACCAACAGATCATCCTCAAAGGGAACAAATGCCCCGTCATATCGAAGGCCCAGCTGCATGTATATATCATATGGGATAATCCCCCACTCACCAAAAGGAAGCTGAAAAGTATGGGTCTCAGGGTGTCATCTCTCAGCCAAAGCAGATAAGAGAGACATATTTGTCTGACTCAGGCGGACTCGGAACAGGTGAGCAAATGGGGTACGCTCCAAGACCTCGAAGAACAACAGTTGAGGATCCTGGAACCAATCAGGCCAGTGCATCTTGACCCCACGCCCTCTCAAGACCGTAGGTGCACCCCCTTCTCGGGCAATGTCCGCCCTCTCTGGGTACATAACATGGATCGGCCGACTGACGCGAGGAGTTGGCCTCATTCTTACCACGGCGAGGCATGCTGCACATGCAAAATACACAAGTACCCATCTAGGGGGATCCTATTTCAAGGCCCATGCCCAAGGCCCATTTCTTAAGTCCAAGGCCCATCTACAAAAGCCTATTTTAAGGCCCATTTCCAAACCCAAGACCCATTCCAAAAACCCAAAACCCATTCCAAAAGTCCAAGGCCCATTTCCAAAAGCCTATTTCAAGGCCCATTTCCAAAAGTCCAAGGCCCATCTTCCAAAAGTTCTTTCCAGAGACCATTTTCATCACAAATCTAATCCATGCATCTAGACCATTCAGGAGTATGATGTGGGGTCCACTTCGAAAATCTCATCCGTCCATCGTCCACAAAATGGCTAATCATCAAAATCTATGCCATCCACACACTTAAGTGGGCCCTAGATCATCCATCTGACAGTCCAGATCATCATCAAAATCTTCAAAAAAACATAAAGCAAAATAAAAATTGAATAGAGGATGGGGCCACTTTTTTATCACACCCCACTCAAACAAAAACAAAAAAAAAACAACAAAAACAAATTATTACAGCAGTTCAGCCCATCACTTGGCCCAAAAAAAATCAGTCCAGAAAAATTCAACCGATCAAATCAAATCAGAGTGGTCCAATAGTCCTGATCATGGCCCTCTCCCAACCAAAGGAAAGATCCAACCCAAAGCTCCTTGAGAGATCGGCTCACAAAAATCCAGCAAAGGTTCTGGGGCCAAGATTACCTGAAATGGAGAGAAGGAGGAAAATGTAAGAAAATAGGCTGAGAAAACTTCTCCAAAAATATCTCCAGGGACCGCAATGGGTCCCTAGACGTCCTAACTACAAGAATCAAATAGAGGAGAAGGCCACACTGGACGGACCAGTGCACTGAACGGATCAACGGTCCAAACGATAGACCAGCGGTAGCTGGATTGCCGCCCGACCTGCCTGTCCCCTAAGTTATTGCAAATAATCGGTCTATCTCTTTGACCACTGGACAATACCCAAAAGAATTTCTAAAATAACCCTAAATTTGTAAAATATTTCCAAAACGGTCCCAAATTCTTAAAAGTTACCAAGATAATCCTAAGTTTTTGAAAGATTATCAAAATAGTTCCGAATCTTCAGAAGTTGCCAAAACAACCTCCAAATTTTTAAAAAACTTCAAAAAAAAAAGAAAAGGAAAAGTTTTTTGAAAAATCTCCAAAAAATCCCAAAAAAATATAATAAATAAATATAATAAAAATATAATAAATCCCAAAAATTACCAAAGTAATATAAATCCCCATCGGGTATAACCTCAAAAGGATCTGTCCCTTCTAAGCTATCAAGCCCCATTAATTAGTGGAGGCCATCTGACCTTTTCTGTAAATAAAAACCAAACGACGACGCCCATCCGCGAAGTCGAACGGATATTTTCTAAAAAATCTAAAAAAAATATGCTTTCAAATAAAATCCCCGAAGAGTCTAACTCTAAAGGGAATAGATTTTTAAAAAAAGGGTTTTCAAAAATGTACGTGGCGCGCAGTATACCATGGAATCTCTCATATTCTCCAGTTGCGGCCAGTGCAAACAGCTAAATAAGATTCGATCTCTTCCAGTTCCCCCAGTAGATGATCGAATCCATACATGATACATGTACGATTGGCCCGATCTCTATATCTGGACAGTCGTACGAATGCTAGTAAAGTGAATGAATCTGTCTCTGGAAAGAACCATCAAACTCCAAGTGACAACAATCCATTGTAACCAAAGTATCAGAATCAGCAGACTGCATGACAAAAGATTACTCGCACATACCTAGTCAGGGATGTTAACAAAAATTTGATTGAGTCCAAGTTGGCATAGTGAGTTCCCCGTAAGGCCACACCAATGCGCAGGGCAGCTAACCACTTTGACAATCAAACAGACCGAATACTCTTAGGGTGATTACGTAGTAAAGGAACGACAGACCAAACAGTACGGGAATCCTCGTAAAGCCGCGATAAATGCACAGAGGCCCTTACTTTTTAGACTTACCCTCCAATGCTATCAACAATTAGACGTGAAAGGGTTGTGATTGGTGATCCGTAAAGCCGCGATGAATGCACAAGAGGCAATCACAACGTTTTCCTCAACCCTTGTGATATGTGCGAGTTACCTCTTTTCCAGACAGTCGACTGACAATGATACAATGATAGGAAATAGATTCAAGTCACTACACCTTTTTCTGACCAGAAGGGTGGGGTGTCCACTCGCTTTGACCGTCCATTGCACGCAACCTCGATCAAAGAGGGGCATCTGTAGACACCTCACCTAGGCTAAATCTTGAGAAGGTTAAGACTGTCCGAGAACCATGATCATACCTTAAATTAAACCCCTAATCCCAGCCTAAACTGAACCTGAACCCAAAGCCCCAAACTCTCAATCCATAACTTGAAGCCCTGATCCAAACCGTTCAACACGCATACAACCCCGTTTATACCCTATACCATGACCAGATCCCCTTCACCCAAGCCAAAACCCGCTTTTTTGAGCCAAAAATTTCGAAAGGAGACTTCTGGGCGAACCCGCAGGACACACAAATCCTACACACATGAACCTAGCCTGAACTAAGCTCGGGCGGCAGTCTGACTGCCACGGGTAGCATTCTGGCTTTCACCTGTGGTACTTCGACTGCCGCCCCTCACAGCTCGCATGTGGATAGTTGTCTCAGCGTCCAAAAGTCAACTTTCCTCTAGATTTACCCCCCAGCCTCAACTATTTACCGTTTTACCACCCCCCATAGCAAATGAGAGAGTGTCATGTGGCATTCCTCTCTTCACAACCAACCAAAACTTGCCACCTCATCTTTTACCCCTCTCAAACCCAGAATCTACAATAATGTCATTGGAGAAGGCTATAAATAGTCCTCTCCTCTTCACATTTGGAAATAACAACCAAGAGAGGGAGTGAGAGGGAGAGAGAGAGGAAAAGAGTGAGTGTGAAAGAGAGCAAGGGAAAGGGAAGGAGCTCCCAAGCCCTTAAAGCTCAGATTTTCTTTAGCCACCCCCTAGCCCTCAACTCAACCTTTTTCTCATAAGTCAAACCAAAATTGGTCATGGTCCAGTTTATGTTTTAATCTACTCAAGATCAAGCCAAAGGAACATTCATTTTATATACAAGCATTCATTATGACATTTATTCTCTTCTTAACCTCCCTGCTCCTCTAGATCTCTAATGAATGTATGCTCTGTGGCTTGCCGTACATCGGATCCTACCACATCAGAAATTCCTAGTGACCTAGTCCATTTCTTTATCTTTACATAAGCATCATCACATCCGCCTTCTAGAAACGTTGTTAGATGTATGTTGTGTGGCTTGCCGAAATCTCAGATCTTGTCACATCAGAAATCCATGTGTGTGCTTAGTCTCGTCTCGACCACAGTATCCAACATCCCTTGAGATTATTTTACCGCACTGAGTAGAGACCATACGTTTGTATGGGCAAAGAGAGTGCCTAACACCTTCCCTCTTTGTAACCGAGGTCCCTTATCCGGAATCTCGGATCGCAGACCAGGAGTCAATTTAAGGTAGGGAAGTCTCTGAATTTTCCTCACCCTACATATTTCGTGGTTCTAGCCGACCGCGGGATTTCAAAATTTTTTGGCTAGTGGCGACTGCAACATTCATAATCAACCTATCACCCCCCCCCCCCCCCCCCCCCCCCCAATCACTTCTATCACCAATCAGCGTGGGCCTCGCTTTTTTAGTGTCTATAGGCCTCGAATACATTACAAGTGGGCCTCAAATATACTTCATAGGTGGGCCACATACCTGGGCCTAATACACATCACTATGGGCTGCATTACATGAGCGTAATATACATCACTATGGGCCACGACCCATCGGCTTTAAATACACAATAAGTGGGCCCTACACATGGGCCTTAAATATATACAACAGGTGGGCATCAATAGAGGGGCCGCTAATACATCAAGATGGGCCTAATCACATGGGCCTCATATATATATCGAATAGACCACACCAATTGGGCCTTACAGACATGGGCCATAACTCATTGGCCTTACATACATCACAATAGGCCTTATAACATCGGCTGGAAATTTATCACAATGGGTCTCGCCCACAGGCCTTAAATACGGGCTAAATGTACATCACAATGAGCCGCATATACATCACATTATGCCTCACTGATGGGACACATATAGATCACATTGGCAGGACCATAAAGTTGCATGCAATACACTCACACGAATGGCTAAGCTCTTGAGAAGGCACGCATTCAAATAATATTATCGGGGAGTACTTACTAGGCCTCAAGCCTTGCACATGCCTTCCTACCATGGTTTAGCTCATGCACGGATCAGGTGTGCATCCCATATATGCCACATATGCATTCAATATAACCCATCACTCATGCATGTATTACTTGCATCCATGCATATATAACACATAACGTGGTATCATGCATCTTACCACACACTCATCGTACATGCACGCATGCATACAACTATTACATGTACTAAATAGTCATGCATCACGCGTGTGCATACACACATGCCATGCATTCCGGTCATTCCACGTGCCATTCATGCATGCAATCTGTCAGCAACAAATAGCATGGCTCCACTCCACCAGTAGATGATGCTCTAAGGACCCATGATGTTGCATGAATCTCATCTATGCGGACAGTGTAGATATAATACATATTTCACAGTGGGTCCCACCTTCTAATGAACGGTGTACCAAATTATCAAGCCCACGGATCTTTGCAGCGTCAATACAGCAGCTACTGCTGCTGGTAGGATACAAATGTGGACAGTTTGGATGCGACACAGTTGGACGGTGGAGAACACATGCGTCATGCTGGTCCACAGAACTTGCTGACGTAAAAAGGTGGCGACTATCTTGTTGGTGTGAGGTCCACACGTGGGACGGTGTAGATACAACACCTCCATCAACGTGTCCCACGTGTGTGGATGACATGTACAGCACGGTAGTCCCACCATCCTAAGCATATGGACGGTGGAGGATATACAATGCATACAACATGGTCCATGGTCCATCCCATGCTACACCGTCTAGCGATGGACGGGGTGGATACAAAATTCCTACATCAAGGTGGGCCCCACCCCCACACGTGTTGCACGTGTGGGGTGGGTCCCATCCCACACTCCAAAAAAAATGGACGGTGTTGGATATAACTCACATACCGCATGATCAGACCCCTGACGTCATTACAGCTATATAGCTGGTGAATGTACTCCAGCCAATCGGCTTCTATGGTAGCTGGGACCCACGTGGGTGGAGATAGCACTTGGACCAGGTGGGTACCACGGCACCGTCCACACCTGATGGACGGCACAGATACAACGCATACACGAGGTGGGTCCCACAGGACCGTCTAGGCACAGACGACCTGGACATAATACACGTATATTATGGTGGTTCCTACTGTCCAGTTCATGGACGGTGTAGATGGTGGGACCACAGCATCTTACTGACGTCAGTGGGACCGTAAGAGCTTGGTGGCGCCAATACCCAGCTATATAACTGGTGTGAAGCACCCAGCCAATCCGTTTTGTCATAGGTGGGTCCCATGTGGGGCCCACCATAACGTTTGTTTTCCATCCAATCTTCTCAGAGAGTTCATAAAGGCCTGAATAAAGATGAGAAACAAATTCCATTTCGATCCAAAACTTCTGTGACTCGTAAAGATTTCATTGGTAGATGTTCCATCTACTACTACTTTTGGTGGTGTGGATCACCTGAGCCCCATGTACAGCTGATTTTTTGGGAAATCCCAGTCCCCAAAGGAGACCCATCAAATGCACGGTATAGATTTACAACATACATCGAGGTGGGGCCTGTGGTGGGGCCCACCTTCCCATTCTTAAACATGCAGCAAGGACGCTGCTTGTTGCAGCGTCCCGAGGACAATAACAGTAACAACATCCCATATACATATATTTATTTATTATTTTATTTATTTTTATTTTTGTGTGCTTTTTCATTGGTGGGGCCCGCATCAGGTGAATCCCACCCAACCACTGGATTCCAAGACTCAAGACTGACCAAACAAGCTCAATATGCGATGTGTTTTGGTGGGTAAAAATATAAAGGCAGATTTCAATGGCAAAAACTATTGGTTTTGACACTATGGCCAGCCAGAAAATCAAATTGGTTTCATTCTCTATTCAATGCCTAAAATGACTTGGGAAATACGATGGACAATGTGGATTTGATTTATACATCTAGGTGGGCCTACATAAGCGGTCCACCCAAAGCGTTTGAACCAAGCTAACATTTTTGTTTTCATTTCCAACCTCCAGCATCCAGGGAGGTTGGGAGTCACACGGGTTGGGTTTCCTCCAGCAAGTTAGGGCCCCCACATGCACTACCTGCTTCACTTTAGGGTGGGTCCACATGTGTGGGACCCACCTGCCTTAGATGAAGAGAACATTTGTGTATCTCCTCCAATTAGACCCTCCTTAACGGACTGTTAGGTGGGCCCACTAGGTGGACGGCATAGATGTGAAACATATCGCAACGATCAAACACAAAGAAAAAGGAGAGAGAGAGAGAGAGAGAGAGAGAGAGAGAGAGAGAGAGAGAGAGAGAATAGAACACCCACCTTAGATCTTTTCTTCCTTCTTCCGCCAATGCATGCTAGAGCTCTAAAGGAACAATTTCAACGGTTGAGATAGTCTTTGGAGGGTGGGGTTGGGTGATAGGAAGGTGGACCACACTAGCTTCTCCTCTTGGAACTCATCGACGTTGGGTGCTTGGGAGGAAAATGAGAGAGAAATGAAAGTGAGAAAGGTTGTAAGGAGTGAGAGGGATGGGTGATGTGTACTTTGACATATGAGGGATGAGTTGATTTGACTTTGGGGTTGCTTAGGGATGGGGTGAAAGGTGATGTGTACTTGACATGAGATGGGATGAAGTACTTGACATTTGAAGTGATTGATGGATTAATTAAGGTGACATGTTGTAAAGATTCTCTTAGGTTTCGCTTACGCCGTATTTTCCTCCAACTGAACGCGGGCCCACATCTTCTGATCTGGGTATCGGATCGGTGCGCGAATCATGTCACGCACCAAACTCGAAAATCAGGCTCACAAAATTTTCGATCGCCGAATCCGGTGCCGACAGCCTCCGTAGAACCTCATTCTCGGATCCCAGCGCCCATTCGCCAGGTTCCAATCCTGGGATGCTACGAGGAGGATTTTCAACGTCAGTTTGATTCGTAATAAGCATAACCAAAGGCATAACCCATAAGCAACAACCAAAAACTCCATTACATTTCCACTATAATAAAAAACTTTACAAGTACAATGAGCATAAAAGAAAATACAATGATGAAGAACAAAAACTCCAAAATAATATGCAAAGTGCTCTTGCCTCAGCGCTGCTGCGCCCCAACGTCACCTGCACGCAACGGTCGTGCATAAGCTTATAGAAAGCTTAGAGGGTGGTGAAAGTGTGTGCGCAAGGTAGTAATATGATCATGCAATATCAGAGTAAAGCGGAATATGCTGATGGATCCATGAATACTGTTGGTCATACCAAGGCCATGCGGTGCAAACAATGAATGATGTCGACCATACCAAGGCCATGTAATGCGAAATGCAACTCAAGCATACAGTCCTCATCTAAGTCTACATATCAATACGGCTTAAATCTTAGATATCACCGGGGTCTAGTACACTCTAAACTAGATCGCCGCCCCATCGCGTGCAATAAGGTAAGTGGAAGAGACCTCACTATCCGTCTACCAATATCGAGCTCGACTCGTCGATAGTGGACTCATTCCTCGAGCTGGTTAGACTCAGCCTAGCTTTGCCCCCTACACTCGGGCGGGTAAGGTCGTACCCCCTTCCAACCGACCACGACACAGTGGAGAGCGCAACCATCTGATAATCGGCATTCAACGCTCATCTACCCACTCGGTCTATACGTTGGAGCAACCTCTTGGTACCATAAGGGTTTAGGGACTTTCACCCAGGGATATTTATAGCACTCCATATAGAACAAGATTTTCGGTATCCAATCCTGTCAACCATGATATGCTTGTGGAGGCCGTGGTCCTGATGTCACATGTCACGTAAATGCGAGATGCATAAGTCATACTATATAATCATGCAATAATCTCGTGTGCACCATACACTCATCTGGGACACTCCGTCTTATAAGGAGTCCCGTAAATGTCTCTGCCCAATGGCTTATGCGATGATTAAACATTCCTCATATCAAGCATACATATGATGCGTATGAGCATGAATAATGGAATTATACTAAGCATGTTACAAAGTAATGAATTATCATTACAACGCAGATGGGCCTAGACGGCCTACACACAACAATTACGGCCTATCAATGGCCTTAGGGAGAGTCATAATGCGGATATTTAACCAACACTATACTTGTAATGTGGACGTCAAACCACCATTTCTCCCAAGCCATAACCCGTAGTAAACATCATCACACAAATCATGTTGGATTCACACATTACAATGGACCTTAGGCACATCCCATTGGGCCTTAAATATATCAAATGGGCCATATCATAGGGGCCTTTTATTCATCAAATGGGCCACATAAATGAGCCGCACCAATGGGCATTATGTTCATTGCAATGGGTCATAACTCATGGGCCTTAGATTGCATCAAATGGGCCTAATCTCATAGTCTTATATGTAACAAATGGGCCACACTAATTGGACCCCATATGTACAACAAAAGAGCCTCAACCCTGAGGCCCTAGTACATCACAATGGGTCTTAACCCATGGGCCCCTAAAACATCAAATGGCCTAATTCCATGGGCCTTATAATACATCAAGTGGGCCTCGACCCATGGGCCTTACATAAAGTTTGTTTTCCATCCAAACTGGGGCCAATATGTTGTTTTTTTCCATCCAAACTTTTCAAAGGGTCACATGGGCCTAGGGCCTACTATAATATTTATTTGCAATCCAATCTATTCACAAGGTCACGTGGACCTTGGGGACCCACAAAAATATTTATTTGTCATCCAGCAAGCTAGTAGGGACACGTGGGCCAGGGGGGTCCCACTATAATATTTATTTGCCAACCAACCAGGGGGGGGTACCGTATAAGGTCACGTGGACCAAGGAGTGGGGCCGGGGCCCACTGAGATGTTTATTTCTCATCCAAACTGTTCATGAGGTCACGTGGACCTAAGTGAAAGAAAAAAAATACAAATTTCATCTTGACCCAAAACCTCTGTGGCCTAAAAAAAAATAGAGTTTCAATGGTAGAGGTTTAATCCCACTATTTTCTGCAGTGTGGGCCACCTGATCAGTGGATGAGGCCAAAATTTGGAGGGTGTTCACTCCCCAAGTGCAGGGTTGTGATGTAGTAATAACTCGGTAAGACCGAGGTCGAATCTCAAGGGACTGAAACTGTATGTAATCTAAAATTAAGTAAGATTTGAACTAGAATATGATGAATTCTAAATCAAGTAGCAATTGTGAAATAATTGTAGGTTAATTAATCTAAAACTAAGGAGATATTAGAGAAGGGTAACTAGGGATTCAGAGGATCCACTTGTAGAGATCAGGAAGATCTTATGCCTGCTTCAAGAATTATGAAATTTACTGAACTGCCGTTGATCTAGTTTTCAAAGAGATGAAAGGTATATGAATTAGAATGGATTCCATCACCAAACCATGCGCAAAAGACTATAGCAAACAACAGAATTAAACTAATTACCAACCCATCACATGTATGAAGGTTAGGAAGGGTACCGACATCCAACCATGCCCAGGAGACTATGGTGAACAACAGGGCTTCCTGACGTCATAAACATAAAGGAGAAAAAGGACATCTTCCAAGCCATTGCAGACCCATTATAATTTCAGTCACAATAGACCATTAAAAACCTAAAACATTCCCATAATAATCAACTAAAATCAACGTCAATTCATGAATTAAAATTAAAATAAAATAAAATCTCCCATCTCACTACAAGCTTCACCCCTTAGCCCTAGCTAAGGGGTTTTAGCTTGACATGATGTGGCCAAAATCCAAAATAAACTAAAAGAAAAAGAAGAAGAAAAGAAAAGAAAAAAGAAAAATCTCTCTCTCCTCCTCTCCCACGTCCAAGCTCAACCCCTCTGTTGAATACCTGCTCCCCACGTCCAAAACCTCCTTATATAGCTGCTGGAGTGGTGAAAATCGGATTTGAATCGGATTTGGAAAGCTATGCATGCCCATTGAAAGCTTTTTCGCAGACAAGTTCGGTGCCTCGAAATACGCCACTTTCCTCGCTCAAATTCCAAAGAAATACCATCTCTTAATACTTTCTTGGGTTCTCTACATGATAGACGGTTCGGATCTGCCATATGATCAAAGATGGTGAGCCAAAACTGCTTGGAAAAGTCAGTTTTCGTGGATGTGCGAAACCTTTCGCACCATTTCACTGTTGTGATCGGTGGGGCCCATAGAAGCATTTTCGGGAAAATTCATCCCGTCCATTGGATTCGGGACAAATTTTCAGTCAAGAATGGGTGGTTTTGAATGTCCATTGACGTGGCTCAGAGAAGAAATCACAAAAGGATCAGTTTTGAACGTTGCAGGGTAGCCCTTTTGTGGCCTCTGTATCTCACACGTGTGCACGCATGGGTGAAAAGTGACAACATGGTTTTGAAGTATTCAATGCCGTCTACACGGTGGACGGTTCGGATTGAGCTTACAGGGCACGTGTAGGGCCCACTAGCTTCCGCAAAACGGCCAGCGGCCGTGTATTACGCGGCACGTAACTTTTTTTTTTTTTTTTTGAATTGGAGAAGGAAACGTCGGTCAGCGGCGCTGACCGACTTTGGGAAATCACATGCACAGCTAGTGCACATGTGCACTATGCACACTCAATCTAAAGTGGGGTCCACGATGATGTTTTTGTAAAATTTTATCCAACCATCTGATTGGTCTCCTCATTTAAGGCGTTGATACCAAATTTGAGGCAATTCCAGATATCAGGTGGGCCCAGAATTGACGGTTTATAAGCTGATCGGTCAGTTGGAGCACTTTTATAGTGATCCAAGAGCTGAAATTTGAAATGTATGGTTAATTTATGGCCCTTATCTCATGTATAAAGTTTCGAACCGATCAGATGTCGGAAACCATGTGATCTTGCATTCTAGATGTGTTTCAAGCCACTTGAGCTTCAGTTTCTTAGTTTTGTCTGATTTCTGACCGTGTATATCTGTCAATCTTGGTCCTCTGAAGTCCGTCCCTTGCCCTAGTGATCATCAGAACGTTAAATCCAAGCTTTTGGCATCCTTTTTCAGTCAACTCTCCTAATTACACCCTGCAACAAAACACGATTAAAACTGGGCATTAAACAATATTATGCTCGTAAATCCAAGTAATAAATGGGGTCTAATATGCACTATTTGATGCTCAACACAACCCCCAACCAGCATTTTGCTAGTCCCGAGCAAAATATGCGAAAAATAAGTTGAGACTTATATGAAAATTTCTGTAAAGCCGAATGATTTTTGAGAAATAATCCAGGCATTAGAATTCTACGATTCATGAATGTTGGACATTACTTGCTCTTGGACTCAAGCGCACGGTAAACTTCCTAATGAAGTTCAAAGTATTAATCCATAAATCAGACAAATTCTGAACATTATAATCCATGAGTGTATAGTGGAGTCTCAGCTAATCACATTAAGATTGAATTTGTTATTTCAGGATCTCATTGGTAACCAGCAAGAGAATTCATGATAACCAAACTTGCCTCATAAATTTCATCTTTTGATCTTTTCAACTTTTTATTTTTCCATTAATAGTCATGCCGAAAAGAGGAATCGAATCCTTACCAATAGGGAGCAAACCTATGGTGAAGACCGTACTCCTAGACCTTTTTCACATATCATTCATGGGGAATTAACTCTACACCTATAGGGAGGAGCAAACCTATGGTGAAGATTAATTATCCAACCTTTTCAATTTTTATACCATGATGGCAAGATATTTCAGGCTGGTTCCTTTCATGCCCAGTGATTACCAAGTTAATCCTTCGATATGGAACTGAAATCTAAATGTGTAAGCGAGACATGTCCTGAATCATGATTCAATCAATGTTTAAAACCTCTAATCATGAATTGATAATTCGAACTCAACTGTGGAATCTATCAAGTAGCTAAATCCAAGAATCATAAATTCCCAACATCACGTATCTCGTAATTCTAAATCAAAGATAGATGTTAAAATCACATTGAATTCACAAGAATTGTCAGAAAAATTTTAAAAATTTTCACAATTTTTTCTCAAGACAAAAAAATACTGATTAGGAAACCTAATCTCCCACCCCCAACCAAAAATCTACATTGTCCTCAATGTAAAAGATATATGAGCATGCAATGCATATGGGACAACGAAAGTAAATGAGAAGTGATGGGAGGATAGTACCTGAATAACGAATCAAGAGAGATTTTTCAAGAGATCGTTGGGAGAGAGCAGATTAGTACAAGAGAGAAAACAAAACAAAAATAACAAAAATAAAATCCTATCTATACCACTTTCGTAGGTGCTCTCGATTGCATTTAGCATATGCAACAAGCCTTTAAACCCCTAGGTTACCCCTAGTGGACGACGAGTTGTAGTCTCGTGAGGGTTTGCAGTAATGTTACCCACAAACATTAAATCGATCATGCCGCAAGGTTCCCCTTCCGGCCAATATCTTGATAAGTCTCTCAGTAAATTCCTCAACAAGATCATCCAAAAACTTTTTTTACAATAGGCTTGGGCGCCCTGGAGCATGACTTTCCAGAGAGACTTATGTACCTCATAAAAAATCTTCCATTGAATTGCTTGAGGTATCCATAATTTATATGATTCACCTAAGACAGAAGAAGTTTCAATGTTAGTATTGTATGGTGAATCAAAGACTACAAGTAAATAAAGTTTAGAAAACTTCTTAAAAAGTAATGTAGTCTCAACATATTCCGAAGCTCCAAACTTCAGTTTTAGATTCAGCTCCTCTTCCTTTACTAGTAGACGTTTAGGATCAGGGGAAGAGAGGGTTTCAGAATAAGGATTCCACTTTGTCTTTTAACATGGGATCGTTTGAAACCGCAAAGTGTGCCAAGCAATCCCACGAGTTGGGAAATTCAGATGAGCGTGACTCGTTTTTGTGGCTTGTGATGATCTGCGCAAAGAATCGATCATCCTTGAAAGTGGATGGAGGTACACTCTCTTGCTCCAGTCCTGCACAGATAGATTGAAAATCAGTAAGTGAAGCATTGATGTGATCACTCTGTTCATTGAAATTACTCAATTGAGGCGCTGAATTCTCAATTGTTTGTAGCTCAGATGGTGGCCTCAACTGAGTGGTTTCAAATTCCAGAGTCGTAGCGGGCAACTCCTCCTCCCGAATCATATCATCATTCAATTCAAGGGAGTGGTCTAAACATGTCTCACAAGAGTTAGAAGAGTCAGTTGTAAGAGGTTCATTCTCCACATTTAAATCAGGCATGTCAGATGAGTGGAGTAGATCTTCCTGACCGATCACTCCGTGCACGTCTTGATCGTTGACCTGGACCAGATTTGAGATTGATTCAGGGAGAATTTGGGCTGCACATTCATGATCATCATTCCAATACGCATCATTGTCTAGTCCAGTGCAGTGCACATTTGGAATGGGATCACTTTCCTCACATTCTACACCTAGCATGGGTTGAGGTTCGCATAAACTAACTCTTCCTCATCATTGAAATCTTGTGTGTCATGTAAGGAAGCTGTGTCATCATCAATGTATTTAAAAGACACCCATGTATCTTCATCATTCTTTCGAACAATCATCGAGATCGACTCCTCGGGAAATTGAACTATATGCTCATTAACGGAATCCAACTCCTCATTTCAAATTCCAGATTCTTTCAAAAGTGAGTGCGGATCACTTTCCTTGCATTGTATTTTTGGATTAGGTTGTGGTTGGGATGAGCAAGCCTCCTCTATCTTTTCAAGGCGCGACTTGAGTGTTTCCACTGCGTTTCGAATTTCCTCAAGACAGGCTACGTCACTCTGATATGAATCCTCTTGGATCGTTTTTGGTTGGATCTCAAAGGTAGGGGATCCAAGAGAATAATCATTATAACATGTTGTCGGTTCATTTTCCCAATTTTGATGTTTCCACTGATTGTAGTCATACGGATCATAGGTGAGAGAATCTGCTGGTTGGTAATACTTATTATCACTCATGATACAATCACGCATTGTTTTATCGGATGGGTGATAATAATTCTTACAACCATAGTTATGATAACCCCAACACTCACGTACTATTTTGTTAATCTGTGGGGTGTAATTGTTTTCTTGCATATAATCACGTAAGGACTTTTTAACCGGTGGATTTTTATATTTTGATCGGTTCTCGATGATAGTTTCAGAAAAGTTTTGAGACATAGGTTGATTTATATCATCATCATCCCAAAATAAGTTATTCTTCTCAGCATACTAACGTTGCCACTCGTGCATATACATTATAAAACCCTTAATCTGAATTTAATCCTAAGGAAAATAGAAGAAAAAAAATTCTACAACAATGTGGAAAGTAAGAGGAGGAGAAGTTAGAAAGAAGTTACCCGATTAGAGATTCCTAGGTTAAAACCTGAAAAACAAAATAAATTAGTTAGTATCTAAGATATACGACCTAATCTAAAGAATAGAAAAAGTAGAGAAATTCGGACAAAACAGTAAAGTTAGTTCTAAGAAAGAAAAATCTAAAACTAGAAATCCTAATCTTAAACTAATCCTAAAACTAGTTAATCTCAGAAAAACGTAGCTGTCAGTCCCCGGCAACGGTGCCAAAAACTTGTTCACTCACCAAGTACAGGGTTGTGATGTAGTAATAACTCGGTAAGACCGAGGTCGAATCTCAAGGGACTGAAACTGTACGTAATCCAAAATTAAGTAGGATTTGAACTAGAATAAGATGAATTCTAAATCAAGTAGCAATTGTGAAATAATTATACGTTAATTAATCTAAAACTAAGGAGATATCAGAGAAGGGTAACTAGGGATTCAGAGGATCCACTTGTAGAGATCAGGGAGATCTTATGCCTGCTTCAAGAATTATGAAATTTACTGAACTGCCGTTGATCTAGTTTTCAAAGAGATGAAAGGTATATGAATTAGAATGGATTCCATCGCCAAACCATGCCCAAAAGACTATGGCAAACAACAGAATTAAACTAATTACCAACCCATCACATGTATGAAGGTTAGGAAGGGTACCGACATCCAACCATGCCCAGGAGACTATGGTGAATAACAGGGCTTCCTGACATCATAAACATAAAGGAGAAAAAGGACATGCTCTAAGCCATTGCAGACCCATTGTAATTTCAGTCACAATAGACCATTAAAAACCTAAAACATTCTCATAATAATCAACTAAAATCAACGTCAATTCATGAATTAAAATTAAAATAAAATAAAATCTCCCATCTCACTACAAGCTTCACCCCTTAGCCTTAGCTAAGGGGTTTTAGCTTGACATAATGTGGCCAAAATCCAAAATAAACTAAAAGAAAAAGAAGAAGAAAAGAAAGAAAAAGAAAAGAAAAAAGAAAAATCTCTCTCTCCTCCTCTCCTACGTCCAAGCTCGAGCCCTCTGTTGAATACCTGCTCCCCACGTCCAAAATCTCCTTATATAGCTGCTGGAGTGGTGAAAATCGGATTTGAATCGGATTTAGAAAGCTATGCATGCCCATTGAAAGCTTTTTCACAGACAAGTTCAGTGCCTCGAAACACGCCACTTTCCTTGCTCAAATTCTAAAGAAACACCGTCCCTTAGTACTTTCTTGGGTTCTCTACATGATAGACGGTTCAGATCTGCCATATGATCAAAGATGGTGGGCCAAAACTGCCTGGAAAAGTCAGTTTTTGCGGATGTGCGAAACCTTTCGCACCATTTCGCTGTTGTGATTGGTGGGCCCCACAGAAGGATTTTCTGAAAAATCTACCCCGTCCATTGGATTCAGGATGAAATTTTAGTCAAGAATGGGTGGTTTTGAACGTCCATTGAAGTGGCCCAGAGAAGAAATCACAAAAGGATCAGTTTTGAACGTTGCAGGGTAGCCCTTTTGTGGCCTCTGTATCTCACACGTGTGCACGCATGGGTGAAAAGTGACAACATGGTTTTGAAGTATTCAATGCCGTCTACACGGTGGACGGTTCGGATTGAGCTTATAGGGCACGTGTAGGGCCCACTAGCTTCCGCAAAATGGCCAGCGGCCGTGCATTACGCGGCACGTAACTTTTTTTTTTTTTTGAATTGGAGAAGGAAACGTCGGTCAGCGGCGCTGACCGACTTTGGGAAATCACGTGCACGGCTAGTGCACATGTGCACTATGTACACTCAATCTAAAGTGTGGTCCACTATGATGTTTTTGTGAAATCTGATCCAACCATCTGATTGGTCTCCTCATTTAAGGCGTTGATACCAAATTCGAGGCAATTCCAGATATCAGGTGGGCCCAGAATTGACGGTTTATAAGCTGATCGGTCAGTTGGAGCACTTTTATAGTGATCCAAGAGCTGAAATTTGAAATGTACGGTTAATTTATGGCCATTATCTCATGTATAAAGTTTCGAACCGATCAGATATGGGGAACCATGTGATCTTGCATTCTGGATGCGTTTCAAGCCACTTGAGCTTCAGTTTCTTAGTTTTCTCGGATTTCTGACCGTGTATATCCGTCAATCTTGGTCCTCTGAAGTCCGTCCCTTACCCTAGTGATCATCAAAACGTTAAATCCAAGCTTTTGGCATCCTTTTTCAGTCAACTCTCCTAATCACACCCTGCAACAAAACACGATTAAAACTTGGTATTAAACAATATTATGCTCGTAAATCCAAGTAATAAATGGGGTCTAATATGCAATATTTGACCCTCAACAGAGGCGGCCCACTGCTGGGAGTGGCCCACCTCGTGGACGGTGTGGATACGAAATATACATCATGGTGGGGCCCACGGCAGCAGCCGTGGGATGCTGTCCGCCCGCCCGCTGCTGCAGTGCCAGAGTGGTAGAGGCGCTGCCTCTTACATGTTTTTTTTTTTTTAAAAATCTTAAATTCTGAGGTTTTTCGAGTGTGGGGCCCGCTCCAAGCAAATCCACTCTGGCCGTAAGATTCCACGGCTCGTAACAAATCCAACGAGTCTAATATTGAGTATAATTTTGATGTATTGAAATTTCAGGGAAGATTTCAATGGTGAAACCCATCATTTGCTATGCTATGGCCTGCCAGAACCTCGGATCAGCATCACCCTTTGGCTCTATGCCTAAAATGGTCCAAGGAATGAGGTGGACAGCGTGGATTGAATACATACATCAAGGTGGGGCCTAAGTGAGTGGACCACCCCAAAAGCTTGGAAATCAAGATAATATTTGTGCTTTCACAGAGACATCCACCGTCCCTGGATGCTGGACGGTCCTCACAACCAAGGTGGATTTAGGTGGGCCACCACATGATAAACAGTGTGGGTATAACACACATAAGGTGGGCCCCACTTGAGGATAGCTTGGATAAAATAAATACTTCAAGGTGGGGTCCATTCAAGTGGGCCACAAAAATACATCATGATCTTATAAAGAAAATGAAATAGAGAGAGATAGAGGGTGGGACACGCTTGTGATGGAGGGATTCGCCACTATGAGCTCTCCCAAAAAAAAAATCATACAATCAAATGGATCCCTTTACACATGGGACCACCAAAATTGAAAATCAACGGTGGGGATCCTTTCCCCACCAATATGGACGGTCTAGATGACCTTCCTAATGCAATGAAATAAACATCATGATGGGGTCCATGGAGAATGGTCCCATCATGGAATGATCATGATGATCCTAGTGGACCATCGGCAAGTAAGATCCAAACCATTGATCGGTTGGTCTCACTTGGCCCATCTTAAAAGCATGAAAAACTACTATCATCTAGCACCCACCATTCGATCTTCTTGCTCCTATGGGTTCCTTAGCAGCTTAGCTTTGATTCCAATGGAGGAGATGAGGAATGGATGGCTAGGATGAGAGATCCTGGGATGGAAAGGTGGGCCACACTTGGAGCTCTCTTGGAGAGATGGGAGAGGCTCATACGTATGAGGTTTTGGTTGCTTAGGAATGGTTTGAAAAAAATGAGAAAGAGAGTAGTAAAGAGAGAGGAGTGATGGGTGATGGAGTGATGGATGTGAGAACTTTTGACTTTTGTAGCCTTTTGTATAAGAAAAGCATCGGTGGTGTAAGAACTCTTTGACTTTGGAGGCATTTTGTGTAAAAAAGGTATGGGCTTGCTTGGAAAAGGGTGAAAAGTGATGTGTACTTGACATGTGCTTGACAGTGATGTGATGGGATTGATGTGACACATAGTAGAGATTCTCTTGGGTTTCGCAACGCGTGGCGTTTTCCTCGCACCGAACGTTAGCCCACATCTCTTGACCAAGGTATCGCCTCGACGCGCAAGTCGTGGTATCGGAACCACAGCGATGACGCGGTCGCTATGGTAAGGGTCTTGGGTTGAATCGACTCGGGTTGAAGGCATACGAATCAGGGTTGCGTGCAAATATCGATTAAGGGTCGAAGGTTGTCAGAATTCGACCGGTAAGACCACGGAAGTCTACGAAACGGTACGGAATAAGATACGGGTCTTACAGCTCTTCCCTCCTAATAAAAATTTTATCTTCGAAATTTACATAATCATCGCAACTAGGCATAGCTCATGAGGAAGAAGAGACATAACATCATCATATAGAATTAAAGACAACATACAAAATACAATACATGATCAATCATCAAAGAGATGAGGATAACCCTCTCGAATCTCTGCCTCACGCTCCCAAGAAGCCTCCTCTACAAAATGGTGACCCCACTGAATCTTCACCAACGTAATGACCTTGGTTCTGAGGACCCGCTCCTTCTGATTAAGGATACGGACTGGCTGCTTAATGTAAGAAGCATCCTCACGAACCTCCAGCGGCTGCCAATCAATAATGGGAATAATGTCTGACCCACACTTCCTCAACATAGAGACATGAAAGACGTTGTGGACGCCAGACAACTGAGATGGCAAGGTAAGCCGATAGGCCATGGCGTCAACGCGTCCAGAGATCTCAAAAGGTCCTATGAATCTCAAGGCAAGCTTGCCCTTTGCTCCAAATCGAATTACGCCCTTCATGGGCGAGACCTTGAGATATACATGGTCCCCTACATCAAACTCCAAGGGACGACGCCCATGATCAGGAAAATTCTTCTGTCGGCTCTGAGTTGTGTGCATCCTCTACCTGATGATGTCAATAGCCTCTGACATCTCCTGCACAAGCTCGGGACCTAGGAGACGACGCTCTCCAACCTCGGTCCAGTAACTTGGTGATCTACATGGTCTGCCATATAGTGCCTCAAAAGGAGCCATACCGATGGTCACCTGATAGCTGTTATTGTACGCGAAGTCAGCCAATCACAGATGCTCATCCCAACTACCCCTAAAATTAATCGCGCAGGCCCGAAGCATATCCTCGAGGATCTGGTTGACCCTCTCGGTCTGGCCATCGGTTTGCGGATGGTACGCGGTGATGAGTTGCAAATCAGTCCCCATCGCTCGCTGGAAGCTCCCCTAAAATTGAGACGTGAACCTCGAGTCTCGGTCAGAAACGATCGAGACTAGAACGCCATGAGTCTCACGATCTCCTCGATGAATAATCTCGCAAGCCGATCCATAGACCAAGTCGCACGCATCGCAAGAAAATGTGTCGACTTCGTCAAACGATCCACAACAACCCAAATGGCGTCATGACCGCTCTGAGTCCTATGCCAACCCATAATGAAATCAGTCGACACGTGCTCCCACTTCCACATCGGGATGCTCAACGGCTGCAATAGACCAGGAGGTCTCTGATGATCGGCCTTGACACGCTAACACGTGTCACACTCAGCCACAAAACTGGCGATCTGGCGCTTCATCCTCGCCTAAAATTATTGTCGCCTCATATCACGGTACATCTTCGTCGAGCCAGGGTGGATAAAAAATCATGATCGATGTGCCTCGGTCATAAGATCTCTGCGTAACTCTGAAATATTCGGGACACATAATCGGCCTCTGAAGCGAAGTCCACCATTTGCACCAATTTGCCAATCTGCCTAACTCTCAAATGCCGCCTCAGTCATATAACTCTGCAACGACTCATCAGCCTGCTGAGCCTCGATCACCCTTGCGATAAGAGAAGGTTGAATCGATAGGCTCGATAACTGTATGATGGAAGACTGTAGGCCAAACTCAAAATCATACTCTGCTACAACCTCAAGCATCCGCCACTCCTGAATCATCATATGCGCCACTAGGCCTTGTGGCTGACAGCTGATGGCATCTGCCACTAAGTTCGCCTTATCCAGGTGGTACTGAAGATCAAAATCATAGTCTTTCATGAGCTTCATACAGCGCCTCTGCCTCATATTCAACTCAGACTGCGAGAAGAGGTACTTCAAGCTCTTGTGGTTAAAGAAAAGCTTGAACCTGACCCCATAAAGATAGTGCCTCCATACCTTTAGTGCGAAGACAACTGCAGCCAACTCCAAATCATGCATAGGATAGTTTAGCTCATGGACCTTGAGCTGACGAGACGCGAAGGCCACTGGTCTCCCGTGCTGCATCAGGACAACACCCAAACTAATATGTGAGATATCAGTAAATACAATAAATACGTCACTCCCAGAGGGAAGAGTGTAAGACCCATATCCTAGTTCGTACTATTCCGTCAACTCCCGTAATCCTCCCAGTCGAATTTCGGTAACCTGCGACTGATGATCAACGTTTGCGCGACCTTAAGTCGTATCCTATACATTTGAGTCGACTTAATCTGAGACTTGTATCATTGCGATCGTACCGTCGCCGCGGTTCCAACGCCGCGACTCGTGCACTGATCCGATACCCAGTAGAAGAGATGTGGGCCCACGTTCAGTTCGAGGAAAAACGTCACGCGTTGGCAATCCCAAGAGAATCTTTACAACATGTCCCATCAATTCCATCAATCACCTTTCATGTCAAGTACAAAGCATCCATGCTTTCTTTCTCCACAAGTCAAGAAAACCCAAAAGTTAACCAAGCTCTCACCTCACCCATCACTCACATCACACATCACTCACCCTTTCACCCATCACACCCATCCATCACCTCTCTTTCAACCATCCCATTTCTCTTTTTTCTCTTCACTTTTTTCAAGCAACACCAAGAGCAAAAGGCTCACACGTCCATGGATTTTCATGAGAGAAAAGAGTGCATGTGTGGCCCACTTTTCACCCCAAATCATTCATCTTAACCATCCACTTCTCATCTTCCACCATCAAAGTGAAGCACAAGGAGATAGGCTTTCCAACGGACTGAGAAGATCGATAGGTGGGTGCTTCCATAGCTTAATTTTTTTTCATATTTTTAAGATGAGCCAAGTGAGGCCTACCGATCAATGGTATGGATCTCACTTTGGACCCTAGGTGTGGTCGATGGCCCACCTTGATGCTCATGATCATTCCATGATGGGGCCATTCTCCATGGACCCCATCATGATGTTTATTTTCCTTGCATACATAGGGTCATCTAGACCGTCCATTTTAGTGGAGAAGGGAACTCCACCGTTGGATTTCAATTTAATAGGCCCACATTATTGAGACCCACTTGTTGTATGATTGGATGCATGGAAGGGAGGGCCCATAGTACTGGGTTCCCTCCATCACGTGTGTCCCACTCTCATTCTCTCTCTCTCTCTCCCTTTCTTTTCCATTTTTCTTTTCTTGTGTTAATATGGCCATGTGGCCCATCGAGATGGACCCCACCAAGAAGCAGGTATTTTACCCAAGCCATTTACAAGTGAGGCCCTCTTTAAACGTATTGTACCACACCATCTATCATGTGGTGGCCCACCTAAGCCGGTCCCACCTTGTATGCATGCGTTACGTCCAACCGTCCAGCGTCTACGGATGCTAGACGTGGGTTGGGAAAAACACAAATATTGGCTTGATTCTTAAGCCTTGGAGAATGGCTCGCTCGTGTAAGACCTACCTTGATATATGTGTTCAATCCAAGCCATTTATCCCCTTTCCTACTTCATTTTAGGCGTTGATCCAAAAAATGAGACCTATCCAATTATCTGGCGGGCCGTGGCATTGAGAATGCTAGTATTTTTCGCTAAAACTTGGGGAAATGATTACTGGGGTCCACGAGAAGCTTGGACCCACCTGATGGACCCCTAATTTTATGGGACACATGCAATGGACGGGGTAGATCTGGTTAATGTGCGTCCCACATAGGAAAATAAAAATAAAATATATACCTCGCATGCATTTAATGTCCAAAGGAGTCTGGACATCCAACATAAAAGAAAAGGGTGGCCCCATTAGCTCCAGTTGTGGACGTTATCATGATGTACGTTCTACATCTATGCCGTTCATTTAATGGGTCCCCTTGAATGATGCATTGGCTCCAAAAATCATCCATAAAAAGTCCTCGGATGGCCCACACCATCACCATTCATGCGATGGTATGCCAAATCACATGGAATCAAATGCTGGGGTCCACATGCAGCTTAGACCCACCTGAAACTCGGTTTGGACCATTAAATTGGTGGGACACACATAATGAATAGGTTAGATTTTTCTAGGCGGACCCCACCTATAAAAAAAAACCACCATATTATTGGTTTTCAAAAAAAAAAGGAAAAAGAAAATGAAGTAGAGGCGGGCTGTAACACCCTGAAAATCGGGGGTCGTGTATAAACTCAACTCCCGAGTTCCAGACCGTCACTTATGCAACAAAAATGATTATGATTCAATGTTGTCTGATTTAAAGCATTCACATGAGTAAAAGTATACCAAAACTACAATTCATACTTCGGATCCAGTGATAAAAGCAAGCGGAAGACTAAACCATATGTATATCATTGTATAAAAAAAACAAAGTAAATCTCATCTGTCTCTAAAGTATGAATACATCTTTGAGTCTCATATACATGTACATGAACAAAAATGTAATGTTCCAAATAGTCCCACTGAAGCCCCATCGATCCAGGTCGCCTATGGGAAGCCGTCGTGATACTGCATGTACGAGAACTCGTCCTGGTCCTCGTCAATGTCTGGCTCCACCTCCTAGATCTCAGCCTCACCTGCATCTACAACAGGGTCTGGTGGGTGTTGCAAACACCATCCCGTAACGTGGGAGTGAGTGATCAACTCAGTGGAATCATAGAGCAAGGATTAGCATATTCACAATTCAATCATGCGATAATAGTAAAGCAGTAAATCAGACAATCCTAATACTGTTGTTAATGCAAGATGACATGACGTGATGTATGCCCTCACCGACGATCTCCCTCATATGGCAACATCTTACGACCGCGGCATGCCACACTCCCTAGAGTGCTCCACATCTTCCAGGCACATGTAATGCTATAGTGATATGATTTCCAAGTTGTTATTAGTCCATTCAAACAGCAGGATTGGAAAACTAAGGTACTTTCCTTATATCAATCCCAACACAGATCCTGTCTAGGGTCGTCACTCCTAGTAATCTCATACGAGGTATATTTATGTAGGTCGCTGCAAGGGCTGCCAGGGCTGTTGCTCGCACTCGTTGCACCGCTCCCCCATCACCTTATCAATACAGGCCTACCGTACTCTGCTGCAACGGAAGGGTCGTCGCCTCCCGTGGACTCAGAATACGCTCGCAGTCACTACAAAGGACTCGTCGCCTGATCAGTGTAGGCCGACAGCTAGAATATAGTGTCCCATACCACCATAATCTGCTCACGAGTCTAGGTGCTCACTGGTCACTACGGGGAGGTTTGTGGCCCCAGCGTAGGCCGACAGCTCAACCACGGTGTCCCATACCACCATGCCCGGCTCATGAGTCTTCGTGGATCAAGGTACCATGGTTAACAGGGTTTGCAATGGTAAGTTCAGTACCCTAGGTTCAAGCAGTTATGACTCATACAAGGTGAACATACATCGGCCAGTCGGGTTACTTGACGGGCTCGACTAGCGCGATCGCATCTCAAGTCGAACGACATGAAGTACGTAAAACACTTCGCGTGGCCTAACCACTGCCGCCAACTTCAAACACGAATCACGTTCATCGACGCGTCGTTCGTGGCTATGACCAGTCAGCCACGAATTCGTTCGGTTACCGACTGCCTGGACTAAGTCTAGTCCCAAACATTTATGGAATCACATTAGCAATATATGTAAAGGTATTGGAATTGAAATATAATCATATGAGCATGTTAACACATGTTATAACATTCAACTTAAGCAAATCTTCAACACATACTTTCCATGAATGTAATGGAATCATGCATATGGTCAACATGTAGGAAATCATTTAGGTCAGCATATTAACTAAGAAATTAATCTCAAACTACCACATAACATCATTTAATTCAATATATACTAATACAAGCATTTATACAAACACATACACTACACCCTTAAGTCTACATATAGCATGTTGACCCAAAGTGCGCAACCAGGCGAATCTCTTCGCCAAACTAATTATGCAAGCATTCCTAACTCCCTAATGCGACAACAAACCATGTCAATCTCGTCAGCAAAATATGAATGTAGACCGTACTTCCTACAAATGACTAAAATGCCCTAAATCTCATATTCTTCATTAATTTACGAAACAGGAAACGGAGAGCATGTTTTACATGTCAAACGGCGATGCCGTCGATAATCTACTATTAAACGACATTGAAAGCGTTGTAAATCGTCAATCAAAGCGTCTAAAATCCTCACCTAGTCTCTTACGGATGCGGGATTTTGAACGGAGCGTGTACGCTTCGTCTACGGTAGTAGGAGAACCTATTTTACAAGTTACGTTAGCTAACACGTCGTGAATCTAAGTAAACCCCAAATCAGCAAGTTCTAGGGTTGTTTTATACCTGAAAGAACGGAGAAATCACCAGCCAGGTGATTGGGAAGAGTTGCTGAAGCAGTAGCAATCGGTGGCTCGGAGATGGGAAAAATTCCTTCCACTCTCTCTCTCAAACTCTCTCTCCTTTTCTCTAGGGTTTGCAATTTTCGGATGGGAGAGAGAAATGAGGGTTTCAACCCCTTTTATAAGCTTAAAAATGCCGGAAACAGGCTCCGGAACGAAGTTTACTTGGTGCCTATCCATTTCGGGGCTGTTTCGGTCCAAAAGTTACTTTCTGGTGGTCCCCTGGTCGATTGTGATCGGACTTAAGCTCATGCGTACCAGATGTAGCACGTATTAAGTTTTCAGTCTGGCAGGGTTCGCAAATCGCACGTGGCGGACCAGTTTCAGTTCAGCGGTCACCGCACGTAGATTAGGGCTGAAAGTCTCATGATAATAAATAGAAATTTTTCCTGATCCGAGGGTGTAATCTGGATGAATTCTGACGGTCAGAACGCTTAATACTGACGTGTCAAGTTATGTGCCAGATTTGAATTTGAAATTCCAATTCTGTCCCTGTTCGCGGTCTCTTCAGTCCGGGTTCAACGAAATAATCTGTGATTATCGGTTTGACTTGATTTTCGAAATGATTGTCAAGTCCAGCTGGGCGGTTCTAACGGTCTAAGATAGGTAGTATCGGACCTTCGACGCGCGGTCTAAATCCAATACAAGAATTCAAAGTGGTCCAGAGAACAAACCCGCTTAGAGTTTGATCCGAGGTTATAGAGTATTGTAGAGTTGTTTGTTCTACTCGATTTGGGTCTTGTAGAACGTATTTAAAGTGATCAAGGACTATTTCCCAGCTACTCTAGTATTGTGCTAGCTAACTTACGCTTAATTTCCATGGAATTTAATTCTACGCGATTTCGGGTCGAGTTGGTACTCGAGCCCAAGTACGGATTTTTCACGGGCATTACACGGGCGGCCGTGTAGGCAGGAACCCACGGCTCCAGCCGTGGGCCCCACCTTTATTTTTATTTATCATCTAATCTGTTCATATTGTGGACCCTCAAGGAAGTGGGCCACCCTCCAAAAATCAGGCTCATCCAAGACTCAGGTGGCCCACACCATTTGAAACAGTGTGATTGAATGTCTACCCTTGAAAACCTTTTTGGGGCCCACAGAAGTTTCAGATCAAGGTGAAATTTGTTTTTCCTATTCATTCAGGTCCTAGTGACCTTGTCAACCTGTTGGATGGAAAATAAACGTTATGGTGGGCCCCACATGGGACCCACAGTTTAAATAGTGGTGAAGACCGCTTAAGTTGAAGTAGGAATAAGTCAATATGTCCTAGAGGGGGGTGAATGGGACTTTTTAAAGATTTATAAGTTATTTTTTCAATCCTATCACACTAATCCTATCACAGAGTATAGATTAGGATTACTCAAAAATTAACTCTACTGGCTTCTAAACCTGATAGAGGATCCAATCACAACTACTTGTAAGATAAACAAATTTATGAATTAGATTGTGATGGATATGACTGTGTGTGCATAAGATGTGATTTTAGATAATCATATATAAAGGCATGTAAGGCAATCACATAAATGAAAGAGAATATCAATCTTAAACACAGTCATTTTATAGTGGTTTGATTACTTGTCTACTCCACTCCCGGCTTCTACACTCAACCCTTGAGTGACCGAATTTCATTAAGGAGGTTTCCCATGGTTCACCTTAAACCTAAGGTTTTAAATCAGGTTCACCTTCAACCTTTACAGAGGTTTCTACTCGTTTCACCTCAAACCCTGGAGTTTTACTGGCGTACTTCTAACCAGATGTTTATGCTCTCCACAGAGCAAGGGTCCACACAACGCACCCAGAGGTTTCTACTCGGTTCACCTCTAACCCTGGAGTTTTGCTAGCGTACTCCTAACCAGATGTTTATGCTCTTCACAGAGCAAGGGTCCACACAACACACCCCGCACATACACTCCCGTCGGAGGCCTCCTTCGAGGACTTCAAAGGGTGAGCAACACTTAAAACCCAATCCTAGAAAGGAATGATCTTAAATGTCCTCTGGACTCTAGATACTTACAAATAAGTTGATGAGTCCTATTCAGCACAATGATGAAGATCTCCTTCTTGTTGATGAAGAGTCTTCAGCTCCCTTGATCCACAACACAAAGGTGTATTTATACTAGGCTTTAGGTTGGGTCAAGGTTATGATGGAATACCACTCTCTAAAAATTTTCTTATAAGGAATATAGAGTGGTTCCAATCATCTATGCATTCAAGTCATCCCAGCTTAATGATTTTCCATTAAGATAGTAGCTGGAGGATCCTTGAATGCGGAAGTTCATTCCCCAATCCACTCTATGAGATATCAATGATGAGGGTGGATTGGAGTATGAACTTCCTGAGAGAAAGGGCTTAGGTAAATGATAGGAAGGTTAAAACTCTCAGAAGCACTCTCTTCTTTCTCTACCAGTAATAAAGACTAATCTCTCTCTATATATAGGCAAAAGGTTCCAACGGATATAAACGGTCATATTTATGATAGAGTTCGATATCATCGAGCAGTCGTCGTACTCTCGATTGTATCGGCAGACATCTCGATGATACAAACTCAATTGTCATTTCGCTTTTAGAAACCTTTCGCCAACTGGTCGATGGGATCGAGACACACATCGATGTTATCGGATTTCGAACTCCGATTCCATCGAGAGATGGATCGATCTATCGACAGGTGAAAACAAGAGAGAAGCCTTGAAGAATTTCAGGTTCTATAGATATGATCGGGAAACAGTCAATGTCATCGAAATTTGTACATCGATCATATCGGAGACCTTGTCGATGGGATCAATAAATCGTATAGATTTACCTATAAGCCTGTTGGACGATTTTTATCCGGACTCGATCCAATCAACGAGGTCTCGATATGATCGATATATGAATATTGATTTATCGACTGGCACCCCGATCAACATTAAAAACAACCTGAAAATCATGCTGGTGAAAACATGAGCCCACAATCGATATGATCGACGGACTTCTGATATGATTGATATTTGAGTTCAGATTGAATCGGACAGTCATCGATATATCGAAGCTTATGTTAGTTTTCTTTAGAAATACAGGGGCGCCAAAAAATAGTCTGTCGATATTATCGATCTTCTTCCGATAGGATCGATATTCGAATATCGATGATATCGACTCACCAGTCTATATATCGATAAATCGTCCAGATGATTGTTTGATTGCTGGACGCTTTTTGTCCTCACTCGATTGTATCGATTTGAGATGCTGAGGACATCAACAGAGCTGGTCGATCATATCGATAGGGGAATCAATATAATCAATAGTGTAAGAAAAACTTCAAATATTTTCCTTTTTGATAAAAAGTTTTCTTACACAGAAACCCTAAGATGTTCTAGTTATTTTTAAGGGTTTTAATCACCTGGTGTTTTGGGACATGGGATGTGAGGCTATGATTTACCTATGGCGAGCTTCCACACATCCAGTTGAGGCAGACGCTTGACTTGATCTTCCTGTTAGGCGCTATTGTCCGACTGACTCAACTTACAACGTAATTAACAAACCAGGGCACGTAGTAGGTGCACTTTCAACAGTGACGTATGGGTTTCATTTCCACCGTCCAGGTGGACGGTGGAGCCCACAATAATGTATGTGTTTTATTCATACCGTCCACAGGCAGTGGACGGTTGGACCCACTAGCGTGTATGTGTGTGTGTATACATACATATATATATATATATATAATATTATAGTATATATAATACACCATGTATATATTATATCTAATATACTTGATGGTGGGCCTTCATGTGGACCCCACCATGATGCTTGCGTTGCATCCAATCGGTTCAGCCATTTTAAAAGCCCATTTTTTTATGGCATGAGTTCAAGTGGACCCCACCATTTAGGGTAGTGGTCAAGGACGCCCACCGTTCAAAAATCTCTAAGGGCCATTGTAACTTCCTAACAAGTAAATATTTGTTTTCCCACTTCATCTACCACTATGGTAGTTTATGAATAGGTTGGATGAGAAACATATGTAATAGTGGGCCTTAGGAATTTTAATCACCACTTTTATTTGGTATGACCCATTTGATATATTTAAAGCCCATGTGAGCAGGCCCATTTGATATACTTAAGGCCCCTGTGAGTAGGCCCATTTAATATATGATTAGGCTCACCTTGATGTATTGGTGGCCTATTGTTGAGGCCCACCTTCATATTTATGAGGCCCATTGTGATATATTAGGGTCCATGGGTCGAGGCCCATTGTGATGTATTAGGGCCCATGGGTTAAGGCCCAATGTGATGTATTGGGGCCCATGGGTTGAGGCTCATTGTGATGTATTCAAGACCGTTGTTGAGGCCCACCTTGATGTATAAGGGGCCGTTGTCAAGGCCCACCTTGATATGAATGTAAGGCCTATGTAAGAGGCCCATCTTAATTTATTTGTGGCCGTCTTTTGAGGCCCACCTTGGTATATATATGAGGCCTAAGTGGGCCCACCTTGATGTATTTGTGGCCCATTGCAGAGGCCTACCTTGATATATATGAAGCCCGTTTGATGTATTGGAGGTCCATGGGTCAAGGCCCAATGGGATGTACCTAAGGCCCATTGAATGTGATTCCACCGTGGTGTATGTGTTGACCTTTATGGCAAACCATGCCTTGGGAGTAATGTTGGTTTGATGTCCACATTGTAAGAATAATGTTGGTTAAATGTCTGCATTATGACTCTCCCTAGGGACCACTGATAGGCCCATACTTGTTGTGTGTAGGCCGTCTAGGCCCATCTTTGTTGTGAGAGTAGTTCATCACCTTATAACATGCTTAGTGTAACTCATTCATGCCCATACGCATCATATGTATGCCTGATATGAGAAATGTTTGATCATAGCATACGCCATTGGGCAGACCATTTATGGAACTCCTTATGAGACGGAGTGCCCCACATTTCGCGCAATATGCGTAGGATTGTTGCATGACTAGTTAGTGTGACTCATGCATCTCGCATATATGTGACTTGATTATTATACACCCTAGCGACATCAGGGTTGTGGCCTCCACAGCCACATCGTGGATGGCCAGATGGGACACCAAAAATGCTTGGTTCTAGCACTATGGGCACGTAGGATGTCCTTAGGTGAAAATCTCAGAACCTCCTTGGTACCAGGAGATGCTCCAACGTCTAGACCGAGTGAAATATGAGGGTCGGTGCCTATACCATGAGGCCGTGTCTCCCACTGTGTCGTGGTCGGTTGGAAGGGGGTGTGGCCTTATCCACCCAAGTGAGGGGGCTATAAGCTAGGCTGAGTATGACCAGCTCGTAAATGGGTCCGTTAGCGACGAGCCGGGTAGGTATTGGCAGACTGCTGGCTAGGAGGATAGTGAGGTCTCTTCCACTCGCAGGGCTGTGTAGCTAGGGAGGAGGCAGTCGATGTGGAGTGTAATAGACCCCGGTGATTTTCCAGAGAGGAACCGTACTGATATGAGGACTGACATGATATTATGACACCCCGTCAATGTTGTATATGTGGGCAGACGCACGTGGGCGGACGCTGATGTGGGCGGGTGTGATGTGGGCGGGGCTGAGGCCTGGACGAGCTACCAGCGGTTGGCAGGTTACTGTGCTGACAGGCTACTGAGTAGGAGTTACATACTCATTCATTCACCCATTCACTATCCACTTGGGCTCACAGTGTGCAACTATTTGTTACGTATACCTTCGCATGGCCAGGATTTCGATTAGGCGTGCGACTAACCTGAGATCAGGAGTTTACCACATTATGTCTGACTATCCAAATTTAGGTATGGGACTGGTTTGGATAGAAGTCCCTTGTGATAGACCCCATAGCCTGTGATCCCGACTTCACATTCCAGCATGGTCATTTCATTTGCACCTCATATTTCATTGCATACGTAGTACTTAACATTTTGAGTTACTATGTTGTTACACGTATATGGCTTAGACGGACTTGGCAGGATTTATATATTACATTGTACCCTCGACATCTGACATTTGGCTCTCTGTGACTCCTCGTTCACATAGTTGATTTATCTTGTTAGTATTTTCGATATTGTATAATTTATGGGCTTATCATTATTTCCGCTTACTCTGATATCGTATGATTCATGACCTTGTCATTTTTCCTGCTTATGTCGATGATGTATGATTTATGGACTCTATTGTATACTCGGTACTTACCTTACACATACTTACACCACCCTCTAAGCTTTTGTAAGCTTATACACGATAGATGCGTGTAGGTGGCGCTAGGTTGCAGCAGCGTTGAGCTTGAAGCGTGCAGCGATTTTCAGGAGCTCTGATTTTGATATATGTATTTTCCTTTCATCATTGTATTCAAGTTATTATATTAGTGGATATGTGATGATGATGTTGCCTTTATGATTTGGATAAACTTGTGGTTATGCTTATTACAAGACAAAATGTTCGTTGGAAAATCCTCCTTGTAAGATCCCAGGATCGGAATCTAGTGTATGCTACGCTGGGAGCCGAGAATGGGGTGCTACGGAGGCTGTCGGCACCGGATTCGGCGATCGAGAATCATGCGAATCTGATTTCTGGGTTTGAGGCGTGACAAAGAGTGAGGACAGGAGCGTATGTTAGGCGGTCCTTCAACTCCATAAATGCTCGCTCGCAGGCGTCACTCCAAATAAACTCTGCGCACTTCCGAGTCAACCTGGTCAGTGAGGCAGCAATACGAGAGAAGCCCTCAATGAAACGCCGGTAATAGCTCACCAAACTAAGAAAACTACGGATCTCTGTCGCAGTCGTGGGCCGGCCCCACTGACGCACTGCCTCGACCTTCGAGGGGTCCACTGCGATGCCCTCCCTCGTCACCACGTGACGAGGAACTTCACCTCCTCCTGCCAGAACTTGTACTTCTCTAGCTTCGCATACAGCTGGTGTGCGCGGAGGGTCTGCAAAGTGATCTCCAAATGCTGCTCATGCTCCTCACGGGTCCTCGAATATATCAGAATGTCGTCGATGAAGACTATAACAAAATGATCAAGATAAGGGCAGAAAACCTCTTTCATCAGTTGCATGAAGACCGCTGGTGCATTGGTCAGTCCGAAGGACATGACCTGAAACTCAAAATGACCGTAACGCGTCCTGAATGCTATCTTCGGAATGTCCTCATCTTGGACCCAAATTTGATGATAACCGGAACGTAGGTCGATCTTCAAAAAGAACTGTGCACCTTGTAGCTGATCAAACAAATCATCAATCCTCGGGAGTGGGTACTTGTTCTTGATCGTGACCTTGTTGAGCTCACGGTAGTCAACGTAGAGCCTCAATGAGCCATCCTTCTTCTTCACGAAGAGTACCGGCACTCCCCACGGTGAACTACTCAGACGGATAAAGCCCAACTCGCACAACTCATCCAATTGCTTCTGTAGTTCCCCAACTTCAATGGTGTCATACGATACGGGGCCTTCGAAATAGGCGCGGTACCGGGCACAAGATCAATCTGAAACTCGGTGAGTCGACGAGGCTGTAATCTCAAAATCTCCTGAAACACATCGAAAAAATCACAAACCACGGGCAACTGGTCGATGCTCACAGCTATAGGCTCCTCTATGGCACATGACATCAAACAAGACAACCGCTCTCCTCTGGGCTCTTCAACGAACTAGAACTGCGGCACGCCGGGTATGTAAAACTGCAAGATGCATGGTTGATCAGCTGATCATCTATGGACCCCACCATGCTTATATATACTGATTATCGATGCCGATTATCGATATTGATTATCGGTGCCAATTATCAAGGCCGACGCTGATTATCGACCCCAATTATCGATGCTAATTATTTAGTGCAGATTATTGAAGCCAATGTCGGCTATCGATACCGATTATGAGTATGTGACAACATAACATCATAATACATGCCCATACGCATCATCTGCATACTTATGATGAGATGACTGATTAATCATAGCACATGTCATTGGGCAGATTTTTATAGGATTCCTTGGTGAAGGGAGATGCCCATATAAGCGTGCGGTATGCGCATGATTGTTGTATGAATGGATTGCGTGATTCATGCATCTTTCATTGTGTGACATGTATACTGTACACCCTAGTGACATCAGGGTCATAACCTCTACATGCATATCATGGTTGACAGGATTGGATACCAAAAATCTTATTCTACATGGGATGCTATAGATATCCCTGGGTGAAAGTCCCTAAACCCTTATAGTATAAGGAGGTTGCTCCAACGTCTAGACTGAGTGGGTGCATGAGCGCTGAGTACCGATTACCAAAAGGCCGCACTTTTCACTGTGTCATGGTCGGTTGGGAGGGGGTGCATCCTTACCCGCCCGAGAGGAGGGTGCAAAGATAGGCCGAGTTTGACCAGCTCGAGGAATGGGTCCGCTATCGATGAGCTAAGCCCGATATTGGTAGGCAGATAGTGAGGTCTCTTCCACTCTTTTTGTTGTGAAAAATGGGGCGACAATCTGGTGGGAGTGTACTAGACCCCGGTGATATTCCAGAGTTGAGTTGTATTGATATGTGGATGTAGATGAGGATTTGTATGCTTAAGTTGCATCTTGCATCGCATGGCCTTGGTATGGTTGACATCATTCATGCCTTGGATCACATAGCCTTGGTACGACCAATAGTATTCATGGATTCATCAGCATATTCCGCATTACTCTGATATTGTAAAATTATATTACTACATTGCGCACACACTTTCACCACCCTCTAAGCTTTCCATAAGCTTATGCATGATCGTTGCATGCAGGTGACATTAGACTACAGAAGCGCTGAGGAAGGAGAACTTAGCAGATCATCTTGGAGCTTTTTGTTCATCATCATTGTATTTCCCTTTTTGTGCTTTGTACTTATAAAGTTTTGATCATAGTAAAAATGTGATGGAATTTTTGGTTGTTGTTTGAGGGTTATGCCTTTAGTTATACTTATTACGAACCAAACTGATGTTGAAAATCCTCCTCGTAGCATCCCAGGATCGGAACCTAGCGAATGGGCACTGGGAGCTGAGAATAGGGTATTACGAAGGCTTTCGGCACCAGATTCGATGATTGAGAATTTTGTGAGCTCAGTTTTCAAGTTTGGGGCATGATACCCATGACCCTAATAAAATGAGTGAACAGTATGGGTATAAAAAACACATCGTGGTGGGGCCATGGGACATAAAAAATTAAGTCCAACAGTGGCTTGTTTGGGCCACACCATGCATAACAGTTGAGGGGTTTACCCTCCATAAAACATTCGTAATCATTTTTTGGGCCCACTAATATGTAGTTCACAAATCCAACCCATCCATTATGTGTGTCCCATAAGGTTAAGGGGTCAGACCAAGTATCAGATGCATCCAAACCTCATATGGACCCCAACAAGTGCTTTTATATGTTTTATCATGTCTTCACATGATTGAAGATGGTGTGGGCCACATGAGTTTTGTGTACGACTGATATTTGGGGGCACCCCATATATAAAGGGGACCCATCAAATGAACGGCCTTGATGTGCAGCACACATCATGGTGGGGCCTGCCGCTAGGACCCGCAGTCCTTGCCCCTCTCACCTTAATGCAACATCAAGACGCTGCTGCAGCGTCCTCTGGATAAGCAGTAGCAGCACCTGCTGCACTCTTATGTTTATTTATTTATTTATTTTTTTATTTTCATGGTTTTTCCTATATGGGGCCCGCATCAGGAGAATCTAACCCAACTGTTGGATTCTATGGCTCATGATAGTCTAAATGAGCCTAATATTTGATGTGTTTTGGTGTATAGAAACATCAAAGTGAGCCATAACGGATTTAAACGGTAAAACTCACTATTTTCAAAGACATGGCCCGCCAGATAATCGGATTAGCTTCATTTTTCCACTAAATGCCTAAAATGAACTGGGAAATGGGATGGACGGCGTGGATTAGACCCATACATCAAGGTGGGGCCTGCATGAGTGGCCCACACAATAGTACACCCCACTATCTGTTCACGCTCACTAAACACATCTAGCGTCCCTGAACACTGGACGGATGGCGTGAATACATTAATCAAGGTGGGTCCCACATGAACGTGGCCCATGTGATTTGGATCAATCTGATATTTGTGTTTTCCCTTCACCCCAAGGTAAGGCCCACATGGCTTGGAGGGTGTGGATCCAACATGTCTATCAAATGGGTCCCACGAAGGTGGACAACTTGGATAAATTACATACATCATGGACCATCAACAAGGGAAGAAGAGAGAGAGAGAGAGAGAGAGAGAGAGAGAGAGAGAGAGAGAGAGAGAGAGAGAGAAATCGAGTGATAGAGGGACCGCGTCACTATGGTCCCTCCCTTCCATACATCACAACATACATCAAGTGGGTCCCATTACATGTGGGCCCACCGATCAAAATCAACGGTAGAGATCCTTTCTCCGCCAAAATGCAAGGTCTAGACGACCCTATCCATGCAAGGAAAAATAAACATCAAGATGGGGTCCATGGAGAATGGCCCCATCATGGAATGATCATGAGAATCAAGGTGGCCATCGGCCACATCTAGGGTCCAAAGTGAAATCCATATCATCAATCAGTAGGCCTCATTTGGCCCATCATCAAAGATCTAAATCTTGGCCTATAAAACACCCACCATTCGATCTTCTTGGTTCGATGGAACGTCGAACTCCTTATGCCTCACTTTGATTAAAGATGATGAGAAATGAAAGGCTAGGATGATGAATCTTAGGGTGGGAAGTCAGCCACGCACATCACACTCTCTCTCCTTAGAAATGCTTGGATGTTGGTTTCTTGGAAAAATATGTTGAGAAATAGAGAGAGAGAGAGAGAGAGAGAGAGAGAGAGGGTGGCTGTACGAAAGGTGATGGGTGTGAGTGATGGATGTGAGTTGATAGATGTACTTAACATGTATGGGTGTGTAAGAGAGAGAGAGAGAGAGTTGACTTTGGGGTTGCTTGTACTTGACTTGAGGTGATTGATTGATTGATGGGACATGTTGTAGAGATTCTCGTAGATTTTACAATGCGTGGTATTTCTCAAACTGAACGTGGACCCACTTCTCCTAGCCTGGGTATCACCTCGGCAGATAATATGCAGCGTTGGAACTGTGGCAACGGCGCGGTCGCAAGGGTGCAAGTCTCGAGTTGAACTGACTCTGGAATACGTGATATAACTCAGGGTTGTGCACAAATGTAGTCTACACATCGTAGATCACCGAAATTCGATCGGGAGGATCGCCGAAGCCTATGGAACGGTCAGGCTAGGATACGGGTCTCACACGACATATCTTATATCATCAAGTGGTTCCATTTTTACATGGATAGGGAACATTGTATCCTCTACCTGTAATTTGAGTACCCTCTTTAAACTGATCCCTGGGTGAATCCTTATCTTGATGCAAGAAAAAACTTGGAAGATCCCAAGTTTTGTAGTAGAGTCTACTTGGATTACCCTGCCAAAGTAGTTCCCTAGGTCTAAGATAACTGCTTCCAGCTAGGCATGGGCTGGGATGTCAAATAGTTTGAGCCAAACCACCTCCCCTCCCATAGCCACATCTGTGGACCACAGATAGATTAACGTAATCCCCATTTGGTCATGTAATGAGAAGTCCGCCAAGAAATCTGTGTAGTCTGATTTGGATTTGAGAGTGAATAGGAAGATGATAGCAGAAATTCTAGTGACATCTATAGTAAAGGATGAAAATTTTGATGCCCTAATAGGTCCAATTAATCTTAGAATGGATATATTAGGATTTTCTACAATACCCACTAGCCCAAGTTGGAGTTCGCCCAAGTTGGAGTTCCTATAATTTTTGCGCCACCGCTCTCGGGTCGGCCACAAAAATGAAATCTTCCTTCGAAGTATTCTTGCTCTCTCTTCTATGCCATTCTAAAGTTACCACTGCTGCATACGAAGGGGCTAAGGGCCTGAATGCTTGATGGAGGTTTGATTATCTGCCCTCCCTTGGTTTGCCTCTCAAATCCGAAATCCCTGATTCGTCTCGGCTAGAGCCTTATTTATAGCTTTTGGCCAACTAACTGATACCACTCTGCCATCTATACACTTAGTGTTTAGTATATCCATGGTTGCTTTTTCATTCTGCTCATAGAGGAATCGCACAAATGTTTATCCCCTGAGTTTCTTGATGCCTTGGAGAGTAAGGATATAGACATCTAGTATTCTCCCATACCTGTTGAAGATACCCCACAAATCTTCATTGGAGCAGTCGAATGGGATATTTCCCACAAAAAGGCTGAATCTGTATTCGTTTGGCGAGCTGTCATGGTTCTAGGGTTGTTCAATCTTCTAGGCGACCTTCCTCTTAATGGGGAGCTAAAACAATCATGATGTTTGGGGCTATGTCTTCGAGAAGGAGCCCTATCCCTTTGCATTTGGGGAGGAGTTCTCTCCCCATCCCTCTCCAAAAACCCAAACCAAAGTAACACCTAAGACACCTATGACACCATTTGAACCATGGAAAAAGTTGCAAGTAAGATCCTGACCACATTGTCTTCTAAGGGTGGCTTGAAATTGTAAAAGATCCAAATGTTGATAAGATCTAAGTACTAAGTGTCTCTTCACTGGATATCGTAGAGACCACACATGACATGAGATGATGGTTCGCTGCAAAACAGGAGACATTTATGATTGCTAAACTCCAATAACACCCCATCAACCCCAAATCATAATCGCATAACCAAACCCTGCACAACTTTTTCTAGACATACACCAGCCCTAGAAGTTCACTAGAAGTTCTCCAAATTTGATCCAAACCAACCCAAGACCATAACATGTCCATCAACACAATACAGAAGGGTTGGATCATCCCTAGAGGCCAAGTCGAAATTGAATTTCCACTCACCACTTTGGTCCAATTTAGACCAATGCATGACATCTCGAGATTGGATAGAACAATTGTGCATCAAAGAGAAAGTGCCACGTAATAGTTAAAAATTGAATTTCCTCCCACCTAGAAAGTCAACTTAAGACTTCCCTGATGAGTGAGTATGAGTGTGTAACACTCTGAATTTTCGTGGCCCAAGTACATACTTGTGCATGAGAATTTCGGGTGTTAATAAAGTAATAATTGAATGCTTCAAAATCATACCTTTTTTTTTCTTTACATCAGTTACATTCATGAAGGTAACCATTCACGAGAATAAAATCAACTATACTTATTATTCCTTCAAAGTATAAAATCAACTAACTGTCTAATGCCCTCTCAAGTAAGAGCTTATTACATTATACAAAGTTTTGCAGTGGAAAATAGATAAAGTTAAACATAATGATATCATTCTTCTTTATTCAAACTAATATTCCATAGAGCGATCATCATCTGTATCTTCAATTTGCCCTTGACCTGTAACGCCTGTATGGTTGGAGAGAGTCAATGCCCTACTCATAGTGATGGTTTTCCTTTAAAATTAACAATAATTCAAGAGATCCATAAGAATAATGTAAGGGTTTCGATACATCTCGTACTCCACTACAAGTGATATTGATATGCACAACCAATCTACATGAATGCATGCCTAGTATGGTGTGTACAGTCTATCATACGTAGTGATCATCACAATGTATAATATAATTCATAAAAAACCTAGCTTTCCCTGCATCCCATTACTACTAAAAAAGGAGAAAAGGCTATATATAAAATCCGTAACTAAAGACCTATGGCTACAGTTATCATACATGGCACGTCCATAGCAATTGGTACCATAGCCCTAGGTCTCAACTATATGGCTATAGATCCATAGAACTAATGGCCACAGATTAAATCCATAGTATACTCTCTGTACCTAAAAACTACCTATAGCTGTGGATCATATTTATAGCTACAAGTAGAACAAGAGCCGTAATAATAGGCTAAAGTTATCAACAACTACGGTTTCTAGATAAAGGGCTATGATTAATAGCTGTAGCCGCTGCCTTAAAAGAGTTTATAATAATGGTATCTCTTACCAATACATTCCCCGATAAAAATTATAATAATGGTCTCGTATCTAAATTTTTAATCTGTATATCTATATTTTAAAAATATATATAAATAAAAATTGAGAGAAACAGGAGTTTAAACCATGGATAATTCTTGATTCAGTGCACAGGAAGCTAGAAACAAGCTTTGCCTATAGTTAACTGCTTTTGCTTCCATTGTTGTTCATAAGGAAGAAATTAAGTACTTCAGACACACCCAGTACTTGATGGTTGGTTTGAGCCTCTAGCCGATGCTTCTCTTCTAGCTTCACGCTCCCTTCCTAGAAAGGATTGAAATGCTTTGAGGAAATTTTAAAAAAGTTAATTAGGTTCAGGTTCTGCATCAGAATGGTTGAAATAAATCATCTTTTGCATAAAAAAATAGTACATCTTTTGCATGCTGATCCAAGTACGCAAAATGACCAACATGGATATCAAAATATATGATTTCATTGTATGGAGACTTATTAGTGAAACAGAAGCAATGAAGACATTTCTTATGAAAGTACAAATTCAAACTTCTTGCTTGTCTTATCACGAGAATCATTATTCCTATCACCAGTAGGGCCCTTCACTTGATAATTTTGGACAATTGTGGATCAATGCCAGTAGAATAAATCAAGCAAATGTAAATTAGAAAAAATAAATAAATAAATCACTGCAATGCATCTCTAAGGGCATCATCATAACCATCATCTATATAAGCTGCATCCCAACTAATTGGGATCGGCTTAAACAAATCCTATTCAGCCATTCCACTCCATTAAGGGTCCTTCATATTGTCTGACTATAAACTCACTGGCATTAAGATCATTTGGCCATAGAAGAAGAGTCCATTCACAATTTCATCAAGTTGACTGATGTGTCGTTACAGCACAATCAATTTCCTTTAGAATTTCTTGTAATTTCATTTTCTTCCAAATAAACTATTCCTTTCTTGTAGCCATCTGTAGTGGATCCCCTCTTATAACCATTTGTAATGGATCAAACACCAAATCTTACATCCCAAACATCTGTTCAAAATAAATGATAGTTGAATTATAATTGTTATTATCAGCCCCTCATAAATAGAAAAATACCAACATTAACATGTTTTCTCATGCCTTCCCAACACTGAAACACCACAACTCCGGTTTTTACTCAACAACATTAGTAAGGTCAATTTGATTGAAGTGCTGGGATGAAGACGCCAAAGAACATTTTACCCTCTCTAGTAAACCATGAATTTGTTAAAAACACAAGGCATCAAGCATGACGGGAATACACAAAATAATCATATCAGCCAAGGGGTAAACATCGGCACAAAATAATCATATTAACAGCAAAACTAGATCATGAGAAGTAGTTTCCTTATATCTTCCACAAAATGCACATCTCACCTCAAGACCTTCAAAAAGGCTAATAGCGTAGAGCAGGTTCATAATTAAAGTTATATTCTGTAAAACGCTATAATATAATTTTTTTTTTGGGGGAAATCAAAAATGGCTAAAACCATATTTTTCAAAAGCATATTCTTAATTTCATCCACAATATATATATATATATATATATATTATATGTACTCATTTTTTTTTTTTTGAAATGTTACTCGAATTTTATTAGAGCAAACAACGAAACAAAGAAAAAAGAAAAGGAGCACTGAAAAGCCAAGATGGCAATCCAACAACAACCCCAGGAAAGAAAAATCATAGCCCTTGAGCTTCTTAATATTTGAGGCCCACTCAACAACTAAAAATCTCACCCTTTGGGAAATGATTTCCACTAGCTTGCTCTCTTTGCGAAAATATTTGGCATTCCTTTCCTCCCAATGATAAAAACTTCAGGAGGCATTAGTGGTTTTGGATAAGAACCAAGGCTCTTTGTTGTCCATGGTAGCTTAAGCATTTACTATGGCCTTTGTGTCTATTTTAGGTGTATTTAGTTTTCAAAATATCGGTATCTCATTACGTATCACATTCTTAGGATAAGGATACATATCGGTTCTTACATGGGATATATCGGTTGCATTATGTAATGTATCACTGCTGTTAGGAACATGGGGAAATTGGTTGAATATTTCAATGAAACTTCGGTGATTGTTAAAAAAGACATCAATACACACTTATAAATAAAAACATTACAAAAAAATAAGTACACAGAATAGGTTTTCTTTGTATGGGATCATAATCTAAGTGTTTTCTAACGAAATTGATGGAAGTATATTCAATGTCTATTCATATAATTTATAAATGCAAGAAGACATGTGGAAAAACAACGAATACATTCAAAAGAAAAAGAAGAATCACTAGATTAGGTTACATACATGTTTGATTTAATCTTAGACACAGATTGCAAACGATTTGCGAGAAATTGAGAAATTTTGAATTTTTTTTTTCATTTTTCTACAACGCGGCCCATTCCTTCAACTCTCAAAATTGAAGCTCTCAATCCATGATTTTTCATTCAAAACATGAAAAATTATGGATTTATAACAATTTAACACTAATTTAACATGATTTAAAGAAAATAAATTGATCAAAATTCGAAAATGCTCACCAGACGAACAAAGGGGATATGTTGCACTACTTGTGTGTTTCGTATCGCACTGGTGGGATACAAGATATATCATGGAATATATCAGCCAATATCGTCAATATTTAAAACACTGGGTGTATTTGATTACTGAGAAGATGTTAATGTATTATCCTTTCTTCTTTTTTGAAACATATTTTAGTAATTCATCAAATAAAAAAATCTACTTGAAAAATAAAGGCATTCTAAATAGACATGAGTCACAAAAGCTTGCTCAGTTATTCTTGAAAAATAAAGGCATTTCAAAAAGTATTCTCAATGTGAACAACTAAGATTGGAAAAGAACATGAACTTTCAACTAAAGGATGAATAGTTACCAATTTGAAGCTCATATCCTACACCAACTTGCCAAAAGGAAAATACAAGAGGGCATGCCCAACTGGAAATGGAGCATAGGTCTATCATGTTTGTAATAATTCTGAGAGACTGGTTTGCATAAGTAGCTTCTTAATCCCTGAAGAGATTTCAAAAGCAAAATTAATTCTATTGGCACGAGAAGTAATTGGTTTTAACTATTAAAGATAGATAAACAAATATAGTGGGTTTTCCTTTAATGAAATGATCTCCATTTATCCAATAACTATTAAGGAAAATGAATTCATTACCAATCATACTTTGCATGGATGCTCACAATTAGTACTACCATGCATTGATATCAGAATCAAGAACCCTCATGATAAGAGGAATTATAGTGTCCAAATGCATCAGGTCATGCTCACCATTCTCATGTGCTTAGTTCATACAAGTCAGACCAATAGAGAGGAGATCTGGATCCTAAAAGGTTCATCTGATAGGCTCCAGCATAGACAAAGCACACCCTAAAATTTCTCAGATTCCAATACATACCGGTCCAATTCCAATACATAGCGAATCAATCTAGAAATTCAAAAGGGCCACAAAACAGTATCATCGGGTCCTTTGATAAATTATAAAACATGATATAGCTAAAAAAAAATCATGATGTTGCGACCTTTAACAAATATACTGACGCCGCATCATCTCATATATATATATTGAAGATTAGCTTTGCCACCGGTCTTGAACTAATTAAGCCTGTGTACTCTTATTTCTTCTTTTATGTCGTACACCTTAACGATTTCACCTTTATCAACCATCCTCTGTAACTTGTTCCTCAAGCCATCCGCTTTTCTTTCTTCTTCAATTATATCTCCTAAATTTCTTCTGAGATTCGAAGTCAACTGATTCGCATAAAAGTCAGACACCCTTGTAATGATCATTTCTAAGCTGCAAGCTTCTTCGATCAAATCTTGAAATGTCTGATACACTTAAGAAGCTTTTCTTGAAAATTTGTGTTTTTATTCATTCACATTAGGGAGAGTACTTGACTTTGTCATTCGCAATCCTTTTGCTCCTCTACTTGTCGGTGACAATCGCTAATGCTTAATAGCAATCTTCAATGCTTGCTAACATTAGTGCTTGCTTTTTCTCCCAACTTTGACCTGCAAAAATAACTATAAACAATTATCATCTTGGGGAATTAACGATTACCTCATTTAGGATTTTGAGATTTTGACATTCTGAGATTTTTCTGGCATTCTGAGACTCTGCTTATCTTACCCCCTGAATAATTGCGTCATGAATCTTCTGAGTCAAAATGCTATGATGCTTCTTGGTCAAAATGTTGTAAATTTTCTTGGTCAAAACGCTGTGATTCTTCTATCAAGTGACTATTTTCCTTTAGGATCATATGTCATTACTTTCTCATTTATTTCTTATGTCTTCTTTTATGACAATTTTACTATTGTATATAATCTCCTGTAGAATATTCTTTTCTTCATTGCTTCATTTCCTTTGAATATCGTAACCATGGTAGTTTGAATGCCTCTGCAGCTAACGATTGATTCCTCATAAGCAATATATCGTCCTTCTTTAACTGTATGTTTCCCTTAGTCCTTTAATTGTCCAAAATCTTTCTCTATTTTCTTATTTGTAAAATTGCCGATGTTTTCTTCATCAGAAGATTCAATCCTTTACTTTTTGACAATCCTTCATTTTGCTTTCTTTCTTCGGCAATATCTGTTATTACTCTCTTAAGACTTTCAAATAGCTGATTCATATGAGAGTTGAGCAACTTCACTCTAGGGCTTTTCAAATATTGGCATTTTTAACTCGCTTTTCTACTCTGGCAAGTTGTGACGATGCCCCCTGGGTTCTCTATGGACCGATGATTTAGTTAATTAATTGATTCATCTACTTGTTAGTGAGCAACACCTGATTCAGTCAAACTAACTTCTCATCTGAAGGTTTTCCTTAAGGTTTACTATTGTTCACGGTAGTCATTGTTGGAAAAGTAGAGTCTTCAGTAACATGTCCATTTGGTGAAGGCCGATTAACATCTTGTTGACAAATTTTCTATTTTCTACATACTTCGAATGTATTGTTATCCGTACTCAACATGATAATATTCTTTGTAAAAGAAGATTGAACTCTTCATTTTTTTCAGAGATCACTATGTTTTATTTTTTTTAGACCTCCGTACGTACGGACTCTTGATATACATGTCATGGGCCCACCTTTCACCAAATCTCAGCCATCTCTGTCAACTTGATCTAATCACCATTGCCCCTATACGCGCAGTACCCTATAACTTTTGCATAGGTCTCATTCTTCTTTACGTATCCTTTCTTTCTAATCTTTTTTCCTTCTTGTCTCCAATATTTTCTCATTTCTCAAAGGCAATGTATGAGATAGAAACTTCATATACTTTTGTGCATTAACACACTATCATTCGTCCTTCATTGTTTCGCCACACTACTGATGAAACAAAAACTGCTTTCGACCCTACCTGGTTTTGTTTGTTTTTTTTATCACAACTGATTTGATCTTCCTTGATACTTACTGGCATTGTTTTTTGATACTTTTGACATTACCTTGCTTCTTCTTCACTAAGTGATCCTACCAACCATGGCAAGATGCGTTCTACCAATTTTAGTGACATCACACACAAGCTTTCATACAGAAGCTCTTGTTGTTTTGTAAGACTGAAATGCTCACGAGCAAGATGAAGAACCTCAACTTCCTCGCCATGGAAGTGCTTCTGTATGATGCCCATTATTTGGTGAGCATGTGAGCACAACTTTACATAAAAATTAGCAGAATTTGAATTGGCCCTAGAACTCTGAATGCTTTCTATCAAGCATCTAAAATTGTCAAATTGACTTTCTTCTTCACCATGCTCCTGAGCAAATGATAATTCCCCATCTACCACTGGGAATATAACCTTATCCTTAGCAATGCTGTGGAAGATGCATACTTCGGCAATGAATTGTAACCTCTCATTGAAAGTTGATAAATCAAAAAAATCTCCTGAAAGTTGTATCTTCCTTGCCTCTTCAGCTATATCATTCAACTCTCTTTTTATAGCATTGTGCCAATACAATATTTCATCAATTGGATGTGTTATAATTGAATCGACATCTGACTCTAGATGTCTCCTTTTTCCAGTCTTGGAAGATTTACAAGTGCACCACCCTTTCTCTGTTCAATCTATTAACTGGCCATGTGTGGGATCCACACATCACTGCAGTTGAAGATCATCTTCAGAACTTTTAATGACCTTGGCAATATATTTTTTTTCCAGGTGAATATGACCTTTTGAGGAAGCTTTTCATATGGAACTATCTTGCACAAGCATTTCAGTATATCTTGATGCTCATTAAGTGCAATAGAAGAAGAAAGCCATGGAAGGAACTTTGCCATTATATTCAAAGGGATGGTGCAAAAGAACTGCCAGATCAAGGCAGCCTGTTCCTCTTCCTTAGACATGTACTGACTAACTGATGTTTGAATCGATCTCGTACAAGAAGCTAACTCTCTCCGAAAACTGTCATCATTCTGGCATTATTTGTCTTTGATCGAAATTGATTTGATCTTTTCTGACACTATTTGGTGGAAGTCGTTGAATGTAAAGTAAACAACTATATTAGTCAGGAGAGAGATCGCTGCGGTATATCCGTCATTCAGAACAGAGTGTTATTTAATTTATTAAATAAAATTATACTTTATTTTCAGAGATAAAGGGGAGATGTTCCCATTGAGAGTAGCCATTTTAGCATCTGTAAAGTGATAAATGTTCTCTGAATATTTTATAAGTCATCATTGAAAAGAATCCTCAGTAGAGTCGCCATTTTGTTTCGACAAGGAAACGAATGCGTTTGATTTGGGTGATTTATTCATTGATAACAAAGAATTTAATGAGAGAACATTGATCACATTTATTCTGAGTTCATTTACATCCTCGGATTCCTTTGATTCTAAAAATAAAGTACAATCAATTGAAGTAATGAATGAAAGATAAGATATTCCAATAGAAATTTCGGCAGCATTTCAACAGTTGCTTCAGTCATCTCCTAGGACTTAAGAGGAATGTCGAATTGATCAACTAATCTTCAAGGGGATGGGGGTTGTGCGGACTTGAAGCCCTTGATCTGACCGTTGAGATCAGTTCTGAGAGCATCCTTCCAGTCATTCTTCCTTAAAATATGGAGCAGTTCCTTGAAATGTGGTCAAGACCCAAGAAAATCAGGTCGCTCACATTAAACGAGCCTAAAAGATCACTCAGAATGTAAGATCACGGGGTTTCCACCATTCGTTCAGCTCGAAACTTTGTATATAGCCTTGGGATCACAAATTAGCCGTACATGTCAAATTTCAGCTCCTGGATCCCTGTGGAAATGACCAAACTGACAAATTAGCCCCTAGAATCCTGATTTGGGGCCTGCCTAATGTCTAGTTACTCTTCAAATTCAGTCTCAACCGCTTAAATACAGTGGAAAAATAGATGAACAGAGCAGATTTCTTACGAACATCACTTTGGACCCTACATGCACATTACATGTGTATAGAGTACACGTATACTCGACGCACACCATTACAGCCAAAGTCGGTTAGCGCACGCTGACCGACTTCTTCCAAATCTTCTTCTTTCTTAAACAACGCCCGCACCACGCTAGCCGTTTTTGAATAGTGGGGCCCACTCATCATCTAGTTCGATGATCAGAATCGTTCACTTGTCTCTTGAGGGGGGTATTAACCTCTCTTAGGTGACCTTTCCACACCATGTAAGCAATTGCAAGATCTTAGTTGTTAAACATACGATGAACGACGGAGTAGATAACCTCGTGGGCCACACCGATTTCACTCTAAAAAGGGTCCTTCCTGGATATTTTTTGCCCTGAATCCAATGCACGGAGTAGATTTTTCATGCAGCTTCAATAAATGGGTCATCAAAATTCACAGAGTCAATGTGCGTTAACTCTGTTTCGTAACAGAGGCTCCATTCATTTGTTGTGGGCCACCATCACGGAGTGAAAGGTGGATCTGAACCGTTCATCAGGTAGAGGGAAAAACCCATCAAAACCATGTTGATTTTTGGCAACCATGTACCTTCACATGATCGTTACATCGATCGCAAAGAGACCGTTTAGTTGCCATTGCAACTTGATTATCTCGGTGGGCCACATCATCAGATGACCAAAATTGGCCATTCATGGTCAAAATTTCAAGAGGAATCTGGTGGACGGTGTGGATCTCTCAAAAGCCTCTCTTACAAGGCGTTGTGTGGAACTTATCTTACAAGGCATTGTGCAGAACTCCATTGCAAGGCATTGTGCGAAACCTCCATTGTGCGCCGCACACTCACTCCAGTGCACAAAGCTCTCTCTCTAATTTCTTCTCTCTTTCTCTTCCTTACATCTCTCCCTCTCTTATTTCCTAGCCCACCAACTGATCTCCTATATCAAGTGAGGCAGGGGAGGGGTACTTATAGGTATTTTCTCTCTTATAAAGTGGTGATCACTACCACTCATCCCTTCATATAAGGTACATCTTCTTCTCTTAAACAACGGTGTCCACTCAACTCTCCCTTAAATGGTGGTGTACAACCTCGCTCCATTAAAATGACACCTGTGCACCATTGATTATCAAAATACCCTTTTTAATGCCTTTTACTGAAATACCTAAACTACCCTTGGACATGAATTTTTACCAAAATACCTAAAATACCCCTGGACATGAATTTTTACCAAAATACCTAAAATACCCCTGGAGACCAATTTTTACCAAAATACCTAAAATACCCTAGAGACCTATTTTTACCAAAATACCTAAAATACCCCCGGAGACCAATTTTTACCAAAATAGGGAGTGTACAACCATGGACAAGATCTGCACCATAAAATTCTCTGACCAATGCAATGGAATATTTTTTATGCCTCAACATCCTACGACGCGAGTAACGGACCTCCGGATGAACACTGTTTACCCAAAACAGACACCATTTGGTTATAATTTAAGTATACCATGGCCCTAAGTCCATTTACACCAGTTTTAGGCATATATAAAGCCCTTAAACCACCCTTTTCCCATTCCATACGAATTTCTCCAATCCTATGAGAGAGACGAGAGAAAAGAAGAGAAAACAGTGAGGAAGGAAGTGAGAGTTTGGGAGATCGTTGCTGGGATTCCTTCCCACAACTCCACGCACAGAATCGCCTTGCTGTTACGCTACACGGTCCATCTCGTTTACGATTTTAGTAAGAAATCCTAACCTAATCTTGATTTAGGGATCCAAATAGGGTAATCGTAGAAATAGTTAACCTATTTCAGTGCTTAGGTGTCCGTCAGTCCATTTTCGGGAACGTAGGATTCGAACCGAGTCTGAATCGAGTATTTCGACGAAAGGTGCGGACTATAAACATTTACGTTATGGTTTTCAATGCTTTCAATGTTAGCAATGATTTTTTTCTAACTTCATTACTGCTATACGATCTTAGTTACACCATTTTCGATATAATATACATGTGTGAACTGTGTTGAAACAAATATGCATCCTATGTGTTTGATGAAATGTCTGGATGAACATGTAATTATGATTTTTGCTTGCCATGACCATTAATATAGGATTCATGATTGTCATATGTATGATGATCCCGTCATGTAAGGAATTGTCATAATATATGTCGTAACTAATATAGTCTATATATTTGGTGATGTGTATTCTAAGTGTTTGATAAAATACTTGAATGAGAAAATGTAAATGATTTGTATTTACAAAGTGTATTAAAATAGGATTCTCTATTTTCTTAATCATATGTATAGTTTTCTTCATGTAATCATATTTGTTGCTACGTAATTTATGGATAAAATGCAAGTTCTTGGTGATATGTCCAATGTGTTTGATGAAATGCTTAAGCGAGGCTTATATTTGAATTATTTGTTAAATGCTAATATGATTATCACATGTGTCTATATATTACATCTGTGTAAGATTGAGACTACAATGTGGTCTAGGTAATCGGTAATGATTTCCATTTGAGTGGTCAAACTGGTTTCACCACAGTAGACACGTTCGATGAATCCGGGTCATATGATAATTATCGACAGTGGTTAGGCCATGTGGAGTGCTTATGCGCTCCATGTCGATTAATTTATCGTGCGCCCGTACCAGTCGAACTCGTAAAATAAACAGATTGACCTATTGCGTGTTTACCATGTATGGACATCACTGCTTGAATCCAAGGTACCACTTACTAATCTAAAGACTGGTCTCAACTATGGTACCACGATCCGCTAAGACTCATGAGCCGGGCATGGTAGTATGGGACACCGTGGTTGAGCTGTCGGCCTACGCTCGGGTGACGAGCCTTCCCGTAGTGACTAGTGAGCAACCCAACACTCGTGAGCTGAATATGGTAGTATGGAACACCGTATTCAAGCTGTTGGCCTACGTTAAGGTGACAAGCCTCCCGTAGTGACTGCGAGTATAAAATTTTGAATTTATCTATTCACTGCTTTTCATTAGGGCTGATGCCCTACAACTTGTCTATCGTATGTGATTAACTAGAATTGATGACCCTAAATGGATCCTTCGGTTTGGGTTAATGATATAAAAGAAGGTACCTTAGCTTTCCAAATTTACTGTATGAACAAAGCTAATTAAGTACTCAGCTAACATGATCATGCACAGCATTACATGTGTTTCGGCGAGGAAGTTGCACGATTAGGGAGTTTGTCATGTGCGAACTTGGTTGTCGTAGTCACTTTTGAGGGAGCTTCATATGAGGGCATGCATCATTGCTGCATACCATCCCTGCATTAACAAGAGTATTTAGGAAGTGATTGTTGTATTGCTTTATCATTACTGCTTGATTGACTAGATAACATGTTAACCTTTGCCTTATAGTATCAATGAGTTGATCACTCACTCCCACTCTTGAACGGTGTTTTAAAACACCAAACAAACTCTGGTTTAGATACAGGTGATGACGGAGTCTATGCAGCTGAGTTAGACTCCATAAATGAGGAGGAATTCTCCTATGTTCAGCTATCAGGCGGGTCTTCATAGACCTTGTTCTGATTCAACGGGATTACAGGGATACATGGATTAGTTGGACTCATACATTTTGACATTTTGTATATTTTGAAACAACCCTCGTATATATTAAACCTTGCTACATCATCATACTCTTAAGGTTGTAAAACATTTACCATTCTGATATACGTATGTTCTAGTCTTTCGCTTGCTACTTTATTTATATCTAGAGTATGATATGTTGTTTTAGTGTAATCCCACTCATATTTAATGCATGAACATGGATAGCATCTAAACATTCATGTTGCATAAGTGATACATTGGATCTCAGGAGTAGAGCTTTACTCTACCCTCGAAATCTGGGGCATTACAGTCCTAATGCGGTCTCTAAATTCTATCACCTCCTTCCTAAGTCAGAGTGCGTCAGAGTACGTCGTGTTACCTATAACCCAGGTCCATTTTAATCCAAATCATGCTCTGATACCAACTTATAATGCCCTGAATTTTGAGGGTCAAGCAAAGCTCTACTCTCAAGATCTGGCACATCACTTATGTAATATGGATAATGATGTTCATATTTCGTCCATATTAATGAGTTAAACATGAGTAGGATTATACCAAAACAGCATATCATACTCTAGATACAATTAAATTAAGTAAATAAAAGTCTGAAGCATGTGTATTTAAATATGAAGGTGTTTCACAACCTCCGGAGTATGAATATGTAATCGGGCTGAACATATACATGTGTTGTTTCAAAATATACAAAAATGCTGAAGTAAATGTGTTCAACTAAGCCAAAAATCCTTATAGTCCCTGTGCGTTGGTACGAGATCTACATAGACCCGCCTAAGAGCTGAACATAGGAGAGCTCTTTCTCCTCGTCCATGAAGTCCTACTCCGTCGTATAAACTTCATCAACACCTACATCTAAACCAGGGTCTGGTTAGTGTTTTAAAATACCTTCCCAGGGTGGGAGTGAGTGATCAACTCAGTGGTACTATAAGGCAAAGGTTAACATGTTATCAATTCAATCAAGCAGTAATGATAAGACAATATAACAATCACTTCCTAACTACTCTTGTTAAAGCAGGAATGGAGTGCAAGTAATGACGTATTCCCTCGCACAATGCTCCCACAAAAGTGACTCTGACAACCAATTTCGCATATGTCAACACTCCCTAGAGTGCACCTTCCTCACCAAAAGCACATCCAAGCTAATGCAATGCAATGCATGGTCGTGTTAGCCGAGTACTTAATTAAGCTCATTCATACAGCAGATTTGGGAAGCTAGGGTACCACCCTTTATATCATTAGCCGGAACCGAAGGATCCATCTATGCTCGTCACTCCTAGTCAAACACATACGATAGGTAAGTTGTAGGGCATCACTCCTAATGAAAATCAGTCGATGGGCAAGTTTAAATAGTATACTCGTGGTCACTATGGGGTGGCTAATCACTTTGACGTAGGCCGACAGCTCAAACACGGTGTCCCATACCACCATGTTCAGCTCACGAGTCTGAGTTTGCTCACTGGTCACTATGGGGAGGTTTGTCACCCCAGCGTAGGCCCACAACTCGAACACGGTGTCTCATACCACCATGCCCGACTCATGAGTCTTACCAGATCATGGTACCATGGTTAAAGTGGGTCTTTACATTGGTAGGGGGTACCTTAGATTCAAGCAATAACATTAATACATGGTAAACATATAATAGGTCAATCGGTTTATTAGACAAGTTCGATTGGTACGAGCGCATAGTGACTTAATCGACATGGAGTGCGTAAGCACCCCTCGTGACCTAACCACTGCCGACAATCGTCGTGCGACCCTGATTTGTCGAATATATCCAATGTGGTGAGACTAATTCGGCCACCTAAACGGGGACTGTTATTGATTACCTGGGCTACATCGTAGCTCCAATATTACTCAGATGGAGTAGGTAAACACACGTAATAATAATCTCAGTATTTAGCAAACAATCCAAATAAATTCCTCACTTGAGAATTTCATCATACACATTGATCATATACCTAACACTTGCATTTTATTCATAAATTGCATAGATGAAATTAAAAATTACATGAAGGAAACTATACATATGAATAAGGAAATTGAGAATCCTATCTCAATACCCTTAATAACTACAAATCATCAAAAATTCCTCATTCAGACAATTTATCAAACACTTATGTTACAATTCACCAACATACATAGACTAGGTTAGTTACGACATATATTATGGAAAATCCTGACGCAAAGAGGTCATCATGCATATGCCAAACATGAATCCTAGATTAGTAGTCATGGCAAGCACCAATCACATTTACATGTTCATTTAAACATTTCAACAAACACATAAAATGCATATCCAAAGGGAGCTAGAGATAGTAACATTTGTAAAAAGCATTACCTACTTAGGGGTCCCGATATCAATGGGGAGGAGGAAAAATGCAGATTTTCAGAAGCTTCTTGATCGGGTGGATGTTCGTATCAAGGGCTGGAAAGCTCGGTGCCTCTCCATGGCAGGTAGAATCACTTTAGTCAAGCACGTGTTGGCTAGTGCCCCGATGCATACGTTGGCTGCTACGTATATCCCTTCTAGAGTTTTGAAGACTTTAGAGAAGCGTTTTGCTAATTTTCTTTAGGGTTGGGCTGATGGTAGGAAAAAACTGCATTGGAGGAGTTGGAAGCAAATTACAACTCTTAAGATGGAAGGAGGGTTGGGCATCAGGTCGTTGTTTGACATCATGGCTGCGTTCCGCCTAAAAATGGCTTGGACTGTCAAGTTTAGTACTCAGCAAGGGATGTGGAGCTCGTTTATCCAGTCCAGATATTCCCAGGACCTCAAGGGAGAAGGCCACCTCCAATCCTCTCTCTCTCTCTCTCTCTCTCTCTCTCTCTCTCTCTCTCTCTCCACTATGGAAGAGAATTCATGCCCTATTTCTAGTTCTGGACTCTCACATTCAGTGGCAAATTAGTGAGGGAAATCTGAACTTATGGCGAGTTAATTGGTCTGGTTTGGGTTCTCTTGAAAACAGGGTGATTTGCACTATTCCACCATCTCTCTAGGACCTTCAAATCAAAGATTATCTGGATAAATCCGGCCCACTTCCACCTTCAGCGGTTCTTACCATTCTATCTCAACAGGACCTTGACTCCATCTTCCAAGGGGGGCATTGTTTATCTGAGGGCTCCGATTCTCCTTTCTGGCCGAGTAACCCTTCAGGCACCTTCACTGTTGCTTCAGCCTGGGATATCATCAGGGCGCGCAGGCCCAACACAACCTGGGGAGATAAAATATGGAGTGTCAAAATCCCTCGTAAGATATCCCTGTTGATTTGGAGAATTCTCAAGGGTGCTCTCCCAGTTGATGCGGGTGTTTAATCCCGCAGCATCCACCTCGCGTCCCATTGCTGCTGTTGCACTGCCAATAATTCTCAGGGGCTGAGACCTACAGTTGAGACGTCAGACCACCTGTTTTTATGGAGCTAGCAAGGGAGAGAGGTCTGGTCCCATTTCTCCACCATTTTTTATGTTTCAATAGGCCCTTTCCCCTCAGTGGAAGGCTGGTTGATCCATTGGTGAAGGTCCTACTCAACGATTGGGCGGCACTGTTCAAGAAGATTTCACCCTATGTTATCCTTTGGGAGTTTTGGAAGAGTAGGAATGCGGCGCGCTACGATGGGGTCCTCATGAAGGTGGGGGTGCTCATCTCCCAAATCAGCGGATGGGTTCGGCTCTTTGTCAACAGATGGGGCATTCCGCACTCGCGTCTGGATACGTTTAGCGGGGCTTTAACAGCCATGGGTATTCCTGTGCCTCCTCAGACAAGAAGTCCACCCCAGTTGGTGATCTGGAAGAAGCCCCCAGCAGGCTGGTTTAAATTGAACGTAGATGGTTCTTCCAGGGGCAACCCAGGCTCGGCAGGGGTAGGGGGAGTTTGCAGAGGAGAGAAAGGGGATTTCTTCTTTGGTTTCTATGCTGGCATTGGTGTTGCCTCCAACACAAGAGTGGAGTTGCATGCTATCCATGAAGGTCTTCAGCATTGTATCCATCTTGGGTATTCCAATATTTTGGTGGAGTCTAACTCGCTGCTGGTGGTGAATTTACTTTCTGGTCGAGCTGTTCCGGCTTGGAAATGGAAGTGTTGGATCGATAGAATCAAGAACCTCAGTATATACAGAAATGTTCTTTTTGTTCATATCCTCAAAGAAGGGAACGGGCCATCGGATGCTTTGTCCCATATGGGGAGTGAAAACCAGACGTTTTCTCTATTCACGGTCCACGCTGATCTCCCGCTGATCCCCAGAGGCCTCCTTTTCCTTGACAGGTTGAGTTTAGGCACTGTTAGAAGGGGGACATAGCTTTTCTCCACCACTTCTTTTCGTTCTTAGCTGGCCTCGTCTTTTAACGTTGTTTCTTTACAATAGGCTTTCCCTTTCCTTTTGGTTAGGGAAAGCCCAAATCTTAGGTGATGCATCTCACCTTCTGTAAATCCCAGTTTATGAAATGGAAGTCTCCTTTAAAAAAAATGCATATTTTGTTCAACATAGTTCATACATGTAAGATATATCGAAATCGGCATATCTAGGACAATATGACAGCAATCAAGTCAGACATAAATCATTAGCTGACATTGAAAGCATTGAAAACCAGAACTTAAATGTTTATAGTCTGCACCTTTCATCGGAATACTCAATTCAGACTAGGTTCGAATTCTACGTTCCCAAAAACAGAACATCGGGTACCTAAATGGTGAAATCGGTTAGCTAGGTTGACAAACAACCATTCTAGATCTCAACTACAGTATTAAGGTTAAGATTTCTTACCCAAATAGTAACAGAAACAGATCGTGTAGCGAAATGGGAAGGTGATTCGGTGCGTGGAGTTGTGGGAGAGAATTACAGCAACGATCTCCCAAGATTTCTCTTCTCTCCTTACTCTTTTATCTTCTTTTCTCTCTTGTCTCTCCTAGGGTTTAGAGAAATTCATATGAGAAAGAGATGGGGTGGTATATGGGCTATGCATAGGCCCAGAAGTGATGCAAATGGCCCTAGGGTTATAGTATACTTAGTTTAAATCCAAAGGGTGACTGTTTCTAACAAATGGGGCTCACAGGGAGGCCCACTACTCTCTTACATCGTAGGGTAAGTTCCTTGACAATGGATCTATGCCAGGATGTGATTTTGGGGCGATTGGATAGACTGATGACCGTGGAGGACTTGTGTCAGATCAACGATCGTATTTACACGATCATGGCCATAAGTATACAAATATGTGTAAGAAAATTTTCTTTTCCCATGGGTGAAGTTTGGTTAGAAACTGACGGTCCAAAATTCTCAATTTCACGTGTGACCAAATGGCCCAATTCACTTAAGCTTTATTACATTTTCTAAAGATATTCACGTTTCTCACACACTTTACTCGGGGCTCAAGTTGTGTGTTTCTGGACACTATCTGGGCTCGATTCCCGTGATAGTTGTTAAGCCTAGTAGGACGGACATAACCCTATAGTCTCGAAGTCAACAGACTCTCGACGTGTGGTTTAGGTCCGATACGGAGTTTCAATGTACTCCCGAGAGTAACAGGCTCTTGGGATTTTTTTCCTATGCCTTTAAGGGACGTCACATCAGTGGTATTAGTGGTTTTAGGCCTTCTTGTTTGTGGAAACGGTGGCCCAAGCTAAATCCATTGATTATTTAAATTAGTACTTAATTAATTTCTATCTAAATTACAACAGAAAACATCCTTAGGTATTTCTGCTTGAGGTGGTATTCGGGTCTATGTATGAATTTTTTCGAGACGTTATAGAAAGACTTTTCGCAATGAGCTTAACCAGTCGTCACTAATAGCTACTTTTTGTGACGAATTATGTGTTGTCGAAAAAACAAATTATGACAATACTAAAGTTGTCGCAAATAGTAGCTTTAGCGATGACTGGTTAAGGTCGTTGTGAAAATACAAAATTAGAATTTTTTCCACAGTTCTTTTTACGATGAGTAGTTAAACTCATTGCAAAAAATATTAAATTAGACTTTTTGCGACGAATATAGTTTCATTGCAAAATGGTGGAATATTTGTAACAATATTGTAAATCATTGCCAACACTCAATATTTTTGCGATGAGAAACAATTGTCGTCACAAACACTTGTCGCACTAAATTTTTTCGTGAAAACTAACATGGCGGGAAAGACTTTTCATGGTGCATTTTAATTATCATCATTAATGTCCATTTTATATAACAAATAGGTTAAATCGTTGCAACAAATACCAACTAAAATATTTTACAACAAATGCAATGAAATACGATGAATGTGTTGTTGATATTCGGCACACGTCACAGTAGGGCCCACAGAGCTCAACCTCATCAGAAGTTCCCATGAGCCATGCGAAGTTCCAATGAGGTCGAATATGCTAGTCATCAGCTTGATGGGAAAGCCTGTTTTTTCTCCATTTAAACATTCTACAGTTTATATATATACATATATAGTTGTACGTCAATTGTATGGCTGTGATGATCTAATCATGGCTTTGTTTCCATCACACGTGTATTGTATCCAAGTCCAAGGGCAAATAAGTCACTTCATCTTTCAATAATAAGCTCCGGCTACACGACCGTACACTATGCTGGTACCTCGCACACCAATAGCCGCGGGAATGCAACTGTCGGGAAGTTCAGTCCCTTCATCAGGTACGTTGCTTCATATTCACTTTTTAGTAGCCAAAAATATAATCAAACAGAACTCAGGTAGGACGCCGCACCGTAGGAAGAAGTTGGGATCGGACGCAACCTACAGTGGATTTTATATGCCATCTAATCCATTCGTCCAATGTTCCTGCTGGATGTAAGAATTACCAAAAAATGACAGTATTCCGAAACTAAGGTGGGCCATTCCAAGTGAATGTTGATTCAGTCTGACGTTTCGGATTAAACTAAAAAAGCGGTTGATACACCCGATGCACGGCGTGGATTTCATGCACGACTTGGTCGTCTTACCCACGTTTAAAGTAAATGACCCTGGCAAGTACCTACACCAGGTACGCAAGCTTCTCTATAAGAAATTGGCGACGGCGGCAACCAGCTGTACCGTTAAAGCTAGTATGGACAAGTCAAGATAGCACGATGTGGTGCCCCATGGCTGCATGAATGGCTCCCAGAATAAAATATACTCACGTTCTCAGCATTCTCAATGCATTTCGTGTTATTTTGATTTTTCCACCTTCCCGTTATACGAAGACGTAGCAACGTAGGACTCGGTACGAGGGTGACGTGGCAGGATCAACACCTTCCACATGTTGACATGACATGTGGTAGCATGTGCCACTCTCTATGCACATGGTTGTACAGTTGGCCAATCAACACTACGACTCTTGTGGGCCCTTCTTTGGATGCCTCGCCAACGCACATTTCATCGGCTGCCATGTGAACATCACGCAAATTGACAAATATTAACCATTTGATCAATTGCCTTTAATACGGACGGTCAATATTGTTTACATAGAAAATAAGTCTAACCGTCTATTTATTAGGACCCTTCGTGGATTGCATCTATTTATGAAGAATTACTTTTGTTAGGTAACTGTAACAATCCCACCATGGCTTTTATATAAAACATAAGGTTAAGATGGATTGAATCAATCCCATCCATGCGATTTTTGCATGATTTCCTTAGGTGACCACCTCCTTTTAGATGCTCTGGCCCAAAGGGCATTCCTGACCCTTCGATCATGTGGTTTGGTGTGTAAAATAAATGGATGGCTAAAACATGCACAGCTAATGCGATCAATGGATGACTAAAACAAGTACAGCTAATGCAAATGGCCCGAGTTCAGTATAGACTGTTGGCCTTTTTTCTTCTTCTTCTGTTTTTTTTTTTTATTATTTTTTTTATTTATTATTTTTATTTTTTTAAATCCTTTTTAACCAATCACTTATATTGTACACATGTGGTCCACTTAATGAACGGACCAAGATGGCTAGGATATGTTAAAGGTGGGCCAACTGATGAATGGCCCTGATAGATTCTGCTGCTTTGTGCATTAGTTTCAATTATAATAAGTCTAGCTTTTATTATAAAGGGTATTTGGCAATATCATATATTTCTTTCGTTGACCTTTTAACTAAGTGTATGTATATAAAATAATAATAATAATAATAAAAAGTATTAAATTTTTAAAGTATAACTGTAATTGGATGAATCATAGAGATGAATAACCATAATTATACTTATAAAAATATGTTTGACGGTGATTTTTTAATTTGTTTTTCTACCTTTGTACCTTTCACAGTGGTTCCACCGGATAAACAATCCTGATTGTTGAGCTTGGTACCATTTGGAAGAAGATTCCTTCAAGGATTGGATGGTAGATAAGGATGTCAAGAGCTAGTCCGATAGGGGCTCTTTTTATTGTTGTTGGGTGGCCGTTTTGTTTGGTGGTAGCTCGAGGGATATGATAGGCGTGATTCCTTTTTCGCGACTACTACGAAGGGTTGTTATTGTCTGTTCAAATTAATAAAGTTACGTGTGCTCTTACCTTTATCAAAAAAATAAATAAATAAACAAATAAATTCTTGTAGACTAATCATGATTAGAGTTTTCATCTATCGAAGATTCAAGGTGAGTCCACATTTCACTAACCTAGGCCATTGATTTGGCAGGACTCATCATGTTGAGACGTGATTGATGTCTCCCTGTGGGAGATTAGTGCTTTGTTAGGACTCTTGGGAGGGCTCTCTCATGTAGTATATGTAAGGAGATTCGTTGTGTAGAAAGAGTTTTCCTATTATATTTATCTTTTGGGATAATTCTTAGTATAATATTTATTGTATGGGTGGAAGAGAGGTAAGCATGGTATTTATATTTCTCTTATTTTTAGTGAAGAATAAAGCTCTTTTCTTATCCTGTGAAGTAGGTATATTATTGAGCCACGTAAATCCTTATACCTATTGTTTCTTGTTTTGATTTGGATATTTTAATATTTTGTTTGGCTATTTTCTTTTATGTTTTGACTTTTCTTGTATTGATCATGTGTGAGGCTTTTTCTACAACAATTGGTATCAAAGCCAAAGGTTAAAAAACTTTTTAGCACAATATCAGCGTTGACATTTGCTTTACAATTGTGTTTCAAATGGCTAGATCGAGTACTACTAGATTCACAGTGTCGAAGTTCAACAGATTCAATTACGTGTTGTGGAAACTAAAGATGAACATGATATTGTTGAAGGAAGGAACTGTAATTACGATTAATAGAAAAGAGAAGAGACCTATAAAGATGAAAGACAAGATATTTGAGGAGAAAAATTAATTAACAATAGCAGATTTTCTTCCTGCATGCACTAGATATTTTTGTTTTATTCAACGTCTAATCAAACAACTTCAAAAGGTTTGTGGAAAATTTTGAAACTCATATAAATAAAAATCGATGTCAGAAAAAATATTTCTCTAACAGCAACTATATAACTTAAAGACGAATGAAAAGTACTTTTTACGATAATACCTTAATGGGTTTAATACCCTGGTGGCAGTCGATGTAAAGATTGATGATGACGAAAATGTCGTACTTCTATTTTGTTCGATGCCCGATTCGTGGGATGGTTTAATGATGAATCTCAGCAACGGTACAGATCTCAATATGGAGTTAGTCGTGCCCACATTACTTACCAAAGAGTCTCGTAGAAAAATACAAGGGGAATCTATCGGTAATGCTATGATGGTTAGAGGCATGTCTACGGAGAAAGGTACGGTTGGGAGACATTAGATGAGATCCAAATTGAAAGGACACATAATAGCTAAGTATTGGAATTGCAGAAAGAATTGTCACTTGTGCAAAATTCTAAACTCAAGAAAGCAAATCAGAAAAATTATAAACCTGATTCGGATGATCAAGCATTAGATTCAAAGTGTTCCCAAGTAAATCTAATTGAGAAAGACAATCCATCCGAGGATGGAAAGTATTGTTAGTAGTGATTCCATAAGAGAATTTAAGCTAACAATGGATCTTAGATTCGGGCACTTCGTTTCTTTGACTCCACTTAGAGATTGTTTCTATACATATCAATCATGAGATGGTAGCATAGTTTATTTGGTGATGATTGCACATGTCGAATTGTGGGCAGAAGAGTCTTCTATCATTGAGAAAGTTTAATGAAGATGGTTATAATTTTTTTAATAAAAAAAGTAGATTAAAAATTGTTAAAATGTGTGATGGTGGTGATAAAAGGAGAGTTAATGGGTGATTTATATCTTTTGATCAGAGATATCATGGTTGGCAATGTTATATTTGCAAATACTATAATAAACTCTGTTACTATCTGACACAGACGGTTGGGCCATATGAGCAAGTAAGGATTAAAAGTACTTAATCAAAATTTATTTCCTAATTTAAATTCCATTAATTTAGATTTTTGTGAGGATTGTCTGTCTAAAGAGCTTCATAGAGCTCGCTTTACCTAATTTACTAATAAAAGTAATGATGTTTTAAATTTAACTCCCTATACTTTGGAGGGTCCATTTGAATCCCTGAGATATTCGAAGTACTTTGTTTCGTTTATTGATGATTTCTTTAGTAAGATATGAGTTAACATGTTGAAAAGAAAAAACAATGCTTTTACTTGTTTTATCAAGTTTAAAGTATTAGTTGAAAATTAGAAGGAAAAAGATTAAGTATTCGAGAACTAATAATGGAGTACTATACACCTCAAAAGAATTCAAGGATTTTTATAGTGAGTATGAAATTGAGAGACACTACACACTTCCTAGTACTCCATAGCAGAACAAAGTTGCAAAATGTATGTACCGTATGCTTATGGATCATGTTAGGAGCATACTAAGTTTGTTAGGCTCTAGTACTGTTTTAGGCAGAAGCCATTAATATGACTTGTTACTTGGTAAATCATTCTCCTACTATTGTACTAGGTTGAAAAATTACTTAAGAGGTATAGTTTGAAAAATTATTAATTATTCTTTCATTTGTAGTTTTGGTTGAGACACTTATGTATGGATTTTCAAAGGGCACAAGATTAAGCTACATGTGTATTAAGAAAGTGTATTTTTTATAGCTATGCAGATGAAACAAATGGGTATAGATTGTGGGATCCTACTGCCCACAAGTCAATAATTAGTCAAGATGTGGTTTTCAATCAAAATTCATTGATGAAAGATATAAAATTGTAGAGCTCAAAGTCAGAAGAGATAATTGAAATGGAATATTTAAATGATGCTCAAAATCAACCTGTTTATTCAAAAGGTTAGCAAGTTGATGATATTGTTAAAGATGAAGTTGATGAAGAGCATGTAAAGGAGATACTTAGTGCTAAAACTCAATGTGATCAAGGTTAACCAAAGAGAGCTACAAAACCTTCTATTTGGTTTAAGGATTATGTTACAGCTTATGCTTGCATGAAAGAAAAGAAGAAGCCTTTTTTATACTAAGAGGCATGTGAATCTATAGTTGCTAGCCAATAAAAAGTGTCCATGTAGGAAAAGATGGAAGTTTTGTATAAGAACTACAAGACTTGAAAATTGGTTAAATTGGTTAAATTAACTAAGGGACGGAAAGCTATTTATTGCAAATTGGTTTATAAGCTGAGAAATGATACTAACAAGAATGTTAAAGGATACAAAGCCCTATTTAGTGGTAAAAGATTATGCTCAGGAATTAGGTATTGACTTTAAAGAAATTTTATTTTCAATTATTTGTTCAATACTATTCATACTATATTGAGTATGGGAGTGGTGCTTGACTTGGACCTTGAGCAGTTGGATGTAAAAATTACTTTTCTAAATGAGAATCTTTATGAAGAAATTTATATGAGTCAACATGAAGGTTTTATTGAAAAAGAAGAAGAATCCAGTTTGTCAGCTAAATAGATCACTTTAGACTTTAAAGCAAGCGCTAAAGTGTTCGTACAAGTGGTTTGTTTCCTTCATCGTGAGCTTGAGATTTCAAAGATGTGGGGCAAACCATTAAGCCTATATTTGTAGTTATAGTAATGGTGGTTTATTATCTTACTATTGTATGTGGATGACATGCTGGTCATAGGTATTAATCAAGGTACTATTTCAACAATAAAAGATTGTTTGGCTATGAATTTAATATGAAGGATTTACGTGTCATTAATCAGACTCTTAGGATTACCGTACTCAAAGACAAAAGGAACTGAAAAGTCTAAATAACTCATAAGGGTTATATTGAAAGTGTTTTGTACCACTTCAATATAAAGAATTCTAACCCAGTAAGTACTTCATTCCTTGTTGGTTATAAGATTTTTTCATATCAGTGTTTTAGTATAGAAGCAAAGAAGGAAAATATGTCTCAAGTATCATATTTATCAGTGATAGAGAGCCTTATATTTGTCATCACCAAACTAGACATTGTGCAAGTAGTAAAAGCAATTAGTAAATATATGACAAACTTGGGGAGAGATCATTGGATTGTTGTAAAGTGAATCTTTCGTTACTTGAAGGGTACTTCTAAGATGGTTATTTGTCATAGCGACCAAAATTTAGCATTAGGCTTGGGGATATAGATCATGTGGTAGATCATGATAAAAGAAGATCTACCAAAGGGCATATTTTCTCTTTGGCTGGCAATGCGGTTAGTTGGATATCGAGACTGTAATCAGTTGTGGCCTTGTCTACTACAAAAGTAGAGTACATGTCATCTACACAAGTATGCAAGGAAACTATTTGGTTGAAGAGATTGTTAAAAGAATTGAAATTTAAGTAAAAAGTGGCGATGATTCATTATAACAATCATATCACATTACACTTAGGAAGGAATCTAGTATTTCATGATTGGACTAAGCACATCGATGTCCAATGTCACTTTGTTCCCAACTTGGTGGAAGACAGTCAGATCCCATTGCAAAAGATTCACACCGACGACAACATAACAAACATGTTAATGAAGCCTACTATAAAAGAAGCTTGATTGGTACAAGACTTCTCTTGGGCTTGTGATTACCTAGCTTTTGGTGACATTTAGATAGCTGTTATTGGGAGTATTTTTCACACTACTAGAGAAACTAGTCTTCAAGTGGGAGAATATTAAGACGTGGTCGACGACTCCCAATGGGAGACGTCCTCTCCCATTTATCTCTCTCTCTCTCTCTCTCTCTCTCTCTCTCTCTCTCTCTCTCTCTCTCTCTCTCTCTCTCTTGTTGGGGATTTGGATTGCGGAATCACACATATCTAGATCTAGGATAGAAATTCAATAGTAACAAGCAATCACAGAAGAACATAAAGATTTAACGTGGAAAACCTTTTCGAAAAAAAATTACGGAACAAAGCGATAAAAATTCACTATGAAATAGAAATTACAAGAGAGAGGACTTACCCGATTTGAACAATCTCTAATCTCACCCTTGTTACACCCTTTGATAACCCTTGAACCCCTTTAGAAAGCCTTTAGAATACCCTTTAATCTTTTCCAATCCCACATACACCCCTTTATATAAGTTTAGAAAGAAGTAGAATCAGAATAGGAAATAAAAATCGTAAAATCTGCGTTTTCACAGAAAATTTGCATAAAATCTTCGATGTCATCAAAGGTCCATTGAGGTCATTGAAAATGAACCAAAAGTATCCAGCGATCAGGGGTGGAAAATTCTAAAAATTATCGACAGCATTGAGCAACCTTTGATGTCAATGACGACTGGCTTCGATGTCGGTGTGCATGTCTGCTAGATTCAATCTTCGCCATGTCTTCAATTTTCATTTGTGTAGCTTCTTGCCCCCTTCTCTTGTCTCTGCATCTCATCATAGCTTCATTAACGCGTCTCGTGCACACTTCGTCCTTCTTTTACACCATCGCCAAGCCTAGAGAAATTACACAAAACTTGAACTTCTTTATAAGAACAACCTCGGTGTGCATGTCTGCTAGATTCATGCTTGTGTGAATCTTTTTCAGTATTATACCTCCTTCCTCAAGCACCTATTGGATAAAGTGGTGACGAACATCAATGTGTTTAGTACGTGAGTGATAAACGAAAATTTTATCTAAATTGATAGCGCTCTTGCTATCACAGTTAACCGCCACGGCCTCCTGCTGAAGTCCTAACTGATTCATCACGCCTTTGAGTCAAACACCTTCTTTAAACACTTCTGTCACTGCCATATATTTTGCTTCAGTCGTGCAAAGAGCCATCATGGACTGAAGCTTCGACATCCAACTGATTGCTCCACTCGATAGTATAAATGAGTATCCTGAAGTAGACTTCCTGAAATCTATACTGCCTGCGTAGTCAAAATCCACATGCTCTACCAACTTTTTCCATATTTTTTCAAAAGTTAAGATATAGTCTTTCGTACCTCGAATGTATCGAAGTAGCCATTTCACCGCTTCCCAATGCTGCTTGCTGGGGTTTGACGTGTATTTGCTCACAACACCGACTACTTGTGAAATATCTAGTTTGTACAGACTATGACATACATTAAACTGCCAACCGCAATCGAATAAGGCACATGAGACATAACCTGCTTTTTCACATTTGATTTAGGACATTGTTCTGAGGAAAGCTTAAAGTGAGCCGCGTGGGGAACGCTCACCATCTTTACTTGGTCCATCTCATACTTTAGCAACACTTTTTCAAAGTATTCTACCTATGATAACCAAAGCCTACTCTTCTTCCTGTCCCTATGAATATCTATGCTGAGAACCCTCTTTGCAGCCTCCAGATCTTTCATTTTGAATGTCCCTAATAACTGAGTCTTCAGTACGTTGATTTCAGACATATCATGATAGGCGATCAACATATCATCAACATACAGTACTAGGATGATGAATTTTTCATCACTCAGTGTTTTGTAATAGATACAGTGATCGTATTCACTCCAAGTAATTTTCTGACTCACCATGAAAGAATCAAATTTCTTATACCACTGCCTAAGTGACTGTTTCAGGCCGTACAATGACCTCATTAACCTGCAAACTTTTTTCTCTGCCCCTTTAACTTCGTAACCCTCTAGTTGCTTCATATAAATATGCTCTTTCAATTTTTCATGCAGGAATATAGTCTTAATATCCATTTGTTTCAGCTCGAGATCGTATTGGGCAACCAATGCTAATACGAATTTGATATACACCTGCTTAACCACCGACGCAAATATCTCTATAAAGTCGATTCATTCTCTCTAAGCATAACCATTCCCTACCAACCTTGCTTTGTATCTATCCTGTTTCCTTTTGAATAACCACTTGCATCCGATCACTTTTCGGCCTACTGAAAGTTCTACTAACTCTCATGTGTGATTTTTGCGCAACAAGTCCATCTCATCGTCCATAGCTCCTTCCACTTTTCTGTATCAAGCTCATCAAGAGCCTCCTGAATAGTAAACAGATCCCCCTCATCTGTAATGAGGGAATATACGATATTAGAGTTATCTCTTTATCTTGTCAGTAACTTGCGATCACGCGGTGGGTTCGTTCTCACGAGTGGCTGCTCCACCTAATCCTATACCTCTGTCTATGCGTCTGTATCTGCCTGAGTATCATCTAAGTCAATCAGGACATCTACGTTAAACCTTTCTGGTTCCTCTTTCTCATCTTGATCATTCTTGCAAAATAGGGAGCTTTCATCGAATTTGACGTCACGACTAGTGATGACCTTTCTTGTAACCTTATCGAATAACCCGTAACCTTTCACACCAATGCCATAGCCAACAAAGATATACTTTTTGGCTCTATGGTTTAGCTTATCTCTCTCAACTAACAGTACATGAGAGTAACCGTCACAGGCAAATATGCGTAGATCTAAGTAGTCGATTTTCTGACCACTCCATACTTGCTCTAGAACTTTATATTCAATTGTCATTGAAGGAGATCGGTTCACCAAATAACAAGCCGTGTTAACATCCTCTATCCATAAGTCCATGCCCAACGCAACATTACTTAACATGCATCCGGACCTCTCCAAGAGAGTTCAATTCATTCGCTCAGCCACACCATTTTTCTCGAACATGTGGCGTACTGTGTTGTGCCTGATGATCTCTTTATCCTTGCAATACTCATTAAACTCAATGAAAGTAAATTCTTCACCATTGTCAGTCCTTAAAACTTTTCTTTTACGCCCTGATTATTTTTTCATCATTGCCTTCCATTGTTTAAATATGATGAAAACTTTAGATTTACATTTCATAAAGTAAGCCCAAACTTTTCTAAAGTAGTCATTAATAAATAAAATAAACTGTAAGACCCGTATCTTAGTCCGTACCATTCCGTAGGATTCTGTGATCTTTTCGGTCGAATTTCGGCAACCCTCGACCCTTAACCGGTATTTTCGCGTGACCCTAGGTCACATACCGTCAACCAGAGTCGGCTCGACCCGAGATTTGTACCCTAGCGACCGCATCATCGCCGCGGTTCCAATGCTGTGACTCGTGCATTGAGACGATACTCAGGCCAGGAGATGTGGGCTCGCGTTTGGTGCAAGAAAAATGTCATGCGTTGCAAAACTCAAGAGAATCTCTACGACTTGTTACCTCAATCCATCAATCAATCCCATCAAGGGTCAAGTATATGTCAAGTACACATCACCTTTCACCCATTCCTAAGCAACCCCTAAAGTCAAAAAGTCTCTTACACACCCATGCCTTTCTTACACCATGCAACCACAAAAGTCAAAAAGCTCTTACACACATCACCCACCACATCCATCACTCCATCACCCATCTTTCTCTCTCTCTTTACAACCATCACTCTCTCATTTTCAAACTCACCTCCCAAGCAACCTAAGAGCACCATCCATCCAAGCCTCTCCAAGCCCTCCCAAACAACAAGTGTGACCCACTTTCCTACCCTTTCATCTCCAATCTCAACCGTCTAAACCTCATCTCCTCCGTTGGAATCGAAACTAAGGAGCTAAGGAAGCCTAAGTTGCAAGTAGAAGCCGATGGGTAATCTTGGATGTTGTCTTTTATTCTTTCTTTGATTTAAGGGTCTACATATGTGGGATCTACCATGATGTATGTTTTGTAACAAAGAGGGGGCCCATAATGGTGGGGCCCCTCCATCGCTGTCGAAATCTCTCTTGATCTCTCTCTTATGTTGTGGACCCCACTTTGATGTATGATCCGTGCTGTCTCATTCGTGGGGCCCCACCTTGCTGACCACCTTTGGGTGGGCCTGGATGTAGGGGAAATACAAATAACGGCTTGATCCAAAAATTCTGGTGGGCCACGTCCCTGTGGGACCCACCATGAGGTTTGTGTTACACCCATACTGTCTAACGTCCAGGGACGCTGGACATGTGTTGGAGTGAAGGGTGGGCTGCCAGGGGTGGCTAGCAGTAATGTGAACTGACGGTGGGTCCATGGGACCCACTCCCGTCCTCTACCCCTCCAATAGGCCACACTATAGGGTATGTGTTGTATCCAACCGTCCACCACTCTAGACGGTGGACCATGCCTGTGTGGGCCCCATTTCCACGCCTAAATCCATGGCTCGTTGGCAGACTGAGTGGAGGTTCCTCGTTTCAATGGTGGGGCCCCATAGCTCACATAGTAGACTATGTGAAAGATACCTTGTTTAACACTGAGGTCTTAGCAGAGGGTGTCTGCCAGTGAAGTGTGAACGGACGTGGGGTCCATGGGACCCATCTACACCGTCCTTCCATTTAGATGGGTCCACCACAATGTAGGCTACGTGGGACCCATCCCACGTGTGGGGCCACCATGATATATGTGCATGTCCAGGTTGTCCATGGCCTGGACGTGGTGATATATTCAATATAATAGTAATATATTATATTATATTATATTAATATATAATATTACACATTATATATATGTTGTACATTTATGAGGGTGGGCCCTACATGGGACCCACCTCTCCCTTTTAATGCAGAAAAGCTGCATGTACAGCAGCTGAATTTTTTTTTATATATTAAATATATGTGTTTTATATTACATATTATGGTGGGTCCTACATTCGTTTTAAGGCAACAAGTTGCTCCCTTGACGTCACCTAGGTCCGTGGGACTTGTTGCACGTGTGGGTATAATCCATACCATCTAACTATGTGGGCCCCATTGTTATTCCACGTGCAAGCCCTACCAGGATGATGTGTTTTATCTTCACACCCCCTGTTTGGGTGGTGGTGCCCACCATGATGCATGTGTCACATCCATACCGCCCAACCATTTATGAGATCATTTTATAGCATGGGAGAATGAGTGAATCAGATCTAAAGTTCAAGTGGACCCCACCATTAAAATAGTATACCGTGACATCCACCGTTCAACTTCTATGGGCAGTAACAGTTTCTAATTTAGTTGATATTTATTTTCATTTCATCTAATCTCTATCTTAACTTGTGCATAGGTTTGATCTTAAAAATATATGAGGGGGGGCCCGATTTAATATACATGAGGCTCATTTGGCTCGACCCAATCGATTCAGCCCATTCGACTCGGCCCATTTGATCGGCCCATATGATTAGGCCTATCATGATGTAGTTATGGCCCATCTGTTAAGGCCCACCTTGACATATATGAAGCCCATGTTATGAGGCCCATTTGATGTAACTAAGGCCCATGGGTCGAGGCCCAATAAGATGTACACAAGTCCATTATAATGTGTAGCCCTACCATGGTTTGAGTAATGATGTTTATGATGGTCGTGCCTTGGGAGCAAAGATGGTTTGACGTCCAAATTGTAAGAATAAAGTTGGTTAAATGTCCGCATTATAATTCTCCTTAGGGCCTATTGTTAGGCCCATACTTGTAGGCCGCCTAGGCCCATTTACGTGATGAATATAATTCATCACCATATAACATGTTTAGTATAGTTCCATTATTCATGATCATATGCATCATATGTATGCTTGATATGAAAAGTGACTGATCATAGCATATGCCTTCGGGCAGATTGTTTAGGGGCTCCCGGATAGGCGATGTTGCCCTACATAAGCACACGATATGCGTAGGACTGCTGCATGACTGGATAGTGTGATTCATGCATTTGTATTGTGTAATATGGTTACTGTACATGTAGCCTCCACAGGCGTATCGTGGTTGGTAGGGTTGGATACCAAAAATCTTATTCTATATAGGGTGTTATGGATATACCTGAGTGAAAGTCATTAAACCCTTATGGTACCAAGAGGTTGCTCTAACTTCTAGACCGAGTGGGCACATGAGCGCCGAGTGCCGATTACCAGATAGCCGTGCTTTCCACTGTGTTGTGGTCAGTTGGAAGGGGGCATGACCTTACCCGCCAGAGTGGAGGGGGCAAAGCTAGGATGAGTTTGACTAGCTCGAGGAATGGGTTGGCTATCGACATGCCGAGCCTAATATTGGCAGGCGAATAGTGAGGTCTCTTCCACTCGCCTTATTGCGCGCGATGAGGCAAAAATCTGGGTAAGAGTGTACTAGACCCCGGTGATATTTTAAATTTGAGCTGTATCGATATGTGGACTTAGATGAGGCTTCGTATGCTTGAGTTGCATCTCGCATCACATGGCCTTGGTATGGCCGAGATCATTCATGCCTTGCATCGCATAGCCTCGGTACGACTAATGGTATTCATAGATTCATCAGCATATTCCGCATTACTCTGATACTGCATAATTGTATTACTACCTTGCACTCAGACTTTCACCACCCTCTAAGCTTTCTATAAGTTTATGCATGACCGTTGCATGCAGGTGACGTTCAGGCAGGAGAGCTTTGCAGATCACCTTGGAGCTTTTGTTCATCATCATTATATTTCCCTTTATGTTCATTGTACTTATAAAGTTTTTGATCATAGTGAAAATGTGATGGAGTTTTTAGTCATTGTTTATGGGTTATGCCTTTGGTTATGCTTATTACGAATTAAACTGATGTTAAAAATTCTTCTCGTAACATCCCAGGATCCGACCCTGGCGAATGGGCACTGGGAGCCGAGAATGGGGTTCTACGGAGGCTGTCGACGCTAGATTCGGTAATCAAAAATTTTATGAGCCCAGTTTTCGAGTTTGGAGCGTGACACAAATCACGATGACCCCTTAATGAAAACTTTTGACGATGACCCCCATACGTCAGAATGCACATAATCAAGAACTCTCTTACAAACATATTTTGCATATTTAAAAGACAATCTAGATTGTTTACCATATATACAATCCTTGCATATATTTAAATCAGAATTTTTAAAAGCTAGAATCAAACATCGATCAGAAAGTACCTTCATGCCCCGCTCGCTCATGTGGGCCAAACTAGCATGCCACATATGTGAAGATGTGGAGTCTGCAATAGCTTCTGCTACTTCACCTGCTGACGTGCTCTCAATCAACCTGTAAAGATTTTCATGCCTCTGCGCTTTAATAACCACGAGTGTCTCTTTTAAAACTTTAAGGACACCATCAATACCGGTAAACTTGCACCTACAACCTCGAGTGCACTGAGAGAAATCAGACTTTTCTTCATATCAAGAACATGCCTGACATTAGTCAAGGTCTGCTCCATCCAATCAAACATCTTGATGCTCACCGTGCCAATAGCCATAACATTACATGCATTGTCATTGCCCATAAAAACCTGTCCACTATCGCATTCTTTGTAACTGGTAAACCAACTTCGATGAGGAGTCATGTGATAAGATGCTCCTGTGTCAAGTATCCACTCATCTTTATGATTGTCGTATAAGTGACTAATCATGGAAACAGACGGAACATCACCACCACTTGATTCTTCATTAGATGTGACCACATTGGCCTCCCTAGAAGAAGCTGCTAAATTTTCTTTCTTCGTTTTAGAATTTCTACAATCCTTCTTCATGTGTCCAGACAACCCACAATTCTAATACTTTAATTTTTCTTTGCCCTTTCCCTTAGATTTGGATTTAGGTCTTGAGGACCCTATACCTCGCTCAGAATCCCTGCCCCTCATAATTAGTACATTGGAAGATGCCTCTATGTCATCGTTTAGCTTTCTCATAGCCTTCCCTTGAAGGGCTGAGATAATAGTGTCAACATTTAGGATTTTATTTGCGGTGCACATCGTGTCCCTTAAAGACTCATATGATACAGGAAGAGAATTCAATAATTTACATGCTTGTTCCTCATCTTTGACCACTTCATATCCAGCAATTTGCACATCAATTTATTAAAGTTATTGATATGGACTTCTAAATCTCCACCCTTTACCATCTTGAAGGTATAACACTATAGCTTCAAGTGTAAGCAATTTTCAGAGGACTTCTTTACATAAATGTTCTTTAACTTCACCCACAAACTAGCGATAGTTTTCTCCCTCAAAACATTATAGAGAACCTCATCCATGAGACATAAACGGATAGAGGCTAAAGCATTACTATCAAGGTTTTTCCATTCATCATCTTTCATGGTAGATTTTTGCTCCTCAAGAGCCTTAATCTCGCCATGCTTGGTTAACAGACTAATCATCTTAACCTTTCATAACTCAAAATTATTTTTGCCTAAGTACTTCTCAATATCAAACTTGTTGTTTCCCATTATTACTAATCTTGTAGATTCAGATCTGTGCCCCAACGATCGCTTTGATACCACTTTTTGGTGATTTGGACTATGGAATCACACAGTCTAGATCTAAGATAGCAATTCAATAGTAATAAGAAATCACAGAAGAACACAAAGATTTTACGTGGAAAAACCTTTCGAAAAAAAACTACGGCATAAAGCGACAGAAATCCACTATGAAATAGAAATTACAAGAGAGAGGACTTACCCGATTTGAGCAATCTCGAATCCCACCCTTACTACACCCTTTGATAACCCTGGAACCCCTTTAGAATACCCTTTAATCCCTCCCAATCCCGCATACACCCCTTTATATAAGTTTAGAAAGAAGTAGAATTGAAATAGGAAATAAAAATCGCAAAATCTGTGTTTTCACAGAAAATTTGCGTAAAATCTTCGATGTCATCGAAGGTCCATCGATGTCATCGAAAACGGACCAAAACTGTCCAGCGACTAAGGGTGAAAATTTTTGAAAATTATCGATGGCATCAGGCAACCTTCGATATCATCGATAACTAGCTTCGATGTCATTGAAACCTGGTCGATGTCATCGATAGACTAACAGACAGATTTAAGACATCTGTCCATAACATCTCTCTCTCTCTCTCAGTTATGAAACCTAGTTTTCTAAGGACTTTTGATAGGTATCTCTCATGTAGTCTATGTAAGGAATTATATTAATCTTTTAGGATATTCTCGGTGTGGGATTCCTTGTATCAGTGTGAGAGAGGTAAGGCTTGTATTTCTTTATCTCTTATTTCGAATGAAAAAAAAAGCTTTATTGTTGTCCCATGGAGTAGGTATATTGATAAATCACAAAAATCCTTGTGCCTCTTGTCTATTGTTTTGATTTGGGCCTTTTTGTCTTTTGTTTAGTCATTTTCTTTTATGTTTTGGTCTTGCTTGCATTGATCATGTGCGACTATTTTTTTTACAACACATTATTGGATCATCCACATAATAACATTTTCCATATTTCCATTGAATGATAATGGAAATTCCAACCAACTTTCCAAATTTATGGAGGGTAAATTGTAGTCATCCAATAGTAGAGATTTTTTGGGTTATTTCCCTTCTATCATGGGCCTACAGAACATTTTACTTGTAATAAAAAATGCATGCATGTGCGAGAATTACTCATGATAAATTCTGATAAGTGATTGAGTTTCAACCTATTATGTATGTTTTCCATGACATGAAAAATACTGATGGACCCCACCAACTCAATTTGAGTGTGGATCGTCTATGTCGTAGACATAAGAAAATTTAGTGCAGTCGCTTGTCATTGTTTTATAGATTGCCTGCTACATAACACGACTTTTAGACAGTGGAACTTCTTTAGACCCCACAAAGATTTATGTTTTAGATCCACACCTTTCATCAATTTTTACAGATCATTCTAAAGCATGAGCCCAAAAATGAGTCCAAAGCTCAAGTGGACCACACCATAGAAACCAATAGGGATTAAACAACTATTGTTGAAACCTTCCTAGGGTACATTGTGAGATTTATTTACCATCTAATGTCCTCATAAATTCATTGACACGTGGATGAAAGGAAAACTGTAAGGCCTGTATCCTAGTTCGTAGACTCCCGCGATCCTTACCGTCAAATTTTGGCAACCCGTGACCTGTAATAGGCATTTGCGCACGATCATAAGTTGTACCCCATAGATCTAAGTCAACTCGACTCGAGACTTGTACCATTGCGACCGCACCGTCGCCATGGTTCCAACGCCGCATCTTCCGTACCGATGTGATACCCAGGCTAGGAGATGTGAACCCGCGTTCATTTCGAGAAAGACGCTATGCATTGTAATTTCCGACAGAATCACTACCCAACCCATCCCATCAATCAAGCACTTAACCAATCACTGAACCTATCACACCCATACCTCACATGTCACCTCTCTTACACAACTCATACTGCTCTTACACAAGTTACCCTAAAGTTAACTCTTACATCACTCACACCCATCACTTCTCTCTTACAACCATCCTCTCTCTCACTCTTTCTGTACTCACTTTTCTAAGTAACTAAAGAGGTTGGCCATCCAAGCAATTCTAAGCTCCAAGAAAGCCAAGTGTGGCCTACCTCCTACCCCTCTCATCTCCCATCTCAACCCTCCAACCTCCATCATCTTCCATCAAAGAGAGAGCTAAGGAGTTTGACATTCCATTAGACCAAAAATATTGAACGGTGAGCGTTTTTATAGGCCTAAATTTCATGTTTTGATGATGGGCCAAGTGGGGCCTACCGTTTGATGGTATGGATCCCACTTTAGACCCTAGGTGTGGCCGACGGCTTACCATGATTCACATGATCATTCCATGATGAGGCCATTCTCCATGAACCCCATCATGATGTTTATTTTTCCTAGTATGTAAAGGGTCATGTAGACCTTGCATTTTAGTGGATAAGGGATCTCCACCATTAATTTTGATTTATGGGCCCACATGTAATGGGACCCACTTGATGTATGTTGTAATGCATTGGAGGGAGGGCCCATAGTGTCGGGGTCCCTCCCATTACATCTCTCTCTCTCTCTCTCTCTCTCTCTCTCTCTCTCTTCCTGGTTTGTTGGCCCATGTATGGGCCAATCCAGGTCGTCTAATAGGTGGGACGACCTTGCTGTTCACCCTGCTGGACTGTCTGTCCAGTTGGACGGTTTGGATGATAGGAAAACATGAATATCAGCTCGATCCAAACAGGTGGGCCACACCATGTGGAGCGATCTAATGCAGCGTTCTCTCCACGTAGTCCAGTCCCTGGACGCTGTATGGAAAGACCATACAAATATCAGATTCATTTAAATCTCAGGTGGGCCACCATGTGGACCCACTTGGTGCAGATATTTCATCCACGTCCAGTCCCTGGACATGGACCCCACATGATATAAGTGTTTTTTCCACATCGTACAGGGACGGTGGGGCCAATCAGCGATGTATCTACTTCATCCTCGCCATCCACACGTGGGACATGGGGCTTGCCATGAGGTATGTGGGATTTCTAGACCGTCCAGGTCTTGGGACCCACCTACGTGTGATTCATCCATGCCGTCCGTGGCTTGGATGTGAATCCACGTGACGTACGTGTTTTATTCACATCGCCCATCTAGAGGCAGATTCAAATCTCTGGTGGAGCCCACCTTGAAATAGGTATGTGTTTTACCGACACTGTCCCTGTGAGGACCACCATGATGTATGTGCTTCATATCCAACACATCCAAGCCATCCGTACCCTTTTTTCTAGGCGTGGGACCCACCCCACATGTGTTGTATGTGTGGAGGTGGGGCCCACCTTGATGTATGTATGTGTTATTCCAAGTCCATTCATCCCTGTGGAACCACGGGACACGCGCGCGCGCGCGCGCGCGCGCGCACACACACACACATATATATACATATATATATATATATATATATATATATATATATATATATATATATATATATATATATATATATATATATATATCCAGAACGTCTAAGGCGTCTAGTAGCCCTAGACGGCTATACGGTTGCTGAAGTGGCATCATCAAATTCTGTGGGTCCCACTTACTATATGTGTTATCCACACCGTCCATATGCCGGACGGGTGGGGCGCACCTTGATCATGTTGTGTCTACACAGTCCAAACATTTGGACAGTGTTGTGGCACCATGATATATGTGTTTTATCTCCACCGTCTAGATTGTTGGATGATGGGATTACACCGTAATGTATGTGTTTTATATATGCCGTCCATCTATTTCTGCAGGGACGGTGGGTCCTACTGCTGATGACATCAGGAAGATCTGTGGGTCCCACGCATGATGTATGTATATCCACATTGTCAATCCATCTGGTGGGAGCCACCTCTGATGTAATTAATGCCTGCAATTTTTGTGGGCATGATCATCATGCAGTGTTATATTTAAACCGTCCATCCAGTTGGTGAATTCATCTAAGGCTTGAGACTGAAAATTAGGCAGATCTGCATATCAGGTGGACCACACTACAGAAATTAGTGGGGATTGAACGTCTTCCATTGAACCTGTCGGGGTCACAGAAGTTTTGGATCAGTATGAAATTTTTTTCCCTCTTAATTCAGGTCTTTGTGACCTTATGAACAGATTGGATGGAAAATAAACGTTATGGTGGGCCCTGTGATTTGTAAACAGTGGAAATCATTATCTCCACTGTTATTTATGGTGTGATCTAGATGATCTTTCAATCATTATCTCCACCGTTATTTGTGGTATGGTTCAGGTGATCTTCCGTTATGATTCATTTGGGTGATGCTCTAAAATAACCTCTTAAAATAGATGAATGGTGTAGATTGGTGCTGCCCATGTGATGCGGCCCACTTGATGTATATGAGGCCCATTGGCGCAGCTCGTAGGTGTAGCCCACTTGATGTATATGAGGCCCATTGTGATGTATTTGAGGCCCATGGGTTGAGGGCCAATGTGATGTATATAAGGACCATGAGTGAGGCGTAATAAGATGTTTGTGAGGTGTTTATGTGGGGCCGAATGTGATATATGTGAGGTCCATTGCGATGTGTGATTCCACCATAATGTATGTAATGATGCTTATGGCGGGCATGCCTTAGGAGCAATGATGGTTTGACGTCCACATTATAAGAGCAATGATTGTTAAATGTCCACGTTGTAAATCTCTCTAGGGCCCATTGTTAGGCCCATACTTATTATGTGTAGGCCGTCTAGGCCCATCTTCGTTATGAAGATAGTTCATTACCATATAACATGCTTAGTATAACTCCATGATTCATGCTCATATTCATCATATGTATGCTTGATATGAGGAGTGACTGATCATAGCATATGCCATTAGGCAGACTGTTTATAATACTCACTGATAGGAGTTGCCCACATGAGTACGCGGTACGCGCAGAATTGCTGCATGATTGGACGGTGTGATTCATGCATCTCGCATTTGTATGACACGATCACTGTACGCCCTAGTAACATCAAGGTCGTAGCCTCCACAGGTACATCATGGATGACCAGATTGGATACCAAAAATATTGGCTTTAGCACTTTGGGCACATAAGATGTCCTTGAGTGAAAGTCTCAGAACCTTTTTGGTATAAGGAGATACTCCAACGTCTATATCAAGTGGATACATGAGCGCACGAGTTCCGAATACCAGTAGGTCACGTCTCTCACTGTGTCGTGGTCGGTTAGAAGTGGGTGTGGCCTTATCCGCCCGAGTGAGGGGACTATAAGCTGACTGAGTTTGACTAGCTCACAAATAGGTCCACTATCGACGAGCTAGGTAGGTATTAGCAGACTACTAGTTAAGTGGATAGTGTGATCTCTTCCACTCACTGAGCTATGCAACTAGGGAGGCGACAGTCAGTGTGGAGGTACTAGACCCCAGTGATATTCCAGAGATGAGTTGTATTGTTATGTGAATTCAGATGAGGACTAACATGCTTGCGTTGCATCTCGCATATGACATTTGGCTGCGTATGCCTCACATCGCATGGCCTTAGTATGGCCGATAGCATTCATGCCTTGCATTGCATAGCCTTGGTACGACTGATAGTATTCGTGGACTTACCAACATATTTCCGCATTAATCTGATATTACATACTTGGCACTTGCCTTGCGCACACACTTACACCACCCTCTAAGCTTTTCGTAATCTTATGCATGACCGTTGCGTGCAGGCGGCATTGGATCGCAGCAGCAGCATTGAGGCAGGAGCATGTAACTGAGCTTTTGGAGTCTGATATCTATATTTGTATTTTTCTTTCTGCATTGTACTCAAAGTTTTTTTTTATTATAGTGAATACATGATGATGTTGTTTTGTGACTTAGCTATGCTTATGGTTATGCTCCATTATAAAAAAAAAAAAATCATACTAAAAATCCTCCTTGTATGATCCTAGGATCGAGATCTCTCGTATGGGTGCCGGGAGCCGAGAATAGGGCACTACGGAGGCTGTTGGCGTCGGATTTGGCGATCAAAAATTCTGTGAGCTTAGTTTCTGAGTTTGGGGAGTGACAAAAACACAAGTATCAGCTTGATCAAAGCCTTTTATGGCCCTAAAAAGTTTTCAATAGTAGGCTTTCAATACCTGTTGCTTTTGTAGTGTGGCCTACTTGAACCTTGGATCTGCCACATTTTTTGTGTCATTCCCTAAAATGATATGATAAAATAGATGGATGGTGTGGATTTGATACATACATCATAATAGGGCCCAAAAAACGTTCTACATGTCAACACTTTCAGTTTTCTTCTCTTGACTTGGGAATGTGATGCACCACTAGAGTGGATTAAGTGAGACCCTAGCCTCAACAAGATGGTGTGGCCCTTATTGTGGTGGCTACCTTGATCTATGTATTATGTATCTTTCAGGTCATTTTAGGGCATTTTGCAAAAAATGAAGCATATCAAATTAGCAGGTGGACCATACCATAGGAAACAGCGGTGATTGACAATTAATGAGCTCCAAAAGTTTTGGATCAAGCTAATATTTGTTTTTTCCCTCATCCAGGCTTACGTGAACTTATCAACAAATTGGATGACAAATAAAATCTATGCAAATAAAAAGGGCGTAGAGTTTTGCTACCTTCCCAATGTGAATGCTGCTCACTGGATGCGTCCAGAGGTCACTCTGTCGAGTCCCTACAACACCTTCCAATCAATAGCTTCATAACTTTATCCTGCTGGACACATTTTGGCAGAATTTTTAACATTCCGTATAGTGCTAATCAATCAATTGAGTCTATGTTGAACTCCTGGTGGAACTCCTCCCTCTTGAGTGGATGTCCTTCCCCCTCATTAAGCTCACTACTTGTTTAATTATGTGGGAAATCTGAAAATTTAAAAATTCCGCTAGATTTGACGACAAGTTTGTTCAAGTGGGTGATATCTTGGTCAAGGTTAAAAGGTGGCTCTCCTCTCTATCTAACCACTCTTCAGAACTTCTTTGCCCACCGCCAAGTCTATCGATTATGTCAAAGCTAGGGTTGGCTGCAACAACTCGTTCCTGGAATCCTCCCACATTCGTCAAGTGGCAGAAACCACAGATGGGCTGGGCCAAAATTAACGTTGGCGACTCAGCAAGATGAAATCCTAGCCCATCGGGCGGAGGAGTCTGTAGAGGTAAAAATGGTGAATTCATTTTTGCGTTTGCGGAAGACTATGGAACAACTTCCAACATTTATGCAGAACTTCGTGCTATTCATGCCGGGCTTTTCTTATGCTTCCATTTTGGTTTTTCTAGAGTTGTGGTAGAATCTGACTCTAAGCTCACGGTAAAATTTTTGAATGGGATTACCAGTCCAAGCTGGAAATAGGCTTATTGGGTTGGCCGAATCAAAAGATTTGATACTCTTGGACAGCTAAAATTTGTTCACATCTTCAGAGAAGGAAATTGACTTGCAGATGGTATGGCTCGAATGGGCAGTGACATTTAAGCATCCTCCTTGATTTGTCAGATTTTTCTAGTCCCAAGACACGCCAAAGGAAGTCTTTTCCTAGATCAAGTGGGCCTGGGGATTTTTAGGATCGACTTAGGCAGAGTTTTTCAGCACTTTCCGAGTGTCATGTGAAAGCATGGTCTGGCAGTTCCTGCTGAGGAGTTGTGGTCCTCTGTTTTTCTCCCTCTCTTCAGGCTCTGTTTGCTCGGATTTGGGGTGGCAGTGTGGAGGCATGTGCTGCTTTTGGATTCCACAGCTATGCATTGGCTGGGCCTTTGTTTGCAGTGGGAAAGCCATTTGGGCTCAGGTTCCTGCTGTTTTTGCCGGTGTTGCTGTTTTATTTGTGGTGTCACCGGTCGCATGCACATATCTGTTTCGTTTTGTGTTGTGTTTTCTCGCCAGTACATGTTCTTCCTTTGTTGAGCCAAAAGGTAGGCGACACATGATCCTTTTTGTAATGCCCGCCGGAAATACTTGTAACTTCTCCTTCTCATCAACAATGTTTGGTGGTGAGCATTTGTGCTCCCACCTTTCGTCAAAATAATAATAATAATAAATAAATAAATAAAAATCTACGCAAACATTAATTTGCACCCTAAAAAAATTTAATGGTAGTGTGTTCAATCACCATGGTTTCGTGGAGTATAGTCCACCTGATAATTGGATCTTCTTAATTTTTAGGGTCTTGCTCGAAAATGATATGAAAAACGGATGGATGGAGTGGATACATAATACGTACATCAAGTTGGCCCCACGGTAAGGTGCTGCAGAGTCCTGGGGTGAGGCGGGGGTCTCACTTAATCCGCTCCCCTGCAGCATACAACCAACCAAATTTCTTGGGGAATAAAATTTACCTGGCCCCCACAATGATGTATTTCTTAGATCTACACGATATATCTATATTTTCAGATTATTCTAAGGATATGAGCCCAAAAACAATGCAGACCTAAAGCCAAAGTAGACCACACCACTTAAAACAGTAGGAATTGATGCTACAGTTGAAAACTTTTTGAGGCCACTGGAAGCACGCATCGAGCTGATATTTGTATTTTAACTTCGTCCAAGTATGTGTGACCTTATGAACGGCTCATATGGAAAATAAGTCTCACGGTTGGCTCTAGGAAAGTTTCAACAGTAGTTTGTTCAATCCCTACTTCTTTCTTTGATGTGGTCTACTTGGGCTTTGGAGTGACTCAGTTTTGGGGCTTCGCGCTATAATGATCAGTAAAAATTGATGGACGGTGTCGATCTAGAACAAAAGCCATTGCGGGCTCAGGGAAATTACACACGTTAAAACTCGCCCTGTGTAGCATGCAACCTATTCAAGAGAGAAATCCTACGTATCTCGTTAGATGTGGACCAATGAGAAGCTACGGCACTAGAAATTCCCGTGCCTTCGACACAGACGTTCCGCACTTAGCATTTACGTGTTTTCATTGTTTTCCATGTTGTGGCCCACTTGATGGAGGGATCAGCCTCTTTTGGAGCATCCCATTTCATGGTGGGGCACACCTGTTGGACGATTTGGATGTCATGCACACGTCTGTAAAAGAAAAGATAAGAAAAGAAAAAAAGCCTTGGTAATTACGCATGTGGGGGAGCCCTGCACATATATACTCACGCAGTCACACAATGCCAACATTAAAACACATGTACAGGATCCAAGCTCTCCATCATTTGGGCTGCAACTTTTATGGTCTTTTCACTTAAAAATAAGCCATTCCGCAGATAAAGTCGGCCACGGCATATAAAATGAATGGGCGGAAATAAAATTGCATTAACCATCAGCTTACTTTGTACACTGTATCCCATATAAGGAGTAAAATCAATTTGATCACAGAGGAAAAGAAGATGCACCAAAAACCAACCTCATGCAAAATACGTGTGGGCAACACCACGGGAATTTAATCAATGGCATGGATCATATGATCTTGTCAACACATCCACGATAGTTCATCGTGCTTGATCATCTGACATAAGTTTCATGTTCCTTCCTGACGCAGGGATGAACGTGATGAGGTCGATCACCGTCTTCCTCAAGGATAACTACTCCGAATCCACGGAGCTTCTCTGGACTCCTCACAGAGACTTCTCGAATCCACGAGGAAAGAAAGCAGGAAAATAGAAATAATTCTAATAAATTCGAAATTGATTGATGATTTATTAAAAACGAGTTTACACCCCTTTAAATAAGGAAACCAAGCAACGTGAAAGAAATCAGACTCATACTACAACTAAAACTCCTAGAATTCGCAACTTACTATAAATAGTAAACTTACTATTTATAGACGGTCACGATGTCTACTAGTGCGCAAGGTTTTTGGCCAAAAATAGTAAGTGTCCTATTTGGCTTCAACAAACCGTTCTCCTAATTATCCTAAGCACTTTTCATGTTGGACACAACTCCTAGAGCCCAACGGATGAAAAGTTATACTCAAACTAAAACTTACTATTTATAGTAAAAACAAAATTAAAACGAGGAAACGACCGTCGATCAGGGGGTTTTTCCCAAATCCGGGCTGCGCAACCCGGCGTAGTGGGTTGGTTGGCTAAAGTAGCTCGTTCTACCCCAAAATCATATATTTTACGTCGGATAACTCATTCCGGATTGTGAGATACGCCCGATCTAAGGTCCGATGGTCCGGATCACTTCTGTCGCCGACCGTGCCTTTTCTGATCCATCTTAGCAATGAAATTGTCCGTGACCCGCTCTACATCACTTCCTCACAGTACACGTGCCAGACATATCTACTGATTGGGACTGCTGTCCTGATGGGCCATCACGTCCATACGCTATATCCAAAAACGCAAAGACACTCCATTATGGTAACCATCCAATCAGAGGCCTGAGTTCTATCAAAAGGTCTACGTTCAACCAGAAAACTTCACCTTTGGATGGTAACAGTTGAGAGCTTTTCTGATCATTTTCCTACAGACCATCCACAAAGTAGCCCACAGGATCATCAGTCTAGCTATGAAACATACATTCATGCAGGCCCAATAAAAAATTCCCAAAGAAGAAATAATAGAAAAATATATATAAAAAATAACATTGATTATTAGCATTGTAGAGGGTAACTAGTTAATCCAGGTTGTAAATCTCACCACCACGATATATTATTAGGAAAATAGAAAATTAGAATAAGGTGCATGTGACAGCTACCTCCTAACGATATTGTGCTATAAATACACAACCATGATGGAAGTAATGTCATAACCAGCTCTTCCTCTCTCTCCCTCCGTAATGCCTTCTCACCAACAAAAATACTAGATACTCTAGTGTTATTCTCCTCAGAAGATATTGGCCACAGGCGGTCAATTTGCAGGCGTCCAATGAATTTCCCAATTGGCAACCCCTCATGGGGTCGTCAATGGCCTCAAATTCTAATAGCACTGGCCATCCTCTTCACATCCAACTCCATAGCAATGGTTTCAAGCAATTCAGATGAGTACACATCGCCCCCACCACCATCACCATCACCTCCACCACCATATATATACAAATCACCCTCACCACCATCGCCTTCGCCACCTCCACCTTACTATTATAAGTCTCCACCACCACCGTCTCCATCACCTCCACCACCGTATTACTACAAATCACCACCACCACCATCTCCATCTCCTCCACCACCGTATTACTACAAATCTCCACCGCCACCTTCTCCATCTCCTCCACCACCTTATTATTACAAGTCGCCCCCACCACCTTCACCATCTCCACCACCACCTTACTACTATAAGTCGCCACCACCCCCATCACCATATCCACCGCCACCTTATTACTACAAATCTCCACCACCGCCATCTCCATCTCCACCACCACCATACTACTATAAATCCCCACCACCTCCTTCTCCATCACCTCCACCACCATACTACTACAAATCCCCACCACCACCATCACCATCTCCTCCACCACCATACTACTACAAATCTCCACCACCACCATCACCTCCACCACCATACTACTACAAATCTCCACCACCACCATCGCCATCTCCACCACCACCTTACTACTACAAATCTCCACCTCCACTACTTCCATCTACACCACCACCATACTACTACAAATCTCCACCTCCACCATCACCATCTCCTCCACCACCTTCCTACTACAAATCACCGCCACCGCCCATGCCAACTCCTCACCCTTACCACCACCCACTCGTCTTGAAGGTGGTAGGAAAGATCCACTGTTACAGATGCTATGATTGGGGATATCCCATGAAATCCCATGAGAAGAAACACCTGCAAGGTAAGAAATTTAGACAAAGAAATCATTATTTATTTCTATTTAATTTGACGTGGTCAGCTTGAATTTTCTAACAATATGCTTTCATATATGATTATAAATGGGCAGGTGCGGTTGTGAAAGTTACATGCAAGACTAGCCAGAAGGAGATTGTAGCCTATGGGAAGACTAAGATTAATGGAAAATACAGTGTTGATGTTGAAGGTTATGACTATAAAAAATGGGGAGCCAAAGGATGCAAGGCAATGCTCCACATGCCTCCAAAGGGCTCTATGTGCAACATCCCTACTAACCTCCACGATGGAAAGACAGGAGCCATGCTCAAAGTGAAATCCAAGACCTATGAAGAAGTTGTCCTCCAAGCCAAGGCCTTTGCCTATGCACCCAAATCCCCTTCCAAGGAATGTGAGAAGCCCCACCCAAAACCACTGGTCTACCAATATAAGTCCCCACCACCCCCAACCCCCACATACTATTACAAATCCCCACCACCTCCAACACCCAAATACTACTACAAATCGCCGCCACCTCCGTCCCCAACTTACTACTACAAGTCTCCCCCACCACCATCACCATCTCCTCCTCCTCCATACTACTACATGTCCCCACCTCCACCATCATCATCTCCTCCTCCTCCATACTATTACAAGTCAACCCCGCCACCATCACCTTCCCCACCACCTACCTATTACTACAAGTCTCCGCCACCACCATCACCCTCTCCACCACCTCCCTACTACTACAAGTCACCGCCACCACCATCACCATTTCCACCACTTCCCTACTACTACAAGTCTCCACCCCCTCCATCGCCTTCTCCTCCACCTCCCTACTACTACAAATCGCCTCCCCCACCATCCCCGTCGCCTCCTCCTCCATACTACTACAAATCCCCTCCCCCACCATCCCCGTCACCTCCTCCTCCATACTACTACAAGTCACCACCCCCACCATCGCCATCTCCTCCACCTCCATACTACTACCAATCACCACCACCACCATCGCCATCTCCTCCACCTCCATACTACTACAAGGCCCCACCACCACCATCTCCATCCCCACCTCCTCCATATGTCTACGCATCCCCTCCACCTCCCACTCGGTACTGAGCATGAGACCCATCTCTTCTACTCACTCATGTAAGTATTATCAGAACTCAACTAATACTGATTAGTTAATCTTCATTTCTATTTCAAAGAATAAATTATGCAATTAAACTTGGTTTGTTGTAGTAAAAGAATCAAACTCAAATGAATAATCATCTCATGCTACACCAAATGCTGCTTTGCAGGTTTCAAGAGGGGTAGTGAAAGATGGGAACGTTGCAAGAGACCGAGCTTCTTGTTTCCCGCTTTGTGTGTATTTGGTAATAAGTGTCTTAACCATATGATGAAGAGCTTGAATAACCTTGGTAACAAATGCCCAAAAGCTTCTATGATGGCCATGCTACATTTCCTGTACTTGGCATATTCTAGTAGGATTGGGTTTAAAAGATAATCTGGCCAGCACACCTGGAAAGGAAGAGAAGGAGAAGAACACCATTGCTACCATTATTATTATTATTTTTTCCTTTTTATTTTTCATGATTTCTTTATTTGTGGGTATTTGTTTATGAAGCTTTCTTGTGCTATTTGCACTGATTGCTAATAAATAAAAGATATTTATTTGCTGTTTATATAGGTCTCTCTCTCTCTCTCTCTCTCTCTCTCTCTCTCTCTCTATATATATATATATATATATATATGGTTGCTATTTGTTTTTTTTTTTTCCTTTCTTTTTAAGGAAAGGTAGGGTAGGTTACCTAAATTTCATCGAAGAAAACATAAGTACAAGCTCATTCAAGCTGGCCCACAAAAAATGGGGCCGCACCTATCATATACTCCACATGCATGCTGTATAAAACAATGCAACCGCACGATGCCCTCGAGGCCAAGATTCACCCAGCCCCTAATTGAAATTGAGTCGGCTCAGGCCCTACCCTTCCTAACAGCACCAATTCCAACACTACTGGTTCCTAGAGCTGCATTATTCAAGGCCATGCATAGTACTTAATGGCTGTAAGTGAAGCCATGACCATAAATTTTTTAATACTCTGTTAATTGGTGATGGTTAATACTCATGCACTTTAAAGTTGCATTATGCCACGACACTCAAATTAGGTGTTCAAACCGTGGCTACACTAGTAATTTATCTTAATAGGCGAGTTGGTCGACATCCAATTGACAGTTAAAATGAAAAACAGCCAATGACCCTACTCAATAGTAGTTCAATCAAATTGATTTAAAGATGGCATGTTGGCGGTTAAAAAATCATAAGTAATGGTTCAAGGTCAAGTCAATGAATCTACTCAATGGCATAAACTGCAAACTGCATCAAGTATAATAATAGAGAGCTCTAATCCATAATCCAGACCGTTAAAAGTTTGAATCAATCCTAAATTGTCGACTTTGTAACCAAAGTTGAAGTCTTGCAGGACCACTCACAGTGCCAATGGCTTATCTAGCCATTCAATAAAAGTTGAAGTCCCTTGTTTTGCATGTGAAAAAATGAGTAATCTTAGGCTTTTTTTTTTTTTTTTGAACCTCAGAAGGAAGGCAAGCCTTAAAACTTCCTCTCTTTGATCACTCCAAGGCCAACCTTATCCAGGAAGAGTAAACCCCTCACCTGACGAGGCAATCTGCCCTGCTGGAAGTAAAGAAATGAGCTTGGGAATCACTTCCTTTATGCACAAGCGCATTAGCTGATGCATTGCCTTCCCTTAACACGTGATTGAACTCTACCGAGGCGAGTTCCCGTAGACTATTCGTCTTGGCTTTCCAACCATTCTATTGCCAATCGATGTTTGCTCCCTCTTTAAATACCTTAATCACCAGATCCAAATCTGATTCCACCACAATTTTGGAAAAGCCTTTTTCTAAACACAGAAGAAGCCCATCATGAGCTGCACGGACCTCTGCTCCGATATTCGATATCACCCCATAGCTAAAAGCGAAGCCGAATAAGAACTCTCCCTTATCATTTCTACATATGCCACCACCTCCTGCGAATCCCGGATTTCCCCTAGAGGATCCGTCAACATTAACTTTCACCCAACCTACAAGGGGTTTTTGCCATAAGACCATGGACTGCTGCGGAGGATGCAATTGCACTAACCTCCTTTTGATAACAACAAACTTGGTGGTGTTTAGCCACCAAGAGACTTTAGCAATAATTGGTTGAATCATCATAGCTTTTCCATCATAAACGACCCTGTTCCTGGATTTCCACATCTCTCAAAGAATGAAGGCTGGTATGAGTAATCTTAGGTTTAATGAAAAGCTAATTGAAAAGGATCTTATGTGAAACTAGAATGAAGGTTGGGATTCCAGCTATGAAGGAATGCTTATAGTAACCCACCTGTGAGATGTTGAGCTAAATCATAAAATGTCCAGCTAGAAAAGTGCTATATATGTGCTTCACTTGCTCAAGTATATATGGATGTGTTTGGCAGAGATAAAAGCCATCCTTGACGGACTCATTTTGTCTTCCCAACTGGGATTCCTTAGAGTGCAGGTTGCAAGTGACTCTAACACTGTGGTGAGGGCCTGTCTAATGTTTCTAACTCTTGTTGGTTCATCTGGTACTGGAAGGCGAGAATCAAAATCATCTCACAAGACTTGGAAGTGTACATTTCCCATATGCTAAAAGAGGCTAACTCTGTTGCTGACGGCTTGGCTAGGCTAGGAAGAGAAACCCAAGTTAACTCCACATTTCGTTCTCGGGATTCCCTTCCGGCCTCCATCCAAGGTCTTTTGTTTCTCAATAAAGTGGGCCAAACCTGTGGGTCGCCTAATCCAGGCTCTCATGTTTTTTTTTTTTTTTTTTCTTGCAGTCATTTTTGTTCATATGGGGGGGGGGGGGGGGGGGGGGGGGGGGGGGGGGGGTGTGGTCCATTCCTTTTTTATTTTGATTTTGGCCCACCCCGAATGTAGTCCAATAATCTAATGTACTCAAAAAATATATATATGGATGTGTTTGGCATGTTACTTTTTATTAGTCTATGGGTGGTGATTCATGGTAGGCTTAAATTTCATGTTTTGTACAGTTTATAAAAGATTGTCCTTAGTATAAAATTATTGAATAATACACAGACCAAATCAATACCTAAGACACCATTTCAACCATGGAAAAAGTTATATCAATTCCCTAGTGGGGGTGGCTGACTGTGGAGTGTGGACTGATAGTGGGGTGTGTACTAACAAGCTAAACCAAAAAAAAATTATTTTTTATTTTTTAAAAGAAATTGAAAAATTGATATAAATAAATAAATAACCATGGAAAAAGTTGCAAGTAAGATCCTGGCCACATTGTCTCCTAAGGCTGCCTTGAAATTGTAAAAGATCCAAATGTCGGTAAGATCCAAGTACTAAGTTTCTCTTCACTGGATATTGTAGAGACCACACATGACATGAGATTGATGGTTCGCAGCACAACAAGAGACATCTATGACTGCTAAACTCCAATAGCAACCCATCAACCCCAAATCATAATCACATAACCAAACCCTGCAAAACTTTGTCTAGACATACACCGGCCCTAGAAGTTCACCAGAAGCTCTCTTGAATTGTTCCAAACCGACCCAAGACCATAACATGTCCATCAGCACACTACCAAAGGGTTGGATCATCATAGAGGCCTAGCGGAAATTGGATTTCCACCAACCACTTTGGTCCAATTTGGACCAATACATGGTATTCTGAGATTGGATAAAACAATTGTGCATGAAAGAGCAGGCACCACGTGATAGCTAAAGATTGAATTTCCACTCACCTAGAGAGTTAACTCGAGACTTCCCCTACGAGTGAGGAGTGTGAGTACATCTGGGAGGGTGTTGGGTCATTGATGAAAATTGTATTTCTGCTTGCACCAATTGCCCTCAAACTTCTTCAAAATTACACCATTTTCCACTCTAACAACCAATGGGAAAGTGCCACATGTCCTTAAATCAGAACTTATCACATTTATTTTTCTCCTTACCTACTTATTACGAGAATGTCATTGGCTTTAAGTATATAAACCCATCATCCCCCTTATTTACCACAACATACCATTCTCTATAAGAAGGGAGAGCATTTCCAAGGAGATGGAGAAGTGTGAGAGAGGAGGCCTTGCAAAAGAGGAGAGAGTATCCTAGCCATCCATATCACATCCAACCCATCCTTAGTACACCAAAAACGTCATTTAGGAACGGTTTTAAACCGTTCCTAAAAGAGGCGTCGCATATAATTTGGAACGGTTAAATACCGTATCAAGTACCGTTTCAAAATTTAAGAACAGACTCTTGGGAACGGTTTTAAACCGTTTGTAAGTTTGCAAACGGTCAATTACACAGTTTAGGAACAAAATTTTAGGAACGGTTTTAAATCGTTCTCAACGGGCAAATTTTAAAATTTTGGATCGGTAGTTTTCATTATTTCGAATGGCCAATAAAAGATGTACATTTGTTTTTATATTTAAAAACCAAAGAATATTATATATAATTAAAAATTAAATATTGAACAAATTGCTTACAAATTTATAATAAAAAATTATATATATTTACAACAATAAATTTACAATTGCATGAATACAATAAAAATAAATAAAAAATCCTCCAAGATGTGCTCCAAGAAAACACATGGTCCTTTGTGGTCATGCATGACTTGCAATGTTAGAAGAACAAAGAAAATAAAATTAACCAACAAGAGCATAAGTGTTGAAATTTCGGATTGTCTAGATTGTAGGAATCATATAAATGAATAAATTAGTTTCCAGAATAAGGCGCCATTGGTACATTCCATAAATAAGGTTCAAACTCATATATGTGTTGGACTCCCTGTTCATCACAAAAAAAAAAAACTCCTGTATACTTACAAATTACAATCTGCTTTCATTTACTAGAGCATGCATCTAGATTGTAAGACAGCTTCAGCTCATTATAATTGCCAAGAAAAATCATCTAAGCATCACCTTGTTTTTCCTTGGGGAGTTAACAACATCCAAGTCTTGCCACATCACTTACAATAGTTGCAAATCAAACATAAGCAACTTACTATATTGAAGTTTTGAAGATTAGTAGCAAAAAAATATATATAACACATCAATATCACCATGCTATAGTCTGAAAATATCATCCACATATCTCACACCATACATAAGAAAGCCAACAGAGAAACCATAAAAGAAAAATAAATTTTCATTCAGTACCATTCTCTATGTCATTCCTGCTAGCGTGAGTACTTGACCCAAACTACCGTAAACGCAAAAGCTTATATATTAAAACAATCTCTAATTAAAACGTAGCTTTTTCTATAAAAAGAGCTTATTTCTATTTGTTTTCCTCAGAAAGGTACCTTGTAGACCCAGTGCATATCAGCTTCTCTCTAGGCCATTAGCTAATTTCTCAATAGCAAGATACTTGTTGAAAACCATTTTTTTAAGGCAACAAACTGATTTCAACCATTTTTTTAAGGCAACAAACTGAAAAACACAAAAAAGTATAAAATTTGAAGTTCTCAAGCAATATAAAAATTATAAAAATTAGATGCTAGTAGCATACCTTTCACCATCTAATTTGTCTGAATGCCCACATAGAGGACTGTTTGGTTCAAGAAGAGAATCACACGGGTCATTCTCTGCAGAGTCACTTTCTCCAGCTGCAGAAACATGGGACATCCCAGCCCTTTATGACCTAACCTATACTTATAACAAACAATTCCAATATCTTTCAGTCATGCCTGTAACCATCTAAAAGAAAAAAGAAGAAGAAGAAGAAACAAATAAAGAAAGAAAAAGATTTGCAACAATTCCAATATCTTTCAGTCATGCCTGTAACCATCTAAAAGAAAAAAGAAGAAGAAGAAGAAACAAATAAAAAAAGAAAAAGATTTGCTTTGAATTATAGATTAAGTGAACTATAACATTACCTAAATGAAACTTAAAAAGACCTTTAGCCAATATTAGAGTCAAATTTCAGTCCATTCTTCTTTAGTCGGCCAATGTAGTAGATGGCGATGTGAAATCATGTCTTAGTTATCAGATATCATTAATCAGGTAATGTCATGATTGAGTTTCTTTAAAACATGGGATCATTTTCTTCTTTGGATCTTATAAGTTGCTTTCTCAAAATATGTAATGATGCACCCATTGGAGTAAATGTACATATTCAAAGAAGGGAACGATCGATTATACATATTCAAAGCAGGGAACGATTGATCATACATGTTCAAAGCAGGGAACGATCAATTGTACAAAAATATGCAAGTAATTCAAAGCAGGGAATTCATTGAATATAGAAATCAAATATGGTATTTGATTGTGTGGGTAGGACTTGGCATGCATCTTGTTAAATCCATTGAAAAAATAGGAAACAAATCCAGAAATGATTTAAACAGACTAGAGTGATTATTTGAATTATATCCTTGCCATGTGTGCAGTTAATGAGTAGCAGCAGCCTATTAAGGTTTACATTCTAGATTTCAACTTTTCCTATTTAACAAAAAGTTTAACGGCTTACTGGAATGCAGTATAGAAGACGCTGTTCCCAACTTACTGGATAGTTGGTGCTGAGCCCTGCAAAGTAGCCATGGGAGATAAGCATCATTTCTAGAAAGTGAACTCGACTTAAACTCTTACTGATTCTGACACAAAATGCCTCAAATGGGAGATGAGAGAGATATAAACATGCAATGTTTCACAAAGAAGGTCCCATAAGAATGCACAAGAGAGAGAGAGAGAGCTGTAATGTGGCCAAGTCACCAAAATAACCAGGCCTAGTCACTAAAATACCAGGGCAAGTCGTGCAACGTGTTGTGCCTCAGCCCTGGATATTAGTTCCACCTTTGCCGCTAAAGAGCATTCTTTTGGTTCCTTTCTAATCTTGTGTGTTCTTAATTCTCCAACCCTACATTCATAGTGGTTTTTTATCAAAATATGGTATTATCTGGAATGTTAGCTTCATAAAGAAGACAAAGATGAGCAAAAATAGAGGCCTTTGTGCTCTCTATGTAAGACTTTCCAACAATGCAATCACAGATTCCAAGCATTGCACAATCAGAATACAAGAGAATACTTGAGAAAGAAGCAAATCTGAAACTGAAAACACAAATAAGGGTCTAATGATCTCTTTGTAAAACCTTTAGTACAATGCGATCATCCAAGTCACAGAACAAGTGGTGGGAGAATTGCACTAACCTTTTCAATACATGGGAGATCGTCAATGTATATAAAATAATCCTCCAAAGGTGATGCTACAGCCAAATCACTACACAAATAACAAACATTCCATAAGGTTCAAACTCATATATGCACTGGACTCCCTGTTCATCACAAAAAAAAAGACTCCTGTATACTTACAAATTGCAATCTGCTTTCATTTACTAGAGCATGCATCTAAATTGTAAGACAGCTTCAGCTCATTATAATTGCCAAGAAAAATCATCACCAGAGGTTATAACAACTAAATAAACATGGTTCATGAAGGATATGTCATATCTACATATTCCTAAAGTAGGATATGGTATTATCTGTAGACTATCATAATAAACATCACCTTGTTATTCCTTGGGGATATACAGCCAAGGTTCCCTGAAAGTACGAAAAAAGCATCGTTTTTCAAAATATTATTATTTTTTAAAAAAATTTTGTCTATATAAATCCAAGTTACTGTGGTAGCCCCAAAAAGCACCTTTAAAAAATTTTATATTTAGAGAGAGAGGGTAAAAAGGGAATTGAAAAACTAGGCTCAGATTCGCCTTCTTTCAGACATGCATTTGGGCGCAACCTCTACCATGGCTGCATGTATTGGTTGCCTGAAATCACAAAGAACAGACCCTCCAAACATGCCCTGCCATGAAATGCAGAGAATGCATTTCCATAAATTTCTGAGTATCAAGAGAAATTTTGAGAATCATCACTGCCTGTATAATACACCCAAGGTTTCTTGGGACCCCAAAATAGGGAAAAATCCCTCATGGAGAAGAGGAGAAGCAGAAAAGGAAGAAGAAGAAGAAGAGAAACAAGGACTGTTTTTTAAATTTATTTTTATTATTTACAAATACAATAATAATTAAAAAATAATTTTTTTAAAAAGAGAGAGAGAGAGAGAGAGAGAGAGAGAGAGAGAGAGAGAGAGAGAGAGAGAGAGAGAGAGAGAGAGAGAGAGGAGAGATAAAGAATCAAAGGCTGAGATTGGAGGGAGAGGTGGCACAACCCGTGAAGCCATTCCCTCTCTCTGATCTCTGGAAGCCTCTTGATGATTTGGAATAACGAATGGACATCGTGGATATAAAATACATGTAGAAAGAGTTGCTGCTACTCGTCCCTTATAGCATTTTATGCCTGTCAAGAAACACATCTCCAACAGTTATAGACCCTTCCACATGCAGAAAGAAACCAACTAGACTATGAGAGACAATTATTTTCCTGTATAAGAAGAGCATAAAACCCAATTTCCTAAAAGAAAGAATGAAAAGCTCCAACATAGTAGTTGCAGCTATGTTACTGAAACCTTGCTGCTTGAACCACTTATATTATTTCCATCTCTGCTAACATACTTCGAATAGTCCCCTACACAAACCAAGAACAAAAGAATAAAAAGCATGATCAAAATCTCAGAGCATATGCAGAAACTAGATTATGAAGAGATTTACACCTAGAAACTAGGTCATAGATGTTCTCTCAGAGCATATGCAGAAGATTACTACTGTTAAACTTCCCAGAGTCCATCCTCATGAAAACACCCTGTGATTAAGCTAACAGTACCTAGCATGCACTACAAAATTCCAAGACACATTTACAACAATGAAGTATAAGCTCAAGGTTCTCTAAATGGAGTAACACTCGCTTGAAATCAGATCCACTTCTTGGCTATAAAACCTCTAGAGCCGTCCTACACATGGAAAAATAATTGAAATTCCAAGGCATGTAAGCCATAAATTACATTTACATGAAAAACACCATCAAATAAAATACACGTGCTATTGGAAAATAAAATATAGTTGTGGAAAAAGGTCACGTCTCACCAGCATGGAGTTCCTATAAAATAATTTCTTGAATGTTGCATTTTGGTCATTTTGGAGTTCTATTGCAGAAAATATAGGCAATATATAAGAAGAAAAAAAAAGGAAAAAAGAAAAACTCTTACCATGCATGTGCCCTTTTGCAAGGTCAAAAATCAAACTCTGCAAATTTTGACAATAATGAGCCAACGTATTGTCATGCCCCAAACCTGAAAATCAGATTCACAGGAATCCCGATTGCCGAATCCGATGCCGACAGCCTCCATAATACCCCATTCTCGGCTCCCAGCACAGCATACGCTAGATTCCGATCCTAGGATCCTACAAGGAGAATTTTCCAGCGTACATTTGTCTTGTAATAAGCATAACCACAAGTTTACCCAGATCATAAAGGCAACATCATCATCATCACATATCCACTAATATAAACAGTTTAATACAATGCTAGAAGGAAAATACATATGTATTAAAATTAAAACTCCTGAAAATCGCTGCATGCTCCAAGCTCAACGCTGCTGCAACCTAACACCACCTGCACGCATCTATCGTGCATAAGCTTACAAAAGCTTAGAGGGTGGTGTAAGTGTGTGTAAGGTAAGTACCAGGTATACAATAAAGCTCATAAATCATACATCATCGGGATAAGCAGAAAAAAAATGACAAGGTCATGAATCATACGTTATCAGAGTAAGAAAAAATATACCGGTAAGTCCATGAGTCACATAATATCAGAGTATGCAATGCAGATCATAATGAGCCAAATATTATATACTGCAGATGCGATGCAATATGCAGATCCTGTCAAGTCCTTCTAAGCCATATAAGTGCAGAAATGTAGTAATCCAAAATGTCATATGTCGTTGGATGAAATGCAATATGCGATGCGAATGAAATGACCAAGATGGAGTGAAGTCGGGATGATAGTACGCAGTATCGCAGGCTACGGGGTCCATCACAAGGAAATTCTATCCAAACCAGTCTCATACCTAAATTTGGATAGTCAAACACAATGTGGTGAACTCTTGATCTCAGGTTAGTCGCACGCCCCAATCGAAATCTTGGCCATTGAGAAGGTACACGTAACAAATAGTTGCGCACCGACAGCCCGAGTGGATAGTGAATGGATGAATGAATGAGTATGCAACTCCTACTCAATAGCCTGTCAGCACAGTAGCCTGCCAACTGCTGGTAGCTTGCTCAGGCCTCAGCCCCTCCCACATCACACCTGTCCACATCAGCGTCCGCCCACGTGTGCCCGCCCACATGTACAACAGTGACAAAGTGTTATAATATCATGTCATTTCTCATATCAAGTCCACATATCAGTACGGTTCCTCTCTGGAAAATCACTGGGGTCTATTACACTCCACTCCGACTGCCTCCTCCCTAGCTGCACAGCCCAGCGAGCATAAGAGATCTCATTATCCGCCTGGCCAATAGTCTGCCAATACCTATCCGGCACACGAACTCATTTACGAGCTAGTCATACTCAGCCTAACTTATAGCCCCCTCACTCGGACGGATAAGGCCACACCCCCTTCCAACCGACCACGACACAGTGGGAGACACGGCCTCATAGTATAGGCACCGACGCTCATATTTCACTCGGCCTAAACGTTGGAGCATCTCCTGGTACCAAGGAGGTTCTGGGATTTTCACTCAAGGATATCCTATGTGCCCATAGTGCTAGAACTAAGCATTTCCGGTTTCCCATCTGGCCATCCACGATATGTTTGTGGAGGCCACAACCCTGATGTCGCTAGGGCGTACAATGATTAAGTCACATATATGCGAGATGCATAAATCACACTACCTAGTCATGCAGGAATCATGTGCGTACGACACGATAATGCAGGCACTCCGTCTCATAAGGAGTCCCGTAAATAGTCTACTCAATGGCGTATGTTATGATCAAATATTCCTCATATCAGGCATACATATGATGCGTATGGGCATGAATCATGGAGTTAAACTAAGCATTTTATATGATGATGAAATATCCTCACAACAAAGATGAGCCTTGATGGCCTACACGCAACAAGTATGGGCCTATCAATGAGCCTTAAGGAGAATTATAATGCGGACATTTAACCAACATTATTCTTGCAATGTGGACGTCAAACCAACATTGCTCCCAAGGCATGGTCTGCCATAAATGTCACTACATAACTCATGATGGAATCACACTACAATGGGCCTCAACCCATGGGTCCTAAATACATCACACTGAGCCTCAACCCATGGGCCCTATACACATCACAGTGGGTCTCAACCCACAGGCCTTTATACATCACAATGGGTCTCAACCCATGGGCCCTAATGTGTCGCAATGGGCCTTAACCCATGGGCCCTAGAATACATCATAATGGGCCTTAACCCATGGGCCCTAGAATACATTACAATGAGCCTTAATCCATGGGCCTAATACATCACAATGAGCCTCAACCCATGGCCCCAAATTCATTATAATGGGCCTCAACCCATGGGCCATCAACACACCAAAGGTGGGCCTCAACAACAGGCCTTAAACATGGTAAGCGGGCTTGGGATTGCCAATGTGCGGCGTTTTTTCTCGAACTGAACGCGGGTCCACATCTCTTCGACTGGGTATTGGATCAGTGCGTGGGTTGCGACGTTGAAACCGTGGTGACGGTGCGGTCACAATGATACAAGTCTCAGATTAAGCAGACTCAAATATATACGATACGACTTAGGATCGAGCGCAAATATCGATCATCGGTCGCAAGTTGTCGGGATTCGACCGGGAGGATTATGGGAGTTGACGGAATAGTACGAACTAGGATACAGGTCTTACACGTATAGTTGTAGTCAAATGAGTTGAAACACCATATCCTGGACCTGTTCAACTACATAGAACCAGAAAAGTAAATTCCTAACCTTAAATCAGCTTAAATCCACAAGGCACTACTTGTTCAATACCAATTATAAAGAGTACTCGTCGGCCCAGACTAGCAATGTGAGGAGACAGATCTTTGGCTAGCATGTACATTGCTAGTACACATTCAGAATATATTGCAGTATCTAGGGATCTTGGCCTTGAAAAGTTAATGACCCCATTACTGGCACCATCTCTTGATAATATATGGGAATTTGAATGATGAGAAGAATCATCTGACAATGGGGACCCATGCATTATCCCAGAAAATGCAAGTGGGCTGCTTATAGAGACCCTTCCATCTCGGCCTACAGCTGTGTTGTCACTGCCAACTCTCAGTACATGACCAATTTGGGAAGGAATGGCACTAGCAGGCTGCAAGTACTGGCTTGTGTTAGTATAGCCATTACTTGGACTCCTAATAGTAGCCAAAGATGGCAATGAATTCAGCAGAGAATTAGATTGCGGCTTCCAGCATGTAGCAGCAATTAAATTCCGGTGCTTATTGTGGCCAAAGGCAAAGCTTCTGGGAAATCCTCCCACAGCTTTCCAAGACAGACAAAGCCACTGGAGAAGTAGAGGCTCAGTCTGTGTATCATGTGGATTTGCAAGTTGCAGATGCCTCAAGCATACATGTATCAAATTCGCCTGAATACAGGCCTCCTGTCCTTGCCGGTTTCCATCCACAATAACCACCAAAACAAAAGCAGCCATTGCACGCTGCTCTGGATAAGCATCCATGCTGTCAAGGAACTAAATAAAATATTGCCCACCATCCTTTACCAGATCAACCTGACAAGACTAATTTTCAACAAGAAAAGAACATGAACATTTTTCCTATAAAACTTGACTAGTAGCAGAATGAGCAAGCTTACTCGATCCAGAGAAAATGATCTAAAATGAAAGAACTAAAGGCCATAAATTTATAATTACTGATAACTGTAATTTGATACAAGGAGTTTAGTTATAGCTTTTCCATATCCTTTCCATACAGCAAACCATATCCCGCAAAAAATTAAAAATAAATAAATAAAAATAAATGCAAGATCAAATAAATGCCTCACCTGAAGAATGATAGGCAACTGCTCTAGTGGTTTTTTATGTTCAGATCCATGATCAAATTCTGCGATCTTTACGATATCACTGATTAAGTAATAATATATGATGGTGTGGAACAAAGAATGTAAAAATTTTCATCTAAGAACTTGTGCAAAGGTTTCATAGAGACGTGATAACAGTAAGTTGTAAAGAACATAAATGAAAGGGAAGGGAATCAAGTGGGAAAATGGTCTCCTTGTAATTTTTGGTATATGACTTACATCTGCCAAGCAGGAAGGAAAAAGCAATTGACAGCAAAATTTCAGGTCTCAATTGTTTCTGTGGAACATTTGTTTGCAATCCACATAGGAGTAATGAAAAAGCACCCATCAAGGGATGTCAAGACTCCAGTCATAGCTTTTTCCCAAAAAGAAATCCCTTATCCTTAGCTTTCTACACTAGAGCAGATCGATTGAATGGATGTGCTGACAATATTCATGACAATGGGGCAGAAATAAATGTAGAATGACTGATAAAAACAAAATGAAGATTGTCACAAGGACCCTTCAAAATGATGTACCAGAGTTCCAGATCTCAAGTTTTAAATCCACTGTAATACCCAGAAAGCATGGCATCTCTGACAGCTTTAGACATTAGATTTGTGACCATCCATTGGCAGCCGAACATGCTAATGTGAAACATGTGTGGGATCCAGCTTTCCATTAGATGAGCCATGCATGCATAAAAGATCCAAGATTTCCATTAGAAGAGCCACATGCAAAAGTCAAGCTTTCACTCCTAAGTTGGGCCCAATATACAAAAGAAATGGAGTAGCTAGCAATAGATTTTCATAGCAAGAATTTAAAGCATTTAAAAAAATAAATTACTTCAAGAATATAACTAGAATTTAAAATTCATGACACTATTTTTCTTAGTTAAAAAAGAAAAAATTCATATGATTATACTAACTTCAAGTACGGATTAACAGGTAAATAAAAATGAAAAGGGGAAAGAAATCTCACTAATGTAGCTCTCCTAAGGAGAGGAAGTGCGTAGTGCTAAGAATTACGCCATATAGTTTATGTTGATGGAGGGTATGTGCAGAGTCTTAGACCAATCCACTCCCTTGTCTGGTTGGAGACTTGCTTTGAATAATGAAGGCATATTCCACAACTCCAATTTCTTGAGGGTCTTCAAGTAATGTAGTCCTTTCAGAAGCTTCTTCAATTGCTGGCAATAATTGATCCGTAAATGTAAAAGACTTGGCAGAGCTCTTTCCTTCACACTCCTCTAATTTATGTAACCCTTCAAGATGTTAGGATTCGAGTTCAAAAAACCCTTGTGAAGCAAAAACCATTTCCTTTCCACGATAAGAAGACCAAAGCAATCTGAGAATGCGAAGGTTTGGCAGCTTCTTCAGCTTCGGCAGTGCGTCTTTCTCTAAATAGGAGTATACCAAGGTAAGCTTAGTGAGGTTTTCTGGGAATTCAGGTACCTTGACTAACTTCCCTTCCAAACGCAACTTACTATGCAGAAAAGGTTCTCTCTCTCTCTCTCTCTCTCTCTCTCTCTCTCTCTCTCTCTCTCTCTATATATATATATATATATATATATATATATATATATATATATATGGGAAAAGGTTCTATGCAGTTGAGCTCATGGGAACTTCCCATGAGGTCAAGTTGTGTGGGCTCCACTGTAATAGTGGATTTGAAAAATACATTATTAGTAGAAAAAAATTACATTCAATTAGTTTGGTGGTCAAACAGAACCAATATCTGGTTCTTACATCAAAACAGATAGATTGGTAGCATTTTCATGATCAAGGGTAGTGACAGAGATACAAGTCCCAATTATGCCTTTCAGCTATTAGATCTCATCCAAAACATGCAGATCAAGCTAAAAGAAGAACAGATTGCATTAGGAAGAAAGGGGATCCGTAAAACAGTGGTAACTGAACACTTATAATTAAAAACTTCTTAGAACCTACTGTAATGTTTATTTGATATCCAACTTGTTGATTAGGTCACACACACTTGACTGTAGGGAAAGCATAGGCCTTCCTTCAAAAGCCAACCCAACAGCATGCAGCCATAAACAGATAAACTTAATAGGTTCTGATAACTGAAGATGTTAAAAAGTGATACAGCTTCTGCATATAAAACTACCACATACTATTTGAACATCACTCCAAAGAACAGAAATAATGACAAACAACTTAAACAAGAAAAAATGGGAAAAAGGAACAAAAACAGAATCCAAGAAGACAAAAGCCCCTAGTAGCATCACTTCTTCAAGAAATCAAGCACCATGTTGTGAATCAAATGACCACAATTAAAGTGATATCCATGGAAAAGATTGATTAAAAAACCTTAACAATCCAGTAAAGGGCTGCATAATGCGGGAGGTCATGGTAAGGAGGGAAACATGTGAGAAGCTCAATCACGGTGCAGCCCACACTCCAAATGTCTGATGCAGCACATGACCCTGACAGGTCAATCACCTGCAACCAGATAAATAAGCTCCCCTGCAAGACTTTCCATATCATTGCTCCATAATAAATATTGTGCATACTAAAACAGATATAGCTGTAGACAAGGAACTAATGGAAAGTTGTTGACAAGCTCTAAAACAGTTATACCAGCACAAATTCATTTTTCATGCCATTTAAAGATTTGTAAATATTTTTTCTAAAATATTAATAAACTGAAAGACTCGAATCCTATTGACCATTCTTAATATACCACAGCAAACAACCACTACTCTACTCACCCGCTAGATGCGTAAAAGACCTGTACACCACGCCAAAACATAGGCCTTCCTGTAAAAGCCAGCCCAATAGCATGCAGCCATAGACAGATAAATGGCTTATGTTTAATTTGAAGCATAGGGTATAACGCACCACAAGTGCTGGACCTGATATTGAATATATCAGGTATAATACCTAGATTAAATGAAAGGTGGGCCCCACCCCAATGCCACCCAGAGCTGAAAAATTACTAGTTTAGGCCAAGCATCATATATTTCATTGTTTTGTATCAAATCATTTCCAGATTCAACCTAACTGTCGGAAAACTAAATGCATAATGCAAAAAGGTCAAAAGGAAAATCTGAATATTTGTGCTTTAATTAATCAAATTGAAAATTGAATTACTGATCTACAAGGGAACAACATCAACTACAAATCATTTGATATATAATTTTTTAACAGGAAAAGGCCTGAGGATAAGACCAAATAATAAGCAGGAAATTTTTGAAGGAAAACTAGAATAACAGGAGATTTTACCTTTTGCTTGACCATCCCTCGACCTTCTGTTTGATGGATTAGTTGCTAATTCAGAACTGGTCTGTGGCAGATAGTATCCTATTCTGGTTTCAGTAGCTCTGCATGTCAACCACCATAAAAGAAATGAAATATCATCCAACCTGTTACTGTTGAAAATATAATTTGAAAATTAATATATCCATTGTGGGTGTTATCCACCACTGAATTTGAAAATTAATATATCCATTGTGGGTGTTATCCACCACTGAATTGTATCTTAGATGATGATCTGAACCAAATCATGCTGTGGATTATATGCTACTAGTGCCATTTGAAGAAAATTGGTTTCGGCATGAATAGGAACATGGAATATTGAAAAGTAAATTTTTAACGAGTCATGTTCAAATCCAAGATTCAAAGGTTATAGGATCATCAATGATGCATGATTACAAGAAAGTAGCAAACATGAAGAGTTGAGATCAATATGAGGAAGTACCCTGTGTCTGTTGCAACCCTGATAAAAACGCACCCATCATGTCTACTTTCTAATTTAGTATTATTATCTAACTAAAAGCAGAAGGGATGGGGGCGTATTTATCAAATCAGTGGGTCTATACAAGAATGGTGATTCCTTACATGTGCGGACATACAAAACATGTGCAGGATTTGTGATGATCAATGAGTAGTAAAGATTAGGTGAATGTATTTCAGCAAAAAATGTTGTGCAAATTGCATGTGATAGATAATTGTAAAAAGGAAAAAAAAAAAAAAACAACCACATACCTTTGTCACATCCTACACCCGATGTCCATGTCTATCACCAAAACTCTGCATAGTTCTGCATAGACACAACAAACCCCAAACTAAAAACAAGAAATTGAAATTTGCACTCAAACCAGAAAACACCCAACAGAAGATAAATCAAGAAACAGAGACATACGTGTACATAACTTCCCAATCTTTGCCTAAAAGGAAGAAAGGGAAGAAAAATACACCAAGGAAATATTATATACCATGGGATGCAGAAGTTTGTGCTTCTGTAATGAATTCTGCATATGAAGCCTGACCAACAAATAACCAGATTATACTCCTGCCAGCAAGGACCTTCAAAGAGAACCCATAGTTAATGCTTATAGAGAAGATGAGAGCACCTTCATTACTTCCATATTTCCACTAATCCAGTCTGATCATTTCTTATATTCCTTCTCTGCTTCCTCTGTTACTTGCAGACATGCCTATTGACTTTTTTTTTTCTTTTTTTTTTTTTTAAAAAGTCACAATAGGCATGTAGACATGCCTATTGACTAGATCTGAAATAATACAAACAGTGAAAGATAGCACAAAGTGCCCTGGTAAGAGTTTGAAAATATTTTTTCTTTAAGACATGGCTGTGTAATTTTGTTGGCATTCATATCACCTATCTGAATCAACTAATATTCCTCCCTGCTCCCTGTGCATCAATTGGTCCCCATGGTCTACATGACCTGCCCATTATGTTTTTGAAATGGTTTCTATAGGATCATCTCTTGTAGTGAGCTAAACCTTGGTATTCCCGACTAGCATTATTAATAGAAAATTTGAAAAGTAATGTGCTACTACCCACAACTAGCCAATTTGGTAAGGTATGATTGCTTTCTCCTTGCAACATACATGTTTATTTTGGATTTCTATCCACATCTACGGTTCCCTTTAATTGGTTAATTACCCTTTTTATGTCAATGGTTACTCCGAAATTGATAAATGTAATGTACTACTGGCCACAACTAGCCAACTTGGTAAGGTATTATTTCTTTCTCCTTGTAAGTAACATGTTTATTTTGAATTTCTATCCACATCTCTGCCCTCCATTTCCACCTTTGCTACTACTAACTATAAAATTGGTGGCACTCTTAACTTTTTGGCTGTTACAGAGTCACAATCATCTGTTGTTTGTCTTTTATTCTTAGTGTCTTGGTGAAAATGGAAACATGCACGTACAGAATCTGTTGCACAAGAAGCAACATCTTATGAGAAAATTGATGCAGGAAAAAAAAATTTATGCAAGATATGTATTGTGAATTTAGCAAAGACTAGTTCTTTGTTGAATGGCCGAATCTAGCCTCAATCTTGTAAAACTTTCACCATCCATTAATATGTTGCTAAGTACTTAGAACAGCTCTTCACAGGACCAACTTGCAACAATTGAAACACCCACTTACATTTCCAATAGATTGAACATGTAAGAAAGGCATCTGAACCACTTTAACCTCCAACATAAATGATTTCAAGCTTTTGTGATATCAGCTTACAGCCATTCAACACTCAGATAAGACTATATAGAAAGTCTCAAAAAAATTGGGAGGATTTGAGGATGCCTGCAAGGTGCAATAACACTATGTATTGGGCATGCATGACAAAGCACATCCAATTTCCAGCAACGCGTACATTTGCATTGGGCTCAGTAGTCTCACCTGATCTCTTCATACTCACTTAAACCATTTTACCTAGTAAATGGCTAATGACTACATAGATCAAGCACAATTTTCCGTAAAATCACATCTCTTTGGCATTTTAACAAACAAATCCCCTGCATTTTTTTTTCTAATGCTAAGGGAGAGTTAAGACAAAATAATAATAATAATAATAATAAAGAAAGAAAGAAAGAAAGAGAACATTAAGACATGATAAAGAGGCTACCAAATGAATAAGCCATTTTACCAGATCGATCAGTAAAAAATCATCAACCTACAAAGAGAAGATGTAGATATGAAACAGTCAACAGATGTAAATCTGAAATCATCAATAGATCTGGCTACTACATGTATGAATCTTTAACTAAATCTTTAATACTACAGCATATAGCAGAACTCTACCCTTCATATTCAATTGCAGATGGTGAAGGGTTGGAATGGTTTTCTGTCATCTTTAGTCCACTGCCTGTGTTCAGTCATTTTGGTGGGAAGACATCACTGTTCAGAGCTCTATCACCATCACTTTTGCAAGCAGCTTTCAATGTGGATCCTCATCTTGTGAAGCTTTTGAGGTCTGATGGGAGTAATAATGTCATTTTCGTCCCTCCACGCCAAACTAACCTCATCTAGCTTGCTAATCCTTTCTTATGCTTATATACATATGCATGCATGTGTACATACATGCATGCATATATATATTATTTGAAATGCTTGGAGTAAGAGACACTTTATGCATTTATGTTATTAGAGTGGGCAGCCTATGTGCTTATATATGACATATACATGTATATCTGCAATTGGAATGGTCAGACTTTGTGAGAGACTTTATGCATGTTTTAAAAAAAATAAAAATCTCAGGTCCAAACCAACAAATCATTCACTAAATAAATGAATTTAAGCAGATCAAATACCAAAGACGATATATAATGAATATTGCACCAAAGAACAAAAAGCCTACTAAGTGCAAAATTGTAACACCCTGAATTTTTACCAACCTGGAGTTAGGCGTCCTTAGGCAATGGGTCAACCATAACACCTTGATAACCTCTTAGAACTCAATTCCAAAGCCCGAGAAATCATTTAGAACCAAATTCTTTAGAAATTTAACTTGAATTAACTAGCGCTACACTAGATTTCCTGCCAAATTAGCACCAACCACTTTAAATACGATCCGTAAGATCCAAAACCTCTAGAATTGTTAACGCTACGTTATCCTGAAATCTAGGATATAAATCTAAACCAGTTGCTCTCAGGAATGCTTTATAACTTTGTATTGGTTCTAGACCGCGTATCGAGAGTCTGATAGCTATGAACTTAGACCGTTACGACCGTCTAGTTGGACTTGTCAATCACCTAGAAGATCAAGCTCAAACGATGTCCTGAGACCATTTTATTGAGCCCGGAGTAAAGAGGGTAGGACAATGAAGATTTTTAGAAAATTAATTATATTTTTATGAAATCTGGAACGTTTCACTTGCGTGTTATTTTTGAGCGTTCTGACCGTTAGAATTCGACCCAAATTTACCCTCAGATAAGCATAGGTGACCCTCACATGTCATAGTACTTGTAGCTCTGATCGAGTTCCCGTAACCGTTGAACTGAAATTGGTCTGCCACGGTTGATCTGGAAACTCGACCAGACTGAAAACTTAGCTTGATCTAGATCCAATATTAGAGAGATTAAGTCCGACTGCATTTAGTAACAGGACCTCCAAAAGTGCTCTGTTGGATCTGAACAGACCCGATTTGGTTATAACCTAAGTATACCTTGGTCTTAAGTCTATTTTTGTCAAGTTTAGGCTTATAAATAGGGCTTAAAACCCTCATTCTAAATCTCATGCAAATTTTCAAACCCTAGCCTTCCAAGAGGAAGAAAAGAGAGAAAAAGTGAAGGAGAAGTTGGTGCTGCTTCCTGGGATTCTTCCCAGTCTCTCAGCGTGCCTCATCCACCCTTCTGTATCGTTATTCCGGTGATTCTAATTCCGTTCTAGGTAAGAAAACCCTAACCCTAACCTGTTTTAAGGTTCCTATAGGTACAAGTAGCTAAGTAGTTGACTTACCTTGTATTATATGTCGTCGTATCGACGTTGACGAATACATAAGAGTCTCTATTGAATTCGTTACACTTCTATGGCATAAGGTGCGGATTTTAGATACATAGGTTACCATTTTTTAAAGCTTTCAATGCCGTTTAATGGTAGATTGTTGATAAGGATGCTGTTTGACATGTATAACATGCTGTAAGTTTTTCATTTCGAATACGTACGAAGAATATGAGATTTAGGGTATTTTAGGTATTTGTAAGAAATACTGTATACGTATGAATTTTGCTGATATGATTGCCATGAGTATTTTCCATGTACCTATGTTAGATATACGTGTATGATCTGTTTGGCGAAGAGATTCGCCCTAATACACGTTTTCGCCAACATATGCTATGTAGGCTAATGTGTGTAGACTAAGTGTTTGTATAAATGTTTGTATAAGTATTGAGTAAATGAAATTGTAGATTAGCGTTGAGATAGGATTTTCAACTATTTTGATGATGTATATGATTTCCTCCATGTTTGTTATATTTGAATTGATTACCTTATATATATATAAAATGCTTGTGTATGGTTAAATTGCTTATGTTGTATCTTATAACATGTTGCTAACATGCTTGAATTACTTGTTATTTAAATTCGATTGATCTCATATGAGTACTGATTCAGATTACATGTGCTTGGGGCTATATTCTAGTTCAGGCAGTCGGTAACAGATTTGAATTCATGGTTGGATTCTATTCGCCACGAAGGACGCGTCGACGAACCCGAGTCGTGCTTTGGTTGACGGCAGTGGTTAGGCCACACGAGGTATTTATGCACTTCATGTCGTTCAGCTTGAGGTGCGCTCGTACTAGTTGAGCTTGTCAAGTAACCCGACTGACCATTGTATGGTCACCTTGTATTGGTCATAACTGCTTGAACCTAGGGTACTGAACTTACCAGTGATAACCCTGATAACCGTGGTACCTTGATTCACTAAGACTCATGAGCCGGGCATGGTGGTATGGGACACCATGGTCGAGCTGTCGGCCTATGCTGTGGCGACGAGCCTCCCCGTAGTGACCAGTGAGCACCTCAGACTCGTGAGCCGATTGTGGTGGTATGAGATACTACATTCGAGATGTCGGCCTACTCTGATTGGTGACGAGCCCTTTATAGTGACCTCGAGCGTACTCTGAGTCTATGTGAGGCGATGACCCTTCCATAGCAATAAGAGTACAAACTAGGTCTGTATTGATAAAGTGATGGGGGAGCGGTGCAACGAGTGCGTGCAACAGCCCTGACAGCCCTTACAGTGACCTAGAAATATATCATCGTATGGGACTACTAGGAGTGACGACCCTAAATAGGATCTTTGTTGGGAATGATATAAGGAAAATACCCTAGTTTCCTAATCCGGCTGTATGAAAAGGACTAATAACAACTCGATAATCATATTCATATCGCATTGCATGTGCTTGGAAGATGTGGAGCACTGAGGGAAGAAAGCATGTCGCGGACGTAATATGGTGTTGCATGAGGGAGTATGTTGGCGAGGGCATACATCATGTCATTTCATTCTTGCATTAATTACAGTATTTAGGAATGTTTGATTTGCTTGCTTTATCATTATCGCTTTATTGATTTGATAACATGTTAACCTTTGCTCTATGATTCCACTAAGTTGGTCACTCACTCCCACGTTACGGGACGGTGTTGTACATACCAACCAGTTCCTAATTTAGTTTCAGATGATGGCGCTACTTGTGAAGTGGAGCCGGACTTGTATGATGATGAGGAGGATTTTTCCTCCGTGTTCTGATCGACGGGATTACAGGGAGGTTGATTAGACGCCATGACACTTGCCATTTTGTATTTTTGGAGCACTCATGTATATTCTTTTGTTTATTTTTTTTGGAGTATACATGTAGATATTTAACCTGGTAACATGTTCACAATCTGAAGACTTACAACAGTTTATATATGTTATATATCTATCACAGTCTTCCGCTTGAGAAACTTAACTGTCTCTGAAGTATGATATGCTGTTTTGGTCTAATTCTACTCATGTTTTCTGCACTAACATGAACAACATTCATCTATCATTGAAAATGTTGCATAAGTGATGTTCTGAAACTTGGGAGTGGAGTTTATGCTCCACTCCCGATTTTCAGGGCGTTACAGATGGTATCAGAGCATGATCTGGATTAAACTGCACCTGGGTTATGGTAACGCGACGCACACTGACGCACTCTGACTTAGGAAGGGGGTGATGGAACTTAGAAACCACCTTAGAATCTCAAGGTTCGTCGACAGGCGAGACTGAATATTGTAATTTAGTCCACAGTTCTTCTAATTTATTTTGTTGAGATTCATATACCCAGCTACACCCCAATCTCACCACCACCACAGACCGGATCTCTATTGCTACTAAGTGATTCAGTAGGTCACACAAAGGATCCTTTTGGGCCTTCTCTTTACACTTTTAGAACCACAAAGGAAAGCAAACGTTTAAGTTCATATGTTCCACCGTTCCACTTTATCCATGACCATCCTCAGTTAAGCCATACATCATCAAATCATTTCTTTTTGACTCCAAGCGCATCCTTTTGGGCCTTCTCTTTACACTTTTAGAACCTTCAACTTAAAGCCAACTCACCCCCAACCGGTGTTGTTCTTGGTCTCTATCTCACATGACCAAAGCATCAATGCCTACTTTACCTATGAATGATACCCTAAAGTTCCCTCGAATGCATTCATTTATATATCTGTCATTCCTCATCTTGACACCTATCCATCTCAACATCCCTCATCAATCTCACCACTCTCATGAAGTATCAACCAAGGTATTGAAAACAACTTCTCAGGACTCAATCTTAAAGTCTAACCCATTTCCTTCAAAATCTCTCCTTTCACCACCTCATTCTTTAACTTTTTCTAAGTCCTTTCATACTAGACATAAATCTTAATGTATAAATGATGGAGAATAATACTTAAACAAAAATTTACTATAAATAGTAAATATATGTATAAATTGAACTTTTGACCATTCAAATTATAGAATCTCATGGAAGAAATGGGTTACTTGGATAGATTAGTGTCTCCTACCCTAAAATCATATACTACCCGTTGCATAAACTCATTCCGGTTTGAAAATTGGCTCTGAAAATGCCTCAAATGGAGTCAGGGGCCAAACGGAACACTTACAGGGGGACCCAAGGTGGGACCCACATCATTTTGGACCTAAGGGGGGGGGGGGGGGGGGGGGGGGGGGGGAGGACCTCGCCGGAATGGAGAGCCCTCACCAAATAGGTCAGAGACCGGCGAGGACCTCGCCGGTTCGGAGAGGCCTCGCCGATCAGCGAGCCAGACCGGGCGGGCCGCTCGGGCCGATCGACTTTGGGGTGCTGTATGACCCCCTGATGTGTAGGTCGTCCCTTAAAAACCTCAAAAACACGCCCCTCCTTCACAAACTACCCCTCAAAGCTCTCTTTTTCTTCTAAACTTGCTGTTTTCTCTCTTCAACCTCCCTTCCAATCATTCCTCCCTTCATTTTTCATTATTTCCATCATCCTTCCACTGTTCTCAATCATATCCAGCAGCTACTTAATCTATTTTCCACGATTGGAGCTCCCAAGCTCCCATTTGAAGCTCCAAAATCGTGCCAGCCCCCAACCCCTCCTATCTTGATCCTTCCTATCTTCTATTTTCCCTTTCTTTGACCTATTACACTCCTCCTTCAAACCCAGATTCGTGGCAACCCATTAGGTCAGCCTTTTCTTCCATTTCATCAATTTTCCATGGCTCTTTTTGAGTTAGTTTTAGCCATTTTCTCGATCTCTCCGCTTTATCATCGGGCGAGACCAAATACGGTAGCTTAGTCCACAAATAGTGACCATCTAGTGCTAGGACATCTATAGTTTTGGACCTAGAGTTAGTACTCCTAGATTTTGAAAGATCTGACGATATAGGAAATCAAATTTTAATTAGATAATCTTGACTCTAAGAGATAGAACAATCCCCTATAGTAGAAATGGTATGAAACCATCTAGTGTATAAGCTTAAACTTTGGATTACAGCTAGTGAGTTACAAACTAGGCTGCTAGTTATATTAAGTAGTGTAAAGCCTATATATGCTAAGGAATAGTAGGATTGATTTGGTTGGAGTAGGACTCCATTCCTTTGATAGATCCTCATAATATTCATAGGTTCCTTCAATAACTCTCAGGAAGCTTACTTCACTTAGAACTAGTCACGCGTAGGGAAGACTTATATATCACTCAAATGAAACGCTAGGATAAACCAGCATACCCCTTAGAATTTCCTTCCCAAAGACTTGTTATAATCGGGAACGCGGAGTAAAGGAATTGTATATTAGCGATGTATTCGCGGTTTGAATTGCATTCTTAATCCTAGTAGTTACTAATAGATCCAATGCTCTGATCAATCAGAAGATCGGCATCGATTAGGATTAAGAACCGATACGGCAAATTTTCTATCCTAGCTAGACAGAAAGTCTATGTATCCGGCTCAGACCCACTACACAACCTTTCTTCCATGTTGGCCCGACCACCTATAACTAAAAGTTATTACTTTGTCTTTGGGAAATGTCGAGGACTTATAGCCAATAGAGATTAGGCCCCTTTCTACAACCATAGGTACCAATGCCATAGAACGCATCATTAACAAAGGAAGACCAATGTAGTGAGAGGTTTCCCATTTCATGTCAAGGATAAGTCCTAAATTACACCTCGTTCTGACATACGGATCGAGACATAGAATCTTAAGCTTTAAGAATAGAAATAATTTTTAAGGGAGGTAAAACCTTATGAGCCCAATCTAGTAAGGTCAGCTAATACAACACTTGAGTTAGAACTGCGCAGCGGAAGCATGGTTGGCCCTTTCTGTACTGGCCCAGGATTGAAGGAAATTCAGGAAATAATTAGGGCGAAGGTCAGTGTATCCATAAAACTACTTGTTAAATTCAAGACCCAAAGCACAATCTCATAAATAGGACTTTTGAACCTTTTAGTGATTGGCTTTCCCTAAGCTTTTAGAGTGATCGGACTACGGAGTTACTGAAATATACAAATACGAAACATTCGTGGCTTGACCCAATTCTCAATCCTAGCAGACTACCAATGGACTCATTGCTTGACCGAGCAGAAGACTAGGATCTACCAGGATTAGGAAAGGGATACAACATTGTCTACCCTGGCCAGGCGGACATTCGACGTATCGGGATCAAATCCATTACAATTGTCTCTCCGTATGGGTCGACCATTGAACATATTGTTAGGCAAAAGGAATAATAGAATCTTTACTCTTTACCCTTAGCCAATTTCAGGGACGAAATTATTTTTAAGGGAGGTAGATTGTAACACCCTGAATTTTTACCAACCTAGAGTTAGGCGTCTTTAGGCAATGGGTCAACCATAACACCTTAGTAACCTCTTAGAATTCCATTCCAAAGCCCGAGCAATCATTTAGAACCAAATTCTTTAGAAATTTAACGTGAATTAACTAGCGCTATACTAGATTTCCTGCTAAATTAGTACCAACCACTTTAAATACGATCTTTAAGACCTAAAACCTCTAGAATTGTTAACGCTACGTTACCCTGAAATCTAGGATCCAAATCTAAACACAGTTGCTCCTGGGAATGCTTTGTAACTTTGTATTGGTTTTAGACTGCGCATCGAGAGTCTGAAAGCTATGAACTTAGACCATTACGACTGCCTAGTTGGACTTGTCAATCACCTAGAAGATCAAGCTCAAACGATGTCCTGAGACCATTTTATTGAGCCTGGAGTAAAGAGGGCAGGAAAATGAATATTTTTAGAAGATTAATTATATTTTTATGAAATCTGGAACGTTTCACTTGCGCGTTATTTCTAAGCGTTCTGACCATTAGAATTCGACCCAAATTTGCCCTTGGATCAGGATAGGTGGCCCTTACATGTCATAGTACTTGTAGCTCTGATCGAGTTCCCGTAACCATTGAACTAAAACTGGTCCGCCACGGTTGTAAGCCCCGTATCCTAGACCGTACCGTTCCATAGACTTCCGCGGTCTTACCGGTCGAATTCTGACAACCTTCGAACCTTAACCAATATTTACGTGCGACCCTGATTCGTATGCTGTTAACCCGTATCGACTCAACCCAAGACCTTTACCATAGCGACTGCGCCGTCGCTGTAGTTCTGATGCCGCGACTTGCGCATCGAAGCGATACCCTGATCAAGAGATGTGGGCCAACGTTCGGTGTGAAGAAAATGCCGCGCGTTGTGAAATCCAAGAGAATCTGTATGAGGTGTCACATCAATTCCATCAATCCATCAATCCATCAATCCATCACATGTCAAGTACACGTCAAGTACACATCACTTTTTACCCATTCCCAAGCAACTACAAAAGTCAAGAATCTTTTACAAGCCCATACCTCTCTTACACCAAAAGCCCTCAAAGTCAAAAAGTTCTTACACCACCCATGCTTTTCTTACACAAATGGCCACAAAAGTTAAGATTTTCTTACACCCATCACTCACCACATACATCACCCATCTCTCTCTCCCTTTACAACTCTCTCTCTCTCTTTCTCATTTTCAAACTTAAAAAAATCTAAGGAGAGAAATCCCATATGTATGAGAATTCTCCAAGCCTCTCCCTCTCTTTCAAAACTTCAAGTGTGGCCCACTTTCCTACCCCATGATCTCCCATCCTAACTATTCATTCCCCATCTCCTCCATTGGAATCAAAGCTAAGGTGATAAGGAACTCATAGAAGCAAGAAGATCAAACGGTGGGTGCTCCTCTAGATGTAAAAAATCTGATTTTTATAGCCTAGATGTTTTCTTTCTTTCATGAGGGAAGTGTAGGACCTACCAATCAATGGTGGAGATCCCATACAATCCCATGGTTGTGGTCTAATGGCCTACCTTATGCATGCATGATTCATGCATGGGGCCTTTCTCTATGGGCCCCATCATGGTAGTTTTATTTCATATCATATTATGTTTGGGTCATCTAGACCTTATAACCATGGTGGGGATGACATCCTCACCATGAATTTTAATTATATGCCATGCATGTGCAAGATCCATGTTGTAAATGTAAAACTAGGTATGATGTGCGGGTGTGATTGATCTTGGGAGGGCTCAATAGTGGCGGAGCCCCTTTCCCTATGGACGGATTGTCCTTCTATCTCTCTTTTTCCTCATTTTATTTCCTGATGTGTGTGGCCCATTAATGTATTTCCCTTTTTATTTAACTTATATAATAAATTTTATCTAAGTACATGTTGCTGTCCAGAATTTTCTGGATATTTTTAGACTAGATTTTGGGACTGTTTGGGGGACTATTCATACCTATTAAATATACTTTTCTGAAAGGTGGGGATCTCATCTTGATTTCTCCAAAATTTCAGCCCCAAATGACCTTCATTGGGGTCCCAAAGGTGTGGTCTAAGTGAGGTGGACAGTCTGGATTTTCTGCACTGTTCCAGCAACATTCCACCATGGACAGTTGGATTTTTAAAATTTATTAAAATACCTATGGGTATTTAAAAATTATAAAAATTTTCAAGGGGGTGGCATACTTATGTTAGGACCCACCTACAAAATTTTGGGGCTAATGGACGCCTGTACACAGCATGGTGATGGCGGGACTGGCCCATTATAATATGGTGTCCAGATCAGTCCAATTTTCAGGACAGATTGATTTATGTAAATGAATTAAAATATTTAAAAATGTCAAAAAATTTTAAAATTTTTTAGGAGTATGGTCCACTTATGTTAGAACTCACTTACCAAATTTTAGGGCCAATGGACCCCTGTACACACCGTGGTGAGGGCCGGACTGGCCTACCACGTTGGGACGTCTAGGTCTGTCCAATTTTTCTGGACAATCTATTTTATTTAAATTAATTAAAATACTTAGAGATATCTAAAAATTATGAAATTTTGTAGGGGTGTGGACTACCTATGGAAGTATCACTCTGTGAAATTTCAGCCTCAATTAACCCCGTTTGGGTATCCAAAAGAATGGGCCAAGATGGTTGGACTCCCAGATTTTTTCTGCTGTGCAGTCCAACAATATGCCTTGATAAAAAATCATAATTCAAAAATATTTTTTCTGATGGTGGGCCACCTTTTTGGGTTTCCTATCATTGTATGCATGATGAGGGACCTTGGCCCTCAATTTTCAGAGTTTTAAAGGCCTTGGACCCACTTCAATGGAGTGCCCAAATTTAGGACAACAACATGTTATAATTATGCTGGCCTTGGGCTGAAATTTTGAGTGGGGCCCACCATATTATAAAGATCTTAGAGAAAATGATTTATACCTTTAGTTCCTTAAATGTTGGGCTTAATGAATGCACTTTTGAGGCCCACCACAGTTGAATTTAATTGGGTCCATGAATGTAGCTAGTTGTTAAACTATTTAAGGCCCATAGAGTGGACCCATTTGATGTGTTCTAAGGCCCATGGGATTAGGCCCATTTGATGTAATTTAAGGCCCATAGAGTGGACCCATTTGATGTGTTCCAAGGTCCATGGGATTGGACCCATTTGATGTATTTTAAAGCCCATGGGATTAGGCCCATTTGATATGTATAAGGCCCATGGGTCGAGAACCATTTGATGCAATCTAAGGCCCACGGGTTATGACCCATTGCAATGCACATAAGGCCCATTAGTGCAGCCCATTGATGTGGCCCATTTGATTAGTAAAAGGCCCATATGACATGGCCCATTTGATGTATTTAAGGCCCAATGGGGTGTACCTAAGGTCCATTGGAATGTGTGATCCCAACCTAGTATATGTAATGTTATTCACTACGGGCTACACCTTGGGAGCAATGTTGGTTTGACGTCCACATTGCGAGTATAATGTTGGTTAAATGTTCACATTGTGACTCTCCCTAGGGACCATTGGTAGGCCCGTACTTGTTGTATGCAAGCCGTCTAGGCCAGCTGCGTTGTAAGGATATGGCATTACTTTATAACATGCTTAGTATAACTCCATGACGCACAACCCATTTGTATCGGTCCATTTGATTGGCCTGCTCGTATCGGCCATTTGATTGATTTAGCCCATATGATTGATTAGGCCCATCTTGATATATTTGTGGCCTGTTGCTAAGGCCATATATGAAGCCCGTTGTTGAGGCTCACCTTAAATATATATGAGGCCCATGTTGCAAGGCCCATTGTGATGTATGCAAGGCCCATGGGTCATGGCCCATTGCAATGTATGTAAGGCCCAATTGGTGCGGCCTATTCGATATATTTATGGGGTCCATGTCATTAGGCCCATCCTGTTGTATTGGTGACCCGTCCTTTGAGGCTCACCCGTGGTATATATTTGAGGCCCATGTGTAGGGCCCACCTATTGTTTATTTAAAGCCCATGGGTTGTGGCCATAGTGATGTATACTAGGCCTATGTGATGTAGCCCATACTGATGTGTATTAGACCCAGGTATGTGACTCACATGCGAAGTATATTTGAGGCCCATTGTGATATATCTGAGGCCCATGGGTGCGACCCATCCAGATGTATTTGAAACCTATGGGCAAGGCCCATTGTGATATGTGTTAGGCCCATGATCAGGGCCCACCTGTTTCGTATATTTGGCCCTTGTGTGAGGCCATGTGCCCATTATATATTTGATTATATGTGGGTCATTCCTTGGGAGCAATGTTGGTTAAAAGTCCACATTGTCGACGCCGGTTATTGATACCGTTTATGAGTATGTGACATCATAACATCATGACACATGTCCATTCGCATCATCTGCATGTTTGTTATGAGATGTGATTGACCATTGCATATGTCATTGGGCAGGATGATGTGAGACTCCCTGATAGGTGGAGATTATCTCACATGAGTGCATGACATGCGCAGGATTGATGCATAATTGGATTGTATGACTCATGCATCTTGCATTGTGTACGCCCTAGTGACATCAGGGCCGTAGCCTCCACAAGCATATCGTGGATTGCCAGATGGGACATCAAAAATCTGTTCGAGCATCGGGCCGCCATAGATGGCCCTGAGTGAAAATTTCTAAATACCCTCTTGGTTCCAGATGATGCTCCAACGTCTAGACTGAGTGGGTAGATGAGCGTTGAGTGCCGATTACTAGATGGCTGCGCTCTCCACTGTGTCATGGTCGGTTGGAAGGGGGTGCGGCCTTACCCGCCCGAGGGAGTAGGCATGGCTAGACTGAGTTTGACTAGCTCGAGGAATAGGTCCTCTATCGATGAGCCGAGTAGGTATTGGTAAACTACTTACAGGCGGATAGTGAGGTCTTTTCCACTTACTCAGTTATGCGCTTGATTGGGGCGGCAGGTGGTGTGAAGTATAATAGACCCCGGTGATTTCTCCAGAGAGGAACCGTATTGATATGAGGACTGACATGATATTATGACACCCCGTCACTGTTGTGCATGTGGGCGGACGCACGTGGGCGGACACTGATGTGGGCAGGTGTGATGTGGACGGGGCTGAGGCCTGGGAGAGCTACCACACTGGGCGAGCTACCAGCGGTTGGCAGGCTACTGTGCTGACAGGCTACTGAGTAGGAGTTTCATACTCATTCATTCATCCATTCACTATCCACTCGGGCTGGTGGTGCGCAATCTATTGTTGTGTATCTTCGTTATAACAAGGATTTCGGTTGGGCGCGCGACTAACCTGAGATCAGGAGTTTACCACATTGAGTCAGACTATCCAAATTTAGGTATGAGACTGGTTTGGATAGAGGTTCCTTGTGGTGGACCCCGTAGCCTGTGATACTACGTACTATCATCCCAGCATCACACTCCAGCATGGTCATTCCATTAGCACCATATACTGCATATTTCATTACATCTTCGGCGTGTGGCATTGTGGGTTGTTATGTTTCTGTATTCCTGTGACTTAGATGAGAGTGATGATATTTGTTAGCTCTTTCGAATTGTGTATTACATTATATTCTTGTCATTTAACATTTGATTATCTATGACTCATCATTTGCATAGCTGTCCTATATTACGTATTCTATTGATTAACTTATGGATTTGTTCATACTTCCGCTTATTCTGTTATCGCATGATTATAATCTTATCAGTATTTCTGTTTACGCTGATAATTCCTGTCCTTATAAGTGTTTCTACTTATTCAGTCATTGTATAGTTTATGGATTAATAGCTTTCTGGTATTATATGATTATGATATTGTATTGAATACTTGGCACTTATCTCATGCACACACTTATACCACCCTCTAAGCTTTCTATAAGCTTATGCATGATAGATGCGTGCAGGCGATGTTAGGTTGCAGCAGTATTGAGCTTGGAGCGTGCAGCTATTTTCTAGAGCTTTGATTTTGACATATATATTTCCCTTTCAGCATTGTACTCAAATGATTATATTAGTGGATATGTGATGATGATGTTGCCTTTATGATTTGGATAAACTTGTGGTTATGCTTATTACTAGTTAAATGTATAAAAAAAATCCTTCTTGTAGGATCCCAGGATCGAAAATCTGGCATATGAATGCTAGGAGCCGAGAATGGGGTACTACGGATGCTGTCGGCACCGGATTCGGCGATCGGGATTCCTATGAATCTGATTTCCGGGTTTGGGGCGTGACAACGGTCGATCTGGAAACCCGACCAAACTAAAAACTTAGTTTGACCTAGATCCAGTATTAGAGAGCTTAAGTCCGACCGCATTTAGTAACAGGACCTCCAAAAGTGCTCCGTTGGATCGGAACAGACCCGATTTGGTTATAATCAAAGTATACCTTGGCCTTAAGTCTATTTTTGTCAAGTTTAGGCTTATAAATAAGGCTTAAAACCCTCATTCCAAATCCCATACGAATTTCCAAATCCTAGCCTTCCAAGAGGGAGAAAAGAGAGAGAAAGTGAAGGAGAAGTTGGTGCTACTTCCTGGAATTCTTCCCAGTCTCTCTACGTGCCTCATCCACCCTTCTGTATCATTATTCCGGTGATTCTGATTTCATTCTAGGTAAGAAAACCCTAACCCTAACCTGTTTTAAGGTTCCTATAGGTACAAGTAGCTAAGTAGTTGACTTATCTTGTGTTACAGGTCGTCGTATCGACGTTGACGAAGACTTAGAGTCTCTATTGAATTCGTTACACTTCTATGGCATAAGGTGCAGATTTTAGACGCTTAGGTTACCATTTAATGGTAGATTGTTGATAAGGATGCTGTTTGACATGTAGAACATGCTATCCATTTTTCATTTCGAATACGTACGAAGAATATGAGATTTAGGGTATTTTAGGTATTTATAAGAAATACTGTATACGTATGAATTTTTCTGATATGATTGCCATGAGTATTTGCCGTGTACCTATGTTAGATATGCGTGTATGATCTGTTTGGCGAAGAGATTATCCCTAATACACGTTTTCTCCAACATATGCTATGTAGGCTAATGTGTGTAGACTAAGTGTTTGTATAAACGTTTGTATAAGTAAGTATTGAGTAAATGGAATTGTAGATTAGTAATGATATAGGATTCTCAACTGTTTTGATGATGTATATGATTTCCTCCATGTTTGTTATATTTGAATTGATTACCTTATATATATATGAAATGCATGTGTATGGTTAAATTGCTTATGTTGTATCTTATAACATGTTGCTAACATGCTTGAATTACATGTTATTTCAATTCTGTCTATCTCATATGAGTACTGATTCAGATTACATGTGCTTGGGGCTATATTCTAGTCCAGGCAGTAGGTAATAGATTTGAATTCGTGGTTAGATTTTATTCGCCACGAAGGATGCGTCGACGAACCCGAGTCGTGCTTTGGTTGACGGCAGTGGTTAGGCCACACGAGGTGTTTATGCACTTCATGTCTTTCAACTTGAGGTGCGCTCGTACTAGTCGAGCTCGTCAAGTAACCCGACTGACCATTGTATGTTCACCTTGTATTGGTCATAACTGCTTGAACCTAGGGTACTGAACTTACCAGTGATAACCCTGATAACCGTGGTACCTTGATCCACTAAGACTCATGAGCCGGGCATAGTGGTATGGGACACCATGGTCGAGCTGTCGACATACGCTGTGGCGACGAGCCTCCCCGTAGTGACCAGTGAGCACCTTAAACTCGTGAGCCGATTGTGGTGGTATGGGACACTACATTCGAGCTGTCGGCCTACTCTGATTGGTGACGAGCCCTTTGTAGTGACCTTGAGCGTACTCTGAGTCTACATGAGGCGATGACCCTTCCGTTACAATAAGAGTACAAACTAGGTCTGTATTGATAAGGTGATGGGGGAGCGGTGCAACGAGTGCGTGTAACAGCCCTGACAGCCCTTTCAGCGACCTAGAAATATATCATCGTATGAGACTACTAGGAGTGACGACCCTAGACAGGATCTTTGTTGGGAATGATATAAAGAAAGTACTCTAGTTTCCAAATCCGGCTGTATGAAAAGGACTAATAACAACTCGGTAATCATATTCATATCGCATTGCATGTGCCTGGAAGATGTGGAGCACTGAGGGAAGAAAGCATGCCTCGGACGTAAGATGGTGTTGCATGAGGGAGTATGTTGGTGAGGGCATACATCATGTCATTTCATTCTTGCATTAATTACAGTATTTAGGAATGTTTGATTTGCTTGCTTTATAATTATCACTTGATTGATTTGATAATATGTTAACCTTTGCTCTATGATTCCACTGAGTTGGCCACTCACTCCCACGTTACGGGATGATGTTGTGCACACCAACCAGTCCCTATTTTAGTTTCAGATGATGGCGCTGCTTGTGAAGCGGAGCCGAACTTGTATGATGATGAGGAGGATTTTTTCTCCATGTTCTGATCGATGGGATTACAGGGAGGTTGATTAGAAGCCATGACACTTACCATTTTGTATTTTTGGAGCACTCATGTATATTCTTTTGTTCATTTTTTTTGGAGTATACATGTAGATATTTAATCTGGTAACATGTTCACACTCTAGAGACTTACAACAGTTTATATATGTAATATATCTATCACAGTCTTCCGCTTAAGAAACTTAACTGTCTCTGGAGTATGATATGCTGTTTTGGTCTAATCCCACTCATATTTTCTGCACTAACATGAACAACATTCATCCATCATTGAAAATGTTACATAAGTGATGTTCTGAAACTCGAGAGTGGAGTTTATGCTCCACCCCCAATTTTCAGGGCGTTACAAAAATGGTACTTTCATGAAACTCAAAATATCCCAAAGTATCCATATCCTTTTAAAAAAAAAAAAAAAAGATTTGAAATCAAAACGTACAATTCATCGACTGGTCCCCACAGATCAGGCGGTGAGCATGACAGCCCTGTCAGTCTCCTTGTTCTTCTTATCCGCAGTCTTTGACACTAGCATTGCCTTCATGACGACAGGCTGCCCCTCCGGTAGCATCCCCTTGCCGAGGAGCTTGACATACCCAAACTGTGTGAGATAGATCACAGGGGCCTGATCTGATGGTGCAGATTTCACCTTCTCCTTGACGTGGACAGAGAGCTTCTTTTGGAAATTTGTGGAAAATTTAAAAGAAGTTCAAAATCGTAGGAAATTAATGCAACAAAAATGCATGAAATTTTTGTACAAATCAATAGAGAATGAACAGATTCAGTGGCTAGAATTGCCTAATTTTCTTGAATTAAAGAATACAAAAAATTTCATTTGAACATGAAAATCACTCACGAAATTCTATGAAAACATGTACGGAGCAACAAAACCAAATAGGAATTTTGAAAAAAAAAATCTGCGAAAATGATAAAAAGAAAAATCCAATTTAAAGTGGAAACCCCTAATTTCACAGATATTCGAACAACATAGAAAAATCATCCATAAAAAATTAAGAAAAAATAAAAATAAAAAAATACATAATTTCAATTTTCATACAGAGATTTAAAAATAATATTCATGGAAATTCCATTTCCAGATATAGAAGGGAAAAAAAAAAAAACCTAGAACAAGTTCTAAAGCCTAGGACCCAAATTCTCGCCCTAAAAATAGAGAACCCAGATCGAGAGGGAAAAAATCGAGAAGGAATTACAGAATTACAGAATTTCCATCATCGGTTGCAGAAAGAAACCCTAAATTTTTCGAAGAGAGATTTGGGGGATTTTTTTTTTTTTGCGCTTAAAACAGAGACATCAGTTTCTTCCCTGTCTCTCTCTTCTTAAAACCCGCTTTTGATGAAATTAACAGATAAAATCAGCTACAAAAGAGATATCTATGGCCACAATGCAAGAAACGTGGATCTAATTCCAGAAACGGGATCTGTAAACCCTAGATCTTAGGAAACTGAAGAAATCTGGAGAGAAATTGGGAAATGGAGGAAGAACGGAGGAGAATGAGAGAGGTAATAGATCTGGAGGCATAGATCTGACGTAATGGGGATCTTTTCAAAGGAGCGTGAAGAAGAAGAGCAGGACGAGCAGGAGGGCAGAATGTTTAGAGATTCGAAGAGAAGGAGACGCGAGACGAGAGAATGAAGAAAAGGAGAAAGAAAAAGAGCCGTACGTGGAAAGACGGTATAGTTGCTGCATTCAGAAATAGTTTAGAACCGTGTTCAATTAAAAACGGCTTAACACCGTTTCTGAACCAAAGCACTGGCCGTACCTGATAAACAATTTTGGTGTAGTGCCTACCCATTCCAACATCACCATCCAACCCACTTTAACCTACCTATCCATCCCATCTAGCCCATCCAACCTACTCTAACCTAGCCTTCCAACACATCTAACCAATTCCAACCAAGCCATTCATCTCATTCAAATCTAGATTACATCTAAGCCAATCCAACCCGTTCAAAGCCATCATCCGACCAATGTAAGCCATCATAATGACCTGAATTTTTTTACAAAGTAGAGTCAGCTGGTACTAACATATCTATCTCTTCTATGAATGGTGTTAAGATTTTTCCTCCCTTTCTCCCAACTCCATTCACCAGTCATCTTATGTGGCATCATTCACGACTTTATTTATTTATCTTATAATCATTAGTAACACCTTCGTTCTAATGCATCCCCATGCTTCTCTCTAGATAACTTCTAGGTGCTCTAAGCCTTGTGGGGTTGCTCAAATCCTGGGACATCAGAAACCTAGAATTGCCAAGTCCATGCCTCTTATTTTTAATAATCAACTCCTCACTTATGATCGATGTAAACAAGTCATAACTGAGTAGATTTTTCTTAGTACTTTTCCTTTCTTTTTGAAACACCATCACCTCCTCAAATCAGCTACCTACTTAAGCCATTGTGGTCTCCTAATTAGAGTCGAATGTTTACTTTCCTAGTCAGTTTTGGACCTTATCTACATTCAATTGAACAACAAAATCATTTTAGAACTTAAAATCCTAAAATATTTCTAAAATCCCACAAAGTTGAGACTTCCCTTTTTTACTGGTAAAGAAAGGTGCCTAAAGTCTTCTCCATCACCAAGGTCTATATTTTAGAATTTATACTCATAGGCCAATGTATGAGTCAATCTTTCACATGAACCCTTCAGATTCCTTGGCTCTTCATGATTTTGCAAGGTCTAGCCAACCATAGGATTCTAAAGTAGATAGTGACATCTCCAACTCAGGTACATAACATTTTAAAGTCAACATCATGAAATTGCAGTTTATTGACCATTAAGCTTTTAAGTGCGGAAGTATGGCAAAGCTAGAAAATGAAAGATATGTCCTAGAAGGAGGTGATTAGGACCTATTAAAAATTATGTATATTAAAAACATCAATTGCCTAGTTTAAACTGATTAACAATTAAACTAAACTAAGTAATGAAACTCTAAGGCTTCCAAGCCAATAGACGGTCCAATCACACAGACTATCAAAGATATGCCAATAAGTAACTAGTTTATAGGATAGTGTACATGTGTGTGTGAGATATGCTTCCTATTAATCCTAGCATTCATCTAATCATACAAGCATATAATTAAGCATTCAACCACATAGAATAATTAATCAAATGCTCAAATGACAATCCCAAACATAGCCATGTATAGTGGTTCAGCTCTAGTCAAGAATTTCAGCCATAAATCCAATGTGGTTGCTGGACATTCTCGACTCTCAATTAATATCATCGGCTAGGTCTCCGATGCCATTGAAGGTTGTTCGATGGCAGCTCGATGCCATCGAATATGACAAGGAATCTACTATTTTGGGTTATCTTCTACACAGTAAATTCGCACCTCTTCGAGCCTTCTTTATCATATTTTTCTTAGTCTCCTAAGGCTAAGAGATGATCAAATTAATATTCTTAATTGGGATAAAATCATTTAGAGGTTATTGTTGAGGCATAAAAATATTCCATGTCTGGGGTATTTTGGTAAATTTCATGTCTGGGGTATTTTGGTAAATTCCATGTCTGGGGGTATTTTGGTGAAAATTCAGTTCAAAGGGTAGTTTAGGTATTTCGGGTATTTTGGTGAAAATCCAGTTCAAAGGGTAGTTTAGGTATTTCGGGTATTTTGATAAAAATCCAGTTCAAAGGGTAGTTTAGGTATTTTCGGGTATTTTGGTAAAAATCCAGTTCCAAAGGTATTTTGGGTATTTTGGTAAAAATTTAGTTCCAAGGGTTGTTTAGGTATTTTGGTAACATTCCATATCCAAGGGGTAGTTTAGGTATTCTGGTAAAAGGGATTGAAAAGGGTAGTTTGGTAAAAAGGAGTGCACGTGTCATTTTAAAAGAGAAAGGTTATACACCACCATTTAAGAGGTACCTTGGCGATCACCATAGTTTAAGAAAAGAAGAAGTTCAAGTGTGAAGCGATAGGTGGTGGTGATCACCATTCTGTAAGAGTGGTGAGGCCTATAAATACCCCACTTCTACTTCATTTGAGAGGTTGCATCGGATTAGATCAGTTGGGAAGCTAAGAAATGAGAGAGAGAAGCAAGGCAGGAGAGAGAAGGGAGTGTTTGTGCGGGACCGCGCAACCGAAGATGGTTGTGCGTAGGCACGCAACTAAAGTCGCTTGCGCACAGCCGCGCAACGAAAGAAAAGAAGACCTCTGCACCACTTTTCAACGTGATTTGGAAAATATCCTTTGCGCAGCCCCGCGCAACAGGAATGGGAGTTTTCTCATGAGCCAGACGCCCCAGAAATGCCGTCCGAAGGAAGATATCTTTGCGAAGAGCCGCAAAACGCCCGGGTTTGTGGTCGTGTGCAAACAGAGGACGGACGCCATTGTCCTTCCACTACGTCGCTGGTGGGGTCCATTATAGCAGCTTTTCAAGAATCCATAACGTCCATCGTCTTCCTTTTGTAATTCCGACCGTGAATAGTGAGTCTTGATTTTTTGTTGACGTGACCCACTTAGATAATCAAGCCACAAAAGCGGTCGAACGGCCTTCTTTTGATCATCATAGCGATCATTAGGAAGAACTTAACCATAAAAACTCAACATGGTTTTCATGGAATTTTATCCCTTTATCTGACAGACGGCTCAGATCCACATGTAGTTGCGTGATGGTGGCCCACTACGCAGGAGCGGAAGCTCTGTTTTGAGACAGAGTCGACGTACGTCGGCTCTGTGATGTCTGGTGGCCCACTTATTGAGGTTTTCTGAAAAATTCAATCTGTTCATTGGTCTCAGGGTGAAAAACCGTTAGGAATAGAGTGGTTTTGAAGTGAAATCAGCGCAGCGTACAAGACTATCCACTTCTCCGTCCATCTCATGTTTAAGGGCTAAGATGGTGCAAAAGCCTGCATGGTCTCAGATTGCCACTTTGGCAATGGTTAAATCTACCTTCTGAACACAATAGACGGTCCAGATCGATGATTTGAGTGATGATCAAGTTATACTAAAAAAATTTCAAACCACTAATGAAGACGCTGTGCATGGTTTTTCATTTAAGGAGAAGGAATCGGTCAGCGGCTTGCTGACCGATTTTGAGAATTTTCATACACGGCCGGTGCACATGCGTACCATATATGTGCGACGTACATGTAGGACCCAATGTGATGCTATTGAGAAATCTGTTCCGTCCATCTGCTGTATCAGATTATTTAACATGATGGGACCAAATTTGAAGCATGTCCAGATATCAGGTGGGCCCCAAATCATGATTTTAGGGGATGATTCATCATTTCGGCCACTTCTATAATGATTCAGAAGCTGAAACTTGACGTGGACGGCTAATTTGTGGTTTTAAGGCTGAACATCAAGTTTGAAGCCGAACGGACAGTGGAAACCCCCTGATCTTTCATTCCGGGAGACTTTTCAGGCCCGTTTAGCATGATCGGGCTGATTTCTTCAAGGCTTGGCCACAATGCAATAAGCTGTTTCATATTTTAAGGAAGAATGACCGGAAGGATGCTCTATCTCATTGGAAAACTGGCTGATCAGATTCATCGTTCCTCCTAAGTACCTAAGAGATGACCGAAATAGCGCTGTTATACTGCTGAAATCTCCATCGAACTATTTTTTCTTTCATTCAGTACATTGTATTAATTGTACTTTATTTTCAGAATCAAGGGAATCAGAGGATGTAAATGAACTCAGATAAATGTGATAAATGTTCTCTTATTCGTTCTTTGTTATCATTGAATAAATCCCCCAAATGAAACACATTTGTTTTCTTGTCGAAATATTTATAGGGTTATTTTGGTCAAGAGTTAGTGTCACCAAGGCATCTCTTTTACCTGTACATGCTCCTTGACGCTTATGTTCCGCTTGTGTCTTTGGTCTTTACTTTCCAAAGGCTCAACTGACTACGTGACACAACGACTCACGTGATTGAAAAATTAGGGTAAAAAAATGAGTGCACTAACAATCTCCCCCTTTGTCAATTACATGACAAAAACATAACCTAAAATCATGTCATGGTCCATACCAATGACATACCAAAACAACTAAAAATATTACATGTCAAGTATAAATGATTTATAACTCAATACACTAAGACATGTAACACTTATATTGCTCTCCTATAGTTGCTTCCCCGACCAAACCTGCTTTAACAAAGGGTTAGCTTCAAAAGATATACCAATAAAATCATGTATGAAACAACTGTCTAAGTCAAGGATATACCAATTAAAATGCTTATACGAACAAGGTTTAGGGATGCATATAATCATTAAAGCAGGGAGCATTCTAATTAAGGTCATTCAAATTAATTTTAATGAAAAAATAAGAATGACCAATGATAATCTAATCTTTAAACATGTTATTTAAAATTCAACAACTTTAAAGCTAAGATTACCAATATAAATGAAGTTAAGTCCTCCTATTTACCATTTCAGCTCATAAATGAGGCTTGATCCTTTGGTTTAGCATTTGAATATCAATAGATCTCTAAGGTCACCTATTCCTCTTCACAACCCACTTGGGTGTGAATTTCCTACGACCTGAACAATGTTTGCCAGGGGTAATAATATTCCTAGAAGTTTCTCTCTAAGGTGATTTTCTAGTTGGAGATATATGTTTGGTAGGTGATTTATCAATATTAGTCCTACCCAAATTATTATTGGCTTTGATAAGCATTAATTTGACATTTTGATTAAGTTAGACAATTAGAGTTAGCAACACCTTCATCTGATTAGTTCTTTTAAGAAGGGTTGATAACTCTGCCTTTTTTTGACAATCCCTCAGGGATGCTTCTCCATTAGTGTGTCAATTTTTCAGTCAGGAAGAGTTTATAATTTGATTTGTGATTGAGGTATATTGTGCCCTTTTTAAAGGATGCAAATTTAAATTTATGGTGCCCACTTGTTGCATAATTATAACACACTTGAGGAGAGTCCATTTGGATTACTAGAGGGGTAGACGCAAAAATGTAACTATTAGGTTTAGTTCCTCTATTGTCCCCAAAAGGTTTACCCAAACTAGATTTACAAATAAGCTTCTGATCTTGGGCAACCTTATCTTCCCCTCTAAAGGAAGATCATTCCAAAGCTCCTTTGGATCACACTTTGGGCGGTTAAGCCTTTCAGGAGGAACCTACTCTAATACCAATTGTAATTATGGTTTATGGACCTCTACGCTTTAAAGTGCGAAAGTATGGTGGAGTTAGAGAATGAAGGCTATGTCCTAGAGGGGGGTGATTAGGACCTATTAAAAATTATGTATATTAAAAACACAAATTGCCTAATTCAAACTAGTTACCAATTAAACTAAACGAAGTAATAAAATTCTAAGGCTACCAAGCTAATAGAGGGTCCAATCATATATACTATCAAAGATATGCTAATAAACAACTAGTCTATAAGATAGTGTACATGTATGTGTGAAAAGGCTGAGATAGAGTCTTAGGGGGGGGGGGATAGGACTATACCAAATTAAAATGATAATAGAGGAATTTAATCAATTAAAGGAAAGATAGAACTATAAAAAATTCACAATACGGAAATGTAAAGCAACCTCAAAATTCTAGTACTGAGAGGTTGATACAAATGTGGTTCTAAGGACAACCTTACACCATAAAAACCAAGATTTATGGCAGGACAACCTTACTAGAACGATTTGTGTATCAAAAACTCAAATTGAAGAGGAATAAAAAGGAAATAGGAATAAAGGAAATCTAAGCTATTACAACGTTTTCCATAATGCTGAAATGTAAAGATTACAACATTCACATCCACAAATACATCTCACAATCTTGAATGATAAAAGATATAGAAAATAAATCACATATCCACAAAATACAAAGAATTATAGTGGTTCATCTGTTTGTACACCAACTGTTAAACAATAGCCATACTGCTACTCCACTCCTAATATCCTCACACAGTGGATATTAGCGTTCACTATGAAAATAGGTTTTTTTCTAGGTTCACCTAAAACCCTCACAATTGTGTCTTTCTAGTGGGCTTATACAATTCAAAAAAATCCCACACTCTGAGTTTTCTGGATCTCCTCAGATAACCAAAAGAATGAGATTTTTCTAGCTCAATCTCAAAAAAAACCAAAACAAAGGAAATTACAATAATGTAAAATACATGGATATTCTCCTTTTTGTTGTAGCCTGGAAGAACCAAGTCGGAGTAGAAGTTCGAATATAGAAGTTCAATGTCCACACTCACTTATGAAATGGTTCTAAGATCTAGTTTGATTTTAAAATAAATTAAGTTGGGCTAACTCTATTTGATTTTGATTCTAAGAAATGGGAATTCTTCAATCCCTCTTTCAAATTAGATTGGAATGCAGAATACAAAATTAAATATAAAAAACTAATTAAAGAGAATATTAAATATGCATAATATAGCTTAAGAAGTTTATAGACTTATCTCTTAGAGTGATGTCTTGATTATACTTGAATTGGATTACCAAACTCTAAAAATTGTGCTTTATTTATAAGTGTAGAAGTCGCACCTTCGATTGGTCCTGTGGACACTACGAATGGTCATAGGACAAATGGATTTTTGAAAATTTGAACACAATTGAATAAAGTCGTTCCACCACTGGTCGTAAGCCTTGCACGACCGGTTGTGTGACCTCCACGACTGGTCATGTGGAACAAGAAATAGTTGCTAGAATTTGAGTCGAAACTGCACGACTGGTCGTGAACAAGTTGTGCACTGTTCACATGAGCGGTCGAGCAGTCTCCAGGACTGGTCATGGCTTAGCAAAAATATTTCAAAAATTTGCAACAATCTTAGGATTGGTCTTGAAATTTCTTGGATTGGTCGAGGTAGTGCTAGGACTAGTCGAATAGAGTCCAAGACTAGTCGAAGAATAGTTTAAACACTTATAAAATGATTTAATTTGAATTATGTATTCAAAATGACCTACCCTAAGGTCAATCTAAGGTCTTTCATACCTTAACCATGATATATGAACATTGAACCTTCTTTTCTTCAGATGATAGATGATCTTTGAAGTTCATGAAGCTTGAGATCTCAATACATGATGAAGCTTGTACTTGAGATCTTTTGACACTTGAATTTGTAGTACATGTGTTGTACTTCACCTTGAGTCTTGAGTATGAACAGTTCACTTGTCTTTCGATGTTACTTTAAAACATTAACGTTTGAAGCTTAAAGGAGTGAACAATGTACTTGATCTTACGTTTCTTTGAAATAGATCTTTGTTCTTAACTTGAAGCATTGTCCTTGTACATGTGATGCATTGCCTTGAACATATATATCAATGTGCTACACAAGACAGATTGTGGTTTTGGCTTTACAAAAATTGACAATCAAAGGAGTAAGAAACTATCGCACTTACAATGTGTTGGATATGCTTCCTATATATCGATCCTAACATTTATCTAATCATACAAGCATATAATTAAACATTTAATCACATAGCATATAAACAAATGCTTAAATGACAATCCTAAATATGGTCATGTATAATGGTTCGGCTACGTGCCTACTCCACTCCCGGTGGATGCACTCAACCCATGAGTGTACCGGATTTCACTATCGGATGTAGGATCCTAATTCTGAACTTGACAATTTATGCCACATGGTCCAAGGTCCTACACAAGAACCCGAATTTATACTCTACACAAGAGAAAGGATCCGACTTAAGAACCCAATACGTATTCTCCCGTCGTAGGTCTATAAAAGGACTTTAGTTAGTTTTTCCTTCAGCTAACCAACAACCTAGGTCCTACATAAGAACCACAGATTTAAGCCACATAGGTCAAGGTCCTACAAAAGAACTTAGGTGAGTTTGAGCACAAACTCTTGCACTCCAACCTACACAAGGTCCGAGCACAACAATGGACTCCTACAATTGACAACTTGTCAGATTAAGCCCCATTTTATGTGCCTTGTGGGTTGCTTAATTTCCACTCTTCTGTGCTTCAATTAGCTCCTCAATCATGTTACTACAACTTCATCACAGCTTCACCTCCACAATCAATCACCTTGCTGAAGATGCTCCTCTGAGATGCCTAAGGTGATAGGAGTGGGTTGAATCTCTTACACTAATAGGGAGTTGGTTTTTTAGGGAATTCAACTAAATGGGTCTCTTAGGGGTCTCCTAGAAGATCAGGACAATGATTTACCAAGATGCTTAAGTCCAATCTTTAGAAAATGGAGGAGTTCAAGTACAAATTCAATGGTGAGGTTGGAATCCTCATTGGAGTTGAAATCTTAAGGGAGATTGCTTGAAACTTATAGGAATAGAGGTATGTAATGACCTGAGTTTTTGGTGACTACAAGAAATAGGGTTTTTACTGACGAAACTTTTACCAACGAATTTTTTCGTAGGTAAAAAGGACTTTTACCGATGAAAATTATTTTCATTGTAAAAGTTTACTTTTATTAACAACATTGTAATTTCGTAGGAAAAAGTCATTTTTACCAACGAAATTTTTTTTTGACAATGGCAGTTTTTAATTTTTGAAAAAATAAAATCGAAAAATTTACTTTTATCGACGAAATTTAATTTTCCTAGGTGTTTTTTTCCCGACGAACATAAACCGTCGGCAATAATCTGGTATGATGTAATCACTGACGAAATCGTTCTTCGTTGGTAAAAGTGTTTTTCCCAATGGACATAAACCATCGACATAAATCTCATTCAATGTTAATACCAACAAAAACTACTTTCATTGGTAAAAGTATCTTTCCCGACGGACATGAAGCGTCGACACAAATCCAGAACAATGTTATTACCAACGAAATATATTTTTGATCGGTATGTGTTTTTCCTAGCAGACATCAACCGTCGGAAAAAATCTGATACAATGTTAGTACTGACGAAATATATTTTTGTTGATAAAGGTGTTTTTCCCGACCGACGTCAACCGTCGACAAAAATCTAGTACAATCTTATTACCGACGAACAACATGTTCATCAGCAAAAGTGTTTTTCCCGACAGACATGAAGCATCGGTAAAAATCTGGTATGATGTTATTACCGATGAAAACTAGCTTCGTCGGCAAGTGCTTCGGTAATATTTCTTTTTGTTGATGAACTAAAACCATCAGGAAAAGGTTCCAGCCAAGGATCAAGAGTTCCCACCAAGATCAAAAGCATGACACTTTTGCCTACGAACTAAAACCGTCGGGAAAAGGTTCTCACCATGGACCAAAAATTTCCGCCACGACTGAAGACACTTTTGAAACACACTTTTACAAACAAAACATTGTTCGTCGGAAATAGTATTTTTACCGACTGATATCTAGCACAAATACCAACACTTAGAATGATATCAGGTCTACTTGCAGTTAAATACAGTAGACTGCCAATCATACTCAGATATAATTTCGGATCCACATTCTCACTTGCAGAATCTTTTGAGAGTTTCAAAGTTGTACTCATAGGAGTATCAAAATTCTTACCATTTTCAAATCCAAATCTCTTAATGAAATTTATAGCATATTTAGATTGAGAAATGAACATCCCATCAGGTTTTTATTTTACTTGCAACCCAAGAAAATAATTCAATTCCCCAACCATGATCATTTCAAATTGAGATTTCATCAAATCTGCAAACTCAATAGTCATGTCAGTACAAGTAGATCCATAAATGATATCATCAACATAAATTGTACTATTAAAATGTGATCATAATTTTTTTTTAATAAACAGAGTTTTTATCAACACATCCCATTTGAAAATTATGATTTAATACAATTTTGTTAGTTTCTCGTACCATGCCCTATGAGCTTGTTTTAAGCCATAAAGTGCCTTTTTAAGGCGATATACATGATCAACATTCTTAGGGTCTTCAAAACCCATAGGTTGTTCAACATAAACTTCTTCATGCAGATCACCATTTAAAAATGTACTTTTTACATCCATTTGGTAAATCTTAAACTTTTTAAAACATGCAATGGATATAAAAAGTCTAATTGATTCAAGACGTGCTACTGGTGCAAAGGTTTCATCATAGTCAATACCTTCAATTTGAGTGTAACCTTGTACCACTAGCCTAGCCTTATTTCGAATTATATTACCAAGCTCATCAGACTTATTCTTGAAAATCCACTTGGTTCCAATAATGTGTTTATCCTTAGGTCTAGGTACGAGATACCAGACATCATTTCTCACGAATTGGTTAAGTTCTTCTTGCATTGCAACGATCCAGTTTTCATCAGCAAGTACTTCTTTTACATTCGATGGTTCTATCTGAGATGTAAAACATACGTAATTACATATATCCTCAAGTTGTTTACGGGTACGAATACCAGTGAGAGGATTTCCAAGAATCTATGTGGTTGGATGATCTTTAATAGTCCTCAAATCAGAATTAATCTGATTAGATGAAGTATTAGTTTTATCAATTATGAGAACTTCATTATTATCTGGACTTGAGACTGGTGTGATTAAGTGATCAGCAATGACCACATTGATGGACTCTTGAATTACACTGGTCTTTTTGTTCAGAACCCTATAAGCTCGACTGTTTAAAGAGTATCTAAGAAAGATCCCTTCATCACTCTTCGTATCAAACTTTTCCAGATTTTTACGTTCTCATAAAATATAGCACTTGTTGCCAAAAACTCAAAAGTATTTGATAGTAGGCTTTTTATCGAACCACATTTTGCAAGCCATTTTATTATTACATTTATTAGTGTAAACCCGATTTATTATATAACAAGCTGTATTGAATACTTCAGCCCAAAGATTCTTAGAGAGCTTCATGCTATTCAACATGACATTAGCCATTTCTTGAAGCAATCTGTTTTTCCTTTCAACTATTCCATTTTGTTGTGGAGTTTTGGGCGCTGAGAATTCGTGTAATATACCCTGGTCTCTATAGAACTTCTTAAAACCGCTATTCTCAAATTCAGATTCATGATCACTACGAATCTTACTTATTTGAGAACCTTTTTCAATTTGAATCCTTTTGAGAATTTTTCTTACTTTTTCAATGGTTTCTGATTTGTCCTTTAAGAAGATTACCCATGTATATCTGGTAAAATTATCTACAATTACCAAGACATATCTTTTACCACCTCGACTTTCCATCCTGGTAGGTCCTAAAAGATCCATATGGAGAAGTTCGAGTGGTCTTGAAGTAGCATTAGAATTCACCTTTTTATGTGAGTTCCTTGTTTATTTTCCAATTTGGCATTTGCCACATATTTTATCTATTTTTTGAATTTTGGGTAGACCTCTTATTAGTTCTCGTTTGCTCAACTTATATAGGTTTCGGTAGTGTATATGTCCAAGACGTTTGTGCCACAAATCAGTCTCATCTGTATGGACCATGTAACATGATTGAATAGGTGAGTTGGATTCACTAACAATATAGCAGTTTTCAGATGTTCTACGTCCAGTTAGTATTATTGAACCCTTGTTCACAGCTTTGATTAGAGAATCTTACACTATGGTTATTATCGCATTTTTGAGATATGCTTAGCAGATTATGTTTCAGTCCTTCAACATATAAAACATTTTTAAACAAAGGAAGGTTCTAAAGTTGAACCGTACCTTGGCCCATAATCTTGCAGTTGTTTCCATCACCAAATGTGACTGAACCATCAATCATGCCATTGAGATCGGTGAATAAACCTTTATCACCAGTCATATGCCTTGACCATGTACTTTCTAGGTACCACTTAGAATGGCTTGTAGCTTTGAAAGCTGTGTGGGCAACCAGATAGGTGACCTTTGGAACCCATTTCATAATTGTTTTGGGTTTAGGTGGATAGTTGATCTTCTTTCGTTTGTAAGAATTATAAGTATGACCTATTGAGTTAGACTTTAGAAGCTCCTTAAGCAAATCAATTATCTTTTCAGCCAAAAGATTTTGGTTATACTTCTTATAGTTTAAATAATTGCATTTAGGTTTTTGAAAAGATTTAAAGTATTTAGAAAATATTTGTTCTTTCCCTTTTGAGTTTAAGATCTCTCCTTTTATGAATTTGGGAGGAGTATTCTTTGGTTTAAGTGGAACATTCTTATCATAGCCCATATCGGATCGATCACCACATTTTCTTGATCCAGATAAGAGTTTTTCTAATTTAGAATCACCTTGGGCATATTTCCAGGTTTCCTTTAAACTCAAGAGAGAAGAAACTTCATTTTTTTAATTGTTTGTTTTCATATTTAAGATTTTCAAACTAGGAGGTTTTAAAATCCAAATCGCATTTTGTCTTTTCAAAATAATCTGAAATATGGGACTTTTCTAAAATAAGAGATTCATACAATTCTTTGAGTTTAGAAAATTTCTCCTTTTGAAGTTTCAGTTTCACAATAATTTTACAACTTTCCTTATATAGGGAATTGTAAGCATCTTGAAGATCATCTTTAATTTCACATTTACTATTCAGATTTTCTTCACTAGTTGACTCATCATTATCTAAAAAAGTGAATTTGGCTAGAGTCATACGGGCTTTAACTTCATTCCCTGACTCAATTTCAGAATTTTTTGATTCAGAGGAGGCTTCAGAATTAGAGGACTCATCCCAAGTAGCCATCATATTTTTCTTTTTCGACTTGCCCTTATTAGGACATTTGTTAGCCAAATGCCTATACTCATGGCAATTGTAACATTAACTGTCTTTCAATGATTTTCTAGATTTTGGTTTAGGTTTCTTTTTATCATTTGCTGTTTAAAGATCAACCCTCTTTTTACTTTTAAAAATCTTATAAAACTTTTTTGCCAAAAGGGCCATATCATCTTCAGAGTTTTCTAAATTAGAGTTTAAATCATTTTCTTGAAAATCATTTTTAGATGTTTTTAAAGTAATAGATTTACCTTTTGGAGCTTTAAAGGTTAACTCATAAGTCTGTAATGAGCCACCTAATTCCTCAACCCTTATATTGCCCGTATAACGAAGTTCCTGGATTGCGGTTACTTTTGAATTGAACCGTTTAGGAAGTGAACGTAGTATTTTAGCACATATTTTACTTTCAGGAATTTTATTGCCTAGACCCCACATAGAGTTTACAATGTCATTCAACCTGGTATAGAAGTCCATGAACATTTCATTTTCTTCCATACGTATTTCCTTAAATTTAGTTGTGAGGATTTGTAACTTAGATTTCTTGACAATTGAAGTACCCTCCTGTGTCATTTTCAATATATCCCAAGATTGTTTTTTAAAATCACAGGATATAATTCTTTTGAATTCATCCGGTGATAGTGCACAAGTAATTGCATTTAGTGCTTTAGCATTTGTACTACTCTCACTTCTGAAGTGTGGTCCATGAGAAATAAAGTGTTATTCTCATTGATTTTGAACCATCAATCCCAGTTACTTCAGTGGTAGGAGGGGTCCATTCATTCACTGTGGCACCCAATTTCATCCATGAATTAAAGGAAGATCCTCATCTTGGCTTTCCAATAGGCATAATTGGTGTCATCAAAAGGTGGAGGCCTAGTGACTGATAGGCTATCAAAATTTGACATCTTGAATATAGCTTAGATCGTTAGCTCAGGAAAAAAAATTCAAGAATAAAGAATTAAAAACAAGCTATTAAGCCCTGATACCACTTGAAATGGCCTAACTATATGTCCTATAAGGGGGGGGGGGTGTGGAGTGGGTGAATAGGACTATGCCAAATTTAAGATAATTATAGCGGAATCAATAAAAGAGAGATAGCCAAATAAAGAAATTCAATACACAATGCTGAAATGAAAGGCACCATCAAAATTCAAGTCTTGAGAGGTTGATATAAATGTTGTTTTAAAGACAACCTTACACCAAAAACTAAAGGTTTATGGTAGGACAACCTTATTTCTAGAAAGGTCTTTGTATCAAGAACTTAAACTGAAGAGGAATAAATAAATGAATGAATAAATTCAAACTATACTGAAAAATAAAATGCAATCTCAAATATTGATTGTTCTAAGGACAACCATACACCATAAGAATGGCAAGGCAACCTTACTAGAATAAATAAAGAAATTGAATCTCAAAGCAATAAGAAAATAACAAGAAGTAAATTCTAAACTATTACAACATTCTCCACAGTGCTTGAATTAAAATGATTACAACATTCACATCCACATATACATCCCACAAATGAATACTGAAAGATAAAATATAAATCTCACAACCACAAAACATAAGGGATTATAGTGGTTTGCCTGTGTGTACGCCAACTGTTAATAAATAGCCACACAACTACTCCACTCCTAATATCCTCACACAGTGGATATTAGCATTCACTATCGAAATAGGTTTTTCAAGTTCACCCAAAACCTTCACAATTGTGTCTTTCTCTGCGGGCTTACACAATTAAGAAAACCCCACTTCTGAGTTTTCTTGGCTCTCCTCAGATAACCAATAGAGTGAAATTTTTCTAGTAAATCTCAAAAGTAAACCAAAAGAAAGTAAATTACTGAAACGTAAAATACCTAAATATTTGCTTCGATGTAGCAGCCCAGAAGAACCAAATCGGAGTAGAGATTTGAATGTCCAAGTTCAATGTCCAATACTACTTTACAATGTTTCTAAGTTCTAATAGATTTTAAATTAAATCAAATGGGATAGCTTTAATTGATTTTCATTCCAGAAAAAAGATAATCAAAGTTCCTCTTTTTAGATTAGATTGGAATACAAGAAACAAAATCAATTAACAAAGCTAAAGAAAGAGAATATTAAATAGGCACACTTAGCTTAAATGGAGCACAGTCTTATCTCTCAGAAGGCCGAATTAAATTAGGATGAATTGTGTTAATTATTCTGAGATTCGTGCTCTATTTATAGGTGAGTAAATCATGTCTTCGACTGGTCCAGACAGATCTACGACTAGTCAAAGGGCCAACGGATATTTAAAATTTTGGGCGCGATAAGATAAAGCAGTTTCACGACTGGTCGTAGGTCTCTTATGACTGGTCGAAGGTCTCCCACGACTAGTCAAAGGAAGTTGAATTTCAACGCTATACTTTAAGTCGTAGGGCCACAATTGGTTGAAGAAGCAGTTGACACTATTCATACGACTAGTCGAACAGACTCCAGGACTAGTCGAAACCTAACAGAAAATTTTTGAGTTTTACAACAAACTTATGACTGATCCAGGAAATTCTTAGACAGGTCGAAGCAGTGCTAAGACTAGTCGAATAAAGTCCAGGACTAGTCTTAGAATACACCAAACTTATTAATATAAATCACATGAGTTATTTATCCAAAATGACCTACTCTAAGGGTCTACTTATGGTCAGACATACCTCAATAGTGAAGTAAGGACATTAAAACTTAAAGGCGAATGACCTTTGAGAATAATGAAGCCTGAAATCTTGATTTAACTTGGAATTGAAAACTTCTTAAGATCTTGAACTTGAAAGCTTCATCTTGATCTTTGAATTATACTTGACTTGTATTAAGTTGTACAAACTTGCATTCTCGAGACTTGACTTGTGAACAATAGTACTTGTTTATCGAAGCTGATGTTGTGAGGCTTGTGACTTGGCATATCTTGAGTAGACATATGCAAGCTTCATAACAGGATACAAATAGTGTCTTTGGCACCACAAATTTGACAATAAAAAGGGTCTAGCAACTATAACACTTACAAAATTAAGTATTATCAGAAAAATAAAGTGAATGGACTAGACATGTAAAATGGGGCAAATATTTTGGTCAAAATTTTGACCAAACTTTTTTGACCTCGTGAGATCCTAAGTGTTGATGTTAGTAATTTTTGTGGGCCCCATCATAATGTGTGTCAAACATCAACACTATGAATTTAATGTATCCCCTTCAGGTTATGAGATATGTAAAAAATTGTCCGTATATGAAACTCAGGTAGGTCAAGCCATCTAAAACCAGGTGATGACATTCTAAAAAATATAAAAGAAATTGGTGGGGCCCATGTGAGTTTTGGATGCAGCTGAAACTTGGTCAGACCCCCCATCCAATTGGGACACACATAATGAGTGGGTTGGATATTTGTCACGCCCCAAATTTGGAAATTGAATTTATAGGAATCCCGATCGCCGAACCTGGTGCCGAAAGCCTCTGTAGTACCCCATTCTCGGCTCCCAGCGTCTGTACACCAGGTTTCGATCCTGGAATTCTATAAGGAAGATTTTCTAATGTACATTTATCTCATAAGAAGCATAACTACAAGTATACCTAAATTATAAAGGTAACATCATCATCACACATCCACTAATAATCATTTGAATATAATGCTGAAAGAGAAATACATATATTGAAACCAAAGCTCCAGAAGACAGCTGCACACTCCAAGCTCATCACTGCTACAACCTAACAGCACCTGCATGCATCTATCATGTATAAGCTTATTGAAAGCTTAGAGGGTGGTGGAAGTGTGTGCACAGGATAAGTGCCAAGCATATCATAAAGCCCATAAATCATTCATCATCAGAATAAGTAGAAAAGATCATGAATCATACAATATCAAAGTAAGCAAAAATATACTGGTAAGTCCATGAGTGCTATCAGCTGTACCAAGGCTATGCGATACAAAACATAATAAGACAATAACAGATGCTGAGGATGCAATGCAATATGCAAATCCACTAATACCATCAACCTCATCTAGGGCATATAAGTGTAAAAAACTACTAATACCATCAACCTCATCTAGGCCATATAAGTGTAAAAATATAGTAACCCAAAATACTAAGTGCTGTAGATGCAATGTAATATGCGGTGTGAATGAAATGACCATGCTGGAATGTGAAGTCGGGATGATAGTACGTAGTATCACATGCTACGGGATCCACCACAAGAGAATTTTATCCAAACCAGTCCCATACCTAAATTTGGATAGTCCGACTCAATGTGGTAAACTCCTGATCTCAGGTTAATAGTGCCCAACCGAAATCCTGGCCATGTGAAGGTACACGTAACAAATAGTTATGCACCACTAGTCCGAGTGGATAGTGAATGAATGAATGAATGGATATGAAATTCCTACTTAATAAGTCCACATATCAGTACAGTTACTCTCTAGGATCATCACCGGGGTCTAGTACACTACACCACTTGTCGCCCCATCAAGCACACAACTGGATAAGTGGAAGAGACCTCACTATCCGCATGGCCAGTAGTCTGCCAATACCTACCCGGCTCATCGATAGCGGATCCATTCCTCGAGCTGGTCAAACTCAGCCTAGCTATGCCTACTCCCTTGGGTGGGTAAGGTCATACCCCCTCCTAACCGACCATGGCACAGTGGGTGACGTGTCCTCCTGGTATTCGGCACTCGGGAACTCATGTATATCCACTCGGTCTCCATGTTAGGGCATCCTCTAATACTAAGAGAGTTTTAGAGATTTTCATCCAAGGCCATTTATGACAGCCCGATGCTCGAACTAAATATTTTTGGTGTCCCATCTGACCATCCACGATATGACTGTAGAGGCTACGGCCCTGATGTCGCTAGGGCATATAGTAATCCCAACACACAATGCAAGATGCATGAGTCATACAATCTAGCTATGCATCAATCCTGCACATATCGTGTGCTCATGTGAGATAACCTCTACCTATTAGGGAGTCTCATAATAACCTGCCCAATGACATATGCAATGGTCAACCACATCTCATAACAAACATGCAGATGATGCGTATGGGCATGTATCATGATGTTATGCGGTCACATATTCATAATCGGTATCAATAGCCGGCATCGACAAGTAACCTCGACAATGTGGATATTTAACCAACATTACCCCTAAGGAATGACCCATATAAAGCCTAACATACAGTGGACTTATGACCTCTCATAAGGGCTAGATATACAACACCATGAGCCTCACTCAAGAGCTTAATACACATCACAATGGGCCTCACTCATGGGCCACATATACATCAAGTGGGTCACATCTCATGGGTCTAATATACATCGCAATGGGCCACTCACACGGGCCTAATATATAACAAGTCGGGCCTCATCATATGGGCCAGAAATATATCACAATGGGCCACGTGCCATGGGCCTCGAATACATCACGATGGGCCTCGCTCCTGGGCCTCATATATAATAGGTGGGCTGTATCAATGGGCTGCACTACTGGGCCTCATACACATCAAGTGGGTTGCATCGAAGGGCCGCACTTATGGGCCTCATACACATCAAGTGGGTTGCATCAATAGGCCATAATAATGGGCCTCATACACATCAAGTGGGTTGCATCAATAGGTCACACTAATGGGCCTCGACACATAAGCCTCACATGCATCACATTAGTTCTCACACAAGGCCATATGTAACATCATAATGGTCCCCATAAACGGGCCGCATGTACATTACAATGGACCATATCTCACGAGCCCCGAATACATCATAATGGGCCACATCTCATGGGCCTCGAATACACTACATTGGGCTATGTCCCATGGGTCTTAAATATATCACAATGGACTACAACCCATGGGCTTTAAATACATAATAGGTGGGTCCTACACATAGGCCTAATATACATCACAGGTGGGCCCTGTACATGGGCCTCATACACAACAAGTTGGGCCTATCAATGGGCCCTAGGGAGAGTGACAATGTGGACATTTAACTAACATTAATCTTACAATGTGGACGTCAAACCAATATTGCTCCCAATACATGGTTTGCCATAAACATCATTATATAACTAATGTGGAATCACATATTGCAAAGGGCCTTATCCACATCCCATTGGGCCTCGACCCATGGGCCTTAGATACATCAAATGGGCCGTATAACATGGGCCTCATATATATACCAAGGTGGGCTCCAACTGCACATCAATATATATATATATATATATATATATATATATATATATATATATATATATATATATATATATATATATATGTGAATCATCTCAAAAGATCAAGTGGACCGCACTCCAAATTATAGTGGTAACAATGATTTCCACCATTAAAATTCTCAAGGCCCACCATAACATTTGTTTCTCGTCCAATCTAATCACAAGGTCATACTGACCTGAAAAGGTTTTAATGGTGGACGGTTAAACCCACTGTTTATACAATGTGGTCCACTTGATCCTAGGCCTGTCTTATTTATTTATTTATTTTTCTTCTAGTCTCAAGCCTTAAAACTATCTATTAAAATGGTTGGACAGTTGGATGCAACACATGCATCATGGTGGGGTCCACTGACCGTCCAGCAGCCATGGCTGGATGACATGTATAAAACACGTACACAAAGGAGGGTTCCACCGTCCATGGATGATGTGGTATATAACACATACATTCATGTGGGTCCAACCGTCCACTGCCTATGGATGGTATGAATAAAACACATGCATCATTGTGGGTCCCATGTGGGGACCACCATAACATTTGTTTGTCATCCAACCGTTGATAAGGTCATATGGACCTGGATGAACAGGAAAAACAAATATCATTTTAATCCAAAAATTTTATGTTACCTAAAAAGGTTTCAATGGCTAACGTTCAATCACCATTGTTTCCTGTGGTGTGGGCCACCCGAGCTCCAAATAAGGTTGATTTTTAGAGTGGGACCCACTGCCCTAAGTGGCCATCAAATGCATAGAGTTGATGTTCAACACACATCACATGGGGGCCATGGCTGGGACCCGTGGTCCCTGGCCCTACTGTCAAACGCAGTAGCGGCCTGCAGTAGCGTCAGTAGCAGTAGGCGCTGCATGCTGTGTTTTTTTTTAAACGAAGTTTTTCTATGATTTTCCTCATGTGGGGCCCACATCTAGTGAATCCAACCTAGGCATTAGATTTCATGGCCCGAGACGGGCCAAACAAGCCCAATATCCGAGATATTTTGGGGTTACGGCAACATCAGAGTGCATTTTAATGGTCAAAACCACATTTACTAAGGTATGGCCTGCCAGAAAATTGGATCAGCTTCATTTTTCGGCTCAACGACTAAAATGAGTTTGTAAATAGGATGGATGGCATGGATTGAACTTATACATCAATGTGAGGCCTACATGAGCGACCCACTCCAAGGCTTGAACCAAGCCATTATTTTAGTTTTCATTTCACGTCCAGCATCTCTGGATGCTGGACGGCTTGACCATGACACATGCATCTTAGGTGGGCCTTATTCAGGTGGGCCACCAAATGCACCGACGGTGTGCATAAAACATAAATATAAAGTGGGCTTCACCTACAAATGGCTTGGATCAAATACATGCTTCATGGTGGGGTCCATCTGGGTGGGCCACACGACCACATCAATCACATACAATAGAAAATGAAAGAGAGAGAGAGAGATAAACGGTGATGATGGGAGGAGCTCCGCCACTATGAGCTCCTCCATGATACAATAGGTACATCAAGATGGGTCCCACCACAAGTGGAACCTTAAATCATCAAAATAACACAATCAAAATCTAGAAAAGAAACACCTACCTTTGATCTTCTCCTTCTCCTTCCGCCAAAGCATCCTAGAGCTCCAAAGGACGGACTTCAATGATTGAGATTGGTTTTGGAGGGTGGGGATGGGAAATAGGAAGTGGGCCACACAAACTTCTCTCCTCTCCCTTGGGAAGCCATGGACGATTGTTCTCTCTTGCTTGGAAGAATGGGAGAAAGAGAGATGAGAGAGAGAGAGGTTGTAAGAGAGAGGGATGGGTGTGATGGGTGAAAAGGTGAGTGATGGATAATGTGTACTTTAACATGTGAGGGATGAGTTGCTTTGACTTTGGGGTTGCTTGGGGATGGGGTTTTGTACTTGACATGAGAGGTGATTGATGAGATTGATTGATTGATTGAGGTGACATATCGTAGAGATTCTCTTGGGTTTTGCAACGCACGGTGTTTTCCTCGAATTGAACGCGGGCTCACATCTTCTGGCCTAGGTATCACCTCGGCACGTGAGTTGCTGCATCGGAACCGCAGTGACGGTACAGTCGCTAGGGTACAAGTCTCGGGTTAAGCTGACTCAAATTTACGAGATATGACTTAGGGTCATGAGAAAATATTAATTATAGGTCGCAAGTTGTCGGAATTCGATGAGAATGATCGTGGGAATTGACGGAATAGTACGGACTAGGATATGGGCTTTACAATGTCTGAATCACATTTAAGTAGGCCCAATATATGATTATGAATGTTTTAAGGAAACCACTCTCTCCACTGTATTTTGGGCTTATTTGATTTTCCAATTCAGAGGTAAATGCAGTGTAACTACATAATGATAATTTCCTTATTTCCTGTATTTGATTTGACTGCTTACTTTTTATACACAAAAATTGAAAAGGCTACAAAATGGTTGTGGGCCCCACCGTGATGCATGTCATTTATCCACACAGTTCATCCATATTTTCCATATGAATTTATGGCATGACCCAAAAAATGAGGCATATCCAAAGCTCTAGTGGACCACACTACAGAAAAAAAGTAAATCAAATACTTATCATTAAAAACTTCTTAGGGTCGTTGTTTCTTTTGGTGTGGGCCACTTGATTGTTGGATCTACATAATTTTTCAGCTTATGACTCAAAATGTTGTGGTAAAACGGATGGACGAAACAGATATGTCATATATGTCACAGTGAGGTCCAAAAATTTCAACTAGCACTTTTGAACAGTTTCTGGGCTGACAACAAGCGTTTTCCTATTCCTTTTCCTTTAGATTTTGTTTTAGATTTGATGTTTTTCCTAGCCTCATCATGTCTATGATGGGCTAAGCCTCTTACCTAGGGCTAAGAGGTGAAGCTTGTAGCGTGATTAGGAAAGTGGCTTTATTTTGATTCATGGTTATTGAACTCTTATTGATTCTAGTTTGATTATTAAAGAATACTTTTAGTTTTTAATGGTTTATTGTGACTCAACTTATAGTAGATCTGCAATAGCTTTGAGTATGTTCATTTCATTATGATATTATGAAAGTTAGGAAGGATTTCATCACCTGATCATGCTGAGGAGACAATGGTGAACAACAGGGCCTCCTAAGACAAGAATTTTTAAAAATTTCTAAATGGGTGAATGGGTCATAATTACTCATTCACCTGGTATGTACGATCAAGAACAAGTACCCGCTTCCGAGGATCGATGATTTATTTGATCAGCTGCAGGAGGAGCAGTTCTTTTCGAAGATAGACTTGCGGTCCAGTTATCATCAAGTTCGGGTTCGAGATGAGGATATCCTGAAGACAGCCTTTAGGACGTGCTATGGTCATTTTGAGTTTCAGGTCATGTCCTTCGAACTGACCAATGTGCCAGCAGTATTCATGCAGTTAATGAACGAGGTCTTTCGTCTGTATCTCGACCAGTTTGTTGTGGTGTTCATTGACGACATTCTGATATATTCGAGGACCCGTGAGGAGCATGAGCTGCATCTGGAGATTATATTATAGACCTTCCGTGCACACCAGCTTTACACGAAGTTGGAGAAGTTTGAGTTCTGACAGTAGAAAGTGAAGTTCCTCGGTCATGTGGCGACGAGACAGGGTGTCGCTGTAGACCCCTCGAAGATTGATGTTGTGTGTCAGTGGGGCCAGCCCACGAACGCATCCGAGATCTACAGTTTTCTTGGTTTGGCAGGCTACTACCGACGTTTTATTGAGGGATTCTCTCGCATCGCAGCCCCGTTGACCAGGTTGACCCGGAAGGGTGCCGAGTTCATTTGGAACGACGCTTGTGAGTAGGCATTTATGGAGTTGAAGGATCGCCTCACATCCGCTCCTGTCCTTACTCTTCCCTCTGAGAGTTATGGATTTGTTATATTTACCGATGTCTCACGAGTTGGCTTAGGTGCTGTCCTATTGCAGCATGAGTTATGCATCTCGCCAGCTTAAGGTCCATGAGCTGAACTACCCCACGCATGATCTGAAGCTGGTAACAGTTGTCTTTGTAGTGAAAGTATGGAGGCACTATCTTTATGGGGTGAGATTCGAGCTCTTCTCCGACCACAAGAGCCTGAAGTATCTATTCTCTCAGTTTGAGCTAAACACGAGGCAGAGGCGTTGGATGGAACTCCTAAAGGACTACGATTTTGATCTTCAGTACCACCTAGGTAAGGAGAACGTGGTGGAGGATGCCCTCAGCAGTCAGTCACGAGGCCTGGTGGCACATATGATGATTCAGGAGTGGAGGATGCTCGAGGATATAGCAGAGTACGACTTTGAGTTTGGTCTATAATCATCTATTGTTCAGCTATCGAGCCTGTCGATTCAACCCTCTTTGTCGCAAGGGTAATCGAGGCTCAACAGACAGACGAGTCGTTACAGGATTACCGAGTAGAGGTATAATCTGAGAGTCAGATAGATTAGAAGATTGGTTCTGACGGTGGACTTCGCTTCAGATGCTGATTATGTGTCCCAGATATTCCTGAGTTACATCGAGATCTTATGACCGAGGCACATTGATTGCGGTTCTCTATCCACCCTGGCTCAACGAAGATGTATCGTGATATGAGGTGTTAGTATTATTGGGTAGGAATGAACCGCCAGATAGCTAGTTTTTGGCCGAGTGTGACATGTGCCAGCATGTCAAAGTCGATCATCAGAGACCCCCTGGTCTGTTGTAACCATTGACCGTCCCGATGTGAAAGTGAAAGCACATATCTACTGATTTTGTCATGGGTTTGCCGATGACTCAGCGCAGTCATAACTCCACCTGGGTTATTGTGGACTGTCTGACGAAGTCGGCACACTTCTTTGCAATTCATGAGTCTTGGCATGCGTATCGGCTCGCCAAGATGTTTGTTGATGAGATCGTGAGACCGCACGGTGTTCCTGTCTCGATCGTTTCAGACTGAGACCCAAGGTTCAGGTCTCAGTTTTAGAGGAGCTTCCAGAGAGCGATGGGGACTGATTTGCAGATCAGCACCGCGTATTATCTGCAGACCGATGGTCAAACTGAGAGGGTCAACCAGATCCTTAAGGATATGCTTCGGGCCTGCGTAATTAATTTCTAGGGTAGTTAGGACGAGCACCTGCGATTGGCTGAGTTCGCGTACAACAACAGCTATCAGGTGACCATTGGCATGGTTCCTTTTGAGGTATTATATGACAGACTGTGTAGATCTCTTAGTTATTGGACTGAGGTTGGAGAGCGGTGTCTCTTAGGTCCCGAGCTTGTACTGTAGACGTCAGAGGCTATCAGCATCATCAGGAAGAGGATGCGCACAGCTCAGAGCCGGTAAAAGAGTTTTGCTGATCGTCGACATCATCCCTTGGAGTTTACAGCAGGGGACAGAGTGTATCTTAAGGTCTCACCCATGAAGGGTGTGGTTCATTTTGGGACGAAGGCCAAGCTTGCCCCGAGATTCATAGGACCTTTCGAGATCATTGGGCGCATTGGTGACGTGGCCTATCGGCTTGCCTTACCATCGCAGTTGTCTGACGTCCAAAATATTTTCCATGTTTCTATATTGAGGAAGTGTGGGTCAAACATCATGTCGGTTATTGATTGGTAGCCGTTGGAGGTTCGTGAGGATGCTTCTTATATTGAGCAACCTGTTCGTATCCTTGATCGGAAGGAGCAGGTCCTGTAGACCAAGGTCATCCCCTTGGTAAAGGTGTAGTGGGGCCATTATAGTGTGGATGAGGCGTCTTGGAAGCATGAGTCAGAGATCCATGAGCGTTATTGTAAAACTCGTATCCTAGCCCGTACCGTTCCGTAGGCTTCCGCGGTCCTCCCGGTCAAATTTTGACGACCCGCGTTCTGTTATCGGGGTTTGCACGCAATCCTGAGTCATATCCCATTTTCCAGAGTCAGCTAAACACGAGAATTGTACCCTAGCGACCGCCTCGTCGCCGCTGTTCCGATGTCGCGTCTCGTGCGCCGAGGTGATACTTAGGCCAGGAGATGTGGGCCCGCGTTCAGTTCGAGGAAAACACCGCGTATTTACAAACCCAAGTCAATCTTTCAAATCAATCACATCACATCCCATCCCATCAATCACCTCACATGTCAAGTACAACACCCATCCCTAAGCAATCCCAAAGTCAACACTCTCTTACAACAAGGTACACCCATCACTCACCCATCCCACACCCATCACTCACCCATCTCTCTCTCTCTCTTACCCTCTCTCTCTCATCTCTCTCTCTCTCATTCCCTCCCAAGCAACCCACCTCCATGAGAACTCCATGAGAGAGAGCTTTGTGTGGCCCACTTCCTATCTCTTATCTCCACCATCCTAAGTTGATCTCAATCGCTAAAGTTCATCCATTAGATCTCTAACATGCATTGATGGAGAAAAATAAAATAAAAATCTAAGAAGATCTAAGGTGGGTGGTCCTCTTTCTCTCTCTCTCTCTTCCCTCCTCTCTTTCTATCCCCCTCTCTCTTTTTCCTTGATGGACGTGGCCCACCTGATGATGTATATTGATCCACGCCGCCCATTGAGTGGGCCCACACGCTGTCCAATAGTGGGACGCCCACTGTCCAGCAGTTGGGCCACCTGCTGCCTGTTTTGGGTATGGGTGAAGGGAAAAACATGGATATCAGCCTGCTCCCGAGACCGTGTGGTCCATCCTGGTGGACCCCACCTTGATGTAGGTGATTTATATCCTCACCGTCCAACAATTTCCCATCCAATGCATGGCCAGGATGGAGCAAGATCAACTGGGCATGCTGCTGTCTAGCAGTAGGCGCTAATGAAAGGCAACACAAATATCAGTTGTTGCAACCGTGTGGCCCACCACATGGCTGTCACCATGATGTATGCTTCGTATCCCCATTGTCCCTAAGGTGGGACCACCAGATGGGCCAGGTGCACCGTCCAACCTGCTGTCAAGCAGCATGCCTGGACGTAGGCAGAATACAAATATCAGCTTGATTCAAAGCCAGTGGGCCACGCTGCTGTGGACCCACCTTGATGTGTTTATTGAATTCTGCACCGTCCAGCAGATCTGGATGGTGGAGATCACCCATCTGATGTATGGAATCCACCTGATTGCATGTGTTCTGTCAACGCTATCCATTTATTTTATCAGACCATATAGTGGTCTGGAAGTGATCGTGGCCCACCTGGCCAGAATGGATGGATGGCAGGGACCACAGCTATGAATCTGTGGTATTAACGTCAGCAAACTCTGTGGGGCCGCACGTGATATATCCATGCCGCCTAACAGCGTGGCCCCACATGCATGTGAAGACCCCACCATGATATATGTGTTTTATCCTGCTGCAACAGCAGGGTGGGACCCACGTGTGAGTGGACTCCACGTGGGGTACCCATCTTCATTTAACCCACACCATCTACCTGTTTTGTAATCCACACCGTCCAGATGGCTGGACAGTGGGCCACAACCATGATGTATCTGTTCAATCTATGCCGTTCATCATTTGGACGATGGTCTAACCCACCCTGCGACGTCTGTCCATTTGAACGGGACCCACCTGGAATATGTATTGTATCCAGGCCGTCCAGGGCCTGGACAACACTGGTGCGTTTAGTTATTATATATTATATATAATACATAGTATTATATTATATTTCATATAGGTTATATAACATATAATATAATATAATATATATTATATATTATATCTGGTGGCCCCACGTGGGACCCACCTTTAACTCATGTATATTACATAAGCACTGTCCATCTGGACGGTGCCGTATAGGCATGCTGTTGCGTGTGTGGGCCACGTGTGTGGAACCCACATGAGGTATATGTTATATCCCTATCGTTCATCTGTGGGACGTGGACCCCACCATGGCAGCCTGTGGGGCCCAACTAGTAATGATGCATTCCATCCGCACTGTCCAGTCCATAGGACAGTGGGGTGTGGATCGGCTGGGTACCACACACCTGGCTATTTAGCAAGTTGTGGGGCCTGCCTTGATGGGACGTCATGATGTTTGTGTTGTATCTCCATGGTGGACACCACCATAATGTGTTTCATCCACACCGTCCAGATTGTGTTGGACGGTGTGGGACAATGTTTGGACGGTGATGTCCAATGTTTGGACATTCCTATTTTTCATAGGCAATGTTTGGACAGTGTTGATCATCGTTAGTGGCCATGTGCCCCATAGAATGAAAGTGTACAGTGATACACATGTTGCACCTGTAACTATTGAAATGATTTTAGATGTAATCCAAGCTCCCGCTTGTGGCCCATCTGTGAGGCCCACCTTGATGTATCTTATGGCCCATCTGTGAAGCCCACTTTGATATATTTGTAGCCCATCTATAAGTGGCCCATTGAGTTATATTCCCAGCCCATGTGATGTGGCCCATAGTGATGAGTGTTAAGCACATTGGTGCGGCCCACTTGTTATATTCAAGGCCCTTGAATTATGGCCCATTATGATATATCTTTGGCCCATATGATGAGGCCCATTATGACGTATTTTCAGCCCATGGGCAAGGCCCATTGTGATGTATTCGGGGCCCATGAGCAAGTTCTGATGTGATGTATTTATGGCCATGTGCCAAGGCCCATCATGATGTATTTTCAGCCCATGAATATGGCCCATTGCGATGTATTTTCAGACCATGTATGCGGCCCGTTACGATGTGTATGGTGATGTATATAAGTGGCCCATTGTGATGTATTTTCGACCCATATGATGAGGCCCGATGTGGTGTGGCCTTTGAGTGAGGTCCATTGCGATGTATATTTGGCCTTTGTGTGAGGCCATAGGCCCACTAGATGTTTAGCTCTATGAGGGCCACTCCTTAGGAGCAATGTTGGTAGAATGTCCACATTGATGGATAGTGATGGTTAAATGTCCACATTGTGACCTTCCAATAGGCCTTATTAGGCCCATTCTCATCGATTCCAATTGTCGAGGCCGATTCCGATTGTCGTGACCGATTTGTCGATTTCGATTGACTAAATTGATTGCTGATTATCGATCGAGGCTTATTATCGATCGCGACTGATTATCGATTATGATTTGTCGAGACTGATTGTCGATTATCGATCGAGGCTGATTATCGATCACGACCGATTATCGATTATGATTTGTCGAGACTGATTGTCGATTATCGATCGAGGCTAATTATCGATCGTGACCGCTTATCGATTATGATTTGTTGAGACCGATTGCTGATTATCGAATGAGGTTGATTATCGATCGAGACCAATTACCTATCATGAATTGTCGAGACCGATTGTCGATTGTCGATCAAGGCTGATTATCGATCGAGACCAATTATCGATTATGATTTGTCGATACTAATTGCCGATTATCGATCGAGGAAGATTATCGATCACGACCGATTATCGATTGTGATTTTTTGAGACCGATTGCTGATTATCGATCGAGGCTGATTATCGATCACGACCGATTATAGATTATGATTTGTCAAGACCGATTACTGATTATCGAACGAGGCTGATTATCGATCGAGACCAATTACCGATTATGAATTGTCGAGACCGATTGCCGATTATCGATCGAGGTTGATTATTGATCGAGGCCGATTCTGAATGTCAATTCCGACTGTTGAAGCTGACCTCGATTATCGAGGTCAATTTCGATTGCCAAGACTGATCGTCGAGACCTATATGATGTACATGTGACCCGTGATTAAGGCCCATTGTGACATGTATTAGGCCCGTGATGCATGGCCCATGGGTAAGTCCCATTATGGTGTATTCAAGGCCCATGGATAAGGCCCATTTTGATGTATTCATGGCCTATGGACAAGGCCCATTGTGATATGTATTAGGCCTATGAGTAGGGTCCACCTGTTGTGTATATGTGGCCCTTGAGTAAGGCCCATTGTGTTGTATATTAGGATTTTGTGTGAGGCCGTGGGCCCATCACATGTTTGGCTTTATGTGGTCATTCCTTGGGGGCAATGTTGGTTAAATGTCCACATTGTCGAGGCCGATTGTTGATGCCGGTTATTGATACCGATTATGAGTATGTGACTGCATAGCATCATGATACATGCCCATACGCATCATCTGTATGTTTGTTATGAGATGTGGTTGACCATTGTATATGTCATTGGGCAGATTGTTATGAGACTCCCTGATAGGTGGGGATTGTCTCACATGAGAACACGGTATGCTCTAGATAGATGCATGACTGGATTGCATGACTCATACATCTTGCATTGCATTGTGTTGTACTGTATGCCCCAGCGACATCAGGGCCGTAGCCTCCACAGACATATCGTGGATGGCCAGATGGGATACCAAAAATCTGTTCTACATGGGGTATTATAGATATCATTGGATGAAAGTCTCAGAACTCTCTTGGTTCCATAGGTTGCTCCAACATCTAGACTAAGTGGGTAGATGAGCGCCGAGTGCCAATTACCAGATGGCTGCGCTCTCCACTGTGTCGTGGTCGGTTGGAAGGGGGTGCGACCTTACCTGCCTAAGAGGAGGGGGCAATGCTAGACTGAGTCTGACCAGCTCGAGGAATGGGTCCTCTATTGACTAGCTGGGCCCGATATTGGCAGGCGGATAGTGAGGTCTCTTCCACTCACCTTGTTGCGCGCGATGGGACGACAATCTAGTTTGGAGTGTAATAGACCCCGGTGTTTTTCCAGAGAGGAACCGTACTAATATGTGGACTTATTGAGTAGGAGTTGCATGCTCATTCATTCATTCACTATCCACTCGGGCTGGTGGTGCGTAACTAATCATTGTGTACCTTCGTTATGACAAGAATTTCGGTTAGGCGCGCGACGAACCTGAGATCAGGAGTTTACCACGTTGAGTCTGACTATCCAAATTTAAGTATAGGACTGGTTTGGATAGGAGTCCCTTATGGTGGATCCCATAGCCTGCGATACTACGTACTATCATCCCGACTTCATACTCCAGCATGGTCATTTCATTCGCATCGTATATTGCATTACATCCGCAGGCATATGACATTTTGGGCTGCTTTATTTCTGCACTTATATGGCCTACACAGACTTAGCAGGATTTGCATATTGCATTGCATTCTCGGCATATGATATTTGGCTCTTCATGACTCCTTGTTGCATAACTGTTCTATATTGCATATTCTGCTATTGATTTACTTATAATCTTGTTATAATTTCTTCTTACTTTGATAATTCATGATCTTGTCAGTATTTCTGCTTATTCCGATATTGTATGATTTATGGATGACCAGTAATTTTGATATTGTATGATGATGGCATTGTATTGAACATTTGATACTTACCTTGTACACACATTTACACCACCCTCTAAGCTTTCTATAAGTTTATGCACGATAGATGCGTGTAGGTGATGTTAGGTTGCGGCAGTGTTGAGCTTGGAGCGTGCAGTGGTCTTCAGGAGCTTGATTTTCTATTTATATATTTCCCTTTCAGTATTGTACTTAAATGATTATATTAGTGGATATGTGATGATGATGTTGCCTTTGTGAATTGAGTAATCTTATGGTTATGCTTATTACTAGTTAAATGTATAAAAAAAATCCTCCTTGTAGGATCCTAGGATCGGAATCTGGCATATGAATGCTAGGAGTCGAGAATGGGGTACTACAGAGGCTGTCGGCACCAGATTCGGCAATTGGGATTCCTATGAATCCGATTTTCGAGTTTGGGGCGTGACAGTTATCCCTATCTTTTCGATGTTTGATTGTATGATGTATTATGTCTCGATTATATATGATGTTATGTTTCCTATCCCCTTGTGAGTTATGATTAGCGGCGATGGTAGTACAAATTTTGAGGATAAAATTTTTATTAGGTGGGAAGAGCTGTAAGACTCGAATCCTAGTCCATACTGTTTCATCGCTTCCTGCGATCCTTCCCGTCAAATTTCGACAACTTGCGACCTGTAATCGATGTTTGCGCACGTCTATAAGTCGTATCCTATATATTTGAGTTGGCTTAATCCGAGACTTGTATTATTGCGACCGTACCGTCGCCGCGGTTCCAATGTCGTAACTCACGTACCGATCCGATATCCAGACGAGGTGATGTGGACCCATGTTCAGTTTGAGGAAAAATGCCATGCATTACAATTCCAAGAGAATCTCTACAACATGTCCCATCAATCCATCAATCAATCAATCAACCCATCAATTCATCAATCACTTCATGTCAAGTACACATCACCTTTCACCCTATCCCCAAGCAACCTCCAAAGTCAACTCTTTCTCACCCTCTCTCTTACACTACCTTACATGTCAAGTACCACATCCATCACTCCATCTCCCATCACTCACATCTCTCCTTACAACTCTCTCTCTCCCTCTCATTTCTCAACATTCCCAAGCCAAGCAAGAGCACCCCCACGTCCAAGCTTCCAAGTGAGAGAAGAGAGAGTTTGTGTGGCCCACTTTTTCTTCCCAAGATCTCCCATCTTAGCCATCCATCTCCCATTTTTCACCATCAAAGAGAAGCACAAGGAGATAGGCTTTCCAACGGACTAAGGAGATCGTTAGGTGGGTGTTTTCCATAGGCTTAGATTTTGCTTTTATGATGAAGGGCTAAGTGAGGCCTACCGATTGATGGTATGGATCTCACTTGAGACCCTAGGTGTGGCCGATGGCCCACCTTGATCCTCATGATCATTCCATGATGGGGCCATTCTCCATGGACCCCATCATGATGTTTATATTTCCTTGCATAAAGAGGTCATATAGACCGTTCATTTTGGGTGGAGAGGGATCTCCACCATTGATCTTTTATTTGGAGGGTCCATATGCAATGGGACCCATGATGTATGATTGGATGCTTGAAACGGAGGGCCCATAGTGTTGGGGTCCCTCCATCACGCGTGTCCTACTCTCTTTTTATTTTTATTATTTTATGTATGATATTATGGCCTTATGGCCCACTTGGATGGACCCCACAATGGAGCATGTATTGGATCCAAACCATCTAAAGGTGGAGCCCACTTTACATATGTATTGTAACCACACCACCTCACCATGTGGTGGCCCACCTACGAAGGGCCTACCTTAAAGGCATTGTACGCCCAAAAAAAAAAAGGGAGAGAGTCTGGGGACTCTCTGGACGTGTAAAAGTAAAACACAAATATTAACCTTTTTCAAGGCATTGGATGTGGGCCACTTGTATAGGACCCACCTTGATGTATGTATTCAATCCAAGCTATCCATCCTCTTCCCCAACTCATTTTAGGCGTTGAGCCAAAAAATGAGACTGGTCCGAGAAACGGGTGGGCCCTACCATAGCAAAGAGCAATTTCTACTGTTTAAAAGTACCTTAACCTTTTTAGACGCCAAAACACACCCAATATTGGGCTTGATGGCCTTGTTATGAGCCATGGGGACCAATGGCTGAGGAGGATTTCACTAATGGGGGTCCCACACATGAAAAACCTAGGAGAAGTGGTTTAAAAAAATATATATATAAATGAAATAACAGTAGTATCAGCAGCGCTGCTGCCCGCTGCTTGCGGATGGGTGGGTGAACGCCAGGGGGTCCCACGGCTGGCCGTGTGGGCCTCACCATGATGTATATTTTGTATCCACACCATCCATGAGGTGGACCACCCCATGAGGTGGGTCTCCTCCAAAAATCAGCTTGATCCAGATCTCAGGTGGCCCACACCACAAGAAACAACGGTGATTGAACTCTACCATTGAAACCCTTTTTAGGCCCACGAAAGTTTTGAATCAATCTGATATTTATTTTTCCTATTCATCCAGGTCTTTGTGACCTTATCAACAGGTTGGATGGTAAGTAAACATTATGGTGGGCCCTCACGTGGAGCCCACAGTGATGCATGTGTTCCATCCCACCGTCCAGGCGGACGGTGGGGACCCACTATAATGTATGTGTTTTATCATGCCGTCTAGCCCTTTTGCTAGCTGGAGGACGGCTAATGGGACCCCCCCTTATGATATATGTGTTTTATTCGCACTGTCCAAGGACAGTGGGCCCCACCATGATGCAGGTGCTACATCCAAACTGTCCACCCATTTTGAGAGCTCATTTTATGACATGAGCTAAAGAATGAGTCAGATCTATAGTTCAAGTGGACCCCACCTTAGTATATGTATGGGGCCCATCTTTATTGGTTTGTGGCCGTCCATTGAGGCCCACCTTGGTATACACATGAGGCCCTTGTGATTAGACCCATTCGATGTATTTGTGGCCCATTGTTGAGGCCCACTTTGATATATCTAAGGCCCATGTTGCGAGGCCCATGGGTGATGGCCCATTGCAATATACCTAAGGCCCATTGATGTGGCCCACTTGATGAATATAAGGCCCATTGATGTGGCCCACTTAATGAATATAAGGCCCATAAGATACGGCCCACTTGATGCATTTAAGGCCCAATGGGATGTACCTAAGGTCCATTGCAATGTGTGATTCCACCATGATTTATTGAATGATATTTATGGCGAACTGAGTCTCGGGAACAATGCTGGTTTGATGTCCACATTGTAAGAGTAATGTCGGTTAGATGTCCGCATTATGACTCTCCCTAGGGCCCATTGATAGGCCCATACTTGTTACGTGCAGACTGTCTAGGCCCATCGTCATTGTGAGGATAGTCCATCACTTTATAACATGCTTAGTATAATTTCATGCCTCATACCATACGCATCATATGTATGCTTGATGTGAGTAGTGACTAATCATAGCATATGCCATTGGGCAGATTATTTATGGACTCATTGATAGGAGTCACCCACATGAGCGCATGGTGCGCGCGAGATTGTTGCATGATTGTACGGTGTGTCTAATGTATCTCGCATATGTGTGACTTGATCAGTACACGCCCTAGTGACATCAAGGTCGTGACTCCATAGGTACATCGTGGATGACCGTATTAGATACCGAAAATACTTGGTTCTAGCATCGTGGGCACTTAGGATGTCCTTGGGTGAAAGTCCCAGAACCTTTTTGGTACCAGGAGTTGCTCCAACGTCTGGACCGAGTGGATACACGAGCACCTGAGTGCCGAATACTAGTAGGCCGCGTCTCACACTGTATCGTGGTCGGTTGGGAGGGGGTGTGGCCTTATCCGCCTGAGTGAGGGGGCTATAAGCTAGGCTGAGACCAGCTCATAAATGAGTCTACTATCGACAAGCCAGGTAGGTATTGGCAGACTACTGTTCAGGCGGATAGTGAGGTCTATTCCGCTTGCTTGACTGTGCAGCTAGGGAGGAGGCAGTCAGTGTGAAGTGTACTAGACCCCGGTGATATCCAGAGAGAAATTGTATTGATATGTGTACTTGATGAGTACTGGCATGCTTGCTTTGCATCATGCATATAACATTTGGCTACATAGGCCATGCATCATATAGCCTTGGTACAACTGATAGCATTCATGGACTTACCGCAGGTTTTTTGCATTACTCTGATATTATATACTTGGCACTCGCCTTGCGCACACACTTACACCACCCTCTAAGCTTTTGTAAGCTTATGCACAACAGTTGCGTGTAGGTAGCGTTGGACAACAGCAGCGCTGAGGCAGGAGTGCACATCTGACTATTTTGAAGTTTTTGATCACCTTGTATTTTCCTTTCCTATTGTACTTAAATTTTTTGATATAGTGGATATGTGGTGATGTTGGTTATGCTTGTGGTTATGCTCCATTACAAAAAAAAAAATTCATTCTGAAAATCCTCCTTGTAGGATCCCAGGATCGGAATCTGGCATATGATTGCCAGGAGCCGAGAATGGGACACTATGGAGGCTGTCGGTACCGGATTCGGTGATCAGGATTCCTGTGAATCCGATTTCTGGGTTTGGGGCGTGATAAGGTTGGATTTCAAATAATCATTATGATAGGCCTTAAGAAAGGTTCAATGGTGGGAATCACTCTCCCCATTGTTTTCTGTGGTGGGGTCTACTATAGATTTATATTTGCCTCATTCTTTGGCTCATGACTTAAAATAATATCTCAAAATGGATGGACGGTGTGGATATAACAAATACATCATAGTGGGGCACACAAAACTTGGTGACGTCAGTTAAAGTAGGGCGTCGAAGAGACGCCCTACTCCCAACGCCTCTCTATCTCTCTCTCGCCCCTCTCCCTCCTCTCCCAACGCTCACGCATCCTCTCCCTCCTCTCTCTCGCTGACTCTCTCTTCCTCTCTCTCTCTCTCTAATCTCTCGACCCTATCCCCTCTCTATCTCTCTCGCATCCTCTACCTCCTCTCTCTCTATCTGTAACTCTCTTCCTCTCTCTCTGATCTCTCTCTCGCTGACCATTGCCGAATGCCCTACTGACGTACGCCCTCTCTCTCTCTCTCTCTGAAGCTCGGTTAACCATGAGGTATCTCTCTCTCTCTCAATCTCTCTCAATCTCAATACCGATTTAGGGATTTGGGGATTTAGGGTTGGATGGTAAATAAACCTTACATTGGACCCTAGGAAGTTTTTAATGGTGTCCATGGACCCTATGTTGGATTTTTAATGGTAAATATCTCTCTCTCTCTCTCTCTCAGGTAAGCGAAAAATCATCAGATACTGTTTTGATTCTCATTTCCTTTTTTGGGTTTGTTTTCGAATTTGAAATGATAAGAGAAATTTTTAGTTTTTTTTTCTCATTTATGTTGCGATTTCTGCTTCTTATTGTTGTTTGGATCCAAGAACAGTGGTTTTCAAGATTTCTTTTTTTCTTTTTTTGCTTTTTCGAGCACATCATGTTTGGATTTTTGTGTTGGTTGCCTCATATAGATGAATCATGTTCTAGGTATTTATTTATTTTTGTTGATTTTATGGGTTTTGTATTTGGAATGCGCTGAGATAATGTTACTGGATGAATTATAATCTAGGTATTTTTCATTTTCTGTTGTTTTTATGGGTCTTTTGTTATTTTTTAATTTGAAATGATTGGAGAGATTTTGAGTTTTTTTCGATATTCTCATCTAGTTTATTATGTTTTCTTCTTCTTATTATTTTTTTAAATCGAATAACTATATATATATATATATATATATATATATATATATATATATATATATATATATATATATATATATATATATATATATATATATATATATATAATACACACACACACACACACACATTTTTTTTGTTAATTTTATGGATTTCGTGGTTGGAGGGTGTATAGATCTTGTGAATGGATGATCTGGGTAGTTTGTCATTTTTGAATTTGAAATGATTGGAGAAAAGTTTCAGTCATTTCTCATCCATGTTATGATATTTGCTTAGTATTTATTGTTTTTATGAAGGAACTATGTTTATATATATATATATATATATATAGGGAAACGCTCACCTGCGAACAAGTTCGTACGTACTACGTACGCACTTTTTTGAGAACCCATCACACGTGATGTGGATCCAAAATCTGAACCGTTCATGTGAACCAGCACCTCGTGAAACCCCCCGGGCCCAAGTTTTACTTTGATCTAAAACTTTGATGGGCCATGAAAATAAAAACAGTTTCCTCCCTTGATTTACATTTCTCTTTGCTATAGCCCACTAGAATTTTGGATCGAGTTGAAAATTTGTCACATGAGGTTTCAGGGGATTCCGCATCACGTGGACCATTCAGATTAGACACCCATGGCATGTATGCAAAGGTACGCACGTGCGTAGGTGCGCAGGGGAGCATGACTCTCTATATATATATATATATATTTAATGAGGGTTATGTTTTTTTTTTTCATGGGCTTGTTCTTGAATAGAAATCATGGAAGAAATTTCTGTCTGAGGAATCTGTGTTTTCTTTCTTGTGTTGGTTGGTGTTATGTGCTAACTTTTCATGTGGTTATTTTAGTTTCTTGTTGTTTGTATGGTTTTTGTGCTTATAATTTGCTGAGATGCTGTTGTAGGCTTGTTCTTGATTAGAAATCATGGAAGATTTTCATTTACAAGTTGTTAAGTATCTTTATTTGGGAACATGTGACTCTACCTTGGATGATTGGAAATCACACTGATCAAATACTCCTAACCATTCTATTGGATGATTCTTATAGAAGGGAAAATGAATTAAATAACATCCATCAAAGTTCCTCAGTCTATCCATTTCCCCCCCTAAAAGAGACCTCCAATCCAACAGTCCTATTTCAGTAAACAAATTTGCACGGGATTGTTTGAACAAACTAATCTTTGGACTGGCTCAGCAACAATGTGACCCACAATTTAGTTGGTTCAATGTGAGTTAATGTATGTTTCATGTACATTTTCTAAGTGCTTGCATATCAAACTCATACCTAGCTGAAGTATCATATTAACTCCCCATATATATAGTATAAAGAATTGAGGTCGACTCCCTTAGAATGTTAGGCCACCATGATGTGTTCAAGACATCCACTCCATCCATCATGTGAGCCCCCTCATTCTCCATGGAGCCCAAAAATTTGGTCCATCCAAAACTCGAGTGGACCCACTACCAGAAAATGGAGTAAAGGTTACGGATAAAAACCGGAGCCATATACCTATGGCTACGGTTTTCATCCGTAGAAGGACCGTAGTCGTAGGTGCCATAACAATAGCTCTTGAACCTATGGCTACAAATTTATTCTGTAGCCATAGATTACAATAGCTACAGATATAACCGTAGCAATTATATCTATAGCAAAAAGCACAAACAACTATGGATATTATTTGTAGCTAAAAGTCTGTAGCAATATGCCAAATTTAATAATGGCTACAGTTGTCAGATTACCAGCTACGAGTAATATCCGTAGCTATTGAATACATTAAAAAAAAATAATTATAATCATTTGTTCATTCAATTACCACCTGCATAATCATTCATTCAATTACAATCAATTACAATCTCTCATTCAATCAATTACAATAATGTTGAAAATACAAATCTTGGTGAGTTTATGGGCCCACGCATATGGCCAGGTACATCCTTCATCCTGGCCTTTAGCTTCATTAGAGAAATTTGCTTGACTTCACCCTGAAATTTCAATGATAAAGAATTAAAAGAGAAGATAGATTTTGATGGTATGATATTTTTTTTCACAAGTAAATAGGCCTTTTTCAACCATCAGTCCATCACCCACCTGAAGAATAAAAAACCATTTTGTTGTCTAAGTCCACTCCTTTTCCATTCAATTTCTTAATGACCTCTGTAAAATTACTTACACGGTCATTTATGTAGTACTTTGAAGAGTTGTCTCGAAATGCAACTCTAGTAATGATAAAGTCACTTCCTACAACAACTTCATCTATTCCATCATCCTACAAATTGTCATGGCATTCATAAATCAGAATGACCATTGGGGAAAAAAAAAGACAAAGTAAAAGAAGTGCATCCACAAGTGGTGATGTTTGTGGAGTCTTCCTATTTAGTGTGCTTCCCTTGTGATTGGGAAAACATCTTTTGTACATATTTTTCTCTAACTAAAGCAATGTGTATAGACACTGAGAAAATACCTGCAGGAGGCGTTGCAAATTCAAATGCATTTTGGAGAATGTTCTGTCATCTAGCATTTGCTTCTTCAGTGCAAAACTACCTGCATTTAAGGAAATCAATCTGATGAGTAAGATTATTATTTCTTTATGATCCATCCAGGTACAGGTCCAGTCAGCATATTCCCAGTAAAATGCCTAAATGGAGGAAAAAGAAAAAAGAAAAGAAAATTAGAGAAAGAAAATCCCCACTTCATTGTTATTAAGGGTAAGCGTTGACTCAAATGGCAAATTTTTTTTCTTTTTTTTTTTTAATATTCATTTACAGTTAACCACTCCCTAAAAGTTTAAAATTATAGTTGTTAAGGTGTAAATGATTTGCAATAGTTGTCGTTGGAAACAGTAGTGCCTTGTGTAAAGTTTGATACATTGAGCATGATAAAAGGAAAAACAAATCTCAGCAGGATAAACTAATTCAAGGTAATTACGAACCATCAACTAAAAGATGATTTTTTAGAAATTGAAACGGGAACTGAGAAAATGGAAAAATGACAAAAAAAAAAGCTAGAAAAGAATTCAAATTTAGATATAAATGGCTAAACAGAATACATTTGACTAAAACATTATAACATGGATTCATGCTTTTAGGCGATATATAGAAATACATATATCAATATGTGGGGTGGGACGACTCCAAAATTCTGAAATCCAAGACATGGATAAGGTTATATCTCATCCATGGGTCAGTGTTCATGTTTAGTAATATGGTTTTATTTTTTTCAGAAAGAGTTCACACTAGACATATTGTGCCAGCCTGTCCCGAGCCTAGGCAAAGAAGTAGGGCTGATGTAAGGCAAACAACCAGTTATGGAACTTTTGTCAAGCAATGTGAGAATTCCTATTTTGAATATGATTGGAAAAAATGGATTCATCAAAATTAACACAGAGCTGGAACAAGGATTTGGGACCCTATAATTCTTCAAAATGAACTGCATAAAGAATGTCAATGGCAGATGGCACTTACCAACCATTCCTTATGACCCTGGTAACCTTCCTAGTTGAGCCTCTTCACAGCAATAACCATGCCAGTGCCATATTTGTTGTTGAAACCTTACTGCTTGAACCACTTAGATCATTTCCATCTCTGCTAACATATTTCGAATTGACCCCTACACAAACTAAGAACAAAAACATAAAGCATGATCAAAATCTCAACTTCAGTAACAATGAGTTAAAAAAGGTCACACTTGTGAGCGACCACAAGTCGCACTGAGCAGACCACATCAATTAATTGACTCAACTGAGTCTTGTTGACCAAGGACCTAGCCACACACTTTTTTTTTTTCTTTTAAGATGACAATCTCATTAATAAACACTAAATACCAGAGTAGAAAGACAACTGTGGAAGGAACCTAATCACAAAATACTCATTACACTTTATCCATAAGATTTTTGTGGCATAAGAAACAAAGTACTCCTTATACTTTATCCACAGTTGACTTCTTTTTTATGCCAATTTTTTTTAGCATATTATGGCCTACCTACGAGTTAAATAACCTAATTTTTAGGCCAAAAGTTCTAAACAATGTGGCCCACCTACTGAAAATCTCCCAACTATATTGGCACATGTACCTGTAAATGCAATCATGTTTTCATTATAAACCTCACTTCTTACCTTACACTTCAATTTCCTTGAGTTCTTCCACTCTTTACATAACTTAAATCTTTCATTTTTATTATTTTTATTATTTTTTTATTTTTTTTGCAGAAAAGTGGGAGCACACCACCTGTAACTTTGTTGAAAAAAAGGTGTACAAACACTCAAGTAGGCTCCAAAACAAAAAATGGGGTCACCCTTGACCTATGAAACCTACAACTCCTAACATTAGCTTACGCAATAAAAACTAAAACCAGTAAAAAAGAAAATAAAATAATCTCCAACCACAAAGAGACGCCCCTACATCTATGAAAAAGAGGAAATCCAACAACATATTGGACAACCAAACACACCATGACTTTCCCTTAGCAAGACCTCCTTCATTGTAGCAACCAACAAACCCAAATAAATGGCAATAGGATGGCAGTACAACAATCCACAACTACACTCTAAAACATAACACAATAGCCCCAACAAATAAAAGATAGTCCAACAAAACCTTGGTTACTAACAGAAGCTTCAACAGCTAAACTCCATCTTCCTCATAGACCACTTGACAACAAAACGGTAGCACAAGAGACCCAGCCTAGACCAGCCAAAGACACTGGCCACTACCTGAAACATCGGATATAAACCAGAGCCACCGCATGAAAGAAGAGGGACAAAGCCAAAGAATCTGCATGGATCCAACCCAAAAAGTTGATATGGTGGGTACCACCATGGATGGGCCATGAATGAAACATTTTTTTTTTTCAAATAAAACTTCTAGGCCAGCACCATAAACAGGGTAGCAACTCCATGCGAACCATGCTATAAAGGATAGACTGCAATCCATCAAAACATAGATTCTGCAATCCATCAAAATCAACTTTGGATCTAAGCCAAATCTAAATTTTCAAAGATTTAGGCAAATATAAGTTCAGGGGGGAATGATTTAAATATAACCTCCCCATCGTAAATTCCTTCCAGCCATGAGAACTCTTGCACAAGCACAAAAACATCTCATAATCCAAACAGCTGTCTCTTTAACTTGTAAAACAAAACACAAAAAAGAAAAGAATCAATCAACAATATCTATAGAAACCATGAGAATTAAAAGATCAGAAACATGAAAACTCAGTTTCTACAGAAATTTCAAAGTAAAGTCATCTCAACATCAAAGATCTAATCAAAACATGCCGTTACGTGAAAGAGAAAAAAAATAATTACTCATCAGACTATTAGGAAACCCCCCCCCCCGCCCCCCCCCCCCCCCCCCCCCCCAAAGAAAAAAGGCATACCAAATCAGAATAGACCAATTTAACAAACACTAACAAATTAAACCAAAATCAAAATCCCCCCTATATAAGATATTTTAAAATAATAATAATAATATCATGAAAATGACTAACAACCCACTGTGTGATCTACCAAATCAGAACAATGAAATGATTTAAGACATGGAAAAAGAACCTAATTCACCAAACATTATAAAATAAATAAAAATCAAAATCCTAAAAAGGTATAAATCAAAAGAACTAGAAAATTCGAAATGAAACACTTGAAAGCCTAAAAAGGTTTTGTCAAAAACAAAAATCGACAATATGATAAGAATCACCAAAAAAAAAAAAAAAAAACTCAAAACCAACACGAATACTTGAATTGAAGAAATATAACCATCAAGATAGAAATCAACTATCATCAATGCAAGTGCACTTCCTTAAATTGCTAAATTGGACTGCAACCAGTTTTTGTTCATGTTGTTGATAATCAACCAACAAGTAGAAAAGTGGAGCACAATTACCTCATTAACAATGAACTTTAACATGTTTGAGAATTTTCCAGTAGCAGGAACACTTTCTTGCTTTCCAAAAGACATGAAAATCTGTTAAAGTGAATCATAAGGCTACTGGAAAAGAATTTTGAACATAACCTGGCCCATACCCACCCCTAAATGATTATCCAGTCAATTTACTTCCGTTTAACATAAATATAACAATAAGGCTGCTGGAAAAGAATTTTGAACACAATTCAAAAGCATTGAAGAAGCATCAATGGTGTGAGTGCATGAGTGTGTGTGAGGTGTGAGTGAGAGTGTTAAAAAGAAAAGAAAAAAGAAAACTGTTCTTTCTTTTCCTCAAGTGTCTTGGAAATGAAGTTTTCCGATACAGACTATTTCTTTCTCATGCTTTTCTCAAATTAAAACAGGCCCTTAAGTGAAACCAAAAAATCTCATGAGGAATTTGTAAATTTAAGAATTTTTGGAGAATGAGATTTGTTAGTAGCTAGTATGCTTACAACTACATACCTTTCCAGCGTAAATATGAGGTTTTGATAAACAAACCACTACAAAACATAAAGCAAATGCATCAATTACCAAGAACTGTTGAAGTAGGTGGGACCCATTTCAAATGCAATCATGGCCATGTAAATTATAAAGGTTCTGGTAGAGGTGGCCATGGTGAATATGGTGGTGGTTGTATACAAATCTGATTAGAGAAAAATCCAATAGCAAACCCTCCCCACACATAAGAATAGATCAATGTAAATGGAGGAATTGATTTATTTTTAGCAACGAGATAAGCGGAACAAGCGTGTTTAGATAATAGGTAAGGCAAGCTTCACGATCAAAGGAAACAGTGGTGCTAAAATTATTATTAGAAAAAAGAAGAAGTAAGAGAACATATGAACCGAAATGTATCCTAATCGGGCATGCAAATGATGCATATAATTTGGATTGTTCAACCCATACTCAACCACATTAGTAGAAAATAACTAGTCTACATCCAAGATATATAATCCTCTAGCCTCATGTCCATCCCCAATTCTCTTCTTGATCTTCAAATCCTAAACCACAAAATGTAAAAAGAGGTGATAGAACAATTTAATTTTTTTATTAAAGTACTAACAAAAATAAATAAATTTGATAGGAAGGTTGGGACATGAAGAACATAGGGTAACAAAAAGTTAGAACTAAGCTGTTAAGATCCTTTACCACTTTGGAATAGGATCCATTAACTACTCTAATTTGGTGAGGAAAGGAAGAACAAATATAGAAGCATTGAGATCTTAAGAACTCTATAACGAAGCTCTTTAATGGCATTGGGCTTTTCTGTGGCAATCTCCCCCTCAACTATCTATGTTAGCCCGAATGGATCATCTCAGTTTCGATAGGACTTGCTGCTAGATCAAGCATCACCCACATCCCGCAGCTGATCCCAGCATTAGATTCATCATAGAGCAGGTTAGCAGATTTACTAGATGTGACAGATAGTATCTTGGAGATATGTACATAACTAATACAACTATACAAAGATATTCTCTTTTATGGATTAATTTCATATCAATGAATATTACACATAACATTTACAACAGTGGATCAAATTAGAATGGGTGCCTTTAGCCACCTACCACAATTCAATATCATATCCTTAATCAGTTAACATTTTTTTCCTTGCATTTTTTTTTTTTTTTGAAACAACACCTCTAGAAAAGAATTTTATCATTCATAGTCCTTTTACAACAACAACACTTCAACATACAACATTATTCAAATAAAATTCATTCCTGAAAAATAGTTTATCCAATCTCATCTCCAGTAAATACAAATTCATGCCCACATCTAGCTATATTCCAACATCTTAAATGGTGGCTCACATATGTTGACTCATCACTACTACTAACTACTATGATGATTCATATTCTTACTCATGACAACATGCAATGGATGGCTGACAAGGATCGTATTTAGGATTAAATGACAATTGACAGCATGATATGAAGCATCAAGCGATCTTATTCTTATTGCTACATCAATCTATAGGATCCTTCCATAATCTAAAAATCCCAAAATAAAGCTTAGATGTGGAATTTATCAACAATTGAGATGGCCTGCATTTTGCATGCTTGCAATCCCCAAATTGCATTGGTTTGCATCATTAAACATTAGGAACATTTCAACTACTACCTTGTGAAGGGAGACTATGTCTTCAGACCTATGCAGCAAGCTGAAGCAAGTTATCAAGCACCACCTGTCTAGCAACTGAGAGCCATATGCAGCAAGCTGAACCAAGCCATCAAGCACGACCTTTCTAGTCGGTAATGTAGGAATAACTCCCCTCTCCATCACAGTTAATGCCCCACATGCATTTGCAAACTTGAGAGACCCTCTGAATCGATCTTCATCCTGAAGCAACAAAAAATCAGAAGCAAAGAAGAAATTCAATACATAAAAAAAAAAAAAAAAAACTTGAGAGCCCCACTCAATCGATCTTCATCCTTGTATAGAAATTCAATAAAAAAACAGATCTATCATCATGTACCTAAGCAAAGAAGAAATTGCAATCAGATGATTATTGAATGCCTGGAACTTCTAACCACCTGGGACTCCTTGGAGGATCAAGCAAACACGAACAGGGGCGGTGGTTGTGGACAAAGGCTGTGGTCACAGGGGCTGCGGCTGGTGGATGAGTGAGGGCAGTGACAAGGGTTGGATGAAAGGGGTTTCGAAAACCCTAGCACGGAATGTGCTCACAGATCAATGGTGAGTTTGTGGCGAAAGGGGGTTTAAAAAACCCTAGCAAGAGAGATAGAGAGGTTGGGAAACAAAGAGAGGGAAATGGGACTGAGTGACAAAGAGAGGATGAGGGAGTGCGAGAAATCATGAGAGGGCGAGGGAAAGCAAGAGGGTGTGCGAGAGAGAGAGAGAGAGAGAGAGAGAGAGAGAGAGAGAGAGAGGTGTTTTGGTTTTGGGAATTTGGGTGCGCGCGGGAGAGGAGTGCAGATAGGATTTAGTTTTAAGGGTGACTGACATCACCATCTTAATTTAGTTTCAAACTTGTGGGGCCCACCGTTGGGTATTTTATCTATCCACTCCGTCCATTCATTTTAACGACTACTTTTTAGGGTTTATTTAAAAAATGAGTCAGACCAAAGATGTAGATGGACCACACCATATATTAACGATATAAATATATTTTTCATTGTTTCTTATGGTGTGGTCCACTAGAACTTTTGATCTTTCTACTTTTTGGGCTCTTGTACTGAAATAATATTTTAAGATAAAACACATATATTGCAATGGGCCCCACAGAACTCCTTAAGCATCATCAGTCTCTAATAAAGTCCAATGGGGGAGGTATATTTTAGCTACAGATTAAGTAGGTTTTAGCTACGGATTAAATCCATAGTAATATAACTATAATTTATATCCGTAGCTAAAGACCTATATAGGTTGTAGCCTTTGCTCATTTTTTTGGTAGTGACCACACTGTAAAATAATGCCAAAAATCTCAAATTAAATGGTGAAGCCTACCTAAGTTTTGGAATGGCCTGGTATTTAGAATGTCAATGCATCCTGATGGGGTGCATCTCCTTTTTTTTTTCTTTTTTTTTTCTTTTTTTGAACGATATGGGGTGCATCTTATGATTCGATTAGATGGCATATACAAAACACGTTGGGCCCCACATAATGTGAAAGGTTTTAATGGTGGACATCCCCATCCGAATTGTTCCCTATGATACCACTCATATTTTACATCCGCATGACTTCTGGTATACAAGGTTGTCATGGCAATGAGCCTAAATAGGGCCTAAACATTGACTATAGTTCGGCCCTATCCCTAATTGGGCTTAAAAGGCCTCGGACAACCTAGGTATTCACTCCTCAAGTATAGGGTTGTGATGTAGTAATAAACTTGGTGAGACCGAGGTCGAATCCCAAGGGACTGGAACCTATACGTAATCTGAAACTAAGTAGAACTAGAACTAGACTAAGATGAAATCTAAATTGAATAAATTTAAGGAATAATAGTAAAATATTCATCTAAAATTTAGAGAAATCAAAGGTAGGAAACTAGGGTGCCAAGGATCCACTTGTAACAATTGGGAAGCTACCTTGCAATGATTTAAGGACACAACTGGAGTCAGAGTCCTATCTTATCCAGTTGGTAAGAAGAGATTTGTCATATCTCTAAATTTCTCATAGATCTAATCATCAATAAAGAAGAGTGGTGAAGATTTGGAAGTGATTCCGTCACCTAATCATACCCAGGAGACTATGGCAAACAACAACAATTTACTAATCTCACAGTCAATCACAAGAGAATTGTGAAAGTTAGGAAGGATTCCATCACCCAACCATTCCCATGAGACAATGGTGAACAACAAGGTTCCCAAGTTCACAATCTCAATACCTGAAAAGAGAATATCTTAAGCATCACAGATCTATTATAATTTGAGTCACAACAAACTATTAAAAATAAAAATTCCTTATAATCAAATTAGAATCTATAAGAGTTCAATAAACATAAATCAAAGAAAAGCTAACAGCCCAATCACAATACAAGCTTCACCTCTTAGCCCTAGATAAGAGGTTTAGCTAAACATAAGCATGATTGACCAATCCTTAAAAGAAAAGAAAAGAAAAATAAAAAAAGACAAAGAACAAACTCTCTATGCATGTCCCCAAATGAGATTGAATTCGCCTCCATGCCTACCCGTCTCCTAGATGATCCTCATTCTCTCTCTCTCTCTTCTCTTCTTTTATAGGTTGATCGAGGTCGGATACAAGCATTATCAGTGGAACGGCCACTACGAAATCTGTTTACACAGCCCAGAAGTGTGTGAGTCATGCCGTACGCAAGAAAAGGACCCATCTTGCATTGATGCTTGGTGGGGCCCATCTTCCATGGTTATTGAAGAATCAGGTCTATCCACTAGTTTCGTGGTATCGATTTAAGCCGCTCTTCCAAGATTGAAGTGAATTCGAGCTCTAGGTGGACCACACCATTACTCAATGTGGCAACTTTTTCCTTGCTCTATGTTTTTGAATGACAGCGTGGGTGCATGAAACTGATTGGGTTTTGATCGATGCCCTACCCTAGACATGATGGACATCTCAGATCATCCATTTAGTGATCTTGGTGGGCCAGCTCAACTCCCAGTGGACAGATAACGTCCAAGCTACTCAAATTGCTTTCGCTAGTCTTAGTGGGGTCCACTTTATTTGTCCTTTGTAAAATCCATGCTGTCCATCGGATTCTTCTCAAAAATCTAGTGAGGTATGTTCTGTTTTGGCTCAGACTTAGTGTGACCCACAAGACTTATGCTTCTACTATTCGTCCTTCGTTTGGATGGTTGAAATCCAATCTCCGCTATCTTTTAAAATTTTGTCACCTAAGCCTGAGTGAGAGGGGACGTGTGGGTCTTATGGATGGTCCAGATCGAACTGTCGGATCATGGTGGTGGCCCGCAAAAAAATAACCCGCAAGCTCTGTTTGAGCTTTCACAGTTCGCAGACGAGAGAGCTGAAGAAGAGATCGGTCAATAGCATGTTGACTGATCTGGTTCACCGGGTGCACAGCCAGTGCATTTATGCACTTTGCACATGAACGCCCACTTGGGGTACATCATGATGTGTATGTTAAATCCGTACCATCCATTCTTTGTACCATCCCATTTAAGGGGTTAGGACCAAAATTGAAGCATATTTAGAAGTCAAGTGGGCCCCAAATCAAGGATTTAATGGTTGATTTGGCAGTCCATTGGTTAAAATTTAACGTGTACGGTTAATTTATGGTCCTCAGGCCATATATGAAGTTTCGAGCCAAACAGATGGTGGGAACCCTATGATCTTGCATTCTGGCTGACTTTCATACCCGTTTAACGTGAGTGGCATGATTTTCACGGATCTCTGACATGTAAATTATTTAATCTCAGTCCCATGGGGTCTGTCCCTTGCCTTGGTGACTTTAAAGCATCAAATCCTCTCTTTTTGTACCATTTTTTAGTCTGAGCTCCTTAATACACCCTTCATCACAAACATGATTAAATTGGGCCGTTAAACAGTACCATGTTAGTAAATTCAGGCAATAATTGGGGTCTGATATGCAATATTTGAGCCTCAACACTTGGGCAGGACTTGTAAGGAAAAGAGTGACATGATTAAAGGTTTGAAATAGTCTAAGATTAAGAAATTTGTGGTGATATCCCCTCCATCTGTAATGTGTCCCATCATATAAATGGTTGATGATAGAAACATGACATCGGATCCAAAAAGTGTAGATAAACTACGCATGGAAGTTGAATAGAACCCTCACAAGTGTCTTCATATCATCCACCCTTTTGTATAATAGTGACCCACTTGATTATTGGACCAAGCCATTCATCATTGACCCCAACTTGGCATGGCCCGAACATAGAGCCTAGATTTTAAGCATGAGCTCGACCCTCGAACCAAGTTGGGGGCCCAACCCCATGCCCCACAAGGCTAGCCTACAAAGTGAATATGAAGGAAACAACCTTATTTATAGATTGGATGTTAGCCATACATCACCATAAGCCCCAAACAGTATTATAGAATAAGCATTTTTATAGCCTTTCCATTTTATTTTTTACAATGCCATAACCTAAGGTGCCATGTATATGCATCAGAAAGGAAACAAGAATTAACTAAATAATAGAGGAATTAATGTGACCAATAGAAGCCATAACATCTAGAATTAATAACTTTTTGCCATGAGTTTGTGTTTGTTTGAAATGTTTGTTGACTTAGCATTGTATTTCTATTCTTGGTAGGAAGATAAATTGTGTATATTGTTCCATTGCCTTCTATTACCTAAACTGATCCTTGCAAACCTTAATGAGCTTGTATATTACATTTTTTGTCTTAAATTATTATTGTGATTAGTTAGTTTATAGTTGTACTTGTAATTGTGATTTGTAAGTTAGATAATTAGTTACCCATTTGAGGATTTCTATGGGGCCATACATAGATATGGTGTATTTTTGATGGCATAGAAATCACTCAAATTGTCCTATTTTGGACAGTTCAATGTTAGATGGATAGTATGCTTTCATATAATCTGTTTAAATTATGTTCATGCCCGATCCGCGGTCCATCTCCTCATTTATTTCTGGATCTGTTTCTTCCATTCAATATCCAATGCCAAATATCTTTACATTGCTTTAGATATTTGACATCGAAATGTAAGGTAAGATCAACTTATCTGGAGAGGCATGGGGAGATGCTGTCAAATTTTTGGCGTGGACTAACAAATAAAAATATGAAAGTATTACAATCTATCCAACCTTTGATGGGTAACTAATTTAGGATTTAATTGAGCGAGGGTCTCTGGAAGGTGAAAACTACTGTTATGACCATGATGAGTAGTTGTCCATTTTCTATGGACAACAATATGGGTGGCCTGGCCATTTGGTCAGGCCCGTGTTTATGTATTAGCTCGAAATTATTGGAGCAGACCTAGATGTGCATCTAAGCTATTCGGATGTTGAGTGGGGGTCTTTGGAAGGTGGGAACCGCTGTTATGACCATGGTGAAGTTGTCCATTTCCTATGGATAGCATTGGAGTGGCTTGGCCATTTGGACAGGGCGTGTTTATGTATTAGCTCGAATTTATTTAAGCAGGCCCATGTTTATGAAAATTTTAAGGCTTTATCCCAAAATTGAGGTAAGTCTAAGCCGCAGGTGGACCACACCATGGGAAAAAGTAGTGATTGAATTTCCACCATTAAAAAATCATAGGCAACATTTTAATGGTTATTTGACATATAGCCCGTTGATTATGTCATACAAACTTGGATGAAGGGAAAAAAATATATTTCGACTTGATCCAAAACTTTTGGGGCCCCAAGAAGGTTTTAATGGTGGGCATTCAATCAACACTTCATAACGAGTTTATATTTCATTTTTCATGTAATGTTTGGTGTTCGAACCATGTTGTGCCCAGTCCAATCCAAAAATTGAATCATAAGCTATAACCTATAACATATAAACTAAACTTAAACCTATAACCTATAACCTAACATAAGCCTATAACCTTTACTTTATAACTTAAACCTAAACCTAAACCTAAACTTATAACCTATAACTTAAACCTAAACCTGAACCCAAACCCAAACCCAAACCTGAATTCCTAAACCTATAACTGAAACCTATAACATAAACCCGAACGTAAACCTAAACCCAAATCTATAACCTATAACATACAACCTCTAACCTATAACCTATAAACCGAAACCTAAGCCTAAATCTATAACATAAACCTAAACCTATAACCTATAACCCAACCAATTCCTAAACCTATAACCTAACCTTAACCTATAACCTATAATTTAAACATATAGCCTAAACATAAACCTATAACCTATAACATAAGCCTAAACCTATAACCTTAACCTAGACCTAAACGTATGACCTAAACCTAAACCTAAACCTATAACCTATAATTCAAACATATAACCTAAACCTAAACCTATAACCTATAACTTAAACCTAAACCTATACCTAAACCTATAATCTATAACCTAAACCCAAACCTAAACCTAAACCTAAAGTTAAAACCTAATCCTATCACATATAACCTATAACCTAAACCTAAACCTAAACCTATGTAAGTGTTATGACTCCTTTGGTTGTCAAATTTTGTAGTGTCAAAACTACTACTTTTGTCTTGCGTAGCACATTGCTTTATATATGTTCAAGACATGTTCGTGACATGACAATTGCTTCAAGTCAAGAACAAAGTTCTACTTCAAATGCAAGATCAAGTACGTTGTTCGAAGCTTCAAGTGTCAATGAATAAAGTGACATCAAAAAATATGTGTATGGTCCAAGACCTAATATGAAGGTTAATATACTATAACTTCAAGATCTCAAGGTTCAAGATACTCGGTTCATGGACTTCAAAGAAATACTACCAACAACATGGAAAGAAAGTTCAATGTCCGTTCATCTCTAACAATGGTTTGTGTGACCATAGATTAACCTTAGGGTAGGTCATTTTATATACATAATTCAAATGTCAATATTATAGGTGTTTGGTCTATTCTTCGGCTAGTCCTCGACTCTATTCGACTAGTCCTAGCACTGGCTCGACCAATCCAAGAAATTCCAAGACCCGTCCTAAGTTGTTAGAATTTTTTTCAGAATTTTTTGTTAAGCCACGACCAGTCCTGGAGACTGCTTGACTGGTCGTGTGAATAGTGTTGACTTGTTCACAACCAGTTGTTTGTCTACATCTCAAACTCCAGCGACTAATTCAGTGTCGCACGATCAGTCGTGAATGGCCTACGACCAGTCGTGAAACGACTTTATCCGATCACGCTCAAAATTACAAAAATTCATTGGTCCCACGACCAGTCATGGTGTCCTCAAGACCAGTCAAAGGTGCGATATGTTCACCTATATATAGAGTAAGAATCTCAGAGTTTCATAGATAGAACTCAAGAAAATTCAATATGCATGTCTGAAAGATAAGTTTGTGCTCTTTTTAAGCTTAATTATGTTTATTTAATATTCTCATTTTTTAACTTTTACATTTGATTTTGTTTCTGCATTCCATTCTAACTTGAAATAGGAATCATAGTATTCCACTTCTTGGAAGCAAAATCAAATTGAGCTACCCAACCTGATTTAATTTAAAATCAATTAAAACTTAGAACCATTTTAAATGTGAGTATTGGACTATACATTGAACTATTCTTCTACTCTAAACTTGGTTCTTCCGGGCTGCAACAAGGAGAAATCTAGGTATTTTACAGTTTTATAATTTCCTTTCTTTTGGTTTCTTTTGAGATTGAGCCAGAAAAATCTCATTATTTTGGTTATCTGCGGAGAGCCCGAAAACTTAGTGGGTGTTTTTTTAATTGTATAAGCCCACTAGAAAGACACAATTGTGAGGGTTTTAGGAGAACCTGTAAAACCTATTTTGATAGTGAATACTAATATTCACTGTGTGAGGATATTAGGAGTGGAGTAGTTGTGTGACTGTTGTTTAACAGTTGGTGGACACACAGGTTAACCACTATAATTCTTTGTGTGTTGTGGTTGTGTGATTTAATTTTTGTATCTTTATTTCTTAAGTCTGTGGGATGTATATGTGGATGTGAATGTTGTGATCTTTCATTTCAAGCTCTGTAGGAATGTTGTAATAGTTTAGAATTTTTATTCTTACTATTTCTTTTTTTATTCCTCTTCGATTTGGGATTTTGATACACAAACAATTCTAGAAATAAGGTTGTCTTACCATAAACCTTGGTTTTTGGTGTAAGGTTGTCCTTAGAACAACATTTGTATCAACCTCTCGATACTTGAATTCGAGGTTGCTTTACATTCTTTATTGTGGACTGTTATCTTTCCTTTACTTGGTTATCTTATTATTTTCTTCCGTTGTTATAATTTTTAATTTGGTAGTCCTATTCACCCCCCCTCCCCCCCTCCCCCCCTCTAGGACATATAGCTTGGATTTTTCAAATGGTATCAGAGCCTAATAGCTCGTTTTAATTGTTATATTCTTGGATTCATTTCCTGAGCTAATCGATCTAAGCTATTTTTAAGATGTCAAATTTTGATATTCTTTCAGTCACTAAGCCTCCACCATTCGATGGCACCAATTATGCCTATTTGAAAGCCAGGATGAGAATTTTTCTTAAATCCATGGATGAAAGTGTGTGCCTAGCCACAGTGAATAATGGACCCCTCCTACCACTGAAGTTACTGGAATTGATGGATCCAAATCTATGAGAGTAATACCTTACTTCTCTTGGACCACACTTCAGAAAAGTGAGAGTAGTGAAAATGCAAAAGCACTAAATGCATTAACTTGCTCATTATCACCAGATGAATTCAAAAGAATTATATCCTGTGATTCTATAAAGAAAGCTTGGGATATTTTAGAAATGACACATGAGGGTGCATCAATTATCAAGAAATCTAAAATTCAAATCCTCATAACTAAATTTAAGGGAATACGTATGGAAGAAAATGAAATGTTCATAGACTTCTATACAAGATTAAATGACATTGTGAACTCTTTGTGGGGTCTTGGCGATAAAATCCCAGAAAGTAAAATATGTGCTAAAATCCTATGCTATCTTCCTTAACAGTTCAATTCTAAGGTGATTGCGATCCAGGAGCTTCGTGATACAGATAATATGCAGATAGAAGAATTAGTTGGCTCTTTACAGATGTATGAGTTAACTTTTAAAGCTCCTAAAGGTAAATTTATTGCCCTTAAAACTTCTAAAAATATTTCTCATGAAGATAATAACAATTTTAATTTAGAAAACTCTGAAGATAACAAGACTCTTTTAGCGAAAAAGTTCTACAAAATTTTTAAAAGTAAAAAGAGGGTTGATTTTAAAAAATCTAATGATAAGAAGAAATCTAAACCTAAAACTCGAAAAACTTTAAAAGATAGTCAATGTTAACATTGCCATGAATATGGGTATTTAGCAAACAAGTGTCCTAAAAAGGACAAACCTAAAAAGAAGGGTATGTTGGCTACTTGGGATGAATCCTCTGATTTTGAAGCCTCTTCTGAATCAGAATTTTTTGAAATGGAGTCGGGCAGTGAAGTTAAAGCCCTTATGACTCTAGCCAAGTTCACTTTTTGAGATAATGATGATTCAACCAGTGAAGAAAATCTGAATAGTGATTGTAAAAACGAAGATGATCTTCAAGATGCTTACAATGCCCTATACAAGGAAAGTTGTAAGATTGCTATAAAACTTAAACTTCAGAAAGAGAAGTTTTTAAAACTTAAAGAGAATTATAATTCACTTTTTTCAGAAAAATCCCACATTTCAAATTGTTTTGAAAAATCTAAATGTGATTTAGAATTCAAAACCTCCCTGATTGAAAATCTTAAATTTGAAAATAAAAAACTTAAACTTGAAGTCTCTTCACTTTTGAGTTTGAAGGATACTTGGAAGTATGCCTAAGGAGATCCAAAGTTAGAAAAACTTTTATCTGGATCAAGAAAATGTGGCGATCGATCCGGTTTGGTCTACGATAAAAATGTTCTTCCTAAACAGAAGAATATGCCTCCTAAGTTTATAAAAGGAGAGATCTTAAACTCAAAAGGAAAAAGTACAAATCTTTTTAAAAATACTAAAACTTTTCTAAAACCTAAAAATAATTATATCAACTATAAAAATCAGAACAAAAATCCTTTAGCTAAAAAAATAGTTGATTTGCTTAAGGAGCTCTTAAAATCTAACTCAATAGGTCACTCTTACAACAACTATAAACAAAAGAAGACCAACTATACTCATAAACCCAAAACAGTTATGAAATGGGTTCCTAAGGTTACCTGTTTGGTTGCTCACACGGCTTTCAAAGTTTCAAGGCATTCAAAGTTGTACCTAGACAGTCGATGCTCCAGGCACATAACTGGTGATAAAGGTCTGTTCACCACTCTTAAAGACATGACTGATGGTTCAGTCACTTTTGGTGATGGTAGCAACTGAAGGATCATTGGCCAAAGTACGGTTCAACTATCTAACCTCTGCTTATTTAAGAATGTCTTATATGTTGAAGGATTAAGAAACAACTTACTAAGCATATCTCAAATATGTGATAACAATCATAGCATACAATTCACTAACCAAGGTTGTGAAATTTTGAACAAAAAGGGTTCTGTAATATTAACTGGTCACAGAACTTCTGAAAACTACTACATCGTTAGTGATTATAGTTCATCTAATAAATCATGTTACATGGTCCACACCGATGAGACAGAATTATGGCATAAATGCCTTGGACATGTACACTATCGTAATTTATATAAATTGAGTAAAAGAGAACTGATATGTGGTCTGCTTAAATTACAGAAAGTAGACAAAATATGTGGTGAATGCTAGATTGGCAAACAAACTAGGAGTGCTCACAAAAAGGAAGACTTCAATGCCACATCCAAACCATTAGAACTCATCCATATGGATCTTATAGGACCAACCAGAATGGAGAGTCAAGGAGGCAAAAGATATATACTGGTAATAGTGGATGACTATACTAGATTCACTTGGGTACCCTTTTTAAGAGATAAATCAGAAACCCTTAATGAAGTGAAAAGAGTTCTCAAATAGATACAAACTGAAAAAGGCTCTCAAGTCTATAAGATCCGTAATGACCGTGGATCAGAATTTGAGAATAGTAGTTTTAAGAAATTTTGTTGTGATCAGGGAATATCACATGAATTCTCCGTGCCCAAAACTCCACAATAGAATGGTATTGTTGAAAGAAAAAATAGAGTTATTTAAGAAATGGCTAATGTAATGATAAATAGTATGAAGCTCCCTAAAAATCTTTGGGCTGAGGCTATAAATATTGCCTGTCATGTAATCAATTAGGTTTATACTAGTAAGTCAAATAATAAAATTGCTTATGAAATGTGGTTCGATAAGAAGTCCACTATCAAATGCTTTTGATTTTTTGGCAGCAAGTGCTACATTTTACGTGACCATGAGAATTTGGGAAAATTTGATACTAAAAGTGATGAAGGGATCTTCTTAGGATACTCTTTGAACAGTCGAGCATATCGTGTATTGAATAAGAGGACTGGTGTTATTCAAGAATCCATTAATGTGGTCATTGACGATCACTTGAATACACCTACTTCAAGTTTAGATAATGATGAAGTTCTCTTAATTGATAAATCAGATACTTCATCTAGTCAAAATAATTTTGAACTAAGGATTGTCAAAGATCATTCAACCACTTAAATTCTTGAAAACCTTCTCACAGGTGTACGCACTCGTAGACAACTAGAAGATATATGTAATTACGTGTACTTTACATCTCAAATTGAACCGGAAAACGCAAAAGAAGCTCTTACTAATGAAAATTGGATAATTGCGATGTAGGAAGAGCTTAATCAATTTATAAGAAATAATGTTTAGTACTTAGTTCCTAGACCTAAAGATAAACATATTATAGTAACTAAGTGGATTTTCAAAAATGAGTTTGATGAACTTGGTAATATAATTCAAAACAAGACTAAACTGGTTGTACACGAGTACACACAAATTGAAGGTATCGATTATGATGAAACCTTTGCCCCAGTAGCTTGTCTTGAATCGATTAAATTATTTATATACATTGCATGTTTCAAAAAATTGAAAATCTATCAAATGGATATAAAAAGTGTCTTCTTAAATGGTGATTTACATGAAGAAGTATATGTTGAACAACCTACGAGTTTTTAAGACAAGCTCGCAGGGCTTGTTATCACCTAAAAAAGGCTCTCAATGGTTTAAAACAAGCTCCCAGGGCTTGGTATGAAAAATTGACCAAGTTTTTACTCAGTCATAATTTTCTAATGGGAAGAGTTGATAAAACTCCATTTGTAAAGAAACCAAATGAACATATCTTAGTAGTGAAAATCTATGTTGATGATATTATTTATGGATCTACTTGTTCTAACGTGACTGTTGAGTTTGCAGATCTCATGAAATCTCAATTCGAAATGAGTATGGTTGGAGAATTAACTTATTTTCTAGGGTTGCAAGTAAAACAACAACCTGATGGTATTTTTATTTCTCAGTCCAAATATGCTCTGAACTTGATTAGAAAGTTCAATTTTGAGAATGGAAAGAATTTTGATACTCTTATGAGTACATCTTTAAAACTCTCAAAAGACTCTACAGGTAAATGTGCAAATCCTAAGTTATATCGCAGTATGATTGGTAGTTTACTCTATTTAACTACTAGTAGACCTGATATTATCTTTAGTGTTGAAATCTGTGCAAGATATCAATCCAACCCTAAAGAGTCGCATTTAGATGTTGTTAAGCGGATTATGCGATATGTCGTAAGTACAGTAAATCTCGGTCTTTGGTATCCACATGACACTAATGTTCAATTAGCTGGGTATACTGATGCTGATTGGGTTGGTAATATCGATGATAGAAAATCAACCAGTGGTGGTTGTTTCTATATTGAAAATTGTTTACTTTCTTGGATTAACAAGAAATAGAGTTCTGTTTCACTTTCAACAGCCGATGCTGAATACATTGCAACTAGAAGTGCATGTACTCAACTCGTATGGATGAAAAGAATGTTAAGTGATTACGGAATTGCACAGGATTCAATGGTTTTATATTGTGATAAATCTAGTGCAATGAATATTTCAAAAAATCCAATCCAACATTCACGAACCAAGCATATTGACATTAGATATCATTACATTCGTGAATTAGTGGAAGAAAAAGTTATTTCTTTGGAATACATTCTAACCAAGATTCAACTTGCTGACATTTACACTAAACCGCTCGACAAAAGAAGGTTTAATAAATTAAAATTTGAACTTGGTATGTGCAACTTAAATTGTTATGCATGCATTTTTTTATTTATAATTTATATATTTATTAATTTATTTTTTAAAATTTTAAAATATTACATGATAAATGCATTTTTTATGTTTGCACGACCAGTCGAGGTTGTACTCGACCAGTCGTGGTACGATCGGTCGAGGACAACCACGACCAGTTGTGATGCACGATGACCCTTTTTATTTTGGGGAAAACGGTTTCTTCTTCATTTCCCCTTTCTTCTTCATCAGGGCGAAGCATGACTAGTCGAACCCAACTCTTTGATTCTTGAAGGCGTTCGAGATTTATTCTCTAAACTCTTCATTATCTTCCTTGGAGTGTCTGATGTCTAGTTCTCTTGAAATTTTTGGGGTTATAATCTCAAAAATTTGATTTTGAAGATACCCATTCTCCATTCTTTGAAACTCATTATTTCTTTGATTTCCTATTACCAAGTGGATGCTAGAGGTCATAAAAGAACATCTCGTGGTGCATCATCCTCTAGATCAGCACCTATCACACGGTGCCATCTTCGGTCACTCGAAGATGATCCTCCCTATGTGTGGGATCCACGATTGTGCAATGTAATAGTTGAGCGACCTATGGATGTTACTCATATTGCTCCTTTTGGACTCCTTCCACTTCTCCAATCTAAATGATGGGATAACATTCTACATTGGGGTGGGCCGGCATACTGGTCTATTGCACAATCCATGTTTGCATGTATTCCTGATTTTTCAACTGAAAATCTAACTTTTATAATTGCTACTAGAGAAGGCCCTTTTGAGGTTGATCGACATTTAATTTCTAGCCTTGTGGAAATACCAGTCAATGATGACGGTATCCCTATTAGCTCTCTAGTTGAAAAACCATCTGAAACGAAAAAGTGCATGCTTACTAGAACTTTATGCAACATTAATGTGAAATGGACTCAGAACAGGAATGTGCTCCCTACCAAGTATTTGTTACCTAGATATAGAGTGCTTCATAGAATTTTTACTTCTAATGTTTATCCTAGATTTGGTAACAAAATCGAACTTACTGCTTTTATGGTTTAGGTTTTGCATTCTATTATTTCTGGAACCAATGTTTATCTTCCCTCCTTAATTTGACACTTCATCATTCAATTTCCTCTCCACCCTGGCCATAACTGTAACGACTTAGAAAAATCCGTACTTAGACCCGAGTACCACCTTTAGCAGAAATCATTTAGGCCTTAATCCCTTAGAAACTTAATGTGTTTTAGCTAGCGCTAAACTAGATTACATGTGGAATTAGTACCAATAACTTTTAATACGATCTGTCAGAGCCAAAACCTAGAGAATCGTTGATGCTATATTACCCTGAAATCTAGGATCCAACTCTAAATCCAGTTGCTCCCGGGAATACTTTGTAACTTTGTATTAGATCTAGACCGCACGTCGAAAGTCTGATAGCTATGAACTTAGACCATTATGACCGCTTAGTTGGACTTGACTATCACCTCGAAACTCAAGCCCAAACAATGTCCTGAGACTGTTTCCTTGAGTACGGAGTGAAGAGAGTGAGAAAGCGAAGTTTTTAAAGAAATTAAATATAATTTTAAGTAATCTGGATTGTTTCTCTTGCGTAATGTTTCTAAGCATTTTAACCGTTATATTTCAACCTAAATTCACCATCGGATCAGGAAAGGTGGCCCATACATGTCAAACTACTTGTGGCCCTGATCGAATTTCGATAATCGTTGAATTGAAGCTGGTCCATCACGGACGATCTGTAAACTCGATCTGACTGAAAACTTAACTTGCTTAAGATCCAATACTAGTGAGCTTAAGTCTGACCAAATTTGATAAAAGGACCTCTAGAAGTGCTCCGTTGGATCAGAAAGAGCCCGATTTGGTTATAACCTAAGTATACCTTGGCCTTAAGGCTGTTTTCGTCGACTTTCAATGTTAGCTAATGATTTATTCATGACGTGAATTTTATTACCATGCCAAATGCACTATCTGTTTCGATTTATGTATATGTATAAGTTATGTTATAAATAGAGTATTTCATGTATATGATAGAATACCTGTATACATATGGAATATGCTGTTGTGATTGCCATGATTATTTGTCGTAGACATATGCATGATATGTATGCGGCAACTCCTTGGTGAAAGGACTTGCCCTAATATGTAATGAAATTGACATACGTGATGTAAGTTGAATAGTGTAGTCTAAGCGTCTGTATAAATGCTTGAATGAGTTAGTAGTTAGTAAAGTGTGATTGTTAAAGTTGTTGAGATATGAATCTCAATCATGTTAACTAGGTGTATGATTTCCTCCATGAATTGTGTAGCCTAGATTATTCATGTTAACTATGTGTATGATTTCCTCCATGTACTATATTTAAGTTCAAGTTATATTTCATGAATGTTCATATGAAGGTAGGATATAAAGCATATGCCTGTTATTGAGCTTGTACGTGATTGGGGCTGCACTACAGTCCACGTAATCAGTAACTGTTCTTCAAATGGTGGTTGAGGTCATTTTCACCACACAGGATGAGTTTAACAAATCCGAGTCGTGCTTGGGATGTTCGACAGTGGTTAGGCCACACGGAGTGCTTATGCATTCTATGTCGTTTAACTCAACGTGCGCTTGGCCTAGTTGGGCTTATCAACTACCCCGATTGATTGATGTTTGTTCACCATATTTGGTCGCTACTGTTTGAACCTAAGGTACCAAACTCACCATTGGAAAGCCCCTCTAACCTTGGTACCTCGATCCGCTAAGACTCATGTGCCGATTATGGTGGTATGGGACACTATATTCGTGTTGTCGGCCTACTCTGATTGGTTATGAGCCCTTTGTAGTGACCAGTGAGCACCTATACTTGTGAGCCGATTACGGTGGTATGAGACATTATGTTCGTGCTGTCAGCCTACATTGATTAGTGGCAAGCCCTCTGTAGTGACCTCGAGTATATCTTAACACTACATAAGGGCGACAAGTCTTGTTGCAGTATATAGGATATAACTAGACCTGTATTGATTGGTGACGAGCCCTTTACAGTGATCTAGAACCGTACATTGTATGAGAGTTCCTAGGACTGATGACCCTAGAATGGATCAATGTTTGGGTAATCATATAAGGGAGGTACCTTAACTTCCCAATCCTGTTGTATAAAAGGGACTAATAAGAACTTGGTAATCATACTCATCATCGCACTGCATGTGCTATTGGTGTTGCTGTGAGAGCACTGAAGAAGTGACTGACATGAGCGACCGTAAGATGAAGATTACAGAGGGAGATTGTGGTGAGGGCATACATCATTCCCTCATATCATTCTTGCATTAACAAGAGTATCTAGGACATGTTTGATTGTACTGCTTTATCATTACTGCTTGATTGGATTGATAATATGTTAACCTTTATTGTATAGCTCCACTGAGTTGATCACTCACTCTCATATTCTGGGATAGTGCTTAAACACCAACCAGACTCTGACTTAGCTGCAGGTGACGGTGATGCCTACGAGGCGGAGCAGGAGTTCGACGAGGACAAGTAAGTATTCTCATTTATGCAGTTCTCAGGCGGGTTCATGTGAGCCTTATCCTGACTGGTGGAGATTTTGGGATATGTATATGTTGATTTTGTATAGTTTGATGCATGTATTTTGATACACAGTTGTATATATATTGCCCTGGATAGAGAATGCATCTTTTGGGGATTATTTTTGAATTATATATGTACTTAAGTCTTTCACTTGCATTTTCTATCTATCCCTGAATTATGTTTGTTGATCTGGCTAATCTACTTCAAGTTTTATGTGCTAATACAAACAACATACATTCATCATTATTTATGTTGCATAAGTGATGTTTTGGAACCCGGGAGCTGAGTTATGCTCGACCCTCAAATTTCAGGACATTACAAGTTGGTATCATAGCATGATTTGGATTAAATTATACCTGGGTTCGGGTTACACGATGCACGTTGATGCCACTATAGTGTAGGAGGGTGCGAGAACAATTTAGAAACAAGATTAGGACTCTCAGTTTGTCATTTAGCAAAAGTTTACTGAAAATGAACATCGAGATCGAGTCCGTGCACACTCCTGATCATACACAACGACCCCAAATCATGTCTAGACCATCAATTGATGGGTATAGACCATGTTTTGTCCCATTCCAGCCGTTAAAAATCTGTAAAAGTGAATTGTAACACCCTGAAAATCGGGGGTCGTGTATAAACTCAACTCCCGAGTTCCAGACCGTCACTTATGCAACAAAAATGGTTATGATTCAATGTTGTCTGATTTAAAGCATTCACATGAGTAAAAGTATACCAAAATTGCAATTCATACTTCAGATCCAGTGATAAAAGCAAGCGGAAGACTAAACAATATATATATCACTGTATGGAAAAAACAAAGTAATCTCAGCTGTCTCCAAAGTATGACTACATCTCTGAGTCTCATATACATGTAAATAGACAAAAGAATAAGTTCAAAATAGTCCCACTGAAGTCCCCCTCGATCCAGATCACCTACGGGAAGCCGTCGTGATACTGCATATACGAGAACTCATCCTGGTCCTCGTCAATCTCCGGCTCCACCTCCTGGATCTCGTCCTCGCCTGCAACTACAACAGGGTCTGGTGGGTGTTGCAAACACCATCCCGTAACGTGGGAATGAGTGATCAACTCAGTGGAATCATAGAGCAAAGATTAGCATGTTCACAATTCAATCACGCGATAATAGTAAAGCAGTAAATCAGACAATCCTAATACTGTTGTTAATGCAAGATGATATGACGTGATGTATGCCCTCACCGACGATCACCCTCATACGGCAACATCTTACGACCGCGGCATGCCACACTCCCTAGAGTGCTCCACATCTTCCAGGCACATGCAATGCTATGGGATATGATTACCAAGTTGTTATTAGTCCATTCAAACAGCAGGATTGGGAAACTAAGGTACTTCCCTTGTATCAATCCCAACACGGATCCTGTCTAGGGTCGTCACTCCTAGTATCTCATACGATGTACATTTCGTAGGTCACTGCAAGGGCTGCCAGGGCTGTTGCTCGCACTCGTTGCACCGCTCCCCCATCACCTTATCAATACAGGCCTACTGTACTCTACTGCACGGAAGGGTCGTCGCCTCCCGTGGACTCAGAATACGCTCGCGGTCACTACAAAGGGCTCGTCGCCTGATCAGTGTAGGCCGACAGCTAGAATATAGTGTCCCATACCACCATAATCTGCTCACGAGTCAAGGTGCTCACTGGTCACTACGGGGAGGTTTGTGGCCCCAGCGTAGGCCGACAGCTCGACCACGGTGTCCCATACCACCATGCCCGGCTCATGAGTCTTCGTGGATCAAGGTACCACGGTTAATAGGGTTTACAATGGTAAGTTCAGTACCCTAGGTTCAAGCAGTTATGATACATACAAGGTGAACAAACATCGGCCAGTCGGGTTGCTTGACGGGCTCGACTAGCGCGATCGCATCTCAAGTTAAACGACATGAAGTGCGTAAAACACTTCGCGTGGCCTAACCACTGCCGCCAACTCTCAACACGAATCACGTTCATCGACGCGTCGTTCGTGGCTATGACCAGTCAGCCACGAATTCGCTCGGTTACCGACTGCCTGGACTAGGTCAAGTCCCACACATCTATGGCATTTCATTAACACTATATACCAAGGTATTGGAATTGAAATAAATCATATGAGCATGTTAGCACATGTTAAAACATTCAACTTAAGCAAATCTTTAAGGCATACTTCCCATGTATATTCAACTTAAGCAAATCTTCAAGGCGTACTTTCTATGCATGTAGTGTAATCATGCATAAGGTAAGCATGTAGGAAATCATTTAGGTCAACATATTAATCATGAAATCAATCTCAATCTACTACCTAACATCATTTAATTCAATACATAATAATACAAGCATTTATACAAACACATACACTACACACTTAAGTCCACATATAGTATGTCGACCCAACGTGCGCAACTTGGCGAATCTCTTCGCCAAACTGATTATGCAAGCATTCCTAACTCACTAAAGTGGCGACAACCCATGTCAATCATGTCAGCAAAATATGCATGTAGACCGTACTTCCTACAAATGACTAAAATGCCCTAAATCTCATATTCTTCGTTAATTTACGAAACAGGAAACGGAGAGCATGTTGTACATGTCAAACGGCGATGCCGTCGATAATCTACTATTAAACGACATTGAAAGCATTGTAAACCGTCAATCAAAGCGTCTAAAATCCTCACCTAGTCTCTTACGGTCGCGGGATTTTGAACGGAGCGTGTACGCTTCGTCTACGGCTGTAAGAGAACCTGATTCATAGACTACGTTAGCTACCATGCTCAGAATCTACGTAAACCCTAAATCAGCAAGTTTTTGGGGTTTTTCTATACCTGAAAAAGTGGAAAAATCACCAGCCAGGTGATTGGAATGAAGTGTTGAAGCAGCACTGTCAGGGGCTCGGATGCGGGAAAAATCTCCTCTTCCCTTTCTCTCAAACTCTCTCTCTCTTTTCTAGGGTTTGTGAAATTCGGATGCAAGGAAGGAATGAGGGTTTCAACCCCTTTTATAAGCTTGGAAACGCCGAAAATAGGCTCCGGGACGAAGTTTACTTAATGCCTATCCATTTTGGGGCTGTTTCGGTCCAAAAATTGATTTCTGGTGGTCCCCTGGTCGATTGCGATCAGACTTAAGCTCATGGGTACCAGATGTACCTCGTATTAAGTTTTCAGTCTGGCAGGGTTCGCAGATCGCATGTAGCGGACCAATTTCAGTTCAGCGGTCACCGCGCATAGATCAGGGCTGAAAGTCTCATGATAATAAATAGAAATTTTTCCTGATCCGAGGGTGTAATCTGGATGAATTCTGACGGTCAGAACGCTTAATACTGACGCGTCAAGTCGTGTGCCAGATTTGAATTTGAAATTCCCAATTCGTCCCTATTCGCGGTCGCTTCAGTCCGGGTTCAACGAAATACTCTGTGATTATCGGTTTGACTTGATTTTCGAGATGATTGTCAAGTCCAGCTGGGCGGTTCTAACGGTCAAAGATAGGAGGTATCGGACCTTCGACGCGCGGTCTAAATCTAATACAAAAGTTCAATATGGTCTAGAGGACAAACCTGCTTAGAGTTTGATCCAAGGTTATAGAGTATTGTAGAGTTGTCTGTTCTACTCGATTTGGGTCTTGTAGAACATATTTAAAGTGATCAGGGACTATTTCCCAGCTACTCTAGTGTTGCGCTAGTTAACTTACGTTTAATTTCCATGGAAATTATTTATACGCGATTTCGGGTCAAATCGGTACTCGATTCCAAGTACGGATTTTTCACGGGCGTTACAATCTACCCCCCTTAACAAATAATTTCGTCCTCGAAATTTGTACCTGTTCGTACTCCTCGAGAAGCTGTGGGTAGTTCTTTCTGATCTCGGCTTCGGTCTCCCAAGTAGCCTCCTCCTCAGAGTGATGCGTCCATAGTACCTTCACAAGGGGAATCACCTTGCTACGCAGTACCTGCTCCTTCCGGTCTAAGATGCATGTCGGTCGCAGGATATAAGTAACATCCTCTCCTAACTGCACCTGCTCCCATCTGATGATATGGGAAGGATCAGCAACGTACTTCTTCAACATAGAAACATGAAATACGTTGTGGACGCTCGCGAGGGGCGTGGGTAAAGCCAATCGGTAAGCCACTGCTCCCACACGATCGAGGATCTGAAATGGACCAATGAATCGCGGTGCCAGCTTCCCCTTCTTCCCGAACCGAAGGACTCCCTTCATAGGGGAAACTCGCAAAAACACATGATCCCCGACTGTGAACTCTAGTGGCCGTCGTCTCGTATCGGCGTAGCTCTTCTGTCTGCTCTGCGCTGTAAGAAGCCGACGTCGAATAATATCAATCTTCTCTGACGTCGCCTGCACCAACTCTGGGCCAATCAAGCTGCGCTCACCGACCTCTAACCAGCAATGCGGTGCGCGACAAGGTCGCCCATACAACGCCTCATAAGGTGCCATGCCGATACTCGCCTGGAAGCTATTGTTGTACGCAAACTCCGCATATGCAAGACAGTCATCCCAACTGTCCTTGAAGTCCAATGCGCAAGCCCGCAACATGTCCTCCAGGATCTGGTTCACTCGCTCCGTCTGTCCGTCCGTCTGTGGGTGGAAGGCAGTACTGAACTTCAACTTCACACCCATAGCCTCCTGAATGCGAGTCCAGAAAATAGAAGTGAATCGCGTGTCTCTGTCCGACACGATCTCCAACGGAACTCCATGCAGACGCACAATCTCTCGGATATACAATCTAGCCAGCTCGTCTGCAGAGTTCGTAACTCTGATCGGTAGGAAGTGCGCCGACTTCGTCAATCGGTCGACGATCACCCAAATGGAATCATGCCCCTTCCTCGTCTTCGGCAACCCAGAAATGAAGTCCATCGAAATGAAATCCCACTTCCACTCTGCAATCGGCATAGGTTGTAAAAGTCCAGGTGGTCGGCGATGCTCTGCCTTCACCTGCTGACAAGTGAGACAACGGGACACGAACTCAGCAATGTGGGTCTTCATACCTTCCCACCAATACGTCCTCTTCACGTCACGATACATCTTCGTACTGCCTGGATGCATCGCGAGTCTAGTAGAATGCGCAGCCTCGAGAATCTCTCGTCTCAAGTCAGGGACATCAGGAACGCATAGGCGGCCACGGTAACGTAAGCCCCCATCCATACCAACTCGCCAGTCGGCGTCAGCATCATCACTGGCCTGCTCTCGAAGCTCAGTAAGATGCGCGTCGTCCCTCTGCGCCTCGATGACACGGTCATCGATCTGGGATCGCACCTGTACGTGTGCGATGAACTCAAATGGCTCCTCTACGGTGAGTTTCTGCTCAAAGTCTCGCAAAAACTCCACCATATCCCACTCGACAACCATCAGCGGAGCCGCAAACTCTATCACCTTCTTGCGGCTCAACGCATCAGCCACAAGGTTCGCCTTCCCAGGATGGTAAGAGACTTCAAACTTGAAGTCCTTCAGCGTCTCCATCCATCGCCGCTGCCTCATATTCAAGTCCCGCTGCGTGAATATGTACTTGAGGCTCTTGTGGTCGCAAAAGAGCTCGAACTCCTCTCCGTAGAGGTAATGTCTCCAGAGTCTCAGTGCGAATATAACGGCTACCAACTCCAGGTCGTGTGTAGGGTAATTCTCCTCGTGCTTCCTTAATTGTCTCGAGGCATACGAAATTACCCTGTCCCTCTGCATAAGGACACAACCCAAACCAACGCTAGACGCGTCAGTGTATATAGTGTATCTAACCCCCTGCTCTGGCAATACTAGCACAAGGGCGGACGTAAGTCTGTCCTTCAGCTCCTGAAAAGCTGACTCCGCCTTATCATTCCAGGCGAACTTCACGTCCTTCCGTGTCAACTGAGATAAGGGTCTCGCGATCTTCGAGAAATCCTGAATGAAGCGCCGATAGTAGCCAGCGAGACCCAAGAAACTCCTCACCTCAGTGACAGAACTAGGCTGCTCCCAATCCTGCACCACAGCTACCTTAGACAGGTCAACTGCCATGCCATCCTTGGACACCACGTGTCCCAGAAACTTCACCTCCTGCTTCCAGAAGTGGCACTTCTTGTACTGTGCGAACAACTGATGTCGTCTGAGCGTATCAAGGACCAAACGCAAGTGCTCCTCATGCTCCTCTCGACTCCTAGAGTATACCAAAATGTCGTCGATGAAGACAACGACGAATCGATAGAGGAAAGGCCGAAAAACCCGGTTCATCAGATCCATGAACACGGCCGGTGAGTTCGTGAGACCGAACGACATCACGAGGAACTCGTAGTGGCCAAAACTGGTCCTGAATGCTGTCTTCTGCACGTTCTCATCTCTGACGCGCAGCTGATGATATCCTGACTGAAGATCAATCTTCGAGAAGTACTGCGCTCCTCTCAACTGATCAAACAAGTCATCGATCCTGGGCAAAGGGTACTTGTTCTTCACCGTGAGCTGGTTCAGCCTGCGATAATCAATACACAATCGCAGCGAACCATCCTTCTTCTTCACGAACAAGACCGGTGCTCCCCAAGGAGACACGCTAGGCCTTATAAAGCCAAGCTCTAGCAGGCCATCAATCTGCGTCCTCAACTCCTCCATCTCACATGGTGCCATGCGATACGTCGGCAGTGAGACGGGTGTAGAACCAGGAACCAGATCGATAGTGAAATCGATCTCACGTCGGGGCGGTAAACCAGGGATCTTCCTGAACAGATCCCCGAACTCAGAAGCAACTGGCGTCTGCTCAAGTATCTGGGCACCAACGTCGCGCAATAGAGTGGCGTAGCTAAGAATGCGGAAAGGAAGATTTACCCGCACTGGAAATGTGAAAGGCGTGTCCTCAGGCTCGTACTCCGTCACCACACGAGCCTCGCAGTCAATCTCGGCTCTCGCTGCAGTCAACCAGTCCATGCCAAGAATGACGTCGAGATAAACGAGCGAGGGATCGACGACCAGATCAAGAGTCATCGTCCTGCCTCCCAGATCAACTAAACAACCCTCACACATCTGGGTGACATCCGAATAATCTCCATGAGCTGCAAGGACTCGCACGCTATCCATAGTGATAGTCTGCAACCCAAGACGTCTGACTACGGCACGCGATATCAAAGAAAGTGTGGAACCAGTGTCCACCATGACAAGAACGGGAGTACCTCCGATATGGCTCGTGACCTCGAAGGCTGAATGCTGGAAAGTCGGCGTTGTAGCTGCCTCAGCGGTCAGTGCATCAACTCGTGCCTGCTGTGGCCGGTTCGGCCGCTGTGTCAAGGGCCGTGGAGGCTGTCGAATCTGCGATACCGTAGGTCGGAAAGAAGGATGCACAGGAGCTGACCGTATAGGCGGTGCTGAAATCACCTGTGGACGTACACGATCAATCTTCTGCGGCGGCGAGAACCACTGTCCCGCATCCTGGAAAAGTAACTCTGCGCTAAATGGCCCGTCCTCCCACAGTATGTGCATGATAAATCAGGGCGCCGAAACGGTCCTACTGGCGCCGTGGTCCTGGTAGGAGGATCAATGCGAGGCCTCTTGCCCGCGGAGGGCCTGTCTGACAAATCCGGTCGCGGCCTAGAAGTAGTCGGGCCTCGAGATCGCGCAAGTCGATCCACGTCCTGCTCTGCTAGCATGGACATGTGAACCAACTCCGCATAGGAGGGAAAACTGACACAGCACATCTTCAACCGAATATCCGGTCGCAAGCCCTCCAAAAAGCGCCGTATGCGCATCTGCTCATCAGCTAGAATCGTCGGGACGTACCTGCCCAACTCTGTGAACCGATGCTCATACTCGGTAACCGTCATCGCTGCCTGCCTGAGACGGAGAAACTCATTCTCCCTCTCGTGCCTGTAGGTCTGGGGATAATACTTCTCATGGAAGCGGAACTCGAATGCTGCCCATGTCCACACGAAATCCGCGGCAACAGTCCGCAATATGCTATCCCACCACATACTGGCCTCTCTCTCAAACTGGAAGGTAGCCAGCTCTACCTGCTCAGCCTCGGTACAATGCAACATCCGTAGAATCTTCGACACTCGGTAGAGCCAGAACTCAGCCTCCTCGGGTCTGTGAGAACCCGTGAAAGTAGGAGGCCGCAAGCGCTGAAATCCCTCCAGAAGGCCCCGTGTGTCGGCAGGATTCCCCGCAGGGAAAGCAGGCTGCGCAGGATGTGCTATGCCCTCATCCTGGGCATAAGTATAGGCATCCTCAGCTGGATGCGCAGGTAGTGCAGGCGGAGTAGATGCAGTCGCACCCCCACCCTGGGCTAAAGTCCCAACTATGGTGGTCAGAAGCTGCTGCTGCTGTAGCATCATAGCCATCATCTGCTCGAATCTATCAGGGGGTGGAGCAGGCTGTGGCGGATGAGGTGCGGAAGTAGATGCGCGCTGTGGCTCTCTAACAGATGGTGTAAATGGCGGTGGTCCATCTGTAGGACCAACAGCAGGCTGAGACGACCGAACCGTCTCAGGAATCGGGCCCACAGCAGGGTCCGGACTAGTGCCAGACTGAGAGGGAGTCTGATCCATCTGATCTGACAATGAAAGCCGAACCGCACTCCTCGTAGTCTTAGGTGGCATTCCCTATATTCAAAATAGGGCGCAACCTTGTCAGTCTCAATTGCACAAATACACCACAATCATTCACTAAAGAGTCAAAGGCATTCCATGCATTTCAATTAATCAAAATTGTCACAATACAAGGGATATATCCTTACAAGCATCATGATTAGAATGACATGGAAATTAAGACAGTTAAGCAACAGCAACATAAGCAAGGCACTAGCCCTAACAGGCTTACACACATAAAACAGGAAATGGCTAACTACTAATAACAACATCAAAATCGCATCGCTAGTCAGAATCTGGTGACGGAGGAGGAGCACCCTTATCCTGTAAGCAACACAGGATTGCCTTCAAGGTGCGAGTCACCTTGCCAAACTTCTTCTTTGTAACAGCCTTGGCATCAGCGACTTCCGCTCGAAGTTCTTGGACTTCCCTTCGCAAAGCGGTCTGACTCTCCTCCATCCGAGCAATGCGGTCGTCGATAGTAGTCTGCGCAGAAGGAGGAGGGCTCTCATCAGTATCCTGAGCCTCCTCTTCTGCTTCTTCCTGAACCTCTTCCTGAACCTCTGCACTAGGTTCTTCTTCGCTTTGATCTTCCTCTTCATCAAAGTCATCCCCACTATCCCTTTCAAGTTGATTTTCACGGTATTGCGACCCAATCTTCATCTTAATCATTGTCGACTCATTGATGGTGTGAATCGATACCGGCAATTTGGGTCCAAGTCTATAGACAAGCTCAAGCGCAATCTTGCAAATGAGTCGGCCAAAGGGAAGGGATTCGGATGTTCTCCTCGACCTGGCTATGAGAACTATCTGCCGTAAGATGAAAGTGGCCATACATACGTTCTCTCCCTGGGCCACCAGAAATAAGAAATCGACCATAAGACGTGTACATTCAATGCGGTTCGTCGACCTAGGATAAACATTGAACGTGCAGATATGGTGCAGCAGGCGTAAATCCTCAGACATGTACGTCGCCTTGAGGCTATTATTGGGCTGCCATGGAACCAACTTACCGCACAGAAACCTGGTGCGGCGATCTCGTTCACGTCTAGTCCTCAAATTCTTCTCACTTGGATGCACATCACCTAGAGGCACATTGAGAAGTCGCGCAACCAACCGGACGTCGATCGTAGCCATCCGATCTCTACCAAAAGGGATTTTGAACTGCAAAGGATCTAAGGTAGGATTCTGGATGCTAGCATAGAAGGCACGAACAGTGCTCACATTAGCACGAGCGCGAGCTTCAAAGATCGGTCCCCAGTGCGCAGCTTCAATGCGTTCGAACAACAGATACTCACCGAACAATCGCCCATCTACGTCCGCCTCAAATAACACTCTACGATCAGTGTATTCACCATGAGGCATCTCTGATAGAATGGTTCGTCCAAGGTGTGCATGGGGATCCAAATCCCGCTTTGTACGGCACTCCAGGACTGCAGCTGGACCTGCGGCGGCGCTTGAACTTGCGGCACCACCCCGCGGTCTTCTCAATCGAGCAGGGCGGCTCGGCCCAGCCTCGTCTGTTGCAGTTTTCCTCTTACCCATCAAAGACAGGATGGATGAGAGTGACAAAAGACCCAAAATGGCTTCCACGAAAGCCATGGAAAACGTCAAAAATGCGAAGAAATGGCTGCCCAATCTGACAAAAGGAAATCTAGGCGTCGTAGAGGGATGCTTCAAGCTTCCCAAGGCTGTACTTTCAGGGAAAAATACAGACAAAAAGATGGGATGGAGCACCTCACGATTTCAGCTCTATTTGGGGGATTTTGGAGCTCCAAATGGTGAAATCTTCAAGGAAAGAGGCTACCAACACCCAATAACTGATGGGTGGTGGTCAGTTTTGGCCAAGGAAAGGTTTAGAGGTGGTGTGAGGCGCTGGGGTTTGGAATAGGTTGCTGAAAATCGAATTTAGGCTATGTAAGGGGGCTGTTTGTGAAGGAGAGGTAGGATTTGGGGGTTTTCATGATGTGGGAGGTACATAGGGGTGATGTGGACCCTATTTAAGGGAGTGTGCCCGAAGGACGGCACCAACGGAGGTCGCCGGCCGGCGATGCATCGCCCGGCCGGCGATGGCATCGCCGGTCAACTCTCAAGTTGACCGGTGGGACCCCATGGGTCTGGTCCCCCATGGTCCTAGGGTCCCAAAAAGTTAGGTCCCACCCCCTGGTTCATAGTATTTTGGTCTCTATGAGCCCAAACATGTGTTCGGGGCTTTCCGGGTCCACATCGCAATCCCGAATACCAAACCATATGATATAGCATATGAATTTGGGGTAGAAGGAGCCAGTACACCTATCTAGCTCCTTAGTTGCTAAAGAAAGTGAAGTTAGAATGGCCTTATGGACATTTTTCATGAAATTTTAATATTCACTGTAAAATTTGGTGAATGTACTAATTTGTGTTATTTTCACATTATGTTTGATGCCTAACATGAAATGGATAAGAAAGAACTGAAGGTTGAAGTGTTTAGAGAAGGAATTTTGAAGATTTTTGGTGAAACGGGGTTTTTAAGCCCTGGCGATTGATTACAGGAGTCGTGGTCATCCCACGGCCCAAGGAGTCGCTTTTGCGGTTTAAAACCGCTCATAGGACGTCTCCACCTGACTTCCTAAAGCCTAGAAGTGATTCGGGTTGCTTTACGCGACCCGAGATACCTTACAGACTCGATCTTGCGATCGATCCTTATAGACTTCGCCTATCGGCGAATCTATGATCCTAGAAGTGTTTCTAGACCCTTCTCGCACCCACCTAAGTCAAAGGAAGCGACAGCGTACGTCGCAAGACCATAACCCAGGCCCAGTATACTCTCATTCATGCTCTGATACCAACTTGTAACACCCTGAAAATCGGGAGTCGTGTATAAACTCAACTCCCGAGTTCCAGACCGTCACTTATGCAACAAAAATGGTTATGATTCAATGTTGTCTGATTTAAAGCATTCACATGAGTAAAAGTATACCAAAACTGCAATTCATACTTCAGATCCAGTGATAAAAGCAAGCGGAAGACTAAACAATATATATATATCACTGTATGGAAAAAACAAAGTAATCTCAGCTGTCTCCAAAGTATGACTACATCTCTGAGTCTCATATACATGTAAATAGACAAAAGAATAAGTTCAAAATAGTCCCACTGAAGTCCCCCTCGATCCAGGTCACCTACGGGAAGCCGTCGTGATACTGCATATACGAGAACTCATCCTGGTCCTCGTCAATCTCCGGCTCCACCTCCTGGATCTCGTCCTCGCCTGCAACTACAACAGGGTCTGGTGGGTGTTGCAAACACCATCCCGCAACGTGGGAATGAGTGATCAACTCAGTGGAATCATAGAGCAAAGATTAGCATGTTCACAATTCAATCACGCGATAATAGTAAAGCAGTAAATCAGACAATCCTAATACTGTTGTTAATGCAAGATGATATGACGTGATGTATGCCCTCACCGACGATCACCCTCATACGGCAACATCTTACGACCGCGGCATGCCACACTCCCTAGAGTGCTCCACATCTTCCAGGCACATGCAATGCTATGGTGATATGATTACCAAGTTGTTATTAGTCCATTCAAACAGCAGGATTGGGAAACTAAGGTACTTCCCTTGTATCAATCCCAACACGGATCCTGTCTAGGGTCGTCACTCCTAGTATCTCATACGATGTACATTTCGTAGGTCACTGCAAGGGCTGCCAGGGCTGTTGCTCGCACTCGTTGCACCGCTCCCCCATCACCTTATCAATACAGGCCTACTGTACTCTACTGCACGGAAGGGTCGTCGCCTCCCGTGGACTCAGAATACGCTCGCGGTCACTACAAAGGGCTCGTCGCCTGATCAGTGTAGGCCGACAGCTAGAATATAGTGTCCAATACCACCATAATCTGCTCACGAGTCAAGGTGCTCACTGGTCACTACGGGGAGGTTTGTGGCCCCAGCGTAGGCCGACAGCTCGACCACGGTGTCCCATACCACCATGCCCGGCTCATGAGTCTTCGTGGATCAAGGTACCACGGTTAATAGGGTTTACAATGGTAAGTTCAGTACCCTAGGTTCAAGCAGTTATGATACATACAAGGTGAACAAACATCGGCCAGTCGGGTTGCTTGACGGGCTCGACTAGCGCGATCGCATCTCAAGTTAAACGACATGAAGTGCGTAAAACACTTCGCGTGGCCTAACCACTGCCGCCAACTCTCAACACGAATCACGTTCATCGACGCGTCGTTCGTGGCTATGACCAGTCAGCCACGAATTCGCTCGGTTACCGACTGCCTGGACTAGGTCAAGTCCCACACATCTATGGCATTTCATTAACACTATATACCAAGGTATTGGAATTGAAATAAATCATATGAGCATGTTAGCACATGTTAAAACATTCAACTTAAGCAAATCTTCAAGGCATACTTCCCATGTATATTCAACTTAAGCAAATCTTCAAGGCGTACTTTCTATGCATGTAGTGTAATCATGCATAAGGTAAGCATGTAGGAAATCATTTAGGTCAGCATATTAATCATGAAATCAATCTCAATCTACTACCTAACATCATTTAATTCAATACATAATAATACAAGCATTTATACAAACACATACACTACACACTTAAGTCCACATATAGTATGTCGACCCAACGTGCGCAACTTGGCGAATCTCTTCGCCAAACTGATTATGCAAGCATTCCTAACTCACTAAAGCGGCGACAACCCATGTCAATCATGTCAGCAAAATATGCATGTAGACCGTACTTCCTACAAATGACTAAAATGCCCTAAATCTCATATTCTTCGTTAATTTACGAAACAGGAAACGGAGAGCATGTTGTACATGTCAAACGGCGATGCCGTCGATAATCTACTATTAAACGACATTGAAAGCGTTGTAAACCGTCAATCAAAGCGTCTAAAATCCTCACCTAGTCTCTTACGGTCGCGGGATTTTGAACGGAGCGTGTACGCTTCGTCTACGGCTGTAAGAGAACCTGATTCATGGACTACGTTAGCTACCATGCTCAGAATCTACGTAAACCCTAAATCAGGAAGTTTTTGGGGTTTTTCTATACCTGAAAAAGTGGAAAAATCACCAGCCAGGTGATTGGAATGAAGTGTTGAAGCAGCACTGTCAGGGGCTCGGATGCGGGAAAAATCTCCTCTTCCCTTTCTCTCAAACTCTCTCTCTCTTTTCTAGGGTTTGTGAAATTCGGATGCAAGGAAGGAATGAGGGTTTCAACCCCTTTTATAAGCTTGGAAACGCCGAAAATAGGCTCCGGGACGAAGTTTACTTAATGCCTATCCATTTTGGGGCTGTTTCGGTCCAAAAATTGATTTCTGGTGGTCCCCTGGTCGATTGCGATCAGACTTAAGCTCATGGGTACCAGATGTACCTCGTATTAAGTTTTCAGTCTGGCAGGGTTCGCAGATCGCACGTAGCGGACCAATTTCAGTTCAGCGGTCACCGCGCATAGATCAGGGCTGAAAGTCTCATGATAATAAATAGAAATTTTTCCTGATCCGAGGGTGTAATCTGGATGAATTCTGACGGTCAGAACGCTTAATACTGACGCGTCAAGTCGTGTGCCAGATTTGAATTTGAAATTCCCAATTCGTCCCTATTCGCGGTCGCTTCAGTCCGGGTTCAACGAAATACTCTGTGATTATCGGTTTGACTTGATTTTCGAGATGATTGTCAAGTCCAGCTGGGCGGTTCTAACGGTCTAAGATAGGAGGTATCGGACCTTCGACGCGCGGTCTAAATCTAATACAAAAGTTCAATATGGTCCAGAGGACAAACCTGCTTAGAGTTTGATCCAAGGTTATAGAGTATTGTAGAGTTGTCTGTTCTACTCGATTTGGGTCTTGTAGAACATATTTAAAGTGATCAGGGACTATTTCCCAGCTACTCTAGTGTTGCGCTAGTTAACTTACGTTTAATTTCCATGGAAATTATTTATACGCGATTTCGGGTCAAATCGGTACTCGATTCCAAGTACGGATTTTTCACGGGCGTTACATGAATAGAGATCAGATTAGTTCCGAAATGACCAAAAATGGCTCAAATCGGAAGACGGGGCCAAACGAACAACTTTCAGGGGGTTCCAGGGTGGGACCCAAATGTCTTTAGACATAGGGGGTGGGGAGGTCCTCGCCCAATGGGCGAGGCCTGGCTAGATGAGCCAGTGGCCGGCGAGGGCCTCGTCTGATAGGCTAGGTCTCATCGACCGGTGAGCCGTTTTGGACCAGGCCTTCGGGCCAATGGCACGTGGGGCCTAGTGGGACCCACTGATGCAGGGTGCATCCCTTATTTCATCCCCAAACGACCACTTCCTTCACAAACCTCCCTCCCATGCTTTCCCTTTTCTTCAAAACTGTCCCATTCTCTTTCAAATCAGCATTCCATTTACGTTTTCTTACATTTTTTCGTTGACTCCTTCATCCCTTCACCGTGCTCATCCATACTCATCACCTACTCCTTCCATTTTCTTTGATTTGAGCTTCCAAATCCCTCCTTTAAGCTTCAAATCATGCTAACTCCCTACCCATCTCATTTTATTATTTTCTTTCTTCTACATTCTCTTTCTTTGAACCTTTACACTCCTAAATCAGGCCCAAATCCATGGAGATCTAAAGATCTCAGCCCTTTCTTCCTTTTCTTCACTTTTCATGACTTTCTTGGAGCTTGTCACGGCTCTATTTTCCATTTCCACCATCCTTTCTCTGATGGGCAAGAAGCGTGCCCCTGTGGATGAGGCTGGGCCTAGTCGCCCCGCTCGTTCAAGAAGGCCTAGAGGAGCTACTGCGAGTTCTAGCGTTGGGAAAGAAGTGAAGACGAAGCGGGATTTAGATCCCCATGCTCCATTTTGAAGAACGTTGTTGGCTGAGTTGGCTCATGGCGTCTATGAGAACCGTAGGGTTCTTTTTGAAGCGCATGTGGATGGATGACTCTTTGGCGAGTACTTGTTGTTCGAGCGTTTGGAAGAAGCCAGGAGGGATCCGCTATTTGAAGGCGAGTCTCGTGCAAATGTGAGCATTGTTCGTCCCTTCTATGCTCACATTCAAGACCCAACGCTGGAGCCCTTGTAGTTCAAGATCCCCTTCGACAGAGATCGAGAAGCTACAATCAATGTTGGGTTAATAGCTCGACTCCTGAACGTGCCACTTGGTGAGGTACATCCAAGTGCAAGGAATTTGAATAGTGTTCATGAGAGGGATCACTGCACCAGGTTTCTTTATAGTCATTTGGTTGAGTGGTAGCATAACAAGAGCCTCTTGGAGACCCATATGTCGGGCGATTTCCGTCTGTTTCACCACATCTGCACGTTCAATATTTCTCCTCGGTGGAGTAATCGCAGTGAATGCACGCGTCTCATGGTGGATTTCTTATATCAAGTGGGGCAGGGAGAGAAGGTGTGCGTGCCTACATTTGTACTGTAATAGATCATCCTTATAGCGCGATCAAGAAGAACGACTGAGTCGCTCCCCTTTGGTCGACTCATATGCAAGATTGCACTTGAGTTTGGCTACAGGCTTGGGGCGAAGTTGTCAGCGCCGGTCCATTATTTCAGCGAGACTACGCTTAACTAGATGAAGATCGAGCCTCAGCAACGAGAAGCCTAACTTGATGAAAGCGAGGATGAGTTTGATAGCGAAGAAGAAGAAAGTGAAGAAGAAGGTGGGGCAGAGATAGAGGAAGAAGAGAAGGATGAAGAAGAAGAAGAGGCTCAGGATACTGATGAAAGTCCTCCTCCTGTGACTTAGGAGCATGATCCTAATAGGGTTGATAGAGAAGCCCGTTTGGTTAGGCTTGAGGAGGGCCAGGCCACTCTTCGACAGGATATTGTGGATTTACGGGGCCTCGTAAAGTATAAGTTCAAGAAAGTAACCTGCACGCTGAAGACCATCCTATGCTGCCTGAAGGATAAGGGTGCCCCTTCTCCATCGCCAGATTTTGATGAATAGGCTTTATGTAGTCGTTGATTGCTTGTTTGTTGCTTATTTTTATGTGTGGTTTGGTAGTGGTTTAATAGTTTGATAGTTGTTTAGTATTGAAGCTTAGTGTTTGAAGCTTAGTTGTTTTGCTCACATGCTTTCTCCGTCAGGATTCATGTAATGCTACACATCATGTATTGTGACAATTTTGTTAATGAAATGCATGTTGTTTCTTTGCCTTGTGAAGTTAATGCTGTGCATGGACTGTGTGAATGCCTAATCTCATTGGTTGCTACCCTCTGTTGTGTGTAGGGTATGCCACTTAAGGGTTCGAGATCTTCGACCCATGTCTCTCTAGGTGATTCGCTAAACGGGGCCCTTGCCCTGTGCGATACTCCTATGGACCCCCATTCGTGCCCATCTCGTTCAGATCCCATGTCTGGTTCTCAGTCGGCTTCTGACCCTGCTGCTGGGCCGCCTCCTGTGACACCTTCTGTGGTGTCTCCTGTCACACTTGCGGCTCCCGGCAGAACCATGCATTTGCGTCGACGCCTTCTACATCACAGTCTGCTCCGCCTCCTGATAGGCTAGAGCAGATGATGCTGTTGATGCAGCAACAACAGATACATTAGCAGCAGCAGTTCTTGTCCTCCATGGCTAGTATCTTTGCTAAGTCGATGGGGGCAACTCCACCTGCCTCGCCTCTTCACCCTGCCGGGCATACTAGTGCGAGCGATACATTCGAGCGATTTCAATTCTTGAGGCCTCCTACATTTTTGGGTACTCATAGACCCGAGGAGGCTGAGTATTGGATAGACTGCATCTCGAAGATGCTTAGACCATTGCACTGTTCTGAGGCGGAGCAAGTTGAGCTTGCCACCTTCATATTTGAGAAGGAGGCTAGCTTATGGTGAGACAACATTCTCCACACAGTTGCGAAGGGATTTGAGTGGACATAGGCGGCATTTAAGGCTCATTTTCACGAGAAGTATTTTTCGGTCACTTATCGACATGAGAAGGAGAGTGAGTTCCTTCGCCTTCTCCAGGGAGGCATGTCGGTGATAGAGTACGAGAACCAGTTTACGGAGCTGGGCAGGTATGCTCCTTTGATTTTGAGTGATCAGCAGTTGAGGATGCGACATTTTTCTGAGGGTTTACGGCCCGAGATTCGATCGAAGATGTGTTGTGCGAGCATTTCTTTCTATGCTGAGCTGGTGAGCATGTCCTTGCGAGCAGAGTAGGACGGGGAGAGGTTATCCCGCACGCATGCACCTATGGTTCCTAGGCCGTGAACTGATTTCTTGAGTAGGCCTTTCCTCGGTAAAAGGCCTCGGTTTGATTCACCGTAGGGGTCTTCTTTATCTCCTGCCCATGTGAGGCATCCTGATGTGTGGTGTAACTATTGTAAGAAAGCTAGTCACACCGAGATATCTTGCTTTTTCAGGATGCGAGACAGTGGATTCTTGCCGCCTCAGAGGATCGGTCATCCGATGCCTCAGGATATTTCAGCACCACCCATTCGATCAGCACTAGCTCATCCTTCCTTCAGACCTCCAAAACCTCATTTCAGGCCACCACAACGGCCCATGATTCCTCCACCGCATCGCCCCCAGCAGGCTCGGGTTCATGCGCTCACAACTGAGGCGCCCGAGGCAGATTCTGTACCAACATCGTTTAAGGTTCCTACTCACATCATAAGTATACCTATCTTCTTATTGGTGGACACTGGGTCTACTATTTCGATCATCTCTTATGCTGCGGTCAAGCGTCTAGGTTTGGTTACGGCTCCTATGAAGGGAGTGAGACTCACGACAGCTACAGGGATTACATCAGACATTACTCGGACCTGTGAGTCTTACTCGATAGATTTGGGTAGCAGGATAGTGGTTGTCGACCTGATTGTCACCCCAATGTGTCATTATGATGTTATTTTTAGGATGGATTGGCTCGCGAAGATGTGAGAAGAGGTTGATTACAAGGCCAGAGTTGTGACAGCCTACGGACTTGAGGGCACAGCCTTCTCTTTTCTAGTTCAGGTCAGTTGGTCTTGTAGTGTTAGCAGTTACGCTTCCATGTTAGAGAGTTCTGACGTTCCAACATTAGAATTTATACCAGTAGTTCGTGATTTCTCTGATGTGTTTGAGAAGATTCCAGGGATTCCCCCTCGGCTCGAGATTGACTTCACTATCGATCTTGTGCTCGGTGCGACACCTATTTCCCTGCCGACGTATTGTATGCCTCCATGTAAGATGGAGGAGTTGAGGAGACAGATTGATGGTTTGCTTAAGGCAGGCTTTATTCGACCGAGTATGTCACCTTGGGGAGCACCTATCTTGTTTGTGAAGAAGAAAGATGGTTCCCTGTGGTTGTGTATTGTTTATCGCAGGCTGAATCAGGTGACAGTGAAGAATAAGTATCCCTTTTCCAGGATTGATGATCTGTTTGATCAGTTGAAGGGGGCACGTTATTTCTCGAAGATAGATTTGTAGTCTGGGTATCATCAGTTGTGCGTTAGGGATGAGGACGTGCAGAAGACTGCGTTCAGGACCAGTTTTGGTCATTATGAGTTTCTTGTGATGTCTTTTGGACTCACGAATGCTCTGGTCGTATTCATGGATCTGATGAACAGAGTGTTTCAGCCATTTCTGTTCCGGTTCGTCATTGTCTTTATCGATGACATTTTGATATACTCCACGAGTCGGGAGGAGTAAGAGGAGCACCTGAGAGCGGTATTGAATACTCTCAGGAAAAACCAGTTGTTCGCGTAGTATAAGAAATGTGACTTCTGGAAGGAAGAAGTTAAGTTCCTGGGACATGTGGTGTCCAAGGAAGGTATTGAGGTTGACCTCGCTAAGGTAGCTACGGTTTAGGATTGGAAGGAGCCTAGTTCAGTTACTGAGGTGAGGAGTTTTCTTGGTCTGGCAGGTTACTATCGACGATTCATTTGAGACTTTTCCAAGATTGCCAGACCGTTGTCTCAGTTGACAAGGAAGGACTTGAAGTTTGCCTGGAATGAGAAGGCTGAAGCAGCTTTTCAGGAGCTGAAGGACAAGGTGACGTCCGCCCCTGTACTCATATTGCCTGAGCAAAGGGTTAAGTATACGATTTATACAGACGCGTCTCGTGTTAGTCTGGATTTTGTCCTTATGTTGAAGGATAGGGTGATTGCATATGCCTCGAGACAATTAAGGAAGCACGAGGAGAATTATCCTACGCATGACCTAGAGTTGGCAGTTGTCATCTTCGCATTAAAGCTCTGGAGGCATTACATCTATGGAGAAGAGTTCGAGCTCTTTTTCCACCACAAGAGCCTTGGATATATATTCTCACAGTGAGATTTGAATATGAGGCAGCACGGATGGATGGAGACCTTGAAAGACTTTAAGTTCGAGGTTTCCTACCATCCGGGCAAGGCAAACCTTGTGGCTGATGTGTTGAGCCGCAAGAAGACTATAAAATTTATGGCTCCGCTCATGATTGCAGAATGGGATATGGTAGAATTTGTGCGAGACTTTGAGCAGAAACTCACAGTGGAAGAGCCGTATGAAGTCGTCGCACATGTTCGTGTACAACCGTTCGTAGATGGCCGTATTATTGAGTCTCAGGCAGATGATGAGCTTCTGGTGAAGATGAAGGAGAGGGTTGGTACTGATGAGGACTCTGAGTGGACTATTGGTACGGATGGAGGTTTGTGATATCGAGGCTGCCTATGCGTTCCAGACATACCTGACTTGAGATGAGAGATTCTTGAGTCGGCCCATAGTTCGAGACTTGTGATGCATCCAGGTAGCATAAAGATGTATCAAAATATGAAAAGATCATACTGGTGAGACAGTATGAAGGTCCACATAGCTGAGTTCGTATCCCATTGTCTCACGTGTAAGCAGGTTAAGGCAGAGCATCGCCGACCTCCTGGATTGCTTCAGCCCATGCCCATAGCTGAATGGAAGTGAGACTTTATTTCCATGGATTTTATTTCTGGACTGCCGAAGACGAAGCAGGGACATGACTTTATTTGGGTATAGTTGATAGGTTGACGAAGTCAGCTCAATTGCTGCCGATCAGAGTCACAAATTCTGTAGACGAGTTTGCTAGATTGTATATCAAGGAGATTATACGCCTGCATGGAGTTCCCTTAGAGATTGTGTTAAATAGAGACACACGATTCACATCTATCTTCTGGACTCACATCCAGGAAGCGATGGGTGTGAAGTTGAAGTTCAGTACCGCATTCCATCCGTAGACAAACTAGCAGATGGAGCGTGTGAATCAGATTTTAAAGGATATGTTGCGAGCTTGTGTGTTGGACTTCAAGGACATTTAGGATGACTGTCTTCCTTATGTAGAGTTCACGTATAACAACAGCTTCTAGGCGAGTATTGGTATGGCTCCCTTTGAGGCACTGTATGGTCGCCTGTGTAGGGCGCCGCTTTGTTAGGCAGAAGTGGGCGAGAAGACTCTGATTGGCCCAGAGTTGGTTCAGGAGACTTCAGAGAAGATCGACATTATTCGGCGTCGACTGCTCTCATCACAGAGCAGGCAGAAGGGTTACGCTGATACGAGATGGCGACCGCTTGAGTTTGATGTTGGGGACCATGTATTTCTTAATGTTTCCCCTATGTTAGGAGTTCTTAGGTTTGGTAAGAAAGGGAAGCTCATGCCGAGATTTATTAGCCCATTATAGATACTTGATCGAGTGGGGGCAGTAGTGTATCGCCTTGCTTTACCCACACCACTCGCAGGCGTGCAGAATGTTTTCCACGTGTACATGTTGAAGAAGTACGTACCTGATCCTTCTCATATTATCAGATGAGAGCAGGTGCAGTTGAGGGAGGATGTCACTTATGAACTGCGACCGGCGCGTATTTTGGATAGGAAGGAGCAGGTATTGCGTAGCAAGGTTATCCCACTTGTGAAGGTACTGTGGATTTATCATAGCGAAGAAGAAGCTACTTGGGAGACTGAAGCTGAGGTCAGGAAGAATTACTCCCAAATCTTCGAGGAGTATGATAAGGTACGAATTTCGAGGATGAAATTTTTTTCTTAGGGGAATAGATTGTAACGACTTAGAAAAATCCGTACTTAGACCCAAGTACCACCTTTAGAAGAAATCATTTAGGCCTTAATCCCTTAGAAATTTAATGTGTTTTAGCTAGCGCTAAACTAAATTACATGTGGAATTAGCACCAATAACTTTTAATACGATCTGTAAGAGCCAAAACCTAAAGAATCGTTGACGCTATATTACCCTGAAATCTAGGATCCAACTCTAAATCCGGTTGCTCCTGGGAATACTTTGTAACTTTGTATTAGATCTAGACCGCACGTCGAAAGTCTGATAGCTATGAACTTAGACCATTATGACCGCTTAGTTGGACTTGACTATCACCTTGAAACTTAAGCCCAAACAATGTCCTGAAACTGTTTCCTTGAGTCCGGAGTGAAGAGAGTGAGAAAGCGAAGTTTTTAAAGAAATTAAATATAATTTTAAGTAATCTTGATTGTTTCGCTTGCGTAATGTTTCTAAGCATTCTGACCATTAGATTTCGACCTAAATTCACCCTCGGATCAGGAAAGGTGGCCCATACATGTCAAAGTACTTGTGGCCCTGATCGAATTTCGGTAACCATTGAATTGAAGTTGGTCCATCACGGATGATCTGAAAACCTAATCGGACTGAAAACTTAACTTGCTTAAGATCCAATACTAGTGAGCTTAAGTTGGACCACATTTGATAGGAGGACTTCCAGAAGTGCTCCGTTGGATTAGAAAGAGACTGATTTGGTTATAACCTAAGTATACCTTGGCCCTAAGGCTGTTTCCGTCGACTTTAGGCTTATAAAAAGGCTTTAAACCCTCATTCCCACATCCCATACGAATTTCCTAAACCCTAACTTTTCAAGAGAGAGTTAAGAGAGAGAAAGTGAGAGAGAACCTGTTGATTCTCTGTGGAATTCTTCCCAGTTCATCTACGTATCGAACCTGCATATCTGAATCGTTATTCTGGTGATTCTGATTCCATTCTTGGGTAAGTTAAGCCAACCCTAACCTGTTTTGAAACTTAGAATAGCTGTAGTAAAGTTATAGCTAACCTGTTTCATGCCATAGGTAGCGTATCCACCGTTGACGAAGACTTATCGTCTGAATCACATCTAATACTCATTTTCTGGTTTAAGGTACAGACTATATATGTTTAAGTTATGGTTTTCAAGACTCTCAATGTTAGCTAATGATTTATTCATGACGTCAATGCTATTACCATGTCAAATGCGCTATCTGTTTCGATTTACGTATATGTATAAGTTATGTTATAAATAGAGTATTTCATGTATATGATAGAATACCTGTATACGTATGGAATATGCTATTGTGATTGCCATGATTATTTATCGTAGACATATGCATGATATGTATGCGGCAACTGCTTGGTGAAAGGACTTGCCCTAATATGTAATGAAATCGACATACATGATGTAAGTTGAATAGTGTATTCTAAGCGTCTATATAAATGCTTGAATGAGTTAGTAGTTAGTAAAGTGTGATTGTTAAAGTTGTCGAGATATGAATCTCAATCATGTTAACTAGGTGTATGATTTCCTCCATGAATTGTGTAGCCTAGATTATTCATGTTAACTATGTATATGATTTCCTCCATGTACCATATTTAAGTTCAAGTTATATTTCATGAATGTTCATATGAAGGTAGGATATAAATCATATGCCTATTATTGAGCTTGTACGTGATTGGGGTTGTACTACAGTTCAGGTAATCGGTAACTGTTCTTCAAATGGTGGTTGAGGTCGTTTTCACCACGTAGGATGAGTTTAACGAATCCGAGTCGTGCTTGGGATGTTCGACAGTGGTTAGGCCACACGGAGTGCTTATGCATTCCACGTCGTTCAACTCAACGTGCGCTTGGCCTAGTTAGGTTTATCAACTACCCCGATTGACTGATGTTTGTTCACCATATTTGGTCGCTACTGTTTGAACCTAAGGTACCAAATTCACCATTGGAAAGCCCCTCTAACCTTGGTACCTCGATCCGCTAAGACTCATGTGCCGATTATGGTGGTATGGGATACTATATTCGTGTTGTCGTCCTACTCTGATTGGTGATGAGCCCTTTGTAGTGACCAGTGAGCACCTATACTCGTGAGCCGATTACGGTGGTATGAGACATTATGTTCGTACTGTCGGCCTACATTGATTGGTGACAAGCCCTCTGTAGTGACCTCGAGTATATCCTAACAATGGGTAAGGGCGACGAGTCTTGTGTAGTATATAGGATATAACCAGACCTGTATTGATTGGTGATGAACCCTTTATAGTGATCTAGAACCATACATCGCATGAGATTTCTTAGGACTGACGACCCTAGAATGGATCAATGTTTGGGTAATGATATAAGGGAGGTACCTTAGCTTCCCAATCCTGCTGTATGAAAGGGACTGCATGTGCTATTGGTGTTGGTGTGAGAGCACTGAGGAAGTGACTGACATGCGCGACCGTAAGATGAAGATCGCAGAGGGAGATTGTGGTGAGGGAATACATCATTCCCTCATATCATTCTTGCATTAACAAGAGTATCTAGGACATGTTTGATTGTACTGTTTGATTGGATTGATAACATGTTAACCTTTGTTTTATAGCTCCACTGAGTTAATCACTCACTCCCATGTTCTGGGATGGTGCTTAAACATCAACCAGACTCTGTCTTAGCTGCAGGTGACGGTGATTCCTGCGAGCCGGAGCCAGAGTTCGACGAGGACTAGTAGGCGTTCTCATTTATGCAGTTCTCAGGCGGGTTCATGTGAGCCTTGTCCTAAATGGTGAGGATTTTGGGATATGTATATGTTAATTTTGCACAGTTCGATACATGTATTTTGATACACAGTTGTATATATATTGCCCTAGGCAGATCACGCATCTTTTGGGGATTATTTTTGAATTATATATGTACTTAAGTCTTTCGCTTGCATTTTCTATCTATCCCTGAATTATGTCTGCTGATCTAGCTTAATCTACTTCATTTTTTATGCGCTAATACAGACAATAGACATTCATCATTATTTATGTTGCATAAATGATGTTTTGGAACTCGGGAGATGAGTTATGCTTGACCCTCGAATTTCAGGGCGTCACAATAGCGATATTCCCTATGCCTATCTTATGACTGTATTAGCTACTCACATGCTAGTCGCTATGCTTGACGGAGAGGCACCTATTCATCACCTCATCTTTAACAACATAAACATAAACAAGATGAAGTTGCAATTAGTTGATCATCAAGTAGATGTTGGTGGTAGAGCTGAAGGGATAAACGAAGACGAAGCTAATAATCTTCCTCCTGATGATATAAATATGGATGACATCTTTAATGAAATTGAGTCAAATTCTACAAATGATCTTGACTATGAGCCATCAGATTTTGATGCACGTCTTCGTGTACTTGAGTAGAAGGTTGAAAATATGAATATTGCCCATGATTTACAAGTTAAATATATGCACAAGTACCTTAGTCGCATTAATAACGGCCTTCATCAAATTGATCCTACCATACCTGCTCCTTCTTCAGGCTTTGACTATGTTTTTTTTTTTTTTTTTTTGTAATAACTTTTATGATGCTTATACAGCTTATCTCTGGATGACTTTGGTTTATTCTAGTTATTACTATTAGATTACTATGTTTTCTTTTACTTTTATCTCTCATTTCTTGGTTGCTCCCTTCTTTTGTTGCTCCCTTTGTCTTATTGTGATAAAAAGGGGGAGAATATTTATGGTTAGTGGGTAGTAGGCAATTTTTTTTTTATGTGCTACTCAGGGGGAGTATGTATGGAGATAGTTGGCTTGCTTGCCTATAGCCCTATTCTGTATTATCTTTGTGATATATTCTGTGACTGGCACGAGCTGTGAATGGTGGTTATGATGTTTAACCAGGTTATAACTAGTTTCATTTGATAATTGGTAATTGGTGCATGATTCTTTAACCAGGTTATAACTATTTTCGTTTGATATTTTTTTGTGTACATGCTAACTGGTGTATGATCTTCCTTGTGTATGGTGGTTATGATGTATGTTTTGTCATAAATTTGACAAAGGGGAAGATTGTAAGTGTTATGGCTCCTTTGGTTGTCAAATTTTATAGTGCCAAATTTACTATTTTTGGCTTGTGTAGCACATTGCTTTATATATGTTCAAGGCAATGTACGACATGTTCGTGACATGACAAGTGCTTCAAGTCAAGAACAAAGTTCTACTTCAAATGTAAGATCAAGTACGTTGTTCGAAGCTTCAAGTGTCAATGAATAAAGAAACATTAAAAAATGTGTATGGTCCAAGACTTAATGTGAAGGTCAATATACTACAACTTCAAGATCTCAAGGTTCAAGATGCTTGGTTCATGGACTTCAAAGAAATACTACCAACTACAGGGAAAAAAAGTTCAATGTTCGTTCATCTCTAACAAGGTTTGTGTGACCATAGATTAACTTTAGGGTAGGTCATTTTGGATACATAATTCAAATATTGATATTATAGGTGTTTGGTCTATTCGTCGACTAGTCTTCGACTCTGTTCGACTAGTCCTAGCACTGGCTCGACTAGTCCAAGAAATTTTAAGACCAGTCCTAAGTTGTTAGAATTCTTTAAGAATTTTTTGTTAAGCCACGACCAGTCCAGAAGACTACTCGACTGGTCGTGTGAACAGTGCCGACTTATTCACAATTAGTCATGCGTCTATGACTCAAACTCCAGCAATTAATTCAGTGTCACATGACCAGTCATGGGATGCTCACGACCAGTCGTGAAACGACTTTATCCGATCGCGCTCAAAAATTTAAAAATCTATTAGACCTACGACCAGTCGTAGTGTCCTCAAGACCAGTCGAAGGTGCGATATGTTCACCTATATATAGAGTACGAATCTTAGAGTTTCATAGATAGAAATTAAGAAAATTCAATGCACCTCTCTGAAAGATAAGTCTGTCCACTTTTTAAGTTAAATTGTGCTTATTTAATATTCTCCTTTTTCAGATTTTACATTTGATTTTGTTTTTGCATTCTATTCTAACTTGAAAGAGGAATCATAATATTCCACTTCTTGGAAGCAAAATCAAATTGAGCTGCCAAGAGAAATCCAGGTATTTTACAGTTTTGTAATTTCCTTTCTTTTAGTTTCTTTTGAGATTAAGCCAGAAAAATCTCATTGTTTTGGTTATCTGAGGAAAGCCTGAAGACTCAGAGTGGGGCTTTTTTTAATTGTCTAAGCCCACTATAAAGACACAATTGTGAGGGTTTTAGGTGAACTTGGAAAACCTATTTTGATAGTGAACGCTAATATCCACTGTGTGAGGATATTAAGAGTAGAGTAGTTGTGTGGCTGTTGTTTAACAATTGGTGTACGCATGGGCGAACCACTATAATTCTTTGTGTTGTGGTTGTGTAATTTATTTTCTATATCTTTATTTCTTAAGTTTGTAGGATGTATATGTGGATGTGAATGTTATAATCTTTCATTTCAAGCTTTATGGGAATGTTGTAATAGTTTAAAACTTCTATTCTTGCTATTTCTTTTTTTTTTTTTATTCCTCTTTGGTTTGAGATTTTGATACACAAACAGTTCTAGAAATAAGTTGTCCTACCTTAAACCTCAGTTTTTGGTGTAAGGTTATCCTTAGAACAACATTTGTATCAACCTCTTAATACTTGAATTCGAGGTTTCTTTGCATTCTATATTGTGGACTGTTATTTTTCATTTACTGGGCTATCTAGTTGTTTTATTCCAGGTTTATCATTTTTAATTTGGTATAGTCCTATTCACCCCCCCCCCCCCCCAAGACATATTGCTTGGCCTTTTCAACCTAAACCTATAACCTATAATTTAAACGTAGAACCTAAACCTATTACCTAAAACCTATAACCTATAACATAAACCTAAACCCAAACTCGAATCTGAATTCCTAAACCTATAACCAAAACCTATAATGTAAACCTAACCATAAACCTAAACCTAAATCTATAACCTATAACCTATAACCTATAACCTATAACCTATAAACCTAAACCTAAACCTAAACATAAACCTAAACCTAAACCCATAACATAAACCTAAACCTAAACTTATTGAAATAACGACGAAGACCGCTTGAGTTGAAGTATGAATATGCTAATATGTCCTGGAGGGGGGTGAATAGGACTTTTTAAAGTTTATACAATGTATTTAAAAATCTCATTGCACTAATCCTTATAGATATGCAATTATCAGTATTAGTCAAATGTAACTATACTGGCTTCCAAGCCTGGTAGAGGATCCAATCACAAACTAATCAAGAGACAACAATGTATATACCTTAGTTTATGATGGATATGACTGTGTAAGTGTGTGAGGTGTGATTAGATAGATAGAGATGAAAGAATATGAATAAGTCACACATACAGAAGGATAGCAATCGCACACACAGTCATTCTTATAGTGGTTCGACTACTTGTTTACTCCACTCCCAGTAACCGCACTCAACCCTTGAGTGTACCAGATTTCACTAAGGAGGCTTCACATGGTTCACCTCTAACCTAAGGTTTTAAATCAGGTTCACCTCCAACCTTTACAACCTACACTGAGGCTAACTGTTTATGCTCTCATGAGCAAGGGTCAACACAACGTACCCACTTTTTGGTACACTGGCCAAGGATCTTCCATAAGACCCTAACGGAGGTTTTACCTGGATTACCTCAAACCCAAGATTTTACACGGTTCACCTCAAACCCTAAGGTTTTACTGGTTCACCCATAACCAGATGTTTATGCTCTCCATAGAGCAAGGGTCCACACAACGCACCCACCATGTACACTCCCGCCGAAGGCCTCCTTGAGGACTTTAAGGGTGGGAAACACCTTAGACTTAATCCTACAAAGGAATGATCAAAGGGTCCTCTGGACTCTAGATACTTATAGATAAGTTGATGAGTCTCATTCAGCACATGACGAAGATCTCCTCCTTGTTGATGAAGAGTCTTTTGCTCCCTTGATCCGCAACACAAATGATGTACCAATATATAGCTAAGGGTTAGGTCAAGGTTATAATAGAATCCTACTCTCCAAATATTTTCCTATTAGGAAGGTAGAGCGATTCTAATCATCTATGCATTCAAGGCATCCCAGCTTAAAGATTTACCATTAAAGTAGTAGCTGGAGGATCCTTGAATGTGGATGTTCATTCCCCAATCCACTCTATTGAATATCAATGATGAGGGTGGATTGAAGGATGAACTCCCTTGAGAGAAAGGGCATTGGGTATATGATCTAACATTAAACATACAAAAGCACTCTCTTCTTTCTCTACCAGCAACAATAGACAAGCTCTCTTTATATAGGCAAAAAGTTTCAACAGATATAAAACAGTCATATTTATGACAGAGTTCGATATCATCGAGTGGGTTCGATATCATCAAGCGTATACTCTTGATTGTATCGATGGTCCGCTCGATGACATAAAATCATGTCATATGCTTTTAAAAACCTTTTGTCAACTGGTCGAGGGAATCGAGACTCATGTCGATGCTATCGGATTTCGAACTCTGATATTATCGATACAAGAATCGAGTTCTTGACATTTGAAAAATGAGAGAGACTTGCATGAAATTTTTTAGGTCATTAGATATGATCGAGGGATACTTGATATCATCAGAATTTGAATGTCGATGGTATCGGAGGTCGTGTCGATGCATCGATAAATCCAAGGATATTATCAGTGAGCTTGCTGGACAAGTTTTTCCTTTCTCGATGCAATCGATCCAACCCTGATATCATCGATAATATCAGTGACCCCTGATCCGAGTTAAAAAACCACCTGAAAAATGTTGCTAGAGAACTTCGTGCCCATGACCGATATAATCAAGAGCCTTCCGATATCATCGAGATTTGAACTTCGATGGTATCGAGGAGGGATCCGATATATCGAAGCATATATGATTTTTCTGAGTATAAATAGGGACGCCGAATATCTGCCTGTCGATAATATCGAGCCTCCTTCAATGGGCTAGAGATTCAAATATCGATGATATTGATAAGTGTGTCGATACATTGATAATTCCGTCCAGATATGTATGTGGTTGCTGGACGTATTAAGTCCTCATTCGATTTTATCGATTGGTCTTCCGAGGACATCGACAGCCCAGGTCAATCATATCGAGATGTGTATCGATACAATCGACAGGACAAGAAAAATTAGAGATTTTTTAATTTTAAAAAATATTTTCTTGCCTAAAACCCTAATATATTCTAACTTATTTTTAAGAGTTTTATTCACCTGGTGTTTTGGGACAAGGGATGTGAGGCTTAGATTTACCTATGGCGAGCTTCTACATATCCGATTGAGGCAGACGCTTGAATAGATCTTCCTGTGAGGCTCTACAATCTGACTGACTCAATACACACGCTAATGACAAACCAGGGCACTAGAAAGGGCACTTTCAATCTCCCCTTTTGTCAATTACGTGACAAAATACCCAAAACACCCTAGGACAGTATCTAGACAGATACATCCTAAATTGTGTGTACATGCATTTACACAATTTTATAAATTCTAATGAACCCATGTACACAACCAAATCTGTTCCCCCTTACTATAAAAATCCTCCATTCTTAATGCAGCTACTCCCCCTAACACTTGCAACACCATTCAAGTAGATAAACAATTTCCATTCGGGTTGTTTGAACTTTTTCTCCCCATTTTTGTTAGTCATTGACAAAGGATATAACATTATGACAGATATTGACTGAAGTTTAAAGACATGTGGGAGAACCAAAACATAGATGTTTAACGCATACATCATTGACACTATGGATGTAGAGTAAAGCACATAGAGCAGTTATAAAACAGAGAGAGTATTCAATGAAATCATATGCATCACATAGGAGGATAAATATTAGAAACCAGGGGTCATATATATATATATATGAGAGTGGCCATAAGAATAGAATTATGTGTAGCCACGTTCAACAAACTATCCAACAACACACTGCCCCGTAAGTGGGCAGATGTGTAACATCTATCCCAAAAAAACTTGCGAACCTAAAAAAAAAAAAACGTACTTCCCCAGAAAACAGTAGATTAACAGATATCCGAAATAAAATCATCAAGCCCATTCATGGCAACCACAATCAAACATCAGTTGTTAGCAACCAAAAATAACTAGCAGCAGCAAACTCCTACAATATATATATATATACATATATAAAACTATCAGAGGATTTATCACATTTGCTCTTGAGAGCGTAGAGCACCAAAAATATACTTATGCTCATACGCTGAAATAAAGGAGAGTAAATGTGACAGCAGTCAGGGACTCACATTACAGCGGAGGAGTAGAAGTTGATGGCGCAGTGTCGTCTCGACGACATGTGATTATCTCAACCAAATGTTGTACTGTCTCTTGTACTCCTTATACTAGCCGTTCTAGGATAGTAAGTCTTTCTTGTACAAAGTGGACGTCCCTCTGAATCACACCGATACTGTCTAGTTTAAACTGTTTGGCATACCCAGGCGTCGATGTTGACGGAGCTGGATTTGTTCCAGGAGGTGCATCTCTGTCAACTTCAGTCCTTTCCATAGGGGTGCCACTTTCACCTCCAGCCTCTTCTTCTTGAACATCCTCCTCTACATCCGGAGGGTACTTGTGAAAAATTAAGTCCATCTTATGAATGTTGTTCTTGTTGAGAACTTGAAGAGGGTGAACCGAATCAGTGGTTGTTGGGAATTCAATGGCATTGCAAATCATATTTATGATCTAGGGATATGGCAGATGAAGGTCTCAGGATGTATAAATGGCATTAACCAACTGATGGACAAGCAGATTCGAAAGACAGATCTTTATCCCATTGGCAACCGAGTACACTATCATAGTCATAAAACCTGTGAGATCAGATCGGTTGGTACTTCTGGGATATATGTTTGTGGCGAAAATACCATGCATGACCTGGAATCTTGGTTCCATGTACCTAGATTTCAGTGCATTCCCTTGATGCCATGGGATGTCCCTATTATGACACAGGTACTTAGTTACTATGGATTGAATTTTTACATTGTCAAGGTCCATTTCAGGAATACCTTCTAGGGCCATAGTTAGACCGAGAATATTAGCCAATGCGGCAGGCATGATTAGCATATCATCTCCATCCAAAAAGACCATGAAGGAGGGAGGATCAGACACAGGTGAGTGACACGTGGCAAGGAAGTTATGTGTACATTCGAGTTAGCATGGTCCACCAAAATCTAGAACTAGCAACCAGTCAATTGCAGTAAACAAGGATTACAAATTGTATGGCCTTATTCCCTATCTACTTTTCTCTCATGGATGAGCTTTCTACCCATGTAATTGGGTGGACAAAGTCACTCCAGTTGTAGGAGGTGCTGGTGGGGGCGTCTGTTCGTTAGATTGGGACCCACGCTATCTGGTGCGTTGCCTTGTGGGGGCCCCATGTTTAGGTTCCTGTGTGTTTCCTCTTGAAGCAACCACTTTTTGTCAGGCAGATCTTGATGACTCTCCCAGACCCGACACTTTTTCCTTATCCTTTCCCATGACAACAAAAGAAGTTTAAAAGTATTTGGGAAAGAGGATAGAACTCAATAGATACGGAAATACTCAACAAAAATTTAGAATCTTGAAGATTAGAGGAGTATTACCGTATTTTGGAGCTTCTAGGATGGTCTGACAAGGTTCCGGACCGATCGATTAAGAGGTGCGAGAAGGGAAGAGAGCCTAAAATCGTGGAGCAAAAATCCCCTTTTTCGCATTCTATCTTCTTATATCGGGAAGCATCCGTCGATATCATCGATACCTATATCGATTATATCAAGGACCTCTGATCGATTTTATCAATCCCTTCTTCGATATCATTTTCGATCATGTGGCCTTTCACATTCTAAAGAGTTATCAATTTTATCGACCGTTGATCGATTTATCGAGAATGACCTATCGATAGTCGAATCGAAGGTAAATGATTTTTTCATTTTTAGCATTTAGACGACATTACAAGTATACTTTTAGAATTTATATGAGCTAAGTATACTTAGCAAAATTATGTACAATCACTGTACACAGCAAAAGTATAAACATATGAATGTTTAAACCCTCAGATATATCATTTCAAGCTCAACAAAATTTGCATCATTCCAGCAATTATCTAGATCTAGATGCATGACCTGGACTTATCCTTTTATAGTTGATATTTTAGGGTATATGAGAATTAATCATCAGATAATTCAGTTTTTCTTTGACTACCCATTGTGAGACAGATTTCTTCATTCTGTCCTTTTCTTTAGGTGGTGATGGATGGGTATTTCTCCTAGGTGGACTTTTAACATTTTGTGTTTCTCTGATTGATTTGAATTTTCCAATATGATTTTGATCAAGGTTATGTGAAGTCCGTCTAGGTGTCAAGCATTCAAACTTATAATGACCCACATCACCACATAAATGACAAACTGGAGAAGTTCTCATATTGCTACCTGAAGCATCGAGATTTTCTATTGTTGGAGCTTTATTTCCAATTTTCTTTTTAATTTTCTCATACCCTAACCCACTCTTGTCTCTTCCTTATCTTCCCATCCCTAACAATTTTTCTAGCTTTTCACCACTCTGAGAAAATTTGTAGTTTATTTCAGCGAACTTCCTAGATTTCTCTAAGCCAATACTGAGTGAGTGATTCTCATTCTTGACTTAAGCATTATCATCTCTCAATAATTCAACCTGTTTCATAAGTTTTGATAATTCCGTCTTTAGGGATAGGTTTTCTCTTTCTAACTTATCATTGTCTAAATGATATTGCTACAAATCATTGATTAAATGTGTGTTAATTTCCAAGGTTTTGTCCAAGTATTTCTGCAACAATTCCTTCTTGTTTCCAGACATACTAAGTTTTTTAAGTACATAGATGCTATGGATAAAAAGTTGATTATAAGTATCTTGCAGTTTATCTTTTTCTACCTCTTATTCTTCTTCTCCAGTCTCCTCATTATCAGACGAAAATGATTTGGTGGCTTGCTGTTCTTTCTTGTTCTCGAATTCACTGGGGATGATTGGAGTAGTGGAGACCATAAGGATTTTCAATGATTTCTGATCTCCATCACTCTCTGAGTTATTAGATTTTGAGTTTGACTCGTTTGTATCATACCAAGTGGCAGCCATCGCCTTGCCCTTAGTTTTTCTGTTTGTGCATTCGGTTAATAGGTGTCCATACTCATGACAGGCATAACATTGTGGTTTACCAAATTTGCCTGTAGAGGGTTTGATGTTCACCTTTCTTCCTTTAGAAGGACGGTCACGATTCTTCTGAAAGAATCTTCTTAATCTTTGTGCCAGCAAGGCCACTTCCTCATCTTCATCTTCCTTTTCACTTCCACTATCCTCATGTATTGCTCTCTTGGAGGTTTTCAGGATAGTATTTTTAGATTTTTGGGATTGTTTGAAGTGTAGTTCAAAAGTTTGTAAGGAACCTAGTAGTTCTTCTAATTTCATCTCATCAATATTCCTACACTCCTCAATTGTTGTTACTTTGGGATTAAATCATTCCGGTAGGGATCTTAGAATTTTCCTACAAATTTTCAGTATCGGAACTTTCTCTCCCAATCCACCCATGTAGTTGTAAATAATATTCAACTTGGTGAAAAACTCCATAAACATCTCATGCTCTTCCATTCTGAGACTTTCAAACTGTGAAGTTAAGAGTTGGAGTTTGGACCTCTTCACAGTGCTTGTGCCTTCATAGGTTGTTTTCAATAAACCCCATGCTTCCTTGGATGTTCCACACATACTTATTTGATTGAATATATCCTGGGATAAGGCACAGTAGATGACATTTATAGCTTTAGCTTCAGCAATTTTTATTTTTTTTTGCCGAACGTCATCCACTTTTCTTTGGGTTTGGGTTTTGTGATGGTTGTGCCACTCTTAAGTGTGATTTTTTCAGATGGTGGCACATATCCTCTTTCAACTATATCCCAAACATTATGGTCTAAAGATCTCAGGAAGTAGTGCATCCTATCCTTCCAGTATTCATAATTTGAACCATCAAATATTGGAGGTCTAGTGACTAATGAGCCCTTTCCTTTGGCCATATTCTAAACTTCAGTCAAGATCACTCTCTAGACGGTGAAGCCCTTAAAGAGAGACCCGCTTTGATACCAATTGAAATAGCGGTGAAGACCGCTTGAGTTGAAGTAGGAATATGCAGGGTTAATAAGACTTTTTAAAGTTTATACAATGTATTTAAAAATTCTGCTACACTAATCCTCATAGATATGCAATTATCAGGATTACTCAAATGTAACTCTACTGGCTCCAAGCCTGGTAGAGGATCCAATCACAAACTAATCAAGAGACAACAATGTATATACCTTAGTTTATGATGGATATGACTATGTAAGTGTGCGAGGTGTGATCAGATAGATAGAGATGAAAGAATATGAATAAGTCACACATATAGAAGGATAGCAATGGTAAACATAGTCATTTTTATAATGGTTCGACTACTTGTCTACTCCAGAGTAACGCCTTGAAATTCGAGGGTCGAGCATAACTCAGCTCCCGAGTTCCAAAGCATCACTTATGCAACATTTTTTATGATGGATGAATGTTGTATGTATTAGTGAATTAAACATGAAATAGATTAAGCGAAATCAGCAAACACAATTCAGGGACAATTAGAATACGCAAGTAGAAGTCTGAAATAAATATAAAAACCAATACAATCTCCAAAATATGAGTGATCTGCCTGGTCAATAAGTACAAGTCGTGTCTCAAAATACATTTATCAAATTGTGATAAACCACTACAAACATAGCCTTGAATCCTCGTCAATCAAGACATGACTCACATGAACCCGCCTGAGAAATGCTTGAACGAGAACGCCTCCTCGTCCTCATCAAAATTTGGCTCCGCCTCGCGGGCATCACCATCACCTACAGCTAAGTCAGAGTCTGGTTGGTGTTTAAGCACCATCCCAGAACGTGGGAGTGAGTGATCAACTTAGTGGAACTATACAGCAAAGGTTTACATGTTATCAATTCAATCAAGTAGTAATGATAAAGCAGTACAATCAAACATGTCCTAGATACTCTTGTTAACGTAAGAATGATATGAGGAAATGATGCATGCCCTCATGCAAACTCCCTCTTGCGACAACATCAAACGATCGCGGCATGAATCACTACCACTGTGCTTTACACCAATGCCAACGGCACATGCAGTACGATGTTATGAACATGATTACTAAGTTTTTATTAGTCCTTTTCATACAGCAGGATTGGGAAGCTAAGGCACCTCTCTTATATCAATTCCCAAACAATGATCCATTCTAGGGTCGTCAGTCCTAGTAAATCTCATATGATATTACTGTTCTAGGCTGCTGTAAAGGGCTCACCACCAATCAATACAACTAGTATACCTTAGTTACTATAAAAAGACTCGTTGCCTGTCTGCAGTGTCAAGGTATGCTCGAGGTCACTACAGAGGGCTCGTTACTAATCAATGTAGGCTGACAGCACGAATATAGTGTCCCATACCACCATAATCGGCTCACGAGTCTAGGTTGCTCACTGGTCACTACGGGGAGGCTCGTCGCCCTAGCATAAGCCGACTTCCCTACCACAGTGTCCCATACCACGATGTCTGGCTCATGAGTCTTAAGGGATCGCGGTACCAAGGTTAATGGGATTTCACTAGTGAGTTCGGTACCTTAGATTCAAACACTATCGTCCAAATATGGTGAACACACATCAGTCAATCGGGTTAATTGACGAGCTCAATTTGGACAAGCGCACGTTGAATTGATCGACATGGAATGCATAAGCACTCCGTGTGGCCTAACCACTCTCGAACATCCCAAGTACGACTCAGATTCGTCGAGCACATCCTGCGTGGCGTAAATAACTCCAACCACCAGTTTGAGAATAATTATCGATTACCTGGACTATAATATAGTCGTAACTATGTACAATCTCAATAATGGATATTAAAATCAAATCCTACATTCATACGAACATGTTATGAAATATAACTTAAACATGGATACAATACATGGAGGAAATCATACACAGTTAAACAGTTCATGGAGAAAATCATACACATAGTTCAATAGTTCATGGAAGAAATCATACACATAAGTAAGGTAATTGAGATTCATATCTCAACACCCTTATAAATCACACTTTACTAAATACTAACTCATTCAGACATTTATACAAACATTTAGACTACACTATTCAACATACATCACGTATGTCGGCCATATTACATACTAGGGCAAATCCTTTTGCCAAGGAGTTGTTGCATATATAACAACCATCTAATTACCACAATCAATCATGGTAATCATAACATCGGATTCCTCATGCATACAAACATTTCAACAAACACATGAAATACTTTATTTACAACATAGGTTATACATATACATAAAACAAAATAGATAGTGCATTTGGCATGTATAATAGCATCCACGTCAATAATAAATCATTATCTGACATTGAAAGTCCTGAAAACCATAACCTAAACGTATATAGTCCGCACCTTAAACTGGAAAACGTGTAACGGATATGATTTATACGATAAGTTTTCGTCAACGGTGGATAGACAACCTAAAGTATGAATTATGTTAGCTACAACAACACTTAGAATATTCTAAGCTTCAAAACAGGTTAAGGGTTTGATCGTCTTACCCAAGAATGGAAATAAAATCGCCGGAATAATGATTCAGATACGATAGATTTGGTGTGTAGAAAAATCAGGAAGAATCCCAAGATGAAACACCAACTTCTCACTCACTTTCTCTCTCTTTACTCTCTCTTATCTTAGCTAGGGTTTAGAATTCGTATGGGACATCTGAGAGAGGGTTTAAGGCCCTTATATAGGCTCAGGACTGACGAAAATAGTCTCAGGGCCAAGGTATACTTAGGTTATATCCAAATCAGGGTTATTCTGATCCAATGGAGCATTTCTGAAGGTCCTTTTACTGAATGTAGTCGGACTTAAGCTCACTAATATTGGATCTTAATAAAGTTAAGTTTTCAGTTCGGTCGGGTTTCCAGATCAACCGTGATGGACCAGTTTCAGTTCAATGGTCATCAAAACTCGATCAGGGCCACAAGTATTTTGACATGTGTGAGCCATCTTCCCTGATCCGAGGTTAAATTTGGGTCAGAAACCAACAGTCAAAATGCTTATAATCGATGCGCAAGTGACACGACTCAGAATACTTAAATTCATATTTAATTTTATAAAAAACTTCACTTTCTCACACTCTTCACTCCGGACTCAAGAAAATAGTCTCAGGACGTCGTCTGGACTTGATTTTTGAGATGATTGTCATGTCCAACTAGGTGATCATAATTGTCTAAGTTCATCGCTATTGGAATTTTGACGTGCGATCCAGGTCTGATATGAAGTTTTCGAATGCTCCTGAGAGTAATTGGGTTTAGAGTTTACTCTTAGATTTCAGGGTAATGTAGCGTTCTCATTTCAATAGGTTTTGGGTCCTGCAGATCGTATTTAAAGTGGTTGGTGATAATTTCACAGGTAATCTAGTTTAGCACTAGTTAATTCTCGTTAAATTTCTAAAGGATTTGGTTCTAAATGATTTCTGCTAGAGGTGGTAATCGGATCTATGTATGAATTTTTCCAGGACATTACAATCTACCGCCCTTAAAGAAAAATTTTATCCTCGAAATTTGTACCTTCTCATACTCCTCAAGGATCTGAGGGCAGTTCTTTATAACCTTAGCTTCAGTCTCTCAAGTAGCCTCTTCTTCATTGTGATGCATCCACAGTACCTTCACAAGTGGGATAACCTTGCTACGCAATACCTGCTCCTTCCTATCCAAAATAAGCATCGATCGCAGTTCGTATGTGGCATCCTTGCTCAGCTGCACCTGCTCCCAACTGATAATATGCGAAGGATCAGGAACGTACCTCTTCAACATGGACACATGGAATACGTTATGCACGCCTACGAGTGTGTGGGCAAGGCAAGGCGATACGCTACTACCCACACTCTATCAAGTATCTGAAATGGGCCAATGAATCTCAGCGTGAGCCTCCCTTTCTTACCAAACTGAAGGACTCCCTTCATCGGAGAAACCTTAAGGAATACATGGTCTCCAACTTCAAACTCAAGCGGTCGCTGTCTCGTATCGGCGTAGCTCTTCTGCCTGCTCTGTGCTGATAGCAGTCGATGCCTAATAATGTCGATTTTCTCTAAGGTCACCTGAACCAACTCTAGGCTAATCAGAGTCTTCTCGCCCACTTCTGTCCAGCAATGCGGTGCTCTACACGAGTGATCATACAGTGCCTCATAGGGAGCCATGCTAATACTCGCCTGAAAGTTGTTGTTATACGCGAACTCTGCATAAGGAAGACTGTCATCCCAACTGTCTTTGAAATCTAACACACAAGCTCGCAACATATCTTCTAGCACCTGATTTACATGTTCCGTCTGCCCTTCTGTCTACGGATGGAATGCAGTACTGAACTTTAACTTCACACCCATCGCTTCCTCGATACGAGTTCAGAAGATAAATGTGAATCGCGTGTCTCGATTTGACACAATCTCTAAGGGAACTCCATGCAAACGTACAATCTCCTTGATGTACAATCTGACCAACTCATCTGTAGAATTGATAACTCTGATTGGTAGGAAATGAGCTGACTTCGTCAACCTATCAACGATCACCCAAATAGAGTCATGTCCCTTCCTCATCTTAGGCAGTCCTGAAATAAAATCCATAGAAATGAAGTCCCACTTCCATTCAACTATGGGCATGGGTTGAAGCAGTCCAGGAGGTTGACGATGCTCTGCCTTGACCTGCTGGCATGTGAGACAACGGGATACGAACTCAGTAATGTGGACCTTCATATTGTCCCACCAGTATGATCTCTTCATGTTTTGATACATCTTCGTGCTACCTGGATGCATCATAAGCCTCGAATTGTTGGCTGACTCGAGAACCTCTCATCTCAAGTTAGGAACGTCTGGGACGTATACGCGACCACGATAACATAAGCCCCCATCTGTACCAACACTCCACTCTGAGTCCTCATCTGTACCAACCTGCTCTCTCATCTTCACCAAAAGCTCATCGTCTACCTGAGTGTAACGCCCGTGAAAAATCCATCCTTGGGCTCGAGTACCAACTCGACCCGAATTTGCGTAGAATTCATTCCTTTGGAAAATTTGACTAGGTTAGCTAGTGCAACGTTAGAATAGCTGGGAAATGGTCCCTGATCACTTTAAATACGTTCTACAAGGCCCGAAGCGAGTGGAACTAAGGGTGCTATAATGCTCTAAAGCCTCGGATCAAACTCTAAGCCGGTTTGTTCTCTGGACCACTTTGAATCTTTGTATTGGATCTAGACCGCACGTTGAAAGTCCGATACCTCCTATCTTAGACCGTTAGGACCGTCTAGCTGGGCTTGACACTCATTCCAAAAATCAAGTCAAACCGATTATCACAGGCTATTTCATTGAGCCCGGACCGAAGAGAGTGTGAATAGGGACATAGTTGGAATTTCAAATTCAAATCTGGCACACAAATTTGACGCATCAGTATTAAGCATTCTGACCGTCAGAATACAGCCAAATCACACCCTTGGATCAGGAAAAATATCTATTATATATCACGAGACTTATAGGCCTGATCTTGGTACGGTGACCGTTAAACTGAAACTGGGCCGCCACGTGCGATCTGGGAACCCAACCGGTCTGAAAACTGGATGTATGCTAGATCTAGTATGCATGAGCTTAAGTCCGACCGCATCTGGCCTGGGGACCTCCAGAAATGCCCTTTTGGACCGAAACGGCCCCGATTTGGTTAGGCACCAAGTAAACATTGTTCCCAAGCCTATTTTGGGAATGTTTTAGGCTATAAAAGGGGTTGAAACCCTCACTCCTCTCTCCCATCCGAATTTGAGAGAAGCCCTAGCTTGGGAGAGAGAAAAAGAGTGAGAGATTGTGAGAGAGTGGGAGAGTTCTTCCCGCCACTTGTGCTACGTGTTGCACGTGCTTAAGCGACACTCCTCTACCGCTTTCCCGGCGATTCCACCGCAATCCTAGGTAAGTAAAAACCCTAAATAGTTGGTGATTTGAGTTTTTCTTGTTTCCATGGCGATGTAGCTTATGGATCTTATGTATTAGGCTCCTTACTCGCCGTAGACGAAGCATATACACTCCGCTTCAATTCCCGAGTCTACAAGACACTAGGTGAGGATTTTAGACGCTTGGATTGACGGTTCCCAATGCTTTCAATGTCGTTTAATAGTAGATTCTTGACGGCATCGCCGTTTGACATGTACAAAATGCTCTCCGTTTCCCGTTTCGTAAGCTAACGAAGAATATGAGATTTAGGGCATTTTAGTCATTTGTAGGAAGTACTGTTTGCATTCATATTTTGCTGATGTGATTGACATGGTTTGTTGTCGCATTAGGAAGTTAGGAATGCGTGCATAATTAGTTTGGCGAAGAGATTCGCCTAGTTGCACACTTTGGGTCGACATGCTATATGTAGACCTAAGTGTGTAGTGCATGTGTTTGTATAAATGCTTGTATTAGTATGTATTGAATTAAATGATGTTATTCGATACTTTGTGATTGATTTTTCAATTATTATGCCGACCTAAATGATTTTCTACATGTTGACAAAATGCATGATTTCATTACATGCATGGAATGTATGTGCTTGAGGATTTGCTTAAGTTGAATATGCATGGGAAGTATGCCTTGAAGATTTGCTTAAGTTGAATGTTATAACATGTGCTAACATGCTCACATGATGTATTTCAATTCCAATACCTTTTATAGTGATTCCATAGATGTGTGGGACTTGACTTAGTCCAGGCAGTCGGTAACCGAGCAAATTCGTGGCTGACTGGTCATAGCCACGAATGACGCGTCGATGAATGTGATTCGTGTTGAGAGTTGGCGGCAGTGGTTAGGCCACGCGAAGTGTTTTACGCACTTCATGTCGTTCAGTTCGAGATGCGATCGCGCTAGTCGAGCCCGTCAAGTAACCCGACTGGCCGATGTTTGTTCACCATGTATGTATCATAACTGCTTGAACCTAGGGTACTGAACTTACCATTGTAAACCCTATTAACCGTGGTACCTTGATCCACGAAGACTCATGAGCCGGGCATGGTGGTATGGGACACCGTGGTCGAGCTGTCGGCCTACGCTGGGGCCACAAACCTCCCCGTAGTGACCAGTGAGCACCTAGACTCGTGAGCAGATTATGGTGGTATGGGACACTATATTCTAGCTGTCGGCCTACTCTGATCAGGCGACGAGCCCTTTGTAGTGACCGCGAGCGTATTCTGAGTTCACAGGAGGCGACGACCCTTCCGTGCAGTAGAGTACAGTAGGCCTGTATTGATAAGGTGATGGGGGAGCGGTGCAACGAGTGCGAGCAACAGCCCTGGCAGCCCTTGCAGTGACCTACGAAATGTACATCGTATGAGATTACTAGGAGTGACGACCCTAGACAGGATCCGTGTTGGGATTGATACAAGGGAGGTACCTTAGTTTCCCAATCCTGCTGTTTGAATGGACTAATAACAACTTGGTAACCATATCACCATAGCATTGCATGTGCCTGGAAGATGTGGAGCACTCTAGGGAGTGTGGCATGCCGCGGTCGTAAGATGTTGCCGTATGAGGGTGATCGTCGGTGAGGGCATACATCACGTCATATCATCTTGCATTAACAACAGTATTAGGACTTGTCTGATTTACTGCTTTACTATTATCGCGTGACTGAATTGTGAACATGCTAATCTTTGCTCTATGATTCCACTGAGTTGATCACTCATTCCCACGTTACGGGATGGTGTTTGCAACACCCACCAGACCCTGTTGTAGTTGCAGGTGACGATGAGATCCAGGAGGTGGAGCTAGATGATGACGAGGACCAGGATGAGTTCTCGTATATGCAGTATCATGACGGCTTCCCGTAGGTGACCTGGATCGAGGGGACATCAGTGGGACTTTTCTTTTTGAACATTATTCTTTTGTTATGTACATGTATATGAGACTCAGAGATGTAGTCATACTTTGGAGACAGTTGAGATTACTTTGTTTTTCCATACAGTGATATATATCTTGTTTAGTCTTCCGCTTGCTTTTATCACTGGATCTGAAGTATGAATTGCAGTTTTGGTATACTTTTACTCATGTGAATGCTTTAAATCAGACAACATTGAATCATAACCATTTTTGTTGCATAAGTGACGGTCTGGAACTCGGGAGTTGAGTTTATACACGACCCCCGATTTTCAGGGTGTTACAAGTTGGTATCAGAGCATGAATGAGAGTATACTGGGCCTGGGTTATGGTCTTGCGACGTACGCTGTCGCTTCCTTTGACTTAGGTGGGTGCGAGAAGGGTCTAGAAACACTTCTAGGATCACAGATTCGCCGATAGGCGAAGTCTATAAGGATCGATCGCAAGATCGAGTCTGTAACGCATCTCGGGTCGCGTAAAGCGACCCGAATCACTTCTAAGCTGTAGGAAGTCGGGTGGAGATGTCCTATGAGCGGTTTTAAACCACAAAAGTGAATCCATGGGCCGTGGAATGACCACGACTCTAGTAATCAATCGCCAGGGCTTAAAAACCCCGTTTTGCCAAAAATTCTCAAAATTTCTTCTCTAAACACTTCAACCTTCAGTTCTTTCTTATCCATTTCATGTTAGGCATCAAACCTAATGTGAAAATAATACAAATTAGTACATACACCAAATTTTACAGTGAATAGTAAAATTTCATGAAAAATGGACATAAGGCCATTCTAACTTCACTTTCTTTAGAAACTAAAGAGCTAGAAAGATGTACTGGATCCTTATACCCCAAATTCATATGCTGCATCATATGGTTTGGTATTCGGGATTGCGATGTGGACCCGGAAAGCCCCGAACACATGTTTGGGCTCATAGGGACCAAAATATAATGAACCAAGGGGTGGGACCAACTTTTTTGGGGCCCTGGGACCATGGGGGACCAGACCCATCGGGTCCCGCTGGCCAACCTGGAGGTTGGCCGGCGATGCCATCGCCGGCCGGGCGATGCATCGCCGGCCGGCCATCTCCGATGGTGCTGCCCTTTGGGCGCACCCACTTAAATGCCTCCCACAACACCCCTAGGTACCTCCCATCCCACGAAAACCCCTAAAACACCCCTCTCCTTCACAAACAGCCCCCTTGCATGCCCTAGATTTGATTTTCAGCGCTCCATTCCAAACCCCGGCGACCCAAACCCCTCCTAATCCCTTCCTTGGCCAAAACCGACCACCACCCATCAATTATTGGATGTTGGCAGCCTCTTTCCTTGAAGATTTTCCCATTTGGAGCTCCAAAATCCCCCAAATAGTGTCGAAATCGTGAGCAGCTCCATTCCATCTTTTTGTTCTTATTTTTCCCTGAAACTACAGCCTTGGGAAGCTTGAAGCATCCCTCTACGACGCCTAGATTTCCTTTTGTCAGATTGGGCAGCCATTTCTCCGCATTTTCGGCGTTTTCCATGGCTTTCGTGGAAGCTATTTTGGGTCTTTTGTCACTCTCATCCATCCTGTCTTTGATGGGTAAGAGGAAAACTGCAACAGACGAGGCTGGGCCGAGCCGCCCTGCTCGATTGAGAAGACCGCGGGGTGGTGCCGCAAGTTCAAGCGCCGCCGCAGGTCCAGCTGCAGTCCTGGAGTGCCGTACGAAGCGGGATTTGGATCCCCATGCACACCTTGGACGAACCATCCTATCAGAGATGCCTCATGGTGAATACACTGATCGTAGAGTGTTATTTGAGGCGGACGTAGATGGGCGATTGTTCGGCGAATATCTGTTGTTCGAACGCATTGAAGCTGCGCACTGGGGACCGATCTTTGAAGCTCGCGCTCGTGCTAATGTGAGCACTGTTCGTGCCTTCTATGCTAGCATCCAGAGTCCTACCTTGGAGCCCTTGCAGTTCAAAATCCCTTTTGGTAGAGATCGGATGGCTACGATCGACGTCCAGTTGGTTGCGCGACTTCTCAACGTGCCTCTAGGTGATGTACATCCAAGTGAGAAGAATTTGAGGACTAGACGTGAACGAGATCGCCGCACCAGGTTTCTGTGCGGTAAGTTGGTTCCATGGCAGCCTAATAATAGCCTCAAGGCGACGTACATGTCTGAGGATTTACGTCTGCTGCATCACATCTGCACGTTCAATGTTTATCCTAGGTCGACGAACCGTATTGAATGTACACGTCTTATGGTCGATTTCTTATTTCTGGTGGCCCAGGGAGAGAACGTATGTATGGCCACTTTCATCTTACGGCAGATAGTTCTCATAGCCAGGTCGAGGAGAACATCCGAATCCCTTCCCTTTGGCCGACTCATTTGCAAGATTGCGCTTGAGTTTGCCTATAGACTTGGACCCGAGTTACCGGTATCAATTCACACCATCGATGAGTCGACGATGGTTAAGATGAAGATTGGGTTGCAATATCGTGAAAATCAACTTGAAAGGGATAGTGGGGATGACTTTGATGAAGAGGAAGATCAAAGCGAAGGAGAACCTAGTGCAGAAGCTCAGGAAGAGACTCAGGAAGAAGCAGAAGAGGAGGCTCAGGATACTGATGAGAGTCCTCCTCCTTCTGCGCAGACTACTATTGACGATCGCATTGCCCGGATGGAGGAGAGTCAGACCGCTTTGCGAAGGGAAGTCCAAGAACTTCGAGCAGAGGTCGCTGATGCCAAGGCCGTTACGAAGAAGAAATTTGGCAAGGTGACTCGCACCTTGAAGGCAATCCTGTGTTGCTTACAGGATAAGGGTGCTCCTCCTCCGTCGCCAGACTCCGACTAGCGACGCGATCTTTGATGTTGTTATGAGTAGATAGCCATTTTCCGTTTTATGTGTGTAAAGCCTATTAGGGCTAGTGCTTTGCTTATGTTGCTGTTGCTTAACTGTCTTAGTTTCCATGTCATTCTAGTCATGATGCTTGTAAGGATATATCCCTTGTATTGTGACAATTTTGATTAATTGAAATGCATGGAATGCCTTTGACCCTTTAGTGAATGATTGTGGTGTATTTGTGCAATTGAGACTGACAAGGTTGCGCCCTATTTTGAATATAGGGAATGCCACCTAAGACTACGAGGAGCGCGGTTCGGCTTTCATTGTTAGAGCAGATGGATCAGGCTCCTTCTCAGTCTGGCACTCGTCCGGACCCTGCTGTGGGCCCGATTCCTGAGACTGTTCGATCGTCTCAGCCTGCTACTGGTCCTACAGATGGACCACCGCCATTTACACCATCAGTTAGAGAGCCACAGCGCGCATCTACTTCCGCACCTCATCCGCCACAGCCTGCTCCACCACCTGATAGATTCGAGCAGATGATGGCTATGATGCTACAGCAGCAGCAGCTATTGACTACCATAGTCAGGACTTTAGCCCAGGGTGGGGGTGCGACTGCATCTACTCCGCCTGCACCACCTGCGCATCCAGCTGAGGATGCCTATACTTACGCCCAGGATGAGGGCATAGCACTTCCTGCGCAGCCTGCTTTCCCTGCGGGGAACCCTGCCGACACACGGGGCCTTCTGGAGCGATTTCAGCGCTTGCGGCCTCCTACTTTCACGGGTTCTCACAGACCCGAGGAGGCTGAGTTTTGGCTCGACCGAGTGTCGAAGATTCTGCGCATGTTGCACTGTACTGAGGCAGAGCAGGTAGAGCTGGCTACCTTCCAGTTTGAGAGAGAGGCCAGTATGTGGTGGGATAGTGTATTGCGGACTGTTACCGCAGACTTCGTATGGACATGGGCAGCATTCGAGTTTCGCTTCCATGAGAAGTATTATCCTCAGACCTACAGACACGAGAGGGAGAATGAGTTTCTCCGTCTCAGGCAGGCAGCGATGACGGTCACCGAGTATGAGCATCGGTTCACAGAGTTGGGCAGGTACGTCCCGACGATTTTAGCTGATGAGCAGATGCGCATACGGCGCTTTTTGGAGGGCTTGCGACCGGATATTCGGTCGAAGATGTGCTGTATCAGTTTCTCCTCCTATGCGGAGTTGGTTCACATGTCCATGCGGGCAGAGCAGGACGTGGATCGACTTGCGCGATCACGAGGCCCGACTACTTCTAGGCCGCGACCGGAGTTGCCAGATAGGCCCTTCGCGGGCAAGAGGCCTCGCATTGATCCTCCTACCAGGACCACGGCGCCAGTAGGACCGTTTCGGCGCCCTGATCTATCATGCACATACTGTGGGAGGACGGGCCACCTAGCGCCGAGTTGCTTTACGAGGATGCGGGACAGTGGGTTCTCGCCGCCGCAGAAGATTGATCGTGTACGTCCACAGGCGATATCAGCACCGCCTATACGATCAGCTCCTGCGCAGTCCTCTTTCAGACCCACAGTATCGCAGATTCGACAGCCCCCACGGCCCTTGACACAGCGGCCGAACCGGCCACAGCAGGCTCGAGTTCATGCACTGACCGCTGAGGCAGCTACGACGCCGACTTTCCAGCATTCAGCCTTCGAGGTCACGGGCCATATCGGAGGTACTCCCGTTCTTGTCATGGTGGACACTGGTTCCACGATTTCTTTGATATCGCGTGCCGTAGTCAGACGTCTTGGGTTGCAGACTATTACTATGGATAGCGTGCGAGTCCTTGCAGCTCATGGAGATTATTCGGATGTCACCCAGATGTGTGAGGGTTGTTTACTTGATCTGGGAGGCAGGACGATGACTCTTGATTTGGTCGTCGATCCCTCGCTTGTATATCTCGACGTCATTCTTGGCATGGACTGGTTGACTGCAGCGAGAGCCGAGATTGACTGCGAGGCTCGTGTGGTGACGGTGTACGAGCCTGAGGGCACGCCTTTCACATTTTCAGTGCGGGTAAATCTTCCTTTCCGCATTCTTAGCTACGCCACCCTGTTGCGCGACGCTGGTGCCCAGGTACTTGAGCAGACGCCAGTTGTTTCTGAGTTCGGGGATCTGTTCAGGAAGATCCCTGGTTTGCCACCCCGACGTGAGATCGATTTCACTATCGATCTGATTCCTGGTTCTACACCCGTCTCACTGCCGACGTATCGCATGGCACCATGTGAGATGGAGGAGTTGAGGACGCAGATTGATGGTCTACTAGAGCTCGGCCTTATACGGCCTAGCGTATCTCCTTGGGGAGCACCGGTCTTGTTCGTGAAGAAGAAGGATGGTTCGCTACGATTGTGTATTGATTATCGCAGGCTGAACCAACTCACAGTGAAGAACAAGTACCCTTTGCCCAGGATCGATGACTTGTTTGATCAGTTGAGAGGAGCGCAGTACTTCTCGAAGATTGACCTTCAGTCAGGATATCATCAGTTGCGCGTCAGAGATGAGGACGTGCAGAAGACAGCGTTCAGGACCAGTTTTGGTCACTACGAGTTCCTCGTGATGTCGTTCGGTCTCACGAACGCACCGGCCGTGTTCATGGATCTGATGAACCGGGTACTACGGCCTTTCCTCTATCGATTCGTCGTTGTCTTCATCGACGACATTTTGGTATACTCTAGGAGTCGAGAGGAGCATGAGGAGCACTTGCGTTTGGTCCTTGATACGCTCAGACAGCATCAGTTGTTCGCACAGTATAAGAAGTGCGACTTCTGAAAGCAGGAGGTGAAGTTTCTGGGACACGTGGTGTCCAAGGATGGCATGGCAGTTGACCTGTCTAAGGTAGCTGCGGTGCAGGACTGGGAGCAGCCTGGTTCTGTCACTGAGGTGAGGAGTTTCTTGGGTCTCGCTGGCTACTATCGGCGCTTCATTCAGGATTTCTCGAAGATCGCGAGACCCTTATCTCAGTTGACACGGAAGGACGTGAAGTTCGCCTGGAATGATAAGGCGGAGTCAGCTTTTCAGGAGCTGAAGGACAGACTTACGTCCGCCCCTGTGCTAGTATTGCCAGAGCAAGGGGTTAAATACACTATATACACTGACGCGTCTAGCGTTGGTTTGGGTTGTGTCCTTATGCAGAGGGACAGGGTAATTTCGTATGCCTCGAGACAATTAAGGAAGCACGAGGAGAATTACCCTACACACGACCTGGAGTTGGCAGCCGTGATATTCGCACTGAGACTCTGGAGACATTACCTCTATGGAGAGGAGTTCGAGCTCTTTTGCGACCACAAGAGCCTCAAGTACATATTCACACAGCGGGACTTGAATATGAGGCAGCGGCGATGGATGGAGACGCTGAAGGACTTCAAGTTTGAAGTCTCTTACCATCCTGGGAAGGCGAACCTTGTGGCTGATGCGTTGAGCCGCAAGAAGGCGATAGAGTTTGCGGCTCCGCTGATGGTTGCCGAGTGGGATATGGTTGAGTTTTTGCGAGACTTTGAGCAGAAACTCACCGTAGAGGAGCCATTTGAGTTCATCGCACATGTTCAGGTGCGATCCCCGATCGATGACCGTGTCATCGAGGCGCAGAGGGACGACGCGCATCTTACTGAGCTTCGAGAGCAGGCCAGTGATGACGATGACGCCGACTGGCGAGTTGGCATGGATGGGGGTTTACGTTACCGTGGCCGCCTATGCGTTCCTGATGTCCCTGACTTGAGACGAGAGATTCTCGAGGCTGCGCATTCTACTAGACTCGCGATGCATCCTGGCAGCACGAAGATGTATCGTGACGTGAAGAGGACGTACTGGTGGGAAGGTATGAAGACCCACATTGCTGAGTTCGTGTCCCGTTGTCTCACTTGTCAACAGGTGAAGGCAGAGCATCGCCGACCACCTGGACTTTTGCAGCCTATGCCGATTGCAGAGTGGAAGTGGGATTTCATTTCCATGGACTTCATTTCTGGGTTGCCGAAGACGAGGAAGGGGCATGATTCTATTTGGGTGATCGTCGACCGATTGACGAAGTCGGCGCACTTCCTACCGATCAGAGTTACGAACTCTGCAGACGAGCTGGCTAGATTGTATATTAGAGAGATCGTGCGTCTGCATGGAGTTCCGTTGGAGATCGTGTCGGACAGAGACACGCGGTTCACTTCTATTTTCTGGACTCGCATTCAGGAGGCTATGGGTGTGAAGTTGAAGTTCAGTACTGCCTTCCACCCACAGACGGACGGACAGACAGAGCGAGTGAACCAGATCCTGGAGGACATGTTGCGAGCTTGCGCATTGGACTTCAAGGACAGTTGGGATGACTGTCTTGCATATGCGGAGTTTGCGTACAACAATAGCTTCCAGGCGAGTATCGGCATGGCACCTTATGAGGCGCTGTATGGGCGACCTTGTCGCGCACCGCGTTGCTGGTTAGAGGTCGGTGAGCGCAGCTTGATTGGCCCAGAGTTGGTGCAGGCGACGTCAGAGAAGATTGGTATTATTCGACGTCGGCTTCTTACAGCGCAGAGCAGACAGAAGAGCTACGCCGATACGAGACGGAGACCACTAGAGTTCACAGTCGGGGATCATGTGTTTTTGCGAGTTTCCCCTATGAAGGGAGTCCTTCGGTTCGGAAAGAAGGGGAAGCTGGCACCGCGATACATTGGTCCATTTCAGATCCTCGATCGTGTGGGAGCAGTGGCTTACCGATTGGCTTTACCCACGCCCCTCGCGAGCGTCCACAACGTATTTCATGTTTCTATGCTGAAGAAGTACGTTGCTGATCCTTCTCATATCATCAGATGGGAGCAGGTGCAGTTAGGAGAGGATGTTACTTATATCCTGCGACCGACACGCATCTTAGACCGGAAGGAGCAGGTACTGCGTAGCAAGGTGATTCCCCTTGTGAAGGTACTATGGACGCATCATACTGAGGAGGAGGCTACTTGGGAGACAGAAGCCGAGATCAGAAAGAACTACCCACAGCTTCTCGAGGAGTACGAAAAGGTACAAAATTTCGAGGACGAAATTATTTGTTAAGGGGGGTAGATTGTAACGCCCGTGAAAAATCCATCCTTGGGCTCGAGTACCAACTCGACCCGAATTTGCGTAGAATTCATTCCTTTGGAAAATTTGACTAGGTTAGCTAGTGCAACGTTAGAATAGCTGGGAAATGGTCCCTGATCACTTTAAATACGTTCTACAAGGCCCGAAGCGAGTGGAACTAAGGGTGCTATAATGCTCTAAAGCCTCGGATCAAACTCTAAGCCGGTTTGTTCTCTGGACCACTTTGAATCTTTGTATTGGATCTAGACCGCACGTTGAAAGTCCGATACCTCCTATCTTAGACCGTTAGGACCGTCTAGCTGGGCTTGACACTCATTCCAAAAATCAAGTCAAACCGATTATCACAGGCTATTTCATTGAGCCCGGACCGAAGAGAGTGTGAATAGGGACATAGTTGGAATTTCAAATTCAAATCTGGCACACAAATTTGACGCATCAGTATTAAGCATTCTGACCGTCAGAATACAGCCAAATCACACCCTTGGATCAGGAAAAATATCTATTATATATCACGAGACTTATAGGCCTGATCTTGGTACGGTGACCGTTAAACTGAAACTGGGCCGCCACGTGCGATCTGGGAACCCAACCGGTCTGAAAACTGGATGTATGCTAGATCTAGTATGCATGAGCTTAAGTCCGACCGCATCTGGCCTGGGGACCTCCAGAAATGCCCTTTTGGACCGAAACGGCCCCGATTTGGTTAGGCACCAAGTAAACATTGTTCCCAAGCCTATTTTGGGAATGTTTTAGGCTATAAAAGGGGTTGAAACCCTCACTCCTCTCTCCCATCCGAATTTGAGAGAAGCCCTAGCTTGGGAGAGAGAAAAAGAGTGAGAGATTGTGAGAGAGTGGGAGAGTTCTTCCCGCCACTTGTGCTACGTGTTGCACGTGCTTAAGCGACACTCCTCTACCGCTTTCCCGGCGATTCCACCGCAATCCTAGGTAAGTAAAAACCCTAAATAGTTGGTGATTTGAGTTTTTCTTGTTTCCATGGCGATGTAGCTTATGGATCTTATGTATTAGGCTCCTTACTCGCCGTAGACGAAGCATATACACTCCGCTTCAATTCCCGAGTCTACAAGACACTAGGTGAGGATTTTAGACGCTTGGATTGACGGTTCCCAATGCTTTCAATGTCGTTTAATAGTAGATTCTTGACGGCATCGCCGTTTGACATGTACAAAATGCTCTCCGTTTCCCGTTTCGTAAGCTAACGAAGAATATGAGATTTAGGGCATTTTAGTCATTTGTAGGAAGTACTGTTTGCATTCATATTTTGCTGATGTGATTGACATGGTTTGTTGTCGCATTAGGAAGTTAGGAATGCGTGCATAATTAGTTTGGCGAAGAGATTCGCCTAGTTGCACACTTTGGGTCGACATGCTATATGTAGACCTAAGTGTGTAGTGCATGTGTTTGTATAAATGCTTGTATTAGTATGTATTGAATTAAATGATGTTATTCGATACTTTGTGATTGATTTTTCAATTATTATGCCGACCTAAATGATTTTCTACATGTTGACAAAATGCATGATTTCATTACATGCATGGAATGTATGTGCTTGAGGATTTGCTTAAGTTGAATATGCATGGGAAGTATGCCTTGAAGATTTGCTTAAGTTGAATGTTATAACATGTGCTAACATGCTCACATGATGTATTTCAATTCCAATACCTTTTATAGTGATTCCATAGATGTGTGGGACTTGACTTAGTCCAGGCAGTCGGTAACCGAGCAAATTCGTGGCTGACTGGTCATAGCCACGAATGACGCGTCGATGAATGTGATTCGTGTTGAGAGTTGGCGGCAGTGGTTAGGCCACGCGAAGTGTTTTACGCACTTCATGTCGTTCAGTTCGAGATGCGATCGCGCTAGTCGAGCCCGTCAAGTAACCCGACTGGCCGATGTTTGTTCACCATGTATGTATCATAACTGCTTGAACCTAGGGTACTGAACTTACCATTGTAAACCCTATTAACCGTGGTACCTTGATCCACGAAGACTCATGAGCCGGGCATGGTGGTATGGGACACCGTGGTCGAGCTGTCGGCCTACGCTGGGGCCACAAACCTCCCCGTAGTGACCAGTGAGCACCTAGACTCGTGAGCAGATTATGGTGGTATGGGACACTATATTCTAGCTGTCGGCCTACTCTGATCAGGCGACGAGCCCTTTGTAGTGACCGCGAGCGTATTCTGAGTTCACAGGAGGCGACGACCCTTCCGTGCAGTAGAGTACAGTAGGCCTGTATTGATAAGGTGATGGGGGAGCGGTGCAACGAGTGCGAGCAACAGCCCTGGCAGCCCTTGCAGTGACCTACGAAATGTACATCGTATGAGATTACTAGGAGTGACGACCCTAGACAGGATCCGTGTTGGGATTGATACAAGGGAGGTACCTTAGTTTCCCAATCCTGCTGTTTGAATGGACTAATAACAACTTGGTAACCATATCACCATAGCATTGCATGTGCCTGGAAGATGTGGAGCACTCTAGGGAGTGTGGCATGCCGCGGTCGTAAGATGTTGCCGTATGAGGGTGATCGTCGGTGAGGGCATACATCACGTCATATCATCTTGCATTAACAACAGTATTAGGACTTGTCTGATTTACTGCTTTACTATTATCGCGTGACTGAATTGTGAACATGCTAATCTTTGCTCTATGATTCCACTGAGTTGATCACTCATTCCCACGTTACGGGATGGTGTTTGCAACACCCACCAGACCCTGTTGTAGTTGCAGGTGACGATGAGATCCAGGAGGTGGAGCTAGATGATGACGAGGACCAGGATGAGTTCTCGTATATGCAGTATCATGACGGCTTCCCGTAGGTGACCTGGATCGAGGGGACATCAGTGGGACTTTTCTTTTTGAACATTATTCTTTTGTTATGTACATGTATATGAGACTCAGAGATGTAGTCATACTTTGGAGACAGTTGAGATTACTTTGTTTTTCCATACAGTGATATATATCTTGTTTAGTCTTCCGCTTGCTTTTATCACTGGATCTGAAGTATGAATTGCAGTTTTGGTATACTTTTACTCATGTGAATGCTTTAAATCAGACAACATTGAATCATAACCATTTTTGTTGCATAAGTGACGGTCTGGAACTCGGGAGTTGAGTTTATACACGACCCCCGATTTTCAGGGTGTTACACTGAGCCTCGATGATCCTACCATCAATGAGGGGTTTTACATGAACATGTGTGACGACTTCATATGGCTCCTCCACCGTGAGTTTCTCCTCAAAGTCTCGTACAAACTCCACCATATCCCATTCTGTAATCATAAGCAGACCTGCAAACTCTATAATCTTCTTGCGGCTCAATGCATCCGCCACAAGGTTTACCTTGCCGGGATGGTAGGAGACCTCGAACTTAAAGTCCAAGGTTTTCATCCATCGGCGCTGCCTTATATTCAAGTCTCGCTGTGAGAATATGTATCTAAAGCTCTTGTGGTCGCAAAAGATCTCGAACTCCTCTCCGTAGAGGTAATGTCTCCAGAGCTTTAATGCGAAAATGACGGCTGCCAATTCTAGGTCATGTGTAGGGTAATTCTCCTCATGTTTCCTCAACTGTCTCGAGGCATAAGCAATCGCCCTGTCCTTCTGCATAAGGACACAACCTAGACCAACGCGAGATGTGTCAGTATATATAGTATACTTAACCCCTTACTTTGGCAATACTCGTACAGGGGCGAATGTCAATTTGTCCTTCAGCTCCTGAAAAGCTGCTTCGGCCTTCTCATTACAAGAAAACTTCAAGTCTTTCCATGTCAACTAAGACAACAGTTTGACAATCTTGGAAAAGTTCCGAATGAATCGTCGATAGTAACCTGCTAGACTAAGAAAACTCCTCACCTCAATAACTGAACCGGGGTGCTTCCAATCCTGAACCGCGGCTACTTTGGCGAGGTCAACTGCTATACCTTCCTTAGACACCACATGTCCTAGGAACTTGACTTCTTTCTTCCAGAAATCACACTTCTTATACTGCGTAAAAAGCTGATTCCCCCTAAGAGTATTCAATATCGCTCTCAGGTGCTCTTCGTGCTCTTCCCGACTCGTGGAGTATATCAAAATGTCATCGATAAAGACAATGACGAATTGGAACAGAAACAGCCGAAAAACTCTGTTCATCAGATCCATGAACATGGTCGGAGCATTTGCGAGTCCAAACGACATCACAAGGAACTCATAATGACCAAAGCTGGTCCTGAATGCAGTCTTCTACACGTCCTCATCCCTGACGCACAACTGATGATACCCAGACTGCAAATCTATCTTTGAGAAATAACGTGCCCCGTTCAACTAATCAAACAGATCATCAATCTTGGGTAAGGGATACTTGTTCTTCACTGTCACCTGATTCAGTGTAACACCCCAGATTTTGGCCAATCTGAGATTTGACGTTCTTAGGCAATGGGTCAATTAAAACACCTGGAAAATTGCTTAGAAACCAATTCCATAGCCAAAGAAACCACTTAGAATCAATTCCTTTAGAAAATATGACTAAGTTAGCTAGTGCAACGTTAGAATAGCTGGGAAATGGTCCCTAATCACTTTAAATACGTTCTACAAGGCCCAAAGCGAGTGGAACCAAGGGTGCTATAATGCTCTAAAGCCTCGGATCAAACTCTAAGCCGGTTTGTTCTCGGGACCTCCTTGAAACTTTGTATTGGATCTAGACCGCGCGTCGTAAGTCAGATGCCTACCATCTTAGACCGTTATGACCACTTAGCTGGGCTTGGCAATCGTTTCGAATATCAAGTCCAACTGACGATCACAGGCTATTTCATTGAGCCCAGACCGAAGAGAGTGTGAATAGGGACATAGTTGGAATTTCAAATTCAAATCTGGCACACAAATTTGACGCATCAGTATTAAGCATTCTGACCGTCAGAATACAGCCAAATTACACCCTTGGATCAGGAAAAATTTCTATTACATATCACGAGACTTATAGGCCTGATCTTGGTGCGGTGACCGTTAAACTGAAACTGGGCCGCCACGTGCGATCTGGGAACCCTACCGGCCTGAAAACTGGATGTGTGCTAGATCCAGTATGCATGAGCTTAAGTCCGACCGCATTTGGCCAGGGGACCTTCAGAAATGCCCTTTTGGACCGAAACGGCCCCGATTTGGTTAGGCACCAAGTAAACATTATTCCCAAGCCTATTTTGGGCATGTTGTAGGCTATAAAAGGGGTTGAAACCCTCACTCCTCTCTTCCATCCGAATTTGAGAGAAACCCTAGCTTGGGAGAGAGAAAAAGGTGGGAGATTGTGGGAGTGTGGGAGAGTTCTTCCTGCCACTTGTACTACGCGTTGCACGTGCTTAAACAACACACCTCTACCGCTTTTCCGGCGATTCCACCGCGATCCTAGGTAAGTAAAAACCCTAAATAGTTGTTGATTTGAGTTTTTCTTGTTTCCATAGCGATGTAGCTTATGAATCTTGTGTATTAGGTTCCTTATTCGCCGTAGACGAAGCGTATACGCTCCGTTTCAATTTCCGAGTCTACAAGACATAAGGTGAGGATTTTAGACGCTTTGATTGACGGTTCCCAACGCTTTCAATGTCGTTTAATAGTAGATTCTTGACGGCATCGCCGTTTGACATGTACAAAATGCTCTCCGTTTCCCGTTTCGTAAGCTAACGAAGAATATGAGATTTAGGGCATTTTAGTCATTTGTAGGAAGTACTGTTTGCATTCATATTTTGCTGATGTGATTGACATGGTTTGTTGTCGCATTAGGAAGTTAGGAATGCGTGCATAATTAGTTTGGCGAAGAGATTCGCCTAGTTGCGCACTTTGGGTCGACATACTATATGTAGACTTAAGTGTGTAGTGTATGTGTTTGTATAAATGCTTGTATTAGTATGTATTGAATTAAATGATGTTATTTGATAGTTTGTGATTGATTTTTCAATTATTATGCTGACCTAAATGATTTTCTACTTGTTGACAAAATGCATGATTTCATTACATGCATGGAATGCATGTGCTTGAGGATTTGCTTAAGTTGAATATGCATGGGAAGTATGCCTTGAAGATTTGCTTAAGTTGAATGTTATAACATGTGCTAACATGCTCACATGATATATTTCAATTCCAATATCTTTTTATAGTGTTAATGTGATACCATAGATGTGTGGGACTTGACTTAGTCCAGGCAGTCGGTAACCGAGCGAATTCGTGGCTGACTGGTCATAGCCACGAACGACGCGTCGATGAATGTGATTCGTGTTGAGAGTTGGCGGCAGTGGTTAGGCCACGCGAAGTGTTTTACGCACTTCATGTCGTTCAATTCGAGATGCGATCGGGCTAGTCGAGCCCGTCAAGTAACCCGACTGGCCGATGTTTGTTCACCTTGCATGTATCATAACTGCTTGAACATAGGGTACTGAACTTACCATTGTAAACCCTATTAACCGTGGTACCTTGATCCACGAAGACTCATGAGCCGGGCATGGTGGTATGGGACACCGTAGTCGAGATGTCGGCCTACGCTGGGGCCACAAACCTCCCCGTAGTGACCAATGAGCACCTTGACTCGTGAGCAGATTATGGTGGTATGGGACACTATATTCTAGCTGTCGGCCTACACTGATCAGGCGACGAGCCCTTTGTAGTGACCGCGAGCGCATTCTGAGTTCACGGGAGGCGACGACCCTTCCGTGCAGTAGAGTACAGTAGGCCTGTATTGATAAGGTGATGGGGGAGCGGTGCAACGAGTGCGAGCAACAGCCCTGGCAGCCCTTGCAGTGACCTACGAAAGGTACATCGTATGAGATTACTAGGAGTGACGACCCTAGACAGGATCCGTGTTGGGATTGATACAAGGGAAGTACCTTAGTTTCCCAATCCTGCTGTTTGAATGGACTAATAACAACTTGGTAATCATATCACCATAGCATTGCATGTGCCTGGAAGATGTGGAGTACTCTAGGGAGTGTGGCATGCCGCGGTCGTAAGATGTTGCCGTATGAGGGTGATCGTCGGTGAGGGCATACATCACGTCATATCATAATTGCATTAACAACAGTATTAGGATTGTTTGATTTACTGCGTTACTATTATCGCATGATTGATTTGATAACATGTTAATCTTTGCTCTATTATTCCACTGAGTTAGCTACTCACTCCCACGTTACGGGACGGTGTTCCGGACACCCACCAGACCTTTTTGTGATTGCAGATGATAGCGCGGCCTGTGAGGCAGAGCCGGACTTGATGATGAGGAGGAGGATCCCTCCTTTATGCGTGTTCTGATCGACGGGATTACAGGGAGGCTGATTAGATACTTTGACATTTGTCATTTTGAATTTTTAACGCCCTCATGTATATTCATTTTGTTTACTTTTGAAGTATACATGTATGTGCATAACCTGGTAATATATTCACACTCTGGAGACATACAACAGTTTATGTACGTTATACATACTATTACAGTCTTCCGCTTGCAAATTTCACTGTCTCTGGAGTATGATATGCTGTTCTGGCTTAATCTCACTCATGTTTAATACATTATCACAGACAACATTCAATCATACATATCCATGTTGCATAAATAACATTTTGGAACTCGGGAGTTGGGTTTTTGCTCGACCCCCCGATTTTCGGGATGTTACATTCAGCCTGCAATCAATACATAATCGCAGGGAACCGTCTTTCTTCTTCACAAATAATACAGGAACTCCCCAAGGTGACACACTCAGTCGTATAAAGCCTGCCTCTAATAATACATCAATCTGTCTCCTCAATTCCTCCATCTCACATGGAGGCATACGATACGTCGGTAAGGAAATAGCTGTCGCACCAAGCATAAGGTCGATAGTAAAGTCGATCTCGCGTAGAGGAGGAAGTCTTGGGATCTTTTCAAACACATCAGGGAAATCTCAAACCACTGACATATCTCCCAACGTCGGATCATCTGAACTCTCTAACAAAGGAGCGTAGCTACTAACTCAACAGGACCAACTGACCTGAACTGAAAATATAAAGACCGTGCCCTCAAGTCCGTAGGCTGTCACGAATCTGGCCTCGCAATCAATCTCTGCTCTCATCTTCGTGAGCCAATCCATCTCGAAAATAACGTTGTAGTGACACAGTGGGGTGACGACCACTGTCCTACTACCCAAATCTACTAAGCAAGACTCACATGTCTGTTTAATGTCAGAAAAAGTCTCCGTAGCTATCGTGATTCTCACTCCCTTCGTAGGAGACGTAACCAAACCTAGTCGCTTGACTGCAGCGCAAGAGATGATCGAAATAGTGGACCCAATGTCCACCAATAAGAAGATAGGCATACCTTGGATATGAGCAGGAACCTCAAAATATATCAGTGCTAAATCTGCCTTGGGTGCCTCAGCTGTAAGCGCATGAACCCGAACCTGTTGTGAGTGATGTGGTGGAGGTACCATGGGCCGTTGTGGTGGCTTGAAACGAGGTGTGGGCGGCCTGAAAGAAGGATGAGCTGGTGTTGATCAAAGGGGTGGTGATGATAAAACCTGAGGCATCGGACAGTTGATCCTCTGAGGCGGTGAGAAACCACTGTCCGCATCCTGGTGAAACAAGTCACCTCAGTGTGGCCTGGCCTCTTATAGTAGTTGCACCACAAGTCAGGTCACCTCACAGGGGCAAGAGATGCCATAACTTTGGTGGTGAGTCTACACGAGGCCTCTTACCGAGGAAACGCCTACTTGAAAAGTCAGGTCGCTGCTTAGGAGCCATAGGTACATGCATACGGGACAACCTGTCCCCGTCCTACTCAGCTTGCAGGGACATGCTCACCAACTCAGCATATGAAGAGATGCTTGCACAACACATCTTAGATCGAATCTCAGGTCGAAGACCCTCAAAAAAACATCGCATCCGTAATGGCTGATCACCAGAAGTAATGGAGCACACTTGCCTAGCTCCGTGAACCGGTTCTCATACTCTGTCACCGACATCCCTCCCTGACAGAGGCGAAGGAACTCACTCTCCTTCTCGTGTCGGTAAGTGACTGGAAAATACTTCTCATAAAAGCGAGCCTCAAATGCCTCCCATGTCCACTCAAAACCCTTCGCAACTGTGCAGAGAACACTATTCCACCATAAGCTGGCCTCCTTCTCAAACATGAAGGTGGCAAGCTCGACCTTCTCTGCCTCAGAACAGTGTAACGGCCTCAGCATCTTAGAGATGCGATCAATCCAATACTCGGCCTCCTCGGGTGTATGAGTACCCGCGAATGTGGGAGGCCACAAGCGCTGGAATCGCTCAAATGTGTTGCTGGCATTAGCGTTCCTAGCTGGATGTATAGGCAAGGCAGGTGGAGCCGCCCCATCGACTGAGCAAAGATACCAGCTATGGAGGTCAAGAACTGTTGTTGCTACTGCTGTATCAATAACATCATCTGCTCTAGCCTATCAGGAGGTAGAGCGGACTGTGATGCATAAGGCGTCGACGCAGACGCACGGTTCTGCTCAGGAACTGAAGGTATGATAGGAGGGACCATAGATGGTGTCACAGGAGTTGGTCCAGCATTAGGGCCAGAAGTTGGTTGAGAATCCGGCATAAGATCAGAATGAGATGGGCTCGAATGGGGGTCCGTATAGCAATCACTCAGGGGAAGGGCCTCGTCAAGTGACTCACCTAGAGAGAGACGGGTCAAAGTCCTCGAGCCTTAGGTGGCATACCCTACATACAACAGAGGGTACAACTAATAAGATTAAGCATTCACGTAGTCCATCCACACAACATTCACTTCACAAGCCAAAGAAACAACATGCATTTCATTTAACAAAATTGTCACAATACATGAAGTGCAGCATTACATGAATCGCGACGGAGAAAGTATATGAGCAAAACAACTAAGCTTCAAACAATAAAATAACTACCAAACTACTATACTAAGAAAGGCTACACACAAGAATAAGTAACAAACAAACAAACAATAACTACATATAGGACAATTCATCGAAATCTAGCGATGGAGGAGAGGCACCCTTATCCTACAGACAACATAGGATAGACTTCAAAGTGCAGGTTACTTTCTTAAACTTGTGCTTCACAAGGCCCCACAGGTCGATAATATCCTGCTGTAGAGTGGCCTGATCATCCTCAAGAGTGACTAAACGGGCTTCTCTATCAGCCTTATCAGGATCATGCTCTTGAGTCGCAGGAGGAGGACCCTCATCCGTATCCTGAGCCTCCTCTTCTTCTTCGTCATGCTCTTCTTCTTCTTCTATTTTGACTCCACCTTCTTCATCACTCTCTTCCTCTTCACTTTCTGACTCATCCTCACTCTCTTCAAGTATGGCTTGTCGTTGTCGAGGACCGATATCCATCTGATTGAGAGTAGTCTCGGTGATGTAATGGATTGGCACTGGCAATTCCACCCCAAGTCTGTAGCCAAACTCAAGTACAATCCTGCATATGAGTCTGCTGAACGGGAGAGATTCAATCCTTCTATTAGAACGTGTGATAAGGACTATCTGTCGCAGGACATACGTACGCACACAAATCTTCTCTCCCTGCCCCACCTGATACAAGAAATCCACCATCAAGCGCGTACACTCACTGCGGTTGCTCCACCTGGGATAGACGTTGAACGTGCAGATATGGTGAAGTAGGTGGAAGTCATCCGTCATATTTATCGCTAAGAGGCTTTTGTTAGGCTGTCATTCAACCAGATGACCACAAAAGAACCATGTGCGGTGATCCCTTTTATGAGCACTACTCAAATTCTTCTCACTTGCATGAACCTCGCCAAGTGGCACATTCGGAAGCTGGGATATCAAACAACATTGATTGTGGCCTCCCGATCTCTTCCAAATGATATTTTAAACTACAAGGGCTCCAATGTTGGCTCTCCAATGTGGGCGTAGAAAGCTCGAATAGTATCCACATTTGCACGGTGCTCACCCTCAAGTAGCGGACCCCACTTGGCTTCTACTAGGCGCTCGAACAACAAGAACTCTCCAAATAGCCTTGCATCTACATGAGCTTCAAAGAGGACCCTATGGCCTTCGTAAACACCATGAGACAACTCCACCAACAACGACCTTCCTATGGGAGCATGGGGATCTAGATCCCACTTTGTTTGTAACTCTCGAGTGCCGTTTGAACTCTCAATTACACCTCTCGGCCTCCTTGAACGGGTGGGGCAACTAGGCCTGGCTTCATCTACGGGAGCTCTCTTCTTCCTCATGAAAGAGAGAATGGTGAAAATGAAAAATATGGCCATAACAAGCTCGAATAGGGCCATGGAAAATGAAAGAAATAAGAAGAATGGGATGGGTGATGGGGTTTCCACGAATTTGAGACTCAAAGTAGGGATTTGAGTGCTCAAATGAAAAGAAAAGAAAGGGAAATTAACAATAGAGGTGAGTTTTGAGATGGGTAGAGAGAGGGGCACGAAAATAGAAGAAAAAAGGGTTTGGAGAGGGATTTTTGTGGAGTTTTGAGAAGTATTTTTAGAAAAGGAAATCTTTGAGGTGTGGTTTGTGAAGGATGGACGAGATAAGAGGGGTTTTAATCAGCAAACCATGGAGGAGTGGGCCACACTAGGCCCTAGGAGCGTCGGCCCTGGTCGGCCTGCCTGCTTGGCCCGTTGGGAGGCGAGGCCTCACCGAACCGGCGAGAGCCTCGCAGGTCGCTGGACACCCGGCGATAGCTCACCGATGGAGCGAGATCCTCCCCCCCCCCCCAAGTCCAAAAATGATGTGGGTGCCACCGTGGGTACCCCTAGAAATGCCCCTATTGGGCTCCTACTCCGTTTCGACTCGTTTCAGGTCGTTTTGAATCAAATTTGATACATATTCACATTTTTCTAATTTTTAACGAGATGAAACATGGTCTAAACCCATCAATTGACGGTCTAGAAGTGGTTTAAGGTCGTTGTATGTAATCAGGAGTCTACACAAACTCGATCTCTATGATCATTTTCAGTAAACTTTCGCCAATTAACGAAAATGGGAATCCTAAACTTGTTTCTAGATTTTTCTCACACCCTCCTACGCTAAAGTGGCATCAGCGTGCATTGTGTGACCATAACCCAGGTCCAGTTTAATCCAGATCATACTTTGATACCAACTTGTAAAGCCCTGAAATTAGGGGATCGAGCATAACTCCTCTTTCGAGTTCCAAAACATCACTTATGCAACATTTTTTATGATGGATGAATGTTGTCAATATTAGTGCATTAAACATGAAATAGATTAAGAGAAATCAGCAAACATAATTCAGGGAGTTGTTGGTGGAAGTCTGAAATAAATATATAAATCAATACAATCCCCAACATATGAGTGCTCTGCCTGGTCAATAAGTACAAGTCGTGTCTCAAAATACATATATCAAAATTTGATAAACCACTACAAATATAGCCCTGAATCCCCGTCAAACAGGACATGGCTCACATGAACCCGCTTGAGAACTGCATGAACAAGAATCTCTCCTCGTCCTCATCAAAACTCGACTCCACCTCATCGGCATCACCATCACCTACATCTAAGTAAGAGTCTGGTTGGTGTTTAAAACCATCTCAGAATGTGGGAGTGAGTGATTAACTCAGTGGAACTATACAGTAAAGGTTAACATGTTATCAATTTAATCAAGCAGTAATGATAAAGCAGTACAATCAAACACGTCCTAGATACTCTTGTTAATATAAGAATGATATGAGAAAATGATGGATACCCTTACGCAAACTCTCTCTTACGACAACATCTAACGATCGCGGTATGAATCACTACCACTGTGCTCTACACCAACGCCAACGGTACATGCAGTGCGATGTTATGAACATGATTACCAAGTTCTTATCAGCCCTTTTCATACAGCAAGATTGGGAGGCTAAGGCACCTCCCTTATATCAATTCTCAAACAATGATCCATTTTAGGGTCGTCAGTCCTAGTAAATCTCAAACGATATTACTATTCTAAGTCGCTGTAAAGGGCTCGTCACCAATAAATACAGGCCTAGTGTACCTTAGTTGCTACAAAAAGGCTCATCGCCTATCTGTAGTGTCAAGGTATGCTCGAGGTCACTATAGAGGGCTCATCACCAATCAATGTAGGTCGACAGCATAAATATAGTGTCCCATACCACCATATTTGGCTCACGAGTCTAGGTTGCTCACTGGTCACTATGGGGAGGCTCGTCGCCCTAGCGTATGCCGACAACTCGACCACGGTGTCCCATACCACCATGTCCAGCTCATGAGTCTTAAGGGATCGCGGTACCAAGGTTAACGGAATTTCACTAGTGATTCGGTACCTTAGATTCAAACAGTAGCGTCCAAACATGGTGAACATACATCGGTCAATCGAGTTAATTGATGAGCTCAATTAGGACAAGCGCAGGTTGAGTTGATCGACATGGAATGCATAAGCACTCCATGTGGCCTAACCACTCTCGAATATCCCAAGTATGACTCGAATTTGTTGAGCACATCTTGCATGGCGTAAATAACTCCAACCACCAGTTCGAGAATAATTACTAATTACTTGGATATAATACAGTCCCAACTACGTACAATCTCAATAATGGATATTTAAATCAAATCCTACATTCATGCGAACATGTTATGAAATATAACTTAAACATGGATATAGTACATGGAGGAAATCATACACATAGTTAAACAGTTCATGGAGGAAATCATCCACATAGTTAAACAGTTCATGGAGGAAATCATGCACATAAGTAAAGTAATTGAGATTCATATCTCAACACCCTTATAAATCACACTTTACTAAATACTAACTCATTCAGACATTTATACAAACACTTAGACTATACTATTCAACATACATCATGTATGTCGGCGATATTACATATTAGGGAAAATCCTTTTGCCAAGGAGTTGTCGCATACATAACAACCATGTAACTACCACAATTAATCATGGCAATTATAACATCGAATTCCTCACACATACAAACATTTCAACAAACACATGAAATACTTTATTTATAACATAGGTTATACATATAAGTAAAACAAAACAAATAGCGCATTTGGCATGTGTAATAGCATCCACATTAATAATAAATCATTATCTGACTTTAAAAGTCTTGAAAACCATAACCTTAATGTATATAGTCAGCACCTTAAACCGAAAAACACGTAACAGATATGATTTAGACGATAAGTCTTCATCAACGACGGATAGGCAACCTAAAGTATGAAATAGGTTAGCTACAACAATATTTAGACTATTCTAAGCTCCAAAATAGGTTAGGGTTTGATTGTCTTAGCCAAGAACGGAAATAGAATCACTAAAATAACAATTTAGATGCGATGGATTTGGTGCGTAGAGAAACCGGGAAGAATCCCAAGACGAAACACCAACTTCTCCCTCACTTTCTCTCTCTTTACTCTCTCTTATCTTAGGTAGGGTTTAGAATTCGTATGGGATATGTGAGAGAGGGTTTAAGGCCCTTATATAGGCTCAGGATTGACGAAAATAGTCCCAGGGCCAGGGTATACTTAGGTTATAACCAAATCGGGGTTATTTTGATCCGGCAGAGCATTTCTAGAGGTCCTTTTATTGAATGCGGTTGGACTTAAGCTCACTAATATTAGATCTTAAGAAAGTTAAGTTTTCAGTCCGATTGGGTTTCTAGATCGATCGTGGTGGTCCAGTTTCAGTTCAACAGTCACCAAAACTCAATCAGGGCCACAAGTATTTAGACATGTGTGTGTCATCTTCCCTGATCCGAGGGTGAATTTGGGTTAGAAACCAACGGTCATAATGCTTATAATCGGCGTGCAAGCGACACGACTCAGATTACTTAATTAATATTTAATTTTATAAAAAACTTCACTTTCTCACACTCTTCACTCCGGACTCAAGAAAATAGTCTCACGATATCATCTGGACTTGATTTTTGAGGTGATTGTTAAGTCCAACTAGGCGGTCATAACTGTCTGAGTTCATCGCTATCAGACTTTCGACGTGCAGTATAGGTCTGATACGAAGTTTTCGAATGCTCCTGAGAGTAACTGGGTTTAGAGTTTACTCCTAGATTTTAGGGTAATGTAGCGTTCTCATTTCTATAGGTTTTGGGTCTTACAGATCGCATTTAAAGTGTTTAGTGATAATTTCACAGGTAATCTAGTTTAGCGTTAGTTAATTCTCGTTAAATTTCTAAAGGATTTAGTTCTAAATGATTTTTGCTAGAGGTAGTACTCGGATCTATGTATGGATTTTTTCAGGACGTTACATCCACACTCGGTAACCGCACTCAACCCTTGAGTGTATCGGATTTCATTAAGGAGGTTTCACATGGTTCACCTCTAACCTAGGGTTTTAAATCAGGTTCACCTTCAACCTTTACAACCTACACTGAGGCTGACTATTTATACTCTCATGAGAAAGGATTAACACAACGTACCCACTTTTAGGCACACTGACCAAGGATCTTCCATAAGACCCTAAAGGAGGTTTCACCCGGTTTACCTCAAACCCAAGGTTTTACTGGTTCACCCATAACCAGATGTTTATGCTCTCCATAGAGTAAGGATCCATACAACGCACCCACCACGTACACTCCCACCGGAGGCCTCCTTAAGGACTTCAAGGGTGAGAAACACCTTGGACCCAATCCTACAAAAGAATGATCAAAGAGTCCTCTAGACTCTAAATACTTACAGATAAGTTGATGAGTCCCATTCAGCACATGACGAAGATCTCCTCCTTGTTGATGAAGAGTCTTTTGCTCCCTTGATCCATAATATAAATGATGTACCAATATATGGCTAAGGGTTAGGTCAAGGTTATGATGGAATCCTACTCTCTAAATATTTTCCTATTAGAAAGGTAGAGCGATTCCAATCATCTATGCATTCAAGGCATCCCAACTTAAAGATTTACCATTAAAGTAGTAGCTAGAGGTCCTTGAATGTGAAAGTTTCCACTCTATTGAATATCAATGATGATGGTAGATTGGAGGATGAACTCCCTTGAGAGAAAGGGCTTTGGGTATATGATCTAAGGTTAAACACACAAAAGCACTCTCTTCTTTCTCTAACAACAACAATAGACAAGCTCTCTTTATATAGGCAAAAGGTTCCAACAGATATAAAACGGTCACATTTATGACAGAGTTCGATATCATTGAGCATATACTCTTGATTGTATCGATGGTCCGCTCGATGATATAAACTCATGTCATACGCTTTTGAAAACCTTTTTCCAGCTGGTCGAGGGAATCGAGACTCGTGTCGATACTATCAGATTTTGAACTCTGATATTATCGATACAAGGATCGAGTCCTCGACATTTGAAAAATGAGAGAGACTTGCATGAAAATTTTTAGGTCATTAGATATGATCAGGGGATACTCGATATCATCAGAATTTGAATGTCGATGATATCGGAGGTCGTGTCGACGCATCGATAAATTCAAGGATATTATCAGTGATCTTACTAGACAAGTTTATCCTTTCTCGATGTAATCAATCCATCCCCAATATCATCGATATTTAGAATATCGATTATATCGAGTGACCCCCGATCCAAGTTAAAAAACCACCTGAAAAATGTTGCTAGAGAACTTCGCGCCCATGACCGATATAATCGAGAGCCTTCCGATATCATCGAGATTTGAACTTTGATGGTATCGAGGAGGGCTCCGATATATCGAAGCATATCTGATTTTCCTGAATAAAAAAAAGGGCGCTGGATATCTGCCTGTCGATAATATCGAGCCTCCTTCGATGGGCTCGAGATTCAAATATCGATGACATCGATAAGTGTGTTGATATATCAATAATTCCATCCAGATATGTATGTGGTTGTTAGACATATTAAGTCCTCATTCAATATTATCGATTGGTCTTCCGAGGACATCAACAACGCAGGTTAATCATATCAAGATGTCTATTGATACAATCGACAGGGAAAGAAAACTTAGAGATTTTTTAATTTTTTAAAACATTTTCTTACCTAAAACCCTAATATGTTCTAGCTTATTTTTAAGGGTTTTATTCACCTCGTGTTTTGGGATAAGGGATGTGAGGCTTAGATTTACCTATGGTGAGCTTCCACATATCCGGTTGAGACAGACGCTTGAATAGATCTTCCTGTGAGGGTCTGCAGTCCGACTGACTCAACACACACACTAATTGACAAGCCAAGGTACTAGCAATGGCACTTTCACCTATAACTTAAACCTAAACTTAAACCTACAACTTATAATTTAAACATATAACCTAAGCCTAAACCTATAACCTATAGTCTAAACCTAAAACCTATAACATGTAACCTAAACCTAAACCTAAACCTATAACCTATAACCTAAACCTAAACTTATAACCTAATCCTATAACATATAACCTATAACCTAAACCTAAACCTAAACCTATAACCTATAATTTAAACATATAACCTAAACCTAAACCTCTAACCTATAACTTAAGCCTAAACCTATAACCTAAACCTAAACCTATAACCTCTAACCTATAAAGTATAAACTAAACCTAAACCCGAACCCGAACCCGAATTCCTAAACCTATAACCAAAACCTATAACGTAAATCCGAACATAAACCTATACCTAAATCTATAACCTATAACCTATTACCTTTAACCTATAACCTAAACCTAAACATAAACCTAAACCTAAACCTATAACACAAACCTAAACCAAAACCTATAACCTAAACCTAAACTTATAACCTATAACCTAAACCTAAACCTAAACCCAAACCTACACCCGAATTCTTAAGCCTATAACCAAAACCTAGCTATAACGTAAATCTGAACCTAAACCTAAACCTAAATCTATAACCTATAACCTGTAAACCTAAACCTAAACCTAAACTTAAACATCAACCTAAACCTAAACCTAAACCTATAACATAAACCTAAACATATAACCTATGACCTAAACCAATTCCTAAACCTATAACCTATAATTTAAACATATAACCTAAACCTAAACCTATAACGTATAACCTAAACCTAAACCTAAACTTAGAACCTAATCCTATAACAGAAACCTATAACCTAAACCTAAACCTGAACCTGAGCCCAAATTCCTAACCCTTTAACCTAGACCTATAATCTTAAACTTATTTTTGTAAACTGACTCTAATCTTTTCATTATAGAGATGGATAAGAGTTGGATGCGAGCTAAGAATAGGTTTGGCCTAGAGTATATACAAGGGGTAAAACAGTTCATGAAATTTACGTGTAATCGGGTGGATTTAGGCAATAGGATTAGGTGTCCATGTCGAAAATGCATGAACATGATACATAAGACTTTAGACAAAGTAGAAGGCGATTTGTTCATAGCTGGGATTGACCAAGGTTACACTTGTTGGATCCATCATGGTGAAGAGTTCCACCAAAGAGTTGAGGCCACTGAAGTACTTGCTGACCCAATTGTGCCAGATGACGAGGATAAAGACGTTGACAAAATGCAAGATATCATAGGGGATATGTTTAGGAGAAAAATTACGAATACTGATTTTGCAGTGACAAATAGTAGCTAAGATATTCCTCCAATAGGTGAGGTTGAATTAGAAAAGTTTAGTGGGTTGTTGAGGAATGCCCAACATCCACTTTATTTAGGGTGTGAGAACTTCTCCAAGTTAAATTTTCTTACAAGGTTACTTCATTTAAAGAAAATAAATCATTAGAGTAACAAATCGTTCAACATGTTGCTTGACTTGTTGAAAGAAGCATTACCAGACGGTGAGACATTGCCTAACTCCCATTACGATGCAAAATCCTTGATGCGAGACTTGGGCCTTAGGCATGTATAAATGATTGTGTATTGTATTGAAAAAAACTCAAAAATGTTGAAAAGTGTCCAGAATGTGAAGAGTCTAGGTGGAAGTATAACGAAGTCAAGCATAAGAAAATTCTGCAGAAGGTGTTAAGGTACTTCCCTTTGAAACCTAGATTACAAAGATTGTTTATATCTCACAAGATGGCTAAAGATATGAGGTATCATAAGGAGAAACACGTTCATGATGATAGTAAACTGAGGCACCCTGCGGACTCTGAAGCCTTGTAAAATTTTGACAAGAAATATAATTGGTTTGCAGAAGATTCTCACAATGTTCGGATAGGTCTTGCAAGTGATGATTTTAATCTATTTCATAATATGAATAGCTCATACAATATGTGGCTAGTGGTACTTATGCCCTATAATTTACCTCTTAGGTTGTTTATAGAGTCATTTTTCATGATGTCGTTGCTTATTCCTAGACCTAGGTCACCCGGGAATGATATTGATGTGTATTTGCGACCGTTAGTAGATGAGTTAAACGAGTTGTGGAGTCAAGGTGTACGGACATATAACACACTTGCAGGACAGACATTTCGATTGCATGCAACGGTCTTGTGGACAATAAATGACTTCCCCATGTATGGGAATTTGTCTGGGTGGAGCACGAAGAGAAAGTTGGCTTGTCTTATATGTAGTATTGAGACTTGTTCATTGTCATTGAAGCATGGTAAGAAAATGTGTTATATGGGCCATCGTTACTTCCTTCCGAGTGATCATAGTTGGCACAGAAAGACGATGATCTTTAATTACAAATAAGATCAAACACCACCCCCGAAAGAGCTATCTAGAGATTATGTGATACAATAACTGAGTAACATTAGAGAAGTTAGGTTTGTTAAGGCATTGCACTTGAAGAAGAGAAAATGTACAGTATTGGACTATAATTGGAGGAAGAAAAGTATTTTTTTTTAATTGCCGTATTAGAGTGATTTAAAATTTTGACATAACTTGTATATCATGCATATTGAGAAGAATATGTTACAATGTCTTTGAAACATTGATGAATATAGAGAAGAAAATAAAAGACAGTTTCAAGGCTCGATTGGATATACAAGCAATGGGTTTTAGGAAAGAGTTACACTTATAACCACATGGAAATTCATATACTATACTAGCAACCTACTACACATCGACAAAACTAGAGAACAAGCGTTTATGTGAATGGTTAAGATTGGTGAAGTTTTTCGATGGGTATGCGTCAAATATATCTTAGCGCATAAACATTACAGACTGTAAGGTATCAGGATTGAAAATTCATGATTGTCACGTCTTTTTACAACATCTACTACCGGTTGCGATTCGTGGATTCCTAAGCAAGGAAATTAGTGCATTTCTGATTGAGTTAGGGATATTCTTTAAGAATTTGTGTTCAGAATTGTTGAATGTAAAGGTTATTAAATGACCGGAGAGGGAAATTGTTATAATCCTTTGCAAACTTAAAAGAATATTTTCTCCTGCATTTTTCAATGTCATAGTACACCTAGCAATTCACTTAGTGCAGGAGGCGAAGCTTGCAAGCCCAGTATAATATTGTAAGTGTTATAGTTGCTAGCCCTTTTTGTTATCAAATTTGTTGTGCAAAAGACACTATTTGTATCTTTTTATGAAGCTTGCATATGTGAAAAACAAAGCTCTACTCAAGATAGTCACAACATCAGTTTCGATAGACATGTACTGTTCACAAGTCAAGTCTCGAGAAGGCAAGTATGTACGACGTAATTCAAGTTAAGTATAATTCAAGATCAAGATGAAGCTTTCAAGTTCAAGATACACTAAGATCTCAGGCTTCATTATTCTCTAAGGTCACTCGTCTTCAAGTTTCAATGTCCTTACTTCACAATTGAGGTATGACTGACCATAAGTTGATCTTTAGAGTAGGTCATTTTGGATACATAACTAATATGTTTTATATAAGTGAGTTTGGTCCGTTCTAAGACTAGTCCTTGACTTTGTTTAGTTAGTCCTAGCACTGCTTCGACCTGTCTAAGAATTTCCTGGATTAGTCGTAAGTTTTTTACAAAATTCAAAAATTTTCTGTTAGGCTTCGACTAGTCCTAGAGACTGTTCGACTAGTCGTATGAACAGTGTCGACTAATTCTTCGACCAGTCATAGACCTACGACTCAAAGTACAACGTTGAAATTTGACTAGTTTCGACTAGTCGTGGGAGACCTTTAACCAGTCGTAGGAGACCTATGACCAATCGTGAAACTGCCAAATCTTATCGTGCCCAAAATTTCAAATATCCTTTGGCCCTATGACCAGTTGTAGAGATTTTTAGACTAGTCGAAGACGTGATTTTCTCACCTATAAATACAGCACGAATCTCAGAATAAAAAATATAATTCATGAAAATTTAATTTGGCCTTCTGAGAGATAAGACTGTGCTCCATTTAAGGTAAGTATGCATATTTAATATTCTCTTTCTCTAGCTTTGTTAATTGATTTTGTTTCTTGTATTCCAATCTAATCTGAAAAGAGGAACTTTGATTATCCTTTTTCTGGAATCAAAATCAATTAAAGCTAGCTCATCTGGTTTAATTTAAAATCAATTAGAACTTAGAACCATTGTAAAGTGAGTATTGGACATTGAACTTGGACATTCAAATCTCTACTTCGATTTGGTTCTTCTGGGATGCTACAACGAAGGAGATATTCAAGTATTATCTGAGGAGAGCCTAGAAAACTCGGAAGTGGAGTTTTTAATTGTGTAAGCCCACAGAGAAAGACACAATTGTGAAGGTTTTGTGTGAACCTGTGAAAGCCTATTTTGATAGTGAACGCTAATATCCACTGTGTGAGGATATTAGGAGTGGAGTAGCTGTGTAGTTAACAGTTGGTGTACACACAGGCGAACCACTATAATTCCTTGTGTTTTGTGGTTGTGTGATTTATATTTTATATCTTTCAGTATTCATTTGTGGGATGTGAATGTGGATGTGAATGTTATAATCATTTTAATTCAAGCACTGTGGGGAATGTTGTAATAGTTTAGAAATTATTTCTGGCTATGCCTTTATTCATTTGAGATTCATTTTCTTTATTTGTTCTAGTAAGGTTGCCCTGCCATTTTTATGGTGCATGGTTGTCCTTAGAACAATCAATATTTTGAGATTGTCTTACTTTTCAGCATTATGATTTGATTTATTTATTTGACTCTCTCTTTATTTGATTCTGCTGTAATTATCTTAAATTTGGCATAATCCTATTCACCCCCCCCCCCCCCCACCCCCCCCCCCCCCCCCCCCCCTCCCTCTAGGACATATAGCTAAGCCATTTCAAATATTGTTGGATGTATCCGATCAAAAGGTGGTAGAACCTATTAAAAATTTTATTCATTCCATAAACTACATATATCCATATTTTTTAACATATGATTTTATGTACAGATACCTTCACACAATAAAATAATTTTTGAAGAATAAGGCATGTCTAAAAGGATCCATTGTTGAGGTGCACATTGATAATGAGTGCCTGACATTTTGCTACATGTATCTTCGTGGCATAGAGACTAGATTTAACCGAGAAGATCAGAATGCCGATGAAGGGGAGGAGCATGAACAAGGACTCATATCTGTATTCGCACATAACGTCCATCCTTTAAGATCCCCAGCGTTTCATGATATGGACCTTGGGGATCTATCAAGGTGCGGTGGTATGTGCTATATAACCATGAAGAAATAGAGTCATATATAGAGTAAGTCTTCCCTCAATAATTGTATATCTACATACGATGATCTTAATGTTTCTTATTGATAATGTGTTAATTATGTGTAGTAAACATATCGAGGAGATGAAGTCCCAATACCTGACAAATTATGATCGAATGCATCAGGATCAGTTTTCAGAATTTTGTTATATTGCACAATATTTAAACTTAAGAAAATACCTAAACAAATACATTCTGTATGTGATAATAGATGAAGACGTTGCGCGCTATCAACTCTGCGGATCGTCTGATACACTCTACTCATCGGTGTGTGGCCCTGATAGACATGTATCTAGATATACAGGTTATATTGTAAATGGGATTTAGTTCCACACTGAAGAACGTGAGAAGTATAGGATCACATAAAATAGTGGGGTGGTTGTGAAGGGAACGCATAAGGAGGTAGAAATTGACTTTTATGGCATTGTAATGAATATTATTAGGCTGAATTATTATATGAGAAAGAGGGTCTGCTTATTTAAATGTGATTGGTGAGACATTGAAAATAAGAAGTTGGAAATATAGACTGATAACTACTTTATGAGCGTAAATTTATCTCGGAAGTGGTTTAAGGATTACCCAATTGTCCTTGCTAGCCAAGCCAAACAAGTATTTTACCTCGCTGACACCAAGTTAGGCGACTCTTGGCATGTGGTGCAGAAAATAAAGTCCAGGAACATATTTGACGTTTCCGTACTAGAAGTTGAAGATAGCGAGGATAGGGGAAATGAAACGTCTAGAGTTGAACAAGCATATCAAGAAAACATGCCATCTAGGGATATAGGGAGTAATCCAAATGTTAATATTGATATGGTACGATTAGACAGAGATGATGTGCCACCTGATCATGTTGATGCCTCAATAATACAAGACATTGTTAAAGATGATAGCGGTTTCATTGATGACAACGTTGCAGACAATGAAGAGGAAATACTGATCAGCAATAGAGATGGTAATGAAGAAAGGGACCTAAGCGATAGTGATACAGACGACGATTATTAAATGTACACGTAATTTACATGTCATTTTTTAATTCGAATAATTTGTGTATTACATGTATACGTGAAAATAATAAGTCATGATTTATTCTTTTAATTGACTTGTTTATAATCCACATTTGCAGTTAAGTCAATTTGTGATCATGTCCTCAAACTGGAGCATAGCAGAAGCACACAGCATACTTTATCGGCTGTTGCGGATGGACTTTCCGGCCCCATCTTCTTCTAGTAGGGCCAAAGAGATACCCGGTTTGGTTGATGAGTGTAAGGAGGAATATATCGACGCTTACTCAAATAACAGATGAAACAATCTCAGAGAAATTTCAGAGCTGATGAAGGAATATAATCACAGAAAACTTCGTATGGAATATGCATTTATATCACTTGCACATCTGAATGGAGTCCTAAGAAACCAAATTTCTCCTATTTTGATTGGCATGTTTGCTGTAACAATGTCGAGTGCTTCACATGCTTGACACATACTTCTGAAGCGTACGATAACTTACGCAGGGAGTATTTCTGATAGTTCACCTCAAAGTTATTTTGTACTACAACGAAATATGTGTATTTAATATAGAATGTGAAAGGACCTAGCTATATGCCCTAGAGGGGGGGTGAATAGGGCAATGCCAAATAAAACTTAAAACAGTAGAATAATAAAAGAAATAAAGCACAATGCTGAATTAAAAGTAATCTCAATAACCTAGAATTAAGAGAATGATACTATATCAGTTCTAAGGACAACCTTACACCAAAAACCAAAGGTTTAAGGTAGGACAACCTTATTTCTAGAACGTCCTTTGTATCACAAACCAATGACAAATAAAAAGTAAGGAAACCAAAATAACTTACAGAAATAAATTCTAAAGTTATTACAACATTCCCACACTTGCTTGAAATAAAATGATTATAACATTCATCCACAAATACAATCCACAAAACTGAATGAATAAAGGAATGAAAGAATAAAGCACATCCACAACACAACGATATATAGTGGTTCACCTATGTGTACACCAATTGTTATCCAACAGCCACACAGAATGCTACTCCACTCCTAATATCCTCACACAGGGGATATTAGCATGCACTATCAAAATAAGTTTCACAGGTTTACTTAAAACCTTCACAATTGTATCTTTTTATCTCGGGCTTACACAATCCAAAAACCCACACAATCTGAGTTTTCTGGCTCTCCTCAGATAACCAAAACAATGAGATTTTTCTGACAAATCTCAAACAAAACTAAAGAATGTAAATTACACAAATGTAAAATACTTGAATCTCCTTTTGAAGTAGCCCGGTAGAACCAATCGGAGTAGAAGTTCGATTCAACGTTCAAAGTCCAATACTCACTTTAAGAATGGTTCTAAGTCTAATTGATTTTAAATCAAAAGGGCTAGTTCTATTTGATTTTGAATCCAAGAAGAAGGAATATCATAAATTCACCTTTTCAAATAAGATTGGAATGTAGATCAAAATTAAATAATAAACAAGCTAGCAAAAGGAATATTAAATGAGCACAAAGTAGCTTAAAAATAAACACGAACTTATCTTAGAGTATAGCCTAAAGATTGCTTGAATTGAGTTGAATTGAATTAAAAAATTCTGAAGTTCGTGCTCTATTTATAGCCTAAAAAATTCCATCTACGACTGGTCTTAGGATCCTAGGACTAGTCGCAGCTTCAAAGATTTTCAAAAATTTTCACAGGATAAGGATTAGTTGTTCCACGAATGGTCCTGCATAGCCTACGACTGGTCGTGGGCCACCTACAACTGGTTGTAGGACCCCCAGATTAGTTGCTGGAGTTTGAGTCGTAGGGCTAAGACCGGTTGATGGACAAGTCGTACAGCTCACAGGACTGGTCGAAGGATGTCCAGGACTGGTCGTAGGATAATTAGAAAAATCCAAAAATCTTCAACAACATACGACTAATCTTAAAAAACTTAAGACTGGTCGTAGCAGAGATAGGACTGGTCTTGAAGTCCCTAAGACTAGTCTTAGAACAGCCCAAACAAGCATATTAAAATACACAAATTATGTATCTAGAATGACCTATAGTAAAGCCCATCCTAAGGTCAATCTAAGGTCAAACAAACCTTAAAAGTGAGATGGACATTGATAGTCTATACACTCAGATGACCCTTAAGAGAAGCTTGAGAATTTACGAATCTTGTTGTATGCCTTCTCGAGCTTGATCCTTTCTTGAGTTGACAAAGTGTTCTTCTATACTTGTACTTGTTTGAATCTTGAACATGCATACTTGGAGACTTCTATTCTTGAATTCTTCATCCATGACTTGAAACTTTCTTCATTTAAGTTCTTGTCTTGAAATACAATGTCTTAAAGCAATGAATAGTCTCAAACATGAAACACAAGATATACAAGACATAAATATAGGTTTTGGCACCACAAAATTTGACAACCAAAGGGATATGAAATCATAGCACTTACAATCTCCCTGTGAGACCTAACCCGAGTTCGCATGTGTGCATGTGTGTGTGAGTATGCATTCTGTCCATCTTGGTCCTGCGATCCTACCGGTAATCCCGGCGACCCGTGACCCTTGGATAGTGTTTGCGGTCATTCGTACGTCCAGTCATGAAGACCCGACTCAGATCGAGTTGAAATGTGTGCCATTGCGGCCGCATTGTCGTCTCGATTCAAACGCCTCGTCTCATGCTTAAATTCGACGTGTCCATCAAAAGTTATGGGCTGCACTATTTTGGACCCTTAATCATGATATGGGGCCCACTTTACCCATGTGCTCATTTTTTAAGAGTGGGTCCCACCTAGCTCCCTTATCTAAATAAGCTATCATACCTACCCCTAGCCTAAGTAGTAGGCTACCTTCTCTAGAAACCCATCATTAGCCTTGGGTTCTTCCCCCCATGTGCTATGATATAAACCTCTTCCCTAGCCTAAAAAATAAATGATTGCTTTGCTATACCCCTCTCTGTCCCTTCTCTCTCCCTCATTTTCTCTCCTTCTTTCTCCCTTGCAAAAAAATCTAGCCCCTCTTCCCTCCATTTCAGCCCCTTCTCCTTATTTTTCTTCTCAATCCCTCCATTGAAAACTCATCCCAACCATTGATCCATGTTGCTTGGAGCCTCTAGATGATGGTGATGTAAATTTCAAGGTTGATCTAGGTGGGTGCTTTCTTCATCAAGTAAATCTTTTCTCTCCCCATGTAATCTCTTTCCTCTCTCTCATTTGGATGTGTAGGACCCACCAATTAATGGTGGAGATCTTACACAACCATTTAGATGTGGCCATGAGGCCCACATTGTAAATGCATGTCCATGCATGGAATTCTTCCCTTGAGAGACCTCTTGCATGTGGATTTCTCTTATTTTTCTAAGTATGATGGGTCATCTAGGCCCTTGCATGTGGCTGGGATGGCATCCCAACCACTCATTTCAAAGATCTATGCCATGCATCATAAGATCTAGTTTTACAATGTATTTATATTATTATTTGTGGTTGTGATTGTGTGGGGACAACTCAATAGTGGCGGAACCCTCCCCTGATGGCCGGATGCTCTTCCTTATCTTTTCTTAGTTAGCAATCTGATGATATTATGTGTGGTCCACTTAGTGGGCCTGGATTGCCCAACAGAAAAAGCTCAGAAAGAAAGGGACATCTATACTCAACCTACACCATGGTTTAGATGCCTCTTTTTGTCACCTTAAATGTTCTTGCAAGGGTAAAAATTTGAGAGTTTGTTCTGAAAAATTGTGGAGCCCACTAGGGTGGGCCATGAAACCCAATTTATGGGCCAAACCCTTCCTTAATAGGCCCATAAATTTGTTTTATTCCATGCATGCATTGCTAGCCAGAAATTTCTGGACAGATTTTTTTTCTTGGACTTGGGCTTGAATTTGGGACTGATTAGGGGACCTTTTGTACCCATCAAATATATTTTTCTAAAAGTTGGGGATCTCATCTTAATGTTCCCCCAAACTTTATCCCCATCCAATCTTGATAGAGGTCCTAAAATTGTGGTCCAAGTGGGGTAGACAGTCTGAATTTTCTGCACTGTTCCAACAACATTTCACCCTGGACAGGTTTGAAATTCAAAATTTATTAAAATATTTTTGGGTATCTAAAAATTCTGAAAATTTACAAGGATGTGTTCTACCCATGTTATGAACTACCTGAAAAATTTTAGGGCCAATGGACCCTATTTTGGCATCTAAACGGGTGGTCCAACATAGTAGACTGCCAGAAACATTCTGTTGTGCAGTCCAGCAGTATAGTTTCATAAAAATAAAATTTTAAAAATATTTTTTCAGAAGGTGGGCCATATTTATGAGCTTCATGTTGATTTAGGCTTGATGAGGGACCTTTGGTCCAAATTTCAGGAATTTTGGAGGCCCAAAACCTAGCCATTTGGATGGCCCAAATTTAGAACAGTTACATTCCAGCAATAGTTCACCCTAGACAGATTATATTTTTAAAATTTATTAAAATACTTTTAAGTGTCTAAAAATAGAAAAAAAATAACAGGGATATGTTAAACTGATTTTAGAACCTACCTGCAAAATTTTGGAGCCATTGGACTCCTGTACACACCATGGTGGTGGCTGGACCAGCCCACTATTATATGGTGTCCAGATCAGTCCGAGTTTTAGGACAGATTGTATTATTTGAATTAATTAAAATATTTATAATGTCCAAAAATTATAAAATTTTATAGGAGTGTGGCGTACCCATGTAAGGACTACCCTATAAATTTTTAGGGCCATCGGGCCTCTGTACCGACTGTGGTGTGGCTTGCGATTTTGACCAGTTTTGGATAAAATACCCAGGTACACCCTTACCTTGGGTTGCTGGGCTTGCATTCTAATGGCATGGCCCACTTAAAGTAAGTGTTGTATATCTCTCTTTTATCTGGTGGGGCCCACTGTGATATATGTGGATCACCATGGGTCAATAACCCATATAAATTAAATAAATTTCTGGACTCCAGCAGGCCCAGAAAATGGGTGGGGTGAAATTCCAGCAAGGGGCCCAAAATTTGCTACATGGTTGATTATTCAGGAACTATTGTGGCATACCAGATTTGAGAGAGTGTTGCACACACTCGTTGCTTTCCTTCCTTAGATATTTTGGGCTTAATGAGTACCCCCTTGAGGCCCACCTTTGTGGTGATTTTGAGGGCTAGCCTTAACCAAAATTTTTAATAGTTTTATAGGCTCAATGGGCTGGGAACTTCTTTCTTGAGCCCAAGATTGTGCAAGGGCCGACCTTATTGATTTATGAACCCAATGGACTGTCTATAAGCTGACCATGTGTATTAATGGGCCTTGATGCCCTCATAAAGTGTTTAATTATGAGCTGACTTGCAAATCCCACATAAATGCATATTGCGAAGGGCCTTGTTAAGTCTTTGTCTGATGAGGCAAGGCCCACCCTGTCGGTATAGGTCTCGCCCTTGTGTATTCTTAGACCTATGGGCTGACCTCTAGTCCACCATAATGTATGAATTGGATGACTTTTGTTTTGGGCCATTTCCTTAGGGCCCATTATGTAATATAGTATATGCATGGCTACCCTTTTTGTGGCAGTGATTAGGCCTTTTAGACTCACTTCTTTTGGATAGGCCCATTGATCTTCGGGCTATACTCTCCCATTTATTGTGATGGGCTTAAGGGCAATAATATGCAAGAAGTTGGGCTCTTGGCTGCCCACTAAATTGACCCTATACTTGGGCTAAAAGTGAGGTCCAACTCACTTGTGTTAAATGTAAAACTTGTCCATGTAAATGAATTACTAGGCTGCCCATGAAGCCTACCAAAATATGTGAAATTATGACCTTTGTAGTTGGGCCCAAACTTTACTTGAGGGTCCACTATTTGGCCCATAAGTTGGGCTTGGTGTATGGCCCATAAGTTGGGCTTGTGCATTGCGTGAGCTTTAGTCCTTGTATTATATGAGTAATGGCGGGCTACCTCTTGGAGGCCAGTTGAGGTTGAATGTCCTCATGGGTGATCCTAAGGTAGGCCCATGGGTTTCTCTATGGATGGTTAAAGGCCCACCATAGACCCTAGGCCTTTGTTTAGGGCTTAATGTGTATATATGTGGAACCTACCTTAACGCATGTTTGGTCCAGGCCATCCAAGCCTTGGATCGCCCGATTATGGATGTATTCTCTGCCTTGGGTTACTACTGGACTCACAATCCAGTAACAGGCCCACTTGATCTTTTCATGATATATACACACTCTCCATCTGGTGGGGTCCCCCAGCGAATATAGTTGGCTTTCATGAGATTATTTCCACATAGTTAACTAATTTCTGGACCTTAGCAGGTTTAGGAAGTTAAACTGGCCAAAAGTTTATCAAAGGGCCTTAAATGTAAAATTTTATGGTTAAAACTTTATTTTGCTATGGGGCCCACCATATTGAGAACTTGTGTGTGTGTTTCATGCTTATAATCTTTGGGCTTTATCAGTGCATTCTTTGGGGTCACCTTTAGTGATCAGATGAGGACCCCATCTTAGATCAAATTTTTTTTAGGGCATCCCATGGGCTCAGAGTGGGCAGAGTCATCCCAGTTGGGACTAACCATATATTGGGCCAGCTTCCACCATTTTGATGGACTTGTGGGCTAAGACAATGATAGTATTAGGCCCTTAGTTGCCCACTTAAATTGTTAAGTTATTGGGCTGATGTAGTTAGGCCCTTTTCATCCAAACTTAAAATTATTTAGTCGTATATTGTGTACGCGGGCTGCCCACCAAGTCTGACTCAATGCATGGATTCTATGGCCATTGAAAATTGAGCCTTGGGCCTTAATTTTTCCTTGGGGCCCATATTGTTAAAAGTGGTATTTTATCTTTTTATGGCCTACTATGAGAAATATATATATGTATATGGTTGGTTACATTTATTTTTATCTTTAATGTAGGCCTTGGGCCTTCTATCCATATCATTCATGGTTAATATGCCTTTTTGGGGAATGGTGATTAAATGTCCCCATTATGCACCCCCTCTAGGCCCGGTTGTATTTAAGAGTGATTGGATACTCATCTTAGAATCTTGTTAGGCTCATTCCTATATTGCTTAGACCCATAGTTTGTATACTTAGTCTGGTTAGTTATCCCAGGTAAATAGGCCCCCACTAGAGGTGAGATTCCTTATGGATATTGTCTAAATACCTAGTCTTGGTCCCTTCTTGGATAGGAGGAGTGTACTACTTTGTATATCATGGCATAATGCGTCTAGTCTCATCTTCATGGCCCATGTACATCATTATATGCTTGGTTGTCGTATTGTGCCATTGGGCATTGCATGATAATTTCTCCGAGGGACGTAGTATCCCCTATTGAGCACGTTGGATGCTTGGGATTGATGCATGGTTGATTGTGTAATTCATGCATCTGGCATTGCATAGCATATGAGCATTATATCCCTTACTTCATTAGGGTCGTAGCCTCCACAGATACATCGTAGATGGCCATGTTTGGACACCAAAAATGTTACTTAAGCATACCGGGTGCATAAGATGCCCATGGGTGAAATTCTCAAAACTTCTATGGTACCAAGGATCTGCTCTAGCACCGTGACCGAGTGGAATATATGAGCGTACGAGGGCCTTATACCATTAGGCCGCGACTCCCACTGTCGTGTAGTCGGTTGGATAGGGATGTGGCCTTACTCACCTGATGTAAGAGGGTATTGCTAGGCTGAGTCTGACCACCTCGTGAATGGGTCCGCTACCTTCAGGCCTTGTTGGTGATTGGTTTTCCACAGGCGAGTAGTGAGGTCTCTTACGCTCGTTTGACTGTGCGGGGTCTGTAGAGCGGCAGTCATCCAGCAGTGTAATGGACCCCGGTGATTTTCTTATGATGGAAATGTATTTGATATGTGGATTGAATATGAGCACTGACATTACTTCGCAATATTGCATTTGCATCGGCTGTGTAAGCCTCATATTACATCACCTTGGCATGGCACCCAGTACTCACTGCATTACATTACGCATTGCACTATATAGCCTTGGTATGGCTTCCTACATCATCATACTGCCTTGGCATAGCTTCTTATGTTCATGATCGCCTTGGTAAGGCTAGTGGTATTAGTATTGATCGTGACTCCCTTCTACATTCTCTATCTTCTTCTGAGCACCATTGTCACACACTTTCACCACCCTCTAAGCTTTCTATAAGCTTATGCACAATTGATGCGTGCAGGAGATCGTAAGTTGACGTCTTAGCAGCGAAGTTTGGATAGGTGTGCGATTTGAGGACCCAATGTTGCAGATTCTCTTCTGTTATCTTATGTATGTCCTTTTGGACCTGATGTAAGCTTATAAAAGTTCAAATTCATAGTGAATTTTATGATGTGTGCCTTTGTTATTCTCAGATTTACTTCTTGTGATCTTGGGTATGCTCGTATTGAAAATGATTATATTATTGTGAAAATTCTCCTTGTAGGATCCCAAGATTGGAACCTGTCTTAGGAGCCGAGAATGGGGTACTACGGAAGCTGTTGTAGCCAGAACCGGTCATCGGGTTCCTTGTGAGGTCCGGTTACCGAGTCTGGGGTGTGACACTCCCCCTTTGTCAAATTTGTGACAAAACACATATCATACTGTAACACCCCGAATTTTTTCCAACCTGGGGTTAGACGTCCTTAGGTAATGGGTCAACCTTATCACTTTCAGAGCTCAATCCCAAAGCCAAAGAAATCGTTTTTCAATCCATTTTCTTCAAAACTCACCTTTCACCACATCATTCTTCAAATTTCTCCAAGTACTTTCATATTAGACATGACTCCTCAAGTTTAAATAGTAAAGAACACCAATCCTAGGGTATTAATGATAAAGAACAATACCAAAGCTAAAAATTACCGTGAATAGTAAATAAATGAGTAAAATGGGTTTCGACCCTTAACCTTTTAGAATCTAACAAAATAGATAGGTTAGTTGGATAGATTAGTGTCTCCTACCCCAAAATCATATGCTATACAATATAGAAATTCATTTCAGTTTGTAAAATGGCCCTGAAACGCCCCAAACGGAGTCATAGGCCTATCTAGGCTAAAAGACAATGAATCAGGGTGGGTCCCACATATATTTGGAACCTCCTGGACAGGGGGACCACGCCCCATGTGGCCGGCATCACCGGTTTACAGTTTGACCTGCGAGGGCTCGTCGTACGATGGGCCCTACTCGGGCCGAATTTTAGGCCGACGCCCTTAAATGGGTAGGGTACCTCCCCTAGGTGTTGGTCGTCCCTTAAAACCTCCCCGATCAGGTACTTCCTTCACAAACTACCCTTCCAAGCTCTCTTTTCTCCTCCAAACGTCTGATTTTTGGCAAAAACCACCCCTCCAAACTCTTTCTTCTTCCATTTCCAAACACCCTCGCTCCACCCTTTAAATCTCATCTCAAACAAAAATCAATAAAGGCTACTTCCTTTAGAAATCCAACGAGAATCAACTAGCGCTGCACTAGATGACCTGTGAAATTCTCACCAATCACTTTCAATACGATCTGCTAGAGTCAAAACGTATAGGATAGGTGACGCTATAATACCGTAAAACCTAGGATCAAATTCTATTCCCGATTGCTCTCCGGAGCACCTTGAAACTTTGTATCGGCTCTGGAACGCACGTCGGAAGTCCGATTACCCCGAACTTAGACAATCCTGACTGCCTAGTTAGACTTGACAATCACCTCAAAAATTAAGTCCAGATGATGTCCCACGACGATTTCCTTGAGTCCAGAGTGAAGAGTGTGAGAAATGTTAGAAATTAATATAAATTATGAAATCTGGCACGTGTCGTTTGCGCGACATTTTCTAAACGTTCTGACCATCAGAATTAGATTAAATTTTACCCTCAGATCAGGATAGGTGGCCCTTACATGTCAACGCACTTGTGGCCCTGATCGAGTACCGGTAGCCGTTGAACTGAAACTGGTCCGCCACGTGCGATCTGGGAACATTACCGGACTGAAAACTTGATGTGAGCAGGATCCAGTATCTATGATCTTAAGTCCCACCGCATTCGGCCAGGGGACCTCCAGAAATGCTCCGTTGAGACCGAACAGTCCGTATTTGGACATAAAATAAGTATACCTTGGCCCCAAGTCTATTTTCGTCGCTTTTGGACTTATAAAAAGGGCTTAAACCCTTACTCTTTCATTCCATACAAATTTGGAGAGAGAAGAGAGAAAAGAGAGGGAGAAAGAGAGAGAAAGGGAGGGAGATTTGGAGCTCTCTCCTGGGATTCTTCCCTTCTGCTCCATGTTCCATAGCCGCAGCTTCTGCGCCGCCATTCCAGTGTTTTCAGCTCCATTCTTAGGTAAGAATTCCTAACCCTAACCTGATTTGAAGCTTAGAATAGTTGTAGTGTTGGTATTGCTAACCTGTTTCATGCCATAGGTCGGCATAACGTCGTTGACGAAGCATTGACGTTCTATTCGAATCGATACACGTCTACGACAAAAGGTGAGGACTTTAGACGCTTAGATTGACTGATTTCAAAGCTTTCAATGTCGTTTAATAGTAGATTATTGACGAGAACACTGTTTGACATGTAGAACATGCTGTCCGTTTTCCATTTCCACTACGTACGGGAAATATGAGATTTAGGGTATTTTAGGTATTTGTAGGAAATACTGTATACGTACGTATTTTTCCGATATGATTGCCATGGGTATTTTTCGTGTATTTATACTAGTTATGGATGTATGATCTGTTTGGCGAAGAGATTCGCCCTAATGCACATATTGGCCGACATATGCTATGTAGACTAATGTGTGTAGACTAAGTGTTTGTTGAAATGTCTAAATCAATATGATTTATGCCTGCCATATGTTTTGAATGTAAGAACATGATTGTGTGTACTAGATAACTCCTTGATATAAGGATTTGTCATATTATATGTTGAAATCAACATACATCAAGTACGTTGGAATTGTGTGGTCTAAGTGTTTGTATAAATGTCTGTATTAGTAAGTATTGAGTAAGTGGTGTTGTAGATTAGCGTTGAGAATGGATTCTCAACCAATTTAATGATGCACATGATTTCCTCTATACTTGTTGTATTTGAATTGGTTACCTTATGAGTGAAATACTCGTGTTTGGTTAACTGCTTATGATGTACATTACAACATGCTGATAACATGCTGGAATTTCTTGTATTTCAATTCTGCCTCTCTCATCTGATTACTGTTTCACATTACATGTGCTTGGGGCTATACTCTAGTCCAGGCAGTCGGTAACAGTTTAGAATTCGTGGTTGGATTCTATTCACCACGAAGGATGTGTATGACGAACCCGAGTCGTACTAGAGTCGTCGGCAGTGGTCAGGCCATACGAAGTACTTGTGCACTTCATGTCGGTCGATTCAACATGCGATCATGCTAGTCGGACTCACCAAGTAACCCGACTGACCATTGTATGTTCACCCTGTATTCGTCATAACTTCTTGAACCTAGGATACTGAACTTACTATTGAAAATCCTGTTAACCATGGTACCTTGATCCATAAAGACTCACGAGCCGGGCATGGTGGTATGGGATACCGTGGTCGATCTGTCGGCCTACGCTGGGGCCAAAAACCTCCCCGTAGTAACCAGTGAGCACCCTACTCTGAGTAGATTATGGTGGTATGGGACACTATATTCTTGTTGTCGGCCTATACTGATTGGTGACGAGCCCTTTGTAGTGACCTTGTGGTTATACTGACACTGCATGGGGGCGACGAGTCCTGATGTAGTCTTAAGGATATAATAGGCTTGTATTGATAAGGTGATGGGGGAGAGGAGCAACGAGTGCGTGCAACAGCCCTGGCAACCCTTACAGCAACCTATAAATATAACATCGTATGAGATTACTAGGAGTGACGACCCTAGACAGGATTTGTGTTGGGATTGATATAAGGAAGGTACCCTACTTTTCCAATCTTGCTGTATGAAAAGGACTAATAACAACCCAGTAATCATTATCCATATCGCACTGCATGTGCCTGGAAGATGTGGAGCACTGCGGGAAGAAAGCATGCTGCGAACGCAGATGGTGTCGCTTGAGGGAGTATGTCGGTGAGGGCATCCATCATGTCATCTCATGCTTGCATTAATAACAGTATCTACGAATGTTTGATTGTTTGCTTTACTATATCACGTGATTGATTTGATAACATGCTAATCTTTGCTCTATTATTCCACTAAGTTGATCACTCACTCCCACATTATGGGATGGTGTTCCAGACACCCACCAGTCCCTATTTTAGTTTCAGATGATGGCGCTGCTTGTGAAGCGGAGCCGGACTTGATGATGATAAGGAGGATCCCTCCTTTATGCGTGTTCTGATCGACGGGATTATAGGGAGGTTGATTAGATGTCATGACGCTTGTCATTTTATATTTTTGTAGCACTCATGTATATTCTTTTCTTTCTATTTTGGAATATACATGTATTTAGTTAACCTGGTAACATGTTCACACTCTGGAGACTTACAATCATTTATATATTTTATATATCTATCACATTCTTCCGCTTGCTAATTTAACTATCTCTGGAGTATGATATGCTGTTTTAGCTTAGTCTCAATCTTGTTTAATGCCATTCTACAGACAACATGCATTTATCATTATCTATGTTGCATAAGTGACGTTCTGGAACTCAGGAGTTGGGTTTCTACCCGACCCCCGATTTTCGGGATGTTACACATACAGATAAGAGCAACATCATACAAATTATTCTACTCCCCCTGAGAGATACGAGTATTTCTCATGTAAACAATAAATAACATGTACACATCAAGACTCCATATTCTCAATCCACATATCCTTCTCAATCAATCAATCCAAACAAATTACTCCCCCTTTCCATACTACTCCCTTTTACCATACCACACCCTCTTTTTGTCACAAAATGAAAAGGGAAAGGCACAATAGGAAAGTCACAACAACATAGAGAATAATAAAAAGCAGATAATGAGAAAGAAATATGGAAGGACATAGAATATTTCAAAATATAAACCAGAATCATCAAGCCATAACCAAGTTAATACAATATCCAAAATAAAAGATAAGATAATGCTATATAATCCAAAAGATAATTCGCCTAATCAGATCCAGAGGAGGGAGCAGGGATAGTAGGATCAATCTAGTGCAAGCCCCTATTAATGCGACGAAGTTATTTTCATAGATATTTAAACTACATATCGTGGGCTACACTCATGTTATCAACCTTCTCCTCCATTGCACGAAGGCGTGCATCATAACTAGATGGATCGTAATCAGGATCATTTGGCGAATCAGTTTCTATCTCATCAAATAACTCATCCATATTAACATCCTACTGAGGAAGATCACCAACTTCCCCTTCATTTCCAGCTTCACCACCATCACCACCAACACCACCTTCATCAACTTGACCAGGAAGCAAATCCAACTTCATCTTATTAAGATTGAAATTGTTGAAAATAAGATGATGAATTGGTGCCCCATTAATAGGTTTATCGACAAGCATGTGAGTGGCTAACACAGCCATAAGATAACTAAACGAAATATCACTATGACCCGGATGGAGATGAAACTGTATAATAAAATGACATATCAATGAAGGAAGGCAGACCTTGGTACCAGAAGCAATAGAATGCAGCACACGAACTATGAAAGAAGTCAACTCGATTTTATTACCGGACCGAGGATACAGATTTGAAATGAAAAAACGATGTAACACTCTGTATCTAGGTAACAGATACTTTGAAGGGAGCGCATTCCCTTTGTGTGTCCATTGCGCATTAATTTTGCATAAGTCTCTTGTTAACATGCATTTTTCTGATTCAGATGGTTTGACGTATAGAGTATGAATCGGAATACCTTCATCATTAACGGGTATATCCATAATACCCGAAATTAAATGACGGTCTACTTTAAATTTCCCTTCTCTAATATCAATTGAAAAAGTTAAGTTGTCAAGGAAGAATTCTGAGATACATGCAACCATTGATTGTTCAATAGACTGGTATGCAGGCCCATCCTAAAGCAAAATGTTAGCTCAGCCAACAGATTCAAGGAGAGGGACAATACCATATGGAGCAATGTGATTGAAATCAGCGATATGCTCAACGATAACATTACGGACACGCAAATCCCGTACATCTTGAGGATCATCTTCGAGTGACCGAAGGTGCCGTTTTGTTATCGGTGTAAATCTAGATGAAGATGGACCATGGGATGTTTTCTTCTTCCCTCTAGCATCCATCTTCAACAAGATATACTAAGAGTAAGAGAAATGCACAAAAAGAAGGATGGGTTTTCTGTAGATCAGCAATTTAAGAAGAAACCCCTGAAAAACCCAACAAAAAGATGAAACCAAATTACATAATGATCAAATCAAAGCATAGAGAGCATCAAACTTTAAGAAAAATGAAGAAATAGGACTAACCTTGAAGAAATACAAGAAATCCTATGACTGGTCGAGCCACGACTCATCGTAGGTCGGAGTGAAAATGAAGAAGAAGGAGATCTTCCCCAAATTATATCATGTTCACGAGCTCCATGACCGGTCGAATGATGTGTACGACCGGTCGTACCACGACTGGTCGTGTACAGATACGTCTGGTCGAGTATCGACCAAAAATACATTTTTAATGTAAAAAATTAAAATTTCAACACATATAATACTAAATATAATACACTATGATACATGCAAGTAAGAATACTCAATGTAAAATGCACATACTAAGATTAAATTTTAATTTATTAAACCTGCTTTTGTCGAGCGGTTTAGTAAATATATCAGCAAGTTAATTTTCGGTTGATATATATTTCAAGGAAATAACTTTTTCTTCAAGCAACTCACAAATGTAATGATACCTAATGTCAATGTGCTTAGTATGTGAATGCTGGATTGGATTTTTTTAAATATTTATAGCACTGGAATTATCACAATGTAAGATCATTGAATCTTGATTAATTCCATAATCACTTAGCATGCGTTTCATCCAAACTAGTTGAGTACATGCATATCCAGCTGCAATATACTCAGCCTCAGTAGTGGAGAGCGATATTGAGCTTTGCTTCTTTCTGAACCAAGAAACTAAGTAATTTTCAATGTAAAAACAACCACCACTGGTTGATTTTCTATCATCGATATTACCGGCCCAATCAGCATCTGAGTACCCGGCTAATTGAACACTAGTATCAAAAGGATACCAAAGACCCAGATTTATAGTACTTGCGACATATTTAATAATCTGTTTAACAACAGTAAGATGTAATTCCTTAGGATTAGACTGATATCTTTCACAAATATCAACACTTAACGCGATATCAGGTCTACTAGCAGTTAAATACAATAAACTACCAATCATACTACGATATAGTTTAGGATCTATATCTTTACCTGTAGAGTCTTTTGAGAGTCTTAACGTTGTACTCATAGGAGTATCAAAGTTCTTACCATTCTCAAATCCAAACCTTTCAACCAAGTTTGAAGCATATTTGGTCTGGGAAATGAAAATTCCCTCAGGTTGTTTTTTTACTTGCAACCCTAGGAAATAGTTTAGTTCTCCAACCATGCTCATTTTGAACCTTGATTTCATTAACTCTGCAAACTCAATAGACATGTTAGAGCAAGTTGATCCATAAATAATATCATCAACATAAATTTGAATCATAAAAATATCATTGTTATGTTTCTTAACAAAGAGCGTCTTATCAACACTTCCTACTTGAAAGCTATGACTAAGTAAGAATTTAGTCGATTTCGCATACCATGCCCTTGGCGCTTGTTTTAGACCATAGAGAGCCTTTTTGAGACGAAATATATGGTTAGATAACTTGGGGTCTTCAAACCCTGAAGGTTGTTCAACATACACCTCTTCATGTAAATCGCCATTCAAGAAGGCACTATTTACATCATCTGATAAATCTTAAAATTTCTAAAGCATGCGATGGAAATAAAAAGTTTGATTGTTTCAAGGCGAGCGACTGGAGCAAAGGTTTCATCGTAATCGATGCCTTCAATTTGAGTGTACCCTTGCACAACCAGTCTAGCCTTATTTCGTATTATATTTCCAAGTTCATCAGACTTATTTTTAAAGATCTATTTTGTTCCAATAATGTGTTTATCTTTAGGTCTAGGAATAAGATACCAGACATCATTACGAACAAATTAATTAACTTCATCCTACATAGCAATTATCTAATTTTCGTCAGAAAGTACTTCTTTCACATTGACCGGTTCTATTTGCATAATTTCATATGTTCTCAAGTTGTTTGCGAGTACAAACTCCAATGAGAGAGTTTTTAAGAATTTGATTGGTTGGATGATCTTTGACAGTCCTTGGTTCAGACTCTTTTTGACTTGATGAGGTATCTTGATTGTCGATAATAAGAGCTTCATCATCATCTGAACTCGAATCTGGTGTATTCAAATGATCATCAATGACCACATTGATGGACTCTTGAATATACCAGTTCTCTTATTTAGAACCCTATAAGCTCTACTGTTCAAAGAATAACCAAGATAATACCTTCATCACTCTTCGTATCAAACTTTTCCAAATTTTCACGATCACGTAAAATATAACACTTGCTGTCAAAAACCCGAAAGTATTTGACAGTAGGTTTCTTTTCAAACCATAATTCATAAGCAGTCTTATTATCATATTTACTGGTATAAACCCAATTAATAATATAACATGCGATATTAACTGCTTCAGCCCAAAGATTTCTAGAGAGCTTCATGCTATTCAACACAACATTAGCCATATCCTGAAGCACTCTGTTTTTTCTTTCAACTATACCATTTTGTTGCGGTGTTTTGGGCGCAGAGAATTCATGCGATATTCCCTGATCGCTACAGAATTTTTCAAAACTATTATTTTTGAATTTGGATCCATGATCACTACGGATCTTACTAACATGAGAACCTTTCTCATTTTGGATTCGTTTAATGACCGTTTTCACTTCATCCAGGGTTTCAGTTTTGTCTTTTAAGAAAGATACCCAAGTGAATCTGGTATAGTCATCTACGATAACCAAGATGTATTTTTTACCTCCTCGACTCTCCGATCTGGTTGGTCCAATAAGATCCATGTGAAGAAGCTCGAGTGGTCTAGATGTGGTATTGGAGTTCACTTTCTTGTGAGAGCTCATAGTCTGTTTGCCCAACTGGCATTCACCACATATTTTGTCTACTCTTTACAATTTGGGTAGACTTCTAATTAGTTCTCTTTTGCTTAATATAAATAAGTTCCGATAGTGTACATGTCCAAGACGTTTATGCCATAATTCAGTCTCATCGGTATGGACCATGTAACATGATTGAGTAGATGAGCTTGCATCACTAACGATGTAGTAGTTTTCAGAAGTTCTGCGACCAGTTAATATAACAGAACCCTTTTTATTAAGTATCTCACAACCTTGATTAGAAAACTTCACACTATGGTTGTTATCGCATATATGAGAAATGCTTAGTAGGTTGTGTTTCAAGCCCTCAACATATAAAACATTCTTAAATAATGGAAGGTTATAAAGCTGAATCATACCTTGGCCAATGATCTTGCAATTGCTTCCATCACCAAATGTGACTGACCCGTCAGTCATATCTTTTAGATCGGTGAATAAAGCCTTGTCGCCTGTCATATGCCTGGAGCAACCACTATCTAGGTACCACTTTGAATGGCTTGTAGCTTTGAAAGCAGTGTGGGCAACCAAGCAGGCAACTTTAGGAACCCATTTCAGAACTGTTTTGGGTTTAGGAGAATAGATGGTCTTTTTCTGTCTGTTGTTATAGGAGAGACCTATAGAGTTAGACTTTAATAGCTCCTTGAGTAGATCAATTATTTTTTCAGCCAATGAATTTCGGTTTTGAAAATCAAAGTTGACATGGCTACCTTTAGGTTTTTGAAAAGTCCTTGAATTTTTGAAAAAACCTTGATAAGTATTCTTTTCTTTTGAGATTGAAGACTCTTCTTTTACAAATTTAGGAGCAATGTTCTTTTGTTTAGGAGATGTATTCTTATCATATCCCAACCCAGATCGATCGTCACATTTTCTTGATCCGGACAATAATTTTTTCAATTTAGGATCACCTTAGGCATATCTCCATTTGTCTTTCAAACTCAGAAGAGAAGCTACCTCATTTTTGAGTTTCTCATTTTCGGATCTCAAATCTTCAATTTTGGAGGTTTTGAAATCTAAATCACATTTGGTCTTTTCAAAAGAATCGGAAATATGAGACTTTTCTAAAACGAGAGACTCATAATCTTCCTTAAGCTTAAAAAAATTTTCTTTTTGTAATTTAAGCTTGACGACAATTTTACAACTCTCCTTATAAAGGGCATTATAAGCATCCTGAAGATCATCTTCATTATTGCAATCACTATTCAGATTTTCTTCACTAGATATATCATCATTATTTGAAAAAGTGATCTTGGCTAGAGTCATATGGGCTTTAACATCATCACCCGACTCGGTTTCAGAATCTTTTGATTTAGAAGAGGATTCAGAATCAGACGATTCATCCCAAGTAGCCATTATGCTTTTCCTTTTTGATTTGTCCTTTTTAGGACATTTGTTAGCTAAGTACCCATACTTTTGACAGTTGTAACATTGACTATCTTTCAAAGATTTTTGAGCTCTAGGTTTAGATCGTCTCTTATCATTTGACTTTTGAAAATCAACTTTTTTCTTGCTTTTGAAAATTTTGTAAAATTTTTTTACTAAAAGAGTCATATCATCTTCAGAATTTTCTAAGTCCGAAATGCTTTCTTGTGAAACATTTGATGCTTTGAGAGTAATTGATTTTCCTTTAGGAGCTTTAAAGGACAACTTGTAGGTTTGTAGTGAACCAACTAGTTCCTCAACCCTCATGGTATCCGTATCACGAAGTTTCCAAATCGCGGTCACTTTAGAATTGAACTGTTCAGGAAGTGAGCGTAATATCTTTGTGCACACTTTACTTTCTGGGATTCTATCACCAAGACCCTACATAAAGTTCACAATGTCATTCAATCTAGTGTAGAAGTCCATAAACATCTCATTCTCCTCCATATGAATTTCTTCAAATTTAGTTGTGAGGAGTTGGACTTTAGATTTCTTGACAATTGATGTACCCTCGTGTGTCATTTCTAATACATCCCATGCTTGTTTTGCATTTTCACAAGAGATGATTCTTTTGAATTCATATGATGATAATGCACAAGTAATTACATTTAGTGCTTTTGCATTGGCACTACTCTCACTTTTCTGAAGTGTGGTCCAAAGAGAATAAGCTGTTACTTTCATTGATTTTGAACCATCGTCATTAGTTACTTCAGTGATAGGAGGGTTCCATTCATTCACTGTGGCCAGCCACACACTTTCATCCAAAGATTTGAGGAAGATCTTCATCCTGGCTTTCCAATAGGCAAAGTTTGTTCCATTAAAGGGTGGTGGCCTAGTGACTGATAGGCTATCAAAATTTAACATCTTAATATAGCTTAGATCGTTTGCTCAGGAAATAAATCTAATAAATAAACAATAAGCATGATCTATTAGGCTCTGATACCACTTGAAAGGGCCTAGCTATATGCCCTAGAGGGGGGGTGAATAGGGCAATGGCAAATAAAACTTAAAACAACGGAATAATAAAAGAAATAAAGCACAATGCTGAATTAAAAGTAATCTCAATAACCTAGAATTAAGAGAATGATACTATATCAGTTCTAAGGACAACCTTACACCAAAAACCAAAGGTTTAAGGTAGGACAACCTTATTTCTAGAACGTCCTTTGTATCACAAACCAATGACAAATAAAAAGCAAGGAAACCAAAATAACTTGCAGAAATAAATCCTAAGTTATTACAACATTCCCACACTTGCTTGAAATAAAATGATTACAACATTCGTCCATAAATACAATCCACAAAACTGAATGAATAAAGGAATGAAAGAATAAAGCACATCCACAACACAACGATATATAGTGGTTCGCCTGTGTGTACACCAACTGTTATCCAACAGCCACACAGAATGCTACTCCACTCCTAATATCCTCACACAGGGCATATTAGCATGTACTATCAAAATAGGTTTCACAGGTTTACCTAATACCTTCACAATTGTGTTTTTTTATCTCGGGCTTACACAATCTAAAAACCCACACAATCTGAGTTTTCTGGCTCTCCTCAGATAACCAAAACAATGAAATTTTTCTAGAAAATCTCAAACAAAACTAAAGAATGTAAATTACACAAATGTAAAATACCTGAATCTCATTTTGAAGTAGCCCGGTAGAACCAATCGGAGTAGAAGTTCGATTCAACGTTCAAAGTCCAATACTCACTTTAAGAACGGTTCTAAGTCTAATTGATTTTAAATCAAAAGGGATTGTTCTATTTTATTTTGAATCCAAGAAGAAGGAATATCAAAAATTTCCCTTTTCAAATAAGATTAGAATGTAGATCAAAATCAAATAATAAACAAGCTAGCAAAAGGAATATTAAATGAGCACAAAGTAGCTTAAAAACAAACACGAACTTATCTCAGAGTATAGCCTAAAGATTGCTTGAATTGAGTTGAATTGAATTAAAAAACTCTGAAATTCATGCTCTATTTATAGCCTGAAAAATCTCATCTACGACTGGTCTTAGGATCCTATGACTAGTCGTAGCTTCAAAGATTTTTAAAGATTTCCGCGGGATAAGGATTGGTTGTTCCATGACTAGTCCTGGGTAGCCTACAACCGGTCGTGGGCCACCTACGACCGGTCATGGGCCACCTACGACTGGTCGTATGACCCCCAGATTAGTTGTTGGAGTTTGAGTCGTAGGGCTAAGACCGGTCGAAGGACAAGTCGTACAGCTCATAGGACTGGTCGAAGGATGTCCAGGACTGGTCGTAGGACAACCAGAAAAATTTAAAAATCTTCAACAACCTAGGACTGGTCCTGAAAAACTTAAGACTGGTCATAGCAGAGCTAGGACTGGTCTTAAAGTCCCCAGGACTGGTCTTTGAACAGCCCGAACATGCATATTAAAATATACAAATTATGTATCCAGAATGACCTACACTAAAACCCATCCTAAGGTCAATCTAAGGTCAAACAAACCTTAAAAGTGAGATGGACATTGATAGTCTGTACACTCAGATGACCTTTAAGAGAAGCTTGAGAATTTACGAATCAGGTTGTAAGCCTTCTCGAGGTTGATCCTTTCTTAAGTCGACAAAGTCTTCTTCTATACTTGTACTTGTTTGAATCTTGAACATGCATACTTGGAGACTTCTATTCTTGAATTCTTCATCCATGACTTGAAACTTTCTTCATTTAAGTTCTTGTCTTGAAATACGATGTCTTGAAGCAATGAATAGTCTCAAACATGAAACACAAGATATACAAGACATAAATATAGGTTTTGGCACCCGTGATACGGCGGAGTGAGCATCTCCGTCACATGTTGCATCATAAGCATCTAATCCCTCAGTCGCGCATACACCCAGCACTGCATGTAAGTCTAGACATATATTTCTTTTAAAGACTTTTGTTGATACAGTAAAATTATATATTTCTTTTGCGATAATATCGTCGACCAGCCGACGAGGACGTGGACTAACGCGTGGGTTAGTTTTACAGAAACTTACACATGAGGGTAGGATCACTGTAGAGTTTCCACAGGACTGCCTTACACCTGTTGGGGACAATGCCAGGTTGTTTACGTCAGAGGTCAGTGTCTTATACCGATCTCTGATCCCAGCCACCACCCCCTGTTGGTCAGACATGACAGATGATGTGCGGTAGCACATCCGTCAGTGCCTTATGATAAAATTTAGTACATTAAATTTTATTTTATAAAAGTTCATTTATGGTTAAGTTATTTTCTTAATCAATTTATTACCTTAATTTATTATTTAAGAAATTGCAGGATAAATTTGGCTTAGATTTGAGTATTCCGTATATTTCTCATGTCGTCGACAACATGATTAAGGAGCAGTTCAAGGAGTACCACAATGATTTACACCAGTGGTACAAGCGGTGCAGGACCCTCGAGGAGGCCGTACTGACCGCACTAGCGCATGTGACCATTAATAACTAGCGGATACTCTGCGAGAGATTTTTTTTCAAGTCTTTTCAGGTAATATTTACATATTTATGATATCTTAAGGTAACAATTTAATTTATAATTAATAATAATGTATTATGAATAATGTGTTCAGAAGATGAGCAAAATAAATTCTACAAACAGGGAAATGTTGGAAGTCAACCACATAGCTGGTTCAAAGTCATTTGTACAACTTCACCGCGACATGGTAAAAATTTACTAGTAATTATTAAGTTGATATATTCTTTCCATGCATCTATATTAGCTCCATCGTCATTTTGATTACGCAGCGAGATTCTGTCATTGGCTAGGAGGCCGGACCAGTAGACCTCTACAGAGAGACTCATTGTTGACAGGCGACGGGATCTTGGGTACATCCTATAGCTAGTGAGAGTTGGGTAAAAATTCTTACATTGTAAAATTTAATTGCATTTAATTATAATAATATTATTTGTTATGAAAATTTATATGTTTTCATTATAGGCAGCGATGAATGCCATATGCAGTCAACCCACTCAGTGGAGTGAGCCAGAGATCCTGAGCGAGATGCTTGGCACTCATTCTGGATATGTGTGTGTGTGCTTGGCCATGGTGTTAAGCTTATAACACCCGCTATAGTTGCCTCCAGCCGATCCATCGCTGGTGAGAGTGCCTTTCATTGAGCTGATATCGCAGAGAAAGAGGTTCAACATCTATGGGGTGCCTTCAACAAGATCAAAGACCAGCTAGCAACTCAAAGGGAGGAGCAGGAGAGGCAGAAGGAGAAGTATGAGAGATAGAGGGTGAGGCAGAAGGAGTAGGAGAGGCAGAGGGAGGAGCAGGAGAGGAGGATGGAGGAGATGTAGGTGGAGCATGAGCGACGGATGCAGGAGATTACAGGTTCTCACTGCATGCTTAAACATCGATGCCCCACCACCTGCGCCTTCATCTTTGTGATTTTTCATATTTTATTTATGATCTATTTTATATACGAATGTTAAACTTATATGTATTGGTGTGTGGATGAATGTATTGTAGATAAGATTACTTGTGTATGTATGGATGTGGTTTGTGTTTGGATGGATGTAGTTTATGTTTGTTTGGAAAAATGGGAATGTGAATATAATGAAATATATTATAACAGGTGTATAATAGGAATTGTTGCCTGTTTTTCGGGAACAAAAAAGAGACTTTTACCTACGAAAATTTTCGTAGGTAAAAGTTTCATCGACATTTTTTGTAGGTAAAAGGTTCATTCACAATTTTTTTACTTACGAATCATTTCGTAGGTAAGAGTTTCAACAACAGTTTTTACCTACGTCAAATTTGTTAGGTAAAATGTCTTAATAAAGTTTTTAGCTACGAAAATATTCGAAGGTAAAAGTCTTAACACAGTTTTTATCGACGAAAAATTTTGTAGGTAAAAGTCTTACCATTGCCAACGATGACATTTTTTGTTGGTAAAAGCCTTTACCCACGGTCTTTTACCAAAAAATTTACCGATGAATTATTTTGTAGGTAAAACCTTTTGCCTACGAAATAATATCATTTACCTATAAAATTTTTCGTAGGTAAAAGTGAAATTTCTTGTAGTAATTTCTTGAGTGGGTGAAATTTTGTAAGTTACTTGCATGCATTTTCATACATGCACACTTGCATGTATCTAAACATTCATGCATAATCCTTCCATTTATTCATGCATTCATGTATGCATGAGCACATGATGTATGCAAGTTGTGATGTGTGTGATTGATTAATTTACTGTGATTGATAATTTGTATGGCTTTAGTGTGTGTATATGTATATGTATACATATACTCTATTTACTCATACACCTGAGATCAACAGTTCATTCACTAAGTAGCTCAAATCTAATTGTGAAACATACACTAAATTCAATCGTTCGTATGCCGTATAGGATATGAGGTCACCCACTCATCCAACCATTTTTAGTATTGTAGTTTAATCATCTAAGTCATTTATCCGACCATCCACATATCTGATCAAATAAAAATTCATCTTGCACCTATCTAAATATGAAAGTAAGCATACATTAACTTGTATGAAGGATTAGACTCTTAATCATTTGATTATTTCACATATATCTTATTATCCAACCGTACATCATACTTGGATTCGATGATTGGGTCACCCAAAAATCTAACAAAAATCACTGTGAAGATTCTCACATTTATCTCGACAAATTTAATGGAGTACTTTTTACATTGGAATATGATTTAACAAGTTTTAGAGGTCCACAAGCCATATATTTTGGTGGTAAACTCATAAGTTTAAAAGAGGAGAAAACTATCCATGCATTCATATGTACAATTGTAAATTCAACGCCTCATATCTCATAACCGAGTAATCGATTCATAAAATCAACTATACATCGACCTCTCTACTTATTGAGGTACCACATGGTCCACTTAAATCTTATTTTCAAGACATCCCAACCGTCCCTTCATGTAGGGTATAACTATCTAATGTAGTATATCCTAAACATGTGTAACATGCCTATTTAAATTTTAACATTTTAAAGTATTAATAACATCTTTTAAATATTATTAATTTTTAATAAAATATAAATATATTAATTCAGAGTAAAGTTATTAGCACATGATTATTTGATTTATAAATGAAAAAGAGCATATGACTATAATTAGGGGTCATTAATCTAAACCACCCATCACAATGAGCAAACCAACAATTTAAAATTGTCCAAGTTTTATTACAAGATCAGTCGATCACCCATTTGTTAACTTAAACCAATTGAATAAAACCACTAAATTCATAAACAAATCAAAGCCGTCCAAAGAGCTCCTTAACTCGCCACCCAAATTTATCCATCCATTCGATCCATCAACCTACCAACCTGATCAAACATCCATAATACATTAACCATTTTATCTATATGCCCATGTGTACACTACTCACTCATGCACAACCATGCACATGCACAACCACGTACCACATGCGTCATACACACGTGATGCATTTTTTGTAATAAATGAAATTAAATTGTGGGTGTTTCACTTCCATGAGATGCCATTAAAATTAACATTTTATTTTATTTTATTTTAAAAAAATTTCCCACATGTATGTTTTACGTATGATGGGACCCTCTAATATAAATAGGGTGGTGTAGGCTCATAAGAAAGGAAAGTGTAAGGAAAAATAATAAAAATCAAAATAAAAATGAGAGAGGAAAAAATCTTCATCAAGATTTTATCAAGGTAGGTGATCCGTCTCTAGTTTGAAATTTTTATAATTATTGTTATTGAATTATTTTTTTATCATTATAATTAATTTCATTTAAATTGAATTTTGTAGCAAATTATTGTTTATTGTTGATATTTTTTTCATGGAATATTTGATATTTAATAATATTAGAGTATATATATATATATATATATATATATATATATATATATATATATATATATATATATATATATATATATATATATATATATATATATATATATATATATATATTAGAATTCTAAATTACTAAATTTAATACAAAATAAAATTTAAATTATTTGAATTATGTAGGAATTAAATTTAAAATTATTCTGAATCCTACTTTAGTTATATTTTAAATAAATTTTGTTGACATAATTATGTACATTAACTTAATTTATCAATTTTAGAAATTTTTATTATTATTCAAGACTAATTAGAAATAATATATCAAGATAATTCATACTAATTAAAAATAATAATATTTATAATATTAGGAAAATTTTAATAATAATTAAAGTTTAAATTTAATAATTTTAAATATATTATTTAGCTTTAGTTAAATATAAATTAAGTAAATTTTCAGTTTAAGAATATTAATGTATGATTAACTAATTTAACCTTAAATTCACTTTAGTAATGTCTAACGTAGTTTGATTATTAGTAATTTAATTAGATAATGAACTTTAGAGTTTGATTTTGAATTTTATAGATTATATAATTAATTTCGATTAGAAAAATTTTAATTCTAAAATTAATTCTACATAAACAAAATAGATAATTACTTATTTTAATTTTAATAAATTGAGATTTAATCAACTAAATTTTAAATATTGAAAATTAGGGATTAGTATAGATTTTCAATTTATGTACTTACCTAATCCTAATAGATGAAAGTGTACTAATAGATGATATTAAATTAAGATTTATTAATATCTTTCTTAAATTCAACAAGTAGGGTTTGAATCTGATTAATATGTCTAGAAGATATTTTTCCTAAATTTATTAAAAGTAAAGAATTATTATAAAATATTCATATTTTATTCATATATTATTAAATTAATTAAATTAGAATTACTAAATCTAAATTATACATTAAATTATTTGAATTAATTTCGGATTTAACATGGTTACTTTTAGGAGTTTCTGCACTTTACTGATTTACAATTTCATAAAGAAATTTTAGTTTGAATTTAAATTTAATTGTAATTTTGATAATTTAATTATTAAGTTATATTAAAAATTAAATTTATAATCTAGAATTTTAATTATTTAATTAAAAAATTATTGAGTTAATAGCTATCCAACCTTATAATAACTTTTATGTTTAATTTAATAATAATGAAGAATATGTGATATAATTGTGTAGTTGATAACTAAATTGCAATAAGTTGCATATTTAAAATTTTTTATTTAAATGGATGGTGGTCACTTATATCATGTACATATTTATTTTTAATTAGTAATGAATGTTAGAATGCGGATGCGTTGCCCTGGGGATGTCCCCAAAAGACATTAGCAGGTAGGGTGATTGTGTCCCTTGGGTGAAAGTTTCTAAAGCCAACAAGTAGGGCGATTGTATCCCTTAGGTGGAAGACCCTAAAGCCTACAAGTAAGGTAATCGCGTTCCTTGGATGAAAGACCCTAGAACGCATTAGATCCTTTGGAGTCCCCTTTTTGTATGATGTATGAGTACAATTGTGTGCGCGGACATATGACAGAGGTACAACTAGAGCAGTAGTCTTACCAGCTAACGTACAAATGGGTCGCTCACCTCAGGTACTAGTGCATGGGCGTTAATGCAATGTAGTCATTCACTTGGGTACGGTATTGTAAAAGATAATGGTTATTTAAATTTATTATTTATAAAATTCATGAAAAGTTTGACATTTGGAGCATCATTATAATTCCAGTATTGTGTTCATTTCATCTTTTAAGATTCGGTACTTTAATTAATGTTTTAAACTTTAAACAAATTATTTCATTATTTGTACATTTTGTATAATTATACAAATTTTAAATTTTGGTTGGATATGATCCCGTGAGTTGTTATCCTCACACCCATAATAACAGTGTTTCAAGGCTCAGAGATTTGTCAGGGGCGAAGCAAGCGGAGAGACAATCTAACTATCTGTCTAGCCATAGTGACCCTTTCTATCTTTGTGATTAAAAAAGGTATAGTGAAAAAAACTCAAAAATGAGTCTAAACATTGTATTAGATGAATATTTAATTTATTGTAATTTAGTTTTTATTTAAATTTATGTTTGAGAATATTTAAAAATTTAATCACAACCTGGGATTCGGAGTTGGGTCTGGCCAACTCTGGCATCAAATTTCGGGGCATGACAAGTTGGTATCAGAGCTCAGGGATTAGATTTTACTGAGGACCTTGGGTATGGGTTACACTAGGGCTTATGTATGAGTCATAAGGAACCAAGGGTTAGTTTTGGTCAGAGTGCTTAAATAAAGTTAGGTAAGGTTAAGTAAGGGTTGTAGCTGAGTTTAGTTGCGGGTAATGGAGAACATATAGTTATGCTTTGTAAGTCCTATATCCTAGTCTGTACGGTTCCATAGACTCTCGCGATCCTCCCCTTCGAATTCCGACAACCTGTGATCTGTAGACAGTGTTTGTGCGTGACCTTTAGTCTCATCCCGTATATCTGAGTCAACTTGACCCAAGACTTGTACCCTAGCGACCACACCATTGCCACAGTTCCAACGCCGCGTCTTGCGCGTCGATGCGATGCCCAGGCTATGAGTTGTGGGCCCGCGTTCATTTCGAGAAAAATGCCGCACATTACAAACCCCAAGGAAATCTCTACAACCCATCACATCAATCAATCAATCACAAGTGAAGTACACAACCCATCCCTCTCTTACACAAGCCTTATCCAAAGTCAACTCTCTCTCTCTCTCTCTCTCTCTCTCTCTCTCTCTCTCTCTCTCTCTCTCTCTCTCTCTCTCTCTCTCTCTCTCTCTCTCTCTCCACCCATCCCTCTCTCATCCAAAATTCAACTAAGCCCTCCATGTCATTTTCTTACAACATCCATTCCTTTCATCCCATCTGTCTTACAATACCCTCTCCTCTCTCACACTCCACCATTTTCCAAGATTTAATGAGAGAAAACCTCTAAGGAGAGAAAAGATCAAGGCCCACTTCCTACCCCCTCATCTCACCATCTAACCCTTCAAACTTCATCAACCTCCATCAAAGAGAGAACTTAGGAGCTTAGCATTTCAAGGAGTCAAGAAGAAGACAATCGGTGGCATTTGTAGGATTAGATTGTGATTTTTGTGATGGACCAAGTGGGGCCTACCGATTGATGGTATGGATCCTATTTAGGTCCCATCTTGATGTATGTATTGTAATCCTATGAGGGGCCTATAGTGGCGGGGTCCTTCCACTACACCGTTCTCTCTTTCTCTCTCTCCCTCCTCATTTCATTTTTTTGTGATGACGTGTGTGGCCCATCTGATGTGTCCAACAATCTAGACTGTCTAGATTTTTTTGGATGTCTAGTGAATGGGGCCCACCTTGCTACCCATTTTTAGGCCAATCAGGATGAAGGGAAACAAACAAATATCATCTTGATCCAAGTCTTGGCGGACCACGTCCCTGTGGAACCCACGAGATGCCATGATTCATCCAGGCCGTTTGTCCACTGGATGTCCAGCTGGCCTGGACCAAATAAAAATAAAAATATTAGCTCTTTCCAAAATGTTGGTGGGTCCCACACGTGTGGACCCACCTGATGTATGCCTTTCATCCATGCCATCCACCGTCCAGTGAGGGACGGTGGGGCCCTAACCTATGTTGTATCTCCACAACGTGGGGACTACCATGATGTATGTGCTTCAAATCCACACCGTATAGACATCTGGATGGTAGGTCTATTCATAAGGCATGTGTTATATTTGGACCGTCCATTTGCTGGACGGCCAGCAGCCTCAGCTGCTGTATTACGTTAGTAAGTTTTGTGGGACTACCATGATAGTATGTGTTATATCATAATCATCCATCTATCTGGACGTGAACCCCCACACCAGCTATATAATTGTTGTATGACGTCAGCAAGTTCTTTGGGTCCCGTTCAATGTATGTGTTCCATCCATGCTGTCCATCTGTCCCATCCATGCCATCCATCTGCGTGGGCCCCACCAGCATGTTTTGTGGGCTTAATCATGAGGGATGTGTTATATCCCAACCGTTCATCTGGGACCCACCATGATATATGCATTTATCCCACCGTCCATCTGGACGATGGGGACCACCTATATAGGTAATGTTCTAATGTCAGCAAGCTCCGTGGGACTAATCTGAGGTGTGTCATATCCAAACCGTTTGGGGGTCACATAAGCTCTAGATCAATATGAGATTTGTTTTTACTTTTAATTCAGGTCTTTGTTACCTTATGAACAGATTGGATGGAAAATAAACGTTAAGGTGACCCCCGTGAATTGTTAACGGTGAAAATCATTATCTCGACTGCTATTTGTGGTATGGTCCAGATGATCTTTCGATATGATTCATTTTTCGGTAATGTTTTATAATAATCTCTAAAAAATAGATGTATGGTATAGATATAATAAAATGAAAATATACTGTGTGGGTCCCACCTTGATGTGATGTATGTTGGGCCCTTATGAGAGGCCCATTGTGATGTGTTTGAGGCCTAGGGGTTGTGGACCATTATGATATATTTGAGGCCCAGATATGAGGCCCATTGTGATGTGTTTGAGGCCCATGAGTGAGGCCCAATGTGTGATGTATATGAGGCCCATGAGTGAGGCCAATGCGATGCATATGAGGCCTGATGTGATGTATGTGAGAACCGATGTGATGTGTGATTCCACCATGATGTATGTAATGATGTCTTTAATGGGCCATGCCTTGGGGACAATGATGGTTTGATGTCCATATTGTAAGAGAAATGATAGTTAAATGCTCACATTGTAACTCTCCCTAGGGCCTATTGTTAGGTGTATTCTCACCTCCCCTTAGTGGGCTAACCCAAACCGTTGGGCCTCCATGGTTGTTAGGCCCATTCTTGATATGAGTAGGTCATTTAGGCCCATCCTTAATATGAGGAGAGTATATTATCATCATATAACATGCTTAGTATAACTTTATGATTCATGCCCATGCGCATCATATGTATATTTGATATGAGGAGTGATTGACCATAACATATGCCATTGGGTGAATTATTTATGGGACTCCCTGCTAAGAAAGTTGCCCCACATGAGCGCGTGGTTCACGCAAGATTGCTACATGACTAGATGGTATGATTCATGCATCTCTCTTTATATATAATCTCTGTACGATCTAGCGTCATCAGGGTCATAGCCTCCACAAGCATATCGTGGATGGCCAAATTGGATACCCAAAATACTGTTATTAGTATCGAGGCGCCATAGATGTCACTGGGTGAAAATTCCTAAACACGATAGTACTAGAGGATGACTCCAACGTCGACACCAAGTGGATACATGAGCGCACGAGGGCCATATATTAATATGCTGCGTCTCTCACTGTGTCGTGGTCAGTTAGAAAGGGGTGTGACCTTAGCTACCTGACTGAGGGGGCAATATCTAAGTTAAGTTTGACTAGCTTGAGGAATGAGTCCACTATCAAGGAGCCGGGCCTAATATTAGTAGGTGGATAGTGAAGTCTCTTACACTTACCCAGTTGTGCGATTGGAAAGGGACGGTAAGATGGCGTAGAGTCTACTAGACCCCGGTGATTATCTAAAGTGAGATACGTACTGATATTTGATGCTCTAGCGATGAGTTGTATGGTTATGTGTAATCAGATGAGGACTAACATGTGTGTGTTGCATCTAGCATATGACATTTGGCTATATAGGCCTCGCATCGTATGGACTCATTATGGCCGACATCATTCATACCTTGCATCACATGGCCTTAATATGGTTGATAGCATTCATACCTTACATCGTATAGCCTTGGTACGACTGATATTATTCATAGACTTACCAAGAATATTTCTGCATTACTCTAATATTGCATATTTACATTACTACTTGTGCACACACTTTCACCACCCTCTAAGCTTTTTATAAGCTTATGCATAATTGATGCGTGCAGGTGATGGTATGACATTGCAGCAACTTTGAGCTTGGAGCGTACAACCGACTTCGAAACTTTTGATTATCGATATTATATTTTCCTTACGCATTGTACTCAAAGTTTTTTATATTAGTGGATTTGTGATGATGTTGTTGGTTGTGGGTTATGCTTATGATTATGCTTATTACAAATCAAATTCATGTTGAAAATTCTCCTTATAGGATCCTAGGATCAGAACCTGGTATATGGGTGCCGAGAGCTGAGAATGGGGTACTACAGAGGCTGTCGGCATCAAATTCGGTGATCAAAAATTTTGTGAGTCCGATTTTTGAGTTTGGGGCGTGACATGCTTTGTATACATACTTAGGAACATTATCAATAGGGTGCACTTTTTTTAATACGTGGTGTTGTTGATGATTATATTGATTGTTTTCTTTTACTTGCAATATTGTTCTTGTTACTTGTTACTCTCTAGCAAGAAATGCTTAAGCACATCAGAGTGTGCAGCGACAATGTGGTTGTGGGTACAATTGAATCTCGGAGACGAGATTCCTATAAGGGGGTAGAATATTATGACCTAAGATTTTGGTGCACTTGCATGCATTTACATACATGCACACCTGCATGCATCTAAACATTTATGCTTAATCCTTCCATTTATTCATGCATGTATGAGCACATAAAGTATGCAAGTTGTGATATGTGTGATTGATTAATTTACTGTGATTGATAATTTGTATGGTTTTAGTATATATATGTATGTGTATACATACACTCTATTTACTCATACACCTAAGATCAACCATTCATTCATTAAGTAGCTCAAATCTAATTGTGAAACATATGATAAGTCCAATCGTTCATACGCTGTATAGGATATGCGGTCACCCACTCATCCAGCCATTTTCAGTATTGTAGTTTAATCATCTAAGTTGTTTATCCGACGATCTACCTATCTGATCAAATAAAAACCCATCTTACACCTATCTAAATATGAAAGTAACCGTACATTAACTTGTATGAAAGATTAAACTCTTAATCATTTAATTATTTCACATATATCTTATCATCTAACCGTACATCATACCTGGATCCACCAATTGGACCACCTAAAAATTAAACAAAAGTCACTGTGAAGATTCTCAAATTTATCTCGACAAATTTAATGGAGTACTTCTTATATTGGAATACGATTTAACAAGTTTTAGATGTCCACAGGCCATATATTTTGGTGGTAAACTCATAAATTTAAAAGAGGAAAAAACTATTCATACATCCATACGTACAATTGTAAATCCAACGCCTCTTATCTCACAGTCGTGTAACCAATTTGTAAAATCAATTGTACATCGACCTTTCTGCACATTAAGGTACCACATGGTTTACTTAAATCTTATTTTCAATACATCCCAGCTGTCCATCCATGTATGGTATAACTATCTAATATAGTATATCCTAAACGTGTGTAGCATGCCTATTTAAATTCTAACATTTTAAAGTATTAATAGCACATTTTAAATATTATTAATTTTTAATAAAATATAAATATATTAATTCATATTAAAGTTTATTAGCACGTGAATATTGGATTTGTAAATGAAAAGGGACATATGACTATAATCAGGGGTCATTAATCTAGACCACCCATAACAATGATCGAACCAACAATTTAAAATTGTCCCAGTTTTATTACAAGATCATTCGATCACACATTTGATAACTTAAACCAATTGAATGAAATCGTTAAATTCATAAACAAATCAGAACCGTCTAAAGAGCTTCTCAACTCGCCACCTAAATTCATCCAGGTCATGCCCCAAAATCGGAACCCGGGCACTGCTACTTACTAAGTCCCGAACTCGAGTAAAAGTAATTCTATAACACCTCAGATTTTTTCCAACCTGGGTTAGAAGTCGTTAAGCAATGGGTCAACCATAACACCTTGGTAACCTCTCAGAACCCAATTCCAAAGCCAAAGGAATCATTTAGAACCTAATTCTTTAGAATTTAACGTGAATTAACCAGCGCTACACTAGATTTCCTGTAAAATTAACACCAACTGCTTTAAATATGATATGTAAGACCCAAAACTTATAGAATCGTTGACTCTATATTACCCTGAAATCCAGGATTAAACTCTAAACCTGTTTGTTCTCAGGAACTCTTTGAAACTCCGTATCGGACCTGGACCGCACATCGAAAGTCCGATATTTATAATCTTAGACCATTATGACCGCTTAGTTGGACTTGACAATCGTTTCGAAAATTAAGCCCAACTGATGCCCTGACGCTATTTTTTTGAGTTCGGAGTGAAGAGAGTGAGAAAAGGAAAAGATTTAGAAAAATAATTCTAAATCTGGCATGTTCACTTACACGTTATTTTTAAGCGTTCTGACCGTCGAAATTCAACCAAATTTCACCCTCGGATCAGGAAAATTGGCCCTTTCATGTCATGAGATTTTTAGTCCTGATTTAGGTTCGGTAACCATTAAATTGAAACTAGTCCGCCACGGACGATCTGAAAATTTGATTGGACTGAAAACGTAACTGACTAAAGATCCGATGTTAGTGAGCTTAAGTCCGATCGCATTTGATAACAGGACCTCCAGAAGTACCCCGTTGGATCGGAACAGACTTGATTTGGTTATAACTTAAGTATACCTTGGCCCTAAGCCTATTTCCGGCAATTCTGGGCCTATATAAGGACCTTAAAACCCCTCTCTCTCAACCCATACGAATTTAGGGAAAACCTTATGAGAGAGAAGAGAGAAAAGAGAGAGAAGTGAGGGAGAAGTTGGGGATTTCTCCTGGAATTCTTCCCTGCTGCTCCACGTGCCAAAGCCATCCATCTGCATCGCTATTCTGGCGATTCCACTTCGTTCTAGGTAAGAAAACCCTAACCCTAATCTATTCTAAGGTTCCAAGTAGCATAAGTGATGTTGTAGCTAACCTATTTCGTGGTATAGGTTGTCGTTGAGCCGTTGACGAAGACTTATCGTCTGAATCAACTCCGTTTCACAATTTCTAGTTTAAGGTGCAGAGTTTAGATGCTTAGTTTACCATTTTTCAAAGCTTTCAATGCCGTTTAATGGTAGATTATTGATAAGAACATTGTTTGACATATAGAACATGCTGTCTGTTTTTCATTTCGAATACGTACGAAGAATATGAGATTTAGGGTATTTTAGGTATTTGTTGGAATACTGTATACGTACATATTTTGCTGATATGATTGCCATGAGTATTTGCCGTGTACTTATACTAGGTATACGTGTATGATCTGTTTGGGGAAGAGATTCGTCCTAATGCACATATTGGCCGACATATGCTATGTAGACTAATGTGTGCAGACTAAGTGTTTGTTGAAATGCCTAAATCAATATGATTTATGCCTGCCATATGTTTTAAATGTAAGAACATGATTGTTGTGTATTAGAAAACTCCTTAATATAAGGATCTGTCATATTATATGTTGAAATCAACATATGTCAAGTACGTTGGAGTTGAGTAGTCTAAGTGTTTGTATAAATGTATGTATTAGTAAGTGTTGAGTACATGGTGTTGTAGATTAGCGTTGAGACTGGATTCTCAACTAATTTGATGATGTACATGTTTTCCTCCATGCTTGTTGTATTTCAATTGATTACCTTATGTGTGAAGTACTCGTGTATGGTTAACTGCTTATGATGTATGTTATAATATTTTGATAACATGTTGGAATTTCTTGTATTTCAATTCGGTTTCTCTCACATGATTATTGATTTAGATTACAAGTGTTTGGGGTTATACTCTAGTCCAGGCAGTCGGTAACTGATTTGAATTTGTGGTTGCATTCTATTCGCCACGAAGGATGTGTATAACGAACCCGAGTCGTACTAGAGTTGTCGGCAGTGGTTAGGCCACACGAAGTGCTTGTGCACTTCATGTCGGTCGATTCAACGTGCGCTCATTCTAGTCGGACTCATCAAGTAACCCAATTGACTGTTATATGTTCACCTTGTATTCGTCATAATTGCTTGAACCTAGGGTACTGAACTTACTAGTGATAACCCTGATAACCGTGGTACCTTGATCCACTAAGACTCATCAACCGGACATGGTGGTATGGGACACCGTGGTCGGGCTGTCGGCCTACGCTGGGGCCACAAACCTCCCCGTAGTGACCAGTGAGCAACCCAGACTCGTGAGTAAATTATGGTGGTATGGGAAAATATATTCTTACTGTCAGCCTACAGTGATAAGGTGATGGGGGGGCGGTGCAACGAGTGCGAGCAACAGCCCTGACAGCCCTTTGTAGTGACCTTGAGTGTACTCTGAGTCTACGTGAAGCGACGACCCTTCCGTAGCAACAAGAGCATAACTAGGCCTGTATTGATAAGGTGATGGGGGAGCGGAGCAACGAGTGCGTGCAACAGCCCTTGCAGCGGCCTAGAAATATATCATCGTATGAGACTATTAGGAGTGACGACCCTAGACAGGATCCTTGTTGGGAATGATATAATGGAATTCCCTAGTTTTCCAATCCTGCTGTATGGAAAGGACTAATAACAACTCGGTAATCATATTCATATCGCACTACATGTGCCTGGAAGATGTGGAGCATTGAGGGAAGAAAGCATGTCGCGCGGATGTAAGATGGTGTCGCATGAGGGAGTATGTCGGTGAGGGCATCCATCATTATTGCTTGATTGATTTTATAATATGTTAACCTTTTCTCTATGATTCCACTGAGTTAGCTACTCACTCCCACGTTACGGGACGGTGTTCCGGACACTCACCAGTCCCTATTTTAGTTTCAGATGATGGCGATGCTTGCGAAGCAGAGCCAGACTTGATGATGATGAGGAGGATCCCTCCTATATGTAAGTTCTGATTGACGGGGTTACAGGGTTACTGATTAGATGCCAATACACTTGGTATTTTACTTTTTACTTACGCACTCATGTATATATATTTTTTTCATTCCTGAGTATACATGTATATGTTTAACCTGGTAACATGTTCACACTCTGGAGACTTACAATCAATTATATATTCTATGTATTTATCACAGTCTTCCACTTGTGAAATTTAACTCTCTGGAGTATGATATGCTGTTTTGGTATAATCCCACTCATGTTTTCTACACTAATATGAATAACATTCATCCATCATTGAAAATGTTACATAAGTGATGTTCTGGAACTCGGGAGTGAAGTTTATGCTCGAACCCTGATTTTTAGGGCGTTACAGATGGTATCCGAGCATGATTTGGATTAAACTGGACCTGGGTTATGGTAACACGACGCACTCTGACGCACTCTGACTTAGGAAGGGGGCGATGGAAATTTAGAAACCACATTAGAATCTCAAGTTTCGCCGACAGGTGAGACTATACGGTAATTTAATCCATAACATATCCTTGATCGCGTGAAGCGACTTAAGTCGCCTTTAGGTCGTTAGTCGACGGGTTTGAGTCGTTCCCTAAAGAATTCCAAACCTAGAAATGAATGTCCTTAGGTTGTGGGTCAACTACAACCCTTACACTCAATCTCAAGGCCTAGAACCCCTTTTTTACTAATTCCTTCAAAATCTCTCCTTTCACCACCCCATTCTCCAACTTTTTCTAAGTCCTTTCATACTAGACATAAATCCTAACGTAAAAATGATGGAGAATTATACTTAAATAAAAATTTACTATAAATAGTAAATATATGTATAATTTGGACTTTTGACTACTCCAGTTATGGAATCTCATGGAATAAATGGGTTAGTTGGATAGATTAGTGTCTCCTAGCTCAAAATAATATGTTACATAATGTATAAACTCATTCCAGTTTACAAATGACCCAAAATAGTTTAAAACGGAGTCGTGGGCCCACCCACGCAAATCCAGAATGATCGAGGGTGGGAACCACATGTTTCTGGGGTCCTTAGGGCAGGAGGACCTCGCCCAAATGGCGAGGCATCTCCGATTAGCACAGAGGTCGACAAGGGCCTCGCTGAGTCGGCGAGGCCTCGCCGTACAGTGGGCCCCATTCGGTCGGGCTTTCGGGCCGACGACCTTTGGGGGTTAGGGTAGCCCCCTGGTATGTGGGTCATCCATTAAAACCCCCCCAAACTGCTACCTCCTTCACAAAACACACCCCCAAGCTCTCCCTTTCTCTCCTATTTGTTGATTTCCCTCTCAAATCCCACTTCCAATCGCTTTCATCGCTGTTTTCTACCTCAATCCACGTCCCTTCATCAGTTGCAGTGCTATACACTCCCCTCTCCCTCCATTCTCTCACGTTTTGAGCCCTTACATCCTCCATTTGAAGCTCAAATCGTGTAAGCTTCTAACCCAACCCATTTTATCATTTTCCCTTTACAATCCCAGCCTTCTGGGGCCTGTTTCCCTCCTCTATCAGACCTAGATTCGTGGCAACCCATTAGGTCAGTCCTTTCTCTTCCCTTTCATCACATTTTCCATCGCTCTTTATGAGTTAGTTATAGTCATCTTCTCGGTCTTTATGTATTATCGTTGGGCAAGACTAAACACAGTAGCTTAGTCCATAAAACAGTGACTAACTAGTGCTAGGACATCTAGAGTTTTAGACATAGAGTTAGTACTCCTAGATTTGAAAGATCTGACGATATAAGAAATCTAATTTTCATTAGATAATCTTGACTCTAAGCGATAGAACAATCCCCTGTAATAGAAATGGTATGAAACCATTTAGCGTATAAGCTTAGGCTTTGGATTACAGTTAGTGAATTACAGATTAGGCTACTAGTTGTATTAGGCAGTGTAAAGCCTTTACATGCTAAGGAATAATAGGTTAGATTTGGTTGAAGTAGAACTTCATTCTTTCGATAGATCCCCTTAATACCTAGAGGCGTCTTTAGTAGCTCTTAGGAAAGCTGTTTCGAATTAAAGACTATTCATGCATAGTCAAACCAGCACGCCCCTTAGAATTGCCCTCCTAAGGACTTAGTATAATCGGGGACACGGAGTAGAGAAACTATATATAAGTGAAGTATTCGCGGTTTGAATTGATTTCTTAATCCTGGTAGTTACCAATAAATTCAATGCTCTGATCAAGCAAAAGATCAGGATCGACTAGGATTACGAATTGATACGATAAATTTTCTGTCATCGCGAAGCAGAAAGTCTATGTATTCGGCTCAGACCTACTGCACAACTTTTCTTCCCTGTTGGCCCAACCACCTACATCCAAATGTTATCGCTTTGTCTTTGGGAAATGGCGAGGACTTATAGCCAGTAGAGAATTAGATATCTTGCCACCAACTCACACCTGCCCCTGAAATCAACAGCTCATTTTTATCACCATAGGTACCAATGTCATAGAACGCATCATTTACAAAGGAAGACCAATGTAGCGAGAGGTTGTTTCCCATTTCATGTCAAGGATAGGCCCTAAGTTACACCTCGTTCCGATATACGAATCGAGACATAGATTCTTGAACCTTAACTAGAACTAAGTTTTAAGGGGGGTATAACGTATTGAGCCTAATCTACTTAGGATTAGCTAATACAACCGTTGGATCAGAGTAGCGCAGTGGAAGCGTGGTTGGCCTCTTCCCCACTGGCCCAGGATCGAAGAAGTTGATTTAGGTTATACGTAAGGTTAGGTCATTAAATAAGATTTGAACCTTCCTTAGAATGTCAATACGAAAGTCTCTCTAGGGACTATTACCCTTAGCCAATTTCGGGGACAAAATTTTATTTTAAGGGGAGTAGATTGTAACACCCCAAATGTTTACCAACCTGGGGTTAGACGTCCTTAGGCAATGGGTCAACCATAACACCTTGGTAACCTCTCAGAACCCAATTCCAAAGTCAGAGGAATCATTTAGAACCTAATTCTTTAGAATTTAACGTGAATTAACCAGCGCTACACTAGATTTCCTGCAAAATTGGCACCAATCGCTTTAAATACGATCTGTAAGACCCAAAACCTATAGAATCGTTGACGCTATATTACCCTAAAATCCAAGATCAAACTTTAAACCTGTTTGTTCTCAGGAACTCTTTGAAACTCCGTATAGGACCTGGACCGCACATCGAAAGTCCAATATCTATAATCTTAGACCATTATGACCGCTTTGTTGGACTTGACAATCATTTCAAAAATCAAGCCCAACTGATGCCCTGACACTATTTTACTGAGTTCAGAGTGAATAGAGTGAGAAAAGGAAAAGATTTAGAAAAATAATTCTAAATCTGGCACATTCACTTATGCATTATTTTTAAGCATTTTGACCGTCGAAATTCAACCAAATTTCACCCTCGGATCAGAAAAATTGGCCCTTTCATGTCACGAGATTTGTAGTCCTGATTTAGGTTCGATAACCGTTGAATTGAAACTAGTCCGCCACGGACGATATAAAAATTCGATTAGACTGAAAACCTAACTGACTAAAGATCCGATGTTAGTGAGCTTAAGTCCGACCGCATTTGATAACAGGACCTCCAGAAGTGCCCCGTTGGATCGGAACAGACCCGATTTGGTTATAACTTAAGTATACCTTGGCCCTAAGCCTATTTTCGGCAATTTTGGGCCTATATAAGGACCTTAAAACCCCTCTCTCTCAACCCATACGAATTTGGAGAAAACCCTAGGAGAGAGAAGAGAGAAAAGAGAGAGAAGTGAGGGAAAAGTTGGAGATTTCTCCTGCGATTCTTCCCTTGTGCTCCACGTGCCAAAGTCATCCATCTGCATCGCTATTCTGGCGATTCCACTTCGTTCTAGGTAAGAAAACCCTAACCTTAATCTGTTCTAGGGTTCCAAGTAGCATAAGTGATGTTGTAGCTAACCTATTTCGTGGTATAGGTTGTCGTTGAGCCGTTGAGGAAGACTTATCGTCTGAATCAACTCCGTTTCACAATTTCTGCTTTAAGGTGCAGATTTTAGATGCTTAGTTTACCATTTTTCAAAGCTTTCAATGTCGTTTAATGGTAGATTATTGACAAAAAAGCTGTTTGACATGTAGAACATGCTGTCTGTTTTTTATTTCGAATACGTATGAAGAATATGAGATTTAGGGTATTTTACATATTTGTAGGAAATACTGTATACATATATATTTTTCTGATATGATTGCCATGAGTATTTACCGTGTACTTATACTAGTTATACGTGTATAATCTGTTTGGCGAAGAGATTCGCCCTAATGCACATATTGGCCGACATATGCTATGTAGACTAATGCGTGTAGACAAAGTGTTTGTTGAAATGCCTAAATCAATATGATTTATGCCTGCCATATATTTTAAATGTAAGAACATGATTGTTGTGTATTAGACAACTCCTTGATATAAGGATCTGTCATATTATATATTGAAATCAACATACATCAAGTACGTTGGAGTTGACTAGTCTAAGTGTTTGTATAAATGTATGTATTAGCAAGTATTGAGTACATGGTGTTGTAGATTAGCGTTGAGACCGGATTCTCAACTAATTTGATGATGTACATGATTTCCTCCATGCTTGTTATATTTCAATTGATTACCTTATGTGTGAAGTACTCGTGTATAGTTAACTGCTTATGATGTATGTTATAATATGCTGATAACATGTTGGAATTTCTTGTATTTCAATTCGGTTTCTCTCACATGATTATTGATTTAGATTACAAGTGTTTGGGGTTATACTCTAGTCCAGGCAGTCGGTAACCGATTTGAATTTGTGGTTGGATTCTATTCGCCATGAAGGATGTGTATGACGAACCCGAGTCGTACCAGAGTTGTCGGCAGTGGTTAGGCCACACGAAGTGCTTGTGCACTTCATGTCAGTCGATTCAACATGCGCTCGTGCTAGTCGGACTCATCAAGTAACCCAATTGACCGTTGTATGTTCACCTTGTATTCTTCATAACTGCTTGAACCTAGGGTACAGAACTTACCAGTGATAACCCTGATAACCTTGGTATCTTGATCCACTAAGACTCATGAGTCGGGCATGGTGGTATGGGACACCGTGGTCGGGTTGTCGGCCTATGCTGGGGCCACAAACCTCCCCGTAGTGACCAGTGAGTAACCCAGACTCGTTAGAAAATTATGGTGGTATGGGACACTGTATTCTTGCTGTCGGCCTACACTGATAAGGTGATGGGGGAGCGGTACAGCGAGTGCGAGCAACAACCCTGGTAGCCCTTTGTAGTGACCTCGAGTGTACTCTGAGTCTACGTGAAGCAAAGACCCTTCCGTAGCAACAAGAGCATAACTAGGCCTGTATTGATAAGGTGATGGGGGAGCGGAGCAACGAGTGCGTGCAACAGCCCTTGCAGCGACCTAGAAATATATCATCGTATGAGACTACTAGGAGTGAGGACCCTAGACAGGATCCTTGTTGGGAATGATATAAGGGAAGTATCCTAGTTTCTCAATCCTGCTGTATGAAAAGGACTAATAACAACTCGGTAATCATATTCATATCGCACTGCATGTGCCTGGAAGATGTGGAGCACCGAGGGAAGAAAGCATATCGCAGACGTAAGATGGTGTCGCATGAGGGAGTATGTCAGTGAGGGCATCCATCATGTCATTTCATCCTTACATTAATCACAGTATTTAGGAGTGTTTGAATTTCTTGCTTTATCATTATCGCTTGATTGATTTGATAACATGTTAACCTTTGCTATATGATTTCACTGAGTTAGCTACTCACTCCCATGTTACGGGACGGTGTTCTGGTCACCCACTAGTCCCTAAATTAGTTTCAGATGATGGCGAGGCTTGCGAAGCAGAGCCGGACTTGATGATGATGAGGAGGATCCCTCCTATATGCAGGTTTTGATTGACGGGGTTACAGGGTTACTGATTAGATGCCAATACACTTGGTATTTTGCCTTTTATTTACGCACTCATGTATATTCTTTTTGATCATTCTTGGAGTATACATGTATATGTTTAACCTTGTAACATGTTCACACTCTAGAGGCTTACAATCAATCATATATTCTATGTATTTATCACATTCTTCCGCTTGCGAAATTTAACTGTCTCTAGAGTATGATATGCTGTTTTGGTCTAATCCCACTCATGTTTTCTGCACTAATATGAACAACATTCATCCATCATTGAAAATGTTGCATAAGTGATGTTCTGGAACTCGGGAGTGGAGTTTATGCTCGACCCCCAATTTTCAAGGCGTTACAAATTCCCTCGCCACTTACTGAACTTGATAAACGGTAATAAACTTCCCGACACCAATCCCAGCTCATGGTTAAGATTTATTTTTTTCTCTGAATGGTTAATTTGTTTAGGCGGTTTACACATTTTGTACATGGTATCAACATATATAGAAGAGACAAACCTGTTCAACATGTTATACATAATATGGTGTACCAACTCAACAGTAATGAAGGAAATAATATTAAACTCTAACATCGCTTGCGTACATCTTGAAAAAGTGCAAGTCATCTTTATGAGCAAACCACAGTTCGTGAGTCTATTGCATGCCGGGAGTAAAACACGGCTTATCAAGATGCTCCCATAAAGACATTCAAAACAACCATAGGCATATTATCAACCAAGTATGTTATCATAGGGGAGCAGGTTATCAATCAAGCATGTCGTATAACTACACAGGTTATCATGAACATGACATCAATAATAGGCATACCAGTCAACAAGCGACCATAAATCATTAGAATAGCCAATTATCATGAACAAGATAATCAAATTCAATTTTCTACTATATGGCATATGATGAAAAGGCAATGACAGATCTGATGTGTGGAGTCGGGATGATAGTATGCGGTATCGTAGCCGTGGGGTTCATCACAAGGGACTTTTATCCAAACTAGTCTCATACCTTATTTGGATAGCTAGACTCGATGTGGTAAACTTCTGATTTCAGGCTAGTCTCATTTCTAACCAAAATTGTAGCCATTGCGAAGGTGCACATAATAATTTATTTGCGCACCACCAGCCCGAGTGAATAGTGGATGAATGAATACATGAGTCAAATGTTGAACATCCCTCATTTCTACGAGTACATCTCCACAACACATGATACATCTCCACCAAGAATCACAAACATACCACACGTAGGTAATCCACCATCCTCACATAAGAGTGGGACAACATTCATCACCATCTGCTAGTACATCTTCATAACACATAATGCATCTCTATCAGAAATTCACAAATGTACCACACATGCATAATCCGTAATCCATACATAAGAGTGGGATAACATTTCCAAAAAGTAAAGTATTGGGCGTGTCAAACCCTACCCATCTAGCCACCGGCTTAACAATGGGGGACCTTGATTTGTTTCACCCTACTCGGCCTCGGCAGTCAGAACACCACTTACATCGAATCGACACACGACAGTAGGTAGGCTCGTCACACCCCTTCCCTTTCCAGTCTCAGCAATGGAAAGGACTCTTACCCCATTATATCGTTCTCACCTCCACTTGACACATGAGGAAACATGACCCAATTGGCCAATTTTAGTGGGTTCATTGGAGGATAGGTGTCTCCAATATTGGGATCTAAACCCAGAGCGGCCATAACACACCCTTCTCAAAACTTTCTCAATAATAAAAATACTTTGGCCATTAAGCCTTAACACAAGCCACATCACCCAACTAGCCATCACGTGGCTACCATATAAAACATCCACTCGGAAAATACATCATCATGAAAGCCCGTATAATTAAGTGTATACTCACAATGGAATGTACACACTCCAACTCTTTTGGACACCTATCCAGGCACAAGGACTAACATGAGGGCCCAAATACTACCATACGAACCAATGCGAGGGCCCAAATCAAAACAATATCCAAAATCTTCCAACTCCTCTAGATCTTGTCCATGCATATAAAATAACATAAGGGCTCTGATTTCATGATGTGTTCATGCATGCATATAAAATGGTTACTCATGAATCAACTATGTATATCAAACTATCAAAGGAAAAGTAAATCAACTTGTCATGTTATGGCACATGGATGCTAAATAGTAAACCCTCGAGTCATAGTCCATTATCCATTGGGGATGTCCATGTACACCCTTAATCCTTTCTTAATACTGGTCGGATCATGACCTTAGTATCCATAAGCAATGGGCCTTAACCTGGCCTAACTAAGATTTAATCATCAATCTATAATCTGGTCTTATGAGACCTAATCATGTATATAGGCTACACGAAGCATGCTTGCCATGTCCATCACATATTGGCTGCATAACACATGCCATAAACAATGTGTGTGAGCTACACATCACACATCAGCCGCATATCACAACGCATCACATCCATAGATTACATCGCGTGTCATAATCATCCCATGCCCTCATGGGCTTTACTTAACAATAGTGTCAATTAGCCAAATAGACAAGCAAGCTAACAATAATCAAAACATCCTTCTCTTGATCATGGAAGTGGGCTCACTTGGCCTCTCATCTAATGGTTACTTGTAACCATCTTACACCCCAAGTTCCATGGGCAAGTAGGCTTTCATAAGCCCAACACAAGAATAACCAATTTTATAAAAATGTTCATACGTTTAAGTGTCTTCAATAGCACATTGAGGCCCTATACCTCTTGTGAATACTTAACAAATGGCCATTGGGGCTCACGTAACATATACATGCATAAGGTGCATAGGTTATGGTGGTACACAAGTTCTTGCTTGTATCATTGTTATCATAATCATCATTTAACATCAAATTCATTGTCACAACTTACATCATGCAAGCATGTGCACGAAGTACACAACATATAAGGATTCACATGAATCATCAATATCATAGCCATCATCCATCACTATCATACATGCCCTAGGCATTAGTTATCTATCATGCGTGAGGTTATCCTTACGTTCACCAACATCATTCATTTACCATCATCCATGTATCAAGTAAAACATGATTATCTTATCCATGTTATCATCACAACAATCAATATGTGCACTATTATCACTTGGATATCAAGCATGGTGGTCAACTAGCATGTTTTGTCATCATGCATATAAATGTATAATATCATCATCATTCGTATGAGGATCATTTTCACTTCATGATTAACATAAGAAATGTCATAAGTACCATACATAATTACTCATCAATCATCAATGCATATGTCATAATTCACCATCCATTAAATCATATCTATCATTTCAACCAACAACTCACAATCATCATTATCATGTTACCATACATGTATCATCATCTCACCCATCAGTAGGTGCATCCCACCTAGCGTGAGTTCCACATTGACCTTGGACTACACGTAAGGTATGGGGTCATATAGGTCAAGTTTGAATCCCACTTAATGAACCAATAGGCCAACTTAATGGCATAAATGTCCAACTGCAAGGCTTTCAATGGTGTAGATTTAATTTCACAACTAAGTGGGCCACACACATTCTACCATTAGCTAGAAACAATGCGTAATCTCAAACATAAAGACAACATGCTAATATCTTTCATGTCATACATCATACTGGGCCCACTAGCCAAATACACAACAAACCAAGAAAAAGCCCAATAATCTAGTTTATGCACTATAAAATAGGCTTCTCTAAGCATGGTCTACTTGCTAGAGGTAGTATGTAAGGCACGCTGCCCAGTAGGCATGGGCCTATCGAACGGGCCATGTAGATAAACACGATTTCTCTTAGTGTTGGGTCCACTTGGGCCTTAGGGTTGCATCATTTAGATAGGCCCAAGGACACCTATATCTTAAGAGAACATTTGGACAACAAGATCTCTCTACTAAATATTTTACAAATTATATAACACACATTTATAAAACACGCTAGGTGGTCCTCATTACATTAAAATAAAACTCATACAAGATAATTCATACTAGATGGCCCACTTAAGGCTTTTATCCCAACAACACCTGGGAGTTATTTTTCAAAGTTCAGATGCTGCATTAAATGCTTTGGGAAGGTGGTAGACCCCACTGACTTGGCCTCACATAAATTTTACGTCAAACAATTTTTTGTGCAATGTTGGTTTCTAGCCATCTTCAATTCAGATTTATGATTTTTCTGGCCATCTTCAATTCAGATTTATGATTATGTGGGACCTACATCTAGTGAAAGGTGGGACCCACATCTAGTGAAAGGAAGGATCCATCTGGTAGCTCTATGTATGGGCTTTAAAAAGTATAAGGTGGGCCTCATTGGTTTGGTGTATACAATTTACGGTGATGTCCCAAACATGGGTACTTGGAGGAAATGTGCCGAAAATACAATGCAGAATTAGTTTTGTCCTGACTTTAAGTGTCTCCCAAGATCACAAGGGACAACCTTTCAGTATGTCGTTAGCTTTCCTTGGTAGTACTATATATGTAATTCAAAAATTATAATCTGGGACCAACTATTTGTGCACACATAATATTTTGTATAGGGCCAAATATAGGTATTTTAATTTTCTACACAACTGTGCCTTGCCCCATTTTGGGATCCACTCTCTAATCATATGAGGTCTGATTTGGCCCGAGTAAAATATAATTTCTCTATTAATTGATATATATATATATATATATATATATATATATATATATATATATATATATATATATATATATATATATATATATATATATATACACACACACACACTAAAGGTTCTAAGTGGTGGCCTACTCATATCTTGTGCATGGGGTCCACCACAAAGGCTCAAAGTTGGTAAAAGATACAAAAATAATTAGACAGTTTTCAACAATGGGGTCTGTCACAACTTAGGGCCTAATTTCCAAACACTTGGAGATCATTATTGACACAAAGGTGGGACATCCCAGCTCACTTATATAAGGATTAAACATCCCCCAAAGTGGGAACCTTAATTACAGAGTGTGAGGCCTACTACAAGGTGTAAAAGAGGCTTACATGAAATACGGTTAAGTAATTAGAAAATTTCAAACAGAAAGTGCAAAGAAGATGAAATAAATCCAATGAAAATTGGACCCACATGCTAGCAAACCATAGATAAGAGACGCACAACAAAGTACATGGGTTTTCAGATTGGATGAACTAATAAAATGTTTAAATCACAAGTGATCCCACACCTAAGTGGGTCAATAAGAGGATGAATGTTATGTATAACATATATCCAACATACACATCAAGTAGCACATGAAATGTATTGACCAGATTCTCTTTTGGAAAATCCGATCCAATGGATGGTTTTGGAATAAGTCATTTATACTCAATATAGATCTCCAACCATATAAAGCCTTGGATTCATCTAGACCATACAAAATAATTTAAGGTTTATCCTTATGAAAGTATCTGTCGGTTTAGAAATTTTAAAATTTTATCATGAAAGAATCTGACCATTGGGACCATACATATAATTATTTTCTATCTCAAGTTAAGAACAAATATCAAATATATCTGATCGTTTGAATCACGGATATGGCCCAAACAAGAATGGTCATAACGAGCTCCCAAATACATCTTTCGTATAAGGCCAAGATCTCAGTCGTCCGAACTCTGATTGAGGCATACTATATACCATTGGAAAGCGAGTTCAATTTTCTACGAATCCAATAGAACATATATTTTTAATACATTAACTAAAGAAATTAAAAATGGGTCCATTGTTAGAAAATTAGAATCTTGCATGTGCTGCTGAACAACAACCAAGTAAACTTAATGCTACGGATGATTGGACCGTTAGATGGCTATGAAATTTGGCCCATAGTTAGCTCATATTTTGATTGATATTATTACCAAGTTTAAACTCCAATCTTTGCATGATTGATTTTATATGATTTTTAGAAGTTGTTGTCTAGATACAAAAACATGATTACTTGTGAAGGGTGTGGATATAATGTTGATCATGGTGGGCCATACTAACATGGGCCACTTTACTGACCACCATAGCCAATAATATATGAACCCCTAGGGATCCACACCATTGGGCCTCATACATATCAAGAAAATAAAAGAGGAAGAAAGAGGAGGATGAGGAGGATGGAAGGAAAGGTGTAGACTCACCCTAAATGGATGGATGGTTGAATGATGATGTGTGGTCCACTGCATCTAGGATTGATGGTGGGCCACACCTTGGCCCCACTCTCACTCACTCTCTCTTAAAATATCAAAATTTTTCTAAGCATGGGATAAGAATAAGTGCAAAAGAACTCCTACTCTTATATAAGAAATTGGGGGTTGAGATGGCAAGATGATGTGGCAAGTTTATTGGATCTTATTAGTGCTAAAAGTGAGGTGGAAGCTGATTTATGGTATAGGTAGTGGATGGATGAGGTGGATGGTTCTAAGCATGCATTAGCCAAGGTGGAAGAAATCTAGACATGCATTAGCTAATGGATGGATAAGGGTTATGGGTTGTAAGTGATGCATGGTGAATGATGAAATGGAGTGTTGCAATTGGTGATGTGACATGAATCAAGACATGTATTGGATGCATGTATAGGATGAGGTGGACATGGACCATGATTAGTTTCTAAAGCATGGGGAGAGGGCTAATGATGGATTTTGGGGTAGAATCCAATTTTATCTTATAGTGCTTGTTTTATATGTGCTAGCTCATTTTTTTGTCATGTAGCAATTATCCCATTTTTTGATAATTTATATGTTCTAGAAAGTGGCCTTTAGGCCCACATGGGCCTAAGTCCAATGGGCCTAGCATAATAAAAGTTGCTTGTGTTACAAGATACGTAATTTGTGTCGTGGATTCGATGGGTCATATCTCACTAATGGAGCATCGAATTGACACACAGTTTTCACCATTGCAACCGCAAGGATGATGCGGTCCAAATGATAGTCTCAAGGTCATTTGGAGTAAATCACTTGGGTGGGGTTTCTAGGTGCACTGGGGTGTGGTGCATGGTTTATCAATAGTACAGTCGGGACACGTGCGCGAGCAGTATTACTAAATACCGATATCCCACAATCCATCCATTTGTTCCATCAACCGACCCACCTGATCAACCATCCATAATACATTAACCATTTTACATGTATGCCCATGTGTACACTACTCACATATGCACAACCATGCACATGCACAACCACGCACCACATGCATCATACACACGTGATGCATTTTTTTATAATAAGTAAAACTAAATTATGGGTGTTTCACTTCCATAAGATGCCGTTTAAAGTTAACGTTTTATTTTATTTTAATTTTTTTTCTCACATGTGTGTTTTATCTATGATAGGACCCTCTAATATAAATAGGGTGGTGTAGGAATAATAAAAATAAAAATAAAAATGAGAGAGAAAAAAATATTTATCAAGATTTTATCAAGGTGGGTGATTCATCTATAGTCAAAAAATTTTATAATTGATATTATTGAATTTTTTAATCATTATAGTTAATTTCATTTAAATTAAATTTTATAGAAAATTATTGTTTATCCTTGATATTTTTTTCATGCAATATCTGATGTTCAATAAGATTAGAGTTAAAATATATATATATATATATATATATATATATATATATATATATATATATATATATATATATATATATATATATATTTGATCATGTCACTTGGGTGAAAGACCCTAGAACCCAATGAATCCTTTAGAGTCTCCTTTGTGTATGACGTATAAGTACAATTGTGTGCTTGGACATACACCAGAGGTACAACTGAAGCAGTAGTTTGACCAGCTAACCTATAAATGGGTCTTTCACCTCGAGGTACTAGTGTATGCGCGTTAATTGAACGTGGTCATCCAATTGGGCATGGTGTTGTAAAAGATAATGGCTATTTAAATTTATTATTTATAGAATTCATGAAAATTTTGACATTTCTATCATCATTATAATTCCAGTATTGTGTTCATCTAATCTTTTAAGATTGGGTACTTTAATTCATGTTTTAAACTTTAAACAAATTATTTCATTATTTGTACATTTTGTATAATTATACAAATTTTAAATTTTAGTTGGATATGATCCCACGAGCTATTATGCTCACACCCATATTAACAGTGTTTCAAGGCTCAAAGATTAGTCAGGGGTAAAGCGGAGTGACGATTTAACCATCTGTCTAGTCATAGTGATCTTTTCTATCTTTGTGATATAAAAAAAAGTACAGTGAAAAAAACTCAAAAGTGAGTTTAAACATTGTATTAGACAAATATTTCATTTATTGCAATGTAGTTTTTATTTAAATTTATGTTTGAGAATGTTTAAAATTTTAATCATCACATGGGTTTCGGAGTTAAATCTGGCTAACTCAAGCACCGAATTTTGGGGTGTGACAGGCATGGGGTGAGGGATTTTCCTATGGCATCACCTTACCTCTGGTTGCTCTAAAAATTCATCAAAAAAACCAAGGACCGAATCCCCTTTATAAACAGTTTGAGCTCTAAGGGTTAAATAATGGGCAGATTTTGTTCCTTTTGATGTTATCAAAGGGTCTTCGACGCCATCAAGGATTCCTTTAATACCATCAAAGGGCTCCCCAATGCCATCGAGATTTCCAGCCAAAAATTATGTTTACTTTCTGGACAATTATGGACCCATTTTTATTACATGATACAATCTTCCATTGCATCAAAAATCATTGTTCGATTCCATTAAAGCGGCTTTGATGCCATCGAGAGAGTTAGGGAAAAAATTCTAAAACTTTTCTGGACATTTCAGGATCTCAATCGATGCCAATGAGGTGGCTTCAATGGCATTGAACCATAAGTTTTGACGCCATCAAAGGGTTCTTGATGTCATCGAGAATTCTAGTCATAAATCCAGTTTGGTTGTTGGACATTCCCAACTCTCAATTAATGCCATCGGCCACATCTTTGATGCCATTGAAGGTTGTTTGATGGTAGCTCAATGCCATCAAACATGGCCAGGATCTATTGTTTTAGGCTATCTTTTACACAGCAAATTTGTAACTCTTCTAGCCTTCTTTATCTTATTTTTCTTGATCTCCTAAGGCTAAGAGATGATTAGATAAATATTCCTAATTGGGACAAGATCATTTAGAGGTTATAGAGTTGTTTTGGTTAAGGGTTAGGGTCATCAAGGCATCTCTTTTACTTATACATGCTCCTTGATGCTTTTGTTCCACTTGTGTCTTCGATCTTCACTTTCCAAAGGCTTAACTGACTATGTGACACAATGACTCACATGCATGATTGACAAACCAGGGTGCAAAAATGAGTACACTAACACATCACACCTTAAACTTAAGGAAAATTTTACGAACGTGTTGCATATACGGAGGGACGTACAAAATTTTGGTGCCTCTAATGGGGATGTTGCTATCTTTCACTAGTTGAGACCTAACTTGAAACGTGAGATTTTTTATTTTCAAAGATTTTAGTTCTGGATAATTTATTTTCTATGCTTATTTTATTCTAGTAATTTACCAGTCATGCAATTTATTTTAAATTCATTCACATTTCCATAATTTACTTGCAGTACTTTTCTTTTACAAGAAGCCATAAGTGAGCATTACTATCGACTTGCCATGTAATAGCATGTCGGGCCCACAGGGAATCTTTGTCTAGTCTTGTCATTAGAAGGTCCTAAAATGGAACCACCCGAGCACATATTAAAGATTGGTCAACAAGACTGGGAGGTATATCGGTATGGGAACTTATTAAAGTTGAGTAACCCTAACTACATATGTACACTCACATGCTCTTTGTATTCTTTTAATGTATGCAAAAGGATATAAAACATATATAAGAAAAGAAAAATAAGAAAGATAAAAAATGAAATTATATAAACATATATAAAAAAGAAGGAAAAAAGAAAAAAAATATATATGATGACCATTTCAATCATTATGCGGAATAGCACCCTGCGTGTCAGGCACTTTCAAATGATCCCGGTGATTACACCATGAAGTTTAGTCCTTACATGCTCGTGGGTAGCAATGGCAACCCAAGAGGACATGCCGATGGCCTTGCCTATTTTTGAATCATTAGAACTCATTGTTTTGATCGTAAATATATTTCAAGGATTAGAATGTCTATGTTTTAAATATATTTAGAAAAAAAAAAAAAACTAAAATGAGAGAATACTAGATGTCAAATTTTCATTAATCTCAATTATTATTACATTACTTACATTATACTTGATTTTAAAACAAAGTATAAATAATTATGATAATTTTAAATGATAATTAGAAACTGTCTAGTGGCAATTTTGACAGTATTTCGGCCTTGTAGAGTATCTGTCAAAATGAGAAAAGAGTTATGTGAGTTTGAAACCCTTGCTTCACACTAATACATGAAACAAAATACTTAAATTGTGATTCATAAGCTTAATTACTCAGAGATCCACAATATTATTGAACAAGTTATGTGGAACCACTTTTGTGCAGTCGCTCAACACAACCCTATTGTACATCCATGCAACAGGCTAAATCCCTAACATTTCTCTGTTCACCTCCTTACACCCGTGAGCCTCTCGATACCTAAGTTCTGCGATTGTTTTTCCCATAACTCTCAAATGTTCCAAATATCCAAATGAGAAGGGTAAATGAATATTTATATGCATCCATACATTTGAAGCTCCAAATGTATATAACACAACTCTATTGCATGGGTGCGTAAGACTTCTTTATTGCACATGCGTGCAACACTTATCCGTTGCATGGTCACGTAGCACATACCTATTATGCGAGATGCATTTTGCAAGGTGGCACCACAAATGTTCCAATCTTATCTTGTTTACTAACCCCACAGCTGCGTAATCTCCTTTTCTTATCTTTTTTATTTAGTTAAACGTTCATGCAACACATTCTTATTGCGCAGCTGCACAACACATATTTGTTGTTTAGCATGTAACTGATTTTATACCTCAACAAATGCCCATCGATCATCCCTTGATTTTTTTCCTTTGGAGAATGATAATGGGGGATCAAACCTTCATTTTCGTTTCGCAAACTTTTTCTTTTCACAAAATTTCATCTGTCGTGTGATCGTGCAATGTATTCTTGTTACACGAACGGGCTCGTGCAACACCTGTTTAGGTCACTTAGTCTATAGAAACCCATCCTTTACCTTAACCATTACTTTATGTCATATTCTATCATTCTATCAGTTGATTGTACAACCACACAACTCTCTTTCTGATTTACCGTATTGTGTGACCATGTAACAAATATCCTAGCAGCACTTTGTGCAACCATGCAACTCATTTTCTTCCAGTCTCCTTATGCGACCATGCAACTCATTTTCTTCCGGTCTCCTCATGCAACCACGCAACATATCTTTGCTTTAGAAAAAACTTTCTAAGTATCAAAACTCTTTTAGATTTTTAACTTATTTATAAAGCATAGTTACTTTTTTATAAGTATTTCTCATAACTATCCTGTCACTATTCTTGAACCAAATCTTCTTCTTCAAGAATTTTTCTAGCTCCTGTAATCTCCACTCTTTTGTCGAAAAATGGTGAAAAGTAAAAGGGCTCTTGGAACCTCCTCGGAAACCTTCACTCATACCCGTCAAACCACTAGAAGTCAAGCGAAGGGATTGCCTCGGATACTTCAATCACCACATGAAGAATAATGCCTTAGAAAAAGGGCTAAGACTATTATCAATCATCCTACTCTCTTCAAGAAGCCGAGTGGGAGGATAGGTTAAAAGCTACCACCAACCTATAAATTTATAACTCTAGGCCATCTAAAAGATAAGTTAATCCTCCATATTTTTCAAAGAAGAAGCAACAAAAGGGAAAGGAGCAACAGCTTTAGGAAAAGATTAAAGAATTTAACAAGAAGTTCCTTCAAAACACTTGGGATAGTGTGAAAATGCATCAAGAGATGATCAAGTTTAATAGCCCTTTTAGAGACGAGATGGTCACCATTCCTATGAACCTCCATCATCATCTCTTAATACTTTATAGCGAACCCACCGACAGGATGACTCGCAATAAAATTTTTTATACAATCCATTGGGCCATAAAAGACCCTCAAATCCCAGAGAGTTCCTTTATAGAGAGGGTTTCTAAGGAAATGACCGGCAAGATTTCTCCTAAGCGGTTCTTAATGTCGTGCTACTGCGTGAACAATCTCTTTCCAAGTCACTTCTTCAAAATAACTCAATTGCGCTTTCGCACCCAGGACTTTCTTTGAGGCATAGAAGAGCTCCACACTTGTGTAACACCTCGAACTTTTTAATACCCGAGCATTAAAATTTATCGAGTGTTATCATAGAATTTAACTTATTATGTATAGGTGTACGATACCAATCTATCTAACCTAACCTTACATCCATTCCCAAATACAAATCTGACCATTAGGAATATCTCCATTCATAGATCTAGCCATCTAACCATTGATTTTAAGACAAGACCATCCATCATGTGATTTTTTTATTTTTAAGAAAAACCACCTCTTTTCCATTCACAAATCAACTGAATTTACATTTGGGTCGTCCCACAGCACAAAAAACACTAGGACAACCTATCATGGCGATAAGAAATGGAAATAAAACACTAAAAATTGCACAAAACAAAGAAAACCGCCATCATCCATCATGTGATTTGACATATGTAACCTTCCCTTAAATAAATTGATGAATAACTCTTTATTCAAAATGATTTAGATGCAAGTCCTTTTGTAAGAATTGTTTAGAAAGGTGCATTTAACCATATAGAACCATTAGTTTTCACAAAACTCTTAAATCAACAATAATTACGAAAATGTCATCAACCTATAACCTTAAATCCGAAATCACATGGTTCTCATGATCCATTTCATGTGAAATTTTATATTAGGACTAATTATCATAAATTAATCATACACGTCAAATTTCAACCCTTAGATCATTGTAAAAGTATCCCAATTAACAAATCAGCCATCAAGCATTAATTTTGGTGTCCATCAAGTAAGGAAAGCTCATAAGTAGCTATAGTAGGATATTTTCCTCCATATGAATGACTTGGATTGGCCATCATATGAACCAAGTGTAAAATATGAAGACCCCACTTTGGTTGGCTTTTACTTAGTCGTCAAGTTATCCTTTTAGGGCCTACCAACTCTATATAAACGACACTCTGCTTTTCATCAATGGAGGGCAGGAGTCTCTCCGCTCTCTCTCAGCATTTCTGGACAATTACCAATGATCCTCGGGCTAAAAAATTAACTGCTGAAAAAGCACGCTTTAAAGAGCGCACTTTTCTACTCTGACAAAATCTCCTCTAGAATCAAGATAATCAAGGGATTTCTAGGCATTGATAAATGCAACTCCACCCTGATTTACCTAGGGGTCCCGCTGGCTTTCTAGAGGGTGAAGCCGAGCTCCTTCCAGCCCTTGATCAGCAAGATTGAGAACCGGATTAGTGGTTGGCATGCGCGTTGCCTCTCTCAAGAAAGCAGACTGGTCCTGGTTCGTCATGTTCTCAGTAGCATCCCGGTTCATACCTTAGCAGTCATGGTTGTGCCCACTCAAGTTCTAGCTTAGATAGAGTGGCATTTTGTAAACTTTATGTGGGGTTGGGCTGATGGTAAGAAGAAGCTTCACTAGATAGGGTGAAAATCCATCATTTTCCCTACATCAGAAGGAGGTCTGGGAGTAAGGTTGCTGACTGATTCCATGAAATCTCTTAGGTTGAAGCTAGGATGGGTTGTCAGATGCAAGAAAGAAGGTAGCCATTGGAAATCCTTCATGCACTCGAAGTATCATTCCGACCTCTCATCTTTGGGCCTGATCTGATCCTCTTCTTTTACCACCCAGTTGTGGAAGAAGATCCACGTGTATCTGCCCTTACTGGTCCATTATTTGTGATGGTAAATTGGTCAGGGAACTTATAATTTCTGGGCCGATAACTAGACAAGGTTGGGCCCGTTATCCATGGTAGCCTCACATCAAGTTCCCCCGCAACTTCTATTGACCAGGGTTAACCAAGTCCCCCCCCCCCTAGCCTATGATTTTTAGCTGCAGCAGATTGTGGATTTTCTTTTCCAGGAGAGTTTCTGCCTTTTGGACAGCCCAGACTCCCACGTTTAGCCACTCTCCCCTAGTGGCGAATTCTCAATACGTTCAGCATGGAACCTCTGAAGAGTGAATTAGCGCGCAAGGCCTAGTCGCGTTGGGTTTGACACACTTGCCTACCCCCGCGGATCTCCATTTTTATCTGACGTCTCCTACATAAGGCAATCCCTCTTGGTGAGGAAATTTAGAAGAATGGTGTGTCTTCAGCCTCCTGCTGTGATTGTAGCACAAATTCTTCTTCCACCTATATAGATCAGTGGAGTCCCTGAACCATATCTTCATTAGCAACCCTATAGCAACTACGATCTGGCCTTTCTTCGGTGGCATTTTTGGGATCATTAGTAACTCTAACTCCTCTATCGAAGGTACACTGACCTCATGGTGGAACGCAGCTCGCACTAATAATAGAATATCCCATTTGTAGAAAATTTCCTCGTGCATCATCCTATGGGAAGTTTGGAAGGCTTATAACATTGCCAGATCTGACGGGGTTAAGATCCAAGCGCCGACCATCAGGGAGAAAGTGAAATGTTAGTTGTCAACTCTAACTAACCTTTTCCTAGGTATCCTTCGTCTGCTTGCTAGCAGTTTGTCTATGGCTGACTTGGGGATATCAGCCGCTCACTGCGTTAGCGCTTCTCCTGCTATTGTCAGATGGGAGAAACCACCAATGGGGTGGTTCAAACTCAATGTGGATAGCTCAACGAGAGGGAATCCGGGCCCCTTTGGTGGAGGCGACATCTATAGAAGTGATAGGGGTGAGTTTATCTTTGGATTTTCAACAGGCTATGGGCCAGGATCTAACGAATTTGCAAAGCTGAGAGCTATTCACGATGGCCTCACTTTCTCCTCTCTTCTAGGCCTTCAGAAAATAGTTGTGGAGTCTGACTCTAGACTAGTCATGGATTTTTTGAATGGGTCAGTTAAGCCCAGTTGGAAATGGTCATACTGGGTGACCCACATCAGGAGGTTTGGTATGAATGGTTAGGTGATCTTCTCACATATCTTTAGAGAAGGTAATAACCCTGTCGATGGTATGGCCCATCTGGGCAGCAGCTCTCAGGTGTCCTCTCTTATTAGGCAGTACTCTCTTCTCCCCTAACGTGTTAAGGGTAGCCTCTTCCTTGATAAAGAGGGCATTGGAGCTGTACAGTTGGGCTCAAGCAAGTTTTCCATTAAGTAGTTAGGCTCGGTTGTCTGTTTAGCCCTAATTGTGTTTCGTTTCTAGGGCATTTTTGTCCATTCTTGCTATTGCTTGTCTTTACGATAGACCCCTGTTAGGTCCTTTTTCTTGAAGAGGCCCAAATGTCTAGCTCATGTAATTTTATTGCTATGAATGGAAAGTTCTTTCTTCTTATAAAATAATAATAATAACTCTATATAAACCTATATCTTCAAATCTAACTATTTCCTTCCATCCATCGCAACTCAAATTTAGACCACACTCGGTCTCATATGACTATGATATCATAAAAAATTTAGGCTCCAATCTAAGATCCTACAACGTTGAACTCAGAAGCCAACTCCTTCCTTTTAACGCAAAAGGTGAAATTTTAAATCTAGGACTTTTCCACCATCGATCAACCACCAAATTATATCCAATCATTTGCCTATCTTGACTACACATTTTCCCAAAAATGGGGCTTAGATTATCAAAAGTGGACCGTTTATGGGGATTAAATCTGTTTCAACACTAGGTAGGAAAACTCTTAAGATAATACTCTATTCCGCTTAATATTTGGACCCATAGCCCAACACAACCTTGCGAAGCTAATGAATGGAGTGGATTTTATGAAACTCATCCTAGTGGACCCCACCTATTATGTATAACCAAACTGGAATGTGTAAATTTTCCCACGTTGTAACAACTTTCGAAGAACTTGCATGCGCAAGAAATCCTCCCACCAGAAATCTCTTGCTCGACTCCTCTATTAGATCCAAACTATCCAATCCTCCTTAAGGGATTTTTCAACACCTCTTGACAAGAATAGGAGATGGGAGAAGTGAGATAATCCCGGCGTTCTCCCAATTTTCCTGAAGTTAAGACGTACCACGCAGAAGCTTTTCCGCACAACCATCGACTGTAGGATCCCCCAACCTTCTATTTGCCATGTCCACAAGCTCTTAGGGGACATCTAACCTATCAACAATCATTAGAATGGAGGAAAACATAATGGCTAAGAATTTGCCATTGCAAACAATCATCTTCCCCACCAGAAGCTTCAACTGTAGGAAGTTCATCTGGACACCATCTTCGACATGTAACCGATCACAGCATGGCTTACAAGATAAACAGGTAGCTTGCGTGGTTAGAGGGGAACAAGAAAGGTATAACATGGATGGTTGAATGTCCAGCGAAACCATCTCGCCGTAAGTGTAGGCACGTCACACATTGTTGTAATCGAAGTTGGAAACTCCCTCCGGTACGAAACCCCATCCATAATTTTATATAAACACCCCCTCATAGATCCTCCAACAACATAAAAATAGAGAGAGAGAGAGACAAGGGAGAAAGAGAGAGACGAGGGAAAGAGAGAGACAAGGAGAGCTCTGCTGCCAAACCAATCTGCTGCAGCTGCCAAATTCGGCATCTGGGTCGCACCAAGACATCTTAACTCCAACCAAGTTGAGATGAATCAACCTATTATACTACTCTGTACAATTGTAAGGTTAGATTCTACCCATCTTAAGACAAAAATAGCATACTTCTTTCTAGAACAAATCAAACCGAGTTACAATTCATTGAGTCCAACAGACGAGTTAGGAACGAGTTGGGAGATTTTATGTCAGCCATCTTAGCAGGTAAGGAACAAATTTTCTTATTCTATTCTACTAAATTTAAAGGGGAAATGTCCATTAAACTTTAAATTTTAGAGTAAGCATGTTAATTAGTTAGCAAGTCAATTTAAATCGACTCAAAGATGATAGATCACATATCTATGGATTAAGGGGAACGAAAATCCATAATTAAAGAGGAAATATTTCAAACCCAACCTAAAAATCTAACTTCATGTTGACCATTATACAATAAAAAAAAAGGTCCTAATCTTGTAACATGTATAATATGATATCATAACTAGAAGAATCATGTTAATTATGCTAGAGATGGAGCACACGATGCAAATCTAACAAGGTTAGAGTAAGATCAGGTTTATGAGGTGAGGGTTTTTCCTTTAAAGCTTACCTTAATTTAAGTTAATTATTTATCTTGTCTTTTACATGCCTTCATGTTAGTATGACTCTCTTCCGACAATTATTTAATTTACAACCAATGATTATTTACAATTTGGGAATTATGGTATGATGTTAGTTATGGGTGATCTTCATTATTTTTGGGACAATGGATACAAGCTTTGCCCTTGCCTTTACAAATTTTGTTAAGTTAGCCCTTGTTACTCTCCTTTTATTGAGTTGGTCATTATTACTCTCCCCTCTGTTGAGTTAGCCATTGCTACTCTTCTCTTTGTTGATTTGGCCATTCTCACTCTCCTCTTTGTTGAGTTAGCCATTGCTACTCATCTCCTTTATTATATTAGCCTTGTGCTATTTACCTTTATGGCTTGGGCATGTGTCTTGGAATTCCAAAGCTCTCATAATTTAATGGATTTCTCTCTTTGGTGCAAGTACTATGTCGGGAATCTCCTTTTAGCGATCAAATAAATATCGTGTACGTAATGTGTTTTTGGTAGCGACCCCTTGGGTGACACGTAATTCAATGTATCATGGGTAATGGTGTACAAATTGATGTAAGTAATTCGTAATGTGTGTTACATCACCTTAGGGATTGGATATCACAAATAGTCACTCCATGAACAAATCATATCATGTAATTCATCCAGTCATGTGTTGCGTCATCTTGGGATAACCTTGTAAATCCATGTTAAACGTGGGACACATCGGCAAATCTCCTTAGAATGGGATGCGGGTCGAACCGGGTAACTCTAAATCATTTTTCACAGTGTGATCGCTAAGTGTGATGAACTGCATTACTTTTCTAGGAACGCTTGTCATGTAAGTTGCTTATACATAATGATACCTCTCATAGTTGTGGAGTACGAGACATGTCAGAACCCTTACATTACTTTTAAGAATCTCTTGAATTATTGTGAATCCTAAAGGATAACCACCACTATGAGTTGGGCATTGACCCTCTCGAAGCGTATAGATGATGCAGGTGATATACAAATTGAAGACCTAGAGGACCATCTCCCTATGGAAGATTTTACTGAAAGAATAAAAAGATAGTTTTATGATTTAGTTTTATACTTCTGTTGCAAACTCGATAAATGTAATAAGCTCTCATTGAGAGGGCATTTGATTATTTACTGAATTCTTTTACTCTGATGAAATAATCAATACGGTCGATTTTATTCTTACGAATGTTACCTTCAAGAATGTATCTGAATGTAATCTAAATGAATAATAATAATAATAATAAGGTGTAATTTTTAAAGCATCCAATTTATACATTATCAACACCCGGTTTTCTCGGGTACGAGTATAAACTCTGCCGTGAAAATTCTGGATGTTATAACTCGTGGCTTCTTATCTATGCGTAACTACTATAATGCATGGGCTAGATCAATAATCAAGAAGCATTTAGATATCCTGATCAAGATAAACCCCCTTAACATAATCAAAGTCATGTCTGATTATTTTTGCCGAGATGTGGCCATATTCAAGGGCTTTTTGAATTATTGGTGCCTTATTACCAACTCATTTTTTTAACAAAAGCTTTTTCTTATTCATAAATAAGGAAGGATATTTACAGAGGCTTCAGGTGAGCATCACAAAAAGCTCGATAGCTCACCAATCGTGTAGAGAACTGAAGCTAATTCTGCCTCAAGTAACCTAAACCTACCTTATCCAAAAACAAAATGCCCTTAGCGATAACTGGGAGATCAGACTGGGTGGTAAAAAGAGAACTAACTTGGGAAGTGCTACCTCTCCTAGCTAGATTGTTGACCACCGCATTAGCTTCCCTAGGAGTGTGGACGAAGGAACCATTTAAAGAATTCCTCATGGCCGTAGTTCTAACACACCAATAACTGAAAGACCATGCTGGAGTTGAGTTCTTTAAGAGAATCGCCACATACGACTTGGAGTCGCTCGCTACCTCGATCTTAGAAAAGCCCAAATCTGTACATCTTTTAAGGCCCTCCCATATGGCACGTATCTTTGCTCTAGAGCTAGACCCTGAGCCATATCCCGAAGAGAATGCAAATATGAAGTTCTCGTCATAATCTCTGACTAAGCCACCCCCGCCCGATGGCCCTAGGTTCCCTAACGTGGAACTGTCAGCATTAAGCTTGAGCCAGCCTCTACTCGGTCACAGCCACTTCACCACAGGGTGGGATGCTAACTTGATAAACGGATCTATACAAAGCTATGCTAGGCATGAGTTGAATTGCCTGCTGAGAGATCTCGGGAGGGGGAGGGATGGACCGAGCATTTGAATCCAGCAGTGAATCTTGGAAATTACCCTAAGAGCATCGAACCTCGCATTGTTAAACCTCGCCCTGTTCCTTTCCAGCCAAATGTCCCAGAAAAGAAGGGAAGGTAGCAAAACGCGCAGGAGGAATAACCTATCTGAGGAGGCCTAGGAGTTGGGAGTCCACCACAAGGTTGTTCTTCCCAACACTGAATGGGGCGAGCTGCCAGTGGCCCTAAAGAAAGGTTGGAAGTGGCACCAAATTTGTCTCGCCACGACGTCATCTGAGAAAAGATGGTCAATTAATTCCTCCCTGGAGAGGTGCAGCAAACACATCTAGTGGTCATATGGACACCCTTCGCTTTGTGGTCAATTGAATTCTGGTCTCCACCAAGACTGCTTTGTGGATAATTTTCCAAGAGAAGAGAGATTTTAAAATGAATCCGGGAATGTCAAACCCATTTTTCCCTGGGATATTTAACTCCCACTAGCTTGAGGATTTCTTAAGAAGACTCCACTTTAAAATTGCCAGAAGAAGAGGGAGTCCAGATCCTTCTGTTGCCCTCTAGGATGTGCAAACACCTTCCTCAGCAATGTGGTCCACTATCTCTATTGAGAGGAGGGATCGAGTTCTCCCTGAGTCAATCCAGCCAAAGGGTCCAATAAGCTCACAAACTTGCAGCACTAGAGAAGAGAGAGGCAGCTGACTCCACCAGGCGAGAGCGCGCAAGTCCGACCAGGAGTCCCTCCAAAAATCCAGCTCGCCTTTCCCGATAATCCTCCGAGACTTGGCTTCAACGAGCGGCTGCAAAGCGCGAACTTTCTTCCAGATTGGGGAGGCCTGATTTGATGCGTTGAAGCCCTCCCCGATGCCTAGATCTGTACCATATTGATGCGTGAACTACCAACTCATTTCACCTCCCCATCGGCAGGGTCAGCATCGCGATATGGGATTTATATAGAATGGTTGGTCTTCCTATCATTGGTCATTTCTTCAATGAGTACATGTGCCTACGAACGAGAAGTTCACCCATTTCTCCCCCACAAATCGCTAACAGAAAGTCTCAGAAACAACCATCAAACTTTTCAGTGAAATGGCTAAGTTCCCTGATGTCAAAAAATTTTCCTACTAAAAATAGGATCAAAGGCTACGGATAAAAGTCATAGCTAAAGATCTATGGCTACGATTATATTCCGTAGCAAGATCGTAGCCATTGCTTTTGAAGTAGTGGCTACGAATTTAATTTGTAGCTATATAACCAATGGCAATGGTCTAATCCATAACCATACTTTCTGTAGCGAAATGTACAAACATCTATGGATAATATTTGTAGGTTCAAATGAAATCCGTAGTAATAGGCCAAAGTAAACAATAACTATGGTTGTCAAAACTAGGGCTATCACCAATATCCGTAGCCACTACCCATTTAAAAAAATTATAATAATGGTCTCTTATCATTACTAGTATATGCCCTAATAAATCAACTCATCTAAGCTAGTACAGATAAAGACTTCATGGCTTACAAACCCAACTAACCATCTAAACTAATATAGATAAAGAATAATAGAAAGAATCTAAACTACGAGAAGATGAACATACAGAGTGATTCACACCCATATTTTACATCACCTCACCTTGTAAAACTGTTAAAAATAATTGTCAAGAAAACATACTTTAATAGTAGACACTACAAAATTCCTATTTAGGAACGGTTGAAAACAACCATTTAGGAATGTTTTCAACCATGGTTAAATAGGGTGTTGCAAAACATTAGGTATGATTGAAAACCATTCCAAAATTTTCAATTTTAGAATGGTCCTCAACCGTTCTTGAAATAGGGCATTGCAAAAAAATAGGGACGGTTAAAAACCGTCGCAAATTTTCAATTACCAACCCAACTCTAAATCCTTTTTAAGTTTTGGGAACGGTATTTTTTTTTTATATTTAGGAACAGTTTTAAACCAAAAAACCATGCAACTAGGAGCACAAGCCAATAAAATTGTAGTAGCACATTATACAATTTTAAGCACATGAGAAAAGCCTACATCAATATAAAAGATTCATCAAAATGCACAATGAATAGACCTTGACACAAAAAAACGTCCAAGTTGACATAACCTTTGCAAGCTCTCTTGAAATAGAGCACTCTAAAAAAGGACCTGCAAGAAAAAAGAGAAGAACTAGACCTTAAATTCCAAAACAATGGGCTTTAAGAGGGCAGCAACTTGAAGCTGTAAAAGGGCTGAAAATAGAGTGCCACATTTAAGATTATTCAATGAGTTCACACTTAAAAAGAGAGGTGGAGAGGACGTGAATCTCACTTTTAACATAAATGGGCTTCTTTGATTAGTCCAAGTACAGACATATTTGCTTCCAAAATCTGCACTTCATCACGAGCATCTTCAAGGCAGCAAGATTTTTGTAGCATTGCTTGGTTTAGTGTCTTTAAAAATGATATAGGGGCTTCAAAGATTTAGGAAACTTTTTCATCTGCACCACTAATTATGGCATTATTCAAAAAAATAATTCGTTGGACTCACGTTATCAAGTAATTTGCAGAAATAATTTTTCTGAACTTTTCTGTTACTGAAAGTCCAAAACAACTAAGCAAACTAAAATCATAAAATGAACATTCAAAACAGTTGGTAGTGTAGGAAATGAAAAGTGTAATGAAATGTCAATGATATATACAAACCATGGCAAATAAGGAGCCACAAGGAACATACTAAGGGGAACACAATGGAAACAAATAGGCACCTAAATAAGAAATATGTTAGAACTCTGCTAAGATGATATGGGAAACACAAGAAAGCGACCAGAAAATATGGAACCTTAGGTATTTAAAATAGATGGATGGTCCACATTAAAGGTGGATCCAGCGTTGAAAATCTCCTTGATAGGACAATCCTAACATTTAAGACATTTAATGGCATGAACCATCTATACATTTCTAAATGAAAGCAATATGAGGTTAAAGAAAAAAAATAGGAAAGAAGTTTAAAGGAATTTGAATTTATAGACATGAGATAGACACCAGTGATGGTTTGGAGACATTTTTAAAATGGTGGTGACTCTTTAACCATACCATGCACATGGCATAGCAGCACAACAATCTAGACCATCCAAATAGTTAACTTGATTGTGGATAGATCATATATCAAAAAATTTAAAATGTTTTTTTTTAAAAAAAAAGTTTTTAAAGAAATATGAGAAACATTCATTTTGACCTCGAGTATGGGAGGAGCCCCTAGAACCTCAACAAACTTGCTGACCCCTTTGGATCCATTTATTGATTGATCCTGCAGTTATGAGCTATGTTTTCTTCAGCTTCATTGTCATCAAAATCCGAAGTTGTGATGCTCACTCCAAATGATTTTCGTAGAAAAATGGCAAAAGCTCTAGTACCACTATAAATGATAGAAAGATAATTTCCTTCAATAAATGACTCATTGAGATAACATGCATGATATGTTCGACATGAGTCATTAATTCCTTGGGAGTTTACAAGCATAACTATGAGCAAAATATGAACTTCCTTCAACTTCAAACCTACTTTGGTTGATCTGAACAGCTACAAAATCATTACCAATTATATAAATAATGCAATATCTCATATCTCTATTGGAGGAATTTGAGCATTTATAGAAATAACACTAATAACCAGCTAATGTGCATAATGGTATTAATTATGTACCATCTCATTAGCTTACACCATAGATTATATTAGCCCTATGGGTGTTTGGTATTGTTCATATAACTAGATATGTACCTAACTAACATTAGCTTTTTTTTTTTGGAAAGGTTATCTAACAAACATTCACTTCTAGTGTTGTTTAGATAAATGCTTAGAATTTGAGCTGCCAAATGTTCTTTCATTTCGGATCCCTATAGAAACCCACCAATAACTATCCACCTAGGTTCCACCATCACTCCAGGTTATTACTCGACCTTCTGAATCTTACTTTAGAAACCCCTCCTACCAGCTACTAGGGGTGCACATTGAACCGGTAGAATCGTGGAACCATACCGGAACTGACCAAATGGTCCGGTTTGGTCTGGTTATAGAGTGCACCGGTACCAGTTCCGGTTCTAAAAATTAAAGAACCGTTTAGTTCGGTTTGGTTCCGGTTTAGGGGTATGTAGAACCGAATTGAACCGTGATCCGAACCATGGATCCAAACCGTGAATCCAAACTGTGGAGCCAAACTTGGAACCGTGAGTTTACAATATATTTTAGTTGTATATTTAACTCATGATTTATGGTTTACATTGCACCCTTTGATTGTTGTCATAAATGTATTTTTTCACACCATATATAATATCTAAACCATTCATCAAATGGATCACAACATGAATGGACATGGGCTAAATTATAAAATCAAACATGCAATTGGGCTGGATTATAAAAAGCCCATAACCATGGAACCGAACCGATTTTCATGGTCCGGTTCTGGTTCGGTTCTAGGTTGTTAATAGTCCGGTTTCGATCTGAAAATCCTAGAACAATAAGGAATGCACTAATAGAAAGCTGGGCAAAGGCTATGAATTTAACCTGTAGCCATAGACCTATGACTACGGTTTTAGTCCGTAGCACAACCATAGTCGTAGGTGCCGTAGAAATAGGTCTAAAACCTATGGCTACAGATTTAATCTGTAGCCATCGATTACAATAGCTATAGATATAGTCCGTAGCAACCATTTCTATAGGAAAAAGTACATACAGCTACAGATAGTATTTGTAGCTAAAAGTAGTGTTGGATCCGTAGTAATATGCCAAATTTAATAACAGCTACAGTTGTCATATTACAAGCTACGGTCAATATCCGTAGCTATTTCATACACTTTAAAAAAATTATAATCATTCATTTAATTAATTACCACCTGCATAATCATTCATTCATTCAATTACAATCATTCATTCATTAATGAATCAATTACAATCCTTCATTCAAACAATTACAAGTACAAGTACAATATGCTGAAAATATAAATCTTTGTGAGTTAGTGTGCACTTACATATGGCCAAGTGCATCCTTCATCCACCATAGATAGAAAATGGATGCGAGCATTAGTAGTCCACCTGCACATCCGACAGCTATATCGATAACTTCTCCTGTGCGCCTTCTGTAATTATTTGAGGGCGAACCACCATTAGAGGACTCTGCAACATAAAAACAAAGAATCATTCAATTAAAGAAGGATGAAAACTAAATGCAAGTAAAACATAGAATTCCCCTGATGTAAACTGAATTAATGCTCCAAATAGCGTTCCCACAAACAAATTTTCAGAAAAGCCCTCATCCAAACATGCTATGAAATAAATTTTCAAACTAAAAATGCACCTAACATCGTTGAATAGTGTTTTTAGGTGTTATCGAATCCCACCCTGAGGTTTGAATTGCTGCTCATTTTAAAATCAATAGAATTTGAATCATTATTTTAAAAATACTAAGCATATTGAAATGGCCAAGCTATATGTCCTAGAGGGGGAGTGAATAGGACTGTCAAATTAAAATTAAATACAGCGGATTAAAATGAAGAAATAGCCTTACAAATTAAATCAATTCACAATGCTGAAATAAAATCAATCCCAATAAATAAGCATTGAGAGGTTGATACAAATTCAGTTCTAAGGACAACCCTACACCATAATCAACAAGGGCTTATGGTAGGACAACCTTATTTCTAGAACGTCTTTTGAATAAAAAAACTCAATCTGAAAATAAATAGCAAAGGAATTGCAATCTTAAGAATTGATTATTCTAGGGACAACCATGCACCATAAAAATGGCAAGGCAACCTTACTAGAATAATTACTGAAATTGAAGCACAGATTGATAAAAGTATAGCACGAGATAAAATGCTGAAATAAATCTCTAGATTATTACAACATTCTCCACACTTGCTTGAAATGTAAATAGTTACAGCATTCACATCCACATGTACATTCTACAAAACTGAATGATGAAAAATAAGAAATGAAGCAAGCAATCAATCCACAAGACAAAGAGTTATAGTGGTTCGCCTGTGTGTACACCAACTATTTTACAACAGCCACACAGAATGCTACTCCACTCCTAATATCCACACATAGGGATATTAGCGTTTACTATCAAAATAGGTTTCACGGGTTCACTTAAAACCTTCAACAATTGTGTATTTTAACTTGGGCTTACACAATCCAAAAACTCACACTATTCTGAGTTTTCTGGCTCTCCTCAGATAACCAACAAATGGAATTTTTCTGGCGAGTTCCAAACAAAAACTAAAAGAATGGAAATTTTACAGAATTGTAAAATACCTGGATTTCTCCTTTGTAGCAACCCGGAAGAACCAATTGGAGTAGATGTTCGGATATGAAAGTACAATGTCCAATACTCACTTTATAATGGATCTAAGTTCTAATTGATTTTAAATTAAATTAAACTGGTCTAGCTCTATTTGATTTCAATTCCCAGAAGAAGGAAAATAATATTTCTTCTTTTCAAATCAGATTGGAATATAGAATCAAATCAAATAGAAAAAAGCTAACAAAAGGAAATAGAATTATGCACAATATAACTTAAGAATAGACACAAACTTATCTCAAGTGGAGCTTTTAATTCACTTAATTTTCGATGAATAACTCTAAAATTCGTGTGCTATTTATAGCTGAAGAAATTCGTCTTCGACTGGTCATAGGGTCACCACGAGTAGTCGAAGAAGAAATAGATTTTTGAACTTTCGGGCGCGATTGGATAAAACCGTTACACGACCGGTCGTGAGCATTCCACGACTGATCGAAGGCCGTCCACGACTGGTCGTGGACCTCACACGACTAGTCGTGCGACCTTTGATTTAGTTGTTGGAGTTGGAATCGTGGTTCCATGACTGGTCGAAGGTCGAATCGTGACATCCCATGACTAGTCAAGCAGACTCCAGGACCAGTCGTAGACGAACAGAAAAAATTTGATAATTTACAATAAATCTTCAACTGATCTTGAAATTTCTAGGATTGGTCGAACCAGTGTAAGGACTAGTTGAACTAGGTCCAAGACTAGTCATAGAACAGATTAAAATCATTTGTAGAAGATATATGAATTATGTATCCAAAATGACCTACACTAAAGGTCAACCTAAGGTCAATCAAACCTTACCAAGGACATTGAACCTTCATTAGCTTAGACGTTTAACTTTACGAAGCTTGAGTTCTTCTTCATGTAGTTCGAACACTTCACAAGCTTTGAAGTCACCATCAGTATGAGTTGTGCTCAGTTCCCTATCTTATGCTAGAGTCTTGAAAATGAACTCTTCATGAATATCATCAAAATTGTAGCTTGAAATAGCTTGAGGAGTTCATCGTCATGTCTCGAAGTATAGTTGTGATGTCTCGAACATATACAATAAGATACAAAACACATATAGAGGTTTTGACACACAAAATTTAACAACTAAAGAGGATTCATACCATAGTACTTACAATCTCCCCCTTTATCAAATTTGTGACAAAACACACTCCTATAGTTCATATAGTTCAAAGAAAACACAAAATATAATAAGAGAAGCATGCATAAATAAAGAATCATGCACCGGTTGTCATTGACATGAGATAACCATGGCATGCATAATGTATCTGGAAGCTTACAATCTCCCCCTGAGTAGTACACCTACCAATCATCATATTCATCATATGAGTACACAATTATCATCATTAATCATTAAGCACATCATCATATTCATCATATGTGTACACAATTATCATCATTAATCATTAAGCACACAATTCTCCCCCTTTTTGTCAAAAATATGACAAAGGAAGAATCAAAAGCAAGATAATTAATAGAGGAGTCAAAATATCATAAAAAGTTATCAAGTCACGTCAAAGAACTCAGTCACACTACCAAAGAGAAAGTAAAGTCGTATAGTTATTACAAACCAAAGAGTAAAATTTTCAATCTGATCCAGAAGAAGGAGCAGGTATGGTAGGATCAATTTGATGAAGCCCTTTTTGTAAGCGCCTAAAATACTTGCGCATACTTTTGAATTGAACATTTTGGCCAACATGCATCTGTTCTACCTTTTCCTCTAATGCACTCAGACGTGCATCCAAATCAGATGGCTCATAGTCAGGATCATTCCCAGAGTCAGAATCAATTTCATTAAAAATATCATCCATATTGATAACATCTGGAGGAGGAGCATCACCCTCTTCATCATTCCCAGCTTCAGCAGCAACTCCACCCGCACCAATATCAACTTGTCCTTGAGCCAAATCCAACTGCATTTTGTTTATGTTGGAGTTGTTGAATATAAGGTGTTGGATAGGAGCCTCTCCAACAGGCATAGCTACCAACATGTGAGTTGCTAGCACATAAATCAGATACCCAAATGGAATATTACTATGACCAGGATGAATACGAAATTAAATGATAGAGTAACAAATCAAAGAGGGCAAACAGATATTAGTACCAGTAGCGATTGAGTACAAAATGTGAACCATAAGCAGAGTCAACTCATTCTTGTTTCCAGAGCGGGGATATAGATTAGAGGTGAAGATACGATGCAAGACTCTATATCTGGGCAACAAATACTTGGTTACGAGGGCATTCTCAGTATGATTCCATGGTGCATCCATGTTACACAAAGCTCTAGTAAAAATATATTTTTCAGATTCTGACACTTTCTCAACAAGTGTACTAGGATGAATATCATCATCATTTACAGAAATATCCATGAGGCCTGAGATTAAATGTCGATCAATATGAAAAGGCCCTTCTCTTGTAGCAATAGAGAAAGTTAGTTGTTCAGTAGAAAATTCAGTAATGCATGCAACCATGGCCTGCGCCATGGACTGGTATGCCGGCCCGCCCCAACATAAAATGTTTTCCCATCCTACAGACTGAAGGAGAGGAAAAAGATTGAAAGGAGCAATATAATTGAAATCAATGGCCTTTTCTACAATTACATTGTGCATATGCAAATCACTAACATACGATGGATCATCTTTGGTGGCCCTAAGATGGCGTCTGGTGATAACATTAGATCGAGAAGATGAAGCACCTTTAAAATTCTTCTTTTTAGCTCTAGGATCCATTTTCTTGAAGAAATACAAGAAATTTCAAGAAAATGAAGATGGGTTTTTCTAGAATCAGTAAATGAGGAAGAAAACCCAAAAATCTTAAAGAAAGAGATGAAATAGATAACAATAATCAAGAAATTGAAGAGAAAAGACAATGAATCTAAGAGAAAAGCAAGCAAAATGCTCTAACCTAAAGGAATCGGACACAGGGGTTTAACTAGTCGAAGCATGGCTCGTTGGAGAGGAGGTTATAATGAAGAGGAAGAAGGTTTTCCCTAAAATAAATCCATCAGCGCGCTACACGACTGGTCGTGGGTCATCCTCGACCGGTCGTGGCACGACTGGTCGTGCACCATAAAAAAATACAAATTTTCATCAAATTTTTTTAAAAAAAATTATTAATATATCAATATATATACACTATACTACTGAGATACATAATCAATCATTTTAAATTGCACATACCAAGATCAAATTTTTATTTGTTAAATCTGCTTTTGTTGAGCGGTTTAGTGAATATGTCAGCAAGTTGAGTTTCAATGGGTATGTATTCTAAGTATATTACTTTTTCTTCCACTAACTCACAAATATAATGAAATCTAATGTCAATGTGCTTAGGACATGAATGCTGGATTAGGGTTTTTTGAAATATTTATCGCACTGGAATTATCACAGTATAGAACCATTGAGTCCTGTGCGATACCATAATCACTCAACATTCTTTTCATCCAAACCAGCTGTGTACATGCATTTTCAGCTGTAATGTATTCAGCCTCAGCAGTTGAGAATGATATGGAACTTTACTTCTTGCTAAACCAAGAAACCAAGCAGTTTCCAATGTAAAAACAACCACCACTGGTTGATTTTCTATCATCGATATTACCAGCCCAATCAGCATCTGAATACCCAGCCAATTGAACACTAGTATCATAAGGATACCAAAGACCCAAATTAACTAAACTTGTGACATATCTAATAATTCGCTTAACAGCAATTAAGTGTGATTCTTTAGGATTAGACTGATATTTGGTGCAAATTCCAACACTTAAAGCAATATCAGGTCTACTTGCAGTTAAGTAAAGTAAACTACCAATCATGCTACGATACAATTTAGGATTTACATCTTTACCTATAGAGTTTTTTGAAAGTCTTAGAGTTGTACTCATAGGAGTATCAAAATTCTTACATTTCTCAAATCTGAACCTCTTAATCAAGTTCAAAGCATACTTGGTTTGAGAAATAAAAATTCCATCAGGTTGTTGTTTTACTTACAACCCTAGGAAATAATTTAATTTTCTAACCATGCTCAATTTGAATTTTGATTTCATTAACTCTGCAAACTCAATAGTCATGTTAGTACACGTTGATCCATAAATAATATCGTCAACATAGATTTGAACCATTAAAATATCATCGTTGTGCTTCTTAACAAAGAGCGTCTTATCGACACTACCCATTTGAAAATTGTGACTTAGTAAAAACTTTGTCAATTTTTCGTACCAAGCCCTGGGAGCTTGTTTCAAACCATATAGATCTTTTTTAAGATGATATACATGATTAATAAACTTCGGGTCTTCAAACCCTGGAGGTTGTTCCACATATACCTCTTCATGTAAATCGTCATTCAAAAAGGCACTCTTTACATCCATTTGAAAAAATTTAAACTTCTTAAAACATGCAATGGATATAAAAAGTCTGATAGATTCAAGACGGGCTACAGGGACAAAGGTTTCATCGTAATCGATGCCTTCAATTTGTGTGTACCCCTGTACAACTAATCTTTCTTTATTTCGAATAATATTTCCAAGTTCATCAGACTTGTTTTTGAAAATCCACTTTGTTCCAATTATGTGTTTATCTTTAGGTCTAGGAACAAGATACCAGACATCATTACGAACAAATTGAATAAGTTCTTCCTGCATCGCAACTATCCAGTTTTCATCAGAAAGTGCTTCTTTTACGTTTACTTGTTTAATCTGGGATGTAAAACATATGTAATTGCATATGTCTTTTATTTGCCTATGAGTGTACACACTATGAGAGGGTTTTCAAGAATTTGAGTAGTTGGATGATCTTTAATAGTCCTTAATTCAGAATTAATTTCACTTGATGAAGTATCTGATTTTTCAATTACAAGAACTTCATCATTGTCTGAACTAGGGGCAGGTGTAATCAGGTGATCATCAATGACCACATTGATTGATTCTTGAATCACACCAGTCTTGTTGTTCAAAACCCGATAAGTACGACTATTTAAAGAATATCCTAAAAAGGTCCCTTCGTCACTTTTAGTGTCGAACTTTTCCAAGTTTTCACAGTCACGTAAAATGTAGCACTTACTGCCAAAAACATGAAAGTATTTGGTAGTAGGTTTCTTGTCAAACCACATTTCATAAGCCATTTTATTAATTGATTTACAAGTATAAACACGATTAATAATGTAGCAGGCAGTATTTACTGCTTCAACCCATAGATTTCTAGGGAGCTTCATAGATTTTTAGGGAGCTTCATGCTATTCAACATAACATTTTCCATTTCTTGAAGCACTCTATTTTTTCTTTCCACAATACCATTTTATTGTGGTGTTTTGGGTACAGAAAATTCATGTGATATTCCCTGTTAGCTACAAAATTTCTCAAAAATGCTATTTTTAAATTCGGATCCATGATCACTACGGATCTTACTGACTCGAGAACATTTTTCAGTTTGAATTCGTTTGATGATCTTTTTCACTTCATCAAGGGTTTCTGATTTGTCTCTCAAAAATGAAACCCAAGTGTATCTTATATAATCATCTACGATAATCAAGATGTATTTTTTTATCGCCTCGACTTTCCGTTCTTGTTGGTCCTATAAGATCCATGTGGAGAAGCTCGAGTGGTCTAGATGTGGCATTGGAGTTCACCTTTTTGTGAGAACTCCTAGTTTGTTTACCATACTGGCATTCACCACATATTTTGTCTATTTTTTATAACTTAGGTAGACCTCTAATTAGTTCTTCTTTGCTCAGTATGTATAAATTTCGGTAATGCACATGTCCAAGGCGTTTATGCCATAATTCTGTTTCATTGGTGTGGGCCATGAAACACTTTTGGTTAAATGAGCTACCATCACTTACTATACAGTAGTTTTCAGAAGTTCTGCGACCAGTTAATATTACAGAACCCTTTCTATTTAAGATCTCACAACCTTGATTGGAAAATTTCACACTGTTTGTTATCGCATATTTGAGATATGCTTAACAGGTTGTATTTCAACCCCTCAACATATAAGACATCTTTAAATAAAGGAAGGTTATAAAGTTGAACTGTACCTTTGCCAATAATCTTGCAATTGCCTCCATCACCAAATGTGACTGACCCATCAGTCATATCTTTAAGATCAGTGAATAAAGCTTTGTCTCCTGTCATATGCTTGGAGCATCCACTATCTAGGTACCACTTTGAATGGCTTGTTGCTTTAAAAGCAGTGTGAGCAACCAAGCAGGCACCCTTAGGAACCCATTTCAAAACTGTTTTGGGTTCATGAGTATAATTAGTCTTCTTTTGATTGTAGTTGTAAGAATGACCTACCGAGTTAAATTTCAAGAGTTCCTTGAGTAAATCAATTATCTTTTCAGCTAGTGGGTTTCTGTTCTAATTTTTAAAATTAACATGGCTGCTTTTCAGTTTTTGAAAAGCTTTTGTATTTTTAGAAAAACTTCGATAAGTATTTTTCTCTTTTGAGTTTGAGGCTTCTCCTTTCACAAATTTGAGAGGAGTATCCTTCTATTTGAGAGGTATATTCTTATCATAGCCCAACCCGGATCGATCGCCACATTTTCTTGATCCGAATAATAAGTTTTCTAATTTTAGATCACCTTGGGCATATCTCCATGTGTCCTTGAAACTCAAAAGAGAAGATACTTCATTCTTAAGTTTCTCATTTTCAGATTTCAAATCTTCTATCAGGGAGGTTTTGAATTCCAAATCACATTTTGATTTTTCAAGACAATCTGAAATTTGTGTCTTTTCTAACACAAGAGTCTCGAAACATTCTTTGAGTTTAAAATACTTTTCTTTTTGAAGTTTAAGTTTGACAACAATTTTACAACTTTCCTTATATAAGGCATTATAAGCATCTTGAAGATCATCTTCATTTTTATGATCACTATGCAAATTTTCTTCTGTAACACCCTGAAAATCGGGGGTCGTGTATAAACCCGATTCCCGAGTTCCAGACCGTCGCTTATGCAACAAAAATGATTATGATTCAATGTTTTCTGAGTTAAAGCATTCACATGAGTAAAAGTATACCAAAACCGCAATTCATACTCCAGATTCAGTGATAAAAGCAAGCGGAAGACTAAAGGATATATGTATCACTGTATAGAAAACAAAACAGATCTCAACTGTCTCCAAAGTATGAATACATCTCCGAGTCTCATATACATGTAAGTAAACAGAATCAAAATGTCAAAAAGAGTCCCACTGAGAAGTCCCGTCAATCCAGGCCACCTAAGCAAAGCCGTCGTGGTACTGCATATATGAGAACTCGTCCTGGTCCACATCATAATCTGGCTCCACCTCCTGAATCGCTGCCTCACCTGCATCTAAGATAGGGTCTGGTGGTTGTTGCAAACACCATCCCGTAACGTGGGAGTGAGTAGCTAACTCAGTGGAATAATAGAGCAAAGATTAGCATGTTCTCAAATCAATCATGCGATAATAGTAAAGCTGTAAATCAAACATTCCTAATACTGTTGTTAATGCAATATGACGTGACATGATGGATGCCCTCACTGACGATCTCCCTCATACGGCACCATCTTACGCCCGCGGCATGCTTTCTTCCCACAGTACTCCACATCTTCCAGGCACATGCAATGCGATGGTGATATGATTACCGAGTTATTATTAGTCCATTCATACAGCAGGATTGGGAAACTAAGGTACTTGCCTTATATCAATCCCAACACAGATCCTGTCTAGGGTCGTCACTCCTAGTAATCTCATACGATGTATATTTTGTAGGTTGCTGTAAGGGCTACCAGGGCTGTTGCTCGCACTCATTGCACAGCTCCCCCATCACCTTATCAATACAGGCCTACTGTACTCTCATTGCTACGGAAGGGTTGTCGCCTCCCATAGACTCAGAATACGCTCACGGTCACTACAAAGGGCTCGTCGCCTGATCAGTGTATGCCAACAGCAAGAATTTAGTGTCTCGTACCACCATATTCTGCTTACGAGTCATAGGTGCTCACTGGTCACTACGGGGAGGTTTGTGGCCCCAGCATAGGCCGACAGCTCAACCACGGTGTCCCATACCACCATGCCCGGCTCATGAGTCTTTATGGATCAAGGTATCATGGTTAATAGGGTTTACAATGGTAAGTTCAGTACCCTAGGTTCAAGCAGTTATGACTCATACAAGGTGAACATACAATGGCCAGTCGGGTTACTTGACGGGCTCGACTAGCACGAGCGCATCTCAAGTCAAACGACATGAAGTGCATAAAACACCTCGTGTGGCCTAACCACTGCCGCCAACTCCAAAACACGACTCGCGTTCATCGACGCGTCGTTCGTGGCAAAGATAGGCCAACCACGAATTTACTCGGTTGCCGACTGCCTGGACTAGGTATAGTCCCAAACATTTATGAATCCACATCAGCAATCATATAAGAGTCATGGAAATGAAATACAACAATGTGAGCATGTTAACACATGTTATAACATACAACTTAAGTAAAACATCTAACACATGCATTTCATACATATAATGAAATCATGCATATAGCCAACATGTAGGAAATCATTTACATCAGCATATTATTTGAGAATTCAATCTCAAACTAATTCATAACACCATTTAATTCAATACATACTAATACAAACATTTATACAAACACTTAGTCTACACATTTAAGTCTACATATAGTATGTCGACTCAAAGTGCGCATTTGGGCGAATCTCTTTGCCAAACTGATTATGCACGCATTCCTAATATCCTAATGCGACAAGAAGCCATGTCAATCATATCAGCAAAATATGGATGAAAACAGTATTTCCTACAAATGACTAAAATGCCCTAAATCTCATATTTTTCGTCTGCTTACGAAACAGGAAACGGACAGCATGTTATACATGTCAAACGGCGTTGCCGTCGATAATGTACTATTAAACGACATTGAAAGCATTGAAAACAATCAATCAAAGTGTATAGAATCCACACCTTTTATCCTAGAAGTGTATTGATTCGAGCGTATACGCTTCGTCTACAGCGAATAAGTAACCTATTTTACAAGATGTATAAGCTACCATGCTAAGGAACCTTAAATCAGCAAGTGTTTGGGGTCTTTTCTTACCTAGAAATGCGGTGAAATCGCCGGGAAAGTAGTTGAGGTGTGTTGCTTAAGCACGTGCAACAGGTAGTGCAAGCAGCAGGAAATTCTTTCCCACTCTCTCTCACAATCTCTCACCTTTTCTCTCACACCACCTAGGGTTTCTAGTAAATTCGGATGGGTGAGCGAAGTGAGGGTTTAAGCCCCTTTTATAACCTAAAACATGCCCAAAATATGCTTGGAAACAATGTTTACTTGATGCCTAACCAAATCGGGACTGTTTCGATCCAAAAAGATATTTCTGGAGGTCCCCTGGCCGAACGCGATCGGACTTAAGTTCATGCATGTCGTATGTCGCTCACATCCCATTTTCAGACCTGTAGTGTTCGTAGATCGCACGTGACGGTCCAGTTTCAGTTCAGCGGTCATCGCACGTAAATCAGGTCTACAAGTCTCGTGATATGAAATAAAAAATTTTCCTGATCCAAGGGTGTAATTTGGCTGAATTCTGACGGTCAGAACGCTTAATAATAACGCGCCAAGTCGTGTGCCAGATTTGAATTTCAAATTCCAAATCTAGCCCTATTCTCACTCTCTTCACTCCAGGCTCAATGAAATAGCCTCTGAATGTCGGTTGGACTTGATTTTCGAAATGATTTTCAAGTCCAGCTAGGTGGTTATAACGGTCTAAGATTGTAGGTATCAGACTTTCAACACGCGGTCTAGATCCAATACAAAGTTTCAAAGAGGTCCTGAGAATAAATCGGTTTAGAGTTTGATCCGAGGTTTTAGAGTATTATAGCGTCATTGGTTCTACTCGCTTTGGGTCTTGTAGAATGTATTTAAAGTGATCAAGGACTATTTTCCAGCTACTCTAGTTGCGCTAGCTAACTTACGCTTATTTTCTAAAGGAATTAATCCTACGTGATTTCTGGTCGAGTTGGTACTCGAGTCCAAGTACGGATTTTTTCAGGGCGTTACATCTTCACTAGTTGAATCATCATGATCTAAGAATGTGAACTTGGCTAGAGTCATAAGGGCTTTTACATCATTGCCCGACTCGGTTTCAGAATCTTCTAATTTAGAAGAGGCTTCAGAATCGGATGATTCGTCCCATGTAGCCAACATACTCTTCTTCTTAGGTCTGTCCTTTTTAGGACATTTGTTTGCTAAATGCCCATATTCTTAGCAGTTGTAACATTGACTATCTTTCAAAGATTTCCAAGTTCGAGATTTTGGTTTAGATCATTTCTTTTCATTTGTCTTTTGGAAATCGACCCTTTTCTTACTTTTGAAAATCTTGTAAAACTTTTTAGCTAAAAGCGTCATATCATCTTCTGAATTTTCTAAACCCGAGTTTTCTTGAGAAATACCTTTAGAAGATGTTAAAACAATAGATTTACCTTTAGGAGCTTTAAAATTCAATTCATAGGTTTGTAAAGAACCAACGAGTTCTTATACCCTCATGTTATCTGTGTCACGAAGTTCCTGGATCACGATTACTTTAGAGTTGAACCGTTCAGGGAGTGAGCGTAGTATCTTTGCACATACTTTACTTTCTGAAATTTTATCGCCAAAACCCCACATTGAGTTTACAATGTCATCCAGTCTAGTATAAAAGTCCATAAACATTTCATTTTCCTCCATATGAATTTCTTCAAATTTAGTTGTGAGGAGTTGGACTTTAGACTTCTTGACAATAGATATACCCTCGTGTGTCATTTCTAATATATCTCAGGCTTGCTTTGCAGTATCACAGGATATGATTCTTTTGAACTCATTCGGTGATAGTACGCAAGCGATAGCATTTAGTGCTTTAGTATTGTCACTATTCTCACTTTTTTGAAGTGTAGTCCATGAGAAATAAGGAGACACTCTCATTGTTTTTGAACCATTGGTACCAGTTACTTCAGTGGTAGGGGGTTTCCATTCGGTCACTGTGGCTTGCCACACACTCTCAGCCAATGATTTGATGAAGATCCTCATTCTGGCTTTCCAATAGGCATAATTGGAGCCATCAAATGGTGGAGGCCTAGTGACTGAAAGGCTATCGAAATTTGACATCATTTTATATAGCTTAGATCGTTAGCTCAGGAAATAAATCCAAATAAAAGCAATAAGAATGAGCTATTAGGCTCTGATACCACTTGAAATGGCCAAGCTATATGTCTTAGAGGGGGGGTGAATAGGACTATGTCAAATTAAAATTAAATACAGCGGATTAAAATGAAGAAATAGCCTTACAAATTAAATCAATCCCAATAAACAAGCATTGAGAGGTTGATACAAACTCATTTCTAAGGACAACCTTACACCATAATCAACAAGGGCTTATGGTAGGACAACCTTGTTTCTAGAACGTCTTTTGAATCAAAAAACTCAATCTGAAAATAAATAGAAAAGGAATTGCAATCTTAAGAATTGATTATTCTAGGGACAACCATGCACCATAAAAATAGCAGGGAAACCTTACTAGAATAATTACTGAAATTGAAGCACAGATTGATAAAAGTATAGCACGAGATAAAATGCTGAAATAAATCTCTAGATTATTACAACATTCTCCACACTTGTTTGAAATGTAAATAGTCACAGCATTCACATCCACATGTACATTCCACCAAACTGAATGATGAAAAATAAGAAATGAAGTAAGCAATCAATCCACAAGACAAAGAGTTATAGTGGTTCGCCTGTGTGTACACCAACTATTTTACAATAGCCACACAGAATGCTACTCCACTCCTAATATCCACACACAGGGATATTAGCGTTCACTATCAAAATAGGTTTCACGGGTTCACCTAAAACCTTCAACAATTGTGTATTTTAACTTGGGCTTACACAATCCAAAAACCCACACTATTCTGAGTTTTCTGCCTCTCCTCAGATAACCAACAAATGCAATTTTTCTGTCGAATTCCAAACAAAAACCAAAAGAATAGAAATTTTACAGAATTGTAAAATACCTAGATTTCTCCTTTGTAGTAGCCCGGAAGAACCAATTGGAGTAGATGTTCGGATATGAAAGTACAATGTCCAATACTCACTTTATAATGGTTATAAGTTCTAATTGATTTTAAATTAAATCAGACTGGGCTAGCTCTATTTGATTTCAATTCCCAGAAGAAGGAAAATAATATCTCCTCTTTTCAAATCAGATTGGAATATAGAATCAAATCAAATAAAAAAAGCTAACAAAAGGAAATAGAATTATGCACAATATAGCTTAAGAATAGACACAAACTTATCTCAAGTGGAGCTTTTAATTCACTTAATTTTCGATGAATAACTCTAAAATTCGTGTGTTATTTATAGCTGCAGAAATTCATCTTCGACTGGTCCTAGGGTCACCACGAGTAGTCGAAGAAGAAACAGATTTTTGAATTTTTAGGCGCGATTAGATAAAACCGTTACACGACCGATCGTGAGCAGTCCACGACTGGTCGAAGGCCGTCCACGACTGGTCGTGGACCTCACACGACTAGTCGTGCGACCTTTGATTTAGTTGTTGGAGTTGGAATCGTGGTTCCAGGACTAGTCGAAGGTCGAATCGTGACCATCCACGACTAGTCGAGCAAACTCCAGGACTAGTCGTAGACGAACAGAAAAAATTTGATAATTTGTAGCAAAACTTCGACTGGTCTTGGAATTTCTAGGATTGGTCGAACCATAGCCAGGACTAGTCGAACTAGGTTCAGGACTAGTCTTAGAACAGACCAAAATTATTTGTAGAAAATATATGAATTATGTATCCAAAATGACCTACACTAAAGGTCAACCTAAGGTCAATCAAACCTTACCAAGGACATTGAACCTTCATTAGCTTAGACGTTGAACTTTACGAAGCTTGAGTTCTTCTTGATGTAGTTTGAACACTTCACAAGCTTTGAAGTCACCATCAGTATGAGTTGTGCTCAGTTCCCTATCTTATGCTAGAGTCTTGATCTTGAATATATGAACTTTGAGTCTTGAACATGAACTCTTCGTGAATATTATCAAAATTGTAGCTTAAACTAGCTTGAGGAGTTCATCGTCATGTCTCGAAGTATAGCTGTGATGTCTCAAACATATACAACTAGATAAAAAACACATATAGAGGTTTTGACACACAAAATTTAACAACCAAAGAGGATTTATACCATAGTACTTACACATATGACTATGGTTGTGTAACGCCCTGGAAAAATTCGTACTTTGACTCGAGTACCAACTCAACCAAAAATCGCGTAGGATTAATTCCTTTAGAAAATAAGTGTAAGTTAGTTAGCGCAATGCTAGAGTAGCTGAGAAATAGTCCCTGATCACTTTAAATATGTTCTACAAGACCCAAAGTGGGTAGAACCAATGACGCTATAATACTCTAAAACCTCGGATCAAACTCTAAACCGGTTTGTTCTCTGGACCTCTTTGAAACTTTGTATTGGATCTACACCACGCGTCAAAAGTCCGATACCTACAATCTTAGACCATTAGAACCGCCTAGCTGGACTTGACAATCATTTCAAAAATCAAGTCCAACCGACATTCACAGGCTATTTCATTGAGCCTGGAGTGAAGAGAGTGAGAATAGGGTTAGATTTGGAATTTGAAATTTAAATCTGGCACATGACTTGACGCGTCAATATTAAGTGTTCTGACCGTCAGAATTCAGCCAAATTACACCCTTGGATTAGGAAAAATTTCTATTTCATATCATGAGATTTGTAGGCCTGATCTACGTGGGGTGACCGCTGAACTGAAACTGGACCTCCACGTGTGATCTACGAACACTACTGGTCTGAAATGGGATGTGAGCGATATCCGACATGCATGAACTTAAGTCCGATCGCATTCGACTTGGGGACCACCAGAAATGCCTTTTTGGACCGAAACAGCCCCGATTTGGTTAGGTATCAAGTAAACATTATTCCCAAGCCTGTTTTGGGCAAGAATTAGGTTATAAAAGGGGCTTAAACCCTCACTCCTCTCACCCATCCAAATTTTCTAGAAACCCTAGCAAGAGTGAGAGAGAAAGTGAGAGTTTGTGAGAGAGAGTGGGAGAGAATTTCCTGCTTCTTGTGTTACCTGCTGCACGTGCTTAAGCCACGCAATCCAATCACTTTGCCGGTGATTTCACCACGTTTCTAGGTAAGAAAATACCCCCAATACTCGCTGATTTAAGGTTCTTTAGTTTTCTTAGCATGTTAGCTGATGCATCTTGTAAAATAGGTTGCCTATTCGCCGTTGACGAAGCGTATACACTCCATTCGAATCAATATACCTATAGGAGAAAAGATGCGGATTTTAGACACTTTGATTGACTGTTTCCAACACTTTCAATATTGTTTATTAGTAGATTATCGACGACAACGCTGTTTGACATGTACAACATGCTGTCCGTTTCCTGTTTCGTAAGCAGACGAAGAATATGAGATTTAGGGCATTTTAGTCATTTGTAGGAAATACTGTTTTCATTCATATTTTGCTGATGTGATTGACATGGCTTCTTGTCGCATTAGGATACTAGGAATGCGTGCATAATTAGTTTGGCGAAGAGATTCGCCTAAATGCGCACTTTGAGTCGACATACTATATGTAGACTTAAGGGTGTAGTTTAAATGTTTGTATAAATGTTTGTATTAGTATATATTGAATTAAATGGTGTTATGAACTAGTTTGAGATTGATTTCTCAATTTATATGCTGATGTAAATGATTTCCTACATGTTAGCTATATGCATGATTTTATTATATGTATGAAATGCATGTGCTTGATGATTTACTTAAGTTGTATGTTATGACATGTGTTAACATGCTCACATTGTTGTATTTCTTTTTCAATACTCTTAGAGCCTGGAGTGAAGAGAGTGAGAATAGGGTTGGGATATCATCAGTTGCGCTACAGGAATGAGGACGTGTAGAAGACAGCATTCAGGACCAACTTTGGCCACTACGAGTTTCTTGTGATGTCGTTTGGTCTCACGAACGCACCAGCCGTGTTCATGGATCTGATGAACCGGGTATTTCGGCCTTTCCTCTATCAATTCATCATGGTGTTCATTGACGACATTTTGGTATACTCAAGGAGTCGAGAGGAGCATGAGGAGCACTTGCGCTTGGTCCTGGATACACTCAGACAGCATCAGTGGTTCACACAGTACAAGAAGTGTGACTTCTGGAAGCAGGAAGTGAAGTTCCTGGGACACGTGGTGTCCAAGGATGGGATGGCAGTTGACCTGGTGAAGGTAGCTGCAGTTTAGGACTGGGAGCAGCCTGGTTATCTCACTGAGGTGAGGAGTTTCTTGGGTCTCGCTGGCTATTGTCGACGCTTCATTCGGGATTTCTCGAAGATCGTGAGACCTCTATCTCAGTTGACACGGAAGGACGTGAAGTTCGCCTGGATTGACAAGGCGGAGTCAGCTTTTCAGGAGCTGAAGGAAAGACTTACGTTCGCCCCTGTGCTAGTATTGCTAGAGCAAGGGGTTAGATATACTATATACACTGACGCATCTAGCGTTGGTCTGGGTTGTGTCCTTATGCAGAAGGACGGGGTAATTTCGTATGCCTCGAGACAATTAAGGAAGCATGAGGAGAATTACCATACACACGACCTAGAGTTGGCAGCCATCATATTCGCACTGAGACTCTGGAGACATTACCTCTATGGAGAGGAGTTCGAGCTCTTTTGCGACCACAAGATCCTCAAGTACATATTCACGCAGCGAGACTTGAATAAGAGGCAGCGGCGATGGATGGAGACTTTAAAGGACTTCAATTTCGAAGTCTCTTACCATCCTGGGAAGGCGAACCTTATGGCTGACGTGTTGAGCCGCAAGAAGGCGATAGAGTTTGCGGCTCCGCTGATGGTTGCTGAGTGGGATATGGTTGAGTTTTTGCGAGACTTTGAGCAGAAACTCACTGTAGAGGAGCCGTATAAGTTCATCGCACATGTGCAGGTGCGATCTCAGATCGATGATCGGGTCATCGAGGCGCAGAGGGATGATGCGCATCTGACTGTACTTCGAGAGCAGGCCAGTGATAATTCGGACGCCAAGTGGCGAGTCGGCATGGATGGGGGCTTACGTTATCGTGGCCGCCTATGCGTCCCAGATATCCCTGACTTGAGACGAGAGATTCTCGAGGCTGCGCATTGTACCAGACTCACGATGCATCCAGGCAGTATGAAGATGTATTGCAACGTGAAGAGGACCTATTGGTGGGAAGGTATGAAGACCCACATAGCAGAGTTCGTGTCCCGTTATCTCACTTGTCAGCAGGTGAAGGCAGAGCATCGCCGACCACCTGGACTCTTGCAGCCTATGCCGATCGCAGAGTGGAAGTGGGATTTCATTTCCATGGATTTCGTTTCAGGGCTACCGAAGACGAGGAGGGAACATGATTTCATATGGGTGATCGTCGACCGTCTGACGAAGTCGGCTCACTTCCTACCGATCAGAGTTACGAACTCTGCAAACGAGCTGGCTAGACTATACATCAGAGAGATCGTGCGTCTGCATGGAGTTCCGTTGGAGATCATGCGTCTGTCAGCTGGCTAGACAGAGATACGCGGTTCACTTCTATTTTCTAGACTCGCATTCAGGAGGCTATGGGTGTGAAGTTGAATTTCAGTACTGCCTTCCACCCATAGACAGACGGACAGACAGAGCGGGTGAACCAAATCTTAGAGGACATGTTGGGAGCTTACGCATTAGACTTCAAGGACAGTTGGGATGATTGTCTTGCATATGCAGAGTTCGCGTACAACAACAGTTTTCAGGCGAGTATCGGTATGGTACCTTACGAGGCGTTGTATGGGCGACCTTGTCGCGCACCGCATTACTGGGCAGAGGTCGGTGAGCGTAGATTGATTGGCCCAGAGTTAGTGCAGGCGACGTCGGAGAAGATTGATATTATTAGACGTCGACTTCTCACAGCACAGAGCAGATAGAAGAGTTATGCCAATACAAGACGGTGGCCGCTAGAGTTCACAGTTGGGGATTATGTATTTTTGTGAGTTTTCCCTATGAAGGGAGTCCTTCGATTCGGGAAGAAGGAGAAGCTGGCACCGCGATTCATCGGTCTATTTCAGATCCTCGATTGTGTGGGAGCAGTGGCTTACCGTTTGGCTTTAACCACGCCTCTCGCGAGCGTTCACAACGTATTTCATGTTTCTATGCTGAAGAAATACATTTCTGATCCTTCCCATATCATCAGATGGGAGCAGGTGCAGTTAGGAGAGGATGTTACATATATCCTGCGACCGACGCGTATCCTAGACAGGAAGCAGCAGGTACTGCGTAGCAAGGTGATTCCCCTTGTGAAGGTATTGTGGACGCATCACTCTGAGGAAAAGGCTACCTGGGAGACAGAAGCCGAGATCAGAAAGAACTACCCACAGCTTCTCGAGGAGTACGAAAAGATACAAATTTTGAGGATGAAATTATTTGTTAAGGGGGGTAGATTGTAACACCCTGGAAAAATTCGTACTTGGACTCGAGTACCAACTCGACCAGAAATCGCGTAGGATTAATTCCTTTTGAAAATAAGTGTAAGTTAGCTAGCGCAACGCTAGAGTAGCTAGGAAATAGTCCCTGATCACTTTAAATACGTTCTACAAGGCCTAAAGCGGGTAGAACCAATGACGCTATAATACTCTAAAACCTCAGATCAAACTCTAAACCGGTTTGTTCTCTGGACCTCTTTGAAACTTTGTATTGGATCTAGACCGCGCGACGAAAGTTCGATACCTACAATCTTAGACCATTAGAACCGCCTAGCTGGACTTGAAAATAATTTTGAAAATCAAGTCCAACCGACATTCACAGGCTATTTCATTGAGCCTGGAGTGAAGAGAGTGAGAATAGGGTTAGATTTGAAATTTGAAATTCAAATCTGGCACACGACTTGACGCGTCAGTATTAAGCGTTCTGACCATCAGAATTCAGCCAAATTACACCCTTAGATCAGGAAAAATTTCTATTTCATATCATGAGATTTGTAGGCCTGATCTACGTGCGGTGACCGCTGAACTGAAACTGGACCGCCATGTGCGATCTACGAGCACTACTGGTCTGAAAATGGGATGTGAGCGACATCCGACATGCATGAACTTAAGTCCGATCGCGTTCGGCCAGGGGACCACCAGAAATGCCTTTTTAGACCGAAACAACCCTGATTTGGTTAGGTATCAAGTAAACATTGTTCTCAAGCCTGTTTTGGGCAAGAATTAGGTTATAAAAGGGGCTTAAACCCACACTCCTCTCACCCATCCTAATTTGCTAGAAACCCTAGCAAGAGTGAGAGAGAAAGTGAGAGTTTGTGAGAGAGAGTGGGAGAGAATTTCCTGCTACTTGTGCTACCTGCTGCACGTGCTTAAGCCACGCAATCCAATCACTTTACCGGTGATTTTGCCGCGTTTCTAGGTAAGAAAATACCCCAAATACTCGCTGATTTAAGGTTCTTTAGTTTCCTTAGCATGGTAGCTGATGCATCTTGTAAAATAGGTTGCCTATTCGTCGTAGACGAAGCGTATACGCTCCGTTCGAATCAATACACCTATAGGAGAAAAGGTGCGGATTTTAGACGCTTTGATTGACTGTTTCCAATGCTTTCAATGTCGTTTAATAGTAGATTATCGACGACAACGCCGTTTGACATGTACAACATGCTGTCCGTTTCCTGTTTCGTAAGCAGACGAAGAATATGAGATTTAGGGCATTTTAGTCATTTGTAGGAAATACTGTTTTCATCCATATTTTGCTGATGTGATTGACATGGATTCTTGTCGCATTAGGATACTAGGAATGCGTGCATAATCAGTTTGGCGAAGAGATTCGCCTAAATACGTACTTTGAGTCGACATACTATATGTAGACTTAAGGGTGTAGTTTAAATGTTTGTATAAATGTTTGTATTAGTATGTATTGAATTAAATGGTGTTATGAACTAGTTTGAGATTGATTTCTCAATTAATATGCTGATGTAAATGATTTCCTACATGTTAGCTATATGTATGATTTCATTATATGTATGAAATGCATGTGCTTGATGATTTACTTAAGTTGTATGTTATGACATGTGTTAACATGCTCACATTGTTGTATTTCATTTACAATACTCTTAAATGATTGCTGATGTGGATTCATAATTGTTTGGGACTATACCTAGTCCAGGCAGTTGGCAACTGAGTAAATTCGTGATTGGCTTATCTTTGCCACGAACGACGCGTCGATGAACGCGAGCCGTGTTTTGGAGTTGGCGGCAGTGGTTAGGCCACACGAGGTGTTTTACGCACTTCATGTCGTTCGACTTGAGATGCGCTTGTGCTAGTCGAGCCCGTCAAGTAACCCGACTGGCCATTGTATGTTCACCCTGTATGAGTCATAACTGCTTGAACCTATGGTACTGAACTTACCATTGTAAACCCTGTCAACCATGGTAAGTAATCCGACTGGCCATTGTATGTTCACCCTGTATGAGTCATAACTGCTTGAACCTAGGGTACTGAACTTACCATTGTAAACCCTGTCAACCATGGTACTTTGATCCATAAAGACTCATGAGCCGGGCATGGTGGTATGGGACACCGTGGTCGAGCTGTCGGCCTATGCTGGGGCCACAAACCTCCCCGTAGTGACCAGTGATCACCTATGACTCGTGAGCAGATTATGGTCGTATTGGGACACTATATTCATGCTGTCGGCCTACACTGATCAGGCGATGAGTCCTTTTTAGTGACCGCGAGCGTATTCTGAGTCTACGGGAGGTGACGACCCTTCCGTAGCAGTGAGAGTACAGTAGGCCTGTATTAATAAGGTGATGGGGGAGCGGTGCAACGAGTGCGAGCAACAGCCCTGGCAGCCCTTGTAGCGACCTACAAAATATACATCGTATGAGATTACTAGGAGTGACGACCCTAGACAGGATCTGTGTTGGGATTGATATAAGGAAAGTACCTTAGTTTCCCAATCCTGCTGTTTGAATGGACTAATAATAACTCGGTAATCATATCGCTATCACATTGCATGTGCCTGAAAGATGTGGAGCACTATGGGATGAAAGCATACCGCGGGCGTAAGATGGTGCCGTATGAGGGAGATTGTCGGTGAGGGCATCCATCATGTCATGTCATATTGCATTAACAACAGTATTAGGATTGTTTAATTTACTGCTTTACTATTATCGCATGATTGATTTGAGAACATGCTAATCCTTGCTCTATTATTCCACTGAGTTAGCTACTCACTCCCACGTTACGGGATGGTGTTTGCAATACCCACCAAACCCTGTCTTAGATGCAGGTGAGGCGGCGATTCAGGAGGCAGAGCCGGACTATGGTGAGGACCAGGACGAGTTCTCATATATGCAGTACCACGGAGACTTTACTTAGGTGGCCTGGATTGGCGGGACTACTCAGTGGGATCATTTTGACATTTGATTTTTGTTATTTACATGTATATGAGACTCAGAGATGTATTCATACTTTGGAGACAGTTGAGATCTACTTTTTTTTCCATACAGTGATATATATATTCTTTAGTCTTCTGCTTGCTTTTATCACTGAATCTGGAGTATGAATTGCAGTTTTGGTATACTTTTACTCATGTGAATGCTTTAACTCAGACAACATTGAATCATAATCATTTTTGTTGCATAAGTGACGGTCTGAAACTCGGGAGTTGAGTTTATACACGACCCCCGATTTTCAGGGTGTTACAGGCTGTCAAAGGGCTAGACCTAGGGTTGGCTTCAGCCTGGAAGCTAAAATGGTAGGGTCGAGCTGTCAGGATGATCCTATTAAAAATTTGTTTTTGCTTGACCTCGACTTGGGTCATTGGCAGTCCTACATGTGACCAGCGGGCAACGCATGGATGTGAGTATTTGAATGCAAAGACATACTATATTTCATACTATAAGAAATAGGAGAATAGAACTTACTCATTAGATTCTTCAATGTTTTCAATGTATTGGTTAGTTCCAATGATATCCTCAAGATACTCAAGAAACCCTTCATCGTGAGGCCATTGGGCCTTTAGCTTCATTAGAGGAATTTGCTTGACCTCACCCTACAATTTTAATGATAAAGAAATTGAAAAAGAAGATAGATTTTGATGGTATGATATTTTTTTCACAAGTAAATAGGCCTTTTTCAGCCATCGACCCATCACCTACCCAAAGAATAAAAAATTGATTGTTGTCTAAGTCCACTCCTTTTCCTTTCAATTTCTTAGTGACCTCTGTAAAATTACTTCCACGGTCATTTATGTAGTACTTTGAAGAGTTGTCTCAAAATGCAACTTTAATAATGACAAAGTCACTTCCCGCAATAGCTTCATATGTTCCATCATCCTACAAATAGTCATGCCATTCATAAATCGAAATGACCATTAAGGGAAAAAATATAGTGAAAGAAGTGAATCATGTATGATCATTTTCTTTTTTCTTAATGTAAGACCCATATCCTAGCCCGTACTGTTTCGTAAGCTTCCACGGACCTCCAAGTCAAATTTCGATGACCCGCGATCTGTTATCGATAATTGCGTACAACCCTGATTCATATCCCATATTTCAGAGTCGGCTCAACCTAAGACTTGCACCCTGGTGACCGCACCATCACCTCGGTTCTAACGCCACATCTCGCGCATCGAGGTGATACCCAGGCCAAGAGATGTGGGCAGCATTCAGTTCAAGGAAAACGCCGCACGTTGCAATCCCAAGAGAATATATCCCATCAATCAAGTACACATCACACATCAAATGTCAAGTACAACACCATCCCCAAAGTCAACTCTCTCTCTTACAACTCTTACCTATCAAGTATACCCATCACTCACCCATCTCTCTCTTACAACCTCTCTCTCTCTCTCTCATCACTCTCTCATTCTCCCAAGCAACCCAACGTCCAAGCATTCCATGGGAGAAGAGGAAAAGCCAGTGTGGACCACCTTCCTGCCACCCAATCCCACCCTCCAAAGACCATCTCGACTGTTGAATTGCATTCCTTAAAGCTCTAGAACGCATTGGTGGAAAAAGGAAGAGGAGATCAAAGGTGAGTGTTCATAACATTAGCTTTTATGATTTGAGGGCCCACTTATGGTGGGACCCATCTTGATATATGCATTGTATAGAGAGGGGCCCATAGTGGCGGGGTCCCTCCCCTTCTCACGTTTATCTCTCTCTCTCTCTCTTGATGTGTGACCCCCCTTGATGCATGATGTTATCAACGTTGTCCATCATCTGGACGATGGAAATCCCAACTTAATGTATGTTTTGTATATCAGCAGCATCCACCTGGATGGCCTGTGTGGGGCCTACCAAGATGGATATGTTGTATCCTCACCGTCCAATCTCTGGACGGTGGGAAGCTAACTGGTGGGAGTACCTCACACCAGCTATGTAGTTGTTGTAATACGACAACAGCATGATGTATGTGTTACATCCAAATTAGACATTTGTGGCCCCCATTCGTTGCACGTGTGTAGCATCCACACCGTTCATCTGCACATCCCACGCAACAACACCTGTTGTTGGATCCATGTTAGCAAGTGTGGGTCGGATCATGAGGTATGGGTTTGATCCCAACGATCCTCGTGGCATGTGGGACCCATCTTTATAGAGGGTGAAGGCTGGTGTACCGACAACAGCTATATAGTTGCTGTATTGCCATTAGCAAACCCCCATCATGAGGTATGAGTTATATCCCAACCATTCATCCATTTACTGGTGGGGCCCACTTTATACTTTGTATCCACGCCAACCATCCATCTCTGGGCCCTATCATGTGGTATGTGTTAAATCCATACCATCCAACACCTTGGACAGGTGGGACCTACCCCTATATATTGCATCATCACCGTCCAATCTCTGGACGGTGATTAGCTGGACCACCTCACACCAGCATATAGTTGATGTATTGACGTTAGCAAGGTCTGTGGGTCCCACTGTGGTATATGTCAACATGTTTTGTGGTCCCATCTGGACCGTGGACACCACTATGATGTATGTATTTCATCTACACCATCCATATTGTGCTTAACAGTGCTGTCTAATGTTTGGACAGTGCTGGTTTACATGTTTAATGTTTGGACAGTGCTGATTTACATGTCTAATGTTTGGACAGTGCTGATCATCATTAGTGAGCCATGTGCCCCATAGAATGATAGTGTACAATGATACACATGTTACACCTGCAACTATTGAAATGATTTTTGGTGTGATCCAAGCTCTCACTTGAGGCCCATTGGTGCTGCCCATTGATACGACCCACTTGTTAGATATGAGGCCCATTGGTGTGGCCATTGATGCGGCCCACTTGATGTATATTGAGGCCCATGGGTCGTAGCCCATTGTGATGTATTTAAGGCCCCTGGGTCATGACCCATGGTGATGTATATTAACCCCGTGTATGCTGCCCATTGTGATGTATATTAGGAACGTGAGGAGGCCCACTGTGATGTGTTCGTGACCTTTGATGAGGCTCGATGTGATGTATGAGAGGCCCATTTCCCATTGATACAACCCACTTGTTGTGTATAAGGCTCATTAGTGTGGCCATTGATGCGGCCCACTTGATGTATACTGAGGCCCATGGGTCATAGCTCATTGTGATGTTTATGTGGCCCATGTGATGCGGCCCATTGTGATGTATATGTGGCCCATGTGACACAGCCCATTCAGATTGTATGTGGCCCATTATGTTGTGTATGAGGTCCTTATGTGAGGCCATGGGCCCACTATATGTTTGGCCCTATGAGGGTCACTCTTTGGTAGCAATGTTGGTTAAATATCCATATTAATAAGAAATGATGGTTAAATGTCCACGTAGTGACCTTCCCTTAGGCCCTTTATCAAGGCTGATTATCGATGTTGATTATCGGTGCCGGTTATCGATATCGATTATGAGTATGTGACAACATATCATCATGATACATACCCATATGCATCATCTGCATGCCTACTATAAGAAGTGGTTGACCATTGTATATGCCAATAGGTAAGTTGTTATGAGACTCCTTAATAGATGCAGATTATCTCACACGAGGGCACAATATGCACATGATTGATGCATGACTAGATTGTATGACTCATGCATCTTACATTGTGTATTGTGATTACTGTACGCCCTAGCGACATCAGGGTTGTAGCCTCCACAAGCATGTCATGGATGGGCAAATGGGACACTAAAAATCTTTTACTAACATCGGGGCGTCATAGATCTCCTTGGGTGAAAATCTATAAACCTTCATGGCAAGGAGACGCTCCAACGTCTAGACCGAGTGGATACATGAGCGTCCGAGTGTCGAATATCAGTAGGTCGCGTCTCCCACTATGTCGTGGTAGGTTGAAAAGGGGTGTGGACTTATCTGCCCAAGGGTAGTGGGTATAGCTAGGCTGAGTTTGACCAGCTCGTAATTAGGTCCGCTATCGACGTGTCAGGTAGATATTGGCTGACTACTGGCTAAGCGAATAGTGAGGTCTCTTCCACTTGCATGATTGCGTGTCCAGTGGGCGGCGATTGCATGTAGAGTGTACTAAACCCTGGTGATGATCCCAGAGATCTACAGTACTTATTGAGAAGGAGTTGTATACTCAGCATTTTACTCATTCAATCACTATCCACTCAGGCTAGTGGTGTGTAACTATTTGTTACGTGTGCCTTAGCAATGGATAGGATTTCGCTTGGGGCGCGCGACTAACCTAAGATCAGGAGTTTACCACATTGAGTCTGATTATCTAAATTTAGGTATGGGACTGGTTTGGGTAGAAGTCCCTTGTGGTGGACCCCGTAGCTTGTGATACTATGTACTATCATCCTGATATCACACTTGGTCATTTTATTCACATCGCATATTGCATTGCATCCTTAGCACATAGCATTTGGTTTACTATACTTCTATATTGCATAACCCAATTAAGGTTAACGATATTCGTGGACTTGATATCCAATATTTGGCTTACTATGACTCCGTTTGCTTAATTGATCTACATTGTTTCCCTCAGTATATGATATTAGCTTATTGTGTTTTTACATCGCATAGCCTGAACAAGGCTGATGGTATTTATGGACTTGCAGTACGATTTATGGATTGTCAGTATTTCCACTTACTTTGATATCTATAAGCTTGGCACATACATCGCACAAACTTACACCACCCTCTAAGCTTTCTATAAGCTTATACACGAGAGATGCGTGCAGGTGATGTTAGGTCACAACAGCGTTGAGCATGGAGGTACAGCAATCTTCTGGAGCTTTGATCTTTAATATATGTATATTTCCCTTTTAGTACTACATTCAAATGTTTATATTAGTGGATATGTGATGATGATATTGCCTTTGTGATTTGGGTAAACATGTGGTTATGTTTTTTATGAGATAAATGTATGTTAGAAAATCCTCCTAATAGGATCGCAAAATCGAAACCTGGTGTATAGGCGTTGTGAGCCAAGAATGGGGTACTACGGAGGTTAGTCAGCACCTGACTCAGCGATTGAGAATTTTGTAAGACCCGTATCTTAGTCCGTACCATTCCAAAAGTTTTCACGGTCTTCCTAGTTGAATTTCGGCAACCTTCGACCTTTTTTCGACGTTTGCGCGTGATCCTAAGCCGAGTCTTGTCAACCCGAGTCGACTCAACCCAAGACTTGTACCTAGTGACTGTGCCTTTGCAGTGATTCTAATGTCGCTTCTTGCGCTCTGAGGCGATACTCGGGCCAGGGATGTGGGACCGCATTCAGTTCGAGGAAAATACCGTGTGTTGCAAAACCTAAGGGATTCTCTATAACATGTCATATCCATCAATCAATCAATCCTATCAAGGGTCAAGTATATGTCAAGTACACCATCACCTCATACCCATCCCCAAGCAACCCTTAAAGTCAAAAGTTCTTGCACAAGCTCATACCCTTTCTTACACAACCTACCCCAAAAGTCAAAAAGTTCTTACACCCATCTCTCTCTCTCTACAACCGTCTCTCTCTCTCATTTTTCAAACTCATTTCCAAGAAAGAAAAACACCACACTTCCAAGCCCTTTTACCCTCCAAGATAACTTTGTGTGTGGCCCACTTCCTACCCTCTCATCTCCCATCTCAACCATCCAAACTCCATCTCTTTCGTTGGGATCGAAGCCAATGAGCAAGGAAAGCTTAGGGAGCAAGAAGGAGATAGTGGGTGATCTTGGATCTTCATCTCTTTATTTTTTTTATGATGTAAGGGCCCACTTATGGTGGGACCTACCTTGATGTATGCTTGTATCTAATAGGGGCCCATAGTGGCAAGGTCCCTCCGTCATCGCCGATTTTTCTCTTTTCCTCTCTCTCCCTCTCTCTTCCATTTTTATGGCGTGTGATGATGTGGCCGTGTAGCCCTCCCGGATGTAGCCCATCATGAAGCATGTATTTTATTCAAGCTATCTTGTAGATGGGGCCCACCTTGAAATTGTGTGGTATGCAAGCCATCCAGCGTCCAGGGACGCTGGACGTTGTAACACCGTGATGTGTGAACTGACGCAAGCAAAAAAATTTAGCTTTGGTTCAAGCTTTGGGAAGTGTTGCTCATGTAGGCCCCACCTTGATGCATGAATCCAATCCACACCGTCCATTCCATTCTCCAAATCATTTTAAGTGTTGAGCCAAAAAATGAAGCTAATCTGATATTTTCATGGGTCATAGCATAATAAACTGTGTTTTCTACTGTTGAAATCCACCTAATGTTTCTATACACCAAAATACCTCGAATATTAGGCTTAATGGGTCCGTCTTGAGCCATTAGATCCAATAGTAGAGTCATATTTCCCTGATGTAGGCCCCACCTGTAAAAAACCTCAAGATAACTCCTTTAAAAATATATATATATAAATAAGTAAATATGTAGAAGGTCGCTGCTACTACCAGAGGGTGCAAACAGCGCCTGCAGCATTGGCGGACAGACGTACAAGCAAACCCATGGTCCCAACCGTGGGCCCCACCGTGATGTGGGTTGGACAATCCATACCGTGCATTTGGTAGGCCCCCTTAAGGCAGTTGGCCACCCCAAAAAATCAGCCTCATTCGCATCTCAGGTGGCCCACATCACAAGGACAGTGAGGATAGAATGTCTGCGATTGAAACCTTTTGGGCATCCAGAAGTTTTGGATTATTTGAAAATTTATTTTTCCTTTCCATCCAGGTCCGTGTGATGTCATCAACAGATTGGACGATAGATAAACTTTACAGTGGGTCCCACGTGGGACCCAATGATGTATGTGTTCTATCCACACCGTCCACCATCCTTGGATGGTGGGACCCACCCCACGTGTGGGGTTACCATGGTGTATGAGTAGGTCTTGGTCGTTCAGGCCTGGAAGTTGTATATTAAAATATAATATTAATATATTATATTATATTATATTAATATATAATAGGATATATTCTATATTATATTATAATATAATGTTATATATATATTATATTCATGAGGGTGGACCTATGTGGCACCCACCTCTGTTCTCTTTAAAGTAGTTGTAGCTACAACGTACAACAGCTATGTAGCTGTTGTGTACATCCAGCTGGTGGGACCCACTGTCCATTCACGTCAGCACACTCCACAGGTCCCACGTGATGTATATATGCCTCCAAGTCGTTCTAATGGTGGGACCCCCTGCTAGACTAATATCAGCAAGTTCCATGGATCCCACGTGATGTGTATGATCATCCCAGCCATCTTGATAGTGAGACCCGCACCTGGGAAATGTATGGATGATGCTGATGTATATGGACAATGTTTGGGTAGTGCTGGTCATCATTAATGGGCCATGTACCCCATGGTTTGATAGTGTACAGTGATACACATGTTACACCTACCATTTTGAAATGAGTTTGGTGTGGTCCAAGCCCACTTGAGGACCATTGGTGCGGCCCATCCATCAGGCCATCATGATATATTTTGGCCCATGGGCGGGGCCCACCTATTAGTATGGATAGGCCCATATCGCATGGCCCATTTGATGTAATCAAGGCCCAATTACGTGGTCCATTTGTTGTATATGGGCCCACTACATGTTTAGCCCTATGTAGGCCACTCCTTGGGAGCCATGTTGGTTAGATGTCCACATTAATGGGAAATGATGGTTGGATGTCCACATTTTGACCTTCCCTTAGGCCTTATTAAGTCCATTCTCATTATTCTCTTATGGGTTAACCCAAATAAGTGGGCCCCATTCACCGTAGATGGATGACTCCGTGCTACTGGGTTTGATATAATCGCGGTTGAGTGTCGATCTTTATACTATGGTTGATCAAATGATCATCTATGGACCCCGCTTTACTTATCTACTGATTATCGGTACCGATTATCGATGTTAATTATTGGTGCCGATTGCTGCGGCCGACGCCAATTATTGACCCTGATTATCAGTGCCGATTAATGATTCTGAATATCAGTGCCGATTATCGAGGTCGACGTTGGTTATCGATACCAATTATCGAGGCAGATTATTTATGGGCTCCCGGATAGGCGGTGTTGCCCACATGAGAGAGAGGTACGCACAGGATTACTACATAACTGGATAGTGTGATCGATGCATTTCGCATCGTGTGACATAATTACTATATGCCCTAGCGATATCAGGATCATAGCCGTCACAGGCATATCATGGTTGGCAGGATTGGATACTGAAAATCTTGTTCTACATGGGGTGCTATAAATATCCCTAAGTGAAAGTCTCTAAACCCTTATGGCACCAAGAGGTTGTTCAAACGTCTAGACCAGGTGGGTGCATGAACATTGAGTGTCGATTACCAGGAGGTTGCGCTTTTCACTGTGTCGTGGTCGGTTGGAAGGGGGTGCGGCCTTACCCGCCCAAGTGGAGGGGGTAAAGCTAGGCTGAGTTTGACCAAATCGCGGAATGGGTCCGCTATCGATGAGCCAAGCCCGATATTGACAGGCAGATAGTGAGGTCTCTTCTACTCACCTTATTACACATGATGGAGTGACAATCTGGTTTGGAGTGCACTAGACCCCGTTGATATTCCAGATTTGAGGTGTATTGATATGTGAACTTAGATGATGATTTGTATACTTGAGTTGCATTTCACATTGCATGGCCTTGGTATGGCCAACATCATTCATGCTTTGCATCGCATGGCCTTTGTACCGCTAATGGTATTCATAGATTCATCAGCATGTTCTGCATTACTTTGATATTATATAATTGTATTACTACCTTGCACACACACTTTCACCACCATCTAAGCTTTCCATAAGCTTATGCATGACCGTTGCGTGTAGGTGATGTTGGACCGCAGCAGCGTTGAGGAAGGAGCACATAGTAAATAATCTTAAAACTTTTTATCCATTATTATTGTATTTCCCTTTATGCTCATTGTACTTGTAAAGTTTTTTATCATAGTGGAAATGTGATGGAGTTTTTGGTTATTATTTTTTGGTTATGCCTTTAGTTATGCATATTATGAATCAAACTGACATTGAAAATCCTCCTCGTAGCATCCTAGGATCGAAACCTGGCGAATGGGCACTGGGAGCTGAGAATGGGGTACTACGGAGGCTGTCGGTGCTAGATTCGGCGATCGAGAATTTTGTGAGCCTGGTTTTCGAGTTTGGGGCATGACAAATTTTGTGAGCCCGATTTCTGAGTTTGGGGCATGACACTTAATGCATTAATAAAAACTCAAAGAGAAATGAAATTGACATAAAAGAAATTGTCTCACCATGTCAATTATCTCCTGAAAGTGAAGAGAAATGACTGCACTGTCCAAATTTTAGTGATTGGTAGAATTGTGTATCAACTCTGAAACTTTATTCCGGTGCATCTTCACATATTGGTCATATCAGTCATATCTCCTAAAAGAGAACACTACAATTTGTAGCATGGAAACATTAAGTGGTTACATTCCATGATGGATTTCTAATGGTCTATGCAACAAGCAAGGCTTGCTGAGCCAAAAGCTCAGTACCTAATAATTTTTGATATGACATTTCCTTGATAAAAAAGGAGACAAGTGAAGCCAGTAAACACAAGGAAGAAAAGTGCATGGATCTGGCTGGTCCATACTTTAGTTATCTGGTGTATCCTACCTTAATATGTCAAGTTATCACCTTACGATTTCCCACAAAATGGAAAAGAATCCCACATAAAATTCAAAAGATAATCATTCAGCACTTTCTAGCTGCACTGAAGCAATTCAATTGTATCACACTCAACATGTGTTTGACAAGTGAGAACCACAAAAAGTTCAAATTCAAATCAGAGGAAAGCGAGATTAGGTAATTTTTTTGGTGGAGAAATATATCACTCAAAAAGCAACTTACCTATATTGTCCATTATAAGATCCAAAGCAAAGTATTCCATGAAGAACTGTGTATTGTGTCACATTGCCTGGCCATAAAGCGTGTGCAATAAAGCATGACTAGTTCGATCAGCAGCACATACACAACGATAGGCCTGCCCACCTACCATTGCAACATAAAAGACAGTAAAAATCAAGAAATGTTACAGATAACTCGTGAAACTAACTACCCCTATAACAAAGTTGAGTATGTGAACCTTTTTCGAAATTCAGGCTTTGACCACCAAATGCATGCTGATATATTTTCCCTTTTTTAGTTCGGGAAAATGGCAACCCATAATTTTTAAGCTTTATGACAGTTTTTGGTGCCTCTCTACACATATACTGGATAACATCTTGATCGCCTACATAACACAACAACATTCCACTTTAAGAACACCCATAAAACAGTTGCAAGAGGAATTGCATACAAATTAGCCACCGTAAAGGGAAAAAAACACATAAAAAATAAAAAATAAAAAATAAAAAACAACAACAACAACAAAAAACACACTCTCAAGACTCCATCACCTGTTAACTAGTGGAAAATGTAGAGATGCTCCATTAACTTTGATTCAAATTACATAACATGTAATAAAAATTGTAGTTAAGTAAATACTTAGAAGGTAAAGAATGTGTAGAAGATGTTTATGAAAAGACAATATAAGAGTACAAGATATGGTAAAATATTTATTACCCAAGATTAGGAAGAAAGAAAGAAGAATTGATGCAAGGAAAAAAAAATTTTGATTTCTCATTGTAACTCAAATAACCCAGGACTTATAAAACATGCCATGTAAGTGAATGCCAAAGTTGGAAATTTCTATCACTTGAATGTATTACCTAACCAATTGCTTCCTTTAACAGTGTCATACATATGCCACCTCCAATCATCTTTAGTCATATTTCCTAAGGATGCATTTATACCTCCCTGCGAAGAATCTACTAGCACAAATTGGCATGCATTCCCATCAAGATCTAGAGTAAAAAAAAAGTTCTAAAAGTTTATATACTTTGAGGCAGCTCTCCTGAAGGAAGAAAGATACACCTAATATTAATCAACCAATCTTCAGAATAACCTAACAGAACAGACATGATTATTATACAACAGAAAATGGTAACAGAATGGAATAATTTTCTTCTTAGCATATTCTTTTGGGTGCATGATATTGCAAACTAGTTTCAATCTCCATAAATCATTAAAAAAGACAAATAATCAATCATTTATACAGTAGAGATAGGGTCAATAGGTGAACGGCAACATGACAGATCTACACAAAGGTCCCATGCAAACCTCTGGATATGCATTTTCAGTGAAGCACTCATGAGCAATTTGACATTTAAAAAAATTAAAAATTGAAACATTTGACATAAATTATTTACATGAGCATAAAAATGAGGTATATACCATCATTTGATTTTTCCTTTTTTTTTTTTTTTGAAAGAACTGATTATTGTTAAAGCCCAAAGGGCAAAAGAAAAGCACAACAAAAGGCAAAATGATGGGGTCTACCATCATTTGATATTAACCAATTATCATTATGCTATAAATCAGTGATAAGCATGATGGTAAAAAATGATAATAAATCAAGGAAATACATTTTGGTTTAGAGAACTTATCACCTGCTGCAACTTGTGGTGCCATACCATCTTTCTGCTAGCATGTCACTTTTGCAGGACATCCATTACATGAAAATAGTAGGCCCACCATGAAGATTACCCTTCTCGAAGATGAGGCTAATTCACTCTCTAGGGGCCACACCTGTAAGTTGAGTCGAATCATCAATTGTCCATTAATTCCAAAGGCATGACCTATCTAATGTAATAAATGATGGAACTGACATGGTATAGTGACATTATCAACTTACCACTCTTTGTGCAGTTGATCAGCTAAATGGTGATTTGCTTCTATGAAGAAGTCATATATTAAATGATGGTAGATCCCACTTGAATCAGCCCTACTTTTAAACGTATAGTGAAGAAGTCATATATCTGCCTCAAAACAACTAACCACAGAGGTTAATAAAGCTATAACAATTTCAACTTCTCAATTCCTAATCATCATTAAAAATTGAGGCAGATACAAATCCCAGGTGCACCACACAACTTGAACACCCACCATTAAAGACTTTGCTAGATCCACACTAATGTTTATTTTCCATCCAACTTGTTGGTAAGTTCACACAGACCAGGATGAAGGGAAAAGAAAAAATAGCAGCTTGATCGAACCTTTCATGAATCCCAAGAAGTTTTTTATGATGGGAATTCAATCCCTACTTGTGTGGCGAAACAGATGAACAATGTGGATATACAACATATACATCAAGGTGGGTCCCACAGTCAAGGCCTCACCCACTAAACTATTAACCCTGCCTCACCTAATCCACGCTCAGATAGACCAACCAAAGAAATTTTTGAAAAATCACTCTCAAAGTTTTTCATGGTGGGAATTCAATCCCTATGCTCAGATAGTCCAATGAGCAAGTTTTCTTGGATGAAAGAGTCAAGGAAACTAGAGTTAGCATGTTTTGAAACCTCCTTTTTTGAAAACCCCCTTTAAGGAAGTGTGTCCAAATGGACCCTTACCTTAGCCTTTTTTTTTTCTCTAGAGTGTTGTTGTATCTTTTCTTAACTGTCAGTTTGCAGGCCACTGATTAAATGTCAATGCCTTAGGGTCCCATCCATAGTTAAGCATAATAGATAAACGTCCTAGATCACAGAAGCATTAACACTTCCAAGGACTGGAATTTTAGTGAGACATATGTCATGCACCAAATTTAGAAACTGGGCTCACAAAATTCTAAATCACCGAATCCGGCACCAACAACCTCCATAGTACCCTATACTTGGTTCCCAGCATACATGTGCCAGATTCCGATCTTGGGATCATACAAGGAGGATTTTCTAACGTACAATTATCTCATAATAAGCATAACCACAAGTACACCCAAATCACAATAACAACATCATCATCACATATCCACTAATATAATCATTCCAGTACAATGTTGAAAGAAAAATATAAGATAAATGTCAAAAGCTCTAGAAGCTCTGTTGCACATTCCTACCTCAGCTCAACTGCATCCTATCATCACCCGCATGCACCTATCGTGCATAAGCTTATAAAAAGCTTAGAGGGTGGTGTAAGTGTGTGAGCAGTATATGCATGCTCAAAATATAATATTAGAGTAAACAGAAATACTGGTAAGTTCATAAATCATTCAATATCAGAGTAAGCGAAAATACTAGCAAGTCCATAAGGTATCATTAATCTCATCAAGCATATACGAAGAAAAGACATAGAAAGACGATGTCATAAACTGAGAAAGTAATGGGAGTCAGTTATGCAATGTGGAGACATTATGAGTCAAATATAAGATACTAATGATGCAATACCATATGCAATTCTGAAGAGTTACGAATACCATCAACCTCATCTAAGTCATATGAATGCAGGAACATAACAACTCAAAATGTCATATGCCGAGGATGTAATGCAATATGCAATATGTGGTGCGAATGAAATGACCAAGATGCAGTGTGAAGTCGGGATGATAGTACGTGGTATTGCAGGCTATGGGGCCTATCATAAAGGGCTTCTATTCAAATTAGTCTTATACCTAAATTTGGATAGTCAGACTCAATGTGGTAAGTTCCTAATCTTAGGTTAGCTGTGCGCCCCAACCGAAATCCTGACCATTTCGAAAGTACACATAATAATTAGTGAATGAATGAATACGCAACTCCTGCTCGATAGTCTACATATCAGTGTTGTTCCTCTCTAGAAAATCACTGGGGTCTATTACACTCCAAACCAGATTGTCGGCCCGTCACGCACAATAAGGTGAGTGAAAGAGACCTCATTATCTTCCTGCCAATATCGGACCCGGCCAGGCTCGTTGATAGCAGACCAATTCCTTGAGCTGGTCAAACTCAGCCTAGCATTGCCCTCTCCTCTTAGGCAGGTAAGACCGCACCCCCTTCCAACCGACCATGACACAGTGGGAGACACGGCTTAACGGTATACAGCCCTCATGTGCTCATGCATCCACTCGGTCTAGACGTTGGAGCAATCTCTAGAATTAAGAGGGTCTTGGGATTTCCACCCAAGGATATCTATAGCACCCCATATAGAACAGATTTTTGGTGTCTCATCTGGCCATCCACTATATGCCTGTGGAGGCTACGACCCTAATATTAATAGGGCGTACAGTAATCAGAGCACACAATGCAAGATGCATGAGTCATACAATCCAGTCATGCATTAATCTTGTGCATACCATACGCTAATGTGAGACAATCTCCGCCTATCAAGGAGTCTCATAACAACCGACACTATAACATATGCAATGGTCAATCATATCTCATAACAAACATGCAGATGATGCGTATGGGCATATATCATGATGCTATATTGTCACAAATTCATAATCGGTATCTATAACCAACATCGATAATCGACCTTGACAATGCGGCCATTTAACCAACATTGCCCCCAAGGGATGACCCATATAGAGTCTATCATATAGTAGACCCATGACCTCACACAAGGGCCAAATATACAACACCATAGGCCTCACTCAAGAGCTTAATACACATCACGATAGGTCTTTCACATGGGCCTAACATATATCACAATGGGCTCCATCGCCTGGCCCTCAAATGCATCACAATGGGCCTCATCACATAGGCCTCATGTACATCACATTGGGCCTTAAATATGGGCTAAATACACATCATAATGGGCCTACAATACAGGCCACATATACATCACATTGGGTCTCAAGCATGGGCCGTATATACATCACACAGGCCAAGTATACATCACAATGGGCCTCAACTATAGGCTGCATATACATTATATATGTCTCTACAATCAGCCTCGGCAATCAAAATCAGCCTTGACAATAAAAATCGGCCTCAACAATCAGAATCAACACTCGGAATTTGTTTCGATACTCGGCGTCGACAATCAGAATCGGCCTCTACAAATCAAAATCAGCTTTGATAATCAGCCTCGGCAATTAGAATCGTCGTATATAATCAGCCTCGACAAATCAGAATCGACCTCGATAATCGAAATCGGCCTATACAATCGACCTCGACAAATTGAAATCTGCCTTAATACTCGGCCTTAACAATCAGAATCGGCCTATACAATCAACCTCAACAAATCGAAATCGGCCTTAATACTTGGCCTTAACAATCGAAATTGGCCTCGGTAATCGGTAAGAATGGTATAACAAGGCCAAAGGGAAGGTCACAATGTGGACATTCAATCATCATTGCCCAACAATGTGGATGTTTAACCAACATTACTCCTAAGAAGTGGCTCACATAGAGCCAAACATATAATGGACCCATGGCCTCACACAAGGGTCTCATACATCAAGTGGGTCTCCTCATATGGGCCTAATACATGTCATGATGGGCAGTATCACATGGGCCTAATATGCATAATGATGGACCGCAACCCATGAGCCTCAATTACAACAAGTGGGCCGCATCAAATGGGCTGCACTAATGGACCTCATATACACAACAGGTGGGCCCTTCTCATGGGCCTCAAATACATAACATGTGGGCCCTACACATGGGTCTCATATGCATCAAATGGGCTACGTATCTGGGGTCTCGAATACATCAAATGGGCCACGCGTCATGGACCCAATACACGTCACAATAGGCTGCATAATACGGGCCTAATACACATCATAGTGGGCCTCGTGTACATCAAGGCGGGCCTCATCATATGGGCCTCATATACACTAAGTGGGCCGCATCAATGGGCCTCATATACAGTTAAATGGGCTGCATCAAATGGACCGCACTAATATATCAAGGTGAGCCTCATGGATGAGCCATAAATACATCAAGGCAGGCCTCATGGATGGCCATAAATATATCAAGGTGGACCTCATCATATGGGCCGCACCAAAAATCATTTCAATAGTTGTAGGTGTAACATGTGTATCACTGCACACATGGCCCACGTATGATGATCAGTACTGTCCAAATATTGTCCAGGTAAAGCAGTACCATCCAAACATTATCCATATAAATCGGCACCATCCAACCATTATCCATATAAATCAATACTATCCAACCACTATTCATGTAAATCAGCACCGTTCAAACATTTTCTAACACCGTCCCGCACCATCTGGATGATATGGATAAATACACCATGGTGGGGTGCATGGCCGAATGGCCTGGATAACTAGATACATCACGATGGAGACCCACTATCCCTACCATGGATGGTGCGGGTAAAAACATATAAATCAAGGTGGGTTCCTCCCACACACGTCACACGTGTGGGGTGGCCCCACGTCCCAAATGCATGGACGAAATGCATAAAACACATACATCGCTGTAGGGTCCACCATTTTCAAATGGATGGATGCCTAGGATGTAATGCACGTACATCAAAGTGGGTCCCATCCCACACATGCCACATGTGTGGGATGGCCCATAAGATAAAAGGAAGTGGACGGTGCTGGGGTCTCACTTCCTCAAATGAACGGACGGTCTGGATCATCAGACCTCAGCTAACATCAATATATCAGCTATATATAATATTTTAATTCAACAGGTGGGTCCCACGTGGGGCCGCCTGATATGTATGAATATAAATATCATATACATTTATCATATTATATAATATTATATATATGTATATATTTATTAATAATCTTGCAATTAATGTCCAGAGCATGTACACTTGCCTGACGGACAGTGTGGATTATCCACATACATCACGGTGGCAACTATGCACGATCCAATTACTCCAACACCGTCCAAATCATCTAGACGGTGTGGATGGAACAAATACAACATGGTGTGGCCCACATAACTAAGTGGTGTCAATCATCAAGGTGGGCCATGAAAAGATAGTGGATTGTAAGGCACATACACCATGGTGGGGTCTTTGAAATGGCCAAGCTATATGTCCTAGAGGGGAGGTGAATAGGACAATGCCAAATTTAAAATAAAAATAGTGAAATTAAAGAAAGAGATAGCCAAACAAAGAAATTCAATTCACAATACTAAAATAAATGCAACCTCAAAATTTAAGTCTTGAGAGGTTGATACAAATGTTGTTCTAAGGACAACATTACACCAAAAACCAGAGTTTACGGTAGGACAACCTTGTTTCTAAGAAGGTCTTTGTATCAAAAACTCAAACTGAAGAGGAATAAATAAAGCAAGGAATTGAAATAAATTTTAGGAATTTAAATCTAAATTATTACAACATTCTCCACTATGATTGAAATGTAAATATTACAACATTCACATCCACACATACATCCCACAATTTTGAATGATGAAATAGGAAATATAAATCACACATCTACAAAACACAAACAGTTATAGTGGTTCACCTGTGTGTACACCAACTATTAAAAAATAGCCACATAGATTGCTACTCCATTCCTAATATCCTCACACAGGGGATATTAGCGTTCACTATCAAAATAGGTTTTCACAGGTTCACCCAAAACCTTCACAATTGTGTCTTTTAGAAAAGGGATTACACAATTCAAAAACTCACTTCTGAGCTTTCTGGCTCTCCTTAGATAACCAACACAATGAGATTTTTCTAGATTAATCTCAAATGAAATAAAAAAGAATGAAATTTATAATAAATGTAAAATACCTGGATTTCTCATTTTGTTGCATCCCGGAAGAACCGATCGGAGTAGATGATCAAAAGTAGAAGTTCAAAGTCCAATACTCACTTTAAAATGTTTATAGGTTCTAATTGATTTTAAATTAAACCATTTGGGCTAGCTATATTTGATTTTGATTCCAAGAATGAGGAGTATCACAATTCCTCTTTTCAATTAAGATTTGAATGTAAAAACAAAATCAAATTAAATAAATCTAACAAAAGAGAATATAAATTATGCACAAAGTTTCTTAAAATGAACACAAACTTATCTTAGAATGATCCCATGATTTTTCTTGAATTGAGTTATCAAACTCTGAAATTCGTGCTCTATTTATAGTTGCAGAAATCACACCTTTGACTGGTCCTATGAACACTACGACTGGTCGTAGGAGAAATGAATTTTTAAATTTTTAAGTGCGATCGAATAAAACCGTTCCACGACTGGTCGTAGGGTGTCTACGACTGGTCGTTGGCCTCTACGATTGGTCGTAGCATTCTCACGACTAGTCATAGGACCCAAAGATTGGTTGCTAGAGTTTGAGTCATAGAACCAGGACTGGTCGTAGGACGAGTCCACACTGTTCACACGACCGATCGAACAGAGTCCAGGACTACTCGTAGGATGAGTTCACACTATTCGCACGACCAGTTGAACAGAGTCCAGGACTAGTCGTGGACGAACAAAAAATTCTAAAAAAAAATGCAACAAACTTAGCACTGGTCTTGGAATCTCTTGGACTGGTCGAGGCAGTGTTAGGACTAGTTGAACAAGGTTCAGGACTAGTAAAATGATTTAATTGAATTATGTATTCAAAATGACCTATCCTAAGGACAATCTAAAGTCAATCTTACATTGAAAGTGAGATATGAACTTCGAGACTTCATATCTTCAGATGATAGATGACTTATGAAGATTGTGAAGATTGAGATCTTTTAACATGATGAAGCGCCGAACATGAGATCTACTATAGCTTCATCTTGTGATGTACACTGACTTGTGTCTTGAACAAGATCACTTCTACTGTTGTAGCTTATACTTGTAGTCTTCTATAGTAGCTTGTACTCATATTTCTTGAAGTAATAGAAGTAGTTCTTCGTTCTTAACTTGAAGCAAAGTGTTTTAAAGCGGTGAAACAATGTCTTGAACATTTATAACAATGAGCTACACAAGACATAGATTAAGGTTTTGGCACCACAAAATTTGACAACCAAAGGAGCATAAAACCATAGCACTTACAATCTCCCCCTTTGTCAAATTTATGACAAAACACGCAACAATAATGTAACCAATATAATTAATATGAATACAAAGAATTATACACAGGTTATATATATAAAAAAAACCATATCAAAGCATAAACATACATACTCCCCCTGAGTAGTACATATATCACATAAAATGCCCTACTACTCACAATCAATTCATATCAATCCATATGCATTAAATCTATATAAAATTCTCTCCCTTTTTGTCACAATATGACAAAGGAAGAAGAAAATAATGGACAATGATAATAAATAGGAGGAATCAAGGAGTCAAGATATAAGTAAATAAAATCCACATAACATGAACTAGTACAAACCAAAGTCTGTAAACCACTGTCAGCAAACCAAATAAAGTTTACAACCCAATAAAAGTAGACTTAAGGTTATTACAGACCAACTAGTATATCACTTAATTTGAACCTGAAGAAAGAGCAGGTATAGAAGGATCAAGTTGATGCATGCCCTTGTTTAAACACCTAAGATACTTGCGAATATATTTAAACTGTAAATCATGGGCAACATTCATGTTCTCTACCTTCTCCTCAAGTGCACATAGACACGCATCAAACTCAGATGGTTCATAATCAGGATCATTAGCAGAATCAGATTTAAGTTCATCAAAAATATCATCCATATTAACATCATTTGGAGGAAGATCATCAGCTTCTTCTTCATTCCCAACTCCAACTCCATCACCACCATCCACTTGGCCAGGAGCCAATTTCAACTTCATTTTGTTTATATTTGAGTTGTTAAAAATAAGATTATGGATAGGAGCCTCTCCTACAGGCATAGCGACGAACATATGAGAAGCCAAAACAGTCATAAGATAGGAAAATAGTATATCACTATGACCTGGATGGAGATGAAACTGAATGATGAATGACATATTAAAGATGGAAGACAAACTTTAGTACCAAAGACGACAGAATGCAAAACACATACCATAAAGGAAGTCAATTCTGTTTTATTACCAAAACACGGATACAGATTTGAAGTAAAGAGCCTGTGGAGGACTTTGTATCTGGGTAACAAGTACTTTGAGGGGAGCGCATTTCCTTTATGAGTCCATTGTACATTCATGTTACATAATGCTCTGGTGAGCATTCATTTTTCAAATTCAAAGGGTTTTTTAGCTAGAATATGAATGGGGATGCCCTCATCATTAACATGTATTTCCATAAGGCCAGATATTAGATGACGATCTACATCAAAAGAGCCTTCTCTAGCATCTATTTTAAATTTTCTGCAGAAAAATCAGAGATGCATGCAAACATGGACTGTGTAATAGATTGGTATGCAGGCTCACCCCAATGTAAGATGTTATCCCAACCTATATATTGGAGTGGAAGATACCAAATGGAGCAATGTGGTTAAGGTTTTTCATTAATAACCTTGCGTAAATGCAAATCCCATACATATAAGGGATCATTTTCAGGTGAACGAAGATGCCAGTGAGTTATTGGAGCTGATCTAAAAGATGATGGACCATGGGCAATTTTCTTTTTCCCTCTTGCAACCATTGGCAACAAGAAGATCAAAGAAACAATACGATGCAAAAGATGTGGAATGGGGTTTTGCTAGATCATATTTTTGAAGAGAAAACCCCAAAATTGCAATGAATCACAACACAAATTACCTCAAGAGTGAAAATGAAGTAATATAGACTACATTTTATAGGCGAAACACAAACGCCTCACTAACCTTGATGATCTAGGTCGGTGGGTTCGACTGGTCGGGCGTCAGCTCGTTGTAGAGGGAGTTAGAAATGAGGAAGATGAGTTTTTTCCTAAATTTAAAAGACCCAACATGCTCCATAACCGGTCTTGAGTTGTCCTCGACCGGTCGTACCAGGACCGGTCAAGTACACCTACGACTGGTCGAGTACCAACTATAATATGCAATATTATCAAAAAATTTAAAATTTAAATACATAAATCCTCAAAAATATTTACACTACAATACACATATGTATGATTAATCAGTTTTGAATTCACATTCCAAGATCTAATTTTAATTTATTAAACCTACTTTTGTCAAGCAATTTAGTGAAAATATCAGCAAGTTGAGTCTCTGTCGAAATGTATTCCAAAGATATTATTTTTTCTTCCACTAATTCATGAATATAATGATACCTAATATCAATGTGCTTGGTACGTGAATGCTGGATTGGAATTTTTAAAATATTTATAGTACTAAAATTATCACAATGTAAAACTATTGAATCATGTGTAATTCCATAATCACTTAACATACGTTTCATCCAAACAAGCTGAGTACAAGCATTTTCAACTACGATGTATTCAGCTTCAGCTATAGAGAGTGATATAGAACTTTGTTTCTTGCTAAACCAAGAAACTAAATAATTTTTGATATAAAAATAACTACCACTGGTTGATTTCCTATCATCGATATTTTCAGCCCAATCAGCATCAGTGTACCCTGCTAACTGAGCACTAGTATCATATGGATACCAGAGACCCAAATTAACTGAACTTGCGACATATCATATAATCCACCTAACAGTAGTTAAATGTGAATCTTTAGGATTAAACTGATATCTAGCTCAAATACCAACACTTAAAGAAATATTAGGTCTACTAGCAGTTAAATTAAGCAAACTGCTAATCATACTAGGATATAACTTAGGATCAACATTTTTACCTATAGAGTCCTTAAAGAGTCTTAAGGTTGTACTCATAGGAGTATCAAAATTTTTACCATTCTCAAATTAGAACTTTTTTATCAAGTTCAGAGCATATTTGGTCTGATAAATGAAAATACCATTAGGTTGCTGTTTTACTTACTACCCAAGGAAATAGTTCAGTTCCCCAACCATGCTCATTTCGAACTTAGATTTCATTAATTCTGCAAACTCAACAGTCATGTTAGTACAGGTGGATTCATAAATAATATCATCAACGTAGATTTGAACTATTAAGATATCATCGTTATGTTTCTTAACAAATAAGGTTTTATCAACACTTCCCATTTGAAAATCATGACTTAGTAAAAACTTAGTCAATTTCTCGTATCATGCCCTGGGAGCTTGCTTTAATCCGTAGAGAGCATTTTTAAGATGATACACATGATCAGTGTTCTTAGGGTCTTCAAAACCAGTTGGTTGTTCAACATACACTTCTTCATGTAGATCACCATTTAAGAAGGTACTCTTTACATCCATTTAATAAAAATAAAATTTTCTAACATAAGAAATTGATATAAACAATCTGATTGACTCAAGACAAGCTACTGGGGCAAAGGTTTCATCATAATCAATTCCTTCAATTTGAGTGTACCCTTGTACAACCAGTCTAGCCTTGTTTCGAATTATATTACTAAGGTCATCAGACTTATTTTTGAAAATTCACTTAGTTCCAATAATATGTTTATCTTTAGGTCTAGGAACAAGATATCAAACATCATTTCTCATGAACTGGTTAAGCTCTTCTTGCATCACAACAATCTAGTTTTCGTTAGTAAGAGCTTCTTTTACGTTTGCCATTTCTATTTGAGATGTAAAGCATACGTAGTTACGAATATCTTCTAGTTGTCTACGATTACGTACTTCAGTGAGAGGGTTCTTAAGAATTTGAGTGGTTGGATGATCTTTAACAGTCCTCAATTCAGAATCAGTTAGATTTGATGAAGTATCTGGTTTGTCAATTAAAAGAACTTCATCATAGTCTGAACTTGGGGCAGGTGTATTCAAGTGATCGTCTATGACCACATTTTTAGATTCTTAAATAACACTGGTCCTTTTGTTCAGTAGACAATATCCACGACTATTTAAAGAGTATCCTAAAAAAATCCCTTCATCGCTCATAGTATCAAACTTGCCCAAATTTTCCCGATCACGTAGAATATAGCACTTGCTGCCAAAAAATCGAAAGTATTTGACAGTAGGCTTCTTATCAAACCACATTTCATAAGCAGTTTTATTATTTGACTTACTTGTATAAACTCGGTTAATTATATAACATGCAGTATTAACAGCTTCAGCCCAAAGAGTTTTAGATAACTTCATATTATTCAACATTATATTAACCATTTCTTGAAGCACTCTATTTTTTCTTTCAACAATTCCATTTTGTTGAGGAGTTTTGTGCATAGAGAATTCATGTAATATTCCCTAATCGCTACAGAATTTCTCAAAATCTCTATTCACAAATTCAGATCATGATCACTACGGATCTTACCGACTTGAGAACATTTTTCCGTTTGAATCTATTTGAGAACTCTTTTTATTTCATCAAGGGTTTCTGACTTATCCCTTAAGAAAGATACCTAAGTGAATATGGTAAAATCGTCCACTATTACTAAAATGTATTTCTTGCCACCTCGACTTTCCATCCTGGTAGGTCGTATAAGATCCATATGGAGAAGCTCGAGTGGTCTTGATGTGGCATTTGAGTTCACTTTCTTGTGAGAGCTCCTTGATTGCTTGCCTATCTGGCATTTGCCATATATTTTATTTATCTTTTGTAATTTTGGTAAACCTCTGATTAGTTCTCTTTTGCTCAATTTGTATAGATTATGGTAATGTACATGTCCAAAGCATTTATGCCACAAATCTGTCTCATTGGTATGGACCATGTAACATGTTTGATTAGATGAGCTGGATTCACTAACTATATAGCAATTTTTAGAAGTTCTACGGCCAGTTAAGATTACCTTATTATTTAAAATTTCACAACCTTGGTTAGAAAATTTTACGCTATGATTATTATCGCATATTTGAGATATGCTTAACAGGTTGTGTTTTAAACCTTTAACATATAAAATATTTTTAAACAAAGGGAGGTTATAGAGTTGAACCATACCTTGGCCAATAATCTTACAATTATTGCCATCGCCGAATGTGACTGAACCATCAGTCATATCTTTGAGATCGGTGAATAATTTTTTATCACCAGTCATATGCCTTGAACATCCACTGTCTAGGTACCACTTTGAATGGCTTGTAGCTTTGAAAGTAGTGTGGGCAACCAAGCAGGAAACCTTAGGAACCCATTTCATAACAGTTTTGGGTTTAGGAGTATAGTGGGTCTTCTTTTGATTGTAGTTATTATTAGAGTCACCCACTTAGTTAGATTTTAAGAGCTCCTTAAGAAGATCAACTATTTTCTCAGCTAAAGGGTTTCAGTTCTAATGTTTATAATTGATATAAGTGTTTTTTGATTTTTGAAAAATTTTAGTAGTTTTAGAAAAAACTTGATTTGTACTTTTTCCTTTTGAGTTTAAGGTCTCTCCTTTTACAAACTTAGGAGGCATATTCTTATGTTTAAAAGGAATATTTTTCTCGTAGCCCAAATCGGATCGATCGCCACATTTTCTTAATCCAGATAAAAGTTTTTCTAATATTGTATCTCCTTGGGCATACTTCCATGTATCCTTTAAACTTAAAAGAGAAGAGACTTCAAGTTTAAGGTTTTCATTTTCAGATTTCAGACTTTCAATCTAAGAGGATTTAAATTCGAAATCACATTTGCATTTTTCAAAACAATCTAAAATATGGAATTTTTCTAAAACAAGGGATTCAAAATTTTCTTTGAGCTTTGAAAATTTTTCTTTTTGAAGTTTAAGTTTAACAGCAATTTTATAACTTTCTTTGTATAAGGCATTGTAAGAATCTTGAAGATCATCTTCATTTTCACATTCACTGTTCAGATTTTTTTCACTTGTTAAATCATTATTTGAAAATGTGAATTTGGCTAGAGTCATAAGGGCTTTTACTTCATTACCCGACTCGGTTTCAGAATCTTCTGAATCAGAAGAGGCTTCAGAATCAGAGGATTCATCCCAAGTAGTCAACGTACTCTTCTTTTTAGGTTTTTCCTTTTTAGGACACTTGTTTGTTAAATGCCCATATTCTTCACAGTTGTAACATTAACTATCTTTTAAAGATTTCCAAGTCTTAGATTTAGATTTAGATCTTTTCTTATCATAGCTTTTTAAAAATTAACCCTCTTTTTGCTTTTTAAAATTTTGTAAAACATTTTTGCTTAAAGGACCATATCGTCTTCAGAATTTTCTAAATCAAAATTGTTTTCTTGATAAACATCTTTAAAATACTTAAGGGCAATAAATTTTCCTTTAAGAGCTTTAAAAGTTAACTCATAGGTTTGTAAAGACCCAACTAATTCTTCTACCCTCATAGTATCCGTATCACAAAGTTCTTGGATTGTCGTTACCTTACAATTAAACTGTTCAGGAAGTGAGCGTAATATTTTAGCACAGACTTTACTTTCTGGGATTTTATCTCTAAGATCCCACATAGAGTTCACAATGTCATTTAATCTAGTGTAGAAGTTCATAAACATTTTATTTTCTTCCATATGTATTTCCTCATATTTGGTTGTGAGGATTTGGACTTTAGATTTCTTGACAATTAATGTACCCTCGTGTGTCATTTCTAAAATATCCCAAGCTAGCTTTACAGAATCACAGGATATAATTCTTTTGAATTCATCTGGTGATAGTGCGCAAGTGATTGCATTCATCCTTTAGCATTTGCACTACTCTCACTTTTCTGAAGTGTGGTCCATGAGAAATAAGGTGTTACTCTCATTGATTTTGAACCATTGATCCTAGTTACTTTAGTGGTAGGAGAGGTCCATTCATTCACTATGGCTAGCCACACACTTTCATCCATGGATTTTGAGCAAGATCCTCATCCTAGCTTTACAATAGGCATAATTGGTGTCATCAAAAGGTGGAGGCCTAGTGACTGAAAGGGTATCAAAATTTGATATCTTAAATATAACTTAGATCGATTAGCTCAGGAAATAAATCCAAATAAAAAAATTAAAATGAGCTATTAGGATCTGATACCACTTGAAATGGCCAAGCTATATGCCCTAGAGGGGGGGAGGGGGTGAATAGGACAATGCTAAATTTAAAATAAAAACAACGAAATTAAAGAAAGAGATAGCCAAATAAAGAAATTCGATTCACAATACTGAAATAAAATGCAACCTCAAAATTTAAGTCTTGAGAGGTTGATACAAATGTTGTTCTAAAGACAACCTTACACCAAAAACTAGAGTTTATGGTAAGACAACATTATTTCTAGAAAAGTCTTTGTATCAAAAACTCAAACTGAAGAGGAATAAAAAAATAGCAAGGAATTGAAATAAATTACAGGATTTAAATCTAAATTATTGCAACATTCCCCACTGTGCTTGAAATGTAAATATTACAACTTCACATCCACACATTGAAAGGGCCTAGCTATATGCCCTAAAGCGGGGGGGGTGAATAGGGCAATGCCAAATAAAACTAATAACAGCGGAATAATAAAAGAAATAAAGCACAATGCTGAATTTAAAGTAGTCTCAATAGCCTAAAATAAAGAGAATGATACTTTATCAGTTCTAAGGACAACCTTACACCAAAAACCAAAGGTTTAAGGTAGGACAACCTTATTTCTAGAACCTCCTTTGTATCACAAACCAATGAGGAATAAAAAGCAAGGAAATCAAAATAACTTACAGAAATAAATCCTAAGTTATTACAATATTCATCCACACTTGCTTGAAATAAAATGATTACAATATTCATCCATAAACCACAAAACAGAATGAATAAAGGAATGAAAGAATAAAGCACATTCACAACACAACGATATATAGTAGTTCGCCTGTGTGTACACCAACTGTTATCCAACAGCCACACAGAATGCTACTCCACTCCTAATATCCTCACATAGGGGATATTAGCATACATTATCAAAATAGGTTTCACAGGTTCACCTAAAACCTTCACAATTGTGTCTTTGATCTCGGGCTTACACAATCCAAAAACCCTGACAATTTGAGTTTTCTGGCTCTCCTCAAATAACCAATACAATGAGATTTTTCTGACAAATCTCAAACAAAACCTAAGAAAGTAAATTACACAAATGTAAAATACCTAAATCACCTTTTGAAGTAGCCCGGTAGAACCAATCGGAGTAGAAGTTCGATTCAACATTCAAAGTCTAATACTCACTTTAAGAATGGTTCCAAGTCTAATTGATTTTAAATCAAAAGGGCTAGTTCTATTTGATTTTGAATCCAAGAAGGAATATCAGAAGTTCTCCTTTTCTAATAAGATTGGAATGTAGATCAAAATCAAATAAAAAAATAAGCTAGCAAAAGGAATATTAAATAAGCACAAAGTAGCTTAAAACAAACACAAACTTATCTCAGAGTATAGCCTAAAAATTGCTTGAATAGAGTTGAATTGAATTGTTAAAACTCTAAAGTTCGTGCTCTATTTATAGCCAAAAAAAATTCGTCTACGACTGGTCTTATGATTCTAGGACTGGTCGTAACTTCAAAGATTTTCAAAGATTTCTACGGGATAAGATTTTGTTGTTCCACGACCGGTCATGGGAGGTCTACGACCGGTCGTGGGCCACCTACGACCGGTCGTGGGCCACCTACGACCGGTCGTAGGACCCCCAATTTAGTTGCTGGAGTTTGAGTCGTAGGGCTACGACTGGTCAAAGGATGAGTCATAAAACTCACAGGACTGGTCGTAGAAAGTCCAGGACTGGTCGTAGGACAGTCAGAAAGATCTGAAAATCTTCAACAACCTATGACTGGTCCTAAAAAACTTAAAACTGGTCGTAGCAGAGCTAGGACTGGTCTTGAAGTCCCTAGGACTGGTCTTAGAACAGCCCAAACAAGCATATTAAAATATATGAATTATGTATCCAGAATAACCTACAGTAAAGCACATCCTAAGGTCAATCTAAGGTCAAACAAACCTTAAAAGTAAGATGAACATTGAAAGTCTGTATACTCAGATGACCCTTAAGAGAAGCTTGAGAATATACAAAGCTTGTAGTAGGACTTCTTGAGCTTGATCCTATCTTGAGATGACAGTGTCTTCTTAATCCTTTCTTGAGTTGACAAAGTCTTCTACAATACTTGAACTTGATTATATCTTGAACATGCGTACTTGAAGACTTCTATTCTTGAATACTTCATCCATGACTTGAAACTTTCTTTGTTTAAGTTCTTGACTTGAAATGCGATGTCTTGAAGTAAAGAATGGTCTCAAACATGAAACATAAGATATACAAGACATAGATATAGGTTTTGGCACCATAAAATTTGACAACCAAAGGGATATGAAATCATAGCACTTACACACATACATCCCACAATTTTGAATGATGAAAGATAAGAAATATAAATCACACATCCACAAAATACAAAGAGTTATAATAGATCACCTGTGTGTACACCAACTATTAAAAAATAGCCACACGGATTGCTACTCCACTCCTAAATCCTCACACAGGGGATATTAGCGTTACCTATTAAAATAGGTTTTCACAGGTTCACCCAAAACCTTCACAATTGTGTCTTTTAGAAAATGGCCTACACATTTCAAAAACTCACTTCTGAGTTTTCTGGCTCTCCTCAGATAACCAACATAATGAGATTTTTCTAGATTCATCTCAAAAGAAACTAAAAAAATGGAATATACAATAATGTAAAATACCTAGATTTCTCATTTTGTTGCAGCCCGAAAGAACTAATCGGAGTAGATGATCGAATGTAGAAGTTCAAAGTCCAATACTCACTTTAAAATGGTTCTAGGTTCTAATTGATTTTAAATTAAACCAGTTAGGCTAGCTATATTTGATATTGATTCCAAGAATGAGGAATATCACAATTCCTCTTTTCAATTAAGATTGGAATGTAGAAACAAAATCAAATTAAATAAAGCTAACAAAAGAGAATATAAATTATGCACAAAGTAGCTTAAATTAAACACAAACTTATCTCAAAGTCATCCCTTGATTTTTCTTGAATTGAGTTATCAAACTCTGAAATTTGTGCTCTATTTATAGTTATAGAAATCGCACCTTCAACTGGTCCTGTGGACACTAGACTGGTCATAGGAGAAATGAATTTTTGAATTTTTAAGCGTGATCGGATAAAACAGTTCCACGACTAGTCGTATGGTGTCTACGACTGGTCGTAGGCCCTCTACGACTGGTCGTAGCATTCCTATGACTAGTCGTAGGACCCAAAGATTAGTTGCTGGAGTTTGAGTCGTACAACTAGGACTGGTCGTAGGACGAGTCGACACTGTTCACACGACCGGTCGAACAAAGTCCAGGACTGTTCGTGGACGAACAAAAAATTCTAAAAAAATGTAACAAACTTAGGACTAGTCTTGGAATCTCTTGGATTGGTCGAAGCAGTGCTAGGACTAGTCGCACAAAGTTCAGGACTAGTTTTAGAATAGTCCAATTCCATGTAAAATGATTCAATTGAATTATGTATTCAAAATGACCTATCCTAAGGACAATATAAGGTCAATCTTACCTTAAAAGTGAGATATGATCTTCGAAACTTCATATGTTTAGATGATAGATGACTTATGAAGATTGTGAAGCTTGAGATCTTTTAACATGATGAAGCACCAAACATGAGATCTACTATAGCTTCATCTTGTGATGTACACTAATTTGTGTCCTGAACAAGATCACTTCTACTTTTGTAGCTTGTACTTGTAGTCTTCTGTAGTAACTTGTACTCACATTTCTTGAAGTAATAGAAGAAGTTCTTCGTTCTTGACTTGAAGCAAAGTGCTTTAGAGTGGTGAAGCAATTTCTTGAACATTTATAACAATGAGCTACACAAGACATAGATTGAGGTTTTGGCACCACAAAATTTGACAACCAAAGGAGCATAAAACCATAGCACTTACAGTCTTCACATGCACCATCCAGGTGGACGGTGCTCGATTAAAATACATACATATGGGTGGGCTCCACCCTCACACGAGTCACATGTGTGAGGTGGCCCCACGTCCAACATGGATAAAACACCATATCTTGTGTGGGTTCCACATCACGTGTGTCACACACCGATGAACGGCATAAACATCACAGTGGATTCCACCGTCCAGAGAGATGGACAGTGTGGATATTAGGTACACATCATGTGGTGCCCACGTGGGTGAACGGCTGGATATACAACACACATCACGATCAGGGCCCACCCGACCTACTGACATCATAAAGCAACCATATGGCTAGTGTGGGGCCCACGTCCAGACAGATGGACAGTTACGATATATCATATACATCATGGTCGAGGCCCCACCAGTAGACTTTGGATTGCAAATACGCTGAGTTTTCCTTAAATTGAACACAGGCCCACATCTCTTAACCTAGGTATCGCCCCGGCATGCGAGACACGGCATCGGATCCGTGACGATGGTGCAGTCACAAGGCTCCAAGTCTCAGGTCAAGCCGACTCTAGAAAATAAGATACAAATCAGGGTCACGTACAACTACCGATTACAGATCGCGAGTCACTGAAATTCGACCGGGAGGACTGCAGAAGCCTACGAAATAGTACAGTCTAGGACATGGGCCTTACAGCATACGTCCTGATGCATCGAGGGACCCAATAGTTCATATGCAAACCTATTATACTAGAGGTGGATTGTAAAATGTACCATTGAAAAGTGAGCATAGTCAAATGATTCGATCTCACTTAAACCACTAACTCCCTCAAGAAGGTTATTGTAGAACACATCTGGCTCGTGACCTAATGGGATAACCACACCCATCCCCGTCACAACAAGCCTCCTTTTCCTTGTCAGTAGTCTCTTTTTTGCAGAGTGTTCCTTAGCAGCTGAATGGCGACATTCATTGCTTTTCCTGCAGCAACAATAATTAAATTAACCAAATCCAACCATTGAGCATATACACATCTACAGACAAAACAAGCCATAGTAGCCCTGTTACGATCCAGAAACAGTTTTTTCAAAAAATAAAAAGGATTACAGCCCACATTGTAACAATAATGGTGGTGGCTGTTACGGCCACCATACCATTATGGAACACCTTTTTGAGACAAAGAGAGAGAGCAAATCTAGATAAAGTAGCAACACATTACTTTAGATCGATAAGAATCATAAAACCACTATACATGTGTGTGTGAAAGACTTGGTCACTCAAACAACTCCATGACTAGAAAAAAACTAAAAATAGACTATTGCAATCCAATTTAAATAAGAGAAAGCAAAACCGAATAACCATACAAACACCACAGAGCACACCAGTTAAAATCACAGCCTCTTCTTACTACATATTTCAATCTAAAATCTTGGTGTCTTCTCTAAAACCATAATAACAAAAACTTGAACAAAACCCACTAAAATAGCCCACATGAAAATGATAATAAAGTCTGCCTACTCACACAAAATAGAGTACAAAGGAAATCATGATCTCTTCTGCTTACATTCATGGTAAAATATGGGTGTCTCTAAGACCATAAGTAAAATCATAATTAAATTAAGCTTAATTCAATCGCTAAACAGATCATTATGACATACCTAAATGAAAAAAAAAATCATAAAACCACTAAAATATCAAAAGATTAAATACATAAAGTAACTAAAAACTCAAGAACCCAAAAAGAAAAATAAGAAAAACACTAAAGAACATGAAATTGCAACTAGTGTATTCAAGAAAACACTGCAAAACATACAATCGAAAGCAGAAACCCTTCAGATTGAATGCATCAATCTAAAATCTGCAAACCAAGTAAAGAATGATTAACATAACTAATTACATGAATTTAGCTTCATTCAGTCATTAAACCAATCACTACCCACATACCCAAATAAACTTCTCTATTTGAGAAAAAAAATTCCAATACCATAAAATCCAACCACCTTTATGCAAGGAAATGAAATTGCAATCCCATTACTCATGTAAATACAACATGCCGTACAATCAAAATCTTGATCTTGTCTCATCACATCCGTCGATCTAAAATTTGGTTGTCTTAGAAAAAAACCTATTTAAAATCACCAATTACATAAACAAATCTAAATCCAATCAGTAAAACCATTTGACTGTGCACATCCAAATCTAAAAAATAAAATAATCAAATTCAATGGAAAATTAAAATAATTTCCTGCAGCCCCCACTCGATTCATCCGCCTTTCTCGGCGAGTGGGACTCACCTTCGATCCAAACAGCGAGAATTCAACCTCGCCAAATAGTGATGAGCCCTTCGAGCTATAATACTCCTCGCATGGCTCAAATGCAAGGCAAGAGCTCATCAGCCCCTGGAGACTTGATCCACAGAATGTCGACATTAGGTCCTTAGGGCAACTATTGGCCCTCTTCTTCCTCCTAGCTCGCTAAATGTCAACATCAGAAAGAGAGAGAGACTAGGGTTTTGAAAATGCGAGAGAGAGAGAGAGAGAGAGAGAGAGAGACGTTGGGAAACAGAGAGAGGGGAATGTGACCAAGAGACAGGGAGAGGGTGAGGGAGAGCGGGAGATCGAGAGAGGACGAGGGAAAGGGAGAGGCTGAGTGTGTGAGAGAGAGGGTGAGGGAGCCTGGGAGATGGAGTAAAAAAATAAGGGTTTGGGAGCCTAGGAGATGGAGAGAGGGTAAAGGAAAAAAGTGTTTTCAAAGGTATGTGCACGGGAGAAAAGGGCTGACAGAATTTTCATTTTGGGGGAGGGGCCCGTGACGGATAACCCTTTAAGACCATGGATTTTAGGACCATGGGGCCCACCGTGATGTATGTTATTTATCCACTCCATCCACTAATTTTAAAATAGTATTTTAAGAGTTGATGCAAAAATTGAGTCAGATCAAAGTTGTAATAAGACCACACAACGTATTAACAATAGAAATTTAAATTTTATTATTTCTTATGGTGTGGTCCACTTAGACCTTTAATCTACATTTTTTTTAGGCTCATCCACTGAAATTATATATTAGAATTGATGAGTGGCTTAGATCAAACATATATATTCCAATGGGACCTATGGAGCCCCTTAAGCACCATCAATATCTAATAAGGTTCTGGTGAGAAGGCAGGTTTTAGCTATGGCTTAAATCTATAGCATAATTGTTATAGATTTATTTCGTAGCCAAAAACTTAAAGTCCGTAGCCTTTGCTCGATTTTTTAGTACTGATGGTTCGGTTCTAGTTTCACCCCCGAACTGGACCAAACCGAACCGTGTGCACCCCTACCAGCTACTACTGCAACCATGATATTCTCATGATCGCTTTTAGCTTGATTAACTTTTTTTTTCTCTATACTTATTTTCATTGGAAAAGTGTTTTTCTAAAATCACATAATTTACATGGCTAACCAAACAAACTTAAAGCGAACAAAAAAAAAAGAAGAAGTAATTTTTCCAAATAATATATATATATATATATAAAGCACTAGTTTGATACCACCATACACATTAACTGGTGGTGGTCTTTTTTATTTTTCTTTTTCATTTTTTTTACTTTTTTTACACACACCTACACCCCACACACACCCACACCACATGGGCACTCAATCCGATGATCTCAGTATTAAAACAAGTTTGTCTGCAACTAAGCCATGGGGTGGGACCCAATTATGGTGTGGTGGTCATAGTTACCAAGATCTACATTTATTTACTATTATTCTATTTTTCCTTCTCTCTCTAAAAATACCACTACCTACATTTAACAAAGCCAAAGCTATGCTAAGGTGAAGCCTAGGAAGTACAGGTAATGGAAAAGTCAGAGGGATGGAGGAACGGGATAGACCATGGGAGACCGCGCGCCCTAGGTCTTCTTGGCAACGAAAGGCGCCATTCACCATCTTTGTAGCTAACCTAACTTTTGACACAACAGAGGAAGATCTCCTCAGAAATTTTGGAAGATATAGGAAAATCAATGATGTTTATGTGCCAAGGGATCCGGTTCGCAGAAAATTGAAAGGATTTGCATTCATACAATTTTGCTATGAGTAAGAAGCTCTCAATGTGGCGCAATGCCTCAATGGGAGGAGAGCATATGGATGAATCATCTTGATGGCATGGGTGAGAGAACAAAGGCATCAAGCCTATACGGATGGGCAACAACACATCCGGCCGATTATTGCTCTAGGTCCCCAAAGACAGTATGCGGAGGTTCTGTCGGATCCCCTCCCAGTGCAGAAGCCTCATGTTAGAAATAAGGAAAACATTGATCCAACCCCAAACCGATTCTTCTATGAGGCGGATGTTGAAGGAGTGAAGAATCTGAAGTCCGCATTGTCGACCGCACTCATTGCATTCTGTAGCAAGGAGATCTCCATCTTGCACCTTATAGATAGATTCAGGAATTCCAAATATGTGTCTTCACTGGTAGACTTCATCTGTGGCAATACAATCACTGATAGAACCCAAATCAAAGAAGTGGCGGTTTAGTTTTTTCAACACCACTTCCAGGCCGAAGTGACCCACTAGAATAGAGATCTCATGCAAGCTTCCCAGGATCCTATCGATTCAGGACAATGACGAATTACTAGTTCCGCCTTCCATCTAGGAAACCAAGGATGCGACTTTTTCCATACCTAAGGATGGGGCCCTGGTCCTTGATAGCTTCTCTTCAGCCTTCTTTACTAATTGTTGGCACATTATAGGAGAGGATATTCACAAGGCTGCATGCGCTTTTTTGGCTGGGGATTCACTTCCTAGAGCCTTTGCGGCTTCCCTCATTTACTTGATTCCAAAGAACCTGTCCGCTTCATCCTTTACAGATTATCGGCCAGCCAGCCTATGCAATGCGGTGTATAAGATCTTTGTAAAAATTCTGGCAAACTGGCTCAGTAAAGTGCTTCCAAAACTCATCTCTATGGAGGAAGGGACAGTTGTACAAGGGAGATCCATAACCGAGAATATTTCTATGGCCTTGGAGGCTATGAGAAGATTAACGAGAAATCTAGGAGAGGGAACATCATACTTAAATTGGACCTCGAGAAAGCCTATGATCGGGTGGATTGGAATTTTCTCAAACAGGTTTTACAGCGGTTTGGGTTCAAAGATAGGTGAATATCTCTGACGGAAGCATGTTGGGGAAGTAACTGGTTCTCGGTCCTCATCAATGGGGAGACGGCAGGCTTCTTCAAGTCGTCTAGGGGCCTTTGGAAAGGAGACCCCCTCTCTCCTGCTCTATTCATCATAACAGTGAAAATCTTCTCGAGAAACTTCAAGCAATTGGTGGACAGGGGCTGGTGCAAGCCCTTTCATGTGCAGAGGGGTTTCCCTTCTATTTCTCATCTTCTGTTTGCAGATGACACCCTCCTATTTGCAAACGGAAGCAAAGACTCGTTGATAGCCATCAAGGCTTTCCTCATCTCCTTCCAAGAGGTTTTAGGCCAAAGGATTAACAATACCAAGAGTTGTTTCATTTTCTCAAGCAAGATGCCGACGGGAAGAATCAGGAACATGAAAAGATTTTTGGGTTTTCAGAAAGTGCGCTCGGATGTTCAATATCTAGTGTTCCTTTAGTTAGAGGTAGAATTTCTTCAAACATATTCCAACCCCTCTTAGATAAAGTTATAAACAAAATAATCGGATGGAATGCTAGATTTTTGTCCCAAGTAGGTAGACTTACCCTCATCAAGAATGTGTTGGAAAGTTTGCCCATCATTTTGGCAGCTACATGCATGCACGCTCAAGTGGTGGTGAATTTGGAGTGTTGTTTTACACAATGGAATAAAGAAGTATCATTGGCTTGCATGGAGCAAAATTTTCAAGCCAATTGAAGAGGGCAGCTTAGGGGTGAGGAAATTGAAAAAGTTCTTGTTAGCATTGCGGATGAAATTGGCTTAGAACGTTAAATTCGGCAAATAGGATAGTTCATGGGTGGCACACATGAGAGCTAAACATAGCGGCGAATTGGAGATGGGGAGGCCGAACAACACTACAACCAAAGCTTTGGCCTTCTGGAAAGAGATCAGGAGCACCCTTCCTTGGGTGGAAAGCAATGTTCAGTGGCACGTTGGGGCTGGAGAGATCAACCCATGGGATTGTAATTAGAAAAGGACTGGTCCACTCAAGCAGACCGCAGCGTCACCTATTCCGAATGAGTTAGTTCCATTACAGGTTAAAGACTTCATCGGCTCAATAGGCCCACTCCCTCCATCATCTGTATGTACTTTTCTACCCCAAGATATGATGAAATTTATATTCTAATAGGGCTTTGTTATAATGGGTGAGACGTCAGTGGCCTTCTGGCCTCACGACCCTACCGGGATTTTCTCAACAAAGTTAGCCTGTAGGCTTAACAAAGAATCAGTCCCAAGGAGGTGGTGTGTAAGACCCGCATCCTATCACGTACCATTTTATAGGCCTCCGCGGTCCTCCCGGTCGAATTTCGGCGACCTGCGATCTATTATTGGCATTAGCGCGCGATTCAGAGTCATGTCTTAAATTCTAGATTCAGCTCAACCCGAGACTTATACCCTTACAACAGTGTTGTTGCCGTGTCTCGCTAAACGAGGCGATACCCGTGTCAGGATATCTGGGCCCGAATTCAGTTTGAGGAAAATACTGCACATTACAATTCTGAGAGAATCTCTATAAAATGTCACATCAATCAATCAAATCAAGTCAAGTACAAGCAACCATCCCCAAGTACAACCACCTCTCTCATAAAGTCAACTCTCTCCTTATACAGGTACACCTTTCACCCATCACTCCCCATCACACCCATCTCTCTCTCTCTTACATCCCATTCTCTCTCTTCCATTCTCTCTCTTTCATCCTCCAAGCAAGAAACCGTCTATGGCTTCCATGGGGAAGCTAGGTGTGGCCCGCCCTCCTTCCACTAAAGCCAACCCTTGGATCATCATCTCAACCGTTGAAAATGTCCCCTTAGAGCTCTAGAGTGCTTAGGTGGAAGAAAGAATGGGCGATCAAAGGTGGGTGCCCTCTCTCTCCCTCTCTCTCTCTCTCTCTTTGGTTTGATGGCCCATCATTAAAGATTGATGATCTAGACCATCCACCGTACATGGCTATCTTGCAACTCGTCTTTGGGCAGGCTTGGATGGTGGGGAAAACACAAATACTGAATGTGTTTTCAAAGGTAAGTTTTAGAATAACAAACTTAGGACCGTGTGTCGAAGATACTACGGATGCTGCATTGTTCAGAGGCTGAGCAGGTCGAGTTAGCTACGTTCTTGTTCCAGCGGGAGGCCAGCTTATGGTGGGACAGTGTGTTGCGGACCATTGCCGCTGACTACATGTGGACCTGGGCAGCGTTCGAGTTTCGCTTCCACAAGAAATACTATCCCCAGACGTATAGGCATGATCAGGAGAACGAGTTTCTATGCCTCAGACAGGGAGGCATGACGGTCACTAAGTATAAGCATAGGTTCACTGAGTTGGGCAGATACGTCCTGACTATACTGGCAGATGAGCATATGCGCATACGGCGCTTTTCAGAGGGTTTGTGATCGGATATTCGGTCGAAGATGTGCTGCGTGAGCATTCCCTCCTATGCAAAGCTGATTCATATGTCCATGCGGGCAGAGCAGGATGTGGATCGACTTACGTGATCTCGTGGCCCTATTGCTCCTAGGCCACGACCAGAGTTACAGGATAGGCCCTTTTCGGGCAAGAGGCCTCGCGCCGACCCTCCTTCTAGGGCCACAGCGCCAGTACCCCCGATGCGGTGCCCTGATTTATCATGTACATATTGTGGGAGATCGGGCCATTTAGTACAGAGTTATTTTGCTCGAATGAGGGACAGTGGGTTCTCGCCGCCGCAGAAGATCGACCGTATACGCCCACAGGCTATATCAGCACCACCTTTACGGTTAGCTCCTGCTCACCCTTCCTTCAGACCTCCGGTATCTCAGTTCAGGCCGCCTCTACGGCCCATGGCACAGCGGCCGAACCGGTCACAGCAGGCACAGGTGCATGCCTTGACAGCTGAGGCAGCTGCGATAGAGACTTCTCAGCATTCAGCCTTTGAGATCACTGTCCACATTGGAGGTATTCCTATTCTTGTGATGGTGGACACAGGATCCACGATTTCATTGATATCACATGCCATAGTTAGGTGCATTGGGCTACCGACTATTAGGATGGATGGGGTGCGAGTTTATACAGCGCACGGATCCTTTACAGATATCACCCTGATGTGTGAGGGATGTTTGGTAGATCTGGGAGGCAAGATGATGGCTCTTGATCTTGTCGTCGACCCCTCTCTTGTTTATCTCGACGTCATTCTTGGCATGGACTGGTTGACTACAGCGAGGGCCGAGATTGACTGCGAGACTCGTATAGTGACTGCCTACTAGCCAAAGGGCGCATCCTTTACATTTCTAGTGTAGGTAAATCTCCCCTTCCACATACTTAACTACGCTACTTTACTATGAGACGTTGGTGCCCAGATGCTTGAGCATACGCCGATCGTTGGTGATTTTGGGGATCTGTTCAGGAAGATCCCTGGTTTGCCTCCTCAACGAGAGATTGATTTCACTATCGATCTGATGCCTGGTTCCACGTCCGTCTCACTGTCGACGTATCGCATGGCACCATGTGAGATGGAGGAGTTGAGGATGCAGATTGATGGTCTATTAGAGCTTGGCCTTATTCGACCTAGTGTGTCTCCTTGGGGAGCACCAGTCCTGTTCGTAAGGAAGAAGGATGGTTCGATGCGATTGTGTATTGATTATCGCAGACTGAATCAGATCACGGTGAAGAACAAGTACCCTTTACCCAGGATCGATGACTTGTTTGATCAGTTGAGAGGAGCGCAGTACTTCTCGAAGATTGATCTTCAGTCAGGATATCATCAGTTGCGCGTCAGGGATGAGGACGTGCAGAAGACAGCATTCAGGACCAGCTTTAGCCACTACGAGTTCCTTGTGATGTAGTTCGGTCTCACGAACACACCAGCCGTGTTCAAGGATCTGATGAACTGGGTATTTCGGTCTTTCCTCTATCGATTCGTCGTGGTGTTCATTGACGACATTTTGGTATACTCAAGGAGTCGAGAGGAGCATGAGGAGCACTTGCGCTTGGTCCTGGATACATTCAGACAGCATCAGTTGTTCACACAGTACAAGAAGTGTGACTTCTGGAAGCAGGAAGTGAAGTTCCTGGGACACGTGGTGTCCAAGGATGGGATGGCAGTTGACCTGGCGAAGGTAGCTGCAGTTCAGGACTGGGAGCAGCCTGGTTCTGTCACTGAGGTGAGGAGTTTCTTGGGTCTCACTGGCTATTATCGACGCTTCATTCGGGATTTTTTGAAGATCGTGAGACCTCTATCTCAGTTGACACGGAAGGACGTGAAGTTTTCCTGGATTGACAAGGCGGAGTCAGCTTTTCAGGAGCTGAAGGAAAGACTTACGTTTGCCCCTGTGCTAGTATTGTCAGAGCAAGGGGTTAGATATACTATATACACTGACGCGTCTAGCGTTGGTCTGGGTTATGTCCTTATGCAGAAGGACAGGGTAATTTCGTATGCCTCGAGACAATTAAGGAAGCACGAGGACCTAGAGTTGGCAGCCGTCATATTCGCACTGAGACTCTGGAGACACTACCTCTATGGAGAGGAGTTCGAGCTCTTTTGCGACCACAAGATCCTCAAGTACATATTCACGTAGCGAGACTTGAATATGAGGCAGCGGCGATGGATGGAGACTTTGAAGGACTTCAAGTTCGATGTCTCTTACCATCCTGGGAAGGCGAACCTTGTGGCTGACGCGTTGAGCCGCAAAAAGGCGATAGAGTTTGCGGCTCCGCTGATGGTTGCTGAGTGGGATATGGTTGAGTTTTTACGAGACTTTGAGCAGAAACTCACTGTAGAGGAGCCGTATGAGTTCATCGAACATGTGCAGGTGCAATCTCAGAACGATGACCGGGTCATCGAGGCACAGAGGGATGATGCGCATCTGACTGAGCTTCGAGAGCAGGCCAGTGATGATGCAGACACCGAGTGGCGAGTCGGCATGGATGGGGGCTTATGTTATCGTGGCCGCCTATGCATCCCAGATATCCCTGACTTGAGACGAGAGATTCTCGAGGCTGCGCATTGTACCAGACTCGCGATGCATCCAGACAGTACGAAGATGTATCGCGACGTGAAGAGGACCTATTGGTGGGAAGGTATGAAGACCCACATAGCAGAATTCGTGTCCCGTTGTCTCACTTGTCAGTAGGTGAAGGCAGAGCATCGCCGACCACCTGGACTCTTGCAGCCTATGCCGATCGCAGAGTGGAAGTGGGATTTCATTTCCACGGATTTCGTTTCAGGGCTACCGAAGACGAGGAGGGGACATGATTCCATATGGGTGATCGTCGACCGTCTAACGAAGTCGGCTCACTTCCTACCGATCAGAGTTACGAACTCTGCAGACGAGCTGGCTAGACTATACATCAGAGAGATCGTGCGTCTGTATGGAGTTTCGTTGGAGATCGTGTCAGACAGAGACAAGCGGTTCACTTCTATTTTCTGGACTCGCATTCAGGAGGCTATGGGTGTGAAGTTGAAGTTCAGTACTACCTTCCACCCACAGACAGACGGACAGACAGAGCGGCTGAATCAGATCTTAGAGGACATGTTGCGAGCTTGCACACTGGACTTCAAGGACAGTTGGGATGACTGTCTTGCATATGCGGAGTTCGCGTACAATAATAGTTGGGATGACCTATTGCTGGGCAGAGGTCGGTGAGCGTAGCTTGATTGGCCCAGAGTTAGTACAGGCGACGTCAGAGAAGATTGATATTATTAGACGTCGTCTTCTCACAACGCAGAGCAGACAGAAGAGTTATGCCCGTACGAGACGGCAGCCGCTAGAGTTCACTGTTGGGGATCATGTATTTTTGCGAGTTTTCCCTATGAAAGGAATCCTTCGGTTCGGGAAGAAGGGGAAGCTGGCACCGCGATTCATTGGTCCATTCCAGATCCTCGATCGTGTGGGAGCAGTGGTATACCGTTTGGCTTTACCTACACCTCTCGCGAGCGTTCACAACGTATTTCATATTTCTATGCTGAAGAAATACGTTTCTGATCCTTCCCATATCATCAGATGGGAGCAGGTGCAGTTAGGAGAGGATATTACATATATCCTGTGACCGATGCGTATCCTAGACAGGAAGGAGTAGGTACTGCGTAGCAAGGTGATTCCCCTTGTGAAGGTATTGTGGACGCATCACTCTGAGGAAGAGGCTACCTGGGAGACAGAAGCCGAGATCAGAAAGAACTACCCACAGCTTCTCGAGGAGTACGAAAAGGTACAAATTTCGAGGATGAAATTTTTTGTTAAGGGGGGTAGATTGTAACGCCCGGGAAAAATTCGTACTTGGACTCGAGTACCAACTCGACCAGAAATCGCGTAGGATTAATTCCTTTAGAAAATAAGTGTAAGTTAGCTAGCGCCACGTTAGAGTAGCTGAGAAATAGTCCCTGATCACTTTAAATACGTTCTACAAGACCCAAAGCGAGTAGAACCAATGACGCTATAATACTCTAAAATCTCGGATCAAACTCTAAACCGGTTTGTTCTCTGAACCTCTTTAAAACTTTGTATTGGATCTAGACCGCGCGTCGAAAGTCCGATATCTACAATCTTAGACCGTTAAAACTGCCTAGCTGGACTTGACAATAATTTCGGAAATCAAGTCCAACCGACATTCACAGGCTATTTCATTGAGCCTGGAGTGAAGAGAGTGAGAATAGGGTTAGAGTTGGAATTTGAAATTCAAATCTGGCACACGACTTGACGCGTCAGTATTAAGCGTTCTGACCATCAGAATTCAGCCAATTTACACCCTCGGATCAGGAAAAAATTTTATTTCATATCATGAGACTTGTATGCCTGATCTACGTGCGGTGACCACTGAACTGAAACTTGACCGCCACGTGCGATCTACGAACACTACTGGTCTGAAAATGAGATGTGAGCGACATCTGACACGCATGAACTTAAGTCCGATCGCGTTCGGCCAGGGGACCACCAAAAATACCTTTTTGGACCGAAACAGCCCCGATTTGGTTAGGTATCAAGTAAACATTGTTCCCAAGCCTGTTTTGGGCAAGAATTAGGTTATAAAAGGGGCTTAAACCCTCACTCCTCTCACCCATCCGAATTTTCTAGAAATCCTAGCAAGAGTGAGAGAGAAAGTGAGAGTTTGTGAGAGAGAGTGGGAGAGAATTTCCTGCTGCTTGTGCTACCTGCTGCACGTGTTTAAGCCACGCGATCCAATCACTTTGCCAGTGATTTCGCCACATTTTTAGGTAAGAAAATACCCTAAATATTTGCTGATTTGAGGTTCCTTTATTTCCATAGCGAAGTAGCTTATGGATCTTGTGTATTAGGTTGCCTATTCGCCGTAGACGAAGCGTATACGCTCCGTTCGAATCAATACACCTATAGGAGAAAAGATGCAGATTTTAGACGCTTTGATTGACTGTTTCCAACGCTTTCAATGTCGTTTAATAGTAGATTATCGACGGCAACGCCGTTTGACACGTACAACATGCCGTCCATTTCCTGTTTTGTAAGCAGACGAAGAATATGAGATTTAAGGCATTTTAGTCATTTGTAGGAATTACTGTTTTCATCCATAATTTGCTGATGTGATTGACATGGCTTCTTGTCGCATTAGGATACTAGGAATGCGTGCATAATTATTTTGGAGAAGAGATTTGCCTAAATGCGCACTTTGAGTCGACATACTATATGTAGACTTAAGTGTGTAGTTTAAGTGTTCGTATAAATGCTTGTATTAGTATGTATTGAATTAAATGGTGTTATGAATTAGTTTGAGATTGAATCCTCAATTAATATGCTGATGTAAATGATTTCCTACATGTTGGCTATATGCATGATTTCATTATATGTATGAAATGCATGTGCTTGATGATTTACTTAAGTTGTATGTTATAACATGTGTTAACATGCTCACATTGTTGTATGTCATTTTCAATACTCTTATATGATTGCTGATGTGGATTTACAATTGTTTGGGACTATATCTAGTCCAGGCAGTCGGCAACTGAGTAAATTCGTGGTTGGCTTATCTTTACCACGAACGACGCGTCGATGAAGGCGAGCCGTGTTTTGGAGTTGGCGGCAGTGGTTAGGCCACACGAGGTGTTTTACGCACTTCATGTCGTTCGACTTGAGATGCGCTCGTGCTAGTCGAGCCCGTCAAGTAACCCGATTGGCCTTTGTATGTTCACCTTGTATGAGTCATAACTGCTTGAACCTAGGGTACTGAACTTACCACTGTAAACCCTTTTAACCATGGTACCTTGATCCATAAAGACTCATAAGGCGGGCATGGTGGTATGGGACACCGTGGTCGAGCTGTCGGCCTACGCTGGGGCCACAAACCTCCCCGTAGTGACCAGTGAGCACCTATGACTCGTGAGCAGATTATGGTGGTATGGGACACTATATTCTTGTTGTCGGCCTACACTGATCAGGCGACGAGTCCTTTGTAGTGACCGCGAGCGTATTCTGAGTCTACGGGAGGCGACGACCCTTCAGTAATAGTGAGAGTACAGTAGGCCTGTATTGATAAGGTGATGGGAGAGCGGTGGAACGAGTGCGAGCAACAGCCCTGGCAGCCCTTGCAGCGACCTATAAAATATACATCGTATGAGATTACTAGGAGTGACGACCCTAGACAGGATCTGTATTAGGATTGATATAAGGAAAGTACCTTAGTTTCCCAATATTACTGTATGAAAAGGACTAATAATAACTCGGTAATCATATCACCATCACATTGCATGTGCCTGGAAGATGTGGAGCACTGTGGGATGAAAGCATGTCACGAGCGTAAGATGGTGCCGTATGAGGGAGATCGTTGGTGAGGGCTTCCATCATGTCATGTCATATTGCATTAACAACAGTATTGGGATTGTTTGATTTACTGCTTTACTATTATCGCATGATTGATTTGAGAACATGTTAATCCTTGTTCTATTATTCTACTGAGTTAGCTACTCACTCCCATGTTATGGGATGGTGTTTGCAACACCCACCAGACCCTGTCCTAGATGCAGGTGAGGCGGCGATTCAGGAGGCAGAGCCGGACTATGATGAGGACCAGGATGAGTTCTCATATATGTAGTACCACGACGGCTTTGCTTAGGTGGCCTGGATTGGCGGGACTTCTCAGTGGGACTATTTTGACATTTGATTTCTGTTATTTACATGTATATGAGACTCAGAGATGTATTCATACTTTAGAGACAGTTGAGATCTATTTTATTTTCCATACAGTGATATGTATATCTTTTAGTCTTCCGCTTGCTTTTATCACTGTATCTGGAGTATGAATTGTAGTTTTGGTATGCTTTTACTCATGTGAATGCTTTAACTCAGACAACATTGAATCATAATCATTTTTGTTGCATAAGTGACGGTCTGGAACTCGGGAGTTGAGTTTATACACGACCCCCAATTTTTAGGGTGTTACATGACACCATAGCAAACACAATGGGGATTGAAGGCTCACTTTTGAAAACTTCTCGAGGGCCATAGAAGTGTTGGATGAGCTGATATTTTTATTTTCCTAAGAACAGGTTGGATGGGAAATAAACATTGGGTGGACTATATAAAAATTTTATATGTTTGACTTGTTTTTCAGTCGATGATGAAAAAAAAATTGTGTACAAAATGACAAGAGGCATGACTACTCATTAAATATCAATTAATCAACTAGTTAGAGCATCATTCCAAAAAGGGCTGCAGTTTTTTTATTTGAACCATCTAAAGTTGGTTTCAGTATCTAAACGATAGAATAAAGCATTACTATTTACTAGCATGCAAAATGCAAGGTGGTGGAAAGATTAAGCAAACAAGAAAACTCACCAACAACATTGGAACCTTGGTAACCTAATCTTGAGAGCTTCCACTTCCATACTCAGCTCCAACCAGGACAATGGTGTCATGGCTATAAACCTTGTACCTTTGAAACACCATATTGATAAGATGATTTTAGTTTATAACATATCAAACTGTAGGGGAATGCCTTTTGATACTGCTCTACATTCTTAGACCATAAGTAACAGATAGAGGTCCTAATAGGACTAAATTTTAAAGAGAACCAATCACCTATAGGCGGTTGTATGCTATAACCTTTTCTTGCGTAAAGAATCTATTTCCATTTTTACCCTTAAAAACAATTTTCAAGGCAAAATACTTGTAAACTACAGCAGTTGCAAGGGATCAGTCATTGTAAAAGGTGAAAGGAAGCAATGAAGAAAAAATGTAGCTAAGTGAAAAGAATAGCATAATTTGATATCAATGAACTCCCCATCGCCATATAAAAAACATAGAGCTTCTCGCCTATTAGAATGTGAACTGTCTTTGGCTTCTCCCTTCAAGATCTTGTTAACAATGTGAATATTAGCAAAGGTTCCCCTCGCCATCACCTCTTGTTCATCTTCTTTTTTTTCTTTTTTCTTTTTTCTTTTTTTTTAAAAAGAAAGTAAGTTATGGATATAACAGCCTAGTTCTCTAAAAGCATAAAAGATTCAATGGCATATTGCCTTGAAACCATGAAAGAACCAAAAATAATCAGTAGATGAGTTGTTCACAATTCATGTTAATCGCAGTTCAATTCAGTTTCAAACTCCTAAAAATATTCTCAATTCAAAATTCCAAGAAACTCAACAATTCTGCGCCACAGCCATAGAGCACACAAATAAACATCTAGGATAGATCACAATAATTGCAATAAAATAGTTTTAAAATGATAAATCTTCTTAATTGGTACCTCTACTATCTGCAAAACATTGTGGTTTGCAGCTAAATCATCTACTACAATTAGCATAATGGCGCTAAATGCTAATGGGTATAGCATGTGCAAAAACTAATAATAATAATAAACAAACAAACAATCAAGGCTTTCAAAGGAGCTTGGAATATCGCCAGTCAGGCTGTTAAAGCTGAGGTCTCTGCATGGAGAAAGCACAATGATAGATAATGAACCTGTAACAGAAATGTTTTTTGTGGCACATTTTGCAGACAAGCATTAGCACATCCAACTATTAATATTTTTCTGGATGCACCAAACAGCTCAAATCCAGTGAATGTGCACCAGCTGATGCATACTCAATTTCATTCTCATTCTGGAATACATCTAAACATGCCTTAAAATACAATACATAAATGCAGGGGAGAGTAATGGGATATTAACATACAATACACAAATGCAAGTGAGTAATGGTGCATTTTACTACATTGCAAGTAAAATGTCAAAATCTTCTTATAGTACTTATAGCTAGTTCAGATCCAAAATTTGCTTTTGCGGAAATAAATTCTATCCATGATACAAGACCACAACAATTTGTAGATGATTTCAGCAAAGATTGAAATTCCTTTAGAATAAACAGATATCATGGAACCATGATAAGATCTCAACACCCATGACAAATGTGCAAAGGTTCACATGTACGTAGGTGTGTAGGTGAGCATGCCTCAGTTATGTAATAGTTTTTTTTTTCGTTCTGATGTGGTGTTTTGGTTCTGACACGGTTTTAAGCCATTTTAGAACCAAAACCATTAAGACACGGTTTTAAGCTGTTTTAGAACCAAAATCATTGTCATTCCTAAATGGGGTTTTTGGTGTAGTGGCCTAATGAAAAATAATGTAAATTCAAATCTAAACATAATTCAAAATCTAACCATGTCTAGATAAACATAATTCAAAATCTAACCATGTAGAATCAAAGCAATTAACCATGTAGAAGCATATGTTCATAACTTTCAATATTCCTAGATGATCATATTCCTTTCTATCTCATCACTGACGAGGGGAGAGAACATTGTCCTACTAGGTAGATGCTTTTATCCATGGTCCATGCAAAGCAGGACTAGATTAGGTCGATGGTCCCAATCTGGGGTTTCCCTTCTACATTTACAAAGGTGGAATCAACTGCCATTCATAGGCAATTTTACAGAGGTGCACTTGACTCTAACAACTCATCTAACAAGCAGTAGACATCCACTATTACTTTCAATATTCTCAACCAGGTGGTTATTTTCAAGGCTAAGCATATTCATAGGTTGAGCACCCTATAATTGAGTTGATTGTTGGCCAACACCTTATAGAGTGGTCGATGGAGAGCCCCTTTCCTTGACTCAATTACAAGTGCCTTTATAAGGTAATTGATATCAAAGAAGCAATACTTGACGTTAAATATGAGCTAGAAAAGTATGTTGCATGATATGTTAATTTGAATCAATTAACCATTCCTCACTAGAATTGTTCAGAATTCCACATCAACTTTTATTTCACTTTTGTCAGATATGACTTGGCTTCTAGCATTGTCAGACCTGATTTTACTTGCTTTTCGCTTTTCTGGTGCCTACTTTTCATGCACATGGTTGCAAGTTTCATCATTCTTGAATACGAAGCAATTATAAGTAAACAAGATATCAGAATCATCAAAGAATGCATGAAATGAACCTAATTTTCAGAAATTTACTAAAAACCAATCTTGTTTCATTTTCAACCATAACTCCATTCGGAATTATCGCAACATAACAAGTTGGGCCTTTGTTAGTGTCATTTTATACGGGTGTTAAGAGTTCTGTTAAGGGTCAAATATTGAATCTTAGACCCCAATTATTACTTGCTTCTACGAACATGATACTGTTTAATGCCCTAATTTAATCATGTTTGTGATGTAGGGTGTAATAGGGAGCTTGGACTAAAAAAGGATACTAAAAGTATGGAATTAACGCTCCAAAGTCACCAAGGCAAGGGACGGACTCCAGGAGACTAAGATCGATAGATTTACATGCCCTAAATCCGAGAAAATTAAGAAACTGAAGCTCAATTAGCCCGAAAGACGTCCAGAATGCAAGATCACAGGGTTCCCACCATCTGTTCAGCTTGAAAATCCATACGTGGCCTGATGACCATAAATGAACCGTACACGTAAATTTCAACCCTCAATTCCCTGTGGAAGTGGCCCAACTGACAGATCAGCCCATAAATCATTGATTCTGGGCCCACCTACAATATGGATATGCTTCAAATTCGGTCTCAACCCATGATATGAGCAGATAAGACCAATAGATGGATTGGATTTCTCATAATCATCATAGTGAACCCTCCTTTGCATGGTGCGTGCACGTGCACAAATGCACCAGCTGTGTACTGCACCTCCACCTTCGTCAAACCAAACTATGACCCGTGGAAAAGGAAACTTCCATTTTCCTTCAACACGTAACCGACGGACTGTCGAATTTTGTAGATGCTGGTGGGCCACCTTCATGATCCGCGGGGACAATCCGACCTGTCCATCTTATATAAGAGAGCGTAACAATCAATCCCATGATGATTTTGGACATCCATGCACTCACACATCCAGATCACAACAAGCACAAATGGACCGTTGCTACCGTTGCAACAGGATTTCTTACCTGGGCCGCATCAACGGGCAACCAAAACCATTCATCATCGGTCGAAATTGATAGAAGAAACTAATGGACGTAGTGGATTTCTAGGATACCAAGTATGTGGACCTCACCGACTCCCATTCAAAAATGGAAACTTCCATTTCCGACTTCATGAAAACATGAAACAGGGACCCACAGACAGACTCCAGTGGGCCACCATCACGATTCGGACAAGCAATCCAAACCATCCATTAGAATCCCATGGACCATATTACCAAGGCCTAGTTGATGAAATTTGAAGACATAAAAAGGATAGGATTCTAGTAGTTCAAACACGGGATGGACGGCGGCAAGAACATTCTAGGGACCATGCTGAAACAGATCCAAAATCTTCCATATCCAACTGGTTTTGCGAGGGGAATCCAGTGGATGGACTAGATTTTCCATATGACGCTGATCATGGGCCGCACCATCAGCACGGCGTAAGAGCCCCTTTCGTACGACCTGTTTTCGCTTCCGAAAGCTGCCCAATTTTTGCAGCAGTTGTGTGATCAATGGGATGATTGGGTGGATGATCTGAACCGTCCAAGTAGAGCCTAGGCCAAGCATGACCCTAGCCTAGGTGTTGAACTAAAGGTCAGGACTATCAGCATCCCAAAAGCTCCATCAAACGTAAACCGACTTGCAGTTTTTCTACGTAAAGAAAGGTGCGAAAGTTACTCCTTACCCACGCTTGTGTGCGTAAATTCCACCGATCTCCATCATCCTATAAAAGAGAGAGTATTCATTCAGTCCGGAAGGATCCAGAGCTGGTGGACGTGAAAGAGAAGAGAGAGAGAGAGAGAGAGAGAGAGAGAGAGAGAAGGGAAGATTGTTGGCAGCCCCATCACAGATTGAAAGAGAAAGAGAGTTGTGTAAGGGATGTTCTCATCAATTATATTTTTCCTCTTCCCAATTGAATCTTTTCTCCTTCCCATGAGTTTCTAATTTCTTAGCTAGGGCTGAGATGAAGCCCCTAATTTGAATGATTCTTGTTTATTGTTGATTTTCTCCGTAATTGATTGATTTATTTCTTTCTCTAGTGTGATTAAATGAAAACTCCATGCGTCTCCAATCTATGAGCTTAACCAAAGTCTAGATGTGGATGTTGTTTGGAATCTTATTTTAGGTGTGTTTGTGTTTGACCATGAAAAGGTTTTTATACAGAGAAAGAAATAGGAATTTACATCTATTCATGCCTGACCATAGATAGAAAGATGTGATCCTTGAGATTTTTCCCCAATTTCATCTATGCATGCATTAGGGATAATTGATGTTAAGGAAATGATCATTTGTGCTTCAAGGGAATTATACATCATGTGTGCCTAACTAAGGACACAGATTGTGCTTTATTTATTAAATTTATATCAATCTAAATTAGGGTGAATAAACAAGTAAAACAAGGGTTAGGATAATTAAGGGTGGATTCAAAAGTCCTAGTACTTTCCTTGAGTGAATTTTCCTTCTTGTTCATAGTTATTTTTCATTAATTTTTGTTAGTTTACTTAATAACTAGCTAAACTATTTGTTGGATTAGTTAAGAAGAATCATAAAATTCGAATTGTGATAACTAGTCCTCGTGGGAACGATCTCGTAATACGTACCATGTCTACACCTGATTCGTATACTTGCGAGTTTAAAATCAATTTAAATCAGGTTGGTTTAAATAAAACATCAAGTTTTTGATGCCATTATCGAGGACTGTTTCTGTCCAATTGGATTTATGATTCTCTCTTATCATAATTTATAACCTTAGGATTTTTCTCGCATCATTTTAGGAAACTTAATTTATTTATTTTTTATTTTTTATTTTTATTTTTTTACAGGAATTGAGGAAGGAAGCTGAAAATAAAATTGTCTTCAAAGTGAAGGAGGAGCTCCCAATTCTTCAGATATCAATCATCTCCTTTTTTGGGTTCTTTCTTCCAATTCTTGTTTGTATAGTTTCATCTTTTTTTTAGGAATTCATAATTTTTAACTCTAGTTATATTTCTCTTAGGTTGCATCTTAGTTTTGTTTTCTTTCCTACATTGCAATAAATTAGTTTATGTTAGGACGTAGGTCTCTGAATATAGAACTAGGACCTTTTGATCCTGAAATAGAAAGAACATTTCATAGAAGATTTAGAAACATTCTATTTGAAATGGCAGATGAGAATAGAATTAAAGCTCTTAGAGATTATTCAGCTCCTGTCCAATTTAATGCGCCTTCATGCATAGTGTTGCCAGCTACCATGGCAACACACTTTGAACTTAAACCTAGGTTCATCCAATTGTTTTCCTCCTTTTATGGTTTAGATAAGGAGGATCCATATCATCATGTGAAAGAATTCCTAGACATTTGCTCTACCTTTAGGTTCCAATACTTTTCAGATGATTCGATCCATTTGCGCCTTTTTCCTTTTTCTTTGGAGGATAAGGTGAAAGCATGACTGAATTCTCTAGAAGTTGGGTCTATCACTATATGGGACCAACTGTCTAAGAAGTTCTTAAACAAGTTCTTCCCTATTCACAAAACTAATGCTCTCCGTAGAGAAATTACTAATTTCACACAAAAAGAGGGTGAGCACTTTCATGAATGTTAGGAAAGATGGAAGGCCTTGTTTCTTAAATGTCCACACCATGGTTTTGAGAAGTGGTAATAAGTTCAATACTTCTATGACGGTCTGACACCCTAAAACCGCCGCATGGTTAATGCCACCAGTGGAGGGTCATTCATGACCAAAAGTGATTTTGAAGCTTGGAATTTCTTTAAAACCTTGTGTGAAAACTCCCAGCAATGGGACTATTCAAATAGAGGTGAAAGAAGTCCCCAACCACAAAAAAAAAGTGGTGGTATATATGAGATAGGAGTCACGCCAGATCTTTATGCCCAGATTGATAGCTTGACAAAGAAAGTTGATGCTTTTATGTTAAATAATGGACCTTCACAAACAACTCAAATCGAGCCATGTGTCATATGTTCTAGTCCTGCCCATCCTACGTAGTCTTGTCCATCTAGTTCAGCATTTTCAGAATTTCTCTCTGAACAAGTGCATGCTATGAACACGTTTCGGAGAACTAGGAATGATCCTTACTTAGACACCTACAACCTAGGGTGGGCTAGACATCCAAATTTTTCTTGGGCAAAAGGAGCACAACAAGGAGGACCATCTGGAAATCCTCCTATGCATCCTTACCCCGAAGTTGGTAGTTAGCAATTTCAACAGTTTCCGCAATATCAACAACTTCCTTCACAATTAAGGAAACCATCTCTTGAAGAAACACTCAATCTTTTTATACAGAGTTCTCTTCAATTTTAAAAAGACACCTAACAAACTTTACAAGCTAACCAGTAAAGCTTACATGGAAATGCACAATCCATTGACAAGCTGAAAGTACAGTTAGGTCAACTTGCTGCCACATTGAGTGAGAGAGAGAAGGGCAAGTTCCCTAGCCAACCTGTGGTAAATCCAAAAGGACAGTATGAGATTGGCTCTAATTCAAACCAAGAACAATATCATGAGCAAGCCAAATTAATCATTACCCTTAGGTCCAGTAAACAAATTGAGAACAAAGTAGAGATGCGTAGGAAAGAATCAAATTTCAAATCGGAAGCCAAAATGAAGCGGAGAGACATACTAATGCATCCAAAGTCCAAAAGCACTCTGACTCCACAGGAAACACTCCTGTGCCTAAAGCACCTTTTCCTCAACGTCTGGCACCAGTTAAGAAAGGAAACAACTTTAATGATATATTAAACATGTTTAAGCAAGTGTGAATTAATATTCCACTACTTGATGCTATCAAGCAAGTCCCTGCTAATGCTAAGTTTCTTAAAGATTTATGCACTCAAAAGTGTAAGCTAAATGTTCACAAAAAGGTCTTCTTTGTGGAGCAACTCTGCTCCATGATTCAACACAACACCCCTCCTAAATTTAGGGATCCAGGAGCTCCCACCACACTACGTAAAATAGTGAAAAAAGGATGGTCGAAAACTGTCTCAAAAGACCATAAAAGATGGTCTTGGACCGTCACAAGGGCCGTCATATTTTGAGGCATCGTATTACTTAAAGGACGGCCATAAACCGTCTCTAAAGAAGGACGATCATGGACCATCTCTAAAGAAAGACAGTCATGAACTATCTGTAAAGGTAGACATTAGAGGTATGTTATGAAGCTTAAAAGGATGGTCCTAGACTACCCTTAAAACAGACGGTCGTGGACGTCTGTAAAAAGGATAGTCCTGGACCGTTCGTAAGAAGTACGGTCCATGACCGTCCATAAAAAAGACTGTTACAGGTAGTCTCTGATGAACCATAAAATGACGGTCATGGACCGTCCTTACCTTACGAAGGACGGTTATGAGCAGTCTCTGATGAACCTAAAAAGGACAGTCTTAGACCGTCCTTAAAAAAGGACTATTTTGGACCGTCCTTTTTAAGGACTGTTATAAGCCGTCTCTGATGAACCTGAAAAAGATGGTTATGAACCATCTCAGATTTGAATATTTAGGAAAGTATGAACGGCCTAAAAGCCGTCAGAAAATTTGTTGCATTAAAAATTAAAGAAAAAGAAAAAAATTAGCAACAATTTTCTTTTTGCATCTTTCATCTAATAAAAAATATTCAACTAATAAATAATCATAATTCATAATCATAAAGAATTGCAAAAAGTTCATTCGGGTTTAGGTTTGGGTTTTCAAGTTTAGGTTTAGGTTAAGGAGTTGAGATTAGGATTAGGTGTAGTTTAGGTTTAAGGATTTCAGAATACATTTAGGTTTTAGGTTTAGGTTTAGGTTTAGGTTAGGTTATAGGTTAAGGTTTAGGGAATTGAGTTTTAGGTTATAGGTTTAGGTTATAGGTTAAGGTTTAGGTTTAGGTTTAGGTTTACGTTTTAAGTTTAGGTTTAGGAAATCATGTTCGGTTTAGGTTTAGGGATTTGAGAATACATTAAGGTTTAGGTTTAGGAAATCGGGTTCGGGTTCAAGATCGGGTTTATGTTTGGGTTTTAGGTTTAGGTTTAGGTTATGGGTTTAGGTTATAGGTTATAAGTGTAGGTTTAGGTTTAGGTTTTAGGTTTAGGTTTAGATTAAGGATTAGGTTTAGGTTATAGGTTATAAGTGTAGGTTTTAGGTTTAGGTTTTAGGTTTAGGTTTAGGTTTAGGTTATAGGTTTTGGGATTTGAGAATATGTTTAGGTAATAAGTATAGGTTTAGGTTTTATGTTTATGTTAAGGTTATAGGTTTAGGTTTAGGTTATAAGTGTAGGTTATAGGCTTAGGTTTATGTTAGGTTATAGGTTATGGTTTAGGTTATAGGTCCAAGTTATAGGTTAAGGTTTAAGTTCAAGTTAAAGTTTAGGTTTAGGTTATAGGTTTGGGGATTTGAGAATAGGTTTAAGTTAAGGTTATAAGTTTAGGTTTAGGGAATCGGATCCGGGTTCGGGTTCGGGATCGAGTTTAGGCTTGGGTTTTCAAGTTTAGGTTTAGGTTTAGGTTAGGGAGTTGAAATTAAGATTAGGTGTAGGTTTAAATTTAGGGATTTGAGAATACGTTAAGATTTAGGTATAGGAAATTCGGGTTTACGTTTGGGTTTTACGTTTAGGCTAAGGGTTTAGTGATTTAGTTCGGGTTTGGGATTAGGTCTAGGTTTAGGTTTTCAAGTTTAGGTTTAGGTTTAGGTTAGGGAGTTGAGATTAGGATTAGGTGTAGGTCTAAGTTTAGGGATTTGAGAATGTGTTAGACCCGTATCTTAATCTGTACTGTTCCGTCAACTTCTGCAATCCTTCTCATCGAATTTCGGTAACCTGAGACCAATAATCGACGTTTACGCACGGCCCTAAGTCGTGCCCTATAGATTTGAATCAGCTTAATCCGAGACTTGTACCATTGCAACCGCACCATCGCCGCGTGTTCACTCCCCAAGTGCAGGGTTGTGATGTAGTAATAAACTCGGTAAGACCGAGGTCGAATCCCAAGGGACTAAAATTGTACGTAATCTAAACTTAAATAGGATTTGAACTAGAATAAGATGAATTCTAAATCAAGTAGCAATTATGAAATAATTATAGGTTAATTAATCTAAAACTAAGGAGATATCCGAGAAGGGTAACTAGGGATTCAGAGGATCCACTTGTAGAGATCAGGGAGATCTTATGCCTGCTTCAAGAATTATGAAATTTACTGAACTGTCGTTGATCTAGTTTTCAAAGAGATGAAAGGTATATGAATTAGAATGGATTCCATCACCAAACCATGCCCAAGAGACTATGGCAAACAACAGAATTAAACTAATTACCAACCAATCATATGTATGAAGGTTAGGAAGGGTACCGTCATCCGACCATGCTCAGGAGACTATGGTGAACAACAGGGCTTCCTGACGTCATAAACATAAAAGAGAAAAGAAAATATTCAAAGTCATCGCAGACCCACTGTAATTCCAGTCACAACAGACTATTAAAAATTAAAAATATTTCCAATATTAATAAACCAAAATCAACCATCAGTTCAGTCTTAAATAAAAGGAACAAGCAAATTCTCTCCCATCACGCTACAAGCTTCACCTCTTAGCCCTAGCTAAGAGGTTTAGCCCGCCATAAACGGGTTGAGCTCTAAAGAAAGAAAGACAAAAGAAAAGAAAAAAAACTAAAAGAAAAAGATGCTCTCTCCCTCACGTCTGCTTCAAGTCCTCAGCTACCTGGCCAAGCTCTCCTCCCACGGCTGCCTCCAGGTCCTTTTATAGTTGTTAGGGCGATGGAGACAATACAACCACATTGGTCAGTGGAAACAATACGCAGCAGCAGCCGCATGTGCGTGTACACAGCCATATTTGGAACCGCCCAACATCCTTTTTCCTGTAATACTGTCCGAAAGATCAACGTCCTTTGGGACATTTTTAAGTGGCCTACAAGATGGACGGATCAGATCTTCCGTCTGACTGAAGGTAGCGGCCCACACAGCTCCGAAAAATCCAGAGCTCGCGGTCGTGCGAAACAGAGGTTGCTTAACCTTTACGCTGGCTGACGGTGGGGGCCATGATCGAAATCAGATGAGAAATCCACTCCGTCCAGTAGATTCGTGACGATATTTCAGTACGGGATGGGTGGTTTTAACTTGGGTTTAGTGTGGCCCATCAAATCAAACCTTTACACTGTCTATCGTGTGTTTGGACGATCAGAAACCGTTATCCGCGATTTCTTGGAATTGTGCTACCTAGACAGTAGTAATAGAGACCACGTGGAGCTAATGGACGATCATGATTAGACTTTTAATCAGTGAAAGTGGCCCACGAAAAACCGTCCGCAAGCTCTGTCTGAGAACAGAGTCGGCGGCTTTCCTTGCAGCATGATTTAATGGCCCTTAAGCGTTGAGAACAGAAAATCCATTCCGTTCATTGGATTTTAAGTTGAATTTTAGTGCAAAAGGGATAGATTTTTAATTCCAATACTGCGGCCCACTGACTCCATTCTTCAGTCGTCCAACCAGCGTTGAGACTTCATGTACATGTGTACGTTTTCATGGATCCCAAAAACTCTTCATGAATAGTGTCCTCCCTACCTCAGGGTCATAATGGACGGTCCTGATCGTCCCAATAGATAACAAGTGGGGCCCACTGCTCATCGCAGTGTCCAGCTGCGAAAAAAAAATAGCTTTTCCATTTTTCTTTTAAGAAGAAGCTCGGGTCAGCACACGCTGACCCGTTCTTGATTTTTGGTGCATAAGCGGTGCACCTGTGCACTGTGCACATTTCTTATACGTATAGGTCCCATTGAGATGTATATATGAATTTCGCTCCGCCCATTCCTTCCTTCATGTAATTTAAGCGATTGGGACAAAACTGATGCATATCCAGATACCAGGCAGGCCTCAATTCACTGATCTATGGGCTGATCTGTCTGTTGGCCCACTTCTGTAGGGATCCAGGAGCTGAAATTTGACGTGTACAGTTCATTTGTGGTCCTCAGGCGATGCATGAAATTCGGAGCCGATCAGATGGTGGGAACTCTACAATCTTGCATTTCGGACCAATTTTGGGCCACTTACGCTTCAGTTTCTTGATTTTCACGGATCTCTGGCATGTGCATTCGTCGATCGTGGTCCTTTTGGGTCCGTCCCTTACCTTGGTGCCTCTAGAGCATCTAAAACTATGCTTTTAATACCCATTTTGAGTTCAAGCTCCTGAATACATCCTGCATTGAAAACACGATTAAAATGGGCCCTTAAATAGTACCATGTTCGTATATCCAGGAAATAACTGGGGTCTGATATGTAATATTTGACCCTTAACACAACCCCCAACCAGCATTTTGCTAGTCTCGAGCAAAATATACGAAAAATAAGTTGAGAATTACAAGACAATTTCTATGAACTCGAGTGATTTCTTGAAAAATAATTCAGACATGAGAATCTAAGATTCATGAATGTTGGGAATTATTTTCTCCTGGACTTAAGCACCCATTAAACTTCATAATCAAGTTTAAGGTATTAATCCATCAATTAGAACAATTCTAAATGTTGAGTTCCATGGGCGTATAATGTAATCTCGACTCATCAACATTAAGATTCAATTTGTTATTGCATGAAATCATAAGTAATCAACAGGAGAATTCTTGATAACCAAACTTGCCTCATAAATTCCATCTTTTGATCTTTTCAACTTTTTATTTTTCCATTAATAGTCATGCCAAGAAGAGGAATCAAATCCTTACCTATAGGGAGAAAACCTATGGTGAAGACCGTACTCCTAGACCTTTTTCACACATCATTCATGGGGAATTAACTCCACACCTATAGGGAGCAAACCCATGGTGAAGATTAATTGCCCAACCTTTTCAATTTTTATACCCTGATGGCAAGATATTTCAGGCTGGTTCCTTTCATGCTCAGTGATTACCAAGTTAATCCTTCGATATGGAACTGAAATCTTAATGTATAAGCGAGACGTGTCCTGAAATCATGATTCAATCAATGTTTAAAACCTCTAATCATGGATTGATAATTCGAACTCAACTTTGGAATTTATCAGGCAGCTAATCTAAGAGTCATAAATTACCAACATCACGTATCTCGCAATTCTAAATCAAAGATAGATGTCAAAATCACTTCAAATTCATAGGAATTTTCAAAAAAAATTTTAAAAAATTTTCACAATTTTTTCTCAAGATCAAGAAAATACTGATCGAGTTACCTAATCTCCCACCCCCAACCTAAAATCTACATTGTCCTTAATGTAAAAGATATAAACATGCAATGCACATGGGACAATGGAAGTAAATGAGAAGTGATGGGAGGATAGTACCTGGATAACGAATCAAGAGAGATTTTTTTTTAAGAGATCGCTGGAAGAGAGTAGGTTAGTACGAGAGTGAAACTAACAAAAATAACAAAAATAAAATCCTACCTATACCACTTTCGCAGGTGCTCTCGATTGCATTTAGCGCATGCAACAAGCCTTTAAACCCCTTGGTTACCCCTAGTGGAAGAGTTATAGTCTCGTGAGGGTTTGTAGTAATGTTACCCATAAACATTGAATCGATCATGCCGCAAGGTTCCCCTTCTGGCCAATATCTCGATAAGTTTCTCAGTAAGTTCCTCAACAGGATCATCCAAAAGCTTTTTTTGCAATAGGCTTGGGCGCCCTGGAGCATGACTTTCCAGAGATACTTATATACCTCATAAGAAATCTTCCATTAAATTACTTGAGGTATCCATAATTTATACAATTCACCTAAGACAGAAGAAGTTTCAACGTTAGTATCGCGTGGTGAATCAGAGACTACAAATAAATAAAGTTTAAAAAACTTCTTAAGAAGTGATGTAGTCTCAACACATTCCGAAGCTTCGAACTTCGATTCAATTTTCAGCTCCTCTTCCTCTACTATTAGACATTTAGGATCAGGGGAAGAGAGGGTTTCAGAATAAGGGTTCTCTCGGTTAGTGATGACTATCGAGATGTTGTCTTGTAAGGCATCCACTTCATCTCTTAACATGGGATCGTTTGAAACTACAAAGTGTGCTAAGCAATCCTAAGAGTTAGGAAGTTCACCTGAGCATGACTTATTGTGGATTTTGATGATCTGCGCAAAGAACCCATCGTCCTTGAAAGTGGATGGAGGTACGCTCTCTTGCTCCAGTCCTGCATAGACAAATTGAGGGACAGTCGACGAAGTATTGATAGGCAAACTCTGTTCATTGATACTACTCAGAAGAGGTATTGAATCGTCAAAACTTGACAGTTCAGATGGTGGCCTCAACTGGGTGGTTTCAAATTCCAGAGTTGTATCAGGTGGCTCGTTCGTCTCCTGAATCATATCATCATTCGATTCAGAGAAGTGGTCCAAACATGTTTCACAAGAGTTGAAAGGGTCAGTTGTAAAGGGCTCATCCTTCACCTTTGAATCAGACATGTCAGGCGAGGGGAGTGGCTCATTATGACCGACCACTTCATGTACGTCTTGATCATTGATCTGGACCAAACATGAGAGGGATTCCAGGGAAACTGTAGCTGCACATTCGGGCTCGCAATCATTTTTTAGTCCAGTGCAATGCACATTTGGGATGAGATTACTTTCCTCACATTCTACACTTAGCATGGGTTGAGGTTCGAATAAACTAACCTCTTCCTCATCATTGAAATCTTGTGTGTCATGTAAGGAAGATGTGTCATCATCAATGTATTTAAAAGACACCAATGTATCTTCACCATTCTTTCGAACAGTCATCGAGATCGACTCCTCAAGAAATTGAACCACATGCTCAATAAGGGAATCCCACTCCTCATTCCAAATTCCAGAGTTTTTCAAAAGAGAGTGAGGATCACTTTCCTTGCATTGTATTTCTAAATTGGGTTGAGGCTGAGACGACCTATCCTCCATTAGCCTATCAAGGCGTGATTCAAGCGCTTCTACTAATTTCCTCATGCCAGCAATATAGTCTGTATAACTCAGAGATAACTCCTCCTGCATCGTTTCTGGTGGATATTCATAAGTGGTTGATCCACGGGAGTTATTACCGTGATGTTTTACTGGCTCATCTTCGAAATATTTTTGTTTCCACTGATCAGAAGCATACGGGTCATCTGTCGGGGATTAATAAGCGTCATCATTCCAATAATTACATAATGTTCTCTTAACTCGTGGAATGCAATTATTCTCTCGCAGATAATCACCGAAAGTCTTCTTAATCAATGGAACATCATATTCCGATTGGTTCTTGAAGATATTTTCAAAAAAATTTTGAGGCATAGGTTGTTTTCCATAAGCTATCTCAACATATGGACGTGCCCACTCATTCATATACATGATGAAACCCTTATTTTGAATCTAATCCTAAAGAATAGAAGAAAAGATCATACAACAATATGGAAAGCAGGTAGAGGAGAAGTTTGAGAGAAGTTACCAGATTGGAGTACTATGTTAAGAACTTGAAAAATAAAACAAAATAAGTTAGTTTCTAGGACTAGAAAGTCTAAGAATAGAAAATTCCTAATTAGAAGTAAACTAATTTCTAGATAAAAATAAGAAATTCCTAAAAAAGAAAGTAGAAAACAAATTAGGAACGTCTTAAACTAGAAAATAGAAATTAGAAAGAGCTTACTGAATTAGAAGTTTCTATCTTAAAATCCTACAAAACAAATAGGTTAGTTTCTAAAAATCAGAAAAAATTAGAACCTAATCTTAAACTAATCCCAAAACTAATCAATTTCAGAAAATCGTAGCCGTCAGTCCCCGGTAACGGCGCCAAAAACTTGTTCACTCTCCAAGTGCAGGGTTATGATGTAGTAATAAACTCGGTAAGACCGAGGTCGAATCCCAAGGGACTAAACCTGTACGTAATCTAAAATTAAATAGGATTTGAACTAGAATAAGATGAATTCTAAATCAAGTAGCAATTGTGAAATAATTGTAGGTTAATTAATCTAAAACTAAGAAAATATCTGAGAAGGGTAACTAGGGATTCAGAGGATCCACTTGTAGAGATCAGGGAGATCTTATGCCTTCTTCAAGAATTATGGAATTTACTGAACTGTCGTTGATCTAGTTTTCAAAGAGATGAAAGGTATATGAATTAGAATGGATTCCATCACCAAACCATGCCCAAGAGACTATGGCAAACAACAGAATTAAACTAATTACCAACCAATCATATGTATGAAGGTTAGGAAGGGTACCGTCATCCGACCATGCCCAGGAGACTATGGTGAACAACAGGGCTTCCTGACGTCATAAACATAAAAGAGAAAAGAAAATATTCAAAGCCATCGTAGACCCACTGTAATTCCAGTCACAACTGACCATTAAAAACTGAAAATATTTCCAATATTAATAAACCAAAATCAACCATCAGTTTAGTCTTAAATAAAAGGAACAAGCAAATTCTCTCCCATCACGCTACAAGCTTCACCTCTTAGCCCCAGCTAAGAGGTTTAGCCTGCCATGAACGGGTTAAGCTCTAAAGAAAGAAAGACAAAAGAAAAGAAAAAAAACTAAAAGAAAAAGATGCTCTCTCCCTCACGTCTGCTTCAAGTCCTCAGCTACCTGGCTAAGCTCTCCTCCCACGGCTGCCTCCAGGTCCTTTTATAGTTGATTGGGCGGTGGAGACAATACAGCCACGTTGGTCGGTGGAAACAATACGCAGCAGCAGCCGCATGCGCGTGTACACAGCCATATTTAGAACCGCCCAACATCCTTTTTCCTATAATACTGTCCGAAAGATCAACATCCTTTGGGATGTTTTTGAGTGGCCTACAAGATGGACGGATCAGATCCTCCGTCTGACTGAAGGTAGCGGCCCACACAGCTCCAAAAAATTCGGAGCTCGCGGTCATACGAAATAGAGGTTGCGTAACCTTTACGCTGGTTGACGGTGGGGGCCATGATTGAAATCAGATGAGAAATCCACTCCGTCCAGTAGATTCATGACGATATTTCAGTATGGGACGGGTGGTTTTAACTTGGGTTTAGTGCGGCCCATCAAATCAAACCTTTGCACCGTTTATCATGTGTTTGGACGATCAGAAACCATTATCCGCTATTTCTTGGAATTGTGCCACCTAGACAGCAGTAATAGAGACCACGTGGAGCTAATGGACGGTCATGATTGGACTTTTGATCAGTGAAAGTGGCCCACGAAAAACCGTCCACAAGCTCTGTCTGAGAACAGAGTCGGCGGCTTTACTTGCGGCATGATTTAATGGCCCTTAAGCGTTGAGAACAGAAAATCCATTCCGTTCATTGGATTTTAAGTTGAATTTTAGTGCAGAAGGGATAGATTTTTTATTCCGATACTGCGGCCCACTGACTCCATTCTTCAGTCGTCCAACCAGCGTTGAGACTTCATGTACATGTGTACGTTTTCATGGATCCCAAAAACTCTTCATGAATAGTGTCCTCGCTACCTCTGGGTCATAATGAGGTGGGGCCCACTGCTCATCGCAGTGTCCAGCTACGAAACAAAAATAGCTTTTCCATTTTTCTTTTAAGAAGAAGCTCGGGTCAGCACACGCTGACCCGTTCTTGATTTTTGGTGCACAGGCACTGCACCTGTGCACTGTGCACATTTCTTGTACGTATCGGTCCCACTGAGATGTATATATGAATTCCGCTCCGTCCATTCCTTCCTTCATGTAATTTAAGCGATTGGGACAAAAACTGACGCATATCCAGATACCAGGCGGGCCTCAATTCACTGATCTATGGGTTGATCTGTCTGTTGGCCCACTTCTGTAGGGATCCAGGAGCTGAAATTTGACGTGTACGGTTCATTTGTGGTCCTCAGGCGATGTATGAAATTCGGAGCCGATCAGATGGTGGAAACTCTGCAATCTTGCATTTCGGACCAATTTTGGGCCACTTACGCTTCAGTTTCTTGATTTTTGTGGATCTCTGGCGTGTGCATTCGTCGATCATGATCCCTTTGGGTCCGTCCCTTACCTTGGTGCCTCTGGAGCATCTAAAACTATGCTTTTAATACCCATTTTGAGTTCAAGCTCCTGAATACATCCTGCATTGAAAACACGATTAAAATGGGCCGTTAAACAGTACCATGTTCGTAAATCCAGGCAATAACTGGGGTCTGATATGTAATATTTGACCCTTAACACCGCGACTTGCTCTCCGATCCGATACCCTGGCAGGGAGATGTAGACCTGCATTCAATTCGAGAAAAACACCACGTATTGCAAATCCCAAGAGAATCTCTACAACATATCCCATCCATCCCATCAATTAATCCCATCAATCACCTCATGTCAAGTACAAAGAAACCCATGCTTTCTCTCTCCAAAGTCAACTCTTTCTCACCCTCTCTCTTACACTACCTTACATGTCAAGTACCACATCCATCACTCACCTCACCCTTTCACCCATCACCCATCCCTCTTTCCTTACAACTTTCTCTCTCTCTCTTATTCTCAACACATTCCCAAACAACATTTCCAAGAGAGAGAGAGTGGTGCACATCCAAGCCCTCCCATATGAGAGAAAAGTGATTTTTGGTGGCCCACCTTTCCATTCCAAAAGCTCTCATCCTAGCCATTCATTTCCCATCTCCACCATCAAAGTGAAGCTCTAAGAGACCGGCTTTCCAACAGACTGAGAAGATCAAGCGGTGGGTGCTTCCATAGCCTAGATTTCATATTTTTATGATGGGCCAAGTGAGGCCTACCGATCAATGGTTTGGATCTCACTTTGGATCCTAGGATGTGGCCGATGGCCCACCTTGATTATCAATATCATTCCATGATGGGGCCATTCTCCATGGACCCCATCATGATGTTTACCTTCCTAGCTTGTATATGGGTCATCTAGACCATCTATTTTCATGGAAAAGAGATCTCCACCATTGGATTTCAATTTTTATGGGCCCACATGTAATGAGACCTACTTGATGTATATTGTAGATCATGGAAGGGAGGGCCCATAGTACCGGGGTCTCTCTATTACGCGTGTCCCACTCTTTTTCTCTCTCTTCCCCCTCCTTTTTAATTTTTTTATGATGATGATGTAGTTGTGTGGTCCACTTGGAGGGGCCCCACTATGAGGCATGTAGTTTACCCTAACCATCTATAAGTGGGGCCCATCTTATATGTACTGTACTCACACCATCCATCATGTGGTGGCCCACCTAAATAGGGCCCACCTTAAATATGTTTGTTAAGCCCAAAAACGTCCAGCGTCTGGACGTTGCTGGAAAGAAAACACAAATATGAGCTTGGCTTTCCAAGCATTGGAGAAGGGCCACTCATATAGGCCCCACCTTGATGTATGTATTTAATCCACGCCATCTATTCCGTTTACCAACTCATTTTACGCTTTGAGCCGAAAAATGAGGTTGATAAGAGTATCTAATGGGCCATAGTGTTGAAAACAGTATTATCACCATTGAAATCTATCCAGATTTTTTTTACACGCTGAAAGAGGCCCAATATTGGTCTTGATAGATTTGTTATGGGCTGTGGAATCTAATGGCCAGATTGGATTCATCAGATGCAGGCCTCACACATGATAAACTATGAGAAAAGATGATTTCAAAAAAAAAAAAAAAAAAAAACACATATAAGCAGCAGCATGCTGTTGCTATCAATAGCGCCACGGGCGGGTGAGTGGACACCAGGGCACCCACGGCCCCACATATGGGCCCCACTTTGATGTTTATTTACTATCTAACCCGTTCATATGGTGGGCCCCTACCTTAAGCAGGCCCCACCCAAAAATCCGCCTCATCCAAGGCTCAAGTGGCTCACATCAGAGGAAACAGTGGTGATTTAAAGCCTACCATTGAAACCCATTTTTAGGTCCACAGAAGTTTTGGATCAAGCTGAAATTTGTATTTCCTCTTCATCCAGGTCTATACGACCTTATTAACAGATTAGATGGAAAATATATGTTATGGTGGGCCCCACGTGGGATCCACAGTGTTGTATGTGTTTCATTTGCACCGTCCACTAACGGTGGACGGTGGAACCCCACTAGGATTTATGTGTTCTATCTGCACTGTCCACACTGGACAGTGGGACCTACCCCCCACGTGTGGGGCCCTCTATGTGTGTGTGTGTGTGTGTGTGTGTGTGTGTGTGTAATATTATATTGTATATATATACTATATATAGTTTATATATTATATTATACATAATATACCTGATGGTGGGCTTTCATGTGGGCCCCCACCATGATGCATGTACTGCATCCAAGCTGTCCTATCATTTTGAAAGCCCATTTTAAGGCTTGAGACTAAAAATAAGATGGATTTGTAGTTCAAATGGACCCCACCTTGGCATATGTATGGGGCCCATCTTGATTTACTTATGGTCGTCCATTGAGGCCCACCTTGGTATATATCTAGGGCCCATATGATTAGTCCTATTTTGTATGCATAAGGCCCATATGATTAGGCCCATTTAGTATGCATAAGGCCCATATGATTAGGCCCATTTGGTATGCATAAGGCCCATGAGATTAGGCCCATTTTGATGCATTCAAAAGCCCATGGGATATGGCCCATTACAATGTACATAAGGCCCATTGATGCGGCCCACTTGATTTGTACAAGGCTCATATAAGACAGCCCATTTGATATATCTAAGGCCCATGGGTCGAGGCCCAACGGGATGTCCTTAAGGTCCATTGCAATGTGTGATTCCCCATGGATTATGTAATGATTTTCATGGCGGGTCATGCCTAGGGAACAATGATGGTTTGACGTCCACATTGTAAGTCAATGTTAGTTAAATGTCCGCATTGTAACTCTCCTTAGGGCCCATTGATAGGCCCATACTTGTTAATATTCATCACTTTATAACATGCTTAGTATAATCCCATGACTCATGCCCATATACATCATATGTATGCTTGATATGAGTAGTGACTGAACATAGTATGTGCCATTAAGCAAACCATTTACGGGCCTCATTATGAGATAGAGTGCCCCACATGATCGCGCAGTACGCGCTGGATTACTACATGATTTGACGGTGTGATTCATGCATCTCGTATATGTGTGATTTAATCACTGCACACCCAAGCGACATCAGGGTTGTGGCCTCCATAGGTACATCGTGGATGGTCATATTGGATACCAAAAATACTTGGTTCTAGCACTGTGGGCACTCAGGATGTCCTTGGGTGAAAGTCTCAGAACCTTTTTGGTACCAAGAGTTGCTCCAACGTCTAGATCAAGTGGATACATGAGCGCCCGAGTGTGAATACCAGTAGGCCGGGTCTCCCACTGTGTCGTGGTCAGTTGGAAGGGGGTGTGGCCTTATCCCCCTGAGTGAGGGGGCTATAAGCTAGGCTAAGTTTGACCAGCTCGTAAATGAGTCCACTATTGATGAGCTAGGTAGGTATTGGCAGAGTACTGGTCAGGCAGATAGTGAGGTCTATTCCTCTCACTAGGCTATGCAACTGGGGAGGTGGCAGTCAATGTGGAGTATACTAGACCCCGGTGATATCTAGAAAGGAATTGTGTTGATATGTGTACTTGATGAGTACCGACCTGCTTGGATTGCATCCCACATATGACATTCGGCTACGTAGGCCTCGCATTGCATTAGTATGGCCAATAGCATTCATGTCTCGCATCGCATGGCCTTGGTATAGCCGATAGCATTCATGCCTTGCATCACATAGCCTTGGTACGGCTGGTTGGATTCATGGACCTACCGCATATTTTCACATTACTCTAATACTGTATACTTGACATTTGTCTTGCCCACACACTTACACCACCCTCTAAGCTTTTATAAGCTTATGCACGACCGTTGCGTGCAGGTAGCGTTGGACAGCAGCAGCGCTGAGGCAGGAGTGTACATCTAACTATTTTGGAGCCTCTGATCATCTTGTATTTCCCTTTTTGCATTGTACTTAAAGTTTTTGATATAGTGGATATGTGGTGATGTTGTTTTGTGACTTGGTTATTCTTGTGGTTATGCTCCATCACAAAAATAATTCTTCTGAAAATTCTCCTTGTAGGATCTCAGGATCGAAATCTGGCATATGATTGCCAGGAGCCAAGAATGGGGCACTACAGAGGCTGTCGGTACCGGATTCGGCGATCGGGATTCCTATGAATCTGATTTTTGGGTTTGGGGCATGACAGAATGCGTTAAGGTTTAGGTATAGGAAATCAGGTTCGGTTTAGGTTTGGATTTTCAAGTTTAGGTTTATGTTTAGGTTAGGGAGTTGAGATTAGGATTAGGTGTAGGTTTAGGTTTTGGGATTTGAGAATGCGTTAAGGTTTAGGTTTAGGAAATCAGGTTCGGGTTCAAGATCAGGTTTATGTTTGGGTTTTAGGTTTAGGTTATAGGTTATAAGTGTAGGTTTAGGTTTAGGTTTTAGGTTTAGGTTATAGGTTTTGGGATTTGAGAATAGGTTTAGGTTATAAGTATAGGTTTAGGTTTAGGTTTAGGTTTTATGTTTAGGTTAAGGTTATAAGTTTAGGTTATAGGTTTAGGTTTAGGTTATAAGTGTAGGTTATAGGTTTAGGTTTAGGTTAGGTTATAGGTTAGAGTATAGGTTATAGGTCTAAGTTATAGGTTAAGGTTATAGGTTAAGGTTTAAGTTCAGGTTAAGGTTTAGGTTTAGGTTATATGTTTTGGGATTTGAGAATAGGTTTAAGTTAAGGTTATAAGTTTAGGTTTAGGAAATCGGGTTCGGGTTCGAGATTGGGTTTAGGCTTGGGTTTTCAAGTTTAGGTTTAGGTTTAGGTTAGGGAGTTGAGATTAAGATTAGGTGTAGGTTTAAATTTAGGAATTTGAGAATACGTTAAGGTTTAGGTATAGGAAATTGAGTTCGGGTTCGAGATCGGGTTTACGTTTGGGTTTTAGGTTTAGGCTAAGGGTTTAGTGATTTAGTTCGGGTTTGGGATTGGGTTTAGGTTTGGGTTTTCAAGTTTAGGTTTAGGTTTAGGTTAGGGAGTTGAGATTAGGATTAGGTCTAGTTTTTAAGTTTAGGGATTTGAGAATGCGTTAAGGTTTAGGTATAGGAAATCAGGTTTGGGTTCGAGATCGAGTTTACATTTAGGTTTTAGGTTTAGGCTAAGGATTTAGGGATACAGATTCGGGTTCGGGATCGAGTTTAGGTTTAGGTTTTACATTTAGATTAAGGTTATAGGTGTAGGTTATAGGTTTAGGTTTAGGTTATAGGTATAGGTTTAGGCTAGGTTACAAGTTACGGTTTAGGTAATTGAGAATAGGTTAGGTTTAGGAAATCGGGTTCGGGTTCGGGTTTGGGTTTTCAAGTTTAGGTTTAGGTTAAGGAGTTGAGATTAGGATTAGGTGTAGGTTTAGATTTAGGAATTTGAGAATACATTTAGGTTTTAGGTTTAGGTTTAGATTTTAGGTTCAGGTTATAAGTTATAGCTTTAGGGAATTGAGAATAGGTTAAGGTTTAGGTTTAGGAAATCGGGATCAGGTTTATGGTTTGGGTTTTCAAGTTTAGGTTTAGGTTTAGGTTATAGGTTACAAGTGTAGGTTTAGGTTTAGGTTTTAGGTTTAGGTTATAGGTTTAGGTTTAAGTTAAGGTCTAGGTTTAGGTTATAGATTTTGGGATTTGAGAATAGGTTTAGGTTATAAGTATAGGTTTAGATTTAGCTTTTATGTTTAGGTTAAGGTTATAGGTTTAGGTTTAGGTTAGGTTACAGGTTAAGGTTTAGAGAATTGGGTTTAGGTTATAGTTTATAGGTTTAGGTTTAGGCTATAGGTTTTGGGATTTGATAATAGGTTTAGGTTAAGGTCATAAGTTTAGGTTTAGGAAATAGGGATCGGGTTTGGGTTCGGGTTCGGGTTTAGGTTTGGATTTTCAAGTTTAGGTTTAGGTTTAGGTTTAGGTTAGGGAGTTGAGATTAAGATTAGGTGTAGGTTTAGGTTTAAGGATTTGAGAATACGTTAAGGTTTAGGTTTAGGAAATCAGGTTCGGGTTCGAGATCGGGTTTATGTTTGGGATTTAGGTTTAGGTTTAGGTTTAGATTTTAGGTTATAAGTGTAGGTTTAGGTTTAGGTTTAGGTTAAGGTTTAGGTTATAGGTTTTGGGATTTGAGAATAGGTTTAGGTTATAAGTATAGGTTTAGATTTAGGTTTTATGTTTAGGTTAAGGTTATATATTTAGGTTTAGGTTTAGGTTAGGTTACAACTTTTGGGATTTGAGAATAGGTTTAGGTTATAAGAATAAGTTTAGGTTATAAGTATAGGTTTAGGTTTAGGTTTTATGTTTAGGTTAAGGTTAAGGTTTATGTTTAGGCTATTAGTTTTGGGATTTAAGAATAGGTTTTAGTTAAGGTCATAAGTTTAGGTTTAGGAAATTGGGATCGGGTTCGGGTTCGGGTTTAGGTTTGTGTTTTCAAGTTTAGGTTAGGGAGTTGAGATTAGGATTAGGTGTAGGTTTAGGTTTAGGAATTTGAGAATACGTTAAGGTTTAGGTCTAGGAAATTGGGTTCAGGTTCGAGATCGGGTTTATGTTTGGGTTTTAGGTTTAGGGTTAGGTTTAGGTTATAGGTTTAGGTAATAGGTTATAAGTGTAGGTTTAGGTTTAGGTTAAGGTTTAGGTTTAGGTTACAGGTTTAGGTTATAGGTTTTGTGATATGAGAATAGGTTTAGGTTATAAAAATAGGTTTAGATTTATGTTTAGGTTATAGGTTATAAGTGTCGGTTTAGGTTTAGGTTTTAAGTTTAGGTTAAGGTTTAGGTTTAGGTTATAGGTTTAGGTTATAGGTTATAAGTGTAGGTTTAGGTTTAGGTTTTAGGTTTAGGTTATAGGTTAAGGTTTAGGTTTATTATATAGGTTTCAGGATTTGAGAATAGGTTTAGGTTTAGGTTTTATGTTTAGTTTTAGGCTATAGGTTTAGGTTTAGGTTATAAGTGTAGATTATATGTTTAGGTTTAGGTTCGGTTATAAGTTAAGGTTTAGGGAATTGAGTTTAAGTTATAGGTTTAGGTTATAGGTTAAGGTTAGGTTATAGGTTAAGGTTTAGGTTTAGGTTTAGGTTTTAGGATTTGAGAATAGGTTTAGGTTAAGGTTATAAGTTTAGGTTTAGGAAATCGGGTTCAGGATCGGGTTTAGGTTTGGGTTTTCAAGTTTAGGTTTATGTTTAGGTTAGGGAGTTGAAATTAGGATTAGGTGCAGGTTTAAATTTAGGGATTTGATAATACGTTAAGGTTTAATTATAGGAAATTAGGTTTGGGTTCGAAATCGGGTTTATGTTTGGGTTTTAGGTTTAAGCTAAGGGTTTAGAGATTCAGATTCAAGTTCGGGATCGGGTTTAGGTTTGGGTTTTCAAGTTTAAGTTTCAGTTTAGGTTAGGGAGTTGAGATTAGGATTAGGTGTAGGTTTAAGTTTAGGGATTTGAGAATACGTTAAGGTTTAGGTATAGGAAATCAGGTTCGGGTTCGAGATTAGGTTTATGTTTGAGTTTTAGGTTTAGGCTAAGGGTTTAAGGATTCAGATTCGGGTTCAAGATTGGGTTTAGGTTTAGGTTTAGGTTTTACGTTTAGATTAAGGTTACAGGTTTAGGTTTAGGTTTAGGTTTAGGCTATAAGTGTAGGTTATAGGTTTAGGTTTAGGTTAGGTTATAGGTTACGGTTTAGGGAATTGAGAATAGGTTAAGGTTTAGGTTTAGGTTTAGGAAATCGGGTTCAGGTTCGAGTTTGTGTTTTCAAGTTTAGGTTTAGGTTAAGTAGTTGAGAATAGGATAAGGTGTAGGTTTAGCTTTAGGGATTTGAGAATACATTTAGGTGTTAGGTTTAGGTTTAGGTTTAGGTTTAGGTTTTAGGTTTAGGTTTAGGTTATAAGTTATAGCTTTAGGGAATTGAGAATAAGTTAAGGTTTAGGTTTAGGAAATCAGGATCGGGTTTATGGTTTGGGTTTTCAAGTGTAGGTTTAGGTTAAGGAGTTAAGATTAAGATTATTTGTAGGTTTAGGTTTAAGAATTTGAGAATACATTTAGGTTTTAGGTTTAGGTTTAGGGTTTAGGTTATAAGTGTAGGTTTTAGGTTTAGGTTTAGGTTAGGTTATAGGTTAAGGTTTAGGGAATTGAGTTAAGGTTATAGGTTAAGGTTATAGGTTTAGGTTTAGACTTAGGTTAAGGTTTAGGTTTAGGTTTAGGTTATAGGTTTTGGTATTTGAGAATAGATTTAGGTTAAGGTTATAAGTTTAGGTTTAGGAAATCGGGTTTGGGTTCTGGTTTAGGTTTGGGTTTTCAAGTTTAGGTTTAGGTTTCGGTCAGGGAGTTGAGATTAGGATTAGGTGTAGGTTTAGGTTTAGGGATTTGAGAACACATTAAGGTTTAGGTTTAGGAAATCGGGTTCAGATTCGAGATCGGGTTTACGCTTGGATTTTAGGTTTAGGTTTAGGTTAGAGGTTATAAGTGTAGGTTTAGGTTTAGGTTAGGGTTTAGATTTAGTTTATAGGTTTTGGGATTTGAGAATAGGTTTAGGTTATAATAATAGGTTTAGGTTATAAGTATTGATTTAGGTTATAAGTATAGGTTTTATGTTTAGGTTAAGGTTATAGGTTTAGGTTAGGTTACAGGTTAAGGTTTAGGGAATTGAGTTTAGGTTATAAGTTATAGGTTAAGGTTTAGGTTTAGGTTATAGGTTTTGGGATTTGACAATAGGTTTAGGTTAAGGTTATAAGTTTAGGTTTACGAAATCGGGATCGAGTTCGGGTTTGGGTTTGGGTTTGGGTTTTCAAGTTTAAGTTTAGGTTTAGGTTTAGTTAGGGAGTTGAGATTAGGATTAGGTGTAGGTTACAGTTTAGGGAATTGAGAATAGGTTAAGGTTTAGGTTTAGGAGATCGGGTTCCGGTTCGAGATTGGGTTTACGTTTGGGTTTTAGGTTTAGGTTTAGGTTATAGGTTATAAGTGTAGGTTTAGGTTTAGGTTATAAGTATAGCTTTAAATTTAGATTTAGGTTTTATGTTTAGATTTAGGTTTAAGTTTAAGTTAGGTTATAAGTTAAGGTTTAGGGAATTGAGTTTAGGTATAGGTTTAGGTTAAGGTTTAGGTTAGAGGTTAAGGTTTAGGTTTAGGTTTAGGTTAAGGTTAAGGTTTAGGTTTAGGTTTAGGTTATAGGTTTTGGGTTTTTAGAATAGGTTTAGGTAAAGGTGATAAGTTTAGGTTTAGGAAATCGGGATCATGTTTGGGTTTGGGTTTAGGTTTGGATTTTTAAGTTTAGGTTTAGGTTTAGGTTAGGGAGTTGAGATTAGGATTAGGTGTAGGTTTAAGTTTAGGGATTTAAGAATACATTAAGGTTTAGGTTTAGGAAATCGGGTTCAAGTTCGAGATTGGGTTTACGTTTGGGTTTTAGGTTTAGGTTTAGGTTATAGGTTATAAGTGTAGGTTTAGGTTTAGGTATTCTCTAGTATTATCTACTATTGAACCTAGTATTATCTGCTACATACTAGTAACATACAACCAATATTGGGGCACCATACCATAAGCTATAAGAATTTCATGTCCCCCTAAACAAGGTATCCTCCATTGATAACGTGTGTGTGTGTGTGTGTATATATATTATAAGTTTTTTATTTTCATTTACATTCGCAAATACATTCATCATCCATCCAGATAGCTCTGATGTACATCCGGGCCTACTCATTTAAATAAAATGGATTATCAAGATCATTTAAATAAAATCAGGTCCAATCAACAATCTGACCTAGAGGATTCTATTAGTATTGTTAGCGGCACCTCAAACCTTGTTTAAATCCATGTTACAACCACTGATGCTATTTTTCTTTCTGTCAAGTTGGCGATGATTTGACCCTCAGAGACCTTGGCAGTTGCTCTCAGGAAGTGAGCCAACGGCTGACCATACATATGGGGAAAGGACTGGCTGATCGTGTGGGCATCAGAAGGATCTGCAGCAGTGGTGGAATCACCAAATTCTACTCTCACTGTAGTTCCCTGTTCACAATGAAATTATATGATAAAAAGCATGCTATGAAGTGCCATCACAGTGAACACTGCCTTCTCAGAATGTGTTTTTTACAAGAAAAGGCTTTACAATGATATTTTAACAAATGTGTACTTGTGTAAAATTAACAAAAGGGATCTATACCAAATTGAATGGATGTGACCTACAATACACAAGGTGGGATTAAAACATGTCAACATGAAGAAGAAGAAGAAGAAGAAGAAGAAGAAGAAGAAGAAGAAGAAGAGTGTAACTTGAGGTTAAGAAAAAATGTACACGTTTAAGAAAGAGGAGTGCAGCTCAAAGCTCCTCAATACCTTGGTCAAAAAGAAAATGGTCTAAATTCAACGGTAATATCAGATGGTTGAGATTATCCAATCATTGTAATATTAAAATAAGTGTTCTACCCAACAGAATAGATGTGCCCTTCAACACAATAGGTTTAAGTACAAATCAAAGGAGATTGAAGCATATAGATGTTTAAAAAGAATAGTACAACTCAAAGTTCCTCAGGACAGAATAGATGTGCCCTTTAACACAATACATATTTTTTCAAATTTGACAATTTTTTCACAATTTTGTTTAATTTTTTTAATTTTCTTTTTCAAAATATCATTTTTTTTATCGAAATCTTTTTTCAAAATTATCAACATTATTCAAAGTTCTTAATTTTTTTGTTTCAAAATCTAAATTTTTATAAAATCACAATTTTTTTTTTCAAAATCTAAATTTTTCTTAAACATTGTTAATTATTTTTCTAAGCTTCTTAACTATTTTTTTCTTAAACATTGTTAATTATTTTTTTCTTAAACATTGTAAATTATTTTTTTCTTAAACATTGTGAATTTTTTTTATTAAACATTGTTAATTTTTTTTCTTAAACATTGTTAATTTTTATTGTTAAACATTGTTAATTATTTTTTTCTTAAACATTGTTAATTTTTTTTTCTTAAACATTGTAAATTATTTTTTTAGTTAAACATTCTTAATTATTGTTAATCTATTCAAATTTTTATTATTAATTATTGTTAATTATTTTTAACTTTTATTGTTAATTATTGCTAATTATTTTTTTATTCTTAAACATTTTTAATTTTTATTGTTAAACATTGTTAATTATTTTTTTCTTAAACATTGTTAATTTTTTTCTTAAACATTGTTAATTTTTATTGTTAAACATTGTTAATTATTTTTTTCTTAAACATTGTTAATTATTATTAATCTATTAAAAAAAATTCTCATATGACCGATTTAAGACTACTAAGGACCGTCTCTAATACAGACAGTCTTGACTGCCTCATATGACCACTTTAAGATGGCTAAGGACCGTCTCTAATACAGACGATCATTGACCGTCTCATACGACCGCTTTAAGATGGCTAAGGACCGTCTCATACAACCGATTTAAGACGGCTAAGGACCGTCTCTAATGGAACCAGTCTTTAACCGTCTCAAATTACCAGTAAAAGATAGCCAGTGACCCTCTGTAATGCAAACAGTCCTTGACAGTCTCAGATTACTAGTAAAAGATGGCCAATGATCATCTCTAATGTGAATAGTCTTTGACTGTCTCAGATGACCACATATAAGATGGTCAAAAACCATCTTTTATTCCAAACGGTCAAAGACCGTCTGTTCTCCACATTTAACAATGGATTCTGACCATCTTAAATGATTTTTAGACGTTGAACATTTTAAGACAATATTAAGAACGGTCAAGAGCTGTCTAAAATTTTAGAGATGGTTACGGCCGTCTCTAAGGCGTCTTTAAACTAAGGAATTTTAGAGACGGTCCACAACCGTCTCGAAATCCGTCTTTTTTTCCATTTTTCACATAGTGTCATCTCTTGTGTCATAGGAGATCATAAGATTGAGAAAGCATTGCTTGATTTAGGGGTGAGCGTTAATTTGTTGTCATATTCTGTATATAAGCAACTAGGACTTGGTGAGCTAAAATCAACTAAAATAACACTACAACTAGCTGATAGATCTGTCAAGGTGCCCCATGGTATTATTGAGGATGTGCTAATCCAGATTGATAAGTTTTATTTTCTAGTGGATTTCATCATTCTAGATACTCAACCTATCCAAAATCCTACTAGTCAAATCCCGGTTATCCTAGGACGTCCATTCTTAGCCGCATCCAATGTTATCATAAATTGCAGGAATTGAGTTACAAAGTTGTCTTTTAGTAACATGAAGATTAAACTCAATGTTTTCAATGCTGGACAACAACTGGCAACTCGGATGATATATTTGAAGTGAACATGATTGAGAGTCTAGTGCATGACTCTTTCCTTAAATCTTCCAAAGACGCTCTTGAGGCTTGTTTAACACATTTTGGCATAGATTTTGACATAGAAAGTTCCATCCAAGAAGTCAATGCATTGTTTGACTCTAATCTTATAATGGATACTACAAAATGGAAAGCTAAAGTGGAACTTCTTCCACCATCTGAGCCTAAACTGGACCCATCTATTGAGAATCCACTCAAACTTGACCTTAAACAATTACCTGAAACTCTCAAGGATGCATTTTTAGGTCCATGAGACAAATGGACAACTAATACTGGTTCAAAACTTAATTTAAAATGTATTTAATAAATAGCAAAAAAAAAAGTGAAGGTTTAGAAAACACCAATGGTAACAGCTAATTTAGACAGGAGAGTCATGAAAAATGCATGTGAAACAATAGCCTCTATTTTCAAAAGACCATCTTTTTTTCCTAATAACAGCTAATATATGATACAATAGGGGCTTTTATCTGCACATGACATTCTTGAGGCCCTAAAATCCCTAAATCTGTAAGCCTTAAAATCCCCAAATCTGTAACCCCTAAAATCCCCAAAATCCGTAAGCCCTAAAATCTCCAAAATTTGTACGCCTTGAAACCCCAAATTTGTAAGCCCTAAAATCTGTAAGCCTTAAAATTCCCAAATCTGTAAGCCCTAAAATCCCCAAATCGAAAGGGGAAGTGTGAGACCCAACCCAAGTTCACATGTGTGCATGTATGTGTAAGTATGCATTCCGTCCACCTTAGTTCTGCGGTCCTACCGGTCGAATCCGGTGACCCGTGACCCTTGGATTGTGTTTCCGGTCATTTGTAAGTCCAGTCATGAAGACTTGACTCGGATCGAGTTGAAACATATGCCATTGCGACCGCATCGTCGCCGCGGTTCCAACGCCACGTCTTGTGCGTCCATCCGATATGTAGATCAAAAGTTGTGTACATTTCATTATATGACCATTGATCATGTGGCCCACTTAGGTGGAATGCATGTGTGGACCACCACCTCCCTTGGCACAAGTTCTAAGGCACACTACCCACACACTACACAAATATCTATAACTAACACTACTAACCAAAAACACCACCAAGAGACCTACTAAGCATAGCACTTTGTTATTGTTACCATAGGCCATTATGGTTTCTCTAACCAAGGAGAGAGAGGCCATGATTGCCTCCCTACAACTCTCTCTCTCTCCCTTCTCTCTCCCTCATTTTCTCTCCTTCTTTCTCCCTTGCAAAAAATCCAGCCCCTCTCCCCTCCATTCCAGCCCCTTCTCCTCCTTTTTCTTCTCAATCCCTCCATTGAAAACTCATCCCAACTATTGATCCATGTTGCTTGGAGCCTCTAGATGATGGTGATGTAAATTTTAAGGTTGATCTAAGTGGGTGCTTCTTCTTCTTTCCTTTCTTCCTTTCCTTTTGCTATATGCATGGAAGCATGTAGGACCTACCAATCCATGGTGGAGGTCCTACATGGCTCCTAGGATGAAGGCCATGGGCCTAGATCCTACTCATTCCCTTCCATGGTGGGTCATTCTCCATGGACCCACCATGATGCATTCTCCTTTATTCTTGCATCTCATAGGCCATCTAGGCCTTTGCATGCATGTGGAGAGGGTGTCCCTACCCTCCAGCAAATTATCTTGATACATAATAGCTTGCATGTAAGTATATACATGGTGGATGGTGTAGATTGTGGAGTGGAAGGTCCATTAGTGGTGGGACCTTCCACCAATGGCCGATTGCTTCTTCCTTCTCTCTTTCTCTCTTTTTTTTTTCCTGTGTATTATAATGATGTGTGGCCCACCAAGGAGAGGTCAGCAACATCTCAGACCCTTAGTTAGATGGGAAGTCCAAGCCCACTTTGACTAGATGTCCAAGCCCACCATGCATGTATGGTTTGGGTGACCTCTAAAATGACATTTTCATGGAGGTCTGAGTGAGCTCATGGGTCTGAAATTTTTTTTAACTCATCAAGGTGGACCCCACATGTTGAATCAGGGCTATAAACCCTTTGATTAATTTATATGGGCTGAAGTATGGACAATATATGTTGCTGTCCAGATTCCAGGCCCAGTTGGAACATGACTTTTGAGCAAATATTTGGATCTGTTTACATGTCCCTTTTCTCCAAATTTTCTTGAGGATTTTGCAGTGCATGGACCCCACTTTGATGTGAAATGGGGCCCACACCATTTTCCTCATGATTGAGACCCATGGGATGGGCCAAAGTGGGCTAACTGTACAGAAATTTCTGCACAGTTCAGCAACACTATAAGTTGGAAATGAGCATTTTTACCTGAGTTTCTGGAATAAGTGGACCCCACTTGTTGTCCAGATGTAGGAGCATATTTTTTCCAATTTTCCAAGGGTTTGGGTGGGTCCAGGCCAACTCCATGTGGTCCCAAACATAGGGATAGTCACATTTCCAGCAATATTTTTTTAGCAGTAGATTTCTTCAGGAATACTTATCTGTACACAAATTGCAGGGGGTTAAATAAAATATGTTTACTTTCCCAAAAATTTTAAATTTTTGCAGGGAGGTGTCCCACCCATGGTAGAACCTACCTACACAATTTCAGGTCCAAAGGATCCCATTTGGGCATCCAAAAGGGTGGGCTAACATACTGGACTGCCAGAAATTTTTACTGTTCAGTCCAACAGCATAGTCCCAAAAGAATAAAATTCTAAAAATACTTTTTAAGAAGTTGGGCCATATTTCTAGATCCAACCTTGTTGTAGTCTTGGTGAGGGACCTCGGGTCCAAATTTCAGGGATTTTGGAGGCCCAGAACCCACCCATTGGATGACCCAAATTCAGGATAGTTACATTCCAGCAATAGTTCACCCTAAACAGATTATATTCTTAAAATTTATTAAAATATTTTTGAGTGTTTAAAAATTATAAAAATTTATAGATATGTGTCAAACTCATGTTAAGACCTACCTACAAAATTTTGGAGCCATTGGACACTTGTACACACCATGGGGGTGGCTGGACCGGCCCACTATAATATGGTGTCCAGATCAGTCCGAGATTCAGGATAGATTGTTTTATTTGAATTAATTAAAATAGTTTTAGATGTTCAAAAATTATAAAATTTTATGGGGGTGTGGCATACCCATGGAAGGACCACCCTATAAATTTTCAGGGCCATCGGGCCTCTGTATCGACCGTGGTGTGGCTTGCAATTTGGACCAGCTTTGGGTCAAATACCCAGGCACACCCTTACCTTGGGTTGTTGGGCCTGCATTCTAATGGCATGGCCCACTTGAAGTAAGTGTTGTATATCTCTATTTTATCTGGTGGGGCTCACGATGATATATGTGGATCACCATGGGTCAGTAACCTATCTAAATTAAATAAATTTCTGGACTCCAGCAGGCCTAGGAAATGGGTGGGCTGGAATTCTTGCAAGGGGCCCAAAATTTACTACATGGTTGATTGTTTAGGAACTATTGTGGCACACCAGATTTGAGAGAGTATTGCACACACTCCTTGCTTTCTTTTCTTAGACATTTTAGGCTTAATGAGTACCCCCTTGAAGCCCACCTTTGTGGTGATTTTATGGGCTAGCCTTAACCAAAATTTTTAATAGTTTTATAGACTCAATGGGCTGGGAGATTCTTTCTTGAGCCCAAGATTGTACAAGGGCTGACCTTATTGAATTACGAGTCCAATGGGCTGTCTATAAGCTGATCATGTGTATTAATGGGCCTTAATGCCCTCATGAAGTGTTTAATTATGGGATGACTTACACAGCCCACATAAATGTATATCGTGGAGGGCCTTGCTAAGTCTTTGAGCTGATGTGGTAAGGTCCACACTATCAGTATAGACCTTGCCCATGTGTATTCTTAGGCTTATGAGCTGCCCTCAAGTCCACTATAATGTATGAATTGGATGGCTTTTATTTTGGGCCATTTCTTTAGGGCCCATTATGTGATATAATATATGCATGTTTGTATTAGCAAGTAGGCCTTGTGGACTCAATTCTTTTGGATAGGCCCATTGATCTTAGGCCTGTACTCTCCTATCTATTGTGATGGGCTTAGGGGCAATTATACACAAGAAGTCGGGCCATTGGCTGCCCTCTAAACTGACCCTGTACTTAGGCCAAAAGTGAGGCCCAACTCACTTGTGTTAAATGTGAAACTTACCATGTAAATGAATTACTGGGTTGCCCATGAAGCCCACCACAATATGTGGAATTATGGCCTTTGTGGTTAGGCCCAAACCTTACTTGGGGGCCCACTATATGGCCTATGAGTTGGGCTTGGTGTATGGCCCATTAGGTCATGCATTGCTTGGGCTTTAAACCTTACATTATACGAGTAGTGGCGGGCTATCTCTTGGAAACCAGTTGAGGTTGGATGTCCTCCTGGGTGATCCTAGGGTAGGCTCATGGGTTCCTCTATGGATGGTTAAAGGCCCACCATAAACCCTTGACTGTTTATTTGAGGCTAAATATGGATGCATGTGGAGCCGACCTCAACACATGTTTGGTCCAGGTTGTCTAAGCCTTGGATTGCCCGATCATGGAGATACTCTCTGCCTTGGGTTGCTGCTGGACTCCCAATCCATTAGCAGGCCCACTTGACCTTTTCATGATGTATGCACACCCTCCATCTGGTGGGGCCCACTGTGAGTATTGTTGGCCTTCATGAGATTATTTGACTAATTTCTGAACCTTACCAGGCCCAGGAAGTCAAACGGGCTAAAAGTTTATCAAAGGGCCTTAAATTAAAATTGTATGGTTAAAACTTTGTTTGGCTGTGGGGCCCACCATATTGAGAACTTGTGTACATGTTACATGCTTATATTTTCTTATAATCTTTGGACTTAGTCAATGCATTCTTTTGGGTCACCTTTAGTGATCACATGAGGACCCCATCTTAGATTAGATTTTTGGGGCATCCCATGGGCCCAGAGTGGGTTGGAACGTCCTTTCTTGGCACAACTATATATTGAGCCAACTTCCACCATTTTGATGGACTTGTGGGCTAAGATAAGGATAGTATTGGGCACTTGGTTGCCCACTTAATTTGTTAGTTATTGAGCTGATGTAGTTGGGCCCATTTCCTCCAAACTTAAACTTATTTTCAGGTCGTATATTGTGTACGCGGGCTGCCCACCAAGTCCAACTTAATGCATGGATTCTATTGCTATTGAAAATTGAGTCTTAGGCCTTGATTTTCCTCTTGGGGCCCATGTTGTTAAAGGTGGTATTATATCCTTTTCTCATGGCCTATTATGAGGAATATATATGTATGTGGTTACCTGTATTTTTATCTAAATATAGGCCTTGGGCCTTCTATCCATATAGTTCATGGTTGATATGCCTTTTTGGGGAATGACGGTTAAATGTCCCCATTATGGACCCCTTTAGGCCCGGTTATATCTAAATGTTATTAGATGCTCATCTTAAACTCTTGCTAGACTCACTTTTGTATTACTTAGACACATAATTTGTATGCCTAGTCTCGTGGGCTACCCCAGGTAAATGGGCCTCCACTAGAGGTTGGATTCCTTAAGGATATTGTCTAAGTACTTAGTCTTGGTCCCTTCTTGGATAGGAGGAGTGTACTACTTTGTATATCGCTGCATAATGTGTCTAGACCCATCTTCATGGCCCATGTACATCATTGTATGCTTGGTTGACACTATGTGTGTGTGGTCATATTGTGTCATTGGGCATTGCATGATACTTTCCCCGAGGGACGTAGTATCCCCTCTTGAGCACGTTGGATGTTTGGAATTGATGCATGGTTGATTGCGTGATTCATGCATCTAGCATTGCATAGCATATGAGCATTATCACCCTTGCTTCATCAGGGTTGTAGCCTCCACAGATACATCGTGGATGGCCATGTTTGGATACCGAAAATGTTACTTGAGCATACCAGGTACATAGGATGCCCATGGGTGAAATTTTCAAAACTTCCATGGTACCAAGGATCTGCTCCAGCGCCGTGACCGAGTGGTATATATGAGCACATGAGAGCCTTATACCGTTAGGCCGTGACTCTCACTGTCGTGTAGTCAGTTGGATAGGGGTGTAGCCTTACTCACCTGATGTAAGAGGGCATTGCTAGGCTGAGTCTGACCAGCTCGTAAATGGGTCCGCTACCTTTAGGACTTGCTGGTAATTGGCTGTCCACATGCGGGTACTGAGGTCTCTTACACTCGTTTGACTGTGCAGGGTCTATAGAGCGACAGTCATCCACCAGTGTAATGGACCCCGGTGATTTCCTTATGATGGAAATGTACTTGATATGTAGATTAGATATGAGCACTGACATTACTTCGCATTGCATTTGCATCGGCCGTGTAAGCCTCATAATGCATCGCCTTGGCATGGTGCCCAGTACTCATTGCATTACATTACTCATTGCACTATATAGCCTTGGTATGGATTCCTACATTATCATACTGCCTTGGTATAGCTTCTTATGTTCATGATGGCCTTGATAAGGCTAGTGGTATTGATATTGATCATGACCCCCTTCTGCATTCTCTATATTCTTCTAAGCACCATTGTCACACACTTTCACCACCCTCTAAGCTTTCTATAAGCTTATGCACGATTGATGCGTGCAGGAGATCGTAAGTTGGTATCTTAGCAGTGGAGCTTGGATAGGTGTGCGATCTGAGGACCCAGTGTTGCAGATTCTCTTCCTTCCTTCTTCTGTTATCCTATGTATGTCCTTTCGGACCTAATGTAAGCTTGTAAAAGTTCAAATTCATAGTGAATTTTGTGATGTGTGCCTTTGTTATTCTCAGATTTATTTGTTGTGATCTAGGGTATGCTCGTATTGGAGATGATTACATTGTTATAAAAATCCTCCTTGTAGGATCCTAGGATTGGAACCTGTCTCAGGAGCCAAGAATGGGGTACTATGGAGCCTGTTGTGGCCAGAACCGGTTATCGGGTTCCTTGTGAGATCCGGTTACCGAGTCTGGGGCGTGACAAGAAGTGAGATAGACAGAGATGAAGGAAGAGAGATCAAGAGAGTACCTTCGATTTGATGGTGGCTGTTGTTGACAATGAGGGACAAGCAGCCTCTTGTGATGGTGGTTGTTGTTGATGGAGGTTGGGCGGCCATGCATTGGGACGAGATCTGCTACTACTGCAGATGGGGAAGACTATGAACATCGTCGGTGGATGATGGGTTAGGGCTTGGAGTAAGAGGAGGGCAAGAGAGAGAGGAGAGGGGGACACGAATTAGATACTGACAGGTTGAGAGGGGGACGCGAATTAGCTACTGACAGGTTGAGAGAGAGAGGGAAGGAGAAGAGGAGGGCGAGAGAGAGAGGAGAGGGGGATGCAGATTTGCTACCAACGAGAGAGGGAGGGAGGGAGAATGGATTGCATAGTGAGAGAGAGGGAAGCGGAGAGAGGGCGGATTGCATACTGTGAGAGAGGGAAGCGGATTGCATACTGAGTAAACTCTGTGGGGTCCACCATGATTTGTGTATTTTATCTACTCCGTCCATCCATTTTAACAGATAATTGTATGGCTTGATCCCAAAAATTAGATATATCCAAATCTCAAGTGGACTTCACCATGGGAAATAGTGTGAATTGAAATTATACCATTGAAAATTTCTTGGGGCCCACTGAAGTTCTAGATAAGCTGATATTCATTTTTTTACCTTCATCCATCTCTGTGTAATCTTATGAACAGGTTGGATGACAAATAAAAATCACTATAGGCCCTAGCATGGTTTCAATGGTGGAAGTCATTATTCGCATTGTTTCTTATAGTGCGATCCATTTGAGCTTTGGGAATACTTTTATTTTAGACTCAACCACTAAAATTATCTTGAAAAATGGATAGATGATATGGATGAAGAGAAAGCACAAACATCAACTTGATCCAAAACTTCTTTGGCCTCTAAAAAGTTTTCAATGGTAGATGTTCAATCAAACTGTTTCCTGTGTTGTAGTCCAATTGATATTTTATTTTGCCTCATTTTTTGGATCACGCTCTAAAACTATCCATTAACCTATGTTAACGGAGTGGATAAAATAAATAAATAACAGTGGACCCCACACGGTTTAATCACTATGCTAAGGGTACTGAGTTACTCGGTACGCAATCCGCTTCCAGAGGATTAGGGCAAGAGAGAGCTGTCGGATGCGGATTAGATACAGGTTGGATTTATCTTTTGATATCGCCCTAAAATGATCTCTCCAAATGAATGGAAGGTGTGGATATAAAACATACATCATGGTGAGGCCCAAAATTGAGAGGTATATAAATATCAGGTGGACCACACCACATGAAAACAATAGTGATTGGATATCCATCATTAAAATCTTATGTAAGGCCCATTGTACTCTTTAATTGGCATCCAATCTTTTTATTAGGTCATACAGGCTTAGATGAAGAGAAGAAAAAAAATTATCTCAATTTAAAACTTTTATGGCCCCCAAAATGATTTAAATGGTTAACGCTCATTCAACACTATTTCTCGTAATGTGGTCCATTTCAAATTGGGATATGCCTCATTTTTTGGTCTCATGCCATAAGATGATCTTTAAAAATAGATGGGCGGCATGGATTAAACACATACATCATGGTGGGGCCCACACAGCACCAACCATCATGGTGGGGCGCACTTGAGTTTCTTATACAGATGATTTTTGAGATATCTCATGACCTAAAGGGAACACATCAAATCCACGGTGTTCATGTTCGACACATATCATGATGGGGCCCACGAAACTTACCAACATCAATTCTTAAGTTCTCACGAGGTCAATAAGTTGGGTCACAATTTTGACCAGAATATTTGGCCCATTTTACATGTCTAGTCCATTCACTCTATTTTACTGATCATTACCCTCAAATTGACTAGTTACTCACCCCGATCATGCTACATATGAGAGAAATATTGGGCAAACAAGATTGATCAACAATTTGAGTGAATTTTGATTTAAACATCTGAAGTTATTTACTTTTCAATTTGGACTGATTAGATTGTCCAAAAATAGCTAAAGGCTGTTCATAATATCAAAAATATATGAATGAATGGAAAACACAAAAATCATCTTGATCCAAAAATTTTATGGCCTCCAAGAAATTTTAAATGGTAGAGGTTCAATCACACTATTTCCTGTGGTGTGGTCCACTTGAGCTTTGCATATGCTTCCATTTTGTTCTTTAGACCTCAAATTATCTGTTAACATGGATGAATGGGGTGGATAAAATAAATAAATAACAGTGGACCCCACAAAATTTACTCTGGTAAAAGTAACGAGTAACTCACCTAAATGTAGTAGAGAAGGGTTTCCTAAAAACATTCATAATCATATATTGGGCCTACCTAAATGTGATTCACATATCCAACCCACTCATTATGTGTGTTCCACTTGGATGAGGGATATCAGACTAAGTTTCAACCGCATCCATGTCTGTATTAACTTATAAACAGGTTGGATCTCAAATAAACATCGCAGTGGGCCCTTCGAAGGTTTCAATAGTGGGTGTCACTATCCCACTCTTTTCTATGGTGAGTCCACTTGAACTTTGGATCTACCCCTTCAATCAGATGCACCATTCCATGGTGGGCCACGAGCTTAAAAATAAAGTCAATCCATGACTTGGGTGGGCCACACCACATACTATAGTTGAGAGGGTTACCCTCCCATTAAAACATTCATAATCATTTATTAGGCCACCTAGATGTGGTTCATAGATCCCACCCATTCATTATGTGTGTCCCACTTGGATGAGGAGTCAGACCACGTTTCATACACATCCAAAACTCATGTGGGCCCCACCAAATGCTTTTATATGTTTTAGGGATGTCTTCACATAGTTTTAGATGTTATGGCCCACCTGAGTTTTGTATATATATGACTGATTTTTTGACTTAAAGGGGACACATCAAATGCATGGCATTGATATTCTACACACATCATGTGGGGTCCACACAGATTAACCTCATGGGAAGTTCCCATGAGGTGACCTTATAGTACCATTTCACTATTTAGGTAACTCCTTCATAGGTGTTACTCTAACCGTGTAGGGTCCACCTTGATATATTTTATGTATATCGACACTGTCCATATATTTTTTTCATTATATTCTAGGATGTGATTTCAAATCGTAAGAACTAAATAATCTCTGGTGGGCCATACCAATCAAAACAATGATGAATAACCATTATAAACCTTTTGAAGGCCACAAACGTTTTGGATCAATTTGATCTTTGTAGTTTACCTTCATCTAGATCTTCTTTACATTATCAACAAGTTAGATTGCAAATAAACATTACTAAAACCTTACGATGGGCTCTTTATAATTTTTAATGGCGAGGTACTATATATATTATCATTCTTTCCAATCATGTGGTCCACTTAAGATTTAAATCTACACAATTTTTTATACCTGGCCCAAAAATGAGTTGGAGAAACGTATGGGCGGCAAGGATATACAACACATCAACAAAATCTTATTTTTGTTATCTAACTTTTCAATTTTTCTTGTAAAAATACAAATTCTAGTTTTGTTTTTTAAAATATATAATTTTTTCAAATTTGTCAATTTTTTCACAATTTTTTTAATTTTTTTTTCAAAATATCATTTTTTTATCGAAATCTTTTTTTTTCAAAATTATCAACATTATTCAAAGTTCTTAATTTTTTTTGTTTCAAAATCTAGATTTTTATAAAATCATTGTTTTTTTTTTTTCAAAATCTAAATTTTTCTTAAACATTGTTAATTATTTTTCTAAGCTTCTCAACTATTTTTTTCTTAAACATTGTTAATTATTCTTTTCTTAGCCATTGTAAATTATTTTTTTCTTAAACATTATTTTTCTTTTTTCCTTAAACATTGTTAATTTTTTTCTTAAACATTGTTAATTTTTATTTTTAAACATTGTTAATTATTTTTTTTCTTAAACATTATTAATTTTTTTAATTAAAAATTGTTAATTATTGTTAATCTATTCAAATTTTTATTGTTAATTATTTTTAATTTTTATTGTTAATTATTGTTAGTTATTTTTTTTATTCTTAAACATTGTTAATTTTTATTGTTAAACATTGTTAATTATTTTTTTCTTAAACATTGTTAATTTTATTGTTAAACATTGTTAATTATTTTTTACTTAAACATTGTTAAATTTTTTCTCTTAAATATTGTTAATTATTTTTTTAGTTAAACATTCTTAATTATTGTTAATCTATCCAAATTTTTATTGTTAATTATTGTGAATTATTTTTAATTTTTATTATTAATTACTGTAAAATATTTTTTATTCTTAAACATTGTTAATTTTTATTGTTAAACATTGTTAATTATTTTTTTCTTAAACATTGTTAATTATTTTTTTCTTAAACATTGTTAATTATTTTTTTCTTAAACATTGTTAATTATTGTTAATCTATTAAAAAAAATTTCTCGTATGACCGATTTTAGACTACTAAGGACCGTCTCTAATACAAACGGTCTTTGATCGTCTCATATGACCACTTTAAGATGGCTAAGGACCGTCTCTAATACAGACGATCATTGACCGTCTCATACGACCACTTTAAGACGGCTAAGGACTGTCTCATACGACCGATTTAAGACGGCTAAGGACCGTCTCTAATGGAGACGGTCTTTGACCATCTCAGATTACCAGTAAAAGATAGCCAATGACCGTCTCTAATACAGACAGTCCTTGACAGTCTCATATTACTAGTAAAAGATGGCCAATAATCGTCTCTAATGCGAACAGTCTTTGACCGTCTCAGATGACCGCATATAAGACGGTCAAAGACCATCTTTTATTTCAAACGGTCAAAGACTGTCTTTTCTCCACAGTTAACGACGGATTCTGACCATCTTAAATGAGTTTTGGATGTTGAACATTTTAAGACAATATTAAGAATGGTCAAGAGACGTCTAAAATTTTAGAGACGGTTACGACCGTCTCTAAGGTGTCTTTAAACCAATGAATTTTAGAGACGGTCCACAACTGTCTCGAAATCCGTCTTTTTTTTCCATTTTTCACATAGTGTCATCTCTTGTGTCATAGGAGATCATAAGATTGAGAAGGCATTGCTTGATTTAAGGGCGAGCGTTAATTTGTTGTCATATTCTGTATATAAGCGACTAGGACTTGGTGAGCTAAAATCAACTAAAATAATACAACAACTAGCTGATAGATCTGTCAAGGTGCCCCATGGTGTTATTGAGGATGTGCTAATCCAGGTTGATAAGTTTTATTTTCCAATGGATTTCATTGTTCTAGATACTCAATCTGTCCAAAATCCTACTAGTCAAATCCCGGTTATCCTTGGACGTCCATTCTTAGCCACATCCAATATTATCATAAATTGCAGGAATTGAGTTATGAAGTTGTCTTTTAGTAACATGAAGATTAAACTCAATATTTTCAATGCTGGACAACAACCGGCAGACTCGGATGATATATTTGAAGTGAACATGATTGAGAGTCCAGTGCATGACTCTTTCCTTAAATCTTTCAAAGACGCTCTTAAGGCTTGTTTAACACATTTTAGCATAGATTTTGACATAGAAAGCTCCATCCAAGAAGTCAATGCATTGCTTGACTCTAATCTTATAATGGATACTACAAAATGGAAAGCTAAAGTGGAACTTCTTCCACCATCTGAGCCTAAATTGGTCCCGTCTATTGAGAATCCACCCAAACTTGACCTTAAACGATTACCTGAAACTCTCAAGTATGCATTTTTAGGTCCTTCTAAAACCCTACTTCTCATCATAGCTTCTAACCTTAATTAGGAATAGGAGGGTAAGTTACTTAATGTTCTTAGAGAACAAAAGGCAGCTATTGGGTGGACAATAGCGGACATAAAGGGAATAAGCCCCACTATGTGTATGCATCGTATTCATCTTGAGGAAAATGTAACAACATCACGTGAAATGCAAAAGAGGCTTAACACTAACATAAAAGAGGTCGTTCAAGCGGAGGTGCTGAAATTGTTAGATGTTGGTATCATTTACCCCATTTTAGATAGCACGTGGGTCAGTCCAGTTCAAGTTGTTCCCAAAAAGTCTGGGATTGGTTAATCAAGATGTTGAAGAATTTTATTTGGAGGACCCAGGTTATTAAGATTGATTAATTCATGGTCCATGGTTGCTTTCATTGCTTGTCTGGCTGAAGACGTCAAATTTAGCGCTCCTGAAAGGCAACCCACTCTTTAATTTTATTTCTTTTTCTTAGTTAGTTAGTTCAATGTTTGTGAGTAACGTTGCTGCAAACCCTCACGAGACTACAACTCGTCCACTAGGGGCAACCTAGGGATTTAAAGGCTTGTTACATACGCTAAATGCAATTGAGAGTACCTGTGAAAGTGGTGTAGGTAGGATTTTATTTTTATTATTTTTGTTTTGCTTAAGGACTAGCAAAACTAACCCTATATTAGGTTAGTTTGCTTTTGTTGGTTTCTCTTATGCTGACCCGCTCTTACACTGATATCTTTGGAAAGCCTCTTGATTCTTTCGTCCAGGTAATATCCTTCTATCACTCCTCTTTTACTTTCGTTATCACATGTGCATTGCATGCTTATTTCTTTTACATTGAGAATAATGTAGATTTAAGGTTGGGGGTGGGAGATTAAGTTACCTAATCAGTATTTTCTTGGTCTTGAGAAAAAAAATTGTGACAATTTTTAAAAAAAAAAAATTAGAATTTCTTGTGAATTTGAAGTGATTTTGACGGCCATCTTAGATTTAGAATTAAAAGATACATGATGTTGGTAATTTATGACTCGTGGATTCAGTTGTCTATTAGAATTCATAGTTAAGTTTGAGTTATTAATCCATGATTAGAAGTTATAAACATTGATTGAGTCATGATTGCACATATCACATCCCACTTACACATTAAGGTTCCGGTTCGATATTGAATGATTAACTTGGTAATCACTAAGCATGAAAGGAACCAGCGTGAAAAAAAATTAGCATCAGTTTATAAAGAATAATTGAAAGCGTTAGTCGAATAATCTTCACCATAGGTTTGCTCCCTATAGATGAAGATTTGATTTCCCAAGGTTGACATTCGAAACAGGCTGGGCTACTGGTTTTCATCATAGGTTTGCTCCCTATAGGTGAAGATCTAATTCCCCTCAGCATTACTTTAGAATTAAAAAAGAAAAAAAAAGTCAAAATCTAGAAGAATGAAAGAATAATATGTGAGGCACGTTTAGTTTTTGGGTGTCCTAAATACTCTTGTTGTTACCAATGGTATCATGAAATAGCGAAATGAATTTTAATGATTATAAGCCGAGATTACACTATACACTCATGGAATTCAATGTTTAGAATATTGTTCTAATTAATGGATTAATATTTTAAACTTGATTATGAAGTAGACCGTGAGCTCGATTCCAGGAGGAAAATACTGCTCATCATTCATGAATCCTAGAATTCTCGCATTTCGACTATTTTTTCACAAGTCACTCGGGTTTACAGGAATTGTCTTGTATTTCTGAAATTATTTTTCACATACTTTGCTCGAGACTAGCAAAATGCTGGTTAGGGTTTATGTTAAGGGTCAAATATTGCATCTTAGACCTCAATTATTACTTGCTTCTACGAACATGATACTGTTTAATGCCCTATTTTAATCGTGTTTGTGATGTAGGGTGTAATTGGGAGCTTGGACAGAAAAAGGATATTAAAAGCATAGAATTAATACTTCGAAGTCACCAAGGCAAGGGATAAACTCTATGAGACTAAGATCGACAAATTTACAGGACCGAGATCCGAAAAAATTGAGAAACTGAAGCTCAAGTAGCCCGAAAGACGTCCAGAATGCAAGATCACAGGGTTCCCGCCATCCGTTCAGCTTGAAAATCCATACGTGGCCTGAGGACCATAAATGAACCGTACACGTCAAATTTCAACCCTCGAATCCCTGTGAAAGTGGCCCAACTGACAGATCAGCCCATAAACCGTTGATTTTGGGCCCACCTGCAATCTGGATATGCTTTAAATTCGGTCTCAACCCATGATATGAGTAAATAAGACTAATGGATGGATTGGATTTCTCATAATCATCTCAATGGACCCTCCTTTGCATGGTGCGTGCACGTGCATAAATGCACCAGTTGTGCACTACACCTCCACCTTCGTCAAACCAAACTATGACGCGTGGAAAAGGAAACTTCCATTTTCCTTCAACGCATAACCAACTGTCGGATTTTATGGATGCTTGTGGGCTACCTTCATGATCCGCGGGGACAATCTGACCCATCCATCTTATATAGGAGAGTGTAACAATCAATCCCATGATGATTTCGGACATCCATGCACTCACACATCCAGATCACAGCAAGCACAAATGAACCGTTGTTACTGTTGCAACAAGATTCGTTACCTGGGCCACATCAACGGGCAACCAAAACCGTTCATCGCCAGTTGAAATTGATAAGAGAAACTAATGGACGTAGTGGATTTCTAAGATACCAAGTATGTGGACAGCACCGACTCCCATTCAAAAATGAAAACTTCCGTTTCCAGCTTTGCGAAAACATGAAACAAGGACCCACAGACAGACTCCAGTGGGCCACCATCTCGATCCGAACAAGCAATCCAAATCTTCCATTAGAATCCCATGGCCCATATTACCAAGGCCTAGTTGATGAAATTTGAAGACATAAAAAGGATGGGATTCTAGCCGTTCAAACATGGGATGGACGGTAGCAAGAACATTCCAGGGGTCACGCTGAAGCAGATCCAAAATCTTCCATATCCAACTGGTTTTGCGAGGGGAATCTAGTGGACGGACTAGATTTTCCATATGACGCTGATCATGGGACCCACCATCAGCACGGCGTAAGAGCCCCTTTTACACGCACTGTTTTCGCGTCCAGAAGATGCCCGATTTTTATGGCAATTGTGTGATCAATGGGATGATTGGGTGGATGATCTGAACTGTCCAAGTAGAGCCCAGGCCAGGCATGACCCTAGCCTAGGTGCTGGACTGAAGGTCGGGACTATCGGCGTCCCAAAAGCTCCATCAAACGCAAACTGACTTGCGATTTTGCTACGCAAAGAAAGGTGTGAAAGTTACTCCTTACGCACGCTTGTGTGCGTAAATTCCACCGACCTCCATCAGCCTAAAAAAGAGAGAGTATTCATTCAGTCCAGGAGGATCCAGAGCTGGTGGACGTGAAAGAGAAGAGAGAGAGAGAGAGAGAGAGAGAGAGAGAGAGAGAGAGAGAGAGAGAGAGAGAGAAGGGAAGATTGTTGGCAGCCTCATCACAGATTGAAAGATAAAGAGAATTGTGTAAGGGATGTTCTTATCAATTATATTTTTCTTCTTCCCAATTGAATCTTTGTTACTTCCCACGAGTTTCTAATTTCTTAGTTAGGGCTGAGATGAAGCCTCTAATTCGAATGATTCTTGTTTATTGTTGATTTCCTCCGTAATTGATTGATTTATTTCTTTTTCTAGTGTGATTAAACAAAAACTTCATCCCTCTCCAATCTATGAGCTTAACCAAAGTTTAGATGTGGATGTCGTTTGAAATCTTATTCTAAGTGTACTTGTGTCTGACCATGAACAGGTTTTCCTACAGAGAAAGAAATAGAAATTTACATCTATTCTTACTTGACCATGGATGGAAAGATGTGATCCTTGAGATTTTTTCTCAATTTCATCTATGCATGCATTAGGGATAATTGATGTTAAGGGAAAGATCATTTGTACTTCAAGGGAATTATATATCCTGTGTGCCTAACTAAGGACACATATTGTGCTTTATTTATTAAATTTGTATCAATCTGAATTAGGGTGAATAAATAAGTAAAACAAGGGTTAGGATAATTAGGGGTGGATTCAAAAGTCCTAGTGCTCTCTTTGAGAGAATTTTCCTTCTTGTTCTCAGTTATTTTTTATTGATTTTTATTAGTTTACTTAATAGCTAACTAAACTATTTGTTGTATTAGTTAAGAAGAATTACAAAATTCAAATTATGACAACCAGTCCTCGTGGGACCGATCTCGTAATATGTATCGTGTCTACACCTGATTCGTATACTTGCGAGTTTAAAATCAATTTAAATCAGGTTGGTTTAAATAAAACATCAAGTTCCAACTCCATAGAAGCAGAAACTTGTAATCGACGCGCCTACCCATTTCAGGAAGATGTGTTTTTTTTTAGCTCACATCATCCAGATAATTATTTTACTTGACTGTCATGGGCATAACATCATTGAGGGGTATTCAATTCATCAATCAACGAAGCAGTTGCCTCGTGTTGTTGGGTTTAAGTTGTCTGGAAAATTGAACAATGGTGTTGCAGCTACCGACTTAGGTTTGACTGTGACGCCAATGTTAAGGAAGCATGGGGTTGTTGGCAAGTTTGTTGAGTTTCATGGTAATCTCATTTTCACGGAGTTGAATAGATTAGGCCACAGGCTTTCTATTCCATTTATTCTGACGTAAATCTGTTGTTCTAGATCTTTACTTCTCTCATATAGGTGGGGACATGGGTGAATTATCATTGGCTGATAGGGCTACTATTGCTAATATGTCTCCTAAATATGGAGCAACCATGGGTTTCTTTCCTGTAGATCATGTCACTCTACAATATCTCAAGCTAGCAAGAGAAAGTGATGAAACTGTTAGTATTGTACTTGTGAATGTTTTGACTGGGGAATGGGGGATTAGAAATTTGGTTGATGAGGAAACCACCCTCTTATATACCAGGTGGCAATGATAGAAGCCTATCCGAGAGCAAACAACATGTTCGTTGTAGTGACTACAACAAGGTATACATCTTTCTTAACCATTCAGTTTTAATTGAGCATTTGACTCTGAAATGTAATTGATTTCTTTTTGTGGATCCAGCCTTAAGAAGAGAGTATATTCATCTTATCTAGAGCTAGACCTTGCAAATGTTGAACCCTGCATCTCATGTCCAAAGCAGTATGTTCGTGTTAGCTTAATCCACGTGCTATATTCACTCAATTGTTGAATCATTATATTCGAGTTGGAGATATTGCAGGAAAGGTATTTTATTTGGGTCAGTAGGCTTTTAGACTGAGCTTCTCTTGTTTTTGGTATGACTTCATAATATGACTTTAAAGTCGCTAGTATGGAGTTATTATGGCAAATTCGTTATTATTTTTTATTGAATAAATTAGTTTCACCAAGTGAATGAGGTGCAACAAACTTCCTCCTTGTGTTCCAAATGAATGATTGGATCTCATGTATATTTGTGCTAGGCTGGGTTGGGTTGGATCGAGTATAAATGACTTTAGGTTTAGGCACCTTAGTTTGGAATTCGGGCCAGGTTGGGTTGTAAGTTGGGTCCTTGATGAGTTGGGCTTGATTTGCTCCCTCAACCTGACCCAACCTGCCCGAGCTGCACACCTAATTGTCGAGTACTTATCCACTCTGGTTTCTATGACACTCTTGGCAATATTTTCCCAAATAAACGGAACTTGGATTCTCGAGAGGTTTTTTCCTTCCTCACAATTAAAATCTTGCTGTAACATGTATTAGAAATTTATTTATTTTAGTCACGGTTAGCTAAGCCTACATGTGTCTACAAGGGATCACATTTACACACCATTGGATGTATCAGTGTGACACGTTGATGCAAGATCCAATCTGTACGTCGGATGGGCCTGATCATGTATATGAATGATTGTATTTGATTGAATGAATGATTACGCACATATTTATAAATAGATTAAAATGAATGATTTACCCTCAATTGTTGTGAATTGAGGTTAAAAATTGAATTTAACCTTAATCGATGCCAAAAGAGGCTAAATCCATCTTTACCCTCAGTTATCCAAACTAAGACTACAACTCACGTGGCTAAAGGCTTTAACCTTAAGAATTGAGGTTGAAAATAGATTTAACTTCGGTTGGAAATAATAAAGGTTAAAATTTTGATTTAGCCTCTCATTTCAAAACAACTGAAGTTAAAATATTCTTTTAACTTCACTTGAAGAACCGAGGCTATAGAAGACTTTTTATCCTCGCTTGCTAAAATTGAGGCTAAATCCCTTAGCCACGGCATTTCCAACATCAATTTAGATAACTAAGGCTAAAGGCTTTAGCCTCAATTTTTAACATTTTTAGCCACAATTTTAAACAGAGGCTAAAGCCCCCTTTTCTTGTAATGAGACTACATGCTATGAATATTGCAGGAAAGCAAAGTTCCTACAAAGGCCTGCATCACAAAAATTGAATATATTTTTTATTTTATCAACTGAAGAAGAATGCTTACCAAAATGCACCCCAAGCATCTACTTTGAAATATATACAAAAATTAATTCAATTTTACTGGGCACCAAATGACAACATCTGTACATTAAATAAAAATAAATAAATTATTATTAAATAAAAAAAATTAAAAAAAAAAAAAAAAAAACAGAGTTAAAAAGTTTAAGATTATTTGCCTTATACGTGCATGTGCACCTAGCAAATCTTAGTCATTGGACCTTCAGTTGCATAAATTTTCTTGTGCTTGGGATCATGAAGCAAAACTTTCACGGAAATGGATTGTCATTTAGGATCAATGAAAGCGTACAAAGATTAGTGCCAAAGCATGAGATTTAAGCTCATTTTCATATAATATCTTATACATTGCGGCCTATGCCAGAATATAAGAAAAAATAATTAGGCATCATCACTCCCTAACAAGCATCTCATCCAGCTGCTCTTGATGCATAAGCATAGATTCCAAACCTAACATTTTGAAAATTAATCCAATAAGGTCTAGCGTAACAAGATTCTCAAACTAAGGAAAGATGCATACCCAAACTGTGGCCAGGATTACTATTGCATATTTCCCAATGCCATACATCCTGCAAAATAACAATTTAATAGACTTATGATAGGTAATTCAAATTGACAGCAAGTAAACACGAGGACTACTACTAATTGCATTAGAATAATTACTCCAATGTCAATTAACCCATAAGTACCTCATGATCCAGTCCTGACCGAAAAATCCAAATAAAGTTGTGAGCAGATCCAAAGCAAATCAATGTGGCAAAGATCTTCTATAACTCTTTATGGTAAAACTAAAAGCCAACAATCAGGAGAAAAAAGAAGCAAAATTTAAAAAATAATTTTAAAAAAAAAAAAAAAAAAAAAAATTAACTCTCATGACATCAATAGATAGAAGCATTTAAACATGTTAGAAGTGGTGGACACAAAAATTAAGCTGCACCATTCATTACATAAACAGTGTCCAGACTCATGTATATGCTTACTAAAAATGAGTCAAACCGGCTCATGCATGCAGTTGTACTATTATATATGTAGCTAACAGACATGGTACTCATGCATGGCTTTAGTTACAGATAAATTACCTATAGCAACAAACTTTGTTATTGGAATCTTGTGATTTTTGGTTCGCAGGCTATGATTCGAGTTGATCCCATGGGAAATGATTCACCATCTCAGTCCTCAACAAGATTTGCTTATGATGAAGATAGGCCCATCAAAATAAAACAACTTTCCACTTATCAAAATTAATCTAAATACATGAAGGCATAGACTAAAAAGTAATTTGTTGACCGAAGGTATAATTTAAGATCATTGAATCACACCAAGATATAAGCCCAATTCAAATTAATGAAAGCCTCTATATATATATATATATATATATATATATACCGGAATGCTCAGCTGGACACTAGTTGGCACTAGTTGGCACCGAACTTGTGTAAACTTTTTGGAGAAATCATCATAAGGATGTGACTTCAAAATTTGAATGGTCCACATGAAGTAGCACCTCATTAAAGCCCCCTAGCCCAATTTTTACTTTGATACAAAACTTTGGTGGGCCATGAAAAATGAAAATAGTTCCCACCTTTAATTTGCATTTCTCTTTTTTATGCCCACCGGAATTTTATATCAAGTGAAAAATTATCCCTTGGGATTGCATGGGATTCCGCATCATATGGACCATTTAGATTAGATGTCCATGACATGTGTGAAAAGGTGTGCACGTGTGTAAGCATATGAGCATGTCTATATACATATAGAGTCATGCTCCCTTGTGTACCTACGCACGTATGCACCTTTGCACACGTATCATGGGTGTCTAATCTGAACGGTCCATGTGATGTGAAATCCCATAAAACCCCATGTGACAAATTTTCACTCCAATGTAAAATTGTGGTAGGCAAAAGCAAAGAGAAATGAAAATCAAGGGAGGAAACTGTTTTCAGTTTTCATGGCCCATCAAAGTTTTAGATCAAAGTAAAACTCGGGCTTGCAGGGTTTTACGAGGTGCTGCTTCACATGAATGGTTCAAATTTTGGATCCACATCACGTATGATGGGTTCTCAAAAAAGTTCGTATGTAGTACGTACGAACTGGTTCGCAGGTGAGCATATCCGTGTGTGTGTATAGGAAAAGGTACGATGCGCTCGAGCTCACGGCTCCCATGCGGTCGAGATATGTGGGCCCCACCATGATGCCTTTTGAACATCTACCCCATAAGTCAGATGTGTCATTCCATCGTGGGCCTAGGTCTCAAAAATCAAGTCAATCTATGACTTTTGTGGGCCACACCACTTACAGAAGTGGAGAGGGGCCGTGCACCATTAAAACATTCAAAATCATTTTTGAGGCCCACAAATGATGTGGCTTGCAAATCTAGCCCATCCATTATGTGTGTCCCACATGTATGAGGGTTCAGACCAAGTTTCAGCAGTATTCAAAACTCCCACCAAGTACTTTTATATGTTTTAACGGTGTTTCATATGATTTTAGATGGTGTGGCCCACCTGAGTTCCGTATACGGCTGATTTTTGGGATATCCCATAATTTAAAGGGTACCCATCAAATTCACGGTGTTGATGGTCGACACACATCACGGTGGGGCCCACACAGCTCGACCTCACGGGAGCTTATCGTGAGCTCGAGCCCATAGTACCTTTTCCCTATATCCTTTTCCCTATATATATATATATATATATATATATATATATATATATATATCAATGAACTGCCAACCTGATACATATTGGACAGCATTGGGTCAGCTTTGATAAGAATAAGGCCCAACCTAATTGTCGGGGATTGATCGTCCCCATGTGACAAGTAAGGGCCCACCACCGGTCTTAAGCCACAAAATTCAAGAAGACCAACCGTCCCAGTGGGAGGATTTGATTACTCTACACGTTGCAAGGTGGGACCCGCAAGTTTCCCTACAAATCCAAGGGTCAAAGACCCAAGTGTTCCAATGAATAATCTAGAGGGAACCACATGTACCCATTCGACCCAAAATTGCCAAAGCCACGGCTTAAGCATGCAAGTGGAGCCCAAAATGTCCAAACCATCAAAAAAAAATTTATTGATCCTGGCCATCGAAGGGGGGACCCAAAAAGACCCAAACCCTCGAGCGTTTTTGGTCATTTGAATGGGACCCAATCCCACGTATGGACAAAAGATATTTCAAACGGAGACAATGAGCCGCAGATGGCCATCCGATTCAAAATGTCCAAACCATCTGATGGTTGACAAAAAACTTTAGATAACCGAACGAGGCCACATGAAGTGAAGTAAAAGCCCAAGTCATCAAACAAGTGGTAAATGAGAAGAAAGGAGCTCAAATCGCTCGTGAATAGTTTGGGCCCGATCATCTAAAAAAGACGCCCACATAGGGCCCACACATTCCAAATGCAATCCAAAGTGCCCACACATCCAAGGTTAGATTGGGCTTAATATGGCACATTGAGGCCCACCTATGGCCACACATTACAAATGCAATCGAAAGTGCCCACATATCTAGGTTGGATTGGGCTCAAAATGGCGAAAGGGGCCCACGTGTGGCCACTCATTTCAAGACACAAAGAAAAGTGCCCGAGTCATCGAATGGTGGTTGGGCTTGAGTTCCAAAAGGGAGCAAGTAGGGACCACGATCAATAAAGGGCAAAACATAAAAGGAAAAGAGAAAGAGATTGAGCCCATCCAATGGATGGATTGTCAACGGGCCCGGCCTCATGAATTGAGAGATGAAATATCCACAAGATCCAACGGTGGATGATGAACGAGGCCACATTCAAGTGAAAATGTATCAAGAGATGGGCCTCTCACAAGACAACGCCAAGTGCCCCTTGATCATCAAAATCCAAGCCTTACACGTAAGGGGAGGCATTTGGGATGATCCAGCACACGGATAAGCCGAGATCAAGCCATCATCCGGGTAGGGGCCACCTTCATGAGAGAAAAGAAGAAGAAGAAGAAGAAGAAGAAGAGAGGAAAAAACAAAACAAAATACAATAAAGGCATTGCCTTAATAAAATGAGAGCTAGAAAATGACGGGAAAAAAAAAAAAAAAAAAAAAAAGGACGATAAGGTGAGAGATGAAGGACCACTATTCGGACCGGACTAAACCATGGTCCGTTCGAATGACCACCGTTCCCACTTTTTGACCGGATGCGCCTTGCCCTGGTGGATTTTCCGAAGAAGGGGAGCAGATTACAGCGCCGAGTTCGTGCAAAAGGCTTTACCATGGAGTTCCTGCGCTGGAAACCTTGGTGGGCCAGCAGATATGTTTATGATAAATTCACGCCGTGCTCCTTTTATTATACGGACCAAAAATAAGATCCAAGACTCAAGTGGGCTGAAAACGTTAGTATGGATGGCATTTAAACATGACCGTCAACCCCATGGATGTTTCAATGGTAGTAATTTCCTACCTCTTTTAGTGAGGCTCACTTTAGTCTTGGATTCTGCTCATCTTTTGTCTCAAGTCTTAAAATGGGCTCACAAAACAGATGGACGAGATAGATTTCTCACAAATATCACGGTGGGCCCCACCTTTTCTTGAGAAAGGCTTTTGCATGAAAATGGCGTCTAGTGGATAAGGATGCGGAATTCCTCTTAAAGCCTTTCCCCCGTTCGTTCGCAGAAAACCTAGGTGGAGGCGGATTGCGTAGTGAGTAATTCATTATGCTTAGCCTACTGAGTAAACTAGGCGACGTGCACCATGATTTATATATTTTATCTTCTCCGTCCATCCATTTTCTCAAATAATTTTAGGGTTTGAGCCCAAAAATGAAACATATGCAATTTTCAAATGGACCACGTCACAGGAAACGGTTGAAATGAACTTTTATTGTTGAAAAAATTTTAGGGGCCACAGAAGTTTTGGATCAAGCTTATATTTGTGTTTTCAGTTCATTCATGTCTGGATGATTTTATGAACATGTCGGATGACAAATAAACATTACTATATGGCCTAAAAAGGTTTCAACTGTGGAAATCATTATCCCCACTTTTTATGTGGTATGATCCACTTGATCTTTGGATATGCTTCAATTTTGGGCTCGACCCCTTAAATTAGATGAAAAAGGGATGGACCGCATGGATAGACTACATACATTCAAGGTAGGCCCAACCCAATTTATGAATTAGGTAGAATAATAGTGTACTAAGTAACTCAATATGCAATCCGATTTTAACCTGGGTGGGGCTCATCGTAATGTTTGTGAGAAATCCACGATGTCTGTCTATCCATTTATAAGCTCATTTAATACATAGATTAAAATTGAGTAGATCCAAGACTCAAGTGGGCCGTAATAAAGGAATAAATGGGTAAGGAAATTCCTACCATTGAAACTTCCCTGAGGTCTACAGTGATGTTTACATGCCATTCATACCATTCATAAATTCATTCTTATTAGGATTAACTAAAAATACAAATATTAGCATGATTCAAAACTTCTCTGTACTCACAAATATTTCAACTGTTGACATTCAATTCTCACATCTCGGCCCATTTAAATATTGAATCCAGTTCATTTTTTGACTAATATCATAAAATGAAGTCACAAAATGGATGGACGGGATGGATTTCTTACAAATATTATAGTGGGCGTAATTTAGTTTCTAGCGCCGAACTTCTGGGTTTAGCAATAAATCTGCATCCAGCGGATTAGCTGTTACCCAATAACAACATAGTAGGTGTAGAGGTGGTGTACATGAATCGAGCCGAGCCGAGCTTTACCCAGCTTGGCTCGACTCGGACAGCTTGAGTCATCAGCTCGTGCTCAACTCAGCTCGGCCTTCAAGCTTGGAACAGCAGCTCGGATCTGCTCGGCCAACAACTCGATCCAGTTCGAGCCGAGTTCAAGCTAAGTTTTCAAGTCAAGTTTGAGTTCGAGTCTTCGAGCTTCGAGCCGAGTTCGAGTTCGAGTAATCGAGTTATATATTGAGTTTAATTTGAATTTGAATTCAATTATCAAATTGGAGTTTGAAATTGACTAATACAATAAAATATTTAAAATGCATAATTTACGATTAAAAAGCTTCGATAACTATATTGTTCAAAATTACAATTTATAACTAATAACCTCTATAAGAGGAGTGTCTTCCTGTTTTGTCATCTGATCCATCCGAACTACTATCTAATTTTTCATATACATATTGATTCGCTTCCTCTGAGTTAGAAGGCGAAAAGATGTTTCATTAGTACTCTTTTATACTTTGAATTAGATTTTTCAAACTTTCTTTATGTGAAAATTGTACGTAGTACCCAACGCCTTATAAAATTCACCGAGACGGATGAGGAACTTTAATTTGTTACTCTTCTTCTTTTTCTTACTTGTCGTACTTGTTCCTACTTCAACATCATATTGTCATTAAAGATATCGTTGAAGTCTGGAAACCTCTTCTATACTGCGTTTTAAGGCTAGTTGGAATTGTTCTTCCTCTAAAGCTTTTAATATGGCTTCCTCCATTGCATCTTTCATGGAAGTCATTTGTGTACTAGATCCAAAATCAGAAGGTTTGGATGGAGTGGAAGGATTTCTATTTGAATATAAAAGGGCTTGGAAAAAAATTTGGACATCCTTAGGGGCATTGGGCTATGGTTTTGCATTACCACCTCGACATGACAAGTTTAACCAAAACTGATTAGTCTTGTTCACAAACTTTGTACCAAACACAATCTTTGTTCTTCCAGACCTTGGTGGCGATTCGACTAGGGAAGCATAGTCTCAAATATTGGTCGATGAGTTAGATGACAACATATCTACACTCAATTTTTAATAATAATAATAATAAATTAAAATGTTGATAAATAATTTGAACTTGATATAAGAACAAAATAAAAGCAATATGAATATATATATATATATAAAGAAAATGAACATTAGTAAGTAAATAAATATCAAAGTCTTACAGACCACATTCCACCACTTTCATGTTTCAAGTTAAACAATATTACATATCATTCAAGTTTTAACAAAAAAGGCAATAATTGAAAAACACCTTCATCTATTTGTTGTTACAGGTACAGACTCATTATGAATCTCAATCTCTTCTTCTTCCTCATCATTAATATCATCTCCTCCCCATATCGGACGCAGCCAATCTTCTATACAAATTAATGCTTCAATTGTATTTGGTGAAAGTGAGCTTCGATACTTACTCAGAACCCTGCTTCCTGTGCTAAATTTGGACTCTGATGCCACTATTGAAATTAGTATTGATAATATGTCTCGTGACATCACAAATAATGTAGGTATTTTGATAAACTGACCCTCATCTTCCACCATTTCAAACCATCAAAATTGGATCCCATTATGATTGGTTGATTGAGGTATAATTCCACCTCTGATTCCTTAGTCTGAACTCTTATTTGTTCTTGTGTTAAGTAAGACATGTATTCATTTAGCACATCCTCATTATCAGGTATAGAAACATTTGTCTTGAACACCTGCAGCAAGTAAAGTAGTGGCATACGAATTGTACAAATCTTCGAGGGCTTGATGAACCTTGAACGTCTCAATTGCCGCTCTTTCAGGAGAATAGATCTTCATAAAAATAAACTTGACTAAGCCCATATTACAACGAGGATCAAGAGCAACTGATAAGGACACCAACAAATGACATTCATCCTAATATTTTTCAAACTTGTTATGTATACCAACTGTCATCTGTCGTATAAAATCTAGACGCACACTGACTTTTTTTTTAGAGCATCCTTAATCTTCCAAAGAGATGGAAGAAACAAATTCACAGTTGGATACTTATTCCCGAAAAAAATCTTCTTGCAGTCGTAGAAAACTTTGAGAAAATTGTGAACTTATTTTACTTTGTTCCAATCATTTGTGTTCGGTAACCAATAATATGTTTTGTCACGCACCGCATATTCAGAAAATGTGAGTTGTAATTCCATTATTGTATCTAACATTTCATAAGTCGTTCTAACGTGTACACATATCTAGCTTCAGCATTTTTTTAGATGGCACATTAAAACGTTGAATGATGCCATTCCATACACTCAGTCTCGACGACGACCCCCTTATATATTTCACACTTTCTCTTATGTTCTCTAAAGTGGGGTCAATTGCTTTCAGCCCTTCTTATACAATCAAATTTAGAATATGGGCACAACATCTAACCTAGAATATTTTTCCATTAAAAAATAAATTTTCTATTGCCCTGAACTGGTTACATAAATATGAAATGAAACTATCATTTGCTAAAGCATTGTCTAAAGTTATTGCTAAAATTTTCTTCTCAATGCCCCAGTCTTGTAAACAATTATAGATGCAATCTGAAATAAGTAAACCAATATGTGAAGGAGGAAGATTACAGAGTTTCCAGTCTTTATCTACATAGTGAGCGGTTAATGAAATATATTTTTTTCTTTAATTGGACGTTGTCCATAAACCAGACATTAAACTTATTCTGAATACTGACGCCAAAACTTCTTTCAGTTTCATCTTCTCTTTTGCGTACATCTTCATGTACTCTCTCTGCATAATGACACAGGAGACATTATCAGCTTGAGAGTTAGGGAATTGACTGAAAGACCTAAACCCTTTACTTTCTATCATTCTGAAATATTTTTCTTTGAAAATCACTAATTTAGCATACCACTCTTTCAGTTTTTCTTTATCAAACTTATGAGTGGACACTACCCTTTGTGAGTCATCCCCTTCTGACTTAGTAAATGACAGTGATTGTTGGCCTAGAGGAGGGAGTCTTGGTCTCTTAAAACATGCCTTCAAATGTCTGTTTAAATGTGTTGTTGATTCTCTTGAAATCTTGTTGTATAGCGACTTCAATGAATACACTTTATATTCGACACACCATTAATTATGAGTTCTTCGAAGTTATCTCACACTGTTGATCTCTTCTTCTTCCCTTTGCTTACAGTTGTAGATGTGTCTCCCTCTACGATTAGGGGAGATGTGGCTGATGCACCCACACCGGGAGTATTTGGGTGTAATGCCCCAAACATTTCAATACCCGAGTATTAAAAGTTTTTGAGCATTACCAAGAAATTTATTTAATATGTCACGTGTACGATGTCAATCCAACTATCTTAGCCTTACATCCTCACCCTCACACAAACCTAACCGTTAGGAATGACCTTCATTCATAGATCAAGCCATCTGACCATCAATTTCAAGGTAAGACTCTCCATCATGTGATTTAACATATATGTTTTTCCTAAAATGAATTGACGAATAACTCTCTATCCATAATGATTCAGATATACGTCCATTTGTAAGAATTTCTTAGAAATGTGTCTATAACCATGTGGAGTCATTAGATTTTTCAAAACTCATAAATCAGTAATAATTATGAAAATGCCATTGACCTATACGCTGAATTCCAATTCACACGGTTCTCATGATCCGTTTCATGTGAAATTTTATACCAAGCATAATTATCATAAAATAACCGTACACATCAAGTTTCAGCCCTTAGATCATAATAAATTAGCTATTTGACCTCTACATCTGTCCATACACTTATCAGATCAAGATTCTGATCTGTTCATCTCGTTCACCCTATATGAATATGCTTAACCTACTATTAGAATTACAATATGAGGAACTTACACATGTGAACAAGTCACTCGAATCTAAAGGTATACATGCCCTACCCATAATCACTCCAGAAACCCAATTTATGTCCATCCTTTTACGAAACTAACCGTACATTCACTATATATATGGTCAGAATGTTAACCATCAAGTTCGCTTATTTTTAGCAAGTCATCTGACCGTCCGTCATGTGTGGATCTGCCAAACGGGCCACATGAGTATTGTGGTAAACCAATCATCATGAAGATCTCAGTGTATAGGCCCAAACCACCTGGTAACTCACCAATTAGGTGTGTACAAACGTTATCTTCGAATCTTGAAGCGTGTTAGACATTAAAAGAGCATCATGATCATCCTTAGGAGATCAGGTACCAAACTAGACCAATAAAAAGAGGAAGTAAAATAAGTTATATTCGTCAAATTTCAGAATATTTGGACAGTACACCCCAATGCAATAGACAGCGGAAGACAGTTAGGAAACTAATGGCAGAGTTGTAAATAACAAGGGTAAGATGCATGGCAACTTATGTGAGATTATTCAATGGTGAACACCCTCCCGCTCGTTGGCGAATCATGTGGCCCACCTTAAGATCATATCTATTTCAAATTTGGGGTCATGGGTCAACACAATGTGGTGAAGGCAGTGAAGGGAATGGATCCCCCGGAAGTCATCACAAATGGACCCCACTAATTCCTAGCAACCATGCTGAAATTTTGCCAGTGGGCGGTGAAAATATTAAAACAAAGGGACTCATCCCATATTCCTGTCTTTGATGTGGGTCATCTGATCGTCGAATCCACCCCAAACTTCAACCACGACCTAGCACCCTCACACAAAACAAATGAATGGTGTGGATCTGTCAAAGGACTTCCACAAGTGGGCCCACCAACCATCACAAACTCCAACAAGATCCGGATTTCTCCCGCCGCAACCGAGAAATTGGACTCCTCACTATTCTTTCCGCATTCAGTCCGCTGGAACGATTTTACTTCCTTTTTTATTAGTCTAGTTTGGTACCTGATCTCCTAGTTTGGGCCACCCTGGACATCCCAATGAATGATCTAACTTGACCAACCTGTCCGGGAAAAGGTTTCAACGAAACCCTTGTCCTTTCTATGCATCCATGCTTGCATTCAAGGTCACGGCATCAAGGAGTTCGTTGCCACGTCGATTAGTGGTGTGGCCCACACAAAACTCAGATCCACTTCATACCTAGTATCTTGGCCTAAATCGACCCTACAAAACTAGTAAACGGCTTTGATCTCCCATAAAATCATCGTAAGTGGGTCCCGCCAACTCCAGCGTAGAGACAGAACCAACCTTTCCGCAACAGACCACGTTTGTTAGGAGCAATCGTGGGCCACCATGAATCTACATCTAACCAATCCACACCAACTATTTTGTTGGCCGTTCAAAACTGACCGAAGGGACGTCATCCCTATACAAGGATACACATGTGTACGATTACACGAGCGAGCGCAATGCCTGTCTCCTTGGTTCCACAGACGATGTTGTGTAAGGAGATTTCCTCCATTTTTCTGGACTGCGTAAGTGACAGCTTGGCACGCTCGGCGTAGAGGTTACGCATGAAGGTCCTAGTGCTCTCGCGCCTATAAATACTAGCCCACCATCGTCTAGGATTAGAGTGAAAAGAGAGAGAGAATGCCATCGAGCGGCAGCAAGAAAGGGAGCTCCACTCACTAGAGGTTGCTGTCTAGAGGCTAGAGAGAGAGAGAGAGAGAGAGAGAGAGAGAGAGAGAGGACGCCATAGTCGAGTCTAACTGAGACGACTGAGTGAAAAGAGTGTTAAAGCCCAAGAAGATCTAAGCCGAAACAAGGTAACTGGAGATTTAGATATAAATACCTAGTATAAATTCATGTCTCTGAATTAGGGAATCAATTCCTTAAAAACCTAATATTTAATCATAGTAGTACAATGTTGAAATCTAACTACAGGAATTATTTTAAATAGGATAGAATCCGATCCTATGCCTTATACATCAAGTTCTGACAAATCTTAGAAAGCAATCCAACTTAAGAAATAAGGGTTTTATCCTTTGAGCTTACACTAATTTAAGTTATTATATTTATCTTACCTTTCCATGCATTTTATGAGATGAATTATCTTACCTTTTCATACTTTTGATGATGAGAGTTATCATACATTTTCATACCTTTAATAATGTGATTCATCCTACCTTCTATGTTTATATTTTCCTAAGAATTATTCTATCAATCGATTCCATTATTATCATTATAATTATTAACCCTTTAGGTTTACGACATGATGTCAATTAGAAGGGATTTCTCTAAATTTGTGTGAGTTTATGGATGCAAGCCTTGTCCTTGCCTCATCTCTTTTTTTTGAGTTGGCTCTGTCACTCGTTTACTTGTTGAGTTAGTCATTGCTACTCCTCTTATTATGTTGGTCATTGCCACTTTTGTTGAGCTGACCATTGTCACTATTCTCTTATTATGTTGGTCATTGCCACTTTTATTGAGTTGACCATTGTCACTCTTCTCTTTATTATATTAGCCTCGTATCGTCTGTCTTTACGGCTTAGGCATGTGTCTTGTCATTCCAGAACTTCCATAATTCAGTTGACATTCTTTATTCAGATTCAGTTATATTTGTTATTATTCAGTTTATATTCTCTATAAGTGTAAGTGATATGTAAGATGTATCACAACTAGTGATTCAAATATTTTATCATAGACATAATGCGTGCAAGTCCTTAAGCCTTTGGGTAGTGGTGCACAAATCGATGTGTGAAATTCTCTACTATAATGTCACATCACTTTGGGATTAGATGTCGCAAATAGTCGCTCCATGAACAAATCGTTGGGTGTAATTCACCCAGCTCATGTTGTTATGTGCTCTGAGGTCCCCTCATAAATCCACGGTAGCGTTGGCCATGCCGGTGAATATCCGTAGTATGGGATGCGGGTAGAGCCGGTTATCCATAAATCGTACTCCACAATGTGATGATCACTATGTATGATAATTTTTACATACTTTGTTAGGCATGCATCTCATGTAGGTTGTTTGTGCATGCTGATACCTCATGTTAGTGGAGCATGTGACATATTAGACCCTTACTTTACTTATGAATCTCTTGAATTATTGTTAATCTTAAAGGATAACCTTCACTATGAGTAGGGCATTGTCCCTCTCCCAACTGTTCAGATGATGCAGGTGACGTACAGATTAAAGACTTAGAGGACTATTCCCCTTTAGAAGATTATCTTGAAAGACTAAAAATACAGCTTTATTATTTAGTTTATACTTTTGTTGTGAACTCTGATGTTGTAATGATCCTCCCATTGTGAGGTCATCTGATTATTCCTTTTACTCTAATGATATATAATCATTATAGTTGATTTTATTCTTGTGGATGTTACCTTCATGAATGTATCTGGATATAAACAAACGAAAAAAGTTAGGGTGCGATTTCAGAGCATCAAGTTGTACATTATTAACACCCGATTTCCTCAAGCACAAGTACATACTCTAGCCGTGAAAATTTGGGCTGTTACATTAGGGTTCCATCTTCACTAGTCATCTATAAAACAAAGTTCTTGATATGTTATAACCTTTACTACACCACTCTATATAATTATAGGATGTAATGCTTACCTTAGTTATCTATACAGTTATACCTAGACTACTAGACGGGCATACTTATTTAACTGTCTAAATCAGTCACTCATTCAAGGTTGGATAGATTCTAATGACTTCATTTTTCAATTTAAATGCTACGTCAAAATTTCGACAACATCTCCCCTAATCTCTCTAGAATATATTCATCATGTATATGATTCCTATGTCAAGCATCAACATAAAGTGTGGACATTTAACGATGGAATAAATGCAGGAAATACATCTAGAGAGAAAAATGAGAGAGAAAATCAGAATAAACATATGCATTTAAATTGGAACAAATGAAAACATTACAATCTAACCCTGAACTGTCCAAAATTGGGACAATTTGAGAATTTCTTCGTCTCTAAAAACACACTACATCTATGCCTGACAAATAGAAATCCTCAAATGGGTAACTGATTATCTATTCTTATTTCTTACAATCTAATAATAACATATAAAAAAATAACTTAACTAATAAAAAAATTAACATTTACATTTATCTAACAAAAATAATATTACAGATTCACAAATCAACAAATTAAAAATAATTTAATAAAAAAATAATTTAACAAATATCAATTAACAATTTAACACTTAACAAACATAACTTAACTAATAAACAAAAATAATATCACAATTAGAGGTACACATTTTAACAATTTAACTCAAAAAAAAACCTAGCAATTAAATTGTAAATTAAGACTTACATCTAACCATCACATCATCCAAAACAAATCATCCATACATCTATCATCCATAAATCCAACCATCCTCCCATACATCCATCATCATTCATCCATACATCCATCGTCAATAATCCATTTATCAACTAAGCAATTTAATTATTTTTAAGATAGTTCATGGAATTTAATATATATATATATATATATATATATATATATATATATATATATATATATATATATATAATATTATAAATAGTGGGCCACAGCCCACACCCACTGGGACAGTGGCGTCCGACTGTACCAGAGGTTCATCCAGCTAGTGGTTGATGGTTGGATGGGTTCGGACTGTACTAGAGGTTCATCCGGCCAGTGGTCGCTGGTCGGATGGGTTCATCCGGCCAAACCAGAGGTTTGTCCAACTGTACCAGAGCCACTCGGCCAATGGTCGCTGGTCAAATGGGTTCCGCTACTTAGAAGGACACTACTCATCAGAAAAAATGGAGAGAGGGGAGGAGAGGACTCACTTTCAAATGCCAGACGTCTGGATAAACGCTGGAATGAGGGTATTCATCGGGCAAAGGAGAACGGCAAGAGTATTTGGGCGAACGGACTGCCAAGAGGCAGCAAAGTGGAAAACGGGTTAGGGTTACTGGCCGATTTAGGCGAAAGGGAGGGAGAGTAGGGCAATTTGGGCGCTGGACGCTGGGTTAGGATTGGGTGAAATGGGTTACGGTCGGGCGAATAAGGGTTTTTTTTTAAGGCCCTATATATATAAGTATTCAAAACTCGATATGAGTCAAGTCTGAGCCGAGTCGAGTCGAGTCGAGCTCAATATCGAGTCAAGCCGAGTTGAGCTAGGTCCGACTCAAACTCGAGTAGAAATGTTCTGAGCTCCCAAAAAATGACTCGACTTGGTTCGAACACAGTTTTAATCTGAGTCGAGTCGATCCGAGCGATTTAATAAGCTAACTCGACTCGTGTACAACTCTAGGTAGGTGTTACCCTTACCACATGGGGACCACCTTCATAAATGTGTTTCATGCAGAAGCAGATTGCGTGGTGTGTAACTCACTACCCTTAGCATACTGAGTAAACTCTGTGAGGTCTACCATGATTTATTTATTTTATTTCCTCCATCCATACATTTTAACAGATAATTTTAGACCTTGAACCAAAAAATGAGACATATCCAATGTTCAAATGGACCACACCATAGGAAACAATTGAATTGAATGTCTATCGTTGAAAAATACTTGGAGGGCCACAGAAGTTTTGTATCAAGCTTATATTTGTGTTTTTCCTTCATCCATGTCAGTATGATCTTATGAGCATGTTGGATGAAAAATAAACATCACTATAGAGCCTAGAAAGGTTTCAACGGTGGAAATCATTATCCCCACTCTTTAGAGTGGTATGATCCACTTGATCTTTGGATATGCATCAATTTTGGGCTCAACCCCTTAAATTAGATGGAAAAATAGATGGATAACATGAATAGACCACATATATTCAAGGTGGCCCAACTAAGTTTACTCGGTACGGTAAGAGCCTAATGAGTAACTCATTATGCAATCTTATTTCGTTTCATGCAGGGCTGTCAACGAGCCAAGCCTTAGTTGTTCTTGGCCTGAATTTTGAACTTTTTGGGCTTGGCCGTATAGTTAACTTATTCAAAATTCTGAAGTTGCAGAGCCCAACCTAGCCCATTGACACCCCTAGTTTTATATACACCCGCCCATCCTTTTTTCAGCTCATTAAGGGTGTTATCCTTGTCCAAATATCTGTTGAACCATATCGTGGGAAAAAAAAAAGTGTTGAATGACTATTAAAACTTTTTTATAGGCCACAAAAGTTTTGAATCAATCTAATATTTGTAATATTTTTCGTTCATCCTATTCTGGTTTACCTTTTCAATGGGTTGAATGACAAATAAACATCAGGGATGTTCTTATAGTGGGCCATGGGATGTTTTTAATGGTGAGCATTCAATCATCATTATTTATTGTGGTGTGGTCCAACTGAGAATTGGATGTGCTTAACATTTGAGATAGCATTGTAAAATGAGTTGGAAAAATTGAATGGACAGAATGGATATACAACATATCATTATCGTAGTTCCCACAGTAATCTGCGCCCCTAACTAAGAGACTTAAGTTAAAAGGCAAACGAAAACATACCCAAAAAAAAAGACAGTGAGAGGAGAGAAACTAAAAAGACGTGAGAAGAGAGAGAGAGAGAGAGAGAGAGAGAGAGAGATGAGGAGATTAAAAATTAAAAAGATGGAGAGGAAAATGCAGAATAAAGGAGAAATTGGAAAGAAAATTTGAGTGAGAAATGAAAAGAAAAAGGGGGGCAGAGAAATGAGTGGATTTGGAAAATAAGAAATTAAAGATGGATTTTTTACAAAAATATTGATAATAAAAATGGCTCGATCACAACTGTTTGACCTCGAGATGACAAGTTAAATCCTTTTCAAAAAAAAAATCATGAGAATATAAAACTAGCCCGATCAACACAGTTGAATCGCAATATGACAAGTCATATCCATTTCAAAAAACATATGGGACTGCATGTGGATGTGGATTGGTTTTAGGATAGGTAGGAGATTGTTTTGGTTGTGCTTTCAAAAAATAATGTTATTAGACCTTAATTAATGACATGATGCTTTTTTTTTTCCTAAATTGATTCTTATGAAACATGTTTATATAGGTTTAAGGGTTATAGCTTTTAACATTCTCTGGGCACTTGAGATTGAACACAGTGGCCTACAGCCAAAGGAGAGTTATGCCATGACTGTTACGCATACATGTGATAAAGCCATATGGTCATCTCAAGTGACGGTACTAGCTTGGTGTTAGGATGGATAGTCTCTGTTCATCGAGGCGACTTAGTATTAGTTTGCTCTCCTTCCTATCCTATGTGAATATGCAAGCATACTATAGATGATTCATTGTATAAGGCATTTCGTCACTTGCATTGGTTATGATCACTCGCAAGTATCAAGCATGAGAGAACCATCATACTTGGACTTGAGGCTTGTGGTTGTAGTAGAGTTGTTAAATCCCCATGACATGATGATAGGTGGATGGAGAAGTTTTGAGTGGTTGTTCTTTGACTCTCCTTATGAGGCTATTCCATTGTCACCGAAAGTGAGTGTAGCTGGGTGTCTCATCAGTGTCTTTAAAGTATGCACAATCCAACATGCAATCCACTTGGTCTATTGGAATATGAATAGGCAGTCGATCTTAAAGTTTGGACCGCCCATCAAATGTCTAAAAAAGCATGCCAACACCTCTGAATTTTCTAATTAGTTAACCATAGTTTTCAAACCGTTAAACTTTTTTTTTAACCGCTGATTTGTTTTGAATCATACTTGATGGATATCTAATGGTTGATATCTAATTTATTCTATATCATCTTAGGTGGTATGGAATGCCCAAGGACGGTGACAATAGATAGTGGAGAGATTTGGATGATTGGGGTGTATAAATTAAAAAGGTAAACAAACATCCTACAAATATATGTAAGGTGATAGAGAAACGTATGGTGTGCTCTCCTTGAAACTCTTGCCTCTCCTTACAAGATCATATATAAGAGGTAGAGAGAGAAGGTAGGATGCCCCGACTTGACTGGCTTTCAGGTCAGACAGCTGTCACCGGATCGTAAACTACTCGCTGAGAAGGCGAGGGGGGATTCAGATCAGGAGTTAACATATAATTGCCCTTAACACTCCGCACACCCTCTGGTCAAATCCATCCATATGTTTCAGTGTGGAGTCTGCCGTTTAGATGACTCTCCTGCATTGGAGATCAGCAGTGGCAAATGATTAATAGATCTACTTTAGGTATGAGTAGATTAATTTTTTTCTTTTTTGAGAAACATGAGCTATGAGCTAATATAGACATGATCCTATTAAAATAAAAATTAATTTTTTTCATTAACTTTTAAATCCCACTATATTTTATAATAAAATCCATCATAATGTCCTCAAATTGTTTACTACAAACGTGTATGAGAATCAGACCACTCATCTTGAGGGCTAGGGGTGTACATCGAGTCAAACCGAGTCAAGATGGCCTCAGCTCGACTCGGCTCAGCCACTAGCTGACCTCAGCTCAGTCCTCAAGCCTGACTAGCTAGCTCAGCTTGGTTCGGTCAGCAGCTCAGGTCAATTCAAGCCAAGTTCGCCATTGCAGCATTTTCACAAACACCTACATTGCACCTTCAAAATCTCACTATATTTGAGACAACAGCAATGGTTTTATAGGTATTTTATCAAACACCTTCTAAGAAACATAAAAATCAAGAAAAAAAGAGTGTTGGTTTCATATACATACCTTCCTTGCCACCAGCCACACTTCTTTGAGTCATTTCATCATACACTTGGTAAGCAACATCAATATCAAAGTAACCGAGTCACTGAATTGGTTCAATCCGAGTTCGATTAACCGAACTGGGGCTAGCTCAAACTCGGCTCGAACTCATTTACGAGCTCAAAAAATCAGCTCGAACTCAGCTTCAAACCAAGTCGAATCAAGATTTTTTGAGTTGAGTCGAGCGAGCTAACCGAGCTAGCTCGGTTTGTGTACACCTCTACTGAGGGCTCCACCATTGATCAACCACCTGTTAGATCTAAATTGCGAAATTGACGGATCGTCTATGCATCAATAATGGAGATTCAATGCTTTAAGCTTAAAGTGTACTTGATTGGGAAGACATTCATGATGTCTCGATATAGCCAACGAGAATCTGGATCTTCTGCACCTCACACCTTCAAGAAAACCTCTCAATGGGACTAAGGTTTTCTCTCTTGTGTTGGTGAGAGGACCAAAACATCTATTTATAGAAAAAATGGCTAAAAGGTTACTCATCACACTTCCCCCCTCTAGGGTCTCCACACCATGGGTTTTCATATCTGACTTAATAACTGTGCATAGGGACCGCGGTTCAAGTGTCCCACCCAAACCTATTTACAATGATCATAACTGTAATGGGGCTCACTAAATCGTTTAATCTGAATAATCCAATAGTCAGATCTGAACTAATGATCATGTGTAGCCCACCTAATAAGAGTCTGTAGACACTCCACCCAGGCTAGCAACTTGATAAGGCATGGATGATCCTTAGGATCTGAACCTAAACCTCACACCCTACCCAAAACTATTACCATTTTCCAAACCTGACCCAAACTCTAACCAAACCTAAGCCATTACATTACCATAAACTTTAACTTAATTAACTTGAGCCATCATCCAAGCCAGAGCATGCACAAAATCAATCCACTTCTCTATCCATTTCGAAGCCATTTCGAGCTAAATATCCAAAAACTGGCTTCAGGCTGCTCTCAGGGCCCTAAATAGGCCCACTAGCCAAACCGCAGGAGCAACCGTACCCAACTGATAGTCTGACTACCACGGACAGTAATATGACCACCGCCGGTAGTAATCCGATTACTGCGCTCTCTCGACAAATGTGCCCTCTAAGCACATAGTTGTTCTTCCCTCCCAAAGTCAACTCTCCCATACAATTAACCTCAAAACTTACCTTATTTACCATCCTACCAATCTCAAGAGCTTATAAGGAAATGCCATATAGCATTACCTTTTGCTCAACCAATCACAAGCCACTATATCATCATTTACCCTCCAAAGTCCTAAGAATTACCAAAATGTCATCTTAAAAGGCTATAAATACCCTTCCCTTCTCTTCAATTAAAAGAGAGAATCAACTACGAATCCACCAAGAGTGAGATATATATACATATATATATATATATATATATATATATATATAGAGAGAGAGAGAGAGAGAGAGAGCAAGTGAGCGAGAGTGAGAGAGAGTGCATGAGTTCTCAAGCTCCCATCTTTTTAGCCCCCTTTAGCCTCCTCCAGCCATCTTTAGCTTTACAATCCCACTTGGGTCAATCATTCCCAACTATGGTGCATTCAAATATCCAAGTCATTTCAAGTACAAGTCAAAAATTATACAATCATCATTAGCATTTATACTTCATCAATCACATTATTACTTCCCTTCTCAATCCCCCTACTCTGTGACTTGCCGAATACCGGATCCTGTCACATCAGAAACTCATAGTTGCCTAGTCTTCTTTTAATAAATTTTAGCATCATCACATCTATTCAAAAACTCTTCTAAACATTCTTTGAATGTATACTCTACGTCTTACCGGAATTCTGAACCTTGCCACATCAGAAATCCAAATCTACCTAGTCTCATTTCAATCTTATCCTCTTATCCCCTAAGATCATCTTACCACGCAAAATAAAGACCGTACACCCGTATGGGCAGAGAGGGTGCCTAACACCTTCCCTCTTTGTAACTAAAGTCCCTTACTCAGAATTTTAGATCGTAAATAAGAAATCAACTTAAAGCAAGAGAGTTTTTAGATTCTCTAGCTTATACAAATTCTGTAAGTTCTAGCTGACTGCGAGATTTTGAGCTAATCGGCTAGTGGCGACTCCAAGTCTACATCAATAATCCAAATCAGCCCAATCATCCACCATAAACATAAATCAACATAGGCGTCGATTTCCAGCATCCACGGAGTCTTACACCACCGAGCAAACCCTAGCATTAGCTAAACAATCCCAACCATGTCATAAACGAAGTTGGTTGTCATCCACATATGGCACTCATCGAGCACGGATTAGAGGCTCAGGATCTGCCTATCAATGTGTCCTTTCATTATTATAGAATGATAGGTGCAAATCTTATCCATGTATGCCACATGTGCAGTACACATTGCGAAGGAAATGTGTCATCTCCCCTTCATATTTTCTATAGCATCTCATTGCTAGAATTCATCTATTTTACAATCTCTCATTGGCTCCTTTGATAAGAATACAATTTGCAAAGTCTTAAATAAAAAAATTCAGGTCTTTAGAAGGCAAATCACACAAATAAGGGACCTTCTTTTCAAATTGAATTTGCATCTCCCAAAGCAATATACACTTATCAGTCATATCACATCTCAGCCATTGGAATCAGACCAAACATCATGGGTCACCATGCATGGCATATACTAGATGTTAATAAGTTATTGAAATAGACAAACTACTGAGAAAGGAAGATTTATGAATTATAACCATATGATTGATATCAGAAGCAAAAGATACGGAAGCAACATGAAAGTGATTAGTCATGAGGGTAGGCCAGCCAAACATATACAAATCTTGGACTTTTAAAAAGCCTGACAATGAAAGCTGTTACCCATGCCGGTTCAAAATTAGGGCTACCTAGTCCAACGGGGCTCTGCGTTGCCTGATGGCACATCCAAAATGACGCATAGGCTTTAATTACAGACACATTTGGATATGCTTGAATTGTAATGAATTAAATGCAATTTTGTTCATTTCAAGTCCATCAACAAACTATTTCAATTATTGTTCCTATATAATGTTTAATAGAGGTGGCTCCACAGTGGTTATTTCCTCTTTTGTTGACTTGAGTTATTGTAATTTATTTCCACCATTCATCCAAACATGTGGTGAAAAAATAATGGCGCCATCAAGAAACCATGGTTAACCATGCTTAAATATTTGAAAGGCATTAATGTTGATTTAAGCAATTTTTTCTACTCCAACTTGTGTTTGGTGTATAAGTCGATTGAATTACAAATATTTAACGACCATTTGCATCGCAAGTTACTTTACATATATAAGTTACTCATGCCTCAAGTAATTACTTATCTTGTCTCTATTTAAGTTTGGTAGACAACTTACTTAGTATATTTGGTTTCCAACATCACATAAAAACTTATCCCTCAAGTTTGTTTGATTCACCCTTAATATCAACCATCCATCATGTGGGCTGAACCTTTGATGTGGACCATTCATTGCATTAGGCCCACCTTGGCCATGTCTTCAATATGAATTGTCCACCGTGTGGGCCCTACCTTCAATGTGGACCATTCACCTTGCAAGGCTCACCTTCAATGTGCACTATCCGTCATGTGGGGCCCACCTTTAATGTGAACCATCCATCATGTAAGGCCCAACTTCAAAGTGGGCCATTCATCAAGTGAGGCCCCGCCTTGGGTATGCGAAATTCATCATTAGCAGCTAGCCTTCAATGTAATTGTCCTAATGTGGGGCCCACCTTGATATGGGTCATCTATCATTTGGTGCCCATCTTTAATATCTACCACCCATCATGTAAAGCCCACCTTTGATTGGATCACCCATCATGCGGGGCCCCCTTGGATGTGGGCCATTCATCATTGACACATTTGATGTGAATTGTGCATTACGTGGGGCTCACCTTGATGTGGGTCATTCATCATCTATGGCCCACCATCAAAATAAATTGTTCATCATATGAGGCCCACCTTCAATGTCCACCACCCATCTTATGGAGCCCACTTTGATGTGGAGTGTCCATAGTGTGGGCCCCACCTTCAATGTGGGTCATCAATCATCTAGAGGCCCACCTTGAATGTGGGTCATTCATCATTAAGGGCCAACCTTTGATGTGGACTGTCCATTATATAGGGCCCACCATCATGTGGGTCACCATCATGTGGAGCACACTTTTTAACGTTATTGCCAACTGGCATGGGGCCACCTTCCATATCCACTGCTCCTCATGTGGAGCCCACCTTTGATATGGAGCATCCATCGTGTGGACCCCAACTTCAATGTGGGTCGTCCATCATGTGGGGCCCACTTGGATATGGGCCATTCATCATTACGGACCTGCCTTTGATGTGGACAATCCATTATGTAGGCTCACCTTGATGGGGTTCATCCATAATGTGGAGCCCGTCTTTGACATGGACCTTTCATCATGTAGGCCCCACCTTTGATGTGGACCACACATCATGTGAGGCCTCCTTTGATATGGACTATCCATCACATGGAGAGAAAGATGAGTGGGAAAGTTAAGAGTTGAAAAGTGTGTGTGTGTGTGTGTGTGTGTGTGTGTGTGTGTGTGTGTGTGTGTGTGTGTGTGTGTAGGAATGTTCACCCACGCACCTATGCACATGCACACCTTTTTAGATGTGTCATGTGAGTCAAATCTGGACGGTTAATGTGATGCGAGATCCCTTGAAACACCAAGGGGCCAATTTTCATCCTGATCTAAAACTCTGGTGAGCCATAGAAAAGAAATATGCAAATCAAGGGATGAAACAATTTTCTTTTTTCATGGCCCACCAAAGTTTTGGATCAAAATAAGCCCACCAAAGTTTTGGATCAAAGTAAAAGTTGAGCCCTACGGGTTTCATGGGGTTTTGCATCACATAGACTGTTCAAATTTCAGTGTATGTATGTATGTATGTATGTATGTATATATAGAGAGAGAGAGAGTAGGGGTGTACATCGAGTCGAATCGAGTTGAGCTAGCCTCAGCTCGACTCGGCTTGACCACTAGTTGACCTCAACTTGAACTTGGCTCGGCTCGGTCCTTGAGCCTGACTGGCCAACTCGACTCGGTTTGGTCAACAACTCGAGCCGAGTTCGCCATTGAGGCATTTCCACAATCACCTGAACTGCAACTTCAAAATCTCACTGTTTTATAAACAAAGACAATAGTTTTACAAGTATTTTATCAAATACCTTCTAAACAACATAAAAACCAAGAAAAAAAAAGAGAAAAAGAGTATTTGTTTCATGTACATACCTTCTTTACCACCAGCCACATTTCATTAAGTCATTTTATCAAACAGTTAGTGAGCAACATCAATGGAAAAGTAACCAAGTCACTGAACTGTTCGATTCAAGCTAGATTTGATCCAAGTCGAGTCAAGCTAGGGCCTACTCGAACTCATTTTTAAGCTCAAAAAATCAACTCGACTCGACTCGAACTGAGCTTCGAACCGAGTCGAATCGAGCTTTTTCGAGTCGAGTCAAGCAAGCTAACTGAGCTAGCTCGGTTCATGTACACCCCTAATAGAGAGAGAGAGAGAGAGAGAGAGAGAGAGAGAGAGAGAGGGGCATGCTCACCTACGTACCTGCACATGCGCACCTTTACACACGTGTCATGGGCATCTAATCCGAACGGTCCATGTGATGCAGCATTCCATAAAACACCATGGGACCAATTTTCACACTGATCTAAAACTCTGGTGGGCCATAGCAAAGAGAGATGCAAATCAAGGGAAGAAACTGTTTTCTTTTTCCATGGCCCACCAAGTTTTGGATGAAAGTATAAGTTGGGCCCTAGGGGTTTCATGGGGTGCTGCATTACATAGATCGTTCAGATTTGGTACTCACATCACATATGATAAGTTGAGAGGGGTTACCCTTCCATTAAAACATTCATAATCATTTGTTGGGCCCACCGAGATGTGGTTCACAAATCCAGCCCATCCATTATGTGTGTCCCACTTGGATGAGGGGTCAGAACAAGTTTCAAATGCATCTAAATTTTAGGTAGGCCCTACCAAGTGCTTTTATATGTTTTAGGCATGTCGTCACGCATTTCAAATATTACACTCTCAATGTGAATGATCAGGAAACTATAATTTGGTCCTGTCTAATGTTATTATATTAATTGTTAGTGCAATTTTTCAACAAATCCTCCACAGTGCACCTTCCTATACCTGCACAGGCAAAGGTGAGAGACAAAGGAGGCCCTGGCTTGCGCAAGGGACTCTCTGATGCCTAAGTCAGGCTTGGGGTCTTTGAAGTAGGGTGTCTTCAGAAAAGAGACCAGTCGAGTATTAGGGTTTGTGTGAACGTACCTCAAGTAGTGGGAGATGCTCATACATTTATAAGAGAAAGAGGATCCCTCACCATGGGGATCCTTTCCTGATATCTTGGAGATCTGATATGATCCAGGATCTCTCAGAGATTGTAGATTCTCGCGACTATTGAGATTTGATCTTATCTTCCAAAGATCGAGAGAGAAATCTTCGAGTCTTACGAGGATCCTTTGAACCTATAGTTTAGTTTTATGTTGGATCTCAAGGTGGGTTCTGAGTTGGAAATGAATGATACTATCCTGATCAATAGATCGGCATTCACCATTTTCGACTGTCAGACAAGGCGGAAGGTTCGTGTTCCTTTCATTTGGGTGATGAAACCTTTTGACCCCACGAGGTACGGCCGATCTATGGCCAATCTATGACCGAGCTATAGTCAGTCTGTGACCAATCTGGGACTGATATGTGATCGGTCTATAATCAATCTATGACCGAGCTATGGCCGGTCTATGACCGATCCATTACCGATTTATGACCAAACTATGGTTGATCTGTAATCGACATATGATTGATTGATAGGCAATCCATAACCGTCCTTTAGTCGACCCATAAATTAGGTCGGTATTTCAACCACTTTGTGTGAGCTTGTAAGCTCTTTGTGTGCCCTTACAATTGCATTGAGCTCCTTAGAGATTACTCTGCTTCCGGACGTTGAGGCCTTGTTGGGCTCGGGTTTCCATAGGCTCGTGCTGGCTCAGTAGAGTTGGTCCATTCTATAAGTCAACTTATGGACTTGTAGATTTTTTCCTAACATTAATAATTGTAATCCAAGCCCACAACTAGGGCCATCGGTGGGCTAGACTAGGGCCAAGAAAAATTGAAATTTTGAGTGGGACCGGACAAGCCAGGCGAAAATACTTCAAAATCTAGGCCGGTACCAAAACCAGGCCTGCCATGACCGTTGACAGCCCTGCATACACCGATTGTTGCAGTACTGATCCCTCTTAGGTTGTTAAGGCTGTCATCTGAACCCTCCTAAGTAGGCTATATTCTTTTTCAGTTCTTAAAGTCGCTTCAGGGTGTTTTGATACTAAGTTATTTAGGTTATTTATACCTTAAGTAGCTGATCTTGATTTCTACTTATTATATTAAACCGAGGCAATTAAGTAACTTTAAATTTTTTAAAAAAATTAATAAAAATTACTTATAATTGATAATAAACCAAACGTATTTATTTTAAATATAGGTTGTGGGGCTCTTTTGAAGTCTTAACTGTTTAAGTTGTCACAATATAAAATACGTATTAATGGGATTAATTAATTTATATAATCATTATTATAATCTAAGCCTTATCTCAAGGGAGGGCTACATGAATCACGTTTGGCCTTTTGCATTTTGTTAAAGACCATATTGTCGGTCAAATCATACGTACGTCACCAAATCTTCACTTACAACAATCAACATTATAATAAGATGCAAGTAGTTGTAGAGGAGAAAATGTACAATTAGCTGCCTTTGGGTCCACTATGGTGTATGTATGTCATCTAATCCATCCAATATGGTTGCCATATCATGAAAATAAGATGGCTCAAAAATCATTTTGTTCTAAATATCGTGTGCTCAACATGATAGAAATTAATGCACAACCACCCAAAAGCATTGAAATTCACTTGGTGTCCCACTTGATGACTGGGCTGGCATGATTTTGGGATGTATCATTTTCATTACAGGGAATTCATGTTAGACCGTTTGGATGTCATGAATACTCCATGGTGGGCACCACATACCAACTAGTTGTAGGTGAGATAACCATGCTCATGTCTTTGGAGCTCACTCACCCCTCCCTTGGATTGGGCCTAATTCAATTGATAGTTCCATCAAATAAACGGACAAGATTTCGCTTTACCATGCCGTCCATGCCTCTGTAAAATGCTTCCAAATGGGCCACACTGGGCCACACTCGACTCGGTCCCGTCCATGTTAAATCCAAACAGTCACGAAAAGTCTTACACGGAGTGATCTGATTATATTCTTCGAATCAAAGGTACTTTATAGCCAGAGGTTGAGCAAGAAGGATTGAGAGGCTCTTGGAAATGGAGGTGCTCCTCTACAGTATATCCACCATTCATGCGACACTATAGTAGGGAAGTCAGAACCGTTAATCTAGTAGGCCACCATGTGAAAGGGCTGTAGTTCAAAAATCAGACCGATTTGTTAAATTAGTGGCCACAAATGAACAATCACAAACAAAAAAAATGAGAGGAAAAATAGCGATGGGCCTATAGTCAATGAACGGAAACTACACCGATAGAATGGCTAGGATTGTCCAATCAAGTTAACTTTCATGTTAGGGCATGGCAACAAATTGGCCCATTAAAGATGAATGTATCCAGAGGTTGGCACGAGATGACTCAATCCAGCTAACTCAACTCGTCCAACTTGTTTAGATCCAACTCAACCTGAACTGATTGTGTGAGTCAGTCTAAATTGAGTAGGTTTCGTCCAATCTGAACTCAAACCGAGTCGAGTTCGAGTTGCCCAATAACTCAACCCGAAACTCGATCCGGTTAGATCCGACTCAATCCGAAACCCAATTCAACCTAACTTTCTAACCCTACCCACCGCACCCTAGCTCGACTTGATCCCAAACTCTCTCCCTCCCTCCCTCATCCTCCTCTACCAAGCCCAGCAATCACCCACCTCCATCACCCTCCTCCTCCTCTCTCTCTCCTCTGCACTCCCTCCCTCATCCTCCTCTTCCAAGCCCGACAACCACCCACCACCATCACCCTCCTCCTCCTCCTCTCTCTCCTCTCCACACTCTCCCTCCCTCATCTCTTAATCTAACTTGGTGCCAACTCGACCCAACTTGGTACTTCTAACTGGATCGGACTCAGTCCGGATCAATCCAGGCCAGACCGAACTCAAATCGAGTCAGGCATGCTGGACTCGGTATCGAGTTAGATCGAGGCCTATTTCAAAACTGGGTCGAGTCGAGTCAACCCTAACTCGATCCGACTCAACTCGATGCCTAGCTCTAAATGTATCTCAGAGTGTGATGGATGATCAACAAACATATACAAATTAGTTAAAAATTGAACTCATGATAAATGAGTAATTCAAATTGAATTGTATTATGGATCCTATTTGGATGTACCGTGAACCAAAAGTTAAAATTATTTAATCATCTGACTATGGGATTGGTGGAAAATTAAAGGGAAAAAAGTGGGGGGACAAGAACTATTTCACTATAGTTATGTTTAGCAGTGTATAATTGAAATCCACTTTGACCTAAAAATTGTATTTGATAACCTATAATTGAAATTCATAAGAATTTGTAGTATATTTATTGGCATATGTCTAATTAAATTAGCTTTAACGTCCTAAATAAGTGTACGCATGATTTATTTGACAAAATGATTGTAATTTTCCCATTGAAATATATATTTTGGCCAAAAGTGAGAAAATTCCGAGCCTCAAGTAAGCCACAAAAGTAAGGATATTAGACAATGTAATTTATCAATGTTTTTTTACTATTCATTATATGGCCGGTGTTTGAACAGTTTGGATCATTCTATTAGTGTGATTTTAATGATATGGTTGATAATTGAATTGTTTGGGGGTGGCATTAGCATGTCATGTATACGGTGGATTAATAGCCCAATGACACCTTTTTTATCTGTGCGACTCTTTTGCTTTTAAAAAGGAAGCCATTTTTTCATTTACCACTTATTCATAGCAAAGTAAATTGATTTCATGACACATTGAAAAGCAACTTTCTATTTACCACCTATTTCATTTACCACCTATTTCATTTCACACTTATTGTTTGGAATTCAGTCATGTGGTACATGGGAGATTTACAGGTGTACCAGAACTAATTGGGTCCAATTTAAACCCAAACCACTGACCACTAGTGTTGAGATAAAGTGGTGTTTGGTTGAAAATGCGACTAGCCATATATTCAGTCAATTATCGAGTGTGATATCAGGTAATTTATGAAGGTTGAGAATATTCCTCCAATGAGTTCTTTTTTTTCTTAGGAATCATGGACTTTCAAATGTACAACAATTATATGACTCAGTGGAAATGAGTCAAAAGATGAATGCTAAAGGCGAAACTTACTACTAAAATGGGATTGCCAACCTGACTCAGAGTAGTGAGGTGCTTCATAGAGTAGTGGGCTGTTGAGCGAGGACTGAGCAATACTAGAGTTACAACCTGCTATCGGCCTAGCATATAAGGCATAGGTGGACGATTCCTAGAGATACAATCTTCTTTCATATTTGTAACAGTGGAGGACTCTTTTGGCTTTATCGGCTCATAAGCTTTGTCATTAGCTATAACAGCCCCAGATTCCTCAATATTATTTAGTTGATCGGATTTAGCTAAGAAATTTAGTGGTAATAGAAATATTATATTACACTTTATCCGTAGAGGTGACAATGTTCCAAATGTAATAGTGACTGATCCATCTTCATATTGGGTCAACCTCCATATGTTTCGAATTGGTAGCTCGCTGAAATCAGCGTCTTCTTCCAGTATCTTTGCAATTACAAGCATTTCTTCGATCAACAAACAATCTGCAAAGGAGTTTAGATTGCGCAAAGGTTGTTCTGAATGATTATCATCTTTTACTTTTTAAATTGGTTTCAACTTATCTTGGTCGATCTGCATATCTCGTTGAGATGGACAATTCATATGTGTGTGTGTGTGTGCATGTATGTATATATATGTAAATACATATATAGAATTCATAGGAGGTGGAACCCATGTGATGTGGGCCCACGAGGGGGTTTAGCTGATGACCTAGCCCATGGGTATGGGGCCTGGGTTAGGAGATAAAGGAAATGATTTGTCACGCTCTATAATTTTGAACTCTTAAAGCAAGTGATTAGTTGCTCTGTGTGTGTGGAAATGGTACTATGAGGCCAACCTCCTGGGAACTTCCCGTGAGGTCGAGCTGTGTGGGCCCTATTGTGATGTGCATCGAACATCTACCACATTAGTCAGATGCACCATTCCATAGTGGGTCACTAGCTTAAAAATCAAGTCAATCTATGACTTAAGTGGGCCACACGACATACAACAATTGAGAAGGGTTACCCTCCCATTAAAAAAATTCATAATCATTTATTGGGCCCTCTGAGATGTGGTTCACAAATCTAGCCCATCCATTGTGTGTCCCACTTGGATAAGGGGTCAAACCAACTTTCGGCCACATCCAAAACTCAGGTGGGACCCACCAAATGCTTTTATATGTTCTAGGCATGTCTTCACATAGTTTTAGATGGTATGGCCTACCTAAGTTCCATATATGGCTGATTTTGGGATATCCCATAACCTAAAGGGGACCCATCAAATGCACAATGTTGATGTTTGACAAACATTATGGTGGGGCCCACACAGCTTGACCTCATCAAAAGTTTCCATGAGGTCGACCTCATAGTACTGTTTCCCATATATAGACCTTCCCATGAGGTCGAGATGTGTGGGCCATACTGTGATGTGTGTTGAACATCTACCCTTTCAGTCCGATGCACCATTCCATGGTGGGCCATGAGCTTAAAAATCAAGTCAATCCATGACTTTGGTGGGCTACACCACATACAATAGTTGAGAGGGGTTACCCTCCCATTAAAACATTCATAATCATTTATTGGACCCACCAGGATGTGGTTCAAAAATCCAGCCCATCGATTGTGTGTGTTTCACTTGGATGAGGGGCCATACCAAGTTTCAGCTACATCCAAAACTAAGGTAGGCCCCACCAAATTCTTTTATATGTTTTAGGCATGTCTTCACATGGTTTTGAAAGGTATAGCCCACCTATGTTCCATATACGACTGATTTTTGGAATATCTCATAACTTAAAGGGGACCCATCAAATGCATGCATGGTGTTGATGTTCGATACACATCACAGTACAACTGTACAACCCACACAGATCAAACCCATGAAGTTCCCATGAGGTCGAGCTTATAATACCATTTCCCACACACACACACACACATATAGAGGAATGCTTATGCACCTTCTTATGTGAGCACCCATGTACACCTTTGCACACATGGCATAGGCACAAAATCTGAATGGTCCATGTGATGCGGCACCCCTTAAAACCTCACAAGCCCAAATTTCAATCCAATCCAAAACTCCGATAGGTCATGGAAAAAGGAAACAATTTCCTCCCTTGCTTTGCATTTCTCTTTACTATGGCCCAATAGAGTTTTGGATCGGGCTGAAAGTTAGGCTTGTGAAGTTTCAAGGGGTGTTACATCACGTGGATCATTCAAATTTTATACCCATGACATGTGTGCAAAGGTACACATGTGACCATTCCTATATATATAGACACGTGTGTGTGTGTGTGTGTGTGTGTGTGTGTGTCAATGCTTAGCTGCACACTAGTTTTCATGAGTTCTTATGAGATTTTAAATAAATAAATTTAAAAAAAAAAAAAGAAGAAGAAGAAGAAAACCTCATCACACCTAATGTGAACTCAAAATCTTAATAGTTCACGTTATGCAACACCCAATGAAACCCTCGAGGCCCAACTTTTACCCTAATTTAAAACTTTGGTAAGTCATAGCAAAACAAAATAATTTCCTCCCTTGATTTGCTTCTCTCTTTGCTATGGGCTACCAGAGTTTTGGATAAAGTTGAAAATTGATCACCCCCGATTTCATGAGGTGCCACATCACATTGTGCAATCCATTTGTGTGTGTGTGTGTAACGCCCCGAAAAAATCCGTACTTGAAAAATCATACGATCGATATTCAGTTGATAGCGCGACTTCTGAACGTACCCCTTAGTGATGTTCATCCCAGTGCAAAGAATTTGAGGAGTAGGCCTGAGCGAGATCGCCGTACCAAGTTTCTATGCGGTAGTCTGGTTCCATGGCAGCCTAACAATAGCCTCAAGGCGTCTCTTATATCTGATGATTTGCCCCTGTTGCACCACATTTGCACGTTCAATGTGTATCCCAGGTCGACAAATCGCGTTGAATGTACACGCCTTATGGTTGATTTCTTGTATCAGGTGGCCCAGGAAGAAAATGTGTGTATGGCTACTTTCGTGTTGCGACAGATTATCCTCATAGCGAAATCAAGAAGAACATCTGAGTCGCTTCCTTTTGGCCGGCTTATATGCAAGATCGCACTTGAGTTTTCTTACAAACTTGAGCCAAAGTTGCCAGTTCCGATTCACTGTATTGATGAGTCTACCATGGTCAAGATGAAGATCGGGTCTCAGTACCGTGAGACTCAGCTTGATGAGGATAGCGAGGGCGATTTTGATGGCAAAGAGTATCCAAGTGAAGGAGAACCTGTGGCAGAAGTAGAGGAAGAAGCCTAGGAAGAGGAAGAAGAGGAGGCTCGGGATACTGATGAGAGCTCTCCTCCTTCTACTCAGGCTACTAGTGATGCTCACATTGCCCGAATTGAGAAGAGTCAGGTCGCCTTGCGAAGGAAAGTTCAGGAACTTCGGGCTGAGGTCGAGGATACCAAGGCCATTATGAAGAGAAAATTCGGTAAGGTGACTCGCACCTTGAAGGCGATCATGTGCTGCTTGTAGGATAAGGGTGCTCCTCCTCCATCACCCGACTCAGACTAGTGATGAGATTTTAGATGTTGTTGGTAGTAGTTAGTCGTTTCCTGCTTTATGTTGTGTAAGCCTGTTAAGGCTAGTAGTTTACTTATGTTGCTGTTGTAGCTTTAACTGTCTTAGTTTCCATGTACTTCTTGTCATGATGCCTGTAAGAAGATATCCCTTGTATTGTGACAATTTTGATTAAATGAAATGCATGGAATACCTTTGACTCTTTATGTGAATGATTGCGGTGTGTTTGTGCTATTGAGACTGACAAGGTTGCTTCCTATTTTGAATATAGGGAATGTCACCTAAGGCTACACGGAGCACAGCTCGGCTTACATTGGGTGAGCCTATGGATCAGGTTCCCCTCCAGTCTGATGCTCATACGGACCCTGCTGTGGGCCCGATTCCTGAGACAGCACGTGAGTCTCAGCCTCCTACTAGTCCTGCAGTTGGACCACTGCCTTTCACACCGCCCGTCAGAGAGCAGTACCGTGCGTCTTCTTCGACGCAGTACATGCCACAGCCTGCTCCACCTCTAGATAGATTTTAGCAGATGATGGCCATGATGCACCAGCAGCAGCAGCTCCTGACTACTATAGTGGGGGTTCTAGCCCAGGGTGGGAGTGTGACTCCACCTGCACCACCTGTGCATCCAGCTGAGGATGCCGGTACTTTTTCTCAGGATAAGGGCATTGTTCATCCTGCACCGCCTGCTTATCCTATGGGGACTGCTGCAGATACACGGGGCCTACTCGAGCGATTTCAGCGCTTGCGGCCTCCTACTTTTACGGGTTCTCATAGACCCGAAGAGGCCGAGTATTGGCTCGACCGTGTGTCGAAGGTATTACGGATGCTGCATTGCTCAGAGTCCGAGCAGGTTGAGTTGGTTACGTTCTTATTCGAGCGGGAGGCCAGCTTATGGTGGGATAGTGTGTTGCGGACTGTTGCCGCTGATTACATCTGGACATGGGCAGCGTTCGAGTTCCGCTTCCATGAGAAATACTATCCCCAGACATATAGGCATGACCGGGAGAATGAGTTTCTATGCCTCAGACAGGGAGGCATGACTGTCACGGAGTTTGAGCATCGATTCATTGAGTTGGGCAGATATGTTCCGATTATACTTGCTGATGAGCAGATGAGCATACGGCGCTTTTCTGAGGGTTTGCGACTGGATATTCGGTCGAAGATGTGTTGCGTGAGCATTCCCTTCTACGCTGAGTTGATTCACATGTCCATGAGGGCAGAGCAGGATGTGGATCAACTTGGGCCATCTCGTGGCCCTATTGTTCCTATGCCACGACCAGAGTTGCAGGACAAACCCTTTTTGGGCAAGAGGCCTCGCGTCGACCCTCCTCGTAGAGCTACAGCGCCAGTACCCCCGATGCGATGCCCTGATTTATCATGTACTTATTGTGAGAGATCGGGCCATTTAGCATAGAGTTGTTTCGCTCGGATGCAGGACAGTGGGTTCTTGCCGCCGCAGAAGATCGATCGTATACTTTCACAGGCTATATCAGCACCGCCTTTATGGTTGGCTCCTGCGCACCCTTCCTTCAGACCTCCCGTATCTCAGTTCAGGCCGCCTCTACGGCCCATGGTACAGCGGTCGAACCGGCCACAGCAGGCGTGGGTGCATGCCTTGACAGCTGAGGCAGCCAAGACAGAGACTTCTCAGTATTCGGCCTTTGAGGTCACTGCCCACATCGGAGGTACTCCTATACTTGTGATGATGGATACTGGATCCACACTTTCTTTGATATCGCATTCCATAGTCAGGTGTCTTGGACTACCGACCATTCGTATGGATGGAGTGCGAGTCCTTTCAGCTCATGAAAATTTTTTCTAATGCCACCCTGATGTGTGAGGGTTGCTTGGTGGATCTAGGAGGCAGGACGATGGCTCTTGATCTTATCATCGACCCCTCTCTTGTTTATCTCGACGTCATTCTTGACATGGACTGGTTGACTGCTGGGAGAGCTGAGATTGACTGCGAGACCCGTATGGTGACGGTGTACGAGCCAGAGGGCACGCCTTTTACATTTTCAGTTCGGGTAAATCCCCCCTTCCGCATACTTAGCTACGCTTCTTTACTTCGGGACGCTGATGCCCCGACGCTTCAGCATACGCCAGTCGTTTGTGATTTTGGGGATCTGTTCAGGAAGATCCCTGGCTTGCCGCCTCGACGAGAGATTGATTTCACTATCGATTTGGTGCCTGGTTCCGCGCCCGTCTCACTGCCGATGTATCGCATGGCACCGTGTGAGATGGAGGAGTTGAGGATGCAGATTGATGGTCTGTTGGAGCTTGGCCTTATTCAACCTAGTGTGTCTCCTTGGGGAGCATCAGTCCTGTTTATAAGGAAGAAGGATGGTTCGATGCGATTGTGTATTGATTATCGCAGACTGAACCAGATCACGGTGAAGAACAAGTACCCTTTACCCAGGACCGATGACTTGTTTAATCAGTTGAGAGGAGCGCAGTACTTTTTAAAGATTGATCTTCAGTCAGGATATCATCAGTTGCGCGTCAGGAATGAGGACGTGCAGAAGACAGCATTCAGGATAAGCTTTGGCCACTACGAGTTCCTTGTGATGTCGTTCGGTCTCATGAACGCACCAGCCGTATTCATGGATCTGATGAACCGAGTATTTCAGCCTTTCCTCTATCGATTCGTCGTTGTGTTCATTGACGACATTTTGGTATACTCCAAGAGTCGAGAGGAGCATGAGGAGCACTTGCGCTTGGTCCTGGATACACTCTGACAGCATCAGTTGTTCGTACAGTACAAGAAGTGCGACTTCTGGAAGTAGGAAGTGAAGTTCCTGGGACACGTGGTGTCCAAAGATGGGATGGCAGTTGACCTGGCGAAGGTAGCTGCAGTTCAGGACTGGGAGCAGCCTGGTTCTGTCACTGAGGTGAGGAGTTTCTTGGGTCTCGCTGGCTATTATCGACGCTTCATTCGAAATTTTTTGAAGATCACGAGACCTTTATCTCAGTTGACACGGAAGGATGTGAAGTTCGCCTGGAATGACAAGGCGGAGTCAGCTTTTCAGGAGCTGAAGGATAAACTTACGTTCGCCCCTGTGCTAGTATTGCCAGAGCAAGGGGTTAGATACACTATATACACTGACGCATCTAGTGTTGGTCTGGGTTGTGTCCTTATGCAGAAGGATAGGGTAATTTCGTATGCCTCAAGACAATTAAGGAAGCACGAGGAGAATTACCCTACACACGACCTGGAGTTGGCAGCCGTCATATTCGCACTGAGGCTCTGGAGACATTACCTCTATGGAGAGGAGTTCAAGCTCTTTTGCGACCACAAGAGCCTCAAGTACATATTCACGTAGCGAGACTTGAATATGAGGCAGCGGCGATGGATGGAGACTTTGAAGGACTTCAAGTACGAAGTCTCTTACCATCCTGGGAAGGCGAACCTTGTGGCTAACGTGTTGAGCCACAAGAAGGCGATAGAGTTTGCGGCTCCGCTGATGGTTGCTGAGTGGGATATGGTTGAGTTTTTACGAGACTTTGAACAGAAACTCACTGTAGAGGAGCCGTATGAGTTCATCGCACATGTGCAGGTGCGATCTCAGATCGATGACTGGGTCATCGAGGCGCAGAGGGATGATGCGCGTCTAACTGAGCTTCGAGAGTAGGCCAGTGATAATGTAGACGCCGAGTGGCGAGTTGGCACGGATGGGGGCTTACGTTATCGTAGCCGCCTATGCGTCCCAGATATCCCTGACTTGAGACGAGAGATTCTCGAGGCTGCGCATTGTACCAGACTCGTGATGCATCGAAGCAGTACGAAGATGTATCACGATGTGAGGAGGACCTATTAGTGGGAAGGTATGAAGACCCACATAGCAGAGTTCGTGTCCCGTTGTCTTACTTGCCAGCAGGTGAAGGCAGAGCATCGCCGACCACCTGGACTTCTTCAACCTATGCCAATCACAGAGTGGAAGTGGGAATTCATTTCCATGGATTTCGTTTCAGGGCTGCCGAAGACGAAGAAGGGACATGATTCCATATGGGTGATCGTCGACCGTTTGACAAAGTCGGCGCACTTCCTACCGATCAGAGTCACGAACTCTTCAGACGAGCTGGCTACACTATATATCAGAGAGATCGTGCGTCTGCATGGAGTTCCGTTGGAGATCGTGTCGGACAGAGACACGCGGTTCACTTCTATTTTCTGGACTCACATTTAGGAGGCTATGGGTGTGAAGTTGAAGTTCAGTACTGCCTTCCACCCACAGACAGACGGACAGACAGAGTGGGTGAACCAGATCTTAGAGGACATGTTGCGAGCTTGCGCATTGGACTTCAAGGACAGTTGGGATGACTGTCTTGCATATGCGGAGTTCACGTACAACAACAGTTTTCAGGCGAGTATCGGTATGGCACCTTACGAGGCGTTGTATGGGCGACCTTGTCGAGCACCGCATTACTGGGCAGAGGTCGGTGAGCGCAAATTGATTGGCCCAGAGTTAGTGCAGGTGACGTCGGAGAAGATTAATATTATTAGACGTCGGCTTCTCACAGCGCAGAGTAAACAGAAGAGTTATGCCGATACGAGACAGCGGCCACTAGAGTTCACGGTTGGGGATCATATATTTTTACGAGTTTCCCCTATGAAGGGAGTCCTTCGGTTCGGGAAGAAGGGGAAGCTGGTACCGCGATTCATTAGTCCATTCCAGATCCTCGATCGTGTGGGAGCAGTGGCATACCGTTTGGCTTTACCCACGTCTCTCGCGAGCGTTCACAACGTATTTCATGTTTCTATGCTGAAGAAATACGTTTCTGATCCTTCCCATATCATCAGATGGGAGCAGGTGCAGTTAGGAGAGGATGTTACATATATCCTGCGACCGACGCGTATCCTAGACAGGAAGGAGCAGGTACTGCGTAGCAAGGTGATTCCCCTTGTGAAGGTATTGTGGACGCATCACTCTGAGGAAGAGGCTATCTGGGAGACAGAAGCCGAGATCAGAAAGAACTACCCACAACTTCTCGAGGAGTACGAAAAGGTACAAATTTTGAGGACAGAATTTTTGTTAAGGGGGGTAGATTGTAACACCCCGAAAAAATCCGTACTTGGACTCGAGTACCAACTCGACCAGAAATCGCGTAGGATTAATTCCTTTAGAAAATAAGCGTAAGTTAGCTAACGCAACGCTAGAGTAGCTGTGAAATCATCCCTGATCGCTTTAAATACGTTCTACAAGATCCAAAACGAGTAGAACCAATGACACTATAATACTCTGAAACCTCGGATCAAACTCTAAACCGGTTTGTTCTCATGACCCCTTTGAAACTTTGTATTGGATCTAGACCGCGCGTCGAAAGTCCGATACTTACAATCTTAGACTGTTATAACCGCGTAGCTGAACTTGACAATCATTTCGAAAATCAAGTCCAACCGACATTCAGAGGCAATTTCATTGAGCCTGGAGTGAAGAGAGTGAGAATAGGGTTAGATTTGGAATTTTAAAATTCAAATCTGGCACACAACTTGACGCGTTATTATTAAGTGTTCTGACCGTTAGAATTCAGCCAAATTACACCCTCGGATCAAAAAAAAATTTCTTTTTTATATCATGAGACTTGTAAACCTGATCTACGTGCGATGACCGCTGAACTGAAACTGGACCGCCACGTGCGATCTACGAACACTACTGGTCTGAAAATGGGATGTGAGCGACATCCGACGTGCATGAGCTTAAGTCCGATCGCGTTCGGCCAGAGGACCTCCCAAAATGTCTTTTTAGACCGAAACAGCCCTGATTTGGTTAGGCATCAAGTAAACATTATTTTCAAGTCTGTTTTGGGAATATTTTAGGTTATAAAAGGGCCTTAAACCCTCACTTCTCTCACCCATCCAAATTTGCTAGAAACTCTAACTGGTGTGAGAGAAAAGGTGAGATATTATGAGAGAGAGTGGGAGAGAACTTCCTGCTGCTTGCACTACCTGCTACAGGTGCTTAAGCCACGTACCTCAATCACTTTTTCGGTGATTCCGCCGCACTTCTAGGTAAGAAAAATCCTAACCTTTTACTGATTTAAGGTTCCGTTGAATCCCTTAGCGAAGTAGCTTACAGATCTTGTGTATTAGGTTTTCGGTTCGCCGTAGACGAAGCGTATATGATCCGTTCGAATCGGTTCACCTCTAGGGAAAAGGTGCGGATTCTAGACGCTTTGATTGGCTGATTTCAACGCTTTCAATGTCGTTTAATAGTAGATTATCGATGGAAATGCCGTTTAACATGTACAACATGTTGTCCATTTCCTGTTTCGTAAGCAGACGAAAAATATGAGATTTAGGGCATTTTAGTCATTTGTAGGAAATACTATTTTCATCCATATTTTGCTGATATGATTGACATGGCTCTTTTTCACATTAGGATATTAAAAATGCGTGCATAATCAGTTTGGCGAAGAGATTCGCCCAAATGCACACTTTGAGTCGACATACTATATGTAGACTTAAGTGTGTTGACTAAGTGTTTGTATAAATGTTTGTATTAGTATGTATTGAATTAAATGGTGTTATGAATTAGTTTGAGATTGAATTCTCAAATAATATGCTGATGTAAATGATTTCCTACATGTTGGCTATATGCATGATTTCATTATACGTATGAAATGTATGTGTTAGATGATTTACTTAAGTTGTATGTTATAACATGTTTCAACATGCTCACATTGTTGTATTTCATTTCCATTACTCTTATATGATTGCTGATGTGGATTCATAAATGTTTGGGACTATACCTAGTCCAGGCAGTCGATAACTGAATAAATTCGTGGTTAGCTTATCTTTGCCACGAACGACGCGTCGATGAACGCGAGTCGTATTTTGGAGTTGGCGGCAGTGGTTAGGCCACGCGAAGTGTCTTATGCACTTCATGTCACTCAGCTTGAGATGCGTTCTTACTAGTCGAGCCCGTCAAGTAACCCAACTGGTCATTGTATGTTCACCTTGTATGAGTCATAACTGCTTGAACCTAGGGTACTGAACTTACCATTGTAAACCCTATTATCCATGGTACCTTGATCCATAAAGACTCATAAGCCGGGCATGGTGGTATGGGACACCGTGGTCGAGCTGTCGTCCTATGCTGGGGCCACAAACCTCCCTGTAGTGACCAGTGAGCACCTATGACTCATGAGCAGATTATGGTGATATGGGACACTATATTCTTGCTGTCGGCCTACACTGATCAGGCGACGAGCCCTTTGTAGTGACCGCGAGCGTATTCTGAGTCTACGGGAGGCGACGACCCTTCCGTAGCAATGAGAGTACAGTAGGCCTGTATTGATAAGGTGATGGAAGAGCGGTGCAACGAGTGCAGCAACAGCCCTGGCAGCCCTTGCAGCGACCTACAAAAATATACATCGTATGAGATTACTAGGAGTGACGACCCTAGACAGGATCTGTGTTGGGATTGATATAAGGAAAGTACCTTAGTTTCCCAATCCTGCTGTATGAATGGACTAATAATAACTCGGTAATCATATCACCATCACATTGCATGTGCCTGGAAGATGTGGAGCACTGTGGGAAGAAAGCATGCCGCGGGCGTAAGATGGTGCCGTATGAGAGAGATCGTCGGTAAGGGCATCCATCATGTCACGTCATATTGCATTAAGAACAGTATTAGGAATATTTGATTTATTGTTTTACTATTATCGCGTGATTGATTTGAGAACATGCTAATCTTTGCTCTATTATTCCACTGAGTTAGCTACTCACTCTCGTGTTACGGGATGGTGTTTGCAACACCCACCAGACCCTGTCTTAGATGCAGGTGAGGCAGCGATTCAGGAGGCAGAGCCGGATTATGATGAGGACAAGTACGAGTTCTCATATATGCAGTACTACGACGGCTTTGCTTAGGTGGCCTGGATTGGCGGGACTTCTCAGTGGGACTATTTTTGACATTTTGATTCTGTTTATTTACATGTATATGAGACTTAGAGATGTATTCATACTTTGAAGACAGTTGAGATCTATTTTGTTTTCCATACAGTGATATATATATCCTTTAGTCTTCCGCTTGCTTTTATCACTGAATCTGGAGTATGAATTGCAGTTTTGGTATAATTTTACTCATGTGAATGCTTTAACATAGACAACATTGAATCATAAACATTTTTGTTGCATAAGTGACGGTCTGGAACTCGGGAGTCGGGTTTATACACGACCCCCGATTTTCAGGGTGTTACAGTGTGTGCACACGCATTGTGGCCTACTTGATGAAGCTCGCGCATCACACTCATGTGCAATATTTGTGGAAGCGGATGTGCATTGACATATCTAGCTACTAGATGGTGCTTTGTGAGCCCCACAATGATGTATGTGTTTTATCTACTCCGTACATCCTTTTTGGATCATTATTTAGGGCACGAGCCTAAAATCGAGTAAAATACAAATCTCAAGTGCATCACATAACACAAAAACAGTGTTTTGTTTTTTTTTTTTTTTGTTATAGTACACACTTCACTGTTAGCCACCCCCACTAGGGAATTGATACCAAGACCTCAGTGTTGAAACAAGGAATCTTTCACTCAGTCTACCACTTGAGCTATGGATCAGGGTATAACACAAAAACAGTGTTAATTGAATGCTCACCATTAAAAACTTTCGAAGGCCCATTGTAATATTTATTTGTTATCCAACTTGTTGGTTAGGTCACAAAGACTTAGATAAAAGGAAATCATAAGTATTAACTTGATCTAAAACTTTTAGAGTTTTCTTCCGACTGTATATCCCATTTTTACCCATCGATTTTTCTATGCAACCCAAACTTTATTTTCCCAAACTAATACCATGTTGTACGGCAATGGTGCCACGAAACCAAAATACCTTAGGTCCGGCGGTGGTACTACCGCCCCATGGATCATTTCGCAGTGGTGCCGCCATCTTCATGGTGTATTAATGCCATCAAATTCTGTGGGTCCCATAATGAGGTATATGCTATATCTAAAGATCAAGTGGACCACTCTGCAAAAAACATTGAGGGATTAAACATCTACCATTGAGACTCTTTTAGGGTCACAAAAGTTTTAAATCAGTATGATATTTGTTTTCCTCTTCATCCAGGTCTTTTTTTACCTTATGAATAGATTGGATGGAAAATAAACATTATGGTGGGACCTACAAATGTTTTAACGGTGAAAATCATTATCCCCACTGCTATTTCTGGTGTGGTTCATTTGAGCTTTGGATATGATTCTTTTTTTTTTACTCATACTCTAAAATGATCTGTACAAATGGATGAACGGTGTAGATATAATAAATAAGTCATTTTGGGGCTCATATAACTTTGATATTCTTTGAACCAATCGTACAACTGGAAAATTGACCGAGAACTTCATGAAATTTATTAAGAACTTTGTGAAATCGACTGAGAACTTCATAAAATTGAACAAGAACTTCATAAAATTGACTGAGAACCTCATAAAATTGACTGTGAACCTCATGAAATTGAATTAAAACTTCATAAAATTCACCGAGAACTACGTGAAAATGATCGAGAGCTTCATGAAATTGAACAGGAACTTCATAAAATCAAACGAGAACTGAGTAAAATTGAACGAGAACTGAGTAAAATTGACCGAGAACTTGCAAAAATTGATCGAGAACCGAGTGAAAATCATTGAGAACTTAATGAAATTAATCAAGAACTTTATGAAATTAATCAAGAACTTCGAGAAATTGAATAGGAACTGATTGAAATTGACTGAGAATCTCATGAAATTGACCGAGAACTTAGTCAAATTGACCGAGAACTGAGTGAGATTGATCGAAAACCTCATGAAATTGATTGAGAACTTAATGAAATCGACCAAGAACTTCATAAAATTAACCGAGAACTTCATGAAATTGAACTAAAATGTAACGTCTTAGAAAAATCCGTACTTAGACCTGAGTACCACCTCTAACAGAAATCCTTTAGAACCAAATCCTTTAGAAATTTAACGTGTATTAACTAGCGCTAAACTAGATTACCTGTGATATTAGCACCAATCACTTTTAATGCGATCTGTAAGACCCAAAACATATAGAATTGTTAATGCTATATTACCCTAAAATCTAGGATCCAACTCTAAACCCGGTTGCTCATGGGAGTACTTTGAAACTTCGTATCGGACCTTGATCGTACGTCGAAAGTCTGATAGCCATGAACTTAGACCACTATGACCGCTTAGTTGAACTTGACTATCACCTCAAAAATTAAGCTCAAATGATGTCCTGAGACCATTTCCTTGAATCCGGAGTGAAGAGTGTGAGAAAATGTAGACTTTTAAGAAATTAAATAAGATTTTAAGTAATCTGAGACGTGTCGTTTGCACAGCTTTTCTAAGCGTTCTGACCGTTGGTTTTTGCCCCAAATTCACCCTCGGATCAGGGAAGGTAGCCCATTCATGTCAAAGCACTTGTGGCCCTGATCGAGTTTCGGTGGCCGTTGAATTGAAACTAATCTGCCACGGACGATCTGGAAACTCGATCAGACTGAAAACTTAACTTGCTTAAGATCCAATATTAGTGAACTTAAGTCCGATCACATTTGATAAGAGGACCTCCAGAAGTGTTCCGTTGGACCAGAAAGAGCCCGATTTGGTCATAACCTAAGCATACCTTAGCCTTAGGGCTATTTCCATCGATTTTAGGCTTATAAAAAGGCCTTAAACCCTCATTCCCAAATCCCATACGAATTTCCAACCCTAGCTAATTCAAGAGAGAGAAAAGAGAGGGAAAGTAAGAGAGAACCTAGTATTTCTTCGTGGGATTCTTCAATTCTTCTACGTATCGATCCTGCGTATCTGAATCGTTATTCTGGCGATTCTGATTCCGTTCTTGGGTAAGTTAATCGAACCCTAACCTATTTTGAAGCTTAGACTAGTTGAAGTGAAGTTATAGCTAACCTGTTTCATGCCTTAGGTAGCGTATCCGCCGTTGACGAAGACTTATCTTCTGAATCATATTCATTACGCATTTTCTAGTTTAAGGTGCAGATTATATACATTTAGGTTATGGTTTTCAAGACTTTCAATGTTAGATAATGATTTATTCTTGTTGTGGACGCTAATACACATGTTAAATGTGCTATCTGTTTTGATTTACACATATGTATAACCTATGTTATAAATCGAGTATTTAATGTATATGTTAGAATACCCATATACATATGGAATTTGCTGTTATGATTGCCATGATTATTTATCATAGATATGTGATTGACATGTATGCAGCAACTCTTAGGTGAAAGGATTTGTCCTAATATGTATTGTAGTCGACATACGTGATGTATGTTGAATAGTGTAGTCTAAGTGTTTGTAAAAATGCATGAATGAGTTAGTATTTAGTAAAAGCATGATTTTGAGGGTATTGAGATATGAATCTCAATCACTTTACCTGTGTATATGATTTTCTCCATGTACTATATTTATGTTCAAGTTATATTTCATAAATGTTCATATGAATGTAGGATATGAATCAAATGCTTGTTATTGAGCTTGTACGTGATTGAGACTATACTACAGTCCATGTAATCGGTTACCGTCCCTAAACTGGTGGTTAAGGTTGTTATCGTCACGCAGGATGTGTTCAGCGAATCCGAGTCGTTCTTGGGATGTTCGACAGTGGTTAGGCCACATGGAGTGCTTATGCATTCCATGTCGATCAACTCAATGTGCGCTTGGCCTAGTTGAGCTTATCAACTAACCCGATTGACCGATGTATGTTCACTATATTTGGTCGCTACTGTTTGAATCTAAGGTACTGAACTCACTAGTGAAGATCCCGTTAACTTTGGTACCGTGATTCCCTAAGACTCATGAGCCAGACATGGTGGTATGGGATACCTTGGTCGAGCTGTCAGCCTACGCTGGGGCGACGAGCCTCCCCGTAGTGACCAGTAAGCACCCTACTCTCGTGAGCCGATTATGGTGGTATGAGACACTATATTCGTGTTGTCGGCCTACATTGATTGGTGACGAGCCCTCTGTAGTGACCTCGAGTATATCCTGACACTGCATATGGGCGACGAGCTTTATTGTAGTATCCAGGATATAACTAGACCTATATTGATTGGTGACGAGCCCTTTACAGCGATGTAGAACCGTAACACCGTCTGAAATTTCTTAGAACTGATGACCCTAGAATGGATCCTTGTTTGGGAATTGATATAAGGGAGGTGTCTTAGCTTCTCAATCCTGCTGTATGAAAAGGACTAATAAGAACTTGATAATCATGCTCATAACATTGTACTGCATGTGTTGTTGGCATTGGCGTAAAGCACTGAGGAAGTGACTGACATGAGCGACTGTAAGATGAAGATCGCAGAGGCATATTGTGGTGAGGGCATGCATCATCTCCTCATATCATTCTTGCATTAACAAGAGTATCTAGGTCATGTTTGATTGTACTGCTTTATCATTATTGCTTGATTGAATTGATAATTGATAATATGTTAACCTTTGCTATATAGTTCCACTGAGTTGATCACTCACTCCCACGTTCTGGGACGGTGCTTAAACACCAACCAGACTCTGACTTAGCTGTAGGTGAAGCCAGAGTTCGACGAGGACGAGGAGGCATTCTCATTTATGCAGTTCTCAGGCGGATTCATATGAGCCTTGTCCTGATTGGCGGGGATTCTGGGTTATGATTGTATTGAGTATACACAGTTTGATACATGTATTTTGAGACACAGATTGTACTTATTGTCCAGGTAAGGCACGCATATTTGGGGGATTATTTTTGGTTTATATATGTATTTAAGACTTTCGTTGCATTTTCTCACTATCCCTGAATTATGTCTGCTGATTTAGCTTAATCTACTTCATATTTTATGCACTAATACAGACAACATACATCCATTATTAATTATGTTACATAAGTGATGTTTTGGAACTCGGGAACTGAGTTATGCTCGACTCCCGAATTTCAGAGCGTTACATAGAACTGAGTGAAATTGACTAAGAACTTCCTGAAATTAACCGAGAACTTCATGAAACTGACCAAAAACTTTATGAAATTGATCGAGAAATTCATGAAATTGATCGAGAACTGAGTGAAAATGATCAAGAACTTCATGAAAATGACTGAGAACTAAGTAAAATTGATCGAGAACTAAGTAAAATTGATCGAGAACTGAGTAAAAATGACTGAGAACTAAGTGAAAATGATCGAGAACTTCATGAAATTGACCGAGAACTTCGTGAAATTAACCAAAAACTTGATGAAATTGACCGAGAACTTAGTGAAATTGACCGAGAACTCCATGAAATTGACCGAGAATGTCATGAAATTGACCGAGAACTTCATGAAATTAACTGAGAACTTCATGAAATTAAACGAAAACTGAGTAAAATTGACGTAAAACTTCTTAAAATTGATCAAGAACTTTATAAAATTGACCAAAAACTTTATGAAATTGATCAAAAACCGAGTGAAATTGACCAAGAACTTCTTAAAAATGATCGAAAACTGAGTGAAAATGACTAAAAACTGAGTAAAATTAACCGTGAACTAAGTGAAATTGACTGAGAACTTCATGAAATTGACCGAGAACTTCATGAAATTAACTGAGAACTTCTTAAAATTGATCGAGAACTAAGTGAAATTAACCGAGAACCGAATGAAATTGACCGAGAACCGAATGAAATTAAACTAAAACTTCATGAAATTGAACGAGAACTTCATGAAATTAAACAAGAACTTGATTGAATTTACTGAGAACTTCATGAAATTTACTGAAGTTCTTAGTTATTTTTATGAATTTCTCGGTCGATTTTAAAAATTTTTCGATCAATTTAACTCAGTTCTCGGTCAATTTCACAAAGTACTCGGTCATTTTTATGACTTTCTCGGTTAATTTCAATTAGTTCTCGGTCAATTTCATTTAGTTCTCGTTCAATTTCATGAAATTCTCGGTTAATTTTACCAAGTTCTCAGTCAATTTCATGAAGCTCTCGGTCAATTTCATCGAGAACACAGTAAAATCATAACAATTCACAAACAAATCACTAATCATAAAGAAATTACCATCCACAATTAAATTAATTCACAATTCACGAACAAATCTTCATCCAACATGAATTTTATAAAAGATACTATTAACAACAAAATATAACATTTCACAAAATTTCCCTCTTCTTCCAATGCATGGATTCTTCGATCGATACACCATTTTCGTCCTTCCTTGAAAAATGAAGAAGAAGAAGAAGAAGAAGAAGAGTACATTGAAGTAAAACACGATTTATGGAGAAAACCCTTCAAGATTCCATATTTATAGATGCAACTATTTTGAGGGAATGTGTCACGTCCCAAATCCGAAAATCGGATTCACATGAATCCCGATTGCCAAATCTGGTGCCGACAGCCTCCGTAGTGCCCCATTCTCGACTCCTGACAATCAAATGCCAGATTCCGATCCTGGGATCCTACAAGGAGGATTTTCAGAATGAATTTTTTTTTGTAATGGAGCATAACCACAAGCATGACCAAGTCACAAAACAACATCACCACGTATCTACTATATCAAAAACTTTAAGTACAATGCGGAAAGGGAAATACAAGGTGATCAAAAGCTCCAAAAGGTCCTGATATGCACTCCTGTCTCAGCGCTGCTGCCATCCAACGCTACCTGCACGCAACTATCGTGCATAAGCTTACAAAAGCTTAGAGGGTGGTGTAAGTGTGTGCGGAGGGCAAATGCCGAGTGTATAAGATCAGGTAATGCGGAAGTATGCGGTAAGTCCATGAATATACCAAGGCTATGTAATGCAAGGCATGATGCGAGATATGAATGTCATCAGCGACACCGATGCAATGCAAGGCCTACATAGCCGAATATCATATGCGAAATACAATCCAAGCAAGTCGGTACTCGTCAAGTACATATATCAGTACAGTTCCTCTCTGAATATTACCGGGGTCTAATACACTTCGCAGAGACTGCCACCTCCCTATCTGCACAGTCAAGCCAGCGGATAAGACCTCACTATCCGCCTGACCAGTAGTATGCCAATACCTACCCGGCTCGTCGATAGCAGACTCATTTGCGAGCTAGTCAAACTCAGCCTAGCTTATAGCCCTCTCACTCAGGCGGATAAGGCCACACCCCCTTCCAACCGACCACGATACAGTGGAAGACGCGGCCTACTGGTATTCGGCACTCGGGCGCTCATGTATCCACTCGGTCTAGACGCTGGAGCATCTCCTGGTACCAAAAAGGTTCTGGGACTTTCACCCAAGGACATCCTAAGTGCCCACAGTGCTAGAATCAAGTATTTTCGGTATCCGATACGGTCATCCACGATATACCTGTGGAGCCACGGCCCTGATGTCGCTAGGGCGTGCAGTGATCAAATCACATATATGCGAGATGCATGAATCACGCCGTCAAATCATGCAGAAATCCAGCGCGTATGCGCGATCATGCGAGGCACTCCATCTCATAACGGGTCCCATAAGTGGTCTGTCCAATGGCATATGCTATGATCAGTCACTACTCAAACCAAGCATACATATGATGCGTATGGGCATGAATCATGAGATTATACTAAGCATGTTAAAAGGTGATGGGTAACAACGAGCATAGCCTATCAATGGGCCCTAAGGGGAGTTACAATGCGGACATTTAACCAACATTGTACATACAATATGGACGTCAAACCAACATTGTTCCCTAGGTACGGCCCGCCATATATATCATTAAATGAACATGGGAAGTCACACATTGCAATGGACCCTAAGGTCATTCCGTTGGGCCTCGACCCATAGGCCTTAGATACATCAAATGGGTTGCGTTAATGGGCCTTACAATGAGCCTTATGTACATTGCAATGGTCCATGATCCATGGGCCTTGGAATACATCAAAGTGGGCCTCACAACTTAGGCCTTAAATATATATGATGGGCCTACACACATGAGCTCTAAATATATCAAATGGGCCACTCCATTTGCGCCCCATGCACATCAAATGGGCTTGATCCCATGGGCTTTAATATGTATCAAATGGGCTTGAATCCCGTGGGCCTTATATGGAATAAATTGGCCGGATCCCATGAGCATTACATATGTCAAATGGGCTCAAACCCATGGGCATTATAGATGCCAAATGGGCTTAATCCCATAGGCCGTATATGGAATAAATGGGCCGGATCCCATGAGCATTACATATGTCAAATGGGCTCAAACCCATGGGCATTATAGATGCCAAATGGGCTTAATCCCATAGGCCTTATATGTGTCAAATGGGCCTGATCATTTGGGCCTTAGATATATACTAAGGTAGGCCTCAATAAATGGCCAAAGTTAAATCAATAAATGGCCCTATACACATGCCATGGTGGGGTCATTTGAACCATAGATCCGGCTCATTTTAGCTCAAGCCATAAAACAAATTTATAAAAAAATAAATGGACAGTTTAGATGCAACACATACATCATGGTGTGGGTCCACATGAGCTAAGGATCTGGCTCATTCCTTAGCTCTCGAAATGGATGGATGGTTAGGATACAACTCATGCATCATGGTGGGTCCCACCATCCACACCTGGATGGTGTGAATAAAATACATACACCACGGTGGGCGTCCACACCGTCCATGGACGCTGAGGAGAGCACGGCATCAAGGTGGGCTCCACCGTCTGCCTGGACGGTGGAAAGATCACATACATCACTGTGGGTCCCATGTGAGGGGCCCACCATAATGCTTACACATCATCTAACCCGTTGATAAGGTCAAGGAGACCTGGTTGAAGAGGCAGTACAAATTTCAGCTTGATCCAAAACTTATGTGGGCCCCAAAAAGGTTTCAATGGTAGATTCCAATTCACATTGTTTCTTATGGTGTGGGCCACCTGAGCTTTGGATTTGTCTGAAATTTGGAGGGCAGCCCACTGATCTGGGAGCCTACCTGGTGAACGGGTTGGATGGAAAATAAACTTTAAGGTGGGGCCCACGGCTGGGGCCGTGGGCTACTGCCCGTCCGCCCGCCTGTGGCGCTGGCGCGGCCTGCTGCGCCTGACAACGGCAGCAGCCTCTGCTGCTTTGGTTTTTTTTTTTTTTTTGAATCGCGAAATTCCGCGGTTTTTCCTGTGTAGGGCCCACTTCAAGTAGATCCAATCCATCCATTGGATTCCACAGCTTAAAAGAAGTCCAACGACTCCAATATTGAATATAATTTGGAGGTATAAAAATATCAGAATGCCTTTTCAATGGTAAAAATCACCATTTTCTATATTGTGGCCCACCAGATACTCGAATCACCTTCATTTTTCGGTTCATCGACTAAAATAATCTGAAGAATGTAATGTATGGCGTGGATTGAATACATACATCGAGGTGGGTCCTATACAAGTGGCTTTCTCTCCAAAAACTTTAAACCTATACATTTTTTATTTTTATTTTTTTTTTTGCCTGACGGTTCACTTTGACGTCCAGCGTCTGGACGCTAGACGATTTGGAATACCACATATTAAGGTGGGCCCCACCTTCAGATGGGTTGTCTAGGTGGGCCACCATGTATATGGATGGTATAGGTGAGGCATACATCAAGGTGGGGTCCATCGGAGTGGGCCGCACCTCAACATCATCACACATAAAAACAATGGAAGAAAGAGAGGGAGAGAGAGAAAAGAGCGGGACGCGTGAGATGGAGGGACCCCGACACTATGGGCCCTCCGTTTTAATCATCCAATCATACATCAAGGGGCCCATTACATATGGACCATCAAACAAAAGATCAACGGTGGAGATCCCACTCCACTAAAAATGGACGGTCTAGATGACCTCTTAAAATAAGGAAAGTAAACATCATGATGGGGTCCATGGAGAATGGCCCCATCATGGAATGATTTGATGATCAAGATGGGCCATTGGCCACATCTTAGGGTCCCAAGTGAGATCCAAACCATTGATCGGTTGGCCTCACTTGGCCCATCTTAAAAACATAAGAAGTAGTCTAAAGAAACACCCACCACTTGATCTTCTTGGTCCGTTGAGATGCCGGTCTCCTAAAGCTTCAATTTGATGGTGGAGATGGGAAATGGATGGCTAAGATGATGGGATTTGGATATGGGAAGTGGGCCACCAAAATGCACATTTTCTCTCCATGGAAGGCTTGGACGTGGGAGAGCTTCCTTGCTTGAGATTTGGAGTGTTGAGAAATGAGAGGGAGAGAGAGAGTTGTAAGAGTGATGGAGTGATGTGAGGTGAGTGATGGGTGAAGTGAGTGATGGGTGAAGTGAGAGGTTAGTTGACCTAGGTGGTTGCTTGACTTGTGGAGAAAAGAAGCATGGGTGGGCGTACTTGACATGAGAGGTGATTGATGGGATTGATTGATGGGATTGATGGGACATATTGTAGAGATTCCTTGGGATTTGCAACGCGCGGTGTTTTTGCTCGAACTGAACGTGGGTCTGTATCTCATCGTCTGGGTATCGGATCGGTGCGTGAGTTGCGGCGTTAGAACCGCGGCGACGATGCGGTCGCAACGATACAAGTCTCGGATTAAGCCGGCTCAAATGAATAGGATACGACTTACGGTCGTGCGCAACATTAACTATAAGTCACGGATTGCCGGAATTTGACGAGAAGGATCGCGGGAAACAACGGAACAGTGCGGATTAGTATACGGGTCTTACAGCTCTCCCCACCTAATAAAAATTTCATCCTCGAAATTTATACTATCATCGCAACTAACCACAACTCAAAAAAGAAATAGGGAACATAACATCATATATAATCAAGCATCATAATATATCATACAATCAGTCATCGAAAAGATGGGAATAACGCTCGCGTATCTCTGCCTCGCGCTCCCAAGACGCCTCATCCACACTATGGTGGCCCCACTGCACTTTCACCAAGGGAATGACCTTGGTTCTGAGGACTTGCTCCTTTCGATCGAGGATACGAACTGGCTGCTCAATATAAGAAGCGTCCTCACGAACCTCCAACGGCTGCCAATCGATAACAGGAACGACGTCTGACCCACACTTCCTCAACATAGAGACATGGAAGACGTTGTGGACACCAGACAACTGCGATGGCAAGGCAAGCCTGTAGGCCACAGTGCCAATGCGCCCAGTGATCTCGAATGGTCCTATAAATCTCGGGGCAAGCTTGCCCTTCGTCCCAAAACGAACTACACCCTTCATGGGTGAGACCTTGAGATACACATAGTCCCCGATGATAAACTCCAAGGAACGACGCCGACGATCAGCAAAACTCTTCTGTCGGCTCTGAGCTGTGCGCATCCTCTGTCTGATGATGTCGATAGCCTCTGACGTCTGCAGCACAAGCTCGGGACTTAGGAGACGTCGCTCTCCAACCTCGGTCTAACAACTCAGAGATCTGCACGGTCTGCCATATAATGCCTCAAAAGGAGCCATGCCAATGGTCGCCTGATAGCTGTTGTTGTATGCGAACTCAGCCAATCGCAAGTGCTCATCCCAACTACCCGCGAAATCAATCGCGCAAGCCTGAAGAATATCCTTAAGGATCTGGTTGACCCTCTCGGTCTAACCATCAGTCTGCGGATGATAAACGGTGCTGAGCTGCAAATCAGTGCCCATCGCTCTCTGGAAGCTCCTCCAAAACTGAGACGTGAACCTCGGATCTCGGTCTGAAACAATCGAGACAGGAACACCATGCAATCTCACGATCTCATCAATAAACATCCTGGCGAGCCGATCTGTATGCCAAGTCTCACGAATCGTAAGAAAATGTGCCGACTTCGTCAGACGGTCCACAACAACCCAGATGGCGTCATGACCGCGCTAAGTCCTCGGTAAACCTAAGATGAAATCGGTAGATATATGCTCCCACTTCCACATCGGGACGCTTAGCGGCTGCAATAGACCAGGGGGTCTCTGATGATCGGCCTTGACACGCTGGCAGGTGTCACACTCGGCCACAAAACTGGCTATCTGGCGCTTCATCCCTGACCAAAAATACTGACGTCTCATATCGCGATACATCTTCGTCGATCCAGGGTGGATAGAGAAACGCGATCGATGTGCCTCGGTCATAAGATCTCGGCGTAACTCAGGAATATCCAGGACACATAATCGGCCTCTGAAGCGAAGTTCACCGTCAGAACCAATCTGTCAATCCGTCTGACTCTCAGATGCTACCTCCACTCGGTAATCCTGTAACGAGTCGTCTGTCTGCTGAGCCTCGATCACCCTTGCGACAAGAGAGGGTTGAATCGACAAGCTCGATAGCTGAACAATAGATGACTGCAGACTAAACTCAAAGTCGTACTCTGCTATATCCTCGAGCATCCTCCACTCCTGAATCATCATATGCGCCACCAGGCCTCGTGGCTGATGACTGAGGGCATCCGCCACCACGTTCGCCTTGCCCGGGTGGTACTGAAGATCAAAATCGTAGTCCTTCAGGAGTTCCATCCAACGCCTCTGCCTCATGTTCAGCTCGGACTGAGAGAACAAATACTTCAAGCTCTTGTGATCGGAAAAGAGCTCGAATCTCACCCCATAAAGATAGTGTCTCCACACTTTCAGTGCAAAGACAACCGCTGCCAGCTCTAGATCGTGCGTAGGGTAGTTCAGCTCATGGACCTTGAGCTGACGGGACGCATAAGCCACTGGCTTCCCGTGCTGCATCAGGATAGCACCTAAGCCAACTCGTGAGGCATCAGTAAATACAACAAATTCATCACTCCTAGAGGGAAGAGTGAGGACAGGAGCGGACGTGAGGCGGTCCTTCAACTCTATAAACGCCTGCTCACAAGCGTCGCTCCAAATGAACTCGGCACCCTTCCGGGTCAATCTGGTCAACGGGTCTGCAATGCTAGAGAATCTCTCAATAAAACGTCGGTAGTAGCCCGCCAAACCAAGAAAACTGCGAATCTCGGATGCGTTCGTGGGCTGGTCCCACTGACGCACGGCATCAATCTTCGAGGGGTCTACAGCGACACCCTGCCTCGTCACTACATGACTGAGGAACTTCACCTCCTCCTGCCAGAACTCGCACTTCTCTAGCTTCGCGTAAAGCTGGTGTGCACGGAGGGTCTGCAATGTAATCTCAAGATGTCGCTCATGCTCCTCACGAGTCCTCGAATATATCAGGATGTCGTCAATAAACACCACGACAAACTGATCAAGATACGGACGGAAGACCTCGTTCATCAACTGCATGAATACTGCGGGCGCATTGGTCAGTCCGAAGGACATGACCTGGAACTCAAAATGACCGTATCGCGTCCTAAAGGCTGTCTTCGGGATATCCTCATCTCGAACCCGAACCTGATGATAACCGGACCGCAAGTCTATCTTTGAAAAGAACTGCGCCTCCTGTAGCTGATCAAACAAGTCATCGATCCTCGGAAGCGGGTACTTGTTCTTGATCGTGACCTTGTTGAGCTCGCGGTAGTCTACGCAAAGCCTTAACGAGCCATCCTTCTTCTTTACGAAGAGTACCGGCGCTCCCCACGGCGAACTGCTCGGACGAATAAAGCCTAGCTCACGTAACTCGTCCAACTGCTTCTGCAGTTTTCGTAACTCCAACTGTGCCATACGATACGGGGCCTTCGAAATAGGCGCAGTACCAGGCACAAGATCAATCTGAAACTCGGTATGCCGATGAGGTGGTAATCCCAGAATCTCCTGGAACACATCAGGAAAACCACAAACAACCGGCAGCTGATCGATACTCAAAGCAGCTGGCTCCTCAACGGCACACGATAACAAGCAAGAAAGCTGCCCTCCTCTGGGCTCGGCAACAAACTGAAACTCTGGCATGCCGGGTATGCAGAACGTGACTGTCCTCGCAGAGCAGTCTAATATGGCGTAGTACTCGGCAAGCCAGTCCATGCCCAGGATAACATCAAAACCGGACATCGGCAATACAAATAGGTCGGCAGGCAAGAAGATATCCCCAATCAGAATAAGGCAAGACGCGCAAAATTGGCCTAACACTGCGGTCTTCCCTAATGGCGTCGATACTACCAAATCCTCACGGGCAGACTCCAACGGCAAACAGGTCGATCGGTAGAAATCATCGGCGATAAATGAATGCGATGCACCAGAATCAAATAGTACACGTGCAATGCATGCAGAAACAGGAAGAGTACCCTCGACGACCCCTCCTGATGACTGAGGGTCCTGCTGGGCGGCATAGAATCTGCCCTGAGCCTGCTGGGGAGGTGCAGGTCCTCTCTGAGGTCTCTGCTGCTGCTGTGGTCACTGTGGGGGCCTAACCTGCTGCCTCTGCTGCTGTGGAGGATGTATAAGAGGCTGGTGCTGTGGTCGCTGCTACTGTGGTGGCTGTCGTGGAGGTGGATGTGGTGCCCTCGGCTGCTACTGCTGCTGCTGCTGCGGATGGGGACACTCGTGCCTACGATACCCTGTACGACCGCACCCAAAGCAAGTACCTGTAAATGATCCCGAAGATAGTGCTGGGGGTACTACTGGTGCTCGGAGTGCTGGGCGGGTCGTGCGCCGCTGCTGTGAACGATGCTGCTGATGGGAGCTACTAGAGGGTGCCTTCCTCTTCTGATCTCCCCTCTGATCGCGGGCTCTCTGCACACTGGCCTAATCTGTCTCATATATCAGGGCTCTCTCTACTATCTCCTCAAATGTCAGAAGCATGTGTCCGATCACACGGCTCCGGAGGGCAGGACGTAAGCCGTTCTCAAAACGGCGGGCCTTCCGCCCCTCATCATCAACAAGATACGTCGCGAATCTGGATAGTGCGACGAACCGAGCCTCATACTGGGACACAGACATGTCCCCCTGGACCAAAGTCTCAAACTCTAGTGCGCGCTGCTGTCGCACATGCTCGGGAAAGAACTTCCGGTCAAACCGGTCTATAAAGTCCTCCCAGGTCCACTCAAAATCGTCGACTACCGATCGGGCCACAGATGCCCACCAATACTGAGCCTCTCCCTGCAGAAGGAATACAGCTAATGGGACTCACTGCTGGGTAGTACATCTCATGGTGTCGAATATCTTCTCCACCTCGGAGCACCACAACTCTGCAGCAGTAGGGTCTGGCTCACCCCGAAAACGTGGGGGATCGTGCCGTCGAAAATCCTTGAGAAGAGAAGAGCGCTCGCACGCTCCTGCTCAGCCTCGGCTGGTGACACTGTGGGACGCCTGCTCTGCCCCTGAAGAATGGCAGTCATCGCCTGCAACATCTGCTGCAGTTGAGTAGCACTCATAGGTACGGTCGGATCCGCACCTGTCTCAGGAAAATGAGTGGCATCCTCAGGCTCAAAGGCAGGACTATCTGGTGGTGGAGTAGGAGCAGCAGGTGGTAAAGTAGGAGCTGCGGGTGGTGGTGCGGGAGTCGCAGGTGGTGGAGCGGGATTCGCTCGGATCGTTCTTCTATCCATAACGTCTCCTACAGGAAGGAACAATGGCCTATCAGTCTTGAGAATCCTCGAAGGCACGTACATTAAGAGTCTATGTCGAAAAATCGTTAAACCATTCAGACTCGGAACCTATTTATAGTAGATATGTGATGTGTTCCTCAGGTATTCCCAAGTTATGCTCTGATACCAACTTCTGTCACGCCCCAAATCCAAAAATCGGATTCACATGAATCCCGATTGCCGAATCCGGTGCCGACAGCCTCCGTAGTGCCCCATTCTCGGCTCCTGACAATTAAATGCCAGATTCCGATCCTGGGATCCTACAAGGAGAATTTTCAGAATGAATTTTTTTTTGTAATGGAGCATAACCACAAGCATGACCAAGTCACAAAACAACATCACCACGTATCCACTATATCAAAAACTTTTAAGTACAATGCGGAAAGGAAAATACAAGGTGATCAAAAGCTCCAAAAGGTCCTGATATGCACTCATGTCTCAGCGCTGCTACCGTCCAACGCTACCTGCATGCAACTATCGTGCATAAGCTTACAAAAGCTTAGAGGGTGGTGTAAGTGTGTGCGGAGGGCAAACGCCGAGTGTACAAGATCAGGTAATGCGGAAGTATGCGGTAAGTCCATGAATATACCAAGGCCATGTGAGGGGCCCACCATAATGCTTACACATCATCTAACCCGTTGATAAGGTCAAGGAGACCTGGTTGAAGAGGCAGTACAAATTTCAGCTTGATCCAAAACTTATGTGGGCCTCAAAATGGTTTCAATGGTAGATTCCAATTCACATTGTTTCTTATGGTGTGGGCCACCTGAGCTTTGGATTTGTCTGAAACTTGGAGGGCGGCCCACTAATCTGGGAGCCTACCTGGTGAACGGGTTGGATGGAAAATAAACTTTAAGGTGGGGCCCACGGTTAGGGCCGTGGGCTACTGCCCGTCCGCCCGCCTGTGGCGCTGGCGCGGCCTGCTGCGCCTGACAACGGCAGCAGCCTCTGCTGCTTTGGTTTTTTTTTTTTAAATCGCGAAATTTCACGGTTTTTCCTGTGTAGGGCCCACTTCAAGTAGATCCAATCCATCCATTGGATTCCACAGCTTAAAAGAAGTCCAACGACTCCAATATTGAATATAATTTGGAGGTATAAAAATATCAGAATGCCTTTTCAATGGTAAAAATCACCATTTTCTATATTGTGGCCCACCAGATACTCGAATCACTTTCATTTTTCGGTTCATCGGCTAAAATAATCTGAAGAATGTAATGTATGGCGTGGATTGAATACATACATCGAGGTGGGTCCTATACAAGTGGCTTTCTCTCCAAAAACTTTAAACCTATACAATTTTTTTATTTTTTATTTTTTGCCTGACAGTTCACTTTGACGTCCAGCGTCTGGACGCTAGACGATTTGGAATACCACATATTAAGGTGGGCCCCACCTTCAGATGGGTTGTCTAGGTGGGCCACCATGTATATGGATGGTATAGGTAAGGCATACATCAAGGTGGGGTCCATCGGAGTGGGCCGCACCTCAACATCATCACACATAAAACAATGGAAGAAAGAGAGGGAGAGAGAGAAAAGAGCGGGACACGTGAGATGGAGGGACCCCGACACTATGGGCCCTCCGTTTCAATCATCCAATCATACATCAAGGGGCCCATTGCATATGGACCATCAAACAAAAGATCAACGGTGGAGATCCCACTCCACTAAAAATGGACGGTCTAGATGACCTCTTAATGCAAGGAAAGTAAACATCATGATGGGGTCCATGGAGAATGGCCCCATCATGGAATGATTTGATGATCAAGATGGGCCATTGGCCACATCTTAGGGTCCCAAGTGAGATCCAAACCATTGATCGGTTGGCCTCACTTGGCCCATCTTAAAAACATAAGTAGTCTAAAGAAACACCCACCACTTGATCTTCTTGGTCCGTTGAGATGCCGGTCTCCTAAAGCTTCTTTGATGGTGGAGATGGGAAATGAATGGCTAAGATGATGGGATTTGGAGATGGGAAGTGGGCCACCAAAATGCACATTTTCTCTCCATGGAAGGCTTGGACGTGGGAGAGCTTCCTTGCTTGAGATTTGGAGTGTTGAGAAATGAGAGGGAGAGAGAGAGTTGTAAGAGTGATGGAGTGATGTGAGGTGAGTGATGGGTGAAGTGAGTGATGGGTGAAGTGAGAGGTTAGTTGACTTAGGTGGTTGCTTGACTTGTGGAGAAAGGAAGCATGGGTGGGCGTACTTGACATGAGAGGTGATTGATGGGATTGATTGATGGGATTGATGGGACATATTGTAGAGATTCCTTGGGATTTGCAACGCGCGGTGTTTTTGCTCGAACTGAACGTGGGTCTGTATCTCATCGTTTGGGTATCGGATCGGTGCGTGAGTTGCAGCGTTGGAACCGCGGCGACGATGCCGTCGCAACGATACAAGTCTCGGATTAATCCGGCTCAAATGAATAGGATACGACTTACGGTCGTGCGCAACGTCAACTATAAGTCGCGGATAGCCGGAATTTGATGAGAAGGATCGCGGGAAACAACGGAACAGTGCGGATTAGGATTCGGGTTTTACTGAATGAACGTAACCCTGAGCAAGATGGAAGATGGGAGATGTAGAATTTTCATATATGGAGATTTAATGGAGATTTTATGAAGAAAATGGGTGAAAAGAAGATGCGCTCTTATGTTTTTTTGGGTATAAGTGAGCGAAAGGAATACAACTCATAAAGAAGGGTATTTTCATACACAAATGGTGTGTCCATACAGTAGGTTATTACTTTGGAAAAGTAACATTTGGGTTGCACAGAAAAGACAGTGGGTAAAAAGTGATATATAGTATGAAAAAACTCAAACTTCTATGACTCTTGATAAATTTTTAATGATAGGTGTTCAATCACCATTATCTCTTATGACATAGTCCACTTAAAATTTTGTTCTGCCTTAATTTTTGGCTATGTATTAGCCAATAAAATGATAGACAAAGTTCTCATAGGGATTGTTTGGACAGTGGTATTAAGTTATATTAAATGGGATTGCATTACTAATCCCACTTTGAAATTCAGGATAACATGTTTGGAAGGAATCGTGAATTGGGATTAAAATTAACTTTGTAGGTTTTAAAAAATGAGCCTTATGTTGGAAAGTGTGAAATGGAATTATTAATCTCACATATATGATGAATTTTTGCTGCATCCACCATCAATCTAAATACATTTTGAAAGTAAATTTTAGAATTTATTTTTATAATGCATACCTTCCAAATATAGAATTAGAAAACATGGAATAAACTAAACTTAGGACAATACCTTACACATTCATTTATTATTATTTTTACATTTTTATCCACCTTAATCTCACCTAATACAGATGGCCAAACAGGCCCATGGTGTCCATGGAGTCCCGTCCAGCAGCCAGGTAGCGTCGTAAGGTTTGCTTGCATATCCACCTCTAATTGCATGTGCATGGCAGGATTCACGTGTGCAGGCTTTTCAAACCTCATTAATCAAAAGGCATCTCTTTCAATCAAGACCGGGAATGGATTAGGTGAGACCCCTGACTGCGGGGCCCACTCTGATGTATGTGACTACATCCATCATGACCTGGGTTTCCCAAATATTTGGTCAAAGTGCTTGTGTGCAGCCTTGCAACTTCCTGTTGCAATGACCATGAAATGCATGGAAATGACCATGAAGTGAAGCGAATTGATCGTGAAATGCATGGAAATGACCATGAAGTGAAGGGAATTGACTGCAAAATGCGTCGAAATGATCGTGAATTAACACGGAATAGACGGGAATGGCCATCATTTCCATGCATATCACGGTCATTCCCACATATTCCGTGTTGATTCACGGTCATTTCGACGCATTTCACGGTCATGCCCCTTCACTTCACAGTCATTTCCGCGTATTTCACGGTCAATTCGCTTCACTTCACGATCATTTCCATGCATTTCATAGTCATTCCCGCATATTCCGTGTTGATTCACAGTCATTTCGATGCATTTCACGGTGAAGTGTAACGATTGGACCGTGAAATGCGTGAAAATGACCGTGAAGTGAAGGGGCATGACCGTGAAATGCGTCGAAATGACCATGAATCAACACGAAATATGTGGGAATGACCGTAAAATGCATGAAAATGATCGTGAAGTGAAGCGAATTGACAGTAACATACGCGAAAATGACCGTGAAGTGAAGGGGCATGACCGTGAAATGCGTCGAAATGACCGTGAATCAACACGAAATATGCGGGAATGACCGTGATATGCATGGAAATGACGGTCATTCCCATCTATTTTGTGTTAATTCACGGTCATTTCTACGCATTTCGCGGTCAATTCCCTTCGCTTCATGGTCAATTCCATGCATTTCACGATCAATTCGCTTCACTTCACGGTCATTTCCATTCATTTCACGGTCATTCCCGCCTATTCCGTGTTGATTCACGGTCATTTCGGCGCATTTTACAGTCATGCCCCTTCACTTTACGGTCATTTTAGCGCATTTCATGGTCCAATCGCTACACTTCACCGTGAAATGCGTCGAAATGACCGTGAATCAACACGGAATAGGCGGGAATGACCGTGAAATGCATGGAAATGACCGTGAAGTGAAGCGAATTAACCATGACATGCGCGAAAATGACTGTGAAGTAAAGGGGCGTGACCGTGAAATGCATCGAAATGACCGTGAATCAACACGAAATAGGCGGGAATGACCGTGATATGCATGGAAATCACTGTCATTCCCGTCTATTTCGTGTTAATTCACGGTCATTTTGATGTATCTCGCGGTCAATTCCCTTCACTTCATGGTCATTTCCATGCATTTCACGATTAATTCGTTTCACTTCACGGTCATTCCACATAACAGTTGTGGCTGATACAGTTATGATACAGTCATTAAAGACGTGCACATGGGGCAGAGTGTTGGGTAGTAAGATAACATGAATGGAGATTGAGTGTTGCAAAGAAAAGGATGTTAGATGGATCCGTTGTAAGACTAGCAAGAATAGAACTAAGAATGAAGTATTCTGATGAAGCCTAGGGGTAATGTTGATAAGAGATGGTTTTCTCATGTACAATGAAGACCTAGACAACTTCGGTAAGATGGGGAACATAGACAATGGTTGAAGGGCCTGAAAAAGGATGAATGAAAAACCTAAAGGACTTAGATCAAGACAGTGAGAAGGGATATAAGACTTGTTCACCTACCAAGGATGGGACCTTAGGATTGATTGGCGAATCTTGAAGTTGGCCCCCAACTGGCCCAAATAGTTGGGACAAGGCAGTGACAATGATGATGATGATGATTAACTAGATTTGTGAACCCAAACAGTTAGTGACAAATGCGGGGTCTCAATTGAGGTAAATGACTCTAGTTCAGAATCTCAGAATTTCAACGAATAGATTAATGAGAATTGTCCACCAACTTTCTAGTTGTGATGAAACGTCCATTGTAAATGTTGCCTATATGCACTGCGATTCAATCTAACTAAATTGTAGCTCCCTTTGTAGGTGTTTCATGGTCTAAAAGCCACACTAACCAGGTGATCTTATACATCTGATTGTGAGGAGTGAATTTTGAGTCTAACTAACCATTTTTTTTTTACGATAGACATCGATTTGGCACCCTTCAGAAAAGAAGCGGTCATCGATTCGGCATTTAGGTTCGTTAAGTGAATGTGATCTCCAAGTAATGATCCATTTGGAAAGGACTTACTATTTGGGCATGTAACCTCACTAATCCTAGTAACCATTCTCTTTTTAAATTGTCCAAAGTGATAGGCATCACCTGTGTGTGGGAAGCTCTTGGTTCAATCATTGTATAAGGCCATCTAAATTCCAGTTTTGGCACTTCAAGGGTCAATCTAGGCTTTGTCGATCAGTTTCTTTTGGCATGGCACAGAGTGGGTAAAAATAAAATTGGAACTAGAAGAAGCACTTTATGAACACAACTTCCACATGAATTGTAATACTATTTAGTTATTCCACTTTATAAGATTATTACACAAATGATTGAAGGTCAATCTGATGCTGAATTGCAATTCACCATCTAAGTCAAACTGCGGGTACGGACAATAGCTACGGTTTAAATCCGTAGCCATAGACCAAATCAGTGTGGCCCCGCCAAACAGTCCAGCAAGTGGCAGGGGGTGGTGGTGGGGGGAACCAGTTCGGCGCGCCCACGCCAATCTATTAGCTAAGGTTTTTATCCGTAGCTATAGACTGTAGTCTAAAAAACAATAATGTATCTTTCAATGTCTACCCTTCAATCCCTTTTAAGGGTCACCGAAGATCATTGTGAAATATGTTTTTCACATGCATCCAAGTCTTTGTGACCTGATGCATCTCTAACATGTACATATATATTATGTTAAGCTATAATTTCTTTTTTCTCAAATATTGGTGTAAACATTTCAAAATCTTTAGCAGTTAAGAACAAGAGTGCGAGCATTTTGTTTTTCAAGCAGCAAACTTGGCACTGAATAACAAGATTCGTAAAGCCGGCCCAAATATCTAATGATGGAGACAACAGAGAAGGATATCTTCAGCATTGAATTCCACAGGCTAACAAAATGCCCAACCAACCCTCACCATGATAACTTAGGTACCTATCATAAATATTCACACCATTGTAGAGAGCACTCAACTTAGCAGTTTCATAAGCCTCCTCATTCACTTCTCCAGGGATAAGAGCAAGTGAGATGGAGTAAGCATAGGTCAGTGACCTGGTCAGTGGTATCTGCAATCGTCCATGGAAATGGATCACCCTTGGCCCAAGCTATTGCACTTTTTGAAGGGGCATGACCGGGAAATGCCTCGAAATGACCGTGAATCAACACGGAATTGTTCTGGACGACCGTGAAATGCATGGAAGTGATCATGAATTTAAGCAAAATGAACATGAAATGCATGCAAATGACCGTGAAGTGAAGGAGATTGACCGTGAAATGCCTCGAAATGACCGTGAATCAACAAGGAATTGTTTTAGATGACCGTGAAATGCATGGAAGTGATCATGAATTGAAGCAAAATACCGTGAAATGCATGCAAATGATCGTGAAGTGAAGGATTTTGACCGTGAAATGCCTCGAAATGACCGTGAATCAACACGGAAATGTAATGTTTCGGATGACCATGAAATGCATGGAAGTGATCATGAATTGAAGCTAAATGACCATGAAATGCATGCAAATGACCGTGAAGTGAAGGAGTTTGACCATGAAATGCCTCGAAATGACCGTCAATCAACACGGAATTGTTTCGAATGACCGTGAAATGCATGAAAGTGATCATGAATAGAAGCGAAATGACCATAAAATGCATGCAAATGACCATGAAGTGAAGGAGTTTGACCATGAAATGCCTCAAAATGACCGTGAATCAACACAGAATTGTTCCGGTTGACCGTGAAATGCATGGAAGTAATCATAAATTGAAACGAAATGACCGTGAAATGCATGCAAATGACCGTGAAGTGAAGGAGTTTGACCGTGAAATGCCTTGAAATGACCGTGAATCAACACGGAATTGTTTCGGATGACCGTGAAATGCATGGAAGTGATCATGAATTGATGCGAAATGACTGTGAAATGCATGCAAATGACCATGAAGTGAAGGAGTTTGATCGTGAAATGCCTCGAAATGACCGTGAATCAACACGGAATTGTTTCAGATGACCGTGAAATGCATGGAAGTGATCATGAATTGAAGAGAAATGACCGTGAAATGCATGCAAATGACCGTGAAGTGAAGGAGATTGACCGTGAATCAGCAAGGAATTGTTCCGGATGACCGTGAAATGCATGGAAGTGATCATGAATTGAAGCGAAATACTGTGAAATGCATGCAAATGATCATGAAGTGAAGGAGTTTGACCGTGAAATTTCTCGAAATGACCATGAATCAACACGGAATTGTTCCGGATGACCGTGAAATGCATGTAAGTGATCATGAATTAAAGCGAAATGATCGTGAAATGTATCCAAATGACCGTGAAGCGAAGGAGTTTGACCATGAAAGTCCTTGAAATGACCATGAATCAACATGGAATTATTTCGGATGACCGTGAAATGCATGAAAGTGATCATGAATTGAAGCGAAATGACCATGAAATGAATGCAAATGACTGTGAAGTGAAGGAGTTTGACCATGAAATGCCTCAAAATGACTGTGAATCAACACAAAATTGTTTCGGATGACTGTGAAATGCATGGAAGTGATCATGAATTGAAGCGAAATGACGGTAAAATGCATGCAAATGATAATGAAGTGAAGGAGTTTGACCGTGAAATGCCTCAAAATGACCGTGAAATGCATGGAAGTGATCATGAATTAATGCGAAATGACCATGAAATGCATGCAAATGACCGTGAAGTGAAGGAGTTTGACCGTGAAATGCCTCAAAATGACCATGAATCAACATGAAATTGTTTCGGATGACCGTGAAATGCATGGAAGTGATCATGAATTGAAGCGAAATGACCGTGAAATGCATGCAAATGATCGTGAAGTGTAGGAGTTTGACCGTGAATGCCTCGAAATGACCGTGAATCAACACGGAATTATTTCGGATGACCATGAAATGCATGGAAGTGATCATGAATTGAAGCAAAATAACCGTGAAATGCATACAAATGACCGTGAAGTGAAGGAGTTTGACCGTGAAATGCCTCAAAATTACCGTGAATCAACATGGAATTGCTCTGGATGACCGTGAAATGCATGTAAGTGATCATGAATTGAAGCGAAATGATCGTGAAATGCATCCAAATGACCGTGAAGCGAAGGAGTTTGACCATGAAATGCCTTGAAATGACCGTGAATCAACATGGAATTATTTCGGATGACCGTGAAATGCATGAAAGTGATCATGAATTGAAGCGAAATGACCGTGAAATGAATGCAAATGACCGTGAAGTGAAGGAGTTTGACCGTGAAATGCCTCGAAATAACCATGAATCAACATGGAATTGTTCCGGATGATGGTGAAATGCATGGAAGTGATCATGAATTGAAGTGAATTGACTGTGAAATGCATGCAAATGACCATGAAGCGAAGGCGTTTGACCGTGAAATGCCTCGAAATGACCATGAATCAACACGGGATTGTTTCGGATGACCGTGAAATGCATGGAATTGATCATGAATTGAAGCAAAATGACTGTGAAGTGAAGGAGTTTGACCCTGAAATGCCTCGAAATGACCTTGAATCAACACGAAATTATTCCAAATGACCATGAAATTCATGGAAGTGATCCTGAATTGACATGAAATGACCGTGAAATGCACGCAAATGACCGTGAAGAGAAGGAGTTTGACTGTGAAATGCCTCGAAATGACCGTGAATCAACACGAAATTATTTCGGATGACCGTAAAATGCATGGAAGTGATCATGAATTGAAGCAAAATGACTGTGAAATGCATGCAAATGACCGTGAAGTGAAAGATTTTGACTGTGAAATGCCTCAAAATGACCATGAATCAACATGAAATTGTTTCGGATGATCGTGAAATGCATAGAAGTGAACATGAATTGAAGCGAATTGATCGTGAAATGCATGCAAATGACCATGAGGTGAAGGAGTTTGACCGTGAAATGCCTCGAAATGACCGTGAATCAACACGGAATTGTTTCAGATGACCGTGAAATGCATGGAAGTGATCATGAATTGAAGCAAAATGACCGTGAAATGCATACAAATGACCGTGAAGTGAATGAGTTTGACCGTAAAATTCCTCGAAATGACCATGAATCAACACGAAAATGTTTCGGATGACCATGAAATGCATGGAAGTGATCATGAATTGAAGCGAATTGACCATGAAATGCAAGCAACTGACCAAGCAAATGACCGTGAAGTGAAGGAGTTTGACCGTGAAATGCCTCAAAATGACCATGAATCAACACGGAATTGTTTCGGATGACCGTGAAATGTATGGAAGTGATCATGAATTGAAGTGAATTGATCGTTAAATGCATGAAAATGACTGTGAAGTGAAGGAGTTTTATTGCATTGACGCCTCATGCTGGGATTAGTTTCTTGCTTTAGCTTGATATGCAATTGCATATCACGGTCATTCCCGCATATTCCGTGTTGATTCACGGTCATTTCGACGTATTTCACAGTCATGCCCCTTCACTTCACGATCATTTCCACGTATTTCACAGTCAATTCGCTTCACTTCACGATCATTTCCATGCATTTCACGGTCATTCCCGCATATTCCGTGTTGATTCACGGTCATTTTGACGCATTTCACGGTGAAGTGTAGCGATTGGACTGTGAAATATGCAAAAATGACCATGAATCAACACGGAATAGGCGAGAATAACCAAGTTGGTTGGTTAAAGTAGCTTCTACTACCCCAAAATCATATAGGGTACATTGAGTAACTAATTTTAGTTTAGAAGATATTCTTGTTAAATGAATAAAGAAAGAAATGAAAAAAGAGAGAAAAAAAATTTTATACGCTCATATATACATATTTATATAAATATGTGTTAGAGAAAATTATAAGTAGAATAAAATTCTCCATGTAATAATAAAAAATAATAAAAAATAAAAAACCTATAGCTACGGATTTTAGTTAAGGTTATTGTCTGTAGCCATAGGGACCAACCTATGGGCGTGGCCCCACCAGATCCGCCTGTGTAAGCCCCGTATCCTAGACCGTACCGTTCCATAGACTTCAGCGGTCTTACCGGTCGAATTCCGGCAACCTTCGACCCTTAACCAATATTTGCGTGCGACCCTGATTCATATGCCGTTAACCCGTATCGACTCAATCCAAGACCTTTACCATAGCGACCGCGCCGTCACTGCGGTTCCAATGTCGCGACTTGCGCGCCGAGGCGATACCCTGGTCAAGAGATGTGGGCCAACGTTCGGTGCAAAGAAAACGCCGCGCATTATGAAACCCAAGAGAATCTCTATGAGGTGTCACATCAATCCTATCAATCCATCAATCCATCACATGTCAAGTACATGTCAAGTACACATCACCTTTCACCCATTCCCAAGCAACTATAAAAGTCAAGAATCTCTTACAAGCCTATACCTCTCTTACACCAAAGCCCTCAAAGTCAAAAAGTTCTTACACCACCCATGCTTTTCTTACACAAATGGACACAAAAGTCAAGATTTTCTTACACCCATCACTCACCACATCCATCACCCATCTCTCTCTCCCTTTACAACTCTCTCTCTCTCTCTTTCTCATTTTGAAACTCAAAAAATCTAAGGAGAGAAATCCCATACGTATGAGAATTCTTCAAGCCTCTCCCTCTCTTTCAAAACTTCAAGCGTGGCCCACTTTCCTACCCCATGATCTCTCATCCTAACCATCCATTCTCCATCTCCTTCATTGGAATCAAAGATAAGGTGTTAAGGAACTCATAGGAGCAAGAAGATCGAACGGTGGGTGCTCCTTTAGATGTAAAAAATCTGATTTTTATAGCCTAGATGTTTTCTTTCTTTCATGAGGGAAGTGTAGGACCCACCAATCAATGGTGGAGATCCCACACAATCCCATGGTTGTGGCCTAATGGCCTACCTTATGCATGCATGATCCATGCATGGGGCCTTTCTCTATGGGCCCCATCATGGTAGTTTTATTTCATATCATATTATCTTTGGGTCATCTAGACCTTATAACCATGGTGGGGATGGCATCCTCACCATGCATTTAATTATAAGCCATGCATGTGCAAGATCCATGTTGTAAATGTAAATCTAGGTATGATGTGCGGGTGTGATTGATCTTGGGAGGGCTCGATAGTGGCGGAGCCCCTTTTTCTATGGCCAGATTGTCCTTCTATCTCTCTTTTTTCTCATTTTATTTTCTGATGTGTGTGGCCCATTAATGTATTTTCCTTTTTATTTAACTTATATAATAAATTTTATCTAAGTACATGTTGCTATCCAAAATTTTCTGGACAGTTTCTGGTTATTTTTAGACCAGATTTTGGGACTATTTGGGGGACTATTCTGTAAGGCCCACCCCCACAGCACATGATATTGTCCGCTTTGCCCGGTGGGCTCACGGCTTTAAAACGCGTCATGTTTGTTAAGGGAGGAACCCCACATATAACCACCACAACTTTAGACAACTCTTCCGATGTGGGACAAGTTACGCTACAGTCAACTGCAACAGTAGCTCGCCCAACACAGTAGCCTGCCAGCCACACAGTAGCCTGCCAGCCTTCCTTGGGGCCCGCCCACATGTGCCCGCCCACATGAAGCAGTGACCGGGGCGTCACATTATCCCCCATCGAGGGCAGAGCCGTCCTCGGCTCGGATACCATTTGTAAGGCCCACCCCCACAGCACATGATATTGTCCACTTTACTCGGTGGGCTCACGGCTTTAAAACGCGTCATGTTTGTTAAGGGAGGAACCCCACATATAACCACCACAACTTTAGACAACTCTTCCGATGTGGGACAAGTTACGCTACAGTCAACTGCAACAGTAGCTCACCCAACACAGTAGCCTGCCAGCCACACAGTAGCCTGCCAGCCTTCCTTGGGGCCCGCCCACATGAAACAGTGACCGGGGCGTCACATTATCCCTGTAAGACTCGTATCTTGGTCCGTACCTTTCTGTACACTTCCGCGGTCTTACCGGTCGAATTCCGACGACCTTCGACCCTTAACCGATATCGACGCGTGACCCTGATTCATGTGCCGACAACCCAAGTCGACTCAACCCGAGACCAATACCATAGCGACTGCGTCGTCGTTGCGGTTCCGATACCGCGACTCGCGTGCCGAGGTGATACCCTGGTCAAGAGATATGGGCCAACATTCGGTGCGAGAAAACGCCACGCATTGCAAAACCTAAGAGAATCTCTACGATGTGTCACATCAATCACATCAATTAATCACCCATCAAGCCATCACATGTCAAGTACACATCACTTCCATCCCTTTTCCCAAGCAACCACAAAAGTCTCCCAAAACCATACCTCTCTTACACAAAAAGCCACAAAAGTCTTCATCTCCCATACCTCTCTTACACAAAAGCCTCAAAAGTCAAGCTTTTCTTACACAACCATCACTCACCCATCCATCCATCACTCTCTCTCTCTCCCTTTACATCACTCTCTCTCTTTCTCTCTTTCTCATTTCAAAAATTCCAAAGCAACAAGGGTCCATACGTATGGAATTTCTCCAAATTCCCAAGCTCCAAGTGGCCCACCTTCCTACCCCAAAATCTCCCATCTCAACCCTCCATTCTTCATCTTAACCATTGAAGTTGAAGCTAAGGTGCCAAGGAACCCCTAGGAGCGAGAAGATCGGACGGTGGGTGCCTCTATAGGGTAGTTTTTCTTGCTTTTATGGTGGACCAAGTGAGGCCCACCGATCAATGGTGTGGATCTCACTTGGGACCCTAAAATGTGGCCGATGGACCACTTGGATCATAATGATCATTCCATGATGGGGCCATTCTCCATGGACCCCATCATGATGTCTATTTTCTCTTCAAAGGTCATCTAGACCGTCCATGTTAGTGGGAAAAGGATCCCCACCGTTGATTTTAAATTTCGGTGGTCCCACATGCTTTAAGGCCCACTTGATGTATGATTTCATGTAAGGGAGGACCCATAATGTCGGGGTCCCTCCATCACAAGGCGTCCCACTCTCCATCTCTCTCTCTCTCTCTCTCTCTCTCTCTCTCTCTCTCTCTCTCTCTCTCTCTCTCTTTTTATTTCTTTTTATTTTGTATTGTTTTTATGGCATATGATAAGGTGGTGTGGCCCACTTGAATGGATCCCACCTTGATGCGTTTATTTTTATTCAAGTGGGGCCCACCTTAGACGTTATCCCCACGCACCCATCAGTGGTGGCCCACTTCATCAGGGCCCACCATCTTCAAAAAAAAAAAAAAAAAAAAAAAAAACCGTCCAGCGTCTGGGACGCTGGACGTTTCAAAGAAAGAAAGAAAAAAAAAAAGGAAAAGGAATGAAAGGGACTTGGGTGGTCCCCTTGCATAGGCCCCACCCTGATGTTTATGTTCGATCCAAGCCGTCCATCCTCTTACCCACGGCATTTTAGCCGTTGGGTAGAAGTTTGGAGCTGATCCAATCACCTGGTGGGCCATAGCGTCAAATATTGCGCCCTCACCATTCAAACTCTATTTTCTTATTTTATTTCACTTCCAAGCATCAAAAAAATTCAAACTCTGGACTCATTTCGTCTGTTTCGGGCCACTGAACGCAATGGCCGGAGCGGATTTCATTTTAGCGGGACCCATGCACGAAAAACTACAGGAAAACTAAGTTTCCTGATTTTTGAAAAGAGGCATAGCCTCTGCCTTTACGTCAGCAGCAGGAGGGCTGCACGCTGCAGGCAGGCGGGCGGCCGGCCGCTGGCCACCCACGGCCCTGCACGTGGGCCCCACAGTGATGTTTATTTGCAATTCCAACCCGTTCATCGGATGGGCCACCCCCTAAAGTGGCCCCCCTCCAAAAATGAGACAGATTCAAAACTCAGGTGGCTCACACCACGTGAAACAGTGTGAGTTGAATTCTACCGTTGAAAGGTTTTTGGGGCCCACAAAAGTTTTGAATCAAGCTGAAATTTATGTCATCCCTCCATCCACGTCCGAGTGACCTTATGAATGGGTTGGATGGCAAAAAAAAATATTACAGAGTGGGCCCCACATGGGACTCACATTTATGTATGTGTTTTAAGGCACCGTCCACAGCCGTGGACGGTGGATTCCCACCTGATGTTGCGTGGCCTCCACCGTCCAGCGGAAGGTGGGGCCCTGTGTGATGTATGTGTTATATCCGCACTGTCCACTGGACAGTGGGACCCACCATGATGCATGAAATGCATCCATACCGTCTATCCACTTGGTGTGATCTGTTCTAGGCCTGAACTGTTGGTTGGGTGGGCTCCTCATATATGGTTTAGGCCCCTCTAATTGCAAAAGGTCTATGGGTTAGGCCCATTCGATCCATTTAAGGCCTATGAACTTGGGCCCACTTGATTTATAAAATGCTTATGGGCTAGGCCCATTTGATTCATTTTAGGCCTAAGAACTTAGGCCCATTTGATGTGTTGCAAGTCCATGGGACTGGGCCCATTTGATATATATGTAAGGCCTAGGGATTTAGGCCCATCTGACTCATAGAAGGCCTATGGGCTAGGCCCATTCGAATTTCAAAAGGGCTATGGGCTAGGCCCACTTGGTTTATGAAATGCTTATGGGCTAGGCCCATTGGGTGCATTTTAGGCCTAAGAACTTAGGCCCATTTAATGTGTTGCAAGTCCATGGGACTGGGTCCATTTGATATATGTAAGGCCTAGGGGTTTAGGCCCACTTTGATATGCATACGAGGCCTATGGGTTAGACTCATTTAATTTATTGAAGGCTCATGGGTTAGGCCCATTTGATTTGTTTAAGGCCTAGGGATTTAGGCCCATTTGACTCATGTTAGGCCTATGGGTTGAGGCCCACTTGATCTACATATGGGACCCAATTGGTGTGACCCATGGGTCACATACTAGACTCATGAGACTAAGCTCATTTGATGCAATCCAAGGCCCATGGGTTTGACCCATTGCAATGCACATAAGACCATTGGTGTGGCTCATTTATGTGGCCCATCTGATAAATAAAAGGCCCATAGGATATGGCCATTTGATATATATATGAAAAGCCCAATGGGGTGAACCTAAAGTCCATTGCAATGTGTAATCCCAATACCGATTATGTAGTGATGTTTAAGAAGATCATGCCTGGGAAGCAATGTTGGTTTGACGTCCACATTGCGAGTGTAATGTTGGTTGGATGTCCACATTACGACTCTCCTTAGGGCCCATTACTGGGCCGTACTTATCGTGTATAGGCCGTCCAGGTCCATCTGCATTGTAAGATAGTTCATTTTATTATAACATGTTTAGTACAGTTCCATGACTCATGATCATACGCATCATATGTATGCTTGACGTGAGAGTTGTCTGATCATAGCATTTGCCTTCGGGCAGGTTGTTTATGGGCTCCCGGTTAGGCGGTGTTGCCCTATATGAGCGCATGATATGCGCAGGATTGGTTGCATGACTGGATAGCGTGATTCATGCATTCCGCATTTGTGTGACATGGTTATTGTACGCCCTAGAGACATCGGGGCCATAGCCTCCACAGACAGATCGTGGATGGCAGGATTGGATACCGAAAATCTTATTCTACATGGGGTACTATAGATATCCCTGGGTGAAAGTCCCTAAACCCTTATAGTACCAAGAGGTTGCCCCAACGTCTAGACCGAGTGGGTAGATGAGCGCTGAGTGCCGAATACCAGTTGGCTATGCTCTCCACTGTGTCGTGGTCGGTTGGAAGGGGGTGCGGCCTTACCCACCCGAGTGTAGGGGGCAATGCTAGGCTGAGTTTGACCAGCTCGAGGAATAGGTCCGCTATCGACGAGTCACGCCCGATATTGGCAAACGGATAGTGAGGTCTCTTTCACTTACCTTATTACGCGCGATGTGGCGGCAATCTGGCTTAGAGTGTACTATACCCCGGTGATATTCCATATTTTGAGCTGTATTGATGTGTGGACATAGATGAGGATCTGTATGCTTGAGTTGCATTGTACATCGCATGGCCTTGGGGTGGTCGATACCATTCATTTCTTGCATCGCATAAGCCTTGGTACGGCTCATGATATTATAGATCCATTTGCATATTCCGCTTTACTCTGACATTGCATGTTCATATTACTACCTTGCGCACACACTTTCACCACCCTCTAAGCTTTCTGTAAGCTTATGCACGACCGTTGCGTGCAGGTGACGTTGGATCGCAGCAGCGCTGAGGCAGGACCACGTTGCTGAGTGTTTTGGAGTTTTTGTTCTTTACCATTGTATTTCCCTTTATACTCATTGTACTTGTAAAGTTTTTTATCATAGTGAAAATGTAATAGAGTGCTTGGTTGTTGTTTGTGGGTTATGTCTTTGGTTATGCTTATTACGAATCAAACTGATGTTGAAAATCCTCCTCGTAGCATCCCAGGATCGGAACCTGGCGAATGGGAGCTAGGAGCCGAAAATGGGGTTATACGGAGGCTGTCGGCGCCGGATTCGGCGATCGAGAATTTTGTGAGCCTGGTTTCTGAGTTTAGAGCGTGACATATTCATACCTATTAAATATACTTTTCTGAAAGGTGGAGATCTCATCTTGATGTCCTCCAAATTTCAGCCCCAAATGACCTTCATTGGGGTCCCAAAGGTGTGGTCCAAGTGAGGTGGACAGTTTGGATTTTCTGCACTGTTCTAGCAACATTCCACCATGGACAGTTGGATTTTTAAAATTTATTAAAATACCTATGGGTGTTTAAAAATTATAAAAAATTTCAAGTGGGGTGGCGTACTTATGGTATGACCCACCTACAAAATTTTGGGGCCAATGGACGCCTGTACACACCATGGTGATGGTGGGACCGGCCCATTATAATATGGTGTCCAGATCATTCCGAGTTTCAAGATAGATTAATTTATTTAAATGAATTAAAATATTTAGAAATGTCTAAAAATTTTAAAATTTTCTTGGAGTGTGGTCCACTTATGTTAGAATCCACCTACCAAATTTCAAGGCCAGTGGACCCCTGCACACACCGTGGTGAGGGCCGGACTGGCCCACCACATTGGGACGTCCAGGTTTGTCTGATTTTTCTGAACAGTCTGTTTTGTTTAAATTAATTAAAATACTTACAGATATATAAAAATTATGAAATTTTGTGGAGGTGTGGCCCACCTATGGAAGTATCACTCCGTGAAATTTCAGCCTCAAATGACCCCGTTTGGGTATCCAAAAGAATGGGCGAAGATGGTTGGACTCCCAGATTTTTTTTGCTGTGCAGTCTAGCAATATGCCTTGATAAAAAATCAGAATTCAAAAATATTTCTTCTAATGGTGGGCCACCTTTTTGGGTTTTCTCTCATTGTATGCATGATGAGGGACCTTAGCCCTCAATTTTCAAAGTTTTAGAGGCCTTGGACCCACTCCAATGGAGTGCCCAAATTTAGGACAGCAACATGTTATAATTATGCTAGCCTTGGGCTGAAATTTTGAGGAGTGGGGCCTACCATATTATAAAGATCTTAGTGGAAATGATTTATACCTTTAGTGCCTTAAATATTGAGCTTAATGAATGCACTTTTGAGGCCCACCACAGTTGAATTTAATTGGGTCCATGAATGTAACTAGTTGTTGAACTATTTAAGGCCCATAGAGTGGACCCATGTGATGTGTTCCAAGGCCCATGGGATTAGGCCCATTTGATGTAATTTAAGGTCCATAGAGTGGACCCATTTGATGTGTTCCAAGGTGCATGGGATTAGACCCATTTGATGTATTTTAAAGCCCATGGGATTAGGCCCATTTGACATGTATAAGGCCCATGGGTCGAGAACCATTTGATGCAATCTAAGGCCCACGGGTTATGACCCATTCCAATGCACATAAGGCTCATTGGTGCGGTCCATTAATGTGGCCCATTTGATGAGTAAAAGGCCCATATGACATGGCCCATTTGATATATTTAAGGCCCAATGGGGTGTACCTAAGGTCCATTACAATGTGTGATCCCAACCTGGTTTACGTAATGTTATTCACTACGGGCTACACCTTGGGAGCAATGTTGGTTTGACGTCCACATTGCGAGTAAAATGTTGGTTAAATGTCCACATTGCGACTCTCCCTAAGGCCCATTGATAGGCCCGTACTTGTTGTATGCAAGCCGTCTAGGCCAGCTGCGTTATAAGGATAGGGCATTACTTTATAATATGCTTAGTATAACTCCATGATGCACAGCCCATTTGTATCGGTCCATTTGATCGGCTTGCTCGTATCGGCCATTTGATTGATTTAGCCCATATGATTGATTAGGCCCATCTTAATATATTTGTGGCCTGTTGATAAAGCCATATATGAGGCCCGTTGTTGAGGCCCACCTTGATGTGTATGAGGCCCATTGTTGAGGCTCACCTTGATGTGTATGAGGCCCGTTGTTGAGGCCCACCTTGATGTGTATGAGGCCTGTTGCTGAGGCCCACCTTGATGTGTATGAGGCCCCCACCTTGATGTGTATGAGGCCCGTTGTTGAGGCCCACCTTGATGTGTATGAGGCCAGTTGTTGAGGTCCACCTTGATGTGTATGAGGCCCGTTGTTGAGGCCCACCTTGATGTGTATGAGGCCAGTTGTTGAGGTCCACCTTGATGTGTATGAGGCCCGTTGTTGAGGCCCACCTTGATGTGTATGAGGCCTGTTGTTGAGGCCCACCTTGATGTGTATGAGGCCCGTTGTTGAGGCCCACCTTGATGTGTATGAGGCCCGTTGTTGAGGCCCACCTTGATGTGTATGAGGCATATTGTTGAGGCCCACTTTGATGTGTATGAGGCCTATTGTTGAGGCCCACTTTGATGTGTATGAGGCCCGTTGTTGAGGCCCACCTTGATGTGTATGAGGCCTGTTGTTGAGGCCCACCTTAAATATATATGAGGCCCACGTTGCAAGGCCCATTGTGATGTATGCAAGGCCCAAGGGTCATGGCCCATTGCAATGTATGTAAGGCCCAATTGGTGCGGCCTATTCGATATATTTATGGAGTCCATGACATTAGGCCCATCCTGTTGTATTGGTGACCCGTCCATTGAGGCTCACCCGTGGTATATATTTGAGGCCCATGTGTAGGGCTCACTTATTGTGTATTTAAAGCCCATGGGTTATGGCCTATGTGATGTATATTAGGCCTATGTGATGTAGCCCATACTGATGTGTATTAGACCCAGGTATGTGACTCACCTGCGAAGTATATTTGAGGCCCATTGTGATATATCTGAGGCCCATGGGTGCGACCCATCCAAATATATTTGAGGCCTATGGGCAAGGCCCATTGTGATATGTGTTAGGCCCATGACCAGGGCCCACTTGTTTCGTATATTTGACCCTTATGTGAGGCCATGTGCCCATTATATATTTGATTCTATGTGGGTCATTCCTTGGGGGGCAATGTTGGTTAAAAGTCCACATTGTCGACGCCGGTTATTGATACCGTTTATGAGTATGTGACATCATAACATCATGATACATGCTCATTCGCATCATCTGCATGTTTGTTATGAGATGTGATTGATCATTACATATGTCATTGGGCAGGATGATGTGAGACTCCCTGATAGGTAGAGATTATCTCACATGAGCGCATGACATGCGCAGGATTGATGCATGATTAGATTGTATGACTCATGCATCTTGCATTGTGTTATGATTACTGTACTGTAACACCCTGAAAATCGAGGGTCGTGTATAAACTCAACTCCCGAATTTCAGACCGTCACTTATGCAACAAAAATGATTATGATTCAATGTTGTCTGATTTAAAGCATTCACATGAGTAAAAGTATACCAAAACTGCAATTCATACTTCAGATCCAGTGATAAAAGCAAGCGGAAGACTAAACGATATATATATCACTAAATGGAAAAATAAAGTAAATCTCATCTGTCTCCGAAGTATGACTACATCTCTGAGTCTCATATACATGTACATAAACAAAAAAATAATGTTCAAAATAGTCCCACTGATGTCCCCTCGATCCAGGTCGCCTACGGGAAGCCGTCGTGATACTGCATATACGAGAACTCGTCCTGGTCCTCATCAATCTCTGGCTCCACCTCCTGGATCTCGTCCTCACCTGCATCTACAACAGGGTCTGGTGGGTGTTGCAAACACCATCCCGTAACGTGGGAATGAGTGATCAACTCAGTGGAATCATAGAGCAAAGATTAGCATGTTCACAATTCAATCACGCGATAATAGTAAAGCAGTAAATCAGACAATCCTAATACTGTTGTTAATGCAAGATGATATGACGTGATGTATGCCCTCACCGACGATCACCCTCATGCGGCAACATCTTACGACCGCGGCATGCCACACTCCCTAGAGTGCTACACATCTTCCAGGCACATGCAATGCTATGGTGATATGATTTTCAAGTTGTTATTAGTCCATTCAAACAGCAGGATTGGGAAACTAAGGTACTTCCCTTGTATCAATCCCAACACAGATCCTGTCTAGGGTCGTCACTCCTAGTAATCTCATATGATGTATATTTCGTAGGTCACTGCAAGGGCTGCCAGGGCTGTTGCTCGCACTCGTTGCACCGCTCACCCATCACCTTATCAATACAGGCCTACCGTACTCTACTGCAACGGAAGGGTCGTCGCCTCCCGTGGACTCAGAATACGCTCGCGGTCACTACAAAGGGCTCGTCGCCTGATCAGTGTAGGCCGACAGCTAGAATATAGTGTCTCATACCACCATAATCTGCTCACGAGTCTAGGTGCTCACTGGTCACTACGGGGAGGTTTGTGGCCCCAGCGTAGGCCGACAGCTCGACCACGGTGTCCCATACCACCATGCCCGGCTCATGAGTCTTCGTGGATCAAGGTACCATGGTTAACAGGGTTTACAATGGTAAGTTCAGTACCCTAGGTTCAAGCAGTTATGACACATACAAGGTGAACATACATCGGCCAGTCGGGTTACTTGACGGGCTCGACTAGCGCGATCGCATCTCAAGTCGAACGACATGAAGTGCATAAAACACTTCGCGTGGCCTAACCAATGCCGCCAACTCTAAACACGAATCACGTTCATCGACGCGTCGTTCGTGGCTATGACCAGTCAGCCACGAATTCGCTCGGTTACCGACTGCCTGGACTAAGTCAAGTCCCACACATCTATGAAATCACATCAGCAACATATGCAAAGGTATTGGAATTGAAATATGATCATATGAGCATATTAACACATGTTATAATATTCAACTTAAGCAAATCTTCAACCACATACATTCCATGCATGTAATGCAATCATGCATAAGGTCAACATGTAGGAAATCATTTAGGTCAGCATATTAATCAAGAAATCGATCTCAAACTACTACATAACATCATTTAATTCAATACATACTAATACAAGCATTTATACAAACACATACACTACACACTTAAGTCTACATATAGTATGTCGACCCAAAGTGCGCAACTAGGCGAATCTCTTCGCCAAACTGATTATGCAAGCATTCCTAACTCCCTAATGCGGCGACAAACCATGTCAATCACGTCAGCAAATTATGCATGTAGACCGTACTTCCTACAAATGACTAAAATGCCCTAAATCTCATATTCTTCGTTAATTTACGAAACAGGAAACGGAGAGCATGTTGTACATGTCAAACGGCGATGCCGTCGATAATCTACTATTAAACGACATTGAAAGCGTTGTAAACCGTCAATCAAAGCGTCTAAAATCCTCACCTAGTCTCTTACGGTTGCGGGATTTTGAACGGAGCGTGTACGCTTCGTTTACGGCAATAGGAGAACCTGATTTATGGAATACGTTAGCTAACATGCTATGAATCTAGGTAAGCCCTAAATCAGCAAGTTCTAGGGTTATTTTATACCTGAAAAAGTAGAGAAATCACCAGCCAGGTGATTGGGAAGAAGTGCTGAAGCAGCAGCAATCGGCGGCTCGAAAGTGGGAAAAATCCCTTCCAATCTCTCTCTCAAACTGTCTCTCCTTTTCTCCTAGGGTTGCAATTTTCGGATGGGAGAGGGAAATGAGGGTTTCAACCCCTTTTATAAGCTTAAAAACGCCGAAAATAGGCTCCGGAACGAAGTTTACTTGGTGCCTATCCATTTCGGGGCTGTTTCGGTTCAAAAACTGCTTTCTGGTGGTCCCCTGGTCGATTGCGATCGGACTTAAGCTCATGTGTACCAGATGTAGCTCGTATTAAGTTTTCAGTCTGGCAGGGTTCGCAGATCGCACGTGGTGGACCAGTTTCAGTTCAGCGGTCACCGCACGTAGATCAGGGCTGAAAGTCTCATGATAATAAATAGAAATTTTTCCTGATCCGAGGGTATAATCTGGATCAATTCTGACGGTCAGAACGCTTAATACTGACGCGTCAAGTCGTGTGCCAGATTTGAATTTGAAATTTCAAATCCGTCCCTATTCGCGGTCGCTTCAGTCCGGGTTCAACGAAATAGTCTGTGATTATCGGTTTGACTTGATTTTCGAGATGATTGTCAAGTCCAGCTGGGCGGTTCTAACGGTCTAAGATAGGAGGTATCGGACCTTCAACGCGCGGTCTAAATCCAATACAAAAGTTCAATGTGGTCCAGAGAACTAACCCGCTTAGAGTTTGATCCGAGGTTATAGAGTATTGTAGAGTTGTTTGTTCTACTCGATTTGGGTCTTGCAGAACGTATTTAAAGTGATCAGGGACTATTTCCCAGCTACTCTAGCGTTGCGCTAGCTAACTTACGCTTAATTTCCATGGAAATTATTTCTACGCGATTTCGGGTCGAGTTGGTACTCGAGCCCAAGTACGGATTTTTCACGGGCGTTACATGTACGCCCTAGTGACATCAGGGCCGTAGCCTCCACAGGCATATTGTGGATGGCCAGATGGGACACCGAAAATCAGTTCGAGCATCGGGCCGCCATAGATGGCCCTGGGTGAAAATTTCTAAACACCCTCTTGGTTCCAGAGGATGCTCCAACGTATAAACCGAGTGGGTAGATGAGCGTTGAGTGCCGATTACCAGATGGTTGCGCTCTCCACTGTGTCGTGGTCGGTTGGAAGGGGGTGCGGCCTTACCCGCCCGAGGGAGTAGGCATGGCTAAGCTGAGTTTGACCAGCTCGAGGAATGGGTCAGCTATCAGCGAGCGGGGTAGGTATTGGCAGACTACTGACAGGCAGATAGTGAGGTCTTTTCCACTTACCCAGTTATGTGCTTGATTGGGGCGGCAGGTGGTGTGAAGTGTAATAGACCCCGGTGATTTTTCCAGAGAGGAATCGTACTGATATGAGGACTGACATGATATTATGACACCCCGTCACTGTTGTGCATGTGGGCGGGTGCACGTGAGCGGACGCTGATGTGGGTGGGTGTGATGTGGACGGGGCTGAGGCCTGGGCGAGCTACCAGCGGTTGGCAGGCTACTGTGCTGACAGGCTACTGAGTATGAGTTGCATACTCATTCATTCATCCATTCACTATCCACTCGGGCTGGTGGTGCGCAACTAATTGTTGTGTATCTTTGTTATGGTAAGGATTTCGGTTGGGGGCGCGATTAACCAGAGATCAGGAGTTTACCACGTTGAGTCAGACTATCCAAATTTTGGTATGGGACTGGTTTGGATAGAGGTTCCTTGTGGTGGACCCCGTAGCCTGCGATACTACGTACTATCATCCCGATATCACACTCCAGCATGGTCATTCCATTAGCACCATATACTACAAATTCTATTACATCTTCGGCATGTGGCATTGTGGGTTGTTATTTTTCTGTATTCCTGTGACTTAGATGAGAGTGATGATATTTGTTAGCTCTTTCGAATTGTGTATTACATTATATCATTGTCATTCAACATTTGATTATCTATGACTCATCATTTGCATAGCTGTCCTATATTGCGTATTCTGATATTGATTAACTTATGGACTTGTTCACACTTCCGTTTATTCTGTTATCGCATGATTATAATCTTGTCAGTATTTCTGTTTACGCTGATAATTCCTGCTCTTATCAGTGTTTCTGCTTATTCAGTCATTGTATGGTTTTGGATTAATAGTTTTTCGGTATTGTATGATTATGATGTTGTATTGAATACTTGACACTTATCTCGTGCACACACTTACACCACCCTCTAAGCTTTCTATAAGCTTGTGCACGATAGATGCGTGCAGGTGATGTTAGGTTGCAGCAGCATTGAGCTTGGAGCGTACAGCTGTTTTCTTGAGCTTTGATTTTGACATATATATTTCCCTTTCAGCATTGTATTCAAATGATTATATTAGTGGATATGTGATAATGATGTTGCCTTTATGATTTGGGTAAACTTGTGGTTATGCTTATTACTAGTTAAATGTACAAAAAAAATCATCCTTGTAGGATCCCAGGATCAGAAATCTGGCATATGAATGCTAGGAGCCGAGAATGGGGTACTACGGAGGCTGTCGGCACCGGATTCGGCGATCGAAATTCTTGTGAATCCGATTTCCGGGTTTGGGACGTGACAGCCTGGCCTCGTCGTACAGACCAGCAAGTGGCGCAGGGGATCGCTATTTCGGTTCGCCCACCCCGGATGGATCCTATTGCTATGAATTGGTATATTTATGGCTACGATTATAATCCGTAGCCATATGTCTGATCGTAGCAAATGACTTTATTATTCTGCTTTGAACGTCTACCGTTGAAACCTTTTCAGGGGCACGGAAGTTTTGGATCATTACGAAATTTATTTTTCCTCTTCATCCAGGTCTTTGTGACCTTCTGAATAGATTGGATGGAAAATAAATGTTATGGTAGGCCCTACAAAAGTTTCAACGGTGAAAATCAATTTTCTACTCCTCTTTGTGTCGTGGTCCAATTGATCTTTGGATATGATTTATTTTTTTTTGGGTCATGCCCCGAAATGATCTCGAAATATAAATGAACGTTGTGGATATAATAAATACATAACTGTGGGGCCCATGTAAAGTTGATCTATTTTGAACCGTTCGTACAACTTGAAGTTCGAGGAGCTCCTAGGAGTTTCAACTCTCGGTCAAGGGTTCGAGTACCCATGGGTGGTGAAATTCCACCAGCGTGAGTGTGTGGGGTGTGTGTGCGTGTGTAAAAATAAAAATAAAAATAAAAGTTCTATGAGCTCAGCGCTCGTCTTCCAATCCGCTTGAAGGAAAAAGCAGGGTGCATTTTCGACCTTTGGCAAGTCATCCGTACAGCTGGGGCTTATTTTTGCAAGGTAGAATGAGGTGGGCTTCTTCTCCTAAATGGGCCATAAATGGGTCGTACAGTCGCAAATTTCTCAAATCTCAGGTGAACCACGCTGCTGGAAACAGCGGTGATTGAACATCCACAGTTAAAACATTCCTAGGCTCCCTTAATGCCGACCTTAATGTTTATTTTCCATCCAACCTATTGATAAGGTCAAACGACCTGAATGAAAGCTCATAAACAAATATTATCTTGATCAAAAATTTCTGTGGCCCACAATAAGTTTTTAATGATAAATTGTTACTATTTCCTATAGTATGGTCAACATGATAATTGGATCTAACTCGTTTTTTGAATAATGCCCTAAAATGATCAGTTTAAACGGATGGACGGCGTGGATATACACTAAATAGATTAAGGTGAACCCCACGGTCAGGAATGCACTGTGTTGGTGAAACTCCGGCCGTATCTAATCCAATCCGGTAGCTTCCCGTGCACGTAGCGAACGTATACAGGAGAACGGGGACGCGGATTTCCCGAAAAGCCTTTGCATTAAGTTCCTGCGCTCGGAAATAGGTTGGGCCACTGATTTTTACGAGAAATCTACCCCGTTTTGTGAGCTTCTTTTAGACCATAAGACTAAAAATGAGCCGGTTTCAATGCTCAAGTGAACCGAAAACCTGAGGATTGAACGTCCGAAGTTTAAATATTCGTGGTGCCACGTAAGTTCCGAATTAGGATAATCTTTATGTTTTTAGTTCATCCCAATAAAAATGACGTTATAAATGGTACGGATGGCATGTGAGCCCGAGTACGTTTCAACGGTAGATCCTGCTCACTTTTGATCTAATGTCCTGAAAAAGCTCAGGAAACGGATGGCTAGGGTGGATTTTTCAAAAGCATTATGATCGCCCTCCTAGATTTCCAGCGCAGGAAATTGCTGAAAAGGCTTTAAGAAATGGATAGCACCGATTGGGTGCTCAACGGTGTACTCTATTAGCCTAATGTATCAATTAAAGGCCTAAACCTAAAATTGAAGTAATTCCAAAACTCAATGAACCACGCCTACGAAACAATGGAAATTAAACATCTATCATTGAAAACTTTTTAAGTTCAAGCACAGTGTAGCCCACTGTAATGTTTATGTTTTCTTCCATTCTTTCATAAGTTTATTTTAAGATACCAGTCAAAAAATAAAGCACATCCAAATATGAAGTGGCCAACACCACATTAAACAGGAGGGATCGAACACTCTGCCCTTGAAAAAATGTAGAGGGCCAGGGAAGTTTCCGATCAAGCTCATATTTGTATTTTCTCTCCATCCATTCAGTTACACGCAACCTTATAAATACATTGGATGGCAAACATCACGTAGCATTAGGGGTGCACATGAACCAAGCTAGCTCGGTTAGCTCGCTCGACACGACTCGAAAAAGCTCAGTTTGACTCGATTTGAAGTTGAATTCGAGCTGAGTCGAGTTGATTTTTTAAGCTCGAAAATGGCTTCGAACCGAGTTCAAGCGGGCCCCAGCTCGACTCAACATGGATCGAACCCAACTCGAATCAAACTCGGAACGAACCAGTTCGATGACTCGGTTACTTTGATATTGATGTTGCTTACCAAGTGTTTGATGAAATGACTCAACGAAGTGTGGCTGATGGCAAGGAAGGTATGTATATGAAATAAATACCTTTTTTTTCTTGATTTTTATGTTGCTTAGAAGGTGTTTGATAAAATACTGTAACGCCCTGAAAATTGGGGGTCGAGTAAAACTCAACTCTCGAGTTTCAACGCATCACTTATGCAACATAGATAATGATGATTAAATGTTGTCCATATTAGTACATTAACATGAGTGAGATTAATCTAAAATAACATATCATACTCCAGGTGCAATTAAATTAAGCAAGCAGAAAACTTAAGTACTTGAATTATAACATGAAAGTGTTTCACCATCCGGAGTATGAATTTGTTCCAGGCTGAATATATACAAGTGTTTATTCTAAAGTTTACAAAATATCAAAAAGTAACTGTCCAACTAATCCAAGTAACCCTGTAATCCCGTTGAATCAGAATAAGATCTATAAAGACCCTCCTGATAGTTGAATATAGGAGAATTCTCCCTCCTCATCCATGAAGTCCATTTCAACTGCATAAGCTCCATCATCACCTGTATCTACAATATAGTCTAGTTGGTATTTTAAAACACCGTCCCAGAGTGGGAGTGAGTAATCAACTCAATGGTACTATAAGACAAAGGTTAACATGTTATCAATTCAGTCAAGCAATAATGATAAAGCAGTACAACAATCATATCCTAAGTACTCTTGTTAATGCATGAATGGTATGTTGTAATGATGCATCTCATCGCTTGCACTCCCTCAGCAACATCATCTCACGATCGCGCATGAAAAACTCCCTAAACATGTGCTTCCTTGTCAAAAAACATGCAATGCGGTACATGATCGTGTTAGCCAAGTAATTTTGTAACGCCCTGAAAATCGAGGGTCGAGCAAAAGCTCAGCTCCCAAGTTCCAACGCATCACTTATGCAACATAGATAATGATGATTGAATGTTATCTGTATTAGTGCATTAAACATGAATGGGATTGTACTAAATCAGTATATCACACTCCAAAGGCAATTAAATTAAGCAAGCAGAAGACTGGTATAGATATATAAAGTGTATAAGTGGATATAAACCCCAGAGTATGATCATGTCACCAGGCTGAATAATTACATATATAATTCTAAAATATACAAAATGATAAAGTGTAATGTCATATAATCCATATCCCTGTAGCCCCAGTGACACAACTCTTAGTCTACATAGACCCGCCAGAGAGTTGCAGATAGGAGAACTCCTCCTCGTCGTAGAAGATAGGCTCCAACTCGTAAGCTTCGTCGTCATCTGCAGCTACAACAGAGTTTGGTTAGTGTTTTAAAACACCGTCCTAGAGTGGGAGTGAGTGATCAACTCAGTGAAGCTATAAGGAAAAGGTTCACACGTTATCAATTCAACCAAGCAGTAATGATAAAGCAGTACAACAATCATGTCCTAAGTACTCTTGTTAATGTAAAAATGGAATGTACTAATGATGCATGCCCTCGTCTGCACTCCCTCTGTAACATTATCTCACGGTCGCGCATGCTAAACTCCCACTATACTTAACACCCACGCCAAAGGCACATGCAATGCGATGCATAGTCGTGTTAGCTAAGTTTTTACTTAGACCTATTCATACAACAAGTTTGGGAAGCTAAGGCACCTCCCTTTATATCATTTACCCAAACAATGATCCATCTAGGGTCGTCAATCCTAGTTAATCACGTACGATAGGCAAGTTCGCTAGTTTACACTATAGGTCGCTATGGGAGGCTCGTCACCTCAACATAAGCTTAATTCACACTCAAGGTCACTACAAGATACTTGTCACTTAATTGTAGGCTTATTTTTTACTCGAGGTCACTACGGGAAGGCTCATCACCTTAGCATAGGCCGACAGCTGGAATATAGTGTCTCATACCACCGTATTCGACTCACAAGTTTGGTTTGCTCAATGGACACTATGGGGAGGCTTGTAACCCCAGCATAGGCTGACAGCTCGATCACGGTGTCCCATACCACCATGTCCGGCTTATGAGTCTTAGCGGATCGTGGTACCAAGGTTAAACGGGATTTTCATTGGTAAGTGGTATCTTAGATTCAAGCAGTAGCGTCTATACATGGTAAACATACATTAGGTCAATTGGGTTACTTGGACGAGCTCGACTAGTATGAGCGCACGTTGAATTAATTGACATAGAGCGCATAAGCACTCCGCGTGGCCTAACCACTGTCGAAAAACAGCGTACGACTCGAATTCATCAAACGTGTCTTGTGTGGCTAAACGACCTCAGCCACTAACTCGGTAACCATTATGGATTGCCTGGACTGCGTAGTAGTCTCAATCATACTTAAGCACATTAGGCATTCATATGTGATAGTCAAAAATAACATGTGAAAACTAATTTAAATATAAATCTCATTTGGACATTTTAACAAATACATAGTACACATGTTGTCACACATAGGCATTTCATACATAAATCACTTAGTAGCAAGATAGGTTATATGAAGAAAACTATAACTAGGGATGAGGTAGTTAAGAATCCTATCTCAATACCCTCATTAAATACATTTCAATAAATATTTTCTCATTCAGGCATTTTATCAAACACTTAGTCTACACATTTCAACATAGATAAAAATAAATTAGTTATAACACGTATTATGGTAAATCCTTTCACAAAGGCGTTACCACACATACAACAATCATGTGTTCTCAACCAATACTCATGGCAAGCACAAATTATAATTCCATATTCATTCAAACATTTCAACAAACACATGGAATGCATTATATTTAATATAGTTCATATATATACGTGTAATATACGAAAAACATCGCACCTAATAACATTTGACAGCAATCAAGTCAGTCATATATCATTAACAGACATTGAAAGCCTTGAAAACCATAACCTAAACAATTATAGTCCGCACCTTCCGTTGGTAAACTCGTATCGAACTCAGTTCGAACACTACGTTTTTGTCTACGGCACAACGACTACCTATAGTATGAAATAAGTTAGTTATTTCACTGATTTACCTATTTGGATACCTAAAACAGATTGGGGTTAGAATTTTTTATCTAAAAGTGAATTCGGATTCATCGATGTAGTGACACGGGAGAGGTGATTCAGCACGTGAAGTGGAGGGAATGAACCCGGCAACAAACCGCAACTCTCTCTTACTTCTCCTCACTCTTTTCTTCTCTTTTCTCTCTTCTCTCTCATAGGGTTTGGAAATTCGTATGGAATGAGACAGGAGTAGGTTAAGGCCCTTATATAGGCCCAGAACTGATGTCAATGGCCACAGGGCCATGGTATACTTAAGTTATAGCCAAAAGTCGTCTGTTTCGGGCCAACAGAGCTCATCTGGAGGTCCATTGCCTGCATACGGTCTGGAAAAAGTTTCCTGACAATGGATCTATGTCAGGTTAAGATTTCGATCTGATCGAATCAGTGAATCGACCATGGAGGACCAATTTCAATTCAACGGTCATCGTCACTCGATCAGGGCCACAAGTACACTGACATGTGTAGGAAATTTTCCTGAACCAAGGGTGTAGTTAGGTCAGAATCTGACGGTCTGAAACCTTAGATTTGGCCTGTAAATGAACGGTTCAATTCACTTAAGTTTGGGTTTATTTTCTAAAGATATTCGCGTTTCTCACACACTTCGCTCCGGGCTCAAGTTGTGCATTTTTGGATATTATTTGGAATTGATTCTCATGATACTTGTCAAGTCCAGTAAGGCGGTCATAACCGTATAGTTTCGCGGTAATCAAACTTTCGACGCGTGGTCTAGGTCCAATACAGAGTTTCAGTGTGCTCCCAAGAGCAAATAGGTTTTGAGATCGATCCTAGGTTTCTAAGTAATGTTGAGTTAGCGATTCTACTGGTTTTGAGTCTTGCAGTTCGTATAGAAAGCGGTTCAAGCTAATCTACTAATCAATTTAGTTTAGTACTTAATTAATTTTTCATCTAATTTTTAAAGGATTCGGTTCTTAGTGATTTCTATCTGAGGTGATACTCGGGTCTTTGTATGGATTTTTTTGAGACGTTACAAATTTATTAGGCATATTCATACAACAGATTCGGAAAGTTAAGGTACCTCCCTTTTACATCATTTACCCAAACAAGGATCCATCTAGGGTCATCATTCCTAGCTAATCACATACGATAGGCAAGTTGTAAGGCATCACCCCTGATGAAAGCAGTGGATAGGTAAGTTCATGAGTTTACACTCGAAGTCACTACGAAGAAGCTCGTCACCTCAGCGTAGGCCTAGTTTATACTCGAGGTCACTACAGGAAGGTTCGTCACCTCAGCATAAGCCAACAGCTCAAATACAATGTGTCGTACCACCGTATTCGGCTCACGAGTTTAGGTTGCTCACTGGTCACTATAGGGATACTCATCACCCCGGCATAAGCCAACAACTCGACCACGGTGTCTCATACCACCATGTCCGGCTCATGAGTTTTAGCGGATCATGGTACCATGGTTGAAACAGATTTTTATTGGTAAGTGGTACCCTAGATTTAAGCAGTAGCGTCCATACATGGTAAACACACATTAGGCCAATCGGGTTATTTGACAAGTTCCATTGGTACGAGCATACACTGAATTAATTAACATAGAGCGCATAAGCTCTCCATATGGCCTAACCACTGTCGACAATCATTGTACGACTCGGATTCATCAAACGTATCTAAGGTGGTGAGGCTTGTTCAGCCACTCGATCAGAAGCCATTACTGGTTGCCTGGACTAGGTGGTAGTCCCAAACATACTCAAATGTAATAGGAAATTACATATGTTACTCATGATTGCATTTAACAAATGATTCAAAAATGAATCTCATTTGAGCATTTTATCAAATACATTGAACATGTTGACATACATGTGCATTTCATCCATAAATCACATACTAGTAATTTACACTATACGTGGAAAACTATTCATATGACTAAGGAAACTAAAAATCCTGTCTTAATACACTTAATAAGTACAGTCCATCAACAAAATCTCATTCAGGTATTTTTACAAACACTTTAACTACACATTTCTAAGTATATAGGTTAGACCTATTACGACATGAATTATAGAAAATCATTTCACAACATTGGTCACAAAGTATATAACATACATGTATCTGAGATTAGAAACCATGATAAGTACAAATCAGGATTTTTCATTCATTCAAACATTTCAACAAACACATAGGATGCATTTTATCTTCACATAATTCACACACATAAATAATCCATCGAATACATCGTAGCTAAGGTCATATGGCAGTAATCAAGTCAGACATAAATCATTGATGACATTGACAGCCTTGAATACCATAACCTAAACGTTTATATTTCACACCTTTCGTCGGTACGCCTGTTACGAACTCGATTCGTACAATACGTTCCCGTCTACAGCACAATGGCTACGTAAATCACAAAATAGGGATTCTTAAAATGAGATTAAGGTTAGGATTTATTTCCCAAGTCGAAGCTAGAATCGATGGTGTAGCGATGGTGTAGTGGAGATTTGGTACGTTGAGTAGTGGGAGTGAATCCCACCAACAATCTCCCTATCTCTCTCTTCTCCTCACTCTTTTCTCCTCTTTTCTCTCTTCTCTCTCCTAGGTTAGAGAAATTCGTATGAAATGAGGGAGACGTGGTATAAGGTTCTTAAATAGGCCCGGAACTGGTCCAAATGGCCCCAGGGCCATGGTATACTTAGGGCATAGCCAAAAAGTGTCTGTTTCGGGCAAACGGGACTCATTTGGAAGTCCATTACCTATCAATGTTACAGCGTAAGTTCTCTGACTATGGATCTAGTACAGGATATGATTTCAGTCTGATCAGATTTGTGGATCAACCGTGGAGAACGTGTCTCTGTTCAACGGTCATCATCACTCAATCAAGGCCACAAGTATACTGACATATGTAGGAAAATTTTCTTGATCCACGTGTAAAGTTTGGTCAGAAACTGACGGTCTGAAACCTTCAACTTTGCCTGCAAGCGAATGGTCCAATTTACTTAAGTTTGAGTTCATTTTCTAAAGATATTCGCGTTTCTCACATACTTCGCTCCACGCTCAAGTTGTGCATTTCTGGATACCATTTAGGCTTGATTTCCGTGATAGTTATCAAGCCCAATAAGGCGGTCATAACCTTATAGTTATGTGGTAATCGAACTTTCGACGCGCAGTTCAGGTCCGATACAGAGTTTCAAGGTGCTTTCAAGAGCAACTGGGTTTTGAGATTCTGGGTTTTGAGATTGCTCGTAGGTTTCTAGGTAATGTTGAGTTAGCAATTTTAATGGTTTTGGGTCTTGCAGTTTGTATAGATAGGGGTCCAAGCTAATTTCACTGATTATTTAGTTTAGTACTTAATTAATTTTCATCGAATTTCTACAGAGTTTAATCCTTAGTAATTTCTCCCTGAGGTGGTACTCGGGTCTTTGTACGGATTTTTTTCGAGACGTTATAAATACCTATAAAATCACTGTTGTTATTTTACATACAGTGAGATTTTAATGTTGAACAGGCGAACTCGGCTCGAACTGGCCCAATTTGCTAATCGAACCGAGCTGAGTTGGCCAGTTAGGCTTGAGGACCAAGACGAGCTGAGTTCAAGCTGGGGTCAGCTAGTGATCAAGCCAAGTAGAGCTAAGGCCAACTCGACTCAGTTCGACTCGATGTACACCCCTACATAGCATCATTATCCCCACTATTTTTTGTTGTGGGGTTTACCTGAGCTTTAGGCTAGGATTGTTTGGATGTCGGTAAAATTTTTAAGTTATAAAGGAGTTATAGATAATTTGATTATAGGGGCTGTTTAGATACACATATTTGCCTATAAAGGCAGTTGTAAACAGGTTACAGTAAAGTCTTTAGCTACAAAAGGTATTATACATGTTAGAACACAATAGTTAATATACCTCATGATACGTGAGGCCAACCACAATATACATGGTACATCCAATCTATACATCATGTTCTTCCCTTAATGATCTTTCGTGTAACATCCCGAAAATCGGGGGTCAGGTAGAAACCTAACTCCCGAGTTTCAGAACATCATTTATGCAACATTTTCAATGATGGATGAATGTGGTTCATATTAGTGCAGAAAACATGAGTGGGATTAAGCCAAAACAGCATATCATACTCCAGAGACAGTTAAATTAGCAAGCGGAAGACTGTGATAGATACATAAAATATATAATTAATTATAAGTCTCCAGAGTGTGAACATGTTACCAGGTTAATTAAATACATGTATACTCCAAAAATAGAAAGAAAAGAATATACATGAGTGCTCCAAAAATATAAAAAAAATGACAAGAGTCATGGTGTTTAATCAACCTCCCTGTAATCCCGTCGATCAGAACACGCATAAAGGAGGGATTCTCCTCATCATTATCAAGTTCGGCTCCGCCTCGCAGGCCGCACCATCATCTGCAATTACAAAAGGGTCTGGTGGGTGTCCGGAACACCGTCCCGTAACGTGGGAGTGAGTGGTCAACTCAGTGGGATAATAGAGCAAAGATTAGCATGTTATCAAATCATTCACGCGTTAATAATAAGGCAAGCAATCAAACATTCCTAGATACTGTTATTAATGCATGCATGAAATGACATGATGGATGCCTTCACCAACATACTCCCTCATGTGGCACCATCTGCGTCCGCGGCATGCTTTCTTCCCGCAGTGCTCCACATCTTCCAGGCACATGCAGTGCGATATGGATAATGATTACCGGGTTGTTATTAGTCCCTTTCATACAGCAGTATTGGAAAACTAAGGTACCTTCCTTATATCAATCCCAACACAGATCCCGTATAGGGTCGTCACTCCTAGTAATCTCATACGATATTATATTTGTAGGTCGCTGCAAGGGCTGTCAGGGCTATTGCTCGCACTCGTTGCACCACTCTCCCATCACTTTATCAATACAAGCCTATTTATATCCTTGAGACTGCATCAGGACTCGTCGTCCCCATGCGGTGTCAGGATAAACTCAAGATCACTACAAAGGGCTGTCAGGGCTGTTGCTTGCACTCGTTGCACCGCTCCCTCATCACCTTATCAATGTAAGTCGATAGCAAGAATATAGTGTCCCATACCACTATAATCTGCTCAGAGTAGGGTGCTCACTAGTCACTACGGGGAGGTTTGTGGCCCCAGCGTAGGCCGACAGCTCGACCACGGTGTCCCATACCACCATGCCCGGCTCATGAGTCTTTATGGATTAAGGTACCATGGTTAACAGGGTTTTCAATGGTAAGTTCAGTACCCTAGGTTCAAGCAGTTATGACAAATACAAGGTGAACATACAATGGTCAGTCGGGTTACTTGACGGGCTCGACTAGCACAAGCACATCTCAAGTTGAATGACATGAAATGCATGAAACACTTCATGTGGCCTAACCACTGCCACCAACCCAAAACACGACTCGCGTTCATCGACGCTTCCTTCGTGGCAAATAGAAACCAACCACGAATTCGATCCATTACCGACTGCCTGGACTAGGTCATAGCCCCAAGCTTTTGTAAACCAACGTCAGTAATCATATGAGAGTAATAGAAATGAAATACAACAATACAAGCATGTTAACACATGTTATAGCATACGAAGTAAGCAAATCAACCAACACATGTATTCTATACATATAAGGAAATCAATTCATATAACAAACATGTAGGAAATCATATACAACATCATGTGGATTGAGAATTCATTCTCAAAACTAATTTACAACACCATTTATTCAATACATACTAATACAAACATTTATACAAACACTTAGTCCACCCTCTTTAGTCTACATAACGTACGTCGACCCAAAGTGCGCATTAGGGTGAATCTCTTCGCCAAACAGATTATACACACATACATACTATCATAACACGATGAATTTACATGTCAAGCATTTCAGCAAAATACGGACGTATACAGTATTTTCTATAAATGCCTAAAATACCCTAAATCTCATATTTACCGTACGTCTACGAAACGGAAAACGGACAGTAGGTTGTACATGTCAAACGGCATTACCGTCGATAATCTACTATTAAACAACATTGAAAGCTTTGAAATCAGTCAATCAAAGCGTCTAAAATCCTCACCTTTTGCCCTAGACATGTATCGTTTCGAACGGAACGTATACGCTTCGTCAACGGCGTACAGGCGACCTAATGCACAAGATACATAAGTTATATTGCTATTTGAATCGAAAGAACCCTAAAGCAGCAAGTAGTTAGGATTTTTCTTACCTAGGAGTGCGTTGGAATCACCGGGAAAGTCATTGGAGTGCGGTGCTTTGGCACGTGCAAAAGCTGCAGCAAGTGGCGGAAATTCTCTCACACTACTCTCTTACAATCTCTCTCTCTCTAGCTAGGGTTTCTAGCAAATTCGGATGGGTGAGACATGTGAGGGTTTAAGGCCCTTATATAGGCTAAAACCTCACCGTTTCAGACTTAGGAACAAAGTATACTTGGGTTATAACCAAATCTGGACTGTTTCGATCCAAAAGAGCATTTCGGGAGGTCCCCTGGTCGAACGCGATCGGACTTAAGCTCATGGTCACTGGATGTTGCTCACACCCAGTTTTCAGTCCGGGAGAGTTCATAGATCGCACGTCATGGTCCAATTTCAATTCAGCGGTCATCGTACCTAAATCAGGTCTACAAGTCTCATGATATGAAAGAAAAATTTTTCCTGATCCGAGAGTGAAATTTGGCTGAATTCTGACGGTCAGATCGCTTAATAATAATGCGCAAAGTCACGTGTCAGATTTAGATTAAAATTTTCAAATCTAACCCATTTCTCACTCTCTTCACTCCAGGCTCAATGAAATAGCCTCTGAACGTCGGTTGGGCTTGATTTTCGAAATGATTGTCAAGTCCAGCTAAACGGTCATAACGGTCTAAGATTGTAGGTATCGGACTTTCGACGCACGGTTTAGATCCAATACAAAGTTTCAAAGGGTTCCTGAGAGCAAACGGGTTTAGAGTTTGATCCTAAGTTTCAGGGTATTATAGCGTCATTGATTTTACAAGTTTTGGATCTTGCAGAACGTATTTAAAGTGTTCAGGGACAATTTTACAGCTACTCTAGCGTAGCGCTAGCTAACTTACGCTTAATTTCTAAAGGAATTAATCCTAAGTGATTTCTTTGGCTTTGGAATTGGGTTCTGAGAGGTTACCAAGGTGTTATGGTTGACCCATTGCCTAAGGACGTCTAACCCCAGGTTGGCAAAAATCTGGGGTGTTACATTTCGTTACATTAAGAAAACAGCTCGTCCATTATCAAATGGACCACATGAGAGAAAGATGGTACGTCTACCATTAAAAACTTCTAGATTATTATTAGGGCCCATCGTGATGAGTGGAAGATATCCAATCTATTTAGCATGTGCATGCTTTAATGCTCTCTTAGAGCTTTGAAAAAATCAAGTCTTTCTCACGTGATTTGTAGATTTTGAAAAGTTTCACCACCTAATCTCTACCTAAGCTCTATATTACGAGTACTTGCTTTATTCATTATAAACACTTTACAGGTAAACATGAAACGCCCCGAATTTCGGGGGCTGAGTAGGTACTTGGCTCTAGAATTCCTGGGTGCCACTTATTCCCTATTGGGTTTCGAAATATGCATAATTGGTTTGTTTCATAAGCAAGGGAGAAAATTAAGTAGACCATGCAGCATAAATCAAGTTTAAAACAATAAATACATGTGCAACTATCATGAAATAAGCAGATCCAGCAAAAAGATAATGTAAATAAACGTAAGGGGCCATGTCCCACAAAAATACACATAATTGGTTTGTTTCATAAACAAGGGAGAAAATTAAGTAGACCATGTAGCATACATCAAGTATAAAACAATAAACACATATGCATTTATCACGAAATAAGCAGATCCAGCAAAAAGATAATGTAAATGAACGTAAGGGGTCATGTCCCACAAAAATACACATAATCCAGAAATATAAAACCCAGCCCTGGGCCCCATCGCTAATCCTAAGGCAATCTACGGGGACCCGCCAAAAATCTGGAAGTACGATTGCTCCTCCTCCTCGTCCACGCTTGCTCCATCGAGCGCATCAAACTCCGTAATCCCTGCTTCTAAGACAAGTTCTGGTTTGTATTTTAAAACACCGTCTCAGAGTGAGAGTGAGTGATCAATTCAGTGGATACCATTAACCATAAGTTACACATATTATCAATTCCATAGCTGAAGTTAGTGAAAAGTAATTAATCATAAAATCCTAATTACTCTTATTAATGCATATGTATGGTTCTATGATATGATGCATGTCCTTACATCTAACACTCCCTCGAGCGACATCGTCTAACGTTCGCAATGCCAAACACTCCCTCAATGCGACCTCAACTGCCAAGTCGTCATCCTAACTAATGTAATGTGATGGTGAGCATGTTAGTCATGTTGATTAGTTACATCCATTCATACAACAGTTTGAAAAAATTAGGACACCCTAACAGATCAATGTCCTACCCTGATCGCGCGGCCTGAGTGGCCATGATGGTCTTGCTCTCGTGAACCTTGACCCGATTGGGTTCGTCACTCCTAATTTAAAACATACGGTAGATAATTATAAAGGAGAGTTCTTGCTCACGGTCACTACGAGGATGCTCGTCGCCCCAGCATAAGTCAACAGCATGGGCACAATGTCCCATTCCACCATATTCGACTCCCAAGACTTATGGGCCGCAACAAGTTGGTTATCATTGGGCATAAATGGACATAGGGTGTCTGAGGTTCAAGCAGGCATGTACGTATAAGGTTAACGAATATGGTCGGCCAGCTATGAGCCAATTTGTCCCCTCTAGACAAATTACGAAAAGTACGGCATTTGGAGCAAGCGTCCCGCATAATCCAACTACTGTTGACTATCCGTATTTCAACTAACCGAGTCAAATTAGTCCTTGGGTGGCCCTACCGGAGGGGCTACCCATGGGGGTTCTGAAATTACTGGCCAATCTAGCAAACGAGGCAGTGTATAAATGAACATATCAAAGTAGATGTCAGTCTACTTCTAGTTGTGAAGGATTTAGGCATGCATAGCAATACATTATAGTCATTGTCATCATAATTCGTCATGGATTCTTAAATACATGAAAATTCTAAATAAGCATGTAAACAAGCCCAATTACAAAGAATTTACACATGTATAAATTAAAATTGGTAGTTAGTCAAATATATAGGGGATATGTGGTAGGAAATTTCTCTATTTGTTTCAGAAATTGGAGATATGTCAAGCTTGATTTTCATAGTAAGTGGAAATCAAATTAGCCATGAGTATAGGGGAACCATGCGGCAAAATTTTTCCTATTTATTTCATAAATCGGGGATGTATCATACTCTTATTCTTTCTATAATAAACAGGAAATCAGGCAAAGATTAAGGCACTTGGGAGCCCAAGGTTCTCCCCTAATCGAGAATTAACCGAGACAACACTCCAAATTTACCATTAACCTACATATAACTAACATGCAAAGTGAATTCTACACCCATAATCACTAATTTCTGCTCATATTTGATAAACGACCACCTAAAGTCAATTGCTCACACCTAGGGGTTGATGAGGGCTTGTGGAGTCGTCCTTAGGGTTTTAGACTCATGAATTGATATGTCAAAGCCCTGTGCTAATGAATGTGCATGTTATGACACATGCATGTGGCTTAATGCACTAGAATTTGGGAGATGATAGGGTGGGTATCTTTCGATCTCCAGCAAACCAATTTTATGGTGGCGGAGTCGTGCTTTCCGATGTGGGGTTGTGGTAGGAGAGGGAATTTCCTCAATTCCCAAGTCCTTAGAGTTTCTTCTCTCTCTCTCTCTCTCTCTCTCTCTCTCTCTCTCTCTCTCTCTCTCTCTCTCTCTCTCTCTCTCTCTACTCCAACCTCTCTCTCCTCTCTCTCTCCCCCCTTTGCTGAAAAAATTCGTATGGGAGTGAGGAAGAGAGTTTTTAGAGTTTATATAGTCTGTAGGTTAACGTAAATGGCCCTAGGGTGGCTAGTCCTAATGCATGTGACCTTATGGGGTACCTATCTGGTCCTTGGGGCTGCCCCAGTGGCCCCTTGGCCCATCTGTGCCAAGGAATAGGTGTCCCGTGTCTGATAAGGGGTTGTCCCAAATTTGGTAGCAAACGAATGAGGAAATTGATTGCAGGGGCCCATTTTGCAATCGATGGTCACTGTCATTCGATCAGGGGTCTGACTTGGTAGATAGGGGCAAGGAAATATCCTCGTCCTATGACTTGAGTTTGAATGAAATCTAACGGTCGGAGAGTTACAATTTGTTATCTTTAGCGGCGGAGCTAATTATATAAATTTCAGATTTTTCTAGTTTTAAACTTATAGAGTCGCGCCTTGCAAGTGCCGACTTGACGGTTTATATTGTCTAGTTTAAGGCGCCGTTTGAGTCTACCGTTCACGATAGACCTCAAACCCAATGAGGTTCATAGCTTCTTATAGTTTCGGACTTATCGGACTCTTTACGGGTGTTGCACGGTCATTACAGTCTATTGTAAGGTATTACTGGGTAGACCAACACTTCGGCCCATGCCCAACCAAACATATTCAGGCCCGTTCGTGTTAGAGAATTTATTTATCTTATTTTATCGACGATGGCCCCCGCATATGCGCACAATGCGACTATCTAGTGTGGTCGTATGGCAGTCCCCTAGTGGACGACCCCGGACGCCGCTCTGATTTGCCCGGGTGTTACAAAACATATTACCACTTAAAGCTAAATAAAATAACACGAAAACCGATCGTGCCTTAAACTCTTTTAAGTATATACAATGGGCTTACGACAAAAATATATATATATATATATTGCAGCATCCAAACAAACCCCTAGATCTGCTCATATTTTGGCTCGTATCTTTAAATGAACTGACAAAATAAACAGACCATGTGAATAATAAAAACAAATATCAGTATGAGCCCACAGCACCGGGCCACTTCGTGCTCGAAGGATATCCCTGGAGACTGCCGCTGAAGGCAATCAACTTCCATGGCAGCGGGGACCGTCGCCCGCGGGGACGCGGATTGCGCCCTACCGCTGCTGGTCTCTAGCGTGGGCGGGCCCACCATGATGTATCTGTACATCCAAGCCCTTAATCCTTTTTCTCGTATCATTTTAAGGCATAAATACAAAAATGAGGCAGATCCAACGCTAAAGTGGACCACTCCAAATAATAATATTGGTTGCATTAAATGTACAAAAGTATTAAATGACAGTTGCATTAAATGCATGAGTCATCTGTGGTATAGTTCATTTGATCGTTGGATCTGCATCATTTTTTATTTTATGCGTTAAAATGAGATGAAAAAGGAGATGAACGGCTTAGATGTAAAGATACATCATGGTGAGCCTGCCCACTGAACGGCCCGTTCGGGGCTAGAGACGGGCGGTATAGTACGCAATCCGCGTCCCCCCGCGGATAGACATGAAAATATAAACAGCAGTGATTGGACAACTCCAACCAGTGACTTTTAGCCATTGAACGTGGACTTTTGATCTGTTCTTATCAAAATGTCCTTTTATAAATAAAATTACGTGGATGGTCCATAATTTCTGATCGCATTGATTTTCGCCATCCACGTAGTCGCCACAAAATCAAGCTGTACAGACCTTTTGTTGCCCGAGGCACCAAGGAATTTAGTAGAAGTTCCGTGGAGAGAAGTGAAACTTTCTTGGATCTAGACCGTCCATTGGGTATGCTGCCACATGTTAACCTTGGATTTTACATACTAATTCGTGTCTTTCACCATGATGTATATGTTATATTCAGACGGTCCGTTCATTTATTTTATTTTTCGGTATCATTTTAAGACATTGACCCAAAAATGAGGCAAATCTAACTTCAGGTGGACCACACCATACAGCAGCAAGTGGTGTGGTCCACTTGAGCTTTGGATCTACTCTACTTAATTATGGTCCACTGGAGCTTCAGATTATCTGTTCATTTATTTTAATTTTTCATATCATTTTAAGACATGGACCAAAAAATGAAGTATACCAAGAAATGAAGTATATCTAAAGCTCAAGTGGATTACACCATGGGAAGCAGTAGCGAGTGGTATGATCCACTTGAGCTTTGGATCTACTCTATTTATAGTCCACTTGAGCTTGAAATTATCCATTCATTTATTTTATTATTTCATATCATTTTAAGACTGGGCTAAAAAATGAGACGGATCTAAAGCTCAAGTGGAACACACCAGAGGAAGCAGCAGCAAGTGGTATGGCCCACTTGAGCTTTGGATCTACTCTATTTATAGTACACTTAAGCTTTAGATTCTCTGTTCATTTATTTTATGTTTTCATATCATCTTAAGGCATGGACAAAAAATGAGGCAAATCTAAAGCTCAAGTGGGCCACACCATAGGAAGCAGTGGCAAGTGCTGTGGTCCACTTGATCTTTGGATCTATCCTATTCATGGACTTGATATGGCGTAGATAAAACACATATATCATAGTGGGCCTCACGTAGTGCCGCCTGCAGTGTGGACCAATCTTCATTATGGCAGACTGTTAATTGATAACAGACTAGAATCCTATACACCATCTACTTTATGCCGGCGTAAAACATCAAGCTCTTTGGTCCACTACCTTGTGTGGGTGAAATCCATCCATGATGTGAAAACCGTTCCAACAACCGTATAGACAAAAAATCAGCCCCATAACAAATCTATTATGGGCCAAACCAATGGCAACAACGTAAAATATCTCTTAAAACAACACGTTTTAGCCCACTAAGTTATGGATCAGGTTGATTTTTTTTAGTATTTCCTTCAATTTCATGATTCAAACCTGATGAACGGTTTGTTGAAATACACTTGGCATCTTATTTCAGCTGTTCCCTGTGATGAGGCCCACCTGAGTTGTAGATGCTGCTGATTTTGGGCATCAAGGAGCACACCTGATGGACTAAATGGATTTCACATATACAATATGGTGGCCCCAAAAGCCTGGCGAGGATTCCAGTCTATTCAGACCACACACTCATCTGACTCCCATGCCTTTCTCTCCCACTTATGAGAAATGTAAAGGTGGAAGTGCTTTTAAAGAGTGATTCAGTGCATGTAAGTGCATAAGCAGTCATCCTGCCGCTGTTGTGGCTGGTCTGGTGAGTGAAAATGGATTCCCAATAGTTCTTTCTTAGGTTACAAAATTAGGAGGCCAGCTTCATAGATGAGAATTTCATGAAATTAGCTACATGTGTAGGCTACTTATGTGTGTTTGACATTCAACCCCCATATAACAAGACTATCCAGTCATAAAATATAGGATGCTCAAAAATTGTTGAGAGGACGCACGGAAGCAACTTAGAGTGAGAATCAAACAATAAGAGATCAAATAGACCAAGTACACAAAGAACATAAGGTTTTATGGGAAAAACTCTTCACAGGAATAAATCATGGCATAAAGCTATGGTGAATCAACTATGATAAATAATGTTACAAGAGATGAAAGAATTTACCGATCCAAGAATAATCTCCAAAAACCATATAAAAAATCGTAACTTTTATCTTCATTTTCTTGCAAAAGCCCTAAGCAAGTCAGTTGATGGGGGTTTTGATTAGATTACGTGTCATCGATGACCTATCGATGGAATCAAAGTCATCTTCAATCAGATCAATTTGGACTAAAAAATTGTTAAAAAATGGAAGTTTATCGATAAGATTGAGTGGACTGTCGATGAGATTAACAACTTCTCAACAGGATCGAGTGGTCTGTCAATGCCACCAAAAAATTTAGTTACAGATAGATTGAAGACATCTGACAACATCTCCACCATGTCTTCAATTATCACAAACCAAGGCTCCAAGCTCCATCTCTAGTTGCCTTCATCATTGTCATCGCTTCTCGTGCACCCTTCGCCTTCGTCGATCTCAGAGAAGCTACACAAAACTTGAACTTCTCTATAAAAATCACTTTTGTAAGCATGTTCGTAAGATTCATGCTTGTGTGGATCTTTTTAAGAGTCACTCCACCTTCTTCAAGCACATGTCAGATAAAATGATAACGAACATCAATATGTTTAGTACAAGAATGGTAAACCGAGTTCTTCGTTAAATTAATCGCACTTTCGCTATCATAATTTATTGACACAGCTTCCTATTGAAGCCCAAGTTGATTTATCATCTATCTCAACCAAACAACTTCTTTGAATGCTTCCGTCACGGCCATATACTATACTTCAGTTATAAAAAGAGTTATTACAGATTGAAGCTTCGACATCTAACTGATCGCTCCACCCACTAGCACAAACAAGTAGCCGGAAGCCGATCTCATGCTGTGAGTGATAATCTTTTAAGCACACAAGTAGATTGTCAAATTTCATAGACAATATATAATATATGGAACTTCAACTTACTTCAACATTTCAAGACTAGTACGCGGCTTAACATCTCAAGATTAAAAGGCTCAGAAGAATTTCAAGAGAATAATCAATTGTGTACTAACCTACAAGTAAAGAAGACCTTAGGAAAGACCATATGTTAAAGTATATCTTAGTGGTTTTCTAAGTTGTAACTTACTGTATTTTTACATTAAAATTCAGGGGTCTTCGGCCAGCCCAACCCTATCTTTGGCCTACTGAACATATCGAGTCAACCCGAGAGCGACGTAGGTCAAGTTTCCAGCAATGCATGAATCTTAGGCCAGTAGAACCCTGTCTTCGGCCAGCCAAATTATGTATCGTGCCAGCTTAAGATTGATTCAAATTAGATACCGCGAAATATGCTAGTCATTGAAACAGAATCGTGAAAATTCGCCCAGCCGAAGAGATTCTTAAACTAACCAAATCTCCAACGTTTTTGCTATAAATAGAGTTCATTTCTCCTGATTTTAAAATAAGAAAAAAAAGAGAAAAATACAACAAACAAAAGTGAGAAATCTTCTTCTTTTTCAAGCTATTTGTATTGTCTTTCATATATTATTTTTAGCTTATTCAATTCTCTTCTCAAGCCTTGTTAAATTCAAATAGAGAGTGGCATATACTTAACTTGAGAATGGAGGATTAAATCTGCAGCTTTTAGATTTTTTATATTTGAAAAATTATCTATCCCTAGATCCTTCTTGGTTGTGCATACATAGGTTTATCTTCATCTAAAAAAAGAAAGGATCGATGCATTTATTGAAGCTTCATCTTCAAAGGATTCTTCGATATTTTCGTTTCGACTCATATATTCAAAAATATACATTTTTATCTAGTAAACTACTTTTACTTTGGGTTGATTGAGATTTTTTGAAAAAATCCATCAGATTGAAAAGTGATAAACCCATTAAAATCACTTGAGGTTAGCTGTGATAGGCTATGAAGTTCATAAACTATAAGAGGTTGTTAAGGTAAGCTTGTGAAAACCCTTATTATAGTGGAAAGCCAAAATTACATGGAGAAGTAATTTTGGTACTGAAGTAAGTGTATGTTAACACTGAACCAATATAACTTTGTTTATCTTAGAGTAATTGAGAATCTTTTCCTTGTATTTATTATCTTAAAATACATAAATCAAGGAAGTCGTAAAATAAAGTTATCCTACCTAAGAGATTAGGCGAAGGTTGTCATATGACTCAATTGAAATCAATATTTCAGTATTAATTGTTATTCTGAATTTATTTTTTGAGATTGATCATCAAAATTCACCCCCCCCCCCCCCCCAAAAAAAAAAAAAATAATAATAATAATAATAATAATAATAAAAATAAATAAATAAATAACGGACATCAATAGCTCAACTTATAAGTGATATCAGAGCGAGGTTACTTTTGATTGGATTCACCTCTTAGAGTTAGATCCAGAGCCATACGAGGTCAAATTTTGAAAGCTTACTCGTATCCAAGCCACCTCCCTTGATGGCTCTAACTATTCATATTGGATAGCGCAGATGAAGATCTACCTCAAATCCATACGTGAAAATGTGTGGCAAGCCATTATGACTCAATGGTCCCCTCCTATGATGGAAGTAATAGCCAAGGATAAAACCACATCTATAAAAAGAAGTAGCCTACAATCTATGGACAAATTCTCAAAAAAATAATAATAATAATAAAAGAAGTGATAATGCAAAAGCCTTAAATGTCATAACTTGTGCCCTATCACCAGATTAATTCAAAAGAATCATTTTGTGCAAAATAACAAAACAAGCTTAGGATATACTTGAAATGACCATGAGGGAACTAATATTGTGAAAAAAAAAATCTAAAATCTAAATCCTCACAACTAAATCTGAGAAAATTTGTATGGAAGAAAATAAGATATTCATGGACTTGTATACAAAACTAAATGACATAGTTAACTCTATTAAGTCTTGAAGAAAGTATGCCTGAAAGCAAGGTTTGTGCAAAAATACTAAAATCACTTCCTGAACGCTTCAATTGCAAGGTTACTACTATACAAGAATTGAGAGATACTAACAAAATGAAGGTGAGGAATTGGTTGGATTGCTTTAAACATCTGAGCTAAATTTCAAAGCTCCGAAGAACAAGTCCATAACCTTCAAATCCTCTGAGTCCAAGTTAAAGATAATAAATGAAAATTCAAATAATGAAGAAAATAAGGATGAAATGGCATTATTGGCAAAGAAATTTTATTAAATTTTTAAAAACCTTTTGACATGAGAATAGGCAATTCTAACTACTGGAAAGCTAAATCCAAAGACACACAATGTTACAACTGCTCTAAGTTTGGACATCTTGCTTCAAAATATCTTTAAAAGGATAAATTAAAAAAGAAAGGGTATGATTGCCACTTGGAAATAATCATCATAATCTAAATTCGATTCAAAATCTAATGAATCAGATCAAGAAGAAGTAAAAGATCAAAATGCATTCATGACAATAGCCAGAGTCACTACTCCAGAAGATAGTGAAACATCCGAATATGAAACTCCCAAGAGTGACTCTAAAAATGAAAAATACCTTCAAAAAGTTTATGATGCTCAATTGAAAATACAAAAGAAAAAGTGTGAAGAAATGCAATTAGAACTTGAAAAAGTTGTCTTGGAAAAATCTCATCTTTCTAATTGTTTTGAAAAATTCAAACTAAATTTAAGTTTGAAAAATGTAAAATTTCAAAATCTTAAAACTGATTATAAGAAATTGAGGATTGAAGTTTCTTCATTTCAGAGTTCAAAGGATGCTTAGAATTATACCCAATGAGACAAAAAACTTAAAAATTTACTAACCTCATCTAACCAATATGGTGATAAGTCTGGCCTTAGCTATAATATATATAACAATCTAAAGCCTAAGACTTCCACTTCTACTTTTGTGAAAGGAGAATATTCAAACTCTAAAGTAAAAACTCAAAAAGAGAATGAGTTCGATCGCAAGAAAACTCTTCAAAACTTTAAAAAAAAAAAAAAAAAAAAAAAAAAAAAAAAAAAAAACTTTCAAGAATTTTCTAAAGTGAAAAACTTTGCCAACAACTAGAGATATCAAAGGAGAGAAATTAACAACCTTCCTCTTGCTGATAAAATTGTAGACTTGCTCAAAGAGTTGTTAAAAGCCAACTCAAACAAGAAATGAGTAAATAGGAAAAGGACAAATCCTAACTCCCAAAGACAACAAAATGAAAGACACCCTCCAAAGCCTAGAACCATCATGAAGTGGATTCTAAAAGTTAAATGTCTTGTCATCCACATATCTTTCAAAACAAATCATCATTCAAGATGGTACCTGGACAGTGATGTTCTAGACATATGGCAGCTAATAAAGCCATTCTCTCAAATATCAACAAAATTAATGGTGGCTTGTTACATTCAATGATGGTAACAACTGTAATATCATTGGTCAAGGTAATATGCATCTTCCTAATTTACCTATATTTGAAAATATTTTATATGTTGAAGGATTAAAACATAACATTCTTAGTATATCTCAAATCTATGACAATAATCAAAGTGTAAGATTTTCTTATCGTCCACTGTCCAAGTACCATCTTGAATGACTACTTGCTTTGATGGTAACAACTACGATATCATTGGTCAAGGTAATATACATCTTCTTAATTTATCTATATTTGAAAATATTTTATATGTTGAAGAATTGAAACATAACATTCTTAGTATATCTCAAATCTGTGACAATAATCAAAGTATAAGATTTTCTTATCGTGGATGTGAGATAATTAGTAAATAAGAAAATGTAATATTAAATGATTGTAGAAATTCTGAAAATTGTTATATAATAAATAGCACTTACTCAACAAACCTTTCATGTTATATGGTCTAAACAGACGAGAATGAATTATGGCACTAATGTCTTGGACATGTAAATTATAGAGATCTTTACAAGGTGAGCAAAAGAGATCACTTGTGAGGCTTACCTAAGTTGAGAAAGAAAGAAAACAAAGTATGTGGTGCTTGTCAAGTTGGCAAGCAAATTAGGAGCTGTCACAAATAAGTGAACTATTTAGCCACTATTAGACATCTTGAACTTCTCCAAATGGACTTGGTTAAGCCAATAAGAACGGAGAGTAGAAGAGGAAAGAAATATTTTTTAGTTGTGATTAATAACTACACAAGATATTCTTGGGCAGCATTCTTAAGAGAAAAGTCAGATACTTTTGACGATGTCAAAAAGTTTATTAAATGCATCCAGATTGAAAAAGAGATGTTTGTAATCAGAATAAGAAGTGATTATGAAACATAATTCGAAAATAATAAGTTTGAGAAATATTACAATGATCATGGTATATTGCATGAATTTTCAGCTCCAAAAACACCCTAGCAAAATGAAGTTACTGAAAGGAAAAATAGGGTGTTACAGGAGATGGCAAGTGTTATGTTAAATAGTATGAAATTACCTTGATATCTATGGGTTGAAGCTGTGAGTATTTCTTGTTATATAATCAACCGTTATATTAGAGCTGGAAAAAATAAAACAGTATATGAAATGTGGTTTGAGAAAAAGCCCGGTGTAAAATATTTCCATACTTTTGAAAGTAAGTATTACATTTTACGTGACCATAAAATTTTGAAAAAGATTGATACAAAAAGTGATAAAGGTATATTCCTAGGATATGCAACAAATATTCGTGCATATCGTATTCCAGACAAGAGAACTAGAATAATACAAGAATCTATAAATATTGTAATTGATGATCATTCAATCAATCTCAGTCTTCACCAAGATGATGGTGATGGTGATATCATTTTGATTAATCAAAATGAACCATCATCCAAATCAGATATTACTGATCAGATCTAAGGTTGATAAAAATGTGAAATTTTTCGTGACCCTCTTTCTGGTGTTCAAACCAGAAGGCAACTTGAAAATGTTTGCAATCACGTTTGTTTTACTTCTCAAATTGAACCGACCAACATAAATGATGAGCTGGCTAATGAAAGTTGGATTTTGGCGATACAAGATGAACTGAATCAATTTATAAGAAATCATGTGTGGTATTTTATTCCTAAACCATTTGATAAAAATGTTATTGGAACTAAGTGGATTTTTAAAAAACAAATCAAATAAGCTTGAAAATATTATTAGAGATCAGCCACAACTAGTTGTGCAAGGTTATACTCAATTAGAAGAAATTGATTATGATGAAACATTTACACTGGTTGCTTGTCTTGAATCAATTAAAATATTTTTCTTTGTTGCTTACTATAAAAATTTTAAAATATATCAAATGGACGTCAAGAATGCTTTTCTAAACGATGAGTTGAATGAGGAAGTATATGTTAAACATCCTAAAGGTTTGGAATACCTCGAACTTCTTGATCACATATACCATCTTAAAAAAGCTTTATATGGTTTGAAACAAGCCCCTAGAGCATGATATGAAAAGCTAACTAAATTTTTGCTCAACCATGATTTTCGGATGGGAAGTGTAAATAAAACTTTGTTTGTTAAAAAAATCAATAATGATATCTTAATTGTTCAAATCTATGTTGATGATATTATTTATGGATCTACATGTGCTAATCTATCATCTAAGTTTGAAGAACTTATGAAATCTAAATTTGAAATGAATATGGTTGACAAGCTAACATATTTCTTTGAACTTCAAGTAAAGCAGCTCGAAGATGGAATTTTCATTTCTTAAACCAAGTATGCACAGAATTTGGTTAAAATGTTTGAATTTTAAAATGGAAGAAATTTCAAGACTCCCATGAGTACAACACTTAGATTATACAAGGATTAATCAAGTAAAAGTGTTGATTCTCGTCTTTATCGAAGCATGATTGATAGCTTTCTATATTTAACTGCTAATAGACTAGATATTTCATTTAGTGTTGGTATTTCTGCAAGGTATCAATTTGATCTTAAAGAATCTCATCTCTCAGCAATCAAAGGCATAATTAGATATGTTACAAGTACTGTTAATATTGGTCCGTGGTATTCTCATGATACATAAATTTAAATAGTAAGATATACTGATGCAAATTAGGTATGAAATATCGATTATAAAAAAATCTACTAGTGGTGGATGTTTTTACATTGGAATCTGTCTAGTCTCTTGGATAAACAAAAAGTAAAAATTAGTATCCTTATCTGTTGTAAAAGCAGAATATATTGCTACAGGAAATGCTTGTACTCAGTTTATGTGGATGAAGCGAATGTTGGATGATTATGGCATAAATAAAAGTACAATGAACCTGTATTGTGATAACACTAGTGTAATCAATATATCCAAAAAATTCTATCCAACACTCTCGAACAAAACATATTGACATCATATATCATTATATATGAGAGTTAGTTGAAGAAAAGAAAATTGTGCTAGAATACATTCAGACTGAAAAGCAGCTTGTAGATATTTTAATCAAGTCACTCGACAGTGTTAAAATTTCAAATTTAATGCATTGTATTAGCTTGTGTTTTTCTTCTTAAAGCTAATATTTTTATTTTTATTTTTTAATAAAAAATAAAAAATATTTTTGACTAAGAAAATAGCGATCGGAATGTCTGGTCAACCTAATGGGAAGTCTAGTCAGCTGAAGATCACGCTATCTATCCTTTAAAGTGCAAAAATCAAATTTTACCCTCAAATTTTTTCTTTGGCTCGTCAGTGCCTCCTTCAGTCACCCTTCCTCCATTGTCTGCTAGTAAGTACATTTTGGTCCATTTTCTTACGGATTTTGATTTCTCATTGTGATTCAACCATTTTTTCTTTAGATTTGAAACTATTGTATTTGGTTCTTTCTATTAGAGTTGATTTCTTTGAGATTCTTATGTTTCTTTCTTGATTAAGAGTAATAGAACATCGATCTAAACATGTTGTAAGAAAATTTTAAGCTAATTCCTTATCTCGATCCATTCCCCGTGAGATTCAGACCATCCGTCCAACAGAGGATAACCCTAAGAATCTTCAGGATTTTAGATCCAAAATCATTATCATTGAACGATCGATTAATCTTAACCATATTGCTAAAATGGGTTGCATGAGCTTCTGTCTGAGGTTGGATGGGAAAAGGTTCTCCAATGGGGAGGAAATGCCTACCGATCTATAGTCTAGGGGATCTATTCCTCCATTCGGAACTTCTTTAGAGAATGACATCTTCTTTTAAAAAAAATAAAACTTTAGAGGAGACTATTTCAATCGCACCCTCCACCATTACCTCATTAATGAACATTAACTTGGAAGACAATGGAATTCCAATTCCTCATCTGATGAAAAAGATGTCAAACTCTGAAAGAGAATCTATTACTCGAGTACTGTGTGGTCTTAATGTGGATTGGAGATCCGAAAATGCCATTCATATTGGAAAACTTTTTCCTAAGTACCGTGTTCTTGATTCTATTTTTACATCTAATGTTTATCCTAGAGCCGATGACAAAATCGATCTCACTCCATTTATGGTTCGTATCCTTCATGTGATAGCTACTGGAGTCAAATTTTATCTTTTTACTCTTATTTGTTACTCCATTATTCATTATCGAATGCACCCAAAACATAGGTCTCTTCCATTTGGTTATCTCATGACATCTCTAGTATTATCTTTTCAAGTCCAAATTCCTTCCATTGAGGCATCAGAATCCAAACTGCTTTTTAACTCTTTTAATATATATATATGATGAATTTAACTCTTCTACCTAAGAAACATGGTGAAAGTAGTAATAGGCAGGGAGAGCAAGAAGACGTTAACATGGATGATATTTTCAATGAATTAGAGGAAGAATCAGTTGAAAACGAGGATGATTTCGATTATTATCATTCCATCTTTGATGAGAGTTTATCTGTTTTAGGGCATAGGATGGATGATTTGCATATTTATCAGGAAGCCCTTTTTTTAAATCAATAGCTTAATATTAAGTACATGAAAAAGTATTGGCTAACAATCTAAAAAAATTGCATGAATTACGCAAAGGGGTGTCAAGCATGTTAGAGACATGGCCCTTTACAACGTGTTCCAGCATCAGAGCTCCATCCGATTGTAAAGCCATGCCCATTCTAGGGATGACTATCAATATCATTGGACAGATATATCTGCCTGTAATGTTCTGAATTTTCACCAACTTGGTTTTTTTTATCCTAAAAAAAAATATAGCTGGAAATATTTTATTAATGTTTGTCTTTGAAATGTGATTACAAGGTTTTAAATAGTAAAATACAACCTTACATAAGTGTCTTAATTGCTAACAAACTAAAACTTTCCTAAAATAGTAAAACTTACTAAAAATAAAAAATCATACTTTAATTATGTAGGATGATTCCTGGCATGATGAGAAACAAATCTTAAAAAGACCAAATACTAAAACTCTAAGATGAAAAAGATACGTCCAATTTAAAACTTACTAAAAATAGTAGATTTTTTGAAAAACAGAAATTTTGAATAAGAATGAGTCATTTTCTTGAAAATCGGAGCAACGTGACACGCTTATGGTGTTGATTGGCCCCTAATGGCTTGTTTCAGTAGGAATTCATTTATTATGTGTTCCATAACTCATTCTGGATAAAAAGTTATGACCGATCCATGAAAATTTTGAAGGTTTTGAAAACAACAATGCACAATCAACTCTAAAATGGATAGTAGTCCACAGTCGACCACGGAGGAGCACGGTTGACTGTGGAGGAGCACAGTTGACTGTGTTGCATTGAACAGCAGCCCACGGTTGATCGTGCCTAACACATTTTATTTGTACGTGTGGAGGTTTATAAAAGCCCATAAAGCTTCATTTCCCCACTTCATGCCACTCCTAACAGCTCATTTTCTTCACCAAGCAAAATCTTAACCTCCAAGAACTTCCAAATCTTCCCAAACCTTCCGATTTATTCTTCCCTTTTTGAAATCCCTACATATTGAGTGGCTCTTCCCACATTTAAGGGTAGTGCGTCTCAAATCCACATTGATTTCCCACCGGATCCTTCCTTGCTTGCTAGGTAAGAGGTTCCTTAGCTATTCCTTCTCATTTTTCTTTCATTTTCCACCTATTTGAGTTATTAGGGTTGGAAACCCTTTCTTTTCCTTTTTTTTTGAAACCCTAACATTAGGGTTTGTGCATATTGGGGTTTGTGGGTCTCAATTTTCGATTGGGGACAACTCCCTATTCCATGGGGGTCATAATTAAGTGTGTCTCTATTAGGATTTCAATGGTACGCCAATTTTAGGCCCCGGTTCGTTGAATCAAGTTGAGGAATCATCCCAATAGAGTTAAATAAGCCTCAATCCTTTTTTTAACATTTAATTAGGATTAAATTCAAGTCATTAATGATAATTTTATACTTTAATTTAGGTTTGGAGTGTTTTCTCCAAATCACCAACACTAGTGTCGCATCTGAGTTGAGGGCTTTTAGCTCTAAGGTGAAGATCTTCCATCAAGCTTCTTCTCAGCATTTTAAATGATTGAATGTTTCTATATGTGTAATGCAAAAATTACTTTATTATTATAATCCTTATGTTGTTGCATCTAGTTGATAACAAGTTTGATGAAATGCTTGAATGATATGAAATTCCTAATATTAGAACTCTTCTATTTCATTTGTTAAGTGGTATTGATATAAATTAGATTATATTAATTCGTACATATATTCAATTAGCTTACCTTGTTACGATACTAATTTGCTTCATGTTTACCTCATGATCTCAATTATTATTATTATTGTGGATTAAACTTTGTACATTATTTAAGTAAGCAGATGGCCCGCTTTAGGTTGGCTACTTTAGGTTTGCTCAATCGTCCGAAGTTAAATACGGACGATCGACAGTAGTTGGAACTATGTGGGATGCTTTGTGCCCAATGTTGATTTTGCAGGGCTTCTTCGTAGTCGATCGGATTCGTTTAATGTAAGACTGATCATTGATATGCACTTTGTGTTATAACACTCTATAGAATATGAAATAACACTATCGAATTTGAGTTCATTCATAATTATTAGTGTAATACAATCCTATTAAAGACTTATGAACCGAGCATAATGCTATGAGACACCGTGTCCAAGTTGTCAACTTATGTTAGGTGACGAGCCCTCCGTAGTAACAAGTAAGAATCAGTAAAGGTGACAAGCCATATTACTATAGGATAGATTTGTTGGTAATATTGGTGACAAGCCATGTTACGATAGGATAAATATTGTTAATGATATTGGTGACGAGCCTACCATGTTGTTGTTGGATTTGGGTGACGAGCCATTTTCATATTTGAAGCTTGGGTAATAACCCTTATTGTTTATATATTAATACCTTTAAAATTATTGATTACAACATATATTGGGTGACAAACCCTAAATTGAATTAAGGGACACTAGCGACAAGCCACGTAATACGGTTACACGACTCATAATATAATGGTGGTATCCTAGCCTTGTTAATATGGTGTTTAAATCTATATTAATAAAGATTTGGCTAATCATATATATCATGGCATTTTTTGTAATGATGGTGATGAGACACATTACAATAAGATAAATATTTTGTGGATGACGACAGTGATGAGAAGTATTATAGTTGATATTCCCACGACATGCATATGAAAATTAAGACAAACATGCATTTAATTAACTAGATTTAAGAAATTGTTTGCTATGTTATACTTTTATTAACATGGTTCGAGTGTAACATGCTTGGTATATATGCGTAAAAGATATCATGCTTGAGAGTAGTACACTTTTGAATATGTACGTGAAGTGAACTTGTTTATAACTAAATGTCCCAAGTAAAATCTTAGGGATATTTCTTCACTATGTTGGCGTTGACGCCTTCCATTTGACATATGCAGGTGACTCAGGAATAGAACAGGATAATGGTGCGCTTGGGATGCCCTAATAAATCTTTAGCTTCTTCCCTTCTTTTAGTAGTTATATATCCTATATATGTTGAACTTATGGTGTGGTTTGTATAATTCTTACCTGGGAGGACACTACTTATGGAATTGTAACTTTTGGATATTAGCCTTATTTTATGGGTTTAGTTACATCTGTTTAACTTTTGATGTGTTGATTTAAAGATTCTCTGAATATTGATCATGGTTGAATGTTAACTGGTCCACGTGGACACGTGGGGACATAAGTTCACACCCGTGAACTCGAGATCAGAGTCTCCGTACTTAAGTGCCAAATTTCGGAGCGTGGCACTGCCCTCCTTAAAATTGTAAAGCTTTATCATTGTATCCACGATTACTTCTTCAAATGGATAAAGGCACGGCCGACAAAAGGGACTGGGCAGAAAGAGATTATAGACTTCATCAAGAAGCACATCATTTATCATTTTGGCATTCTTGAAACAATTACAGTAGATAGAGGAGCTGCCTTATCTAGATCCTAGATGCAAGAATTCACAACTGTATACAAATTTAAATTCGTATATTCGACGCCCTACTATGCTCAGGCCAACAGTTAGGCCAAGTTGACCAACAAGATATTACATAATATCATTAAGCAAATGGCAGAGAATAATCTACGATCGTAGCATACAATGTTATCCGAGGTACTATGGGTCTACGGAACTTCACAAAGGACAAGTACCGGAATGACACCTTTCATTTTGACCTACGGTCATGACACAGTTTTGCCCATGAAAGTATTTCTTCCTTAAAGGTGGCACACCGGCATAACTTGACCCCGTAAGAGTTCAAGAAGTCCATGCTCATGGAGCTAAAAGAGCTGGACAATGTACAGTTGTAAGCCTTGGATAATCTAAAAGTCCACAAGCTCAAAGCAGCCAAGGCCTACAATAAGAAGGTGAGACGGAAGTTTTAACTAGGGTGAGATTGTATGGAAAACAAGACTTTTGATATGTGCGAAAGATAGTGTATATGGAAAATGGAAGGCAACATGAGAAGGACCTCTGAGAGTAAAGAAAGTCCTATGAGATGGTGTCTATTTACTTGAAGATATAAATGGTTGGGAACATAGAAACCTAATCAATGGTCGATATCTTAAAAAGTACTATCTGACCTTGTGGGAATCTATGAGTGAAGAACCAGTCATTTATCAAGCAGGCTTAAGTGAGGAATAGAACAACAACAAAAGAAGTAAAGGTTGGCCCCCGTGAGAATGTTGCACCTAATGTCTAGGCTGATCAAATTGTAATCTTCCATCCTTAGGTAATAAATAGTAGTCAAGCTTTCAAGCTTAGGTTGTCGCTCATTGTGAGCTTTAATTTTTTGTGTCCACATTAAACTACAACATTCGAGCCCCAACTCCGCCCTGCCTTTAACCCTTTTTCTAGTAGTGCATCTTTTAATATGAAGGGATGTGGAGGCATTGTTTACACTCATTTTCAAAGCCCTAACTTTGTCGAATAAGAAACTACCGAGAGGTGCCACATGCATTTAATACACACTAAAGGCGTACTCTTACCTGAAGAGATCTTTAGTTGATTTCTCTTCAACGTTACGTATTTCATTATTAATGTGATGACACAAACCCTTACGCATGCCTTTGAAATGGTGAATCGTCACATGCCACATGGCCATGATCAACATGCCCATTTATGAGGAAACGTACTGGCACGCCAATAAAAGACCCGCCAAAGAATGATTCCATCACGATTTTGATAATGATATCCTTAGTGAGGCCATCTCTCACAATCCTTCCAAAATAGGAGATCTCCCTAAAGAAATTCGGAGAGGCAAAAATGATGGAGTAGGTTATGAACATCAGAAGATCAAACCCATGTCCAAGATAACCTTGCTTGGGTTCAAGCCTAAGTTGGGAAAGGGATTCCCATCAGCTAATCCCGAGTCATCCATTAATTAGGACAAAAGCAATGAGAGAGCTGGATGAAAAGTTAAGATCTAGTCCTCCTAACAATTTATAAGACCCTGTCCATTCCATACATTTTCTATGCCTATGTGCATGATGATCGAATACCTTGGCCAGACCTGGATTGGCCATGCATAGTACACACCCAACTGACTGGAAACTCAAGACTTCGAAACCCTCGCCATATCGACCGTCCCGTCACCGTGGTCATGGAGGTACCACCCATGCATTTGTACAATGCTTCGTAAGTGAGATACGCCACGAAGAATCTTTGGTATATCATGTATGCATGGTGCCATATATTCCATTCCACACATGTGCACAACACATGCTATCCACACATGCACCATACCACACATGGGTGAGAGAATCTCTATGTAACGCCCCAAACTTTTCAATATCGAGTATTAAAAGTCCTCAAGCGTTACTTAGAAATTAACTCATATGTATCCGTGTAGGATGTAAATCTAACCGTTGGGGATGATTCTCATTCACAAAATAGGTCATCCGACCGTTAATCCTGTGGATAAATATATGTACATTCCCTTAAGTTAAATTGATGGATAATCCTGCTTTCATAAATATTTGGGCATAGGTTCTTTCATAAGAGATCATTAGCATGTAGAACAATTAGATTGCACAAAACTTGCACATCCGTAATAATTATAAAATTGTCATTAAACGGAATCCTTGAATTTAAGAACACAAGATTCCCATGATCCTTTTTGCGTAAAAACTTATACCAGGCCTAAGTGTCACGAATGAAATGTACATAACAAAGATCAGCCGTTGGATTAGCGTGATCGGGGGTTTAAACAAATATTCCTTCAAACATGGGCCACCCGACCTTTGGATACACTTCAAATTTGAGATTAGCCCTAAAATAGGGGGGGAGAACAAATGGACAGAGTGGATTTCCCTAAACCAGTAAGATGGGCCTCACTTCACGTGGCTGGTGTACACAGCGGAAGTACACCCGCTGTGTACCGAACTAACATAAGCAGTCAACTACCGCTGACCCGAAGAAAGCCCAACAGGATTTAAAATCCTTCTTTCGTTGCAACAGGGAGTTACGATCCATTTCTGTGGGCCACTAGATCGATCCCGAAGCCCCATCTGGACCGTCCATTTGAACCGGGCAAAAGGTCAGACCAAGACCTAGGTGAGATCGGTTTGGGACACACCCAGGAGTGGTCACTAGCTTGCTGAACATCGAAATTATCACCCCACAATTCACCAGGTGGCCCATGTCAACTGTAAGTCGGAGCACATAATCCCTGACCCATAATTCCACCACGCAGCTGATGGAAGGGGTGGATTTCTCAAACAACATAAAATACAGGCCCCAATGATATCTCCGCAAATCGTCATTACGCAAGGTACGTGCGTCCAAGCGAACCGGATGATCCGGTCTGATGGACAATTAAACAAGCGATCAATAATCTGATCCTGACCATCTAAACCCCTGTAATGAGGGTCCCGACTCCATTCAAGAAATCAGATTGGAAGATTTGGACGAACAACTAATCCAAATCTGATCATACGCAGGTCAGCCTCCAAGGTTTTCGTCGCACCAAAACAGGGACTGCGTGAGGGATCTTCTGGAATTCTCTTTGCGTAAACAGGGTCGGTGCAGAGGCTGCAACCGACCTAGCAACCTCCTCAAACCCTATAAAGAACCCTCACCCAACACTCGAAGGAAACAATGAGAGAAAGAGAGAGAGAGAAAGGTGCAGCCTAGCAACAGCTTCCGTCAGTCAGGCCTGCTGTCGTCCAGCAGGGGAGGAAGAAAGGAAGAAAAGAAAAGAAAAGAAGGAAAGAAAGGAAAGAGAAAGGAGACAAAAGAGAAGAAAGAAAGACGAAAGAAAAGAAAAGAGGAAAGAAAACAACAGAGGAAGAAGGAAGGGGAAGAGAGAGTTGGGTCCGAGTTGACTCACTGAGTCCTGGACTGAGTCAGGACCGAGTTGGGCGATCTAGGTCGGCCATCCCTGTAGGTAAGGCACCTATGCAATCTTTCCCTATTCTCATTCTCTTACGTTGAATTAAGAGTAGAACCCAAGATTTAGTATAGAGATTATCCGACAAGACAAACTGAGTCAACTTAGAGCATGAATTCATTAGGCCACGAATTTATGAATTTGGAGGGTTGGCAGATCCTTGCTCTGATAAGATTGAAACTATCTCAGATTATAACTCTAAACCTATCTCCATGATCTGAAGATTGATCCTAAACATGCATCCATGTAATCTAACTAAATGAATCATATTATTTATGCTAGAATTGGGGAACGGCAACGCATCTAGCAGCATTAAAGTGTGATTAAATTCAAAGGTGAGGGTTTTATCCTTTAAGCTTACAATACTTTAAATCGATTTATTTATTCTGCCCTTTACCTGTGTTCCTATTATTTCATCTAGCCTCTTTCATGCCTATGATGTGAATTATCATGCCTTTTATGATTACATGTTTTCTGGGAGTTATCCTATTAATTGATTTAGTTAATATCATTACAACTATTAGTCCTTTTGGGATTATGACATTATATCAAATACAAGTGAATTTTTCTAAATTTATGTGAGGCTATGAATATAAGCCTTGCCTCTGCCTTATCAAATTTATTGAGTTAGCTCTGCCACTTGTCTCTACATTTGAGTTGGCTCTACCACTCGTCTCTTTATTAGAGTTGGCTATGTCACTTTTTTTTTTATTTGAGTTAGATCTGCCACTCTTCTTTTATTGAGTTGACCATTATCACTATTCTCTGATTATGTTGGTCATTGCCACTTTTGTTGAGTTGACCATTGTCACTCTTCTCTTATTATATCGGTGTAACACCTTAGATTTTTGTCAACCTGGGATTAGACGTCCTTAGGCAATGGGTCAACCATAATACCTTGGTAACCTCTCAGAACCCACTTCCAAAGCCAAAGAAATCACTTAGGATAAATTCCTTTAGAAATTAAGCGTAAGTTAGCTAACGCTATGCTAGAGTAGCTGCAAAATTGTCCCTGATCGCTTTAAATATGTTCTGCAAGACCCAAAACTTGTAGAAACAAGGGTGCTATAATATCCTAAAATCCAGGATCAAACTCTAAACCGGTTTGTTCTCAGGAACCCTTTGAAACTTTGTATTAGATCTAAACCGCACGTCGAAAGTCCGATACCTACAATCTTAGACCGTTATGACCGCTTAACTGGACTTGAAAATCATTTTAAAAATCAAGTCCAACCGACGTTCAAAGGCTATTTTATTGAGCTTGGAGTAAAGAGAGTGAGAAATGGGTTAGATTTGAAAATTTTAATCTAAATCTGGCACGTAACTTGGCGCGTTATTATTAAGCGTTCTGACCGTCAGAATTCAGCCAAATTTCACCTTCGGATCAGGAAAATTTTCTCTTTCATATCATGAGACTTGTAGACCTGATTTAGGTACAACGACCGCTGAACTAAAATCGGTCCGCCACGTGCGATCTGGGAACTCTACCGGTTTGAAAACTTGATGTGTGCTAGATCCAGTAACCATGAGCTTAAGTCCGACCACCTTCGGCCAGGGGACCTCCCGAAACACTCTTTTGGATCGAAAAAGTCCCGATTTGGTTATAACCCAAGTATACCTTTGTCTCAAGTCTATTTTGGTGAAGTTTTAGCCTATATAAGGGCTTGAAACCCTCTCATATCTCTCCCATCCGAATTTTCTTTAAACCCTAGATTGAGGGAGAGAGAAAGTGAGAGATTGTGAGAGAGTGTGGAAGAGATTCTCCTGCCACTTGCTGCAGCTTTTGCACGTGCCAAAGCGCCGCATTCCAATCACTTTTTCGGAGATTTCAACGCACTCCTAGGTAAGAAAAACCCTAACTACTTGCTGATTCAGGGTTCTTTCGATTCAAATAGCAACATAGCTCATGTATCTTGTGCATTAGGTCGCCTGTACGCCGTTGACGAAGCGTATATGTTCCGTTCGAAACGATACATGTCTAGGGCAAAAAGTGAGAATTTTAGACGCTTTGATTGACTGATTTTAATGCTTTCAATGTTGTTTAATAGTAGATTATCGACGGCAACGCCGTTTGACATGTACAACATGCTGTCCGTTTTTCGTTTAGTAAACGTACGGAAAATATGAGATTTAGGGCATTTTAGTCATTTGTAGGAGATACTGTTTACGTCCATATTTTGCTGAAATGTTTGCCATGGTTATTTGTCGTGTTAGGATACTAGGAATGTGTGCATGGTCTGTTTGGCGAAGAGATTCGCTCTAATGCGCACTTTGGGTCGACATACGCTATGTATACTAAAGTGTATAGACTAAGTGTTTGTATAAATGTTTGTATTAGTATGTATTGAGTAAATGGTGTTGTGTATGAGTTTTGAGATTGAATTCTCAAGTAATATGCTAATGTAAATGATTTCCATCATGTTGGCTATATGTATTGATTTCATTATATGTATGAAATGTATATGTTGGATGATTTGCTTAAGTTGTATGTTATAACATGTGTCAACATGCTTACAATGTTGTATTTCATTTCTGTTACTCACATATGCTTACTGATGTTGATGCACAAATGCTTAGGGCTATGACCTAGCCCAGGCAGTCGGTAATGGATTGGACTCGTGGCTGGCTTCTATTTGCCACGAAGGACGCGTCGATGAACGCGAGTCATGTTTTGAGTTGGCGACAGTGGTTAGGCCACACGAAGTGTTTCATGCACTTCATGTCGTTCAGCTTGAGATGCGCTTGTACTAGTCGAGCCCGTCAAGTAACCCGACTGGCCTTTGTATGTTCACCATGTATGAGTCATAACTGCTTGAACCTAGGGTACTGAACTTACTATTGGAAACTCTGTTAACCATGGTACCTTAATCCATAAAGACTCATGAGCCGGGCATGGTGGTATGGGACACCGTGGTCGAGCTGTCGGCCTACGCTGGGGCCACAAACCTCCCTGTAGTTATCAGTGAGCACCCTACTCTGAGCAGATTATGGTGGTATGGGACACTATATTCTTACTGTCGGCCTACACTGATCAGGTGACGAGCCCTTTGTAGTGACCTTGAGTTTATCCTGATACCGCATGGGGGCAACGAGTCCTGATGTAGTCTTAAGGATATAATAGGCCTGTATTGATAAGGTGATGGGGGAGCGGTGCAACGAGTGTGAGCAACAGCCCTTGCAGCGACCTACAAATATAACATCGTATGAGATTACTAGGAGTGACGACCCTAGACAGGATCTGTGTTGGGATTGATATAAGCAAGGTACCCTAGTTTTCCAATCCTGCTATATGAAAAGGACTAATAACAACTCGGTAATCATTATCCATATCGCATTGCATGTGCCTGGAAGATGTGGAGCACTGCGGGAAGAAAGCATGCCGCGGACGCAGATGGTGTCGCATGAGAGAGTATGTCGATGAGGGCATCCATCATGTCATTTCATGCATACATTAACAAGAGTATCTAGGAATGTTTGATTATTTGCTTTACTATTAACGCGTGACTAATTTGATAACATGCTAATCTTTGCTCTATTCTCCCACTGAGTTAATTACACACTCCCACGTTACAAGATGGTATTCCGGACACCCACCAGACCCTTTTATAATTGCAGATGATGGCACGGCCTGCGAGGCGGAGCCGGACTTGATGATGATGAGGAGGATCCCTCCTTTATGCGTGATCTAATCGACGGGATTACAGGGAAGTTGAGTAGATTCCTTGACACTTGTCATTTTATATTTTTGGAGCACTCATGTATATTCTTTTCTTTCCATTTTTGGAGTATACATGTATTTAATTAACCTGGTAACATGTTCACACTCTGGAGACTTACAATCAATTATATATTTTATGTATTTATCAGTCTTCCGCTTGTTAATTTAACTGTCTCTGGAGTATGATATGTTGTTTTCGCTTAGTCTCAATCTTGTTTAATGTCATTCTACAGACAACATGCATTTATCATTATCTATGTTGTATAAGTGACGTTCTGAAACTCGGGAGTTGGGTTTCTACCCAACCCCCGATTTTCGGGGTGTTACAATCGGCCTTGTGTCGTCTATCTTTAAAAGGCACGGGCATGTGTCTTATTATTCCAGAACCTCCATGATTGAGTTTACATTCTTCATGATTCAGGTTATACTCTTTATAATTCAGTTATATTCTTTATAAGTGCAAGTGATGTGTTATGAGGTATCACAACTAATGAATCGATTATCTTATCATAGACGTAATGCGTTACGGGTAGCGGCCCTCTTGGTCGGCATGTAATTTCGTGGGTTGGTTGGCGTGGTGCACAATTGATGTATGTAAATTGGCATACGTGTTACATCAACTTTTTGGGATTGGATGTCGCAAATAGTCACTCCATGGACACATCGTGTTACGTAAATCCCCCAACCGCGTATTGTGTTGCCTTGAAATGTTCTCATAAATCTACCTTAGCATTGGTCATGCCGACAAATATCCGTAGTTATGGGATGCGGGTTGAGCCGGATTTCTTATAAATTATATTTCACATTATGATGATCACTACATATGATGAGCCGCACACACTATACTAGGCATGCATCTCATGTAGGTTATTTGTGCATACTAATATCTCATGTATTAGTGAAGTACGAGACGTATCAGTGCCTTTTACTTTACTTTTATGAATCTTTTGAATTATTGTTAATCTTAAATGATAACCTTCACTATGAGTAGGGCATTAACTCTCTCCCAACCATACTAATTATGCAGGTGACGTACAGATTGAAGACCTAGTGAACATTCTCCCTAAGGAAGATCATGTTGAAAGAATAGAGAAAATAAGTTCAGATTTAGTTTTATGCTTCCGCTATAAACTTGATAAATGTAATAAACTTTCATAGAGAAGGCCTTTGATTATTCTATTTACTCTGATGAAATATAATCAATATAGTTGATTTTATTCTCGTATAATCACCTTCTTGAATGTATTTGGATGTAATTAAACAAACGAAAAAAAATAGAGTGCGATTTTACTAAAGCATCTCAGTTTATACATCATTAACACCTGAAGACGAGTACAAACTTTGGCAGTGAAAATTCGGCTCTACCCATGTGTGTGATGTCACACGCCCATACCACCCTTCTCTCACGTGTATCTAAAGTTAACCCTTCTCTATACAACACCTTATGCATGATGTCATCATGTTATGCCAACCCATGTCTTATTTAATCTATTAAAGTCCTAATCATACATTACTTGTCGTAATCCTTGCTTAAGCTAATCATAACCACATTAATCTAACCTAACCACAATTTTAACAAATTCTCTATAAATACCTCTTCAATCCTCAACATTTTCACCATTTTCTTACCATACGAGAGAGAGAGGAGTGATCTTGGTGGGCCATCAATCCCATCCCTTGCATCCGTCTCAACCATCCATCTAATCCATCAAGGTGAGTACACCCTCCTCGCTCATTCTTATTTTATTTTCCTTGTATTTATGTATGGTGAAGATGGTGTTGATGATAAAGATAATATGATTGTTGGAGAGAATAACTATAATGATAATAATGATATGATTAATGGTGTGGATGCATAGGAGAAGACATACAAAACTAATTCATTATAGACTTCATATGGGACCCATTAATAGTGGGCCCCACCAGAATGTTTGTATGCCAATCAAAACTGTCCAAGTATGACCCATTTGGCTGGCCAAACTCATACACACACACACACCCATGCACACACGTGCACACAATAAAGAGAGAGAGAGAGAGAGAGAGGATGATATTGTTGTTAGTGCAACGTCTCAACTGCTTATAGGGGCAAGGGCTGCCCCCCCCCCCCCCCCCCCCCCAATGATGTATGTATTTGATCCACACCATCTATCTAATTTCCCAGATCATTTTAGGCCTTGAGCTAAAAAAATGAAGCTAATCTAAATCTCTGGGAGGCCACACCATTGAAAATCGTGTTAATAGTGATATTTACTATCAAATTTGTTAGGGCCCACTGTAATGTTTCTTTACGCCTAAACATACTGAATATTAGACTCATTGGGCTTACCATGACTTGAAGAACCCTATAGATGGAGTGGATCTTTTTGATATGGGCCCCACTTATGAAATAACAAAAATAAAAAATAAAAACAAAAACAACAAGGTTGGACACCCTTGCTGTCAGCATCCTGCTACTTGGAGATTGGCAGGGACCGTGGGAGCTAGCTCCGGGCCCCACCGTGATGTATGTCGAGCATCAATACCGTGCATTTGACGGGTCCCCTTTAAAAAATGGGATACCCCAAAAAATAGCCGTACACAGAACTCAAGTGGCCCACACCATCTAAAATCATGTGAAGACTGGATAAAACATATAAAAACACTTGCTAGGGTCCACCTAAAATTTGGATGCATCTGAAACTTGGACTAACCCCTCAACCAAGTGGGACGCACATATTGGATGGGTTGGATTCATGAACCACGTCTTGGTGGGCCCAACAAATGATTATGAATGTTTTAATGGATGATAACCCTCTCAACTTTTGTGTGTGGTGTGGCCCACACGAGCCACAGATTGAATTGATTTTAAGCTCCAGGCCCACCATGGATTGGTGCATCTGACTGATGGTGTTGAGGATCGACACACATCACGGTGGGTCACACACAACTCAACTTCATAGGAAATCCCCATGAGCTCCACCGTATAGAACCCTTTGTGAATTCCATTGATGTATTCACAATGGTATTAGAGTAGTGGGCCCAAAAATGTTAAGGCCCATTTTGAGTGAATGCCATGTGGGCCCATCAATGGTAGTCTTGTTTGGGGCAACCATTGGGCCTCTTCGTCAAGAGTTTGTGATCTCCATGTGTTGAATGTATGTCGAACTGATATTGTAATTCTTGAAGCAATGATAATGAATCCCTTAAATGGGTTGATTGTGGAAGCCAAATGGACCATCCAACAAGCCATACAAGTAGGTTATGGAAACCCATTAATCGATCCATTCTAGTAGGTAGTCACTTATGATAACAAACAAACATTATTCATGTGTTGGTTGCAATTATCTATGCTTGTGATGGTGGGACATGTGTAATGAGGGTGTATATGATGATGATCTATGGAGGAGGTTGGATACTATGATAATACATATGTACACCTATGCCTATGTGAACCTAAGGACTAAGTGGGGCCACCTCATGAACTGCCTGGAATTACTAAAAGTGTGCTAAGTGTTGATTGGTGGCATGATACCTGTACATAAACCCATTATGAACCCATTGAGATGGACCACTAAATCCTTATATGCCAATGAATGTGTTGGTGGCGCAACCATTTTGATAGACCATATGCGATTCTTGTTGTGTGTGTTATGTTTAGTGATGGCTTGATAACTAGTTATAAAATGGAGCGGATCTGTACACGCTTGTGATGTGGAAGGTATAAACACTTGCATAACCTTCTTGACCATGTGTTGGGAGTGCACACCAGACTATTGTTTTACTTATTTGACATTGTGGTAGTTTTCGGCTAGCCCAGTGTGTTGCTTATGTTGGATTTATGTACACGAATACATATACATACATCATGGATTTGAGGTGCACATTGTGTGCAGTGTGATCATGCATGAATGCATGTGCATATTGAGATCACGGGATGATGATGATGATGCATTTTATGCAGATGTTGCACATATATCCAGTCTAAGATGATCGTGGATCGAGGTTGGATGTGGATGGGAGAGGAGCCCGATTGGCCTTAGAGCTACCTTGGGTGCATACATGACATAACTACATAATATTGCTCGTGTGCAAATATATTGTCTGGTGTGCTTGTGTATATCATAGCATCTTTGTATGATGGATAGAACACCACATCAACATTGTGGTTGTACTAATGAGACCACCACAGCGGCATCGTGGTCGGAATATATGGACACCAAAACTTTAGGTTTCTTTATACTGGGTCCCAGAGCCCTAGGTGAAACTCCCTAAACCTCGAGTAGTACCCTCGACCCTCATCATCAAGACCGAGCAGATGTCATGGGTCACCAAGTGCCAAAGACCATAGTAGGCCTGACTCCCATCAACGCAGTCGGGTGAGAAGAGGTTCGACCACGCCTAGCTGAAGAGTTGGAGCGAATGTGGTTGGGTTTGACCAGCCTCTAAAATGGGTCCGCTACTAGCATGTCGGGTGGGTATTGGCATGGCTATAGGCCCCCTACTGACAAGGCGGGTATGCAAGGCCTCTATTCAATAAGTTTCGTACTTGCTCTGGATATCAGGCCCTGGTGATTCCCAATGATGATAACTATATTATGATGTGGATTTTTAGAAGAGGACCTACATACCTACATATATCCAACATGCCTTTGCATATTATCACTTGCATTGTATCCTATCCACTTAGCTTATGTATCATTACATATCACTATGTTTCAGTTCATGTACTCTGATATTTTGATTATTACTGTATCCTTGTACACTACGCACACATGAGTGTACTCACTAGGCTTTTTGCCTAAGCTTCCTATTTTCCATTTTTTTTAGGGTAAGAGTAGCTTGGAGGACTTAGCTTTTGAATACATTTTGTCTGACGTATATTTTGGCGATGCCTTCATTTTTGTACATTTTGGAAAAACATTGTACTTATATTATGACTAAATCTATAATGAAAATTGTTACTTGGTATTATGATCATAGATCTTTATGCTCAGATATATTTTTAAAAAATAAAATAAAATCTTCCTTGTGGTGCGCTGAACTCGGGACTTGGTATTTAGAAGTCGAGTGCCGAATTCGGGGCATTACGAAAGTTGTTTGTTCCCGGATTTGGGGCGTGACACAATCTAGAGATAGGAAGAAACAGAGGTAGTGCCCAGATGCTCCTAGAGTTGCATCTCAATTAGGAAGTGTTAGGATGTGATGAATCATGTCCATCCATCATTCCCAGCATCCAAAACCACTCCACAATGAATGGTGAAAATGTTAGGGAAGGCCTATTCTAGAATATCCGATATTTCTTGGTGACCTCTGGCCCAATCCATTCAGCAAACCGTCACCGGATACAGAGTGGCCAAGAATGACATGGATTTAACCCCAAATCTGGCCACCTTGATCAGAGGAATCTTAAAAGATCTAAGCCCAGTCCCTAATGGACCACAAACACCCTACGATGGATCAACTATGAGAGATCCAAGAAGTCAAGGAGTCTGAATCTAACTAGAGTCCTTTTAAATCCTAGTCACTAGTTCCAGAGCAATCAAAGTGATTTCCGTATTCAGAGGAGCAATGTGAGCACGAATGATCCATAAGCAACAAGGAAACCCTAGCAAGGGTTTCACCGCCTCAACGATATATTAAAAGAGCAATCGAATAAGTGCTCGGGGCCCTACGCCAAATACATCAATTTATCTTTCCTTTATTTTCATAACATAGCTTAACTTAGTTTATGACCACGACCTAGTGGCTCCCACTATAATACCTTAAGAGTAGAGATAGTTCTTTTGAAACCTTAAGTTATAAATCATGATTATTTAAGTTACGATTTTGTTGATCGCGCCCACCTCAATCGTCTATTTTGATAGGTGTATTAGGTATATATCTTTTTATTTTATTTATTCATTTGGTTGTTTCTCAATTTGTTAATTATAATGAACATCATTTACAAATATTAATTGTTAGGATAAAAAATAAATGAGTCGATAGGTCGACTTATGGAATGGACCAACTCTACAAACTAGCACGGACCCAATGAGATTTGAGCCTTAAGGGGCATCTACGTCCGAAGAAAGGTCGACCTTCAAGGAGGTCAATGCAACTGTAAAGACACTCATAAGGCCAATTGCCAACCTAACCAATAGGTCAGCTATAGCTCGGCTATAGCTTAGACATAGCATGGCCATAGCTCGACTATAGGTCGGCCATAGCTCAATCATAGCTCAGCTATAGGTCAACCATAGCTCGGGATTGCATCTAAAATGAGGCAAATGCCAGTTCAACGGAAAGTTTAATATTGCTCGCGTCTACTATATCTGACATGACCTTTTCTCAAACCAACAATCCGAGAATTTCTCTAACAGTCCGAAGATCTCTCCCAAGATCTTCGGGGGATCAAATCAGATCCTGAGAACCTTAGATGATAATAATCTCGAGAGGATCCTGGATGAATCTGGATACCCATGCAGAATGATCTTTGGCATATCAGGAGAGACTCCTTATGGTATTGTCTTCCTTCTCCTATAAATAGAGGTACCCCTAGCCAATGTAAGGTACACAATACATACATACCCTAATACTCGACTGGTGACTCTTTTCCTTAAGATCCTAACCTACGAAAAGACCCAATAGCCTGACTTAGGCATCGGAGGGTCCCCTGTACAAGTCAGGGTCTCCTTTGTCTATTTCTTTCATCTGTGAAGGTTTGAAGGGTTAACCAAGGAGGGTTTACTGGGAAATTGCATCAACAGTTTGGCTCCTTACGTGGGAATGACGTCTTAGCCATTTCTACTTTTCCAGGTAAACTCTAGATAAACTACAATGGTAAAAGGGAAGAAAAGAACTCGAGCCTCCCCAGTTGCACCTGAACGCACACTGACACCCCCTGAGTAACCCGAGCAACCAAAAATTCATCAGGACTCTTCCTCACAACATCAAGCGAATTCTGGTTCTGGGAAGCAGGGTCAGCGGTCTCGTGTAAAAGGAGGTCATTTGAACTCCCTCGAAAAGGAGGTCCAAATTCTCAGAGAGAACATGGGCTACATGAAATAGATGCTGGAGTAACTACAGCCACAGCATATGCAGAGAGCTAACAAGGAGGATGAATAAATAGGCTACAACCCTCCTCAACCTTCCTATACATGCGCACCCTCTCAGCGGAGCCGATTACCCTCTAGGAGCCAACAACATGGCTCGGCTAAACTAATCCCATCCCACGTCTCGGGGACTGTGGCCTTGCTCGCTTCCGATCTACACCACGAGCTAGACCGAAAGAGGTGTGACAAAGCTCCAGCCGAAGCCACAGCAGAAAGCGGTGAACCCTGGGTGGCGGAGCTAAAGAACTTGTGAGATCAAATCGGAGACATGCAGTAGGCCTACCGAACTAATGCGCCGATGAAAGCCATAATGGAGGAATCTGACCCCCATTTACTGCCAACATCATGTAGGCGCGATTGCTAGATAGATTTCAATTTCCCCAGATCACTCCATTCTCAGGGAGCACATGGAATCCTTCAAAGTCTACATGAAACTCCACGACGCCTCTGATACGGTCATGTGTCGAGCCTTTTCCTTAACTTTATCTGGAGCTACCTGACTATGGTTCAAGTATTTAAAGCCGAACTCCATTAGTTCATTCTCTCAACTCAGTCAAGCCTTCATCATGAACTTTATCGGAGGAAAGAAGAGACTTAAAGCACTTGCCCACCTCCTTCACGTTGTTTAGAAAGATGACGAGCTCCTGAAGGACTACAACAAATGCTTCAATCTGGAAGATTTACAGGTCCGTAAGTACTCGGAAGAGCTCACCCTCAACGCCATCTTGAGTGGATTGAGAGATCAGCAGTTCCTCTTCTCGCTGGATAAAAACCCTCCTACGAATCTCGAATCCTATGAGAGACCGTGCAGAACAAGGTCCCTCCGACCAAGGAGCATCAGACAAAGGCAGAACCAAGTTCAGTCAATACTAATAGGAAAAGGAAGGAAGACCAATCGCGGGACAATCGCCGCCCAAACAAGCGGCCCGACAGTAGTTTAAAACTTACATACCTCTCAACAAAACACCAGAACAAGTCCTGATGGAGATCCAGGACAAGCGTCTCCTCAACTAGCTGAATAAGCTGAAGTTTGATTTCAAAAATAGAAGTAAAAATAAATATTATCTCTTTCATTGGGATCACAGGCATAACACCAGTGACTATTTCAACCTCAAATAAAAGATCGAAGCACTCATCCGCAGTGGCAATCTTGGAGAGTACGTCAACCATAGAGGAGATCGAGTCGCAACGAAAGATGGACAACTGGTCAACAATGAACCAACCAAGGAGATCTGAATGATCTTCGGAGGACACAAAGGCAGAGGAGACTCGAATAATGCTTGGAAGGTACACACGAGGAGCATTGGTCATTTCGAAGACTAAGTCTTACTTATCGAAAAACCTCTGAAAGAGCAAAAGGTGGAAACTCATAACCTGACCTTCACCAAAGAAGATGCCTGAGGAATCCATCATCTGCACGATGATGCACTTGTGGTCACCCTGACCATAGCCTATCGTAAAGTTTTTCGAATCCTTGTGAACACTGGGTCGTCAACCGATGTCCTCTTCACTCAAGCTTTGGACAAAATGGGAGCTGGCCGGTCTAGACTCCGACCTATTAAAACTCCATTACTCGTTTTCTCAGGCAAACAGGTCACTTCTGAGGGAGCAATATAACTCCCACTCATAGCCGGATATGGACAAAACTAGGTCACTACGATGGTCGATGTCACGCCCAAAACTCAGAAATCGGGCTCACAAAATTCCCGATCGCCGAATCCGGTGCCAACAGCCTCCGTAGAACCCCATTCTTGGCTCCTGGCGCCCATTCGCCAGGTTCCGATCCTGGGATGCTACGAGGAGAATTTTCAACGTCAGTATGATTCGTAATAAGCATAACCAAAAGTATAATCCACAAACAACAATCAAGAACTCCATTACATTTTCACTATGATCAAAAACTTTACAAGTACAATGAGCATAAAAGGAAATACAATGGTAAAGAATAAAAACTCCAAAACGATCTGCAAAGTGCTCCTGCCTCAGCGCTGCTGCGAACCAACGTCACCTGCACTCAACGGTCGTGCATAAACTTATAGAAAGCTTAGAGGGTGGTGAAAGTGTGTGCATAAGGTAGTAATATGATCATGCAATATCAGAGTGATACGGAATATGCAGATGGAACCATAATATCATGAGCCGTACCAAGGCTATGCGATGCAAGACATGAATGGTATTGGCCATCCCAAGGCCATGCGATGTACAATGCAACTCAAGCATACAGATCCTCATCTATGTCCACACATCAATACAGCTCAAATATGGGATATCACCGGGGTCTAGTACACTCTAAACCAAATTGTCGCCACACCGCACGCAATAAGGTAAGTGAAAGAGACCTCACTATCCGTCTGCCAATATCGGGCGCGACTTGTCGATAGCGGACCCATTCCTCGAGCTGGTCAAACTCATCCTAGCATTGCCCCCTACTCTCGGGCGGGTAAGGCCGCACCCCCTTCCAACCGACCACGACACAGTGGAGAGCACAGCCAAATGGTAATCGGCACTCAGCGCTCATCTACCTACTCGGTTTAGACGTTTGAGCAACCTCTTAGTACCATAAGGGTTTAGAGACTTTCACCCAGGGATATCTATAGCACTCCATGTAGAATAAGATTTTCAGTTTCCAATCCTACCAACCACAATACATCTGTGAAGGCTACAGCCCTGATGTCGCTAGGGCGTACAGCAACCATATCACACAATGCGAAATGCATGAATCACACTATCCAATCATGCAACAAATCCTGCGCGTATCGTGCGCTCATGTCGAGCAGCACCGCCTAATCGAGAGCCCATAAACAACCTGCCCGAAGGCATATGCTATGATCAGTCAATTCTCATGTCAAGCATACATATGATGCGTATGATTATGAGTCATAGAACTATATTAAACATGTTATAATGAAATGAACTACCCTTACCATGCAGATGGGCCTGGACGACTTATACACAATAAGTACGGGCCTAACAATGGGTCCTAAGGAGAGTCGTAATGTGGACATCCAACCAGCATTACACTCGCAATGTGGACGTCAAACCAACATTGCTCCCGAGTCATAGTCCGTAAAGAATATCCTTATATAAATCAGGTTGGGATCACACATTACAATGGACCTTAGGTACATCCCATTGGGCCTTAAATATATCAAATGGGCCATATACTATGGGCCTTATATTCATTAAGTGGGCCACATCCATGGGCTACACCAATAGGCCTTAAGTGCATTGCAATGGGTCATAACCCGTGGGCCTTAGAATGCATCAATGGTTTTCGACCCATGGGCCTTATACATATCAAATGGGCCTTCTCCCATGGGCTTTAAAATACATCAAATGGGCCTAATCCCATGGGCCTTGGAACACATCAAATGGATCCAATCCCATGGGCCTTGGGATATTTTAAATGGGCCTAGTCCCATGGGCCTTAAATAAATCAAATGGGCCTAACCCATAGGCCTTTTACAAAATCAAATGGGCCTAACCCAAACATAGGTGGCCCACCCAATTTACACTCAAGCCTTAAAATGATCTTACCAAGTGGATGGACGGTCTGGATGCATCACATGCATCATGGCGGGTCCCACTACCGCTGGACAGTGGGGATAACGCATGCATCACAGAGGGCTCCACCGTCCGCTGGACGGTGGAGACAATACAACATCAAGGTGGGTGCCACCGTCCACTGGACGGTGGACTTAAAACACATACATCATTGTGGGTCCCATGTGGAGCCCACTGTAATATTTATATGGCATCCAACCCGTTGATAAGGCCAAACAGACCTGGTTGAAAGAAAAATACAAATTTCAGCTTGATTCAAAACTTCTGTGGACCCCAGAATTTGTTTCAATGGTAGATGTTCATTCACACTGTTTCCTGCGATGTGGGCCACTGGAGCGTTGGATCAGGCTGATCTTTGGAGGGGGCCCACCTGAGGAGGGGACCCACCTCATTAACAGGTTGGATGACAAATAACATCATGGTGGGGCCCACGGCTGAAGCCGTGGGACCCTGCTGGTCCGTCCGTCCGAGCGCAGGCAGTGCCTGCTGTCTTCTGACGGTGCTGCCACCCTTTTTTTTTTGTTCAAAATCATATGTGGGGCCCACTGCTGGGAAATTCACTCTGCCCACTTGATTCTAGGGCCCAAACAGGCCATACAAATCTCATTTATCTCATTTTTTCATTGATTTGGCGTGTAGAAACAACAAAATGGGCACTAATGGCCTTTGAAGGGTAAAAATACTATTTTCTATGGTACGGCCCGCCTGAACATTGGATTGACCTCTTCCTTAGGCTCAACGCCTAAAATGATATGGTAAAGAGGATGGATGGCTTAGATTGGAAATATACATCAAGGTGAAGCCTATGCAGGTGGCCCACCCCAAAAGCTCCTCTTTCCCTTCTTTCTTTTTCCTTTTTATACAGAGACGTCCAGCGTCCCAGACGCTGGACGGTTTGGCATCTTTTAAAAAAATAGTGGTGGGCCCTGATTAGGCGGTCCACCACTGATGGATGATGTAGTACAACATTTAAGGTGGGCCCCACTTGAAGAAAACTTGGACCAAATAAATGCTCAAGGTGGGGTCCATTCAAGTGGCCCACACAACCCTATTACAAATAAAATAAAATAAAATAAAAAGAAATAAAAAAAAGAGAGAGAGAGAGATGGAGAGAGAGAGAGAGAGATGGAGGCTAGGACACGCTTGTGATGGAGGGACCCCGATACTGTGGGCCCTCCCTGCAATGAATCATACAATCAAGTGGGTCCTTTAACGCATGGGACCATCAAAATTTAGAATCAATGGTGGGGATCCTTTCCCCACCAATATGGACAGTCTAGATGACCTTTTCTAAGAAATAAACATCATGATGGGGTCCATGGAGAATGGCCCCATCATGGAATGATCATGATGATCTTAGTGGGCCATCGGCCACATTTTAGGGTCCCAAGTGAGATCCACACCATGGATCGGTGGGCCTCACTTAGCCCATCATAAAAATAAGAAAAACTACCCTATAGAGGCACCCACCGTCCGATCTTCTTGCTCCTAGGGGTTCCTTAGCACCTTAGCTTCAACTTCAATGGATGAGATGAGGAATGGAGGGTTGAGATGGGAGATGATGGGGTAAGAAAGGTGGGCCACACTTAGAATTTTTGGGAGTTCTTGGGAGAGCTCTCATACGTATGGAGCTTGGGATTTTTTTTTTAAGTTTGAAATGAGAAAGAGAAAGAGAGAGTTGTAAAGGGAGAGAGAGAGAGAGAGAGAGTGATGGATGGATGGAGTGATGGATGTAGTGGTGATGGGTGTGTAAGACCTTTTTGACTTTTGAGGCCTTTTGTGTAAGAGAGGTATGGGCATGGAAGACTTTTGTGACTTGCTTGGGAAAAGGGGTGAAAGTGATGTGTACTTGACATGTGATGGATTGATGGATGATTGATTGATGGGATTGATGTGATTGATGTGACACATGGTAGAGATTCTCTTGAGTTTCGCAACGTGCGGCATTTTTCTCGCACCAAACGTTGGCCCACATCTCTTGACCAAGGTATCGCCTCGCGCGTGAGTCGCGGTATTGGAACCGCGAAAACGGTGCGGTCGCTATGGTATTGGTCTTGGGTTGAGTTGACTCGGGTTGACGGCGAATGAATCAGGGTCACGCGTGACTATCGGTTAAGGGACGAAGGTTGCCAAAATTTGACCGGTAAGACCGCGGAAGTCTATGGAATGGTACGGACTAAGATACGGGTCTTACAGTCGATTTCTTGGTATTGGAATGCCCGTCTGTCTACAACGTAATTCTTAGCCGACCATCTCTAAATGCCCTACGAGTTATGGTCATGACTTACCACTTGGTCATGAAGTTCCCGACTGAGCAAGGCGTTGGATTAGTGAAGGGCGACCAACACGATGCTCAGCAATGCTATGCGATGACATTAAGAACTTCACACCAAGCAATGACCATCATTTCTCTAGATCCTCGTAAGGATTCAAGGATAGAGGTTGTCCCATGGAAGATCTTATTCCCATCCTGCTCAACGAAACTGTCCCTAAAAAGACTGTCCAAATTACGTCATCCCTAACGGCTCCACTACATGAAAAGATAATAGCTCTCCTTCGACGTTACGTGGACTTCTTTTCATGGTCTCATGAAGACATGCCCGGCATTGATTCCAAGATCATCGTGCACTGCCTGAACGTCGACCCTGCTCACCAACCAATTCGACAAAAGCGTCGCGTGCTCAGTTCCGAAAGATTTACGATGATCGGAGAAGAAGTCGACAAACTCCTCAAGGTCGGGTTCATCGAGGAAGTTTATTATCCAGACTAGATAGCTAACATTGTGTTGGTGAAGAAAACAAATGGAAAATGGCAAGTCAGTGTAGACTATACAGACCTGAACAAGGCTTATCCCAAAGATAGCTTCCCTCTCCCCAAAATTGACCAACTGGTCGACAGCACCGATGGGTACGAGCACTCAGTTTCATGGATGCTTATTCGAGTTATAATTAAATTGTAATGCATCCACATGATAAAATAAAAACCTCATTTGTCACCGACAAAGGTCTTTATTGTTACCAAGTCATGCCTTTTGGATTGAAAAATGCAAGTGCCACTTATCAGCAATTGGTCAACAAAATGTTTGCCTAGTAGATAGGGCAAACGATGGAAGTCTATGTCGACGATATGCTCGTCAACAGCATTAAAGCTATAGACCATATTACTGACCTCCAGGAAATGTTCCTCATCCTTCGCAAGTATTGGATGAAGCTAAATCTGAACAAATGTACCTTCGGGGTCAGCTCGGGAAAGTTCCTCAATTTTTTTATCAGCCAATAAGGAATTGAAGAAAACCTCAAGAAAATCAAAGCTCTCCTTGATATGCAGTCACCAAAGACTACCAAAGACATTCAACAACTTACAGGAAGTATCGCAACCCTCAATCGCTTCGTGTCCCGAGCTATAGACAATTGTCTCTCCTTCTTTAAACAATTGAAGGGGAAACAAATGGTAGACTGGATCGAAGAATGTGAGGAAGCCTTCCAGAAGCTCAAGAAATATCTAGGGTTGCTACCGCTACTCTCTAAACCTAAACAGGGAGAGTCCTTACTGTTATACTTGACTGTTTCAGATGTAGTAGTTAGCTCGACTTTAATTAGGGAACATAAGGGAAAGTAATTCTCAGTATACTACGTCAGCAAAGCCCTAGTTTCAGCCTAGATTAGATACCCAACCTTGAAAAAATTAGCATTAGCTTTGGTCATTTCTTCTCGTCACTTGCGGCTGTACTTCCAAGCTTATACCATTATTGTCTTAACTGATAAACCACTACGTCGCGTGCTCCAAAAACCCAAAGCTTTGGGATGACTGACTAAGTGGGCAATCGAGTTAATTGAGTTTGACATCAACTATCAACCCCGAGTAGCCATCACAGGTTAGGCAGTGGCTGACTTAATCGTCAAGCTAACTCCTACACATGAGCAAGATACTGACCTACCCAAGCTAGAGCTTTCCCGAAGTGTTACATCTGACCAAACATCTACTGAAGCATTCGACACCCAGGCTCTTCTCGACCCACCTACATGGATGCTCTACGTTGATGGCACATCCAACTTTAAGGCGAGTGGGGATAGGATAGTCCAAGAGCAGACCATATATGCATGTAATATGCCTTGAGATTCGAATTTCAAGCATCCAGCAATACAACGGAATACGAAGGCTTACTCATCAAACTTAAACTGGCAGCCAACATAGGAGCCCAACAACTCGAGGTCTTCAGTGATTCCCAATTGATCGTCAATCAATAGCTGAAGCATACCAGGCCATAAAAGAACGCATGAAAGCCTATCTACCGAAGGCCAAAGAATTGATCGAAAATTTTCAAAAATACATTATTGCTCTGATCCCTCAGGTCAAGAATTCCAAAGCTGAAATGTTGACAAAACTAGTCAGTGCAAACGGAGATGACATTCTAAGATCTGTCCCAATTGAGTTTCTTACGAGACCACTTAATGAAGAGGCCAACCTTGCCGCAGTTCTTCCGATAAGTTCGGAACCAACTTGGATGGACTCAATCATCGACTATCTCAAAGAGGAGAAATTACCTAAAGACCAAATGAAGGCACGCAAGTTACGAACTAAAGTAACTCACTACATTATACTCAACGACGTCCTCTACAAAAAAGGTTTTTATCTTTCCTATCTCACATGGCTCCGACTGGAGGAAGCAAAGTATGTCCTAAGGGAGACCCATGAAGGAATCTGTGAAAACCATTCCAGAGGTCGAGCTTTAGCGCATAAATTTATTCAACAAGGTTATTATTAGATGACCATCCAATCTAATGCTCAGCAATTCGCTCGGAAGTGTGATAAGTGTCAATGCTTTGTGAACATACCCCAATAGCCATCTGAAGAGGTTGCCCCTATGATTGGACCATGGTCGTTTGCTTAGTGGGGAATCGACATCATTGGTCATCTCCCGACTGGTAAAGGTCAAACCAAGTTCACCATAGTGGCGGCCAATTACTTCACCAAATGGGCCGAAGCTGAACCATTGGCGAAGATAACCGAGCAAAAGATCACTAACTTCGTGTAAAAAAACATTATATGCAGATTTAGAATTCCTTGAGCCATCGTCTCCAACAATGAAAAGTAATTCGATAACAATCAATTCTAAGGGATGTGCGAAAACCTCGAAATTCGCAATGTTTACTCTTCGCTGCGATATCCACGGGTAAATGAATAAGTCAAAGCAGTCAACAAAATCATTAAGCATCATCTTCGAACTAAGCTCGAGAATGCCAAGGGAGCATGAGTAGAGGAACTCCCTAAAGTCCTTTGGGAATACAGAACTACCGCCTGAATGGTTACTGGGGAAACACCCTTTTCCCTAGCATATAGAGCAGAAGCAATCACTCTAGTAGAAATCAGACTGCCTACAGCTCGGATAGAGTCATTCGATGAAAAAATCAATACTGAGCTAATGGCGTTGAGTCTTAACCTTCTCGAAGAGAAGAAGAGCAAGCTCGGATCTGAATCGCTATCCATCAGCAGCAAGTGACGCGCTTCTACAATGCCAAGGTAAAAATTAGAAGATTACGAGCTAGCGATTTGGTCCTTCGGAGAACCTTCCAAAATACCAAGGAACTAGGATCGGGAACTTTAGGCCCAAAATGGGAAGGACCCTACATAGTAACGAGTACGAGCCGACCTGGCTCATATCGAATGGAAGATCTGGATGGTCAACTCCTCCCACACCCCTGGAATGTTGAACATCTCAAGATCTATCATCCGTAACCGATCAATGTGCAAGCTTATTGTATATTGATCAACCTTAAGATAAAGTTAATAAAGATATCTTACAACATAATTCTTGTTAGTTCTACTATATCTACAGACTTGACCAAGGTTCGACCAAACTTAGACCAACTTTTGACCAAAGTCCGACCCATTTCCGACCAAGTGATTCGACCCAAATTTGATCCATCTACTGGATCCAACTCGTCTATTAGGCGCGATCTACTTAACTTAGAAAAAAGCTACGATAGAAGGCATTGTTCCAAAAAGAAAGGGCAAGTTTCATTGATAAAGCCTCAATGGGCACATTTACATCATCTTACATTCAACCCGAAGGGTACATTTACATCATCCTACATTTAAAAAGAAAAAAGGGAAAGGTATTGTAAAGCCAAGGAAAAAAGAGGGAGAAGTCGTCTTCAAGCCTCAGGGGACTGCTTGGGAGCTACTTCACCACCAGACGCGTCAAAGCCCGACTCAGATTCGTTGAAACCAGAGATATCTAACTCTGGAAAGGCCTCCTTCATGGTCTCGATGCATTTCTGGTAACCTTGCTGGTAGAGGGCATTTTTATCATCTACGTATGCTTGGGAGGACTAATATTCTTTGGTAGTGTCCTCCCGAGCTTAGGGGAGAGCAGCTCGAGTCCCTACTGTAATCTTATAAAGCTTCACCTCTGTCTCCCCGAGCTTTATCCTGCCTAATTTCCTTAAGCTTCGCCCCTAACTCAGCCTCCCACTGGGCTGAATTCGCAGAAGCCTCTTCAAGGAGCTTCCTCGCGTCCTCCAACTCGACCTCCACAAAAGAAGCACGAGCTTGGGACTAAGAGAGCCTCTTACTGGTCTCGGTTAGTTGCCCTCGCAGCCGCGTAATCTCACTATGCACCTTTAGCATGCTGTCACGCCCCAAACTCGGAAACCGGGCTCACAAAATTCCCGATCGCCGAATCCGGCGCCGACAGCCTCCGTAGAACCCCATTCTCGGCTCCTAGCTCCCATTCGCCAGGTTCCGATCCTGGGATGCTACGAGGAGGATTTTAAATACCAGTTTGTTTCGTAATAAGCATAACCAAAGGCATAACCCACAAACAACAACCAAGCACTCCATTACATTTCCACTATGATCAAAAATTTTACAAGTACAATGAGCATAAAGGGAAATACAATGGTCAATAACAGAAAACTCTAAAATGCTCAGCAACGCGCTCCTGCCTCAACGCTGCTGCAGTCCAACGTCACCTGCACGCAACGGTCGTGCATAAGCTTACAGAAAGCTTAGAGGGTGGTGAAAGTGTGTGCGCAAGGTAGTAATATGAATGCAATGTCAGAGTAATGCGAAATATGCAGATGGAACCAAAACGTCATGAGCCGTACCAAGGCTCTGCAATGCAAGACATGAATGGTATCGGCCATCCCAAGGCCATGCAATGTGCAATGCAACTCAAGCATACAGATCCTCATCAATGTCCACATATCAGTACAGCTCAAAGTATGGAATATCACCGGGGTCTAGTACACTCTAAACCAGATTGCCGCCACATCGCGCGCAATAAGGTAAGTGGAAGAAACCTCACTATCCGTCTGCCAATATCGGGCGCGACTCGTCGATAGCGGACCCATTCCTCGAGCTGGTCAGACTCAGCCTAGCATTGCCCCCTACACTCGGGCGGATAAGGCCGTACCCCCTTCCAACCGACCACGACACAGTGGAGAGCGTAACCGTCTGGTAATCGGCACTCAACCCTCATCTACCCACTCGGTCTAGACGTTAGAGCAACCTCTTGGTACCATAAGGGTTTAGGGACTTTCACCCAGGGATATCTATAGTACCCCATGTAGAACAAGATTTCCGGTATCCAACCCTGCCAACCACGATGCGTCTGTGGAGGCTACGGCCCTGATGTCGCTAGGGCGTGCAATAACCATGTCACACAATGCGGAATGCATGAATCACGCTATCCAGTCATGCAACCAATCCTACACATACCGTGCGTTCATGTAGGGCAACACCGCCTAACCGGGAGCCCATAATCAACCTGCCCAAAGGCAAAGGCTATGATCAGTCAATCCTCATACCGAGCATACATATGATGCGCATGATCATGGTTATACTAAACATGTTATAATAAAATGAATTATCTTACGATGCAGATGGGCCTGGACACAGCAAGTACGGCCTGGTGTTGGGCCCTAAGGAGAGTCGTAATGTGGACATCCAACCAGCATTACGCTCGCAATGTGGACGTCAAACCAACATTGCTCCCAAGGCACGATCGGTGTGAACATCGTGCTTAGTCTATGATGGATTTACACATTGCAATGGACCGTAGGTTGTCCCCATTGGATCTTATATATATATATATCAAATGAGCCATATCCTATGGGCTTTTATTCATCAGATGGGCCACATAAATGGGCCATACCAATGGGTCTTATGTGCATTGCAATGGGTCGAAACCCGTGGGCCTTGGATTGTATCAATTGGACCTAGTCATATGAGTCTAATATGTATCAAAGGGGCCACACCAATTAGGCCCTCAAACGTATATCAAATGGGCCTCAACCAAGAGGCCTTATATGAGTCGAATGGTCCCAAATCCCTAGGCCTTAAACAATTCAAATGGGCCTAATCCATGAGCTTGTACGTATGTCAAAGTGGGCCTAAACCCCTAGGCCTTACATATAACAATTGGCCTACCTCCATGGGCTTGCATGCATATCAAGTGGGTCTAATCCCATGGGCCCTTTTATAAACAAAAGGGGTTTAGTACCATAGGTCCTACCATATATCAAATATCCTACTTCCATGGGCTCTAAAATTTCAACAGAAGGGTCCAAGAGCATGGGCCTTGAAGTACATCCAATGGGCCTAGTCCCAAGGACTTGCAACACATCAAATGGGCCTAGATCTAGGCCTAAAATGCATCAAATGGGCCTAGCCCATAGCCCTTTTGAAATTCAATGGGTCCCGACTCATGGGCCTTACAAAACATTTATTTCCATCCAAGCTAATCATAGGGACACATGGTCTAGGGCCCACTACAATTTTCATAATATAAAATATACATTTAAACTATATAATATACATAAAGATATAATGGTGGGTCCCACAGAAAATAATATGGGTAGCTGGTAGTGGGCCCCATCATCAAGACAGGTGGACGGCGTGTGTAAAACACATACAACAGGGTGAGTCTCACCGTCCACGGGCCGTGGACGGTGCAAATGAATCACATACATCACCGTGGGTCCCACAAATGTGGCCCACCGAAATGTTTATTTGAAATCCAACCCGTTCATACGGTCACTCAGACCAGTGTGAAGGGACAGTAAAAATTTCAGCTTGATCCAACCCTTCTGTGGGCCCCAGAAAATTTTCAACGGTAGAATTCAATTCAAACTGTTTGCATGGTGTGGGCCACTTGAGTTTTTGGATCTGACTCATCCTTGGAGGGGGGGCCCACCACTGGGGTGGCCCACCTCATAAATGGGTCGGATGACACATAAACATTATGGTGGGGCCCACACGCAGGGCCGTGGGCCCCCCTACGTCCGTCCGTCCAGGTGCGCAGGCAGCGCCTGCTGCCTTCAAAGGTGGCAGCGCTGCTGCCCCTTTATTTTTTTTTATTTTTTTTTTTGTGTTTGAAAAAAAACACAGGTGGGGTCCGCTGATGAGGGATCCGCTCCGCCCACTTGATCCTAGGCCCCAAACAGGCCACACAAACCTCATCTCTAGAACTGATTTGGAGTGTAGAAACGACAAAATGGGTATTAGCAGACTTGGAAGTGTAAAAGTATCATTATCTCTGGTACGGCCCGCCTGATCATTGGATTGAGATCATTCCTTGGCTCAACGCCTAAAATATTCCAGGAAAAGTGGTGGATGGCGTGGATTTAACATAAACATCAGGGTGGGGCCTATACAAGTGGGCCACCCAAAAAGGTTCTTTTGTTTTTTTTTTTTGTTTTGCTTGAAACGTCCAGCGTCTCTGACGCTGGACGGTTACCCTTTTTTTTTTTTTTCTTTTCTTCTCTCTTCTTTCTTTTTGTAGTGGGCCTTGATGAAGTGGGCCACCACATGATGGGCGGCATGGGAATATCGTCTAAGGTGGGCCCCGCTTGAATAAAATAAATGCATCAAGATGTGATCCATTCAAGTGGGCCACACCATCCTATTCCATTAAAATAAAATAAAATAAAATAAAATAAAATAAAATAAAATGAATGAAAGAGAGAGAGAGATGGAGAGTGGGACACGGCTTGTGATGGAGGGACCCCGTCATTATGGGCCCTCCCTTGCAATGAAACATACAAGAAATGGGTCCCTTGCACATGGGACCGTTAAAAATGTAAATCAACGGTGGAGATCCATTCTCCACCGATATGGACGGTCTAGATGACCTTTCTAAATGAAAATAAACATCATGATGGGGTCCATGGAGAATGGCCCCATCATGGACCGATCATGATGATCCAAGTGGTCCATCGGCCACATTTTGGGGTCCCAAGTGAGATCCACACCATTGATCGGTGGGACTCACTTGGTCCACCATAAAAATAATAAAAACTACCCTATGGAAGCACCCACCGTCCGATCTTCTCGCTCCTAGGGGTTCCTTGGCACCTTGGCTTCAACTTCAACGGTTAGGATGAAGAATGGAGGGTTGAGATGGGAGATTTTGGGGTAGGAAGGTGGGCCACTTGGAGCTTAGGGATTTTGAAGAAATTCCATACGTATGGAACTCTTGGATTTCCTTTGTTGCTTTGGAATTTTGGAATGAGAAAGAGAGAAAGAGAGAGAGTGATGTAAAGGGAGAGAGAGAGAGAGTGATGGATGGATGGGTGAGTGATGGTGGTGTAAGAGAAACTTGACTTTTGTGGCTTTTGTGTAAGAGAAGTATGGGAAATGAAGACTTTTGTGGCTTTTTGTGTAAGAGAGGTATGGGCTTGGGAGACTTTGGTGGTTGCTTGGGAAAAGGGATGGAAGTGATGTGTACTTGACATGTGATGGCTTGATGGGTGATTGATTGATGGGATTGATGTGATTGATGTGACACATTGTTGAGATTCCCTTGGTTTTCGCAACGCGCGGCGTTTTCTCGCACCGAACGTTGGCCCATATCTCTTGATCCGGGTATCGCCTCGGCGCGCGAGTCGCGGTATCGGAACCGCGGCGACGGTGCGGTCGCTATGGTATTGGTCTCGGGTTGAGTCGACGCGGGTTGTCGGTACATGAATCCAGGTCGCGCGTCGATATTGTTTAAGGGTCGAAAGTTGCCGGAATTCGACCGGTACGACCGCGGAAGTGTACGGAAAGGTACGGACCAAGATACGGGTCTCACAATGCATGGGGCGAGCTGCCAAGATAAAGAAAGTCAAGTGAAGTCGAGCAATCGAAAAGAAAGACTGAACTACTTATGGAGATGAAGTTACCCCTAGAAGACTCATCGTCGTGAATACGAGGGTCAAGTTCGAGGAAGAATCGAATAGGTTGAGGAATTCTACCTCGGGCACATGATGATTTGCCCAAGGAAGGATCTCCTCAACAGCTCGATGGAGGCCCTGACCTCCCTCCTCCTAAGCTCCAGAAGGACCAACCGCAGGACGGTCGAACACTTTTGCCCTTGAAGAACGAGCTTCCATAGGAAGCTCAGAAGTTCCCTACACCTCGGCATAGGAAGCCCCTTCCTGAATGGTCATCCCGACCGTTGTAGCAGCATCAAAGGTGAGCTCCGCCTCCTCTCCCTCCCTTTTAACCTCCGTCACAATGGGGAAAGAAGGGCCGACATTCCCCTTGATCTTAGAGGAGATCTTTTTTCACTTCCTCTTCGGCGCTGCTAACTCCTCCAAGGAAGGCACCTGGAGCTTGGAAGCGGGCCTTAACAGAGGATGAGCTTCAGGCATTTCTGTATAAAAAAATGTGAAGAAAATCAATTATGCAAATTCGTAAAAAATTCTAAATTTCTAAATTCTGAAGCTCGACTAGAGATCTTACCGAAGTTCTTACTTGTGAGAGCGAGATCCAAGCTCGACTTAAAAAGAAACTCAGGTTGGATAAGAACTTTATAAGATCTTTCCTCCTCCCCTAGCGCTTTTGCCCTTTTGATCCGAGCAAGAGATCCGTTGTCCAGTAGGGGAGTGTGCTTGGGAATGACTACGATAGAAGATATATACGAATAAGTTAAGAAAACACGAAGACCGACCAACTGAACGAGCTAAAGAATAACTACATCCGAAGTATACTGACTTGGGTCAGAGAATACAAAGGGGACCTAGTGTTGATCTGAGGGTAAGGATAGGTTGGCTACCTCCCAACAACTAGAGGCCCAGAACCACTTATCCCTTTAATTTTTATTAGACAACGGAGGGTAGGTAATAAGGTCCTCTCTAGTCTCCCGCCAAGCGGAGAGATAATACCAGTCAGGATGTAACTTTTTTGGCTTCAGCTAGTATAAATGGAGGAACTCCTCAATAGTAAGCTTGGACCATAAGATTGTGCAGCTAATCAAAGCCCTCCCTCCATTGGGAATCATCTGTCCTATAATGTCTTGGAAAAATCCATACAAGGACTCAAGTACCACCTAAGGACCGTATCTTGTCGTAATTTAGGCAAAAATTTAGTTAAGTACTAAACTAAAAAATCCCAAGAGCCTGTCGCTTAAAGGCCTAAAACCATTTTCACAAATGAGAAGGCCTAAAACCATTAGCACCACTGACACAACGTCACTTGAAGACATAGGAGAAATCCCAAGGGCCTGTCACTCTCGAGAGTACATTGAAACCTCGTATCAGACCTAGACCACACGTCGAGAGTCCGATGACCGTGAAACTATAGGACTACATCCGTGCTACTGGGCTTGACAACCATCGTGAGAATCAAGCCTAGATGGTGTCTGAAAATGCACAACTTGAGCCCTGAGTGAAGTGTATGAGAAACATGAATATCTTTAGAAACTGAAATGAAACTTAAGTGAATTAGGTCATTCGCTCACCTACGAAATTGAGGATTTCGGACCGTCAACTTTAAACCAAACTTCACCCATGGGGAAAGAAAATTTTCTTACACATATCAGTATAACTGTGGCCCCGATTTAACAAGTATGACCGTTGATCTGTCACGGGTCCTCCACGGATGATCGGCCTATCTGATCACATCGAAATCATGTTCTGGCATAGATCCATTGTCAGGGAGCATACCCTATGACGTAAGTGAGTAGTGGGCCTCCCTATGAGCCCTGTTTGTCAAAAACAGTCGCCTAAAGGGTATAAACCATGTATAAAGTGGCCCTGGGGCCATTTACATCACAACTGGGCTTATAAATAGCCTCCCACACACCCTCTCTCTCCCATATACGAATTTTGCAAAACCCTAAGGGAGATAGAGGATAAAGGAAGAGAAAAGTGGAAAGAGAAAAGAAGGACTTAGGAGGATCGCTTCAACTGTGGGAAACCTTCTCCCACGCACCCATATGCTAAATCATCGCCTCTCTTATGCTACCAAATCCCTTTCAGCTACAATTTCGGGTAAGAAAACCTAACCCTAATCTCGTTGTAGAGATCTAGGTTAATTATTTGTCAAACTAGCTAACCTATTTCGACATTTAGGTGCCCGACGTTCCGTTTTCAGAAATATAAAGTTTGAACCGAGTCCGAGTCAAGCATCCCAACGAAAGGTGCGGACTATAAATGTTTAGGTTATGGTTATCAATGCTTTCAATGTTAGCTAATGATTTATGACTGACTTAATTGTTGTCGTATTGTCTTAGGTATGCCGTTTTTGATACAATATACGTGTATGAAATGTGTTGAGCAAAAGATGCATTATGTGTTTGTTGAAATGTTTGAATGAACGTTTAAATATGATTTGTGCTTTCCATGATTACTGATTTAGGATTCATCATCATTATATGCATACTGATCTCTCTGTATAAGGAATTGCTAAATTATATGTTGTAACTAACCTAGTTTATATATTTGGCGAAGCGTAGCCTATGTGTTTGATGTATTATCTGAACGAGAAATTGTTGATGATTTGTATTTATTATGAGTAATAAGATAGGATTCTTAACTGCCTTATACATATGTATAGTTTCTTACATGTAATCATATTTACTTCTACGTGATTCATTGATAAAATGCAAGTGTTGGGTGACGTGAACAATGTGCTTGATGAAATACTCAAATGAGGAATTCACTTGGAATGTTTGTTAAATGCTGAAGTGATTATCACATGATTTTATTTGCTACATATGAGTAAGATTGGGGCTACAACGTAGACCAGGCATTCAGTAATAGTCCTTATTCAAGTGGCCAAATTAGTCTCGCCACATTGGGTATACTCGATGAATTCGGGTCATACGACGATTGTCGACAGTGGTTAGGCCACGAGGGGTGCTTATGCGCTGCATGTTGATTAAGTTAGCATGTGCCCGTACCAATAGAACTTGCCTAACCAATCGATTGGCCTATTGTGTGTTTAGCATGTATGAACACTACTGCTTGAATCTAAGGTACCCCTCACCAATGTAAAGGCCCACTTTAACCATGGTACCACGATCCGCTAAGACTCATGAACCAGGCATGGTGATATGAGTCATCGTGTTCGAGCTCACGGCCTACGCTGGGGTGACGAGCCTCCCCGTAGTGACCAATGAGCAACCAAAACTTGTGAGCCGGGCATAGTAGTATGGGACACCATGTTCGTGTTGTTGGCCTACGCTGAGGTGACGAGCTTCCCATAGTGACCACGAGTATAAATCCTTGAATTCGCCTATCGACTACTTTTCATTAGGAGTGATGCCCTACAACTTGCCTATCGTATGTGCTTAACTAGGAGTGACAACCCTAGATAGATCATTCGGTTCAAGTCAATGATATAAAGGGAGGTACCCTAGCTTCCCAAACCTGTTGTATGAATAAGCTTAACTAAGTACTCGGCTAACATGACCATGCATTACATTACATTAGTTACGATGTGCTTTTAAGGCGATGAAGATGCACCGTTTTGAGGGACTGTTGTCATATGCAAAATAGGTTGTCGGATTCGCTTGTGAGGGAGCGTTAATGTGAGAGCATACATCATTACTGGTACTTCATTCCTGCATTAGTAAGAGTAGTTAGGAAGTAATTGTTATGTTGCTTTATCATTATTGCTTGATTGAATTGATAACATGTTAACTTTTGCCTTATAGTACCACTGAGTTAGCCACTCATTCCTACTCAGGGACGATGTTTTAAAATACTAACCAGACTCTGGTTTAGATGTCGGTGCTGATGAAGTCTATATGACCGAGCAGGACCTTGTAGATGAGGAGGAGTTCTCCTACTTTCAACTATCGGGTGGGTCTATGTAGACCTCATGCCGACGCGCAGAGATTTCAAGGATACTTTGCTTAATGGACACATTTACTCTTCCGCGTTTTGTATATTTTGAAACAATTTATGTATATATTGAGCCCGGTTATATATTCATACTCTGGGGGTTTGTAAACACTTACATGTTTAAACATATATGATTTAGACATCCACTTGCTTAATTTAATTATATCTGGAGTATGATATGTTGTTTTAGTATAATCTCACTCATGTTTAACTCATTAATATGGGTGAAATCTAAACATCATTATCCATATTACATAAGTGATGTTCTGGATCTCGGGACTAGAGCTTTGCTCGACCCCCGAAATTCAAGGCATTACATGTCCCAAGGCCAAGCTTAGGCAAGCAAGCAGCTGCCTAACTAGACCTTGCAGAGGGAGTCTTAGGCCGCATTGGAGAGCGACCCAAAAAATAGCGACTGCTCCCTTTAGAGGTCGATCAGGAAGCTCGTCTGGCAAGGGGATCCAAAGGATTACAAACTCGTGGACGTGATACCCCAATCTGATTCGAGCTAACTCCTCCTCAGTAAGGGTCGAAGGCACAGGACCCCTCGGACCCTCCCCGCTAGCGGACTCTTCTGGGTTCTCTCCATCGGACCGGCTGCATTCTATCCTGACCGGCCTCTCTGCCGGAGACCCCTCCATCTCCCACGTCGCCGAAAAGTCGGCATCGACCTTCATCACCAATGGCGATGGTGGGTCCAACATTACCCGGAGGCTACTCGCCCCACTGTCACCGCCAAAGGCCCTCTCCCATGATCTCAAAGAGTCTGACATGTCAGCTTTTTATTAATGTTGAGAGGCTTTGTCAAAAGGGAAAAAAGAAAGGAGGAGGGGGTGAGTGAGATTCAAAGCTCATCAGGGAAGAAACAAGTGCCCGGCCGCTAGTGAAAATAATCGCTGAAAATTGCCTATTCGCATTAAGGAAGATAGCTAAATGAGAGAAGATGAAATTGCAGATGAAAACAACTAAGTGTTAGGGCTTCTCTTATATAGGGAAGCCATGTGGCAACGCTTAAGTACGCCTATCAATGTTGGGTCCGTACAGCATCCCCTCCACTATCCCCTCCTGACACGTGGCACGACCCCATGCGCTACTCAACCTTAATATCGAGTATTGGCCACGTGTCACACCCTTGTTAGTCTGTCACTGAAATGGCAGCCTGACGCCCCACGTGACCTCAAACCACGAAACGCCACACCATGTTTAATTACTAACACGCCTCAATTACCGTACTGGCCGTCATACCTGGCATTTATGACGACATAACCCGACCTAAGATGTATTTGGCTTACTTCCCTAGCCTCTATAGATCGGCTCAAAAATTAAGGGGGGCTTACTGTTATGATAAAAAATAGATGAGTCGATAGGTCAACATATGGAATGGACCAACTCTATAAATCAGCACGGACCCAATGGGATTTGAGCCTTAAGGGGTATCTATGTCCGAAGACAAGTCAACCTTCAAGGAGGTCGATGCAACTGTAAGGACAGGGCCAATTGCCAACCCTATAGGTCGGCCATAGCTCGGACATAGGTCAGCCATAGCTTAATCATAGCTCAGTTATAGGTCAACCATAGCTTGGGATAGCATCTAAAACAAGGCAAATGCCAGTTCAATAGAAAGCTCAATATTGCTCGCGTTACTATATCTAACACGACCTTCTCTCATACCAACAGTCCGAAAATTTCTCCAACAGCCCGAAGATATCTCTCAAGATCTTCGCAGGATCAAATTAGATCCCGAGAACTTCAGACGATGATAATCTCGAGAGGATCCCGGACGAATTTGGATACCCGTGCAGAATGATCTTCGGCATATTAGGAGAGACTCCTTACGGCATTGTCTTCCTTCTCCTATAAATAAAGGTATCTCCAGCCAATGTAAGGTACGCAACGCATACATACCCTAATACTTGACTAGTGACTCTTTTTCTTAAGATCCTAACCTACGAAAAGACCCAATAGCCTGACTTAGGTATCGGATAGTCCCATGTACAAGTCAGGGTCTCATTTGTCTATTTCTTTCATATGCGCAGGATCCTGAAGGATTAACCAAGGAAGATCTACCGGGAAATTGCATCAACATTAATAAAACCGACACTGTTTTACCTTATTTAATTTAAATGTATAACTTTATTCATCTCAAAATTATTTTGAACCTAAAAGTATTTGGTTAAAGAATACATTCTTTTTAAATTTGAAAACTTACGTCTACTATCACAAGGCGAATAGAGCCTAATCAGAAAAAATAGTCTTTTTCTTTCATTAGATGCTTGAACGGGGGTCCTTGCTCTTGCTCGGGTGGTACTCTCAGGAGTTTCAACTCCCGGTCAAGGGTTCGAGTACCCATTGGTGGTGAAATTCCACCTGCGTGAGTGTGTGGGGTGTGTGTGCGTGAACGGAGGGCCAAGAAAACTTTGAACCTTTGATCCTAGTTTTTAATATGTCCATCTTACGAAGAAGACACCAACAATTCAATCAATATTTGAATTAGGCCAACTATGGCGTGCACAGGCTTCCTAAACTCACGTACCAAGTCTACACCAACGGTCACACAAGTGTTCCAGTTTAATTAAATTGAGTGCAACACACGGCATGCATAAAACACATGCCTCATTGTGGGCCCACGTGACTTTTCCACCATCGCAGATTACCGGCCTCGGTTTAATCGCCCACCCTACCGAATCCAAGTCCAAACAGGAATTACATGTGCCCCGGGCAAGAAGTTCCTGCGGGCAGAAGATATGTGGGGTCCACCGAGATGTCTGTGATTGTGTAACATCTACTCCGTCCACCTGTTTCAACAGCTCGTGCTAGTCATGAGTCCAAAACCAAGGAAGATCCAAAACTAACGTAGGGCACGCCACAGCAAACAGTACAGATCGTACGCCCACAACTGAAACCATTGTGAGGCCACAGAAGTTCCCAATCAGGATAATATTTGTGTTCTCGTTTCATCCCAATGCAGTTAACCTAATGAACGGTTCGGATGGACATGAGAAGTTTCAACGGCCGTGTAACAAGCCTCCCCATAACTTTTTCTTTTTCTTTTCGAAAACAAGCTATAAAGCTCTTGAACACTCCATGTGCCAGTACGCACACACGCGTAAAATTTAGAAAATCGTGTGCAATAAAGTTCCTGTACGCACCCAGTGCCAGCATTACCAGACGTGTAAAATCTAATCGAGGAATGGTCCGACCTCGACCTTGTACATGTTTTTAAAATGGTCTAATAATCACGTGGGCTCAATACTTAAAACATGTTGGTGGATTTGAAATTTCAACTGTGTTTTTAAAGCCGTACATTTTATTGAACTCAGGCCTACCTGACCAGTGGATCAACGTGATTCTTGAGCTCGGTCATCAATGCCGTGCCATTCTGGTGGATGGATTGGATCTCTTACCTATATGGCCATGTTGGCACACCCTGGATGTGGGCTTATAAAAGCCTACATACGGTGTAGTCGAGGGCTTGATGAGGCTTCGTTCTTTGACCTAGGGTCACTTTAAGGGGTGAAATTAAATGAAATTATGTGGGATGAAATTGCTTCTTTTTTTTTTTTCGTAATAAATGCACTAGTTAATAAAAAAAAATTAATATTTGAGGTGATTATATAGAATGCATGACTTAAATACAAGTTTTGATTTATATGATATTTGGTTGTACATAAAAATAATTGTAAATCTTTAAAATTGTGTTTGAAAACTATTTTTAAGAAGTAAAGGGCCCACCTTAATGTTCGTGAGGAATCCAGCCCGCTCATCTGCTTTGTGAGATGGTTTTAGAACATACCATCAAAAGCCAAGCAAATTCAAAACTCGAGTAGACCATACGGGAGGAAAGAGTGAGGAAAATTTTCCTACAATTGAAAACCTATGCCATCCTTCATTTTTTTCCATATCATTTAAAGGCATGGGAGAAATTTACGACTATGGACCCCACCTTTTATCCTTTGGATATTCTTGAAGCGGTGCAAACTTAACATATGCACTTAGAATTCTTTGTACGGGCAAAAAATGCTACGACCAAAATACCCCTCCTTTTCACATAAACAGATTGGGTACTCCCCCTGCCATGTGCCAATAGTAGATCATTCGTGGTTTATGGGCCCCACCATGAGGTATGCTTTTCATCCATGTTGCCCATATGTTTTCCCAGATCATTTTATGGTATGAGAGCAAAAATGAGGTATATCCAAATATCAAGTGTACCACATTACAGGAAAGAGTGTTGAATGAGCGTCAACCATTAGAAACTCAAGTGGAGCCCACTATGATGTTTGTGAGAAATTCTTTCCATCTAAGTTCATTCATAGGGTTATAAAGACCTGGATGAAGAGGAAAAATAAATTTCATAATGATCCAAAACTTCTATAACCCCTAAAAGGTTTTCAATGGTAGACATTCAATTCCCCACTGCCTTTTACAGTGTGGTCCACTTGACAGTTAAATCTATCTTATTTTTCGTCTCAAGTCTTAATATGAGCTTGCCAAATAGATGGACGGTTTGGATATAACAAAAACCTCATGATTGGACCCACAAAAGCAATAGAAAAAAAATAAAATTAAACTAAGTGCATCAACACTACCGCCGGTACGGCGGTAGTGCCGCGGTATTTTGGTAGATTTTATTTTATTTTTTTTACAAGGAGAACTTTTTCTCCCTTACATTTTTCTCTAATACATAATTATGTAAATATATATATAAGTATATAAAAATATTTTTCTATCTTTTAATTCATTTCTTTGTCTATTTATTTAACAAGCATATCTCGTAAACTAGAATGATTTTATTTTTTTTACACATGCACACACAACCCCACACACTCACACTAGTGGAATTTCATCACCTATGGATACTCGAACGCTTGACCAGGTGTTGAAACTCCTAAGAGTCTACCACCCGAGCAAGAGTAAGGATCCAAACTAAAATGATTTACTTAACATACCACATATGATTTTGGGGTAGGAGAAGCTAATTTAGCCAATCAACCTAGTTATTTTCCAAGATTTCATCGGGTCGATGGTCGAAAATCCATTTCATTCAGTTGGTGGTTAATTTCAATCACTTCGCAATCAAATTGGAAATTGAGCGGGGCAAACATGAAATTGAGCGGGGCAAACTAAAAATTCAGCGGGGCAAACATGAAATTGAGCAGGGCAAACTAGAAATTCAGCGGGGCAAACCAAAAATTGAGTGGGGCAAACTAGAATTTGAGCGGGACAAACATGAAATTCAGCGGGGCAAGCATGAAATTCAACGGGGCAAACTAAAAATTAAGTGGGGCAAACATGAAATTGAGCAGGCCAAACATGAAATTTAGCGGGGCGAACATGAAATTGAGCGGGGCAAACATGAAATTCAACAGGGAAAACATGAAATTCAACAGGGTAAACATGAAATTCGGCGGGGCAAACATGAAATTGAGCGGGGCAAACTTGAAATTGAGAGGGGAAACTACAAATTGAACGGGACAAACACAAAATTCAGCGGGGCAAACACGAAATTCAGCGGGACAAACATGAAATTCAGCTGGGCAAACATGAAATTCAACTGAACAAACATCGAGAGATCATTCAATATTATCGAGCATTGCTCGATATATCGAGATTTGAACATCGATATTATCGGGACATACTCGATATATCGAGAAATTATTGAAATTTCAGTGTTAGCTGCTGAACATTTCAAAGGTAAAGTCAATATTATCGAGCAACGCTTGATGTATCAAAGATTGAATCTCGATATTATCGAGACACTCTCGATATATGTCGATACTCGTATCTTAAACCAAGTTTACCAAGCTGAAGTGATTATGTAACTTTAAGTAAAAAAGTTACTTATAATTGATCTTAAACCGAGCTTACTTATCTACTACTGTATGTATACAAAGTAACTTATTTCGGGGTATCTAAATAGGCCCTAAAAGCCAAATACCTTATACCAGCACAAGTTAGTGACAAGTAAACATCATTTCAAGCTAGCCTTTTAGAACGGTTCGCTTTAGTTGATGTGTTTTGAACAGTGGTTATTGTGTTTGTCAATCCAATCTCTAATATCTAATGAAAGACAACAATTTCATTAGAAGTGAAAGAAGGGATACGCCATGCCAAATAAAAAGAATTTACAGTACATAGAAATTGTTTCGTGGGTACCTTAGTGAGCATTCATGCTTTTATGATGCGACAAGGATCTATTACGTCAGAGAGGATCAAATACTATCAATATTATCTAAGCAGCTTGAAATTGAGCGAGGGAAAATGAAAATTGAGCGAGCCTATCATAAGAGAGCAAGGAAAACTGAAATTAGAGCGAGCTTAGCATGAGAGGGAGCGAGGAAAACTAAAAATTGAGCGAGCCTAGCATGAGATGGATAGAAAATTGAGCGATGCAAACATGAAATTGAGCGGGACAAACATGAAATTCAGCGGGGCAAACCGAAAATTGAGTGGGGCAAACATGAAGGTTGAAGGTTATCAAATAAACTTAAATTTTTGATAAAAAAAATTAGACAATTTTTGAAGTTTTCGACATATTAAAAACTTTAGTTAACATGTCGACCCATTCGATCAAAGAGTTTCGACCGGTTGACTCGATAGATAGATAGGTTACATAGTTTTGAGTGGTTTTATGCAATTTGTTTCTATTTCTAGTTTTGATTATATATATTGGTGTAATCGATATTAGGGTTACTGCTAGACATGTTTAAGAGTTTGAAAGGATTACACCCTAGATCATATCTTAAGTGGTAGACTAAGTGAAGATACCTCGTTTCAACGTTAAGGTCTTGGTATTGATTCCCTAGTGGGGGTGGCTAATAGTGGAGTGTGCACTGACAATGGATTGTACTGACAAGCTAATTTAGGATACTTTATACGATCCATTGAAATATATAGTAAAATCTCGATCATTAATGAATTACCATATCATACATTGCATATTGAAGAATATCATGATTATCCCAAGTAAGAGAATGTTGGAATCATTGGCCATGTATGGCATGTTTTCATCTAGTAATGCAGTAATTGGTTTAAATTAATCACATTAGGTATATACGGTTTTATAGGCCTGAAGTACTATTGACAACTGAAGATAGAATTTGTATTGAAGAATGGCTTCTCTCCTTGTATGTGAGATATTGAGAAGACATAGGTAAGTGAAAGAGTTCTACAATGGGTGGACTCTCTCCCATAGTCACTCCCCTATATAAATGCATTCAATCCCTAACATATACATCATGTTTGCCTTGCTAAATTTCTAGTTTGCCCCACTAAATTTTTAGTTTGCCCCACTCAATTTCATGTTTGCCCCGCTCAATTTCTAGTTTGTCTCGCTTAATTTCTAGTTTGCTCTGCTCAATTTCATGTTTGCCCCGCTCAATTTCTAGTTTGTCTCGCTCAATTTAATGTTTGCTCTGCTGAATTTCATGTTTGCCCCGCTTAATTTCTAATTTGCCCCGCTTAATTTCATGTTTACCCCGCTCAATTTTATGTTTGTCCTGCTCAATTTCATGTTTGCCCCACTAAATTTTTAGTTTGCCCCGCTCAATTTAATGTTTGCCCCGCTCAATTTCATGTTTGCCCTGCTTAATTTCGTATTTGCCCCGCTCAATTTTCAGTTTCCCCCACTCGATTTCAAGTTTACCCCGCTCAATTTTATGTTTGTTTGCCCCACTCAATTTCATGTTTGCTTCGCTAAATTTCCAATTTAATCGCGAAGTGATTGAAGTTGACCACAAAGTGAATGAAATAGATTTTTCATCATCGACCCAATAGAATCTTGGAAAATAACTAGATTGGTTGGCTAAATTAGTTTCTCCTACCCCAAAATCATAGATGGTATGTTAAGTAAATCATTCTAATTTAAGAGATATGCTTGTTAAATAAATAGACAAAGAAATGAATTAAAAGATAGAAAAATATTTTTATTTACTTATATATACATATTTACATAATTATGTATCAGAAAAAAATGTAAGGGAGAAAAAGTTCTCCCTCTAATATAAAAAAAATTTAAAAAAAAAATTGCCAGACTGATGGTAGTGCCACGACAGTCTTTTTTTTTTTTTTTTTTGGTTACTCTTATGAATCCCATCATGAGGTTTGTGTTATATCCAAACCATCCATCTATTTGGTGAGCTCATATTAAAGCTTAAGATGAAAAATAAGATAAATCTAACTATCAAGTGGACCACACTGCAAAAGGCAGTGGGGAATTGAACGTCTACCATTGAAACCCTTTTAAGGGTTACAGAAGTTTTGGATCATTATGAAATTTGTTTTTCCTCTTCATCGAGGTCATTGTAACATTATGAATGAACTTAGATGGGGAGGATTTCTCATGAACATCACAGTGGGCCCCACCTAAGTTTCCATCGTCGGACCATCCGTTAGCGCTCGTCTCTGCATGCCAGCCAGAGGAAGGCAGGGGGGTTTTCGCCATCAAATTCGGTGTCTATACAAGGAGGTATAAGTGCATATGTTAAATTTATATTGCTTCATAAAAACCACTGGATAAAAAGTGGGGTCTATAGTTGTAAAATTCTCAAAGCATGGTTCTAAAATTAAATTTCATCGAAAACTTAAATCGACCACATCATACAAAAAATAATGGTCGTTGAATGCCCACCATTAAAAACTTCATAGGGCCGCCAAAATATTTATTTTCCATCAAATTGGTTGATAAGATCACATAATCTTGAGAAGTAAAGGGCCCACCTTAAATGAAATGAAGGGAAAATGCAAATATCAGCTTTGATCTATTTTTCTGCGATATGGCCTACCTAAGATTTGGATCGGCTTTATGTTAGGCCATACATTAAAATGAGCTGAAAAGGCTGAAGGACGGAGTGGATATATAACACATACATCAAGGTGGGCCCCACGTTCAGGGAAATACCCGCTGCCGTGTTTCCCGAGTAACACCTTATCCGTTTTCCCGGATGGAATTCATTTCCGCCAGCCCACGTGTCACGTGTCTGGAATGACCGGAACCGTCCACTACGCGACGGGCTTGTAACTCACCCCCAGCGACATACGACATCTCGTTCTCGGCTGTATTTTTTCCCGAGATTTTCAAAATTGAAAGTTTTTCTTGGAAGGCTAACCTAGACTCTCCGGGATAGAAATATTTAAAAACAATTATACTAATTAATTAAAAACAACACAATTTATATATATATACATAAGAAACCACAATAACATCGTCTACTGTATTTATTACGATATTTTGCAAATCTCGGCGATATTTATCCCACTGCCTGGCGGATCATATTGGCCAGCGACAAAAAGATTAGGGCTTCCGTTATCCAAGCTTTCGGAGATAGCAACTGTCTTCTTCAAATCCACCCCTTTATAACAATTAAAATAAAAGACAACTGCGTACTTACTTATATTTCAATACCCTTTTCAAAAAGATTTTATACAACCCATCACACTGATTTAAATAATCTCCTTGGAATATCTTCCATTCGAGCAAAGGAGTGAGCCGGTTGGGTTGACCCTAACGTGACGTTCAGGTGAAATCAACCCCAACCGTAAGATGTGTTACCTTATGTTAGACCCAGAGATAAAAATATTCATCCCAATCTATCATTTAGGTGGACCACATGGTTGAAAATAATATACAAGAAAGCGCACACCCTCCAAACATTTCGCTTAGTGTGGTACACTTCAATTATGGATGGGTTTGAGTTAAATTTTAGTGTGAAATCTAATTATTGGAGTTAATTACATCTAAGGGACCACATAATATTAACTTGGTTTAAAACTTTTGTTGCCCCGGGAAGTTTTTAATAGCAATTGGTGTTGTTTCATGTGGTGTGTGGTGTGGTCCGCTTGAGATTTAGGTCTTTTCTGTTTTTAGGTTCATAGTCTAAAATAATTTAAATAAATTTCTGAACGTGTGTATGTAATAAAAAGACATCAATGTGGGCACCATAGTAAGGGATCTACCCATCTTCGCATATCCGGCGATCCACCTAAGCACGCCCAAGAAAAAAGGTACCGTAATGTAAATTATATGATAGTAGATGGTATTTTGTAAAATTTCTTTTCTATTATTTCAACACTTCTCTTCAGATTACAGGAGAATATACTCACCTAATAAACAGAATCGGCGGCAGCAGCAGTTCAGCTAGCATTCTCTCTCGCCATTTTCTCTCATTTACTCACTTATCCATTTCTCTCTCTTCTCCATTCTTCCATCCATACTCTAATTTCCTTCACAGAGACCGCTATCTCCATCGCCATTGTGGACTCCTACCGGAGAGATGCTCGGTGGCGACTGCGGTCTCTTCCCCTGCTTCCGCCGCAGGAACATCCACGATGGAGGATCCTCCGATCTCAATCCAGTCCTACTTGTTTCCGGCATTGGCGGCTCAATCCTCAACGCCAAGAACAAGAAGAACGGGTTCGAGATCCGGGCCTGGGTTCGGATCTTCTTAGCCAACCTCGAATTCAAGAAGTGCCTTTGGTCCAAGTATAATCCTAAAACAGGTTCCCTCTCTTTTCTTTTCTTTCTTCCCCCCCCGCCGCCCCCTTTTTTCCGACCTCTCTTTGTAATTCCTCGGGTATTGGATTGGGTTCATGTGTTGGGCCCAAAATTAAAGTATATCAGCAGCAGAATTTTGAAATAGATAGAGAATTTTAGAAGGGGAATCTGAGCTGTTAATAAGGAATTAGGTTAAGATTATCTAACTTAAGCTAGTATCTATGTTAGTTATCAAATGCTTGGGGTCGTTTGGATGCCTGTAAAGTTTTTAGTTGTAAACACTTTATGCCTGAAAAGAGTTTCAGGTGTAAACTGTTTACATGTGATTCTATTTAGCTTTTAAGGGCCTGTTTGGATTGCGAATTACATCAGTAATGTGCTGTAAAAGCACATTACGGTTTTACTATGATTGTTTAAGCGTGCGAGTCGGTGGTCAAATTACTGATGTATTAGGAGCCAGGGATTGTAATTTGTAATCATTACAATGTTATATTGCGTTGCAGTGGAAATCTCCTATGCAAACTCAAATAAGTGGTAACTTGTTTACCGGTAAACAGATTTTGTGTTTGGCTAACTTTTATAGTGTTTACAATTTATGAAGTAGGCATTCACACCACATGGAGCACCGGGCAGTAAATCCTGCCAAAATTTGCAAATCACATAAAAATGGCTGAATTTTTTTGGGGCCCTAAGAGAGCATCAAAGCATGCACATATTAGACGGATTGGATGTCCTGCACCATCACAGTGGGTCCCACACACGATCTGGAAGGTTTTTAATGGTGGGCATCCCATCCCAGATGTTCCCTCTCATGTGGCCCATCTGATGATCAATTGGGCTGTTTTTTCAGGGCTGTAGGAGAGCGTCAAGGGACACACATGGTCGACAGATTGGATAGACTGTAAACATCACGGTCCCCACACTTCATGAGTGTGTATTAACCATTGTGTTCTATGATGTATAATGTCTTTTTAGTTGTAAAGACCTTACCTATAATATGAAACATGGCTTTTTTCCTAGAAAAAAATGGCTAGTTTACCTGTAAATGTTTACAACTAGTAAAAACTTTGCAAGCAAAATTTGCCATCTAAACACTTGCCTATAAAGTGTTTACCTATAAACCTTTTACATCGTTTCTTCCACAACATTGCCAGTGCGAAAAAATTACATAAGCAGTCTAAAGGTGGATGGAAAAAGAATCGAAGATAAGATTCAAATATGCTCATCAGTTGTACAATATTACTCGCAACTAATCTCTACGGATGGGTGAAGCAGACCTAAGTTAGAAAATTTGTAGTTTGAAAGCTTATCTAGTGCAGAAAGGGACTCCCTTGAGAAACCTATGTTGATAGAAGAAATCAAAGTGGCTATTGACCCATTGGGTGGAGATAAGGCCCCTGGCCCAGATGGATACCTCATGGCTTTCTATCAAGTATTTTGGAAAATGCTTAAATGGGATGTGGTGGGCTTTACCAAAAGAGTTCTTTTTAAAAGGCAGGCTAATGGCAAGGCTGTGGGGGTGTCTTTTATTGCCCATGTTCCGAAGAAAGGTATCGAGTCATTAAAAGATTTTCAGCCTATTAGCTTAATTGGCAGCCCCTATAAGATCGTGGCAAAAATTCTCACATCCAAATTTAGGGCAGTTCTAACGGAAGTTGTATCTTAGAACCAAGGGGTTCTTGTAGGCAAACGGGCATATTTTGGATAGTGCACTTATGGTGCATGAATGTCCACTCTTTAGAAATAGAGAAGGCAAGATAGGAGTGGTGTGTAAACTAGACTCAGGATAAACCGCTTGCAATATGCAGATGATACAATATTATTTTGTGATGAAAAGTTAGCAGAGGTGGATAATTTGAGGAAGATTTTGGGATTTTACGATGAGGTCTCTTAATTAAAAATATATGTCAGTAAGAGTTATATGTTGGGCACTGGCTGTACAAAAGTTTTCACATGTTTTTGGATGTGGGATTTGGTCTTTCCCATCCTCTTTCTTGGGCTTACCATTGTGTTTGGAGAAGCCGACAACTCATTTGTTGAGTAAGGTGGTTGAAAGATTTGATAGGAAGCTATTAAGATGGAAGAGTCATCACTTGTCTATAGAAGGGCGAATCACACTCATCAAAGTTGCTCTCTCTAACCTTCCTGTCTATTTTATGTCATTGTTGCAATGTCTGAAGTCGATTATGGACAAGTTAGAGAAACTAGGGGGTGGTTTCTTTTGAAAAAGGGCCAAAGAGAAGCACAAGTTTCACCTTCTCAAATGAGAAGAGGTATGCAAACTGATCTCTGAAGGAGATGCTAGTATTAGAGTATTAGAGTCGATGAATATGGCTTTGCTTAGGAAATGGCATTGGAGGTTTTTGGCTCAAAAGAGGGCAAGTTGTGGAGAGAATTTATAGCTTCCAAATATGGTGTCCAGTCTGGGGGTGGGAATAAAGAAAATCCCGTGTTACCGTGCTTCGGGTATATGGAAGGCCATAAATTCAATAGCCCCTTTGTTTAAACTCAGGTTGGCATTGTCTCTTGGAGATGCAAACTAGATTCACTTTAGGAGGATCTTTTGTTGTGGAGATAGATCATCGGAGTCAGATTTTCCATCACTAGCAAATTTAGAACCGTCAAAAAACATTACGGTTGCTAATTGCTTCTAGTGTGGTGGGGAGAGCAGTGTGTGGTGCCCTCCATGCCGTAGGATCTTTTGTTGTGGAGATAGATCATTGGAGTCAGATTTTCCATCACTGGCAAATTTAGAGCCGTCGAAAAACATTACGGTTGCTAGTTGCTTCTCGTGTGGTGGGGAGAGCAATGTGTGGTGCCCTCCATGCCGCAGGGATCTAACAGAGGAAGAGGTGGCTGATTTTTGCTAAGCTATTGAAGTGGCTTCACAATCTTCAAGCATCCCCTGTCTCCAAGGGTTCCTTGGTATGGAATGGTGGCCCGTCGGGGAAATTTTCAGTCCAATCCTACAAGTAGATTTAGAAATCTTCAACCCTACTAGACAAGAATTCTTTCACAATTTTTGGTTCTATGGAGCTTCTCCTAAGGTGGCCACTTTCGTTTTGGTTGGTTGAAAGAAGAGAATCTTAACAATTGACAACCTCTAGAAAAGGGCTATGATCCTACCCAATATTTGTATTATGTGTATGAACAATGCAGAATTGATAGATCACCTTTTCATTCATTGTTCCTTCATGAAGCAAGTGTGATCACTTTTTTTTTTTTTTTTCATATTTTGTTATGGAATGGGTCATGCCACAAGCAATCAAAGAGTTATGAAGGACTTGGCATAGTAGGCTTTTCTCTAAGGATGAGTCAGCGGGTTGGCGCCTGGTAATAATGGTAGAGTCTTGTGGAATATATGGTGTGAACGGAATAGGTGTTGCTTTCTTTATCAGCAAGGATCTTTGGAGGAGTTAGTTTGGAAATCCAAAAGAGGCGTTAGATTGGATATCTGGGGTAAAAAATATAAATGTTGAAGTAGTTTCATCCTTGCTTGGATTGTAATTTTTTCTCTTGGGTCGTATTCTTTTCCTCTTTCTTTAGTGACTTATCAATAAAAGTTATATGTTATCATTCAAAAAAAAAAAAAAAAAAAGAAAAAAAAAAGAAAAGAAAAAAGAAGAGGATTTTGTAGGAATCCAAGTGATGCCTTGCGGCATGTGAGACATTTATGTGATGTGGACCATTCATTTGTTGGATCCTAGTTTGGATAGGTCATATGCAAAAATGACACCAATGAGTCAAATGATCGTAGCTACTGATTAGAGGAACTATAAAAATAAAGTCTAGTGATTTTTGACAATTGGTTTGACATTTTCTAGCCACCCGATCTTAGCCTTTAAAATTTGTCCATTCAGCAGCTAGGATTACCAATGCATGCCACATTAAGGTAGGCATAATAAATGAATGGAGTGCCACTTAATGAGATTGAGTACCATCCAAACACCTGCCTGTAAAGTGTTTACTTGTGACCTTTTTACAACTAAGGATTTTATGGGCATCCAAACAACCCCTTGTGGCATGTGACACGTTTATGTGATGTGGACCATTCATTTGTCGGGTCCTAGTGTAGATGGATTGTATGCAAAAATGACACCAGTCAGATGATCTTACCTACTGATTGGAGGAATCAAGTGATTTTCGACGATTTGTTCGACATTTTCTAGTAATCTGATTGTAGCCTTTAAAATTTATTCAATCAGAAGCTAGGATTACCTGACTGGTGAAATCTTGGGGGCATGCCACATCAATGGTAGGCATAATAAATGAATGGCCTGGATCTCATTTATGGGTGCCACTTAGTGAGATTGAGTGCTTGATAAAGACATGTTTTAGTCTTTCCCTTTCAGATGCTATCTTTGTATAGCAACAAAAGAAAAAACCATTATTGCAATCCTTAATGCAAAAGAGGTGCACCAATACCTTTGTACCACCATACCTATTAGATACCACCATACCTATCATAGAAACAACATTACTTAAAATATGAAGGACGTTTTCCATTCTGCATACAACGGATCCAGGTTGTGGGTCATTTGCGATCCAGATTGCTATTTTTAGCAACTCGAAACTTTGGCTCTATATTCTTAGGCCCTTTTTGGTAGACGCCAAAAACTGAGTTGATCTCATTTTAGTTAACAGTACTTGTCTCTGATACATAATGAGTTCCTGTTAACAGTGATTGTGTATTAGAGTTTAGACGTCAAGCTCAGGGTCTTATCAAGGTATTCAATAATGGTTACGGTGGTTGTAACGGCTGTTACGGCCTTTACTCTTTTTTTTTGGTGTGTGGGGGGGGGGGGGGGGGGGGGGGAACCTGTATTGGCCCTGTCACAGACTGTTACAGGGCTGTAATTGGCATTACGGGCCATTTTTTCTGGAATAACCATTATGGCCCCGCAACACATAAGAGTGCCCACTGTTACTGTTACTGTTACATAACTGTTTTTTAATACCTTGTGCCTTACTATTGATTAAGTTAATGCAAAATTATTTACAATGTAGAAATTTATACTCTTATTTATTTAGTTGGAACTTATAATGTAACATTGAGCACCTAGAGTCTATAATAATAACATTCATCCTTTCATAAAGTTACAATATAAGTTCATATATGAAACTATATTGCATACAAAGTGTATGTATTGGAGTGACACACATGATCCTACCCCTAGCGTACCACGTATTGGATGAAGTAGCGTACCACGTAACCATTCCTGTACTGCATACAAATGCCTCAAGTAATCTTGTGTGGAAACCATCATTGCCATTTATCAAAAGGATGCCCTTTGCATACTCTGTTAGGAAGGCTGCTTAAATAGCTTAAGGGGTCGTTTGGCACCATGGATTTGGGGGATTTCAAATCCCCTGGTTGTTTGGCACTATAAAGTAACTGGGGGTTTCAAATCCCCTGGTTGTTTGGCACTATAAAGTAACTGGGGGTTTCAAATCCCCTCAAAGAGGGGGTTTAAAATCCACTGTGAGAGTTTGGATTACATCTAAAATCCTTTCAAGAGTTGCATGTGTAACATGTATGTCACCGGACTATTATTCTATTGGGCACATGGCCCACTAATGATGTCCCAAAACAATTAGCTTATCAATTGCATCACTATAATTACTTTAATATGATGATCAGCATCGTCTAAACACTGTCCCCGTAAATCAACGGTTCAAAATCATTGGTTAGTCACTTGGACATGATTTTTTGCTTGTGGCCCATCCGAGACTTGGAATTTCATCATTTTCAGGCAAAGCATATATTTCAGCGGGCTTATTGCAACCATTGTGTTAAACATTACATACGTTCACTAAGAGATATTAAAGTTGATTTAGTAATTAAATTCAAGCCCCTGTAAATATACCATGATGGCTACTTTTGGATTAAAGTTGATTCCCAATCCAGTGTGCCAAACACAATAGGAGGATTTCAAATCCAGGGGTTTCCAAATCCACGCTCCCAAACAGGCCCTAAACAATAAGTTGTTGTTCTGTTTTAGGTGCTATTAGGACTGTCCGAATTTAGTGTGCTTTGAGTTTATGCATTTGTGTATTATGCTGGAAGAAGACAATCAAGAAAAATCATCTGCTGAAGTCCCCTCATCTGTTTCACTGTCTTCTAATGAGGTTGCCCCTTCTTAAGTGGCAAGATCAAGCAACGAAAAGTGAAGCTTGCAAAGTTTGTGAGTTAATCCTTGAGTTATTAGTTTACTGAACTTGTCTTCCTTTTTTTTTTTCTTTTTTCTTTTTTCCTTTTTTATACTTTGCTGTGTTAAACATCATAATAAAAAAGTATTTAGATATGATCCTTAACTAGGTGCTGCTCGCACTTCGGACTTGCAGTCCCGCTCCCACTTCCTAGCTGTTTATACCTGCTGACATTTTGAAACAGGCACTCCCCTTCTCCCTCACCTTAACTTTTTGCCACTATAGATTATTCATCTTCTCTTGACATCAAGGACCATATAATGGTTACATTTTGCACTGTGGACTATCCATGATGGGCCCTAGATGAGTGATTCCAACTTCCAATCACCAAGCGTTGACCCCATATATGGTGGAGGAGCTTGAGGACTCTGATTTTTGGTGGTCCTATGTTCAACTCAACCAGTCCTCATTTTATAATAATCAGGTTTTCCTCTTGGTTTGCTCAGGTTAATTTTAGTTCTTTTTTTTCTTTTTTTCTTTTTTGTTTTTTTTTTTTTTGCAGGTTATACAGAATCTTTGGATGAAGATATCGAACTTGAAGTTCCAGAAGATGATTATGGGTTGTATGCAATTGACATTTTAGATCCATCGTGGGTAAGTTTCACATTTGCTTGTATGAAAGAGAAAACAGTAACTATATGATGTTTGATTGTGACGCATAATCTGTACTTTGCCTGAAAACAGGCTATTTGTTTGCTTGATCCCTATCGCAAACTTTATAAAATTGTAGTCCTAGGTTCTTCTCTATTGACTTCTTTTCTTTTCTTTTTTAATTGTGCTTTGTTGTGGTTATAAGAAAACTAATTCTATGCTAGCAAACCAGTATTGGATTGGGCCATACGCCTTTTTCCATATTCATATGAAGCTGGTCAGGATCTAAGAAACCTTACGAATTTAATTTGCGCTTGGAAATAGTCATACATCCAAAATGAAGCTATTTCACTAAACGCATGAAATGGCCAGCAGATTTCAAATGCAAATTTTTATTCATTGCCCAGTGGCAAAGGAAATATGAGCTTTATTCTTAACAAGATTCAGAATGCAGTGGGTGTTCAATGAATCCGTTAGTGAGACAGCTCTTGAGTGGGCCAATGGGCCATTCAAAGGTCGGAAGACAATCTTGTGAGGGTGGAGAGGATTTGGAAGGAGAAACCAGAGTTTTTTTTTTTTTTTAAAGAATCTGGATAATGTCTATGTTTGGAGAGATTTTGTTTCCTTCTTCTGCTTTGATATTTCTTTTTGTGTTTCCTTTATCCCTAGGTTGGTGATGAGAGGGCCATGTCCCATGCTATTTTTTGTGTGTGTGTTTTTTTTAATGAATTTAGTAATCTTATATATATATATATATATATATATATATATATATAGAGAGAGAGAGAGAGAGAGAGAGAGAGAGAATTATCCCTTGAAATTTTCTATAACTATTAATGTGATGTGTTGATCTTCGATCAACTGTATGATCTTTGGTACTACTGGTGCATCTAACTACACTAATTATGATCTCAATATAACCTCCCTTGCAAACTTGCAACAAGTTCTTACATACAACTCAACTTTCATTCACAATGCATATCAATCTCATCCCAACCTTTATATGACTATTATTTTTTATTTATATACCAATACAATGATATCAATTCCTTCAGGTCCATTTCTTATCCGTCAGACGTCAGTGTTTGGTGACTTTGATTAGCATTATCAGCTTCTAGCAACATCGTTCTCTCTTATGGAATACAAGTATTTGGAGGCATTGAAAAAAAATAAAAATCCTTACCAAGGGCTAAAAGCCTAAAACCTTGGAATTTCATCAAAGTGAATGATTGGTCGCGTCGGAACTGTTGCAAGCTTGTCTAGCTCTATTGAGTCGGAAAGTTCATTAAAAACTTCCATTGTAAGAAAAATACTCCACTTTCGAACAACTTAGGAGACAGGGCACTGTTTATAAGGAAATTTAGCTGATTATCTAAGAAGGCAATTCATGAAATTTAATGAACTATGATCAAGTTGCATAGCCCAGGGTTTTGGTGAGCATTTTCAAGTAAATTTCTTTTGAACTTCCCATGTTGTTCCACGTCGCTTTTGTAGAGGGGTCCCACTTCTCTTGAACTGGACTGTAAACTGTCTTTTACAATCCGGTTTTCGTTCGAAAAGTCCAAGGGAGGGAAAATTTCCTAAAACATGGCTACATTCTCTAATTGGGTGAATCGTAATCAGTTGTTGTATTTGCCGTCGGGAGGGGCCATATTTACTTGGTCAAATGGGCGAGTTGAGGCCACTATGGCGCATCTCGACGGATTTTTAATTTGCCTAATTGGGCTGAAAAGTTCCCTCTTGTGTTTCAACATGGTTTGCCTAGGGTCATTTCCGACCATCGACTTATTATGCTTGAAGTCCCAAAAGAGAATTGGGGCCCAAAACCCTTCAAATTTGAGGTAGTTTGGTTGGAGGTTGATGGCTTCAGTTAATTGGTGGGAATTGTTTTCGGTGGAAGGATATGCAAGTTTTAGATTGGTCAGGAAGCTCAGATTACTTAAGGATAGAATTAGGCAGTGAAAGAAGGATGCTCTAGGGGAGAGAGGCTAAATTTGAAAAGATATCTGAAGAAATTCACGCTTTTGACTTATTCGAAGAGCCTGATTCCTTATTAGATGAAGACGAGTCAAAAGGAGCAGCTTGTCCCTAATTTATGCCCAGAAGGCCAAGGAAGAAGAGATTAATTGGAGGCAGAGATCTATGGCTATTTGGCTTAAGGAGGGCAACAGGAACACTCATTTCTTTCATAGTATGGCTAGTGTTGGTGCCTGCAGTAATTGGATCTCTAGTTTGTTGATTGATGGCTGTCAAACATCTAATAAGGACGCTATTTCTGAAAAATCACCTGTGGTGTAATAGGATTACCACGGCTACGTGCGCAGAAGCTTGGCGAAGTTGAGGAATGAACGCTATGTCCTAGGGAGGGGGTGATTAGGACCAATTAAAAATTTTCATCTTTTAATACCCAATTTCCTACTTAAGCTAATATGCAAATTAAGCTAAGCAAGGCAATTAACTCTAAGGCTTCCAAGCCAATAGAGGGTCTAATCACATACTCTACAAATGATATGCAATAAGCAACTAGTCTGTAACATGATAGTATACATGTGTGTGAGATGTGTTAACTATCAAGTCTTAGTATTCATCTAATCATGCATACAAATAATTAAACATGCAATCATATAAGCATAATTAAATAAGTGCGCAAATGACAATTTCAAATACAAGCATGTATAGTGGTTCAGTTTTCCTACTCCACTCCTAGCGGACGCACTCAACCCATGAGTATACCGGGTTTCACTATTAGAGGTTTTCAATCAGGTTAACTTCTAAACTTTATAATCCTACACAAGAAAGGGTTCCTGCAAGAGAGTTTATGTGGTTGTCTATAGGCTCGCTATAAACATCGGTTCTATACAAGAACCTACTGACATACACTTCCGTCGGAGGCTCCCCGCAAGAGACTTTAGTTGCTTTTCCTTAGGCTAACCAACAACCTCGGTTCTAGTCTAAGGATCTACGTTTACTCCCGGCAGAGGCTCCCACGAAGACTAACATGTATGCACCCATGTCTGGTGGCTTACATAAGGACTTGATTTAGGCCTTACACAAGAGCCAAGGTCCTACAAAAGAACTTCATTTTAAGCCCTACACAAGAGCCAATGTCCTACACAAGAAGTTAGTCGAGTTTGGGTCACAAACTCTTCCCTCGATCCTACACAAAGAAAGAGAGCATATAAACTCTTACACTTGACAATTTGTTGGATTGAGCCCCTTTTGTATTGTTGTTTCGGGTTGCTTGATCGATGTTCTCTCATGCTTCAATCAGCTTCCATTGGCTCGCCCGATCAAGATACCGATGTTTTGCCAAGACTCCAGCTTCAAGATCAAACACTTTATATGTAGTGCTCCTTTGAGGTGACCAAGGTGATGAGGGGTTGGTTGAATCTCTTACAACTAATGAGAAGTTGTAATTCCTAAGGGATTCACCTAGATGGGTTCTCTATAAGATTTAGATAATGATATGCCTATAGAGGTTGAGTCTAATATCTAAAAAGTGAAGAAGTTCAAGCACATCCTCAAGGTGGAGGTTGAAATCCTTATTAGAGTGATAATCTCAAGGAATATAACTTAGAACTCTTTGGTTTAGAGGCTTGAGATGAGGGAAATAAATATGAAATCACCTAAGCTTCTATTGAACCAAAAACTCATAATAATGCCCAAGAACCGAATGTCATTTATAAGAAGTTCGAATTCCAACAATCAGAAAACGGGTAAATAATGGCTTTGTCAATGCCATCGATTGGTCTTCGATGCCATTGAGGTGACCTTCGATGCCATCGAAAAAATCAAATAATATGATTTGTTTTTATTAGACATATCTGAGTTACATATTTGATGCCATCAAAGTAAACTTTCGATGCGATTGAGAAAATCAAATAAAATGATCAATTCTTGCTGGACATATCTGATTTCTTGTTTGATGCCATCAAAGACCTCTCGAGGTCTGCTCGATGGGATCGAGCACCACTTGAAATCTGTTGTTTTGGGCGTATGTTTTCACAATAGCTTTGCACCTCTTCTAGCCTTACTTATCATGTTCCACTTAGATTCTTAAGGTTAAGGGATGATCAACAAGGTTTATCTATTAAGCCAACATCATTTAGAAGTTCAAGGGTTGTTTTGGGTCAAGGGTTAAGGTTACCAAGGCACCTCATTTACCTGTTCTTTGCTCCTTAATGCTCTTATGCTCATGTGTCTTCGGTCTTCAGCTTCCAAGGGCTCAACCGACTGCATCACACAAGGACTCACGTGATTGACAAACAAGATGTACAAATCAATGCACTGACACTTTCTGGTTCTATTACATCCTTTTATCAGAATATTTTGACGGCTGAAAAGTGGGGAAGGCCGAAGCTTGATAACATCCAGTTTGAAAAGATTACAAAGGCAGATGTTGCATCTCTTGATAGGCCCATTTTAGAGGAGGAGGTTTGTGCAGCTTTGTGTGCGATGTGTGAGGAAAAGGCCCCCGGGCCCGATGGTTTTCCCATCCTTTTCTTTTAGAAATTTTGGCACCTAGTTAGAAAGGATGTTATGGATTTCATTGCCGAATTTGCGGATAGGGGCCGGTTGTCTTTCGAGATGGGGGGCTACATTCATTGTCTTATTGCCTAAGGTAGAAGGAGTGGAGCAACTTAAAGACTTTAGGCCGATTAGTCTTATAGGTGCACCGAATAAGATCCTAGCCAAATTTCTTGCGGATAGATTTAAGGGTGTGCTTCTTGGAGCCATTTCAGAAAATCAGGGTGCATTTTTTGTAGGTAGAAAATTTTGGATAGTGCCTTGGTGGCACATGAATGTATCGACTCCAGGCACAGAGATAAGTTGAGTGGCTTGTGTGCAAACTCGACATTGAAAATGCCTATGACCACGTTGATTGGGAGTTTTTGGATTATATGCTTCTCAGGACTGGTTGTAGCCAGAGGTGAAGGGATTGGATCATGACTTGTGTTCAATTGCCCTCCATTTTCGGTTCTCTTGAATGGCTCTCCTAAGGGTTATTTCAAGCCTTCGAGAGGGTTAAGACGGGGGGACCCGTCATCTCCTTATTTTTTCGCAGTTATCGGAGAAGCGCTTAGTGCTATGCTCCATAGAGGGGCGGAGCTTGGTTTGTTTCTTGATTTCCAAGTCGTTGAAAGTGGTCATCAAGTTTTTCATCTTCAGTTCATAGACATCACATCGCTTTCCTATGAGGCAAAGGCCACAACAGTTGATAATCTTCGTAAATTGACGGTTTGCTTCGAAGTGGCTTCGAGTCTTAAAGTTAATGTTGCAAAATCAGAACTTCTAGGCATTCATGTTGGGGAGGAGTTGAAGTCCTTCTCGGGTATATTTGGATGCAAGACTGGGTCTTTCCCTTCCACCTACCTTAGTTTGCCTCTCTGTATTGGGAAACGGGCTTCTCACTTGTGGGATCGGATGATTGGGAGGATCAAGAGGAAGCTTGCTAGTTGGTAGTGTCACCTTCTTTCGTTAGGGGGCTGTCTAACTCTCATTAAGGTGGCTTTTGCTAACATGCCCATATATTTTTTATCGCTCTTTGGTGCCTAAGAGTTGTGTTGTTAAAGCTTCAGAAGCTAAGACGAGACTTTCTCTGGAAGGGTGCAAGTGAAGGGAATAAATTTCATCACTTAGGTGGGAAGAGGTTTATAGGTCATATGAAGGAGGAGCGGGTATCAAACCCTTGGTGACTATGAACACTGCGGTGCTTGGTAAATGGATTTGGAGGTTCGGGGCGGAAGAGGACAAAATGTGGAGGGAAGTAGTGATTGCCAAATATGGTACTCAGGACGGGGGGTGGTATGTCAAGAGGTCTTCTCTATATCAAGCTTCAGCTATTTGGAAGGCCGTGGTGACCACCGAGCACATTGTTCATGAGGGTATTTCTTTCACCCCTGGTAAGGGGCTTCATATTCGCTTCTAGGTGAATGTGTGGTGTGGTGACCAAGCATTGCAAATGCTTTTCCCTATAATTGCTCGCCTAACTACTGATCATTTCGTTCTTGTAGTTGATTGCTTCTTGGTTATAGGAGGTTAGTGGTTTGGGCTCCTTTGTGCTGCAGGGATTTATTGGAGTATGAAATTGACGAGTTTGCCAATTTGCTTATCATCCTTATCAAGGTTAAAATCGATATTTCAGAGGAGGATGAGATTTTTCAGAGTGGAAGTCCTTCTGAAAAGTTTTCAATTAAATCTTTCTATAGATTATTATGGGGTCCTTCGTAGCGATCCCTTATTCACCTGCTCCGGCATTGGTTTTATGGTGCTTCGCCTCAGGTTGCAGTCTTCGTGTGGTTAGTTTGTCATAAGAGGATCCTCACTATCGCCAATTTGCAAAGAAGGGCTATGGACCTATGGTTCTTCCTAATATTTGTTTCCTATGCATGAATAGTATGGAGTCTATTGATCATCTATTTATCCATTACCCTTTTGTCGGGAGTGGAACCATTTTTTATCTGTATTGCACATGGATTTGGTGATGCCGGCTTCGGTGGAAGAGCTTTTGTGGGCATGGCACGGTAGCGGGATCGGCAAAGGGGACAAGAAGTCCTGGAGGTTGCTTATTATGGCCGTGTTTTGGGTCAATATGGGGGGCAAGGTATGGGAGTTGCTTTAGAAATGTTCCGGCTAGGGTGGAGGAGGCTATTGCTAAAATTAAAGCTTTTGTTAAGGGTTGGGGTCGCTTTGGTTAGGCTGGCCTCTCCTCTAGCCGGTTTCCGGTTTTTTGCGATGGAGGGTGATTTCTTTTCTTGCTTCTGGTGAGCTTTTTAATAAAGTATCCATTACTTCTTTTTTTAAAAAAATTGCATTCATTTTACATTGTTTCCTTCAGTTTCTTGTTCCATCCACCACTAGCTAGCAAATATCCATTCCCTCTTTGCATTTAGTTTCGGACCATTCAGATACCTGGCTAGAGATGACAATAGTAATGCAAGATCAACTCAACTACATAACATTGGTAAGCTTCTCAAAATTGTTTCTAAGTGCATGAGTTGTCCAATATTTAGTGGGACTATTACAATATTTGATGTTGAAAGTGACAAATCTTTTAACATGAAGTGTAGCACCATAGGTCTATTACTATCACAATATTTACTACTCTGGATTGCCATAAGAAATTGGAAAGCTTCCACCGTACATTTGTAGTACTCTCACAATATTTATTTATTGTCATTGTTAGTTTATGAATATTGAAAATTGCACCACTTTAACCTTAAAGTTGCTTGTTGAAGTGTAGAATTGTAGGTCTATTACTCATTGTTTGAAATATCCTCGATATTATCCTTATCTCTAGCTCAACAATACCAATAACACTGGTAGTGTCAGAGATTCCAAGTATCAGCAATGTATCGTTAAGTATTGTCAACATATCGATATCGCCAATGTAATCGCCAATCTTTTCAACTGTGTAAATTCTAGATATTGCTTGTATTGCCAATGTATGATATCACAAATGTATTGCCAATATTTTCGACTGTGTAAATTCTAGGTGACGCTTGTATCACAAGTGTATCGATGATATTTCAATAATATTACCAACATATCAATATTAGCAAAAAATTTTTTATTAAAAAAAAAAAAAAAATCATTTCAAATGTTTTTTATGGGCACATGGTTGTATGCAATGTTTTAAATATCGCGGATATATCCCACGATAAATCTTGTATCCCACATGTGTGATATAAAACACACGTAGTGCCAATATATCCCGCATGTTTGATCCAGTGAGCATTTTCAATTTCCGATCCCTTTTTTGGTTGAAATTATGTTAAATCAGTATCAAATGGTTATAAATCCATTGGTTCTTCATGTTTTGCATGAAAAATCATGGAGTTGGGAGCTTTGATTTCGATATCCATTGGTTCTTCATGTTCTCCATGTGTTTTTTCAAAATTTTCTTTCAACTAGCTATCAATTGAGACTAATTTCGAAATATTTAGGAGTATTTGATGAAATGATCATCACATACACTCTAATTTCGAAATTTGAGTGTAGGTAGTTTGATTTAGGAAAAATTACAAAAAATTCAAAATTTCCCCAATTTCTCCCAAATTTCTTGCAATGTTGCACTCCAAACATGAAATCAAGCATGTATGAGGGTTAGTCTATTGGTTTGTTTAGTCCTAGTCAATTTTCGAAAAATAAAAATCATTTTAATGAAAATTTATTAAAATATCAATTTGAATATAGTTGCATTAGTTCAAGAGTGTTTAATGAAATGATCATCACATACACTCTAAATGTTATGCATTCAATTTGAATATAGTTGCATTAGTTCAATTAGATAACACATAGCTTAGGACCCTATACAAAGGAAACCTATTATGTGAATTTCTTTTTTGAGATGTTATGATTAAAAGTGTGTATTATAATCTTTTTAAACAATCCTTAAAGTTTCATTGAAAAATTCAACTATTTTCCCAATGTTTCCCATGTTTCCCAAAAAGTGCGATAAATTACCCGATACAGACGATATATCCCGTGCGATAACTCATAAGTATCTATATCCCAAAGGATGCGATATGTAACATGGTACCGATATTTCGAACATTGGTTGTGTGCAGTGTTCAAATTTTCATTGATATTATTGATATTATTGATAATATCTCGATATTATTATTATCTTCGCGACATGCACGATATCAAGACTAAAATCTTTCGTTTCCTTTCTAGTTGTCGATGATTTCTTGGCAAAATATCGTGTGTTGTCGATATTCTACAGTATCGATGGATGTTTGGATGAAATGTTGGATGGGGTTGTTGGATCGATTTCTTATGACAACACATGCTTTTAGGCCTATATTAAATGGAAACTTATTACGTATGCATTATTTTTGCAATTTTTTTTATTCCTAAATATGCAGATATTTGTATTTTATCATCTTCTGAAGTTTCACTGAAAATTCCACAGTTTTTCCTACATTTCCCCGCGTTTCCGGTTATCTGCAATATTATTTGCAATATTGATATTGCTTTTGTATCCCTGGCCAGTGAAAGTCGTAGAGATACTGATACTCCGAACACTACTATTACTACATCGGCCTCTTTCTTAATTTTGTTGATGGCTATCTATAGCTAAAATTTATCCATTGATGCTCAAAAAAGGTGTATAGCTAAGATACTGTTTGGTCTCAACTTGAGGTCCCAGCTGATTCAAATCTCATTTGAACTCAGTGATGCATGTCTGATTTAAAACCCGAAATTGTAGAAAATTAAAACAAAGTAAGAAACAGAATTTGATTTTGGAAACTCGAAGTATTAGATCAAGAAGCGATGTAATTTTACTTTTCACTGTGTGTGGTTCCCCCTGGTGTTTCAGATGCTTATGTATTCCATTAGAGAAATGTGAGGTCAATGGACTCATGTCTTATGAAAACCAAGGTTAAATTTGTGTGATAGTGGAATTTTTGTTGTTCTGTACATGATGTTTGTTCTTGTTTATTGACATCTTTTTATTGTTTTCCAGTTCACAAAATGTCTACATTTGACAGACGTGTATCATTTTCATGATATGATTAACATGCTTGTCGAATGCGGGTATGAGAAGGGAACCTCACTGTTCGGATATGGTTATGACTTCCGGCAAAGCAATAGGTAGTAAATTATACTGGTTGACTTTCACTACAGCTAAAGTGAATTATTTGATTCTCAGATGATTCTATCCATAAGCAAGCCAAGCTAAATGTTATGACATGATGTTGCTAGTGTTCCTCAACTAGCATCTAAAACTACCTGATGTTCTCAGCATGGGATTGGTTTTCTTGTTGGCAGAATTGATAAAGCACTGGATGGCCTAAAAGAAAAACTGGCTACAGCTTACGAGGCTTCTGGGAAGAAAAAAGTGAATGTCATTTCACATTCGATGGGTGGATTGCTTATGCTGTGTTTCCTGTCACTCCATCATGATGTATGCCTCTTTTTGAAACTTGGTGACAAGTTAAATCATCTATTGATGTTCTCTAGAATATGCATACAAATTTCCATGTGTGCCATTAGAGCCATGACCTATTGGTTACTCATCAGGTGTTTGCAAAGTATGTAAATAAGTGGATTTGCATTGCGTGCCCCTTTCAAGGTAATTTCCTCAAGTAGTGTTAAGGAAGTTCACATCCTTCTTTGTTATTCTACTCTGAATACGCCTTAAGAGTTCAGAACATGTACTTTTAGATGATTCAAGCATATTATAAATGGTCTAAATTGGCAATTTAATGTAAGTTGTGAAATATTTTTAACAGGTGCACCTGGATGCATCAATGATGCCATTTTGACGGGATTACAGTTTGTTTATGGCTTTGAGAGCTACTTTTTTGTATCTAGATGGACAATGCATCAACTGGTAATTCTTAATCTTTTTGAGTTTTATTCTGGTATATGCCTAAAGCTTAAGCTAGTTTTTCCATTTTAACGGGATTACATTTTGTTTATTTGAGAGCTATGTTTTCTATCTAGATGGATTGCAGCAACTCGTAATTATTAATCTTTATGAGTTTATTTCTTGTATGTGCCAGCTAAGCTAGAATTTGATGCTGCCAATTAGGATGTTGCCTTAATTTCAGATGAAATTAAGCTACAATAGGATATCTTTGCTTCTCTTTTTCCACTCCCTAACTTTGTTATGAGCTTTTCAGTTGTAATCCACATGTGCATTGTCTTAACACATTGGACTCAGCTAATGTCTTTTAATTGCTGTTTCTTTTATGACATCAATTCACCAAACCTGTCTATTCTTTAAGATTATGATAATGTTCTTTGCAGATGACTTGTTTTAAAATCCTGCAGTTTTTTTGTGAATTTAGAAAAAATAAAATAAAAATTGAGAGATAATTTAGAAAATTTTATACTTTCTGTCTAACATTAGGGGATGTAAGAAGGCCAGTACCTTCAAATGAAACATTTTCTTCCCAACGTGGTCATATTTCCACAAATTTGAGTTTCTATTTTGGTTTTTGGGAGCATACTTTAAAAGGTCACATTGTAAATCAGCCAATGCTGTGAGTGGAGTTGTGTGATATTTGTGTTAAAACGCCTTTTTGGTTGTACTCTAGGTATGAGTTTTGTACTCATATTTTTCATATATAGAAATGAGTTTTGCATGTTTCGTGAACTAGTGGTCAAAAGTTTTGGGGATAATTGCATCCAGTTCTGAAAATATTGATACAGTGTCGAACTTGCCTGAGTAAACTTGTTCAGTGGTTAGAAAGACAAGTCAGTAGGTTGCTAAACCAGCTAAAGTATTGTAAAAAGCATCCGTCTGAATCAAAAGCAGCACAGTTGTAGCAAGCTTGGGTCTTGTTTCTTTTGTTGTCAAACTGTTGTTGCAGCTGAGCACTTTTTGACATTCATATTTAGGCAAAGAAACACTCAGTTTTTGCAGTCCTCTCAATCAAATTCCCTACTGCATCTCATTATTTTGTATACCATTTCTTTTTGTCTTACGTTGATGAATTAGTGGTGTGTGTCATGTTATGACGTATGGTTCAAAATGTTGGTAGATGTGCAATGTATTGACCAAGACATACCACATAGGTACCTTGCAGGATCCTTCAAACTAGGTGCTGCTCATGCCTCAAATCTCCGCTCCAGGCTCTCGCTTTTGCTCCCACTCCTACCTATTATATTTGTTTACATTTCCAAAGAGATGCTTCCCCATTACCGCACTCAAATTTGTTGTCGTTTCACGCTTTGTGCAACTATAATCACTAACATTTGTATATGAACCTGCCTTAGTCAAAGTTCCCGTCATAATGGCACATATTGGCTGATATGGACCAATATGGAACGATAGGCAATCTCACTACTTGTGGGAGCACATTTTTTTTCTCTTTGCTTTGTTATTTCTGGCTTTCCTTTTTTATTTTTTCCTCTTAGAAAAAGGGGTGATAGGGGGTTATCTCTCTTGTGGAGCTGTGAATTTGTATTATATATACTCTTCAACCGGAAAATAAAAAAATTTTAAAAAAAATCCTTATAGTATATATGTTATTTGTGTTTCACTTTCATACACAAATACATTTGCATTAATTTATTTATAAACTCAGAGAAAACCATAAGATTCTAAAACAACCACACCCATTAGGATGATAATGATGTTCAGGACTTGAACTTCAATGTGGTATGGGCTGAGTCAATTGACTAAGTATCCAAACCACTCTTCTATTGTACTAACATCTAGTGAGGTGGTAAAGTCTTTACTTAGAAAAATGTTTCTTTTTCTGAGTTGCACTTTACCTGTTAAGTCTTTTGCCTCCCAATGATTAGTTCTTTTAAAAAAAAAAAAAAGAAAAGAAAAGAAAAGAAAGAAGAAGAAGAAGAAGAAAATTATATCGGTTCCTCGCAACTCTTTCCTAATACTCAAAACACCCTCAACTCCTTACCTATAAAGGCATCTAGTACCAAGCATGATAGATTGAAACTCTTTCCATGTGAAACAGTTTACTATATAAAGAGTTCACTTGAGTAGGCCATATCATTAGTTAAACCATAGGTCATCAAGTCTCTTCTTACTACCTCTACCCATATCCTTTTGGGTCCTCCCCCTTCCCTTTTAGAGCCTTCAACTTAAACCAATGTACTCCTAACTAGTGTAGTTCTTGATCTGTCGCACATGGCCAAACAATCTGAGTCTACTTCCCCACATTTATTGTCTTGCTACTCCTAAGTTCCCTCAAATTCAATAATTTCTAAGTCTCTCCTTGTCTTTCCACTAATCCATCTCAACATCCTTATTTCATATACGCTAATTATATGAACATGTTTTTCCTTTGTGCACAACATTCCATGCCATAAATTATGGTTGGTTTTATAGCTATCCTGTAAGATTTCTCCTTCAATTCCATAAGTATGTGGGGTAGACATTATATTATGTTGACGGACCGTGATGGATGGTCATGATCACATGTGTGGCCCACTTCATATGGAGATTATGGTTTATATTGTTTCATTTCATTGTTCCTTTTGTTTAGTCTTTAAGCCGATGTGTTGGCATAAAGTTTAAGTATATGGGCTTTGGTTATGGACTAATTTAAGCATGGGGCTTATTCTTTTTCTTTTTCTTTTTTTTTTTTCATTTTTCTTTTTGTACTTTCACATATATTATGAAAGCTCTAATGATAATAAGAGGAGAGGCTAAGAGTGTCATCACCTTTTGAGCCTTCTCTCTCCTCTTGTTTCTTCTCGTATTTCTCCCTTTCTCCTTCTCAATCTAACTCAAGGAACATGGCATCAGGGTAGTAAGGGTCAATTTGGAACATGGGATTAAATGATATTGAATTGTAATACATGGAATTAACACCATTATTGCATAATGATTATATATATGGAAATACCATCATGGTATTTTGATTATCCAACCCCATGTTTGGGATCAAATTCTTCCTTTGGAAAAAACATTATATTAAGTGAAACCTATGTTTGGTGGACCATGGAATTGTAATCAATGAATCGGATTTCACAAATGGTGTTGGTCACCTTAATGCATATGCAACTCAATTGTAATGTGTAAAGGGCGCATATGGACGCGATGCGGATAAAACACATGTATCAACGTGGGGCCCACAGATGTAGTGGATTTCGAATCCACTAGAAATCCCACTATATCTCCTATTGAGATTGGATGATATGATACCTGGATTAAACCAATCCTTCCCATCTTTTCCAAATGTCGGATGGAATTTACATTCGACCAAATGTAATTCCACACCACCTAATCCCAGGTTCCAAATAGGCCCTAAAAGATCTAGTATTAGGTTCCTTCATCTTTTCTTTCACTTTGCTTCTTTTTTTTCTCTTCATTTTTCTTCTCCACAAGGTGAAACCCAAGGGGGCTAATCTATGCAAATCTCCTTCATTCGTCTTTCCACCACAAGGGGGCTAATCTATGCAAATCTCCTTCATTCTTCTTTCAACCACAATATGGTTGGTTATGTAGTTGTGCCTTGTGAATGTGTTTGAGGCTTGCTTTCACATACAACCATTTTGGTGGTTTAGAGTGGGCCATTGTGCATCTATGGTTAAATTCTAAAATCAAATGTCGGTACAGAGATGGTGAATGAAAGTGAAGAGTTCCTCATATTTGTCATCAATTGGTCAATGTGTGGGGACGATCATTGATCTATGCTTTTTTAAAGTAAGCGTTTGGTGAGTTCAAGTTCAAATTCTTCCCTGGGTATTTGATCTCTTCTTTTCCTCAAATATGGATGTTAAGAATGATGCTAATGTTAGTTTGTTGCCTTCATCTGAGTTGACGAATTGTAAAATTACATCGACCAAACTTAATGGTGCGATTTATTTACAATGGGCCATATTCACAGAAGTATTTCCTATAGGAAGAAGGAAATTAAAGTATCCAATATCCCCTAAGCCTAGTGAAAACTCAAAAGGTTATGAACATTGGGTGTAGAAAATACTCAAATTAGAGCTCTTTTATGGAATAGCATGGAGCCATACATAGCGTGAACGTGATCTTTTTTAAAAATGACAATAGAAGTTTGGAAATTTTTGAAAGGGATGCATTCAGATAAGAAGAATTTGACTTGTAAAGTTGCTTCAAAACATCTTTACACTTCAACAAGGGGATAAGAGTGTAGGCTAGTATTATTCGGTGTTGCAAAGTGTATGGGAAGAATTGTACGTATGCCGACCCTGTTGACTGACCATGAGACAAAAGCGAGAGGAATATTGTGTTGCCAAATTCTTTTCTAGTCTTCAACTTGAATCCAAGCCTGTGCGAGCTCATGTTCTTGGTATTAGTTAAGTTTCATCTACTACAAACGCGTTTGTCAGTGTTCGTCATGAAGTTAGTGTAAATACCCCCGTGTTCATTTTCATCTTATCAATCAGTGTTTATTTCTTACTCTGGTAGAGGGAGATGAAGTCACGGTGACCGTCGTCGTGGTGGATAATTTATGGGTAGAGATTCAGGGGGAGGTCACTTTGGTGGTATGAATACTTGAGGAGGTCATGATGCAAAGTTTAGTGGTAGCCATGGTTGTGGTTGTGGAAATCAATAATGCTCTCATTGTGAGCTTTCTAACCACAATTGATAAATTTTAAGACCTCATTGACAAGCCAATTTGGGCAAATCGATCTTCTGATGACGATTTCAAGTTCTACGTAGTCAAGCTCATCTTAACTCATTATGAAATACATATGATAGGCGATATACTTACGTTGTCCAAGAATGAGTTTGTTAAATTGCTAAAAGATCATTCCAACCATGTGTCCCGTTCCATTGTTACTTTTGCTTAGTCGGGTATGATATGCCTTATGTCCTTTAAAAATCTTCCTTGGTTTATTCATTTCGGAACTTCAGACCATATGACTTGTAAGCATAACATCTTGTCTCAGTTAAATAAGTATACTTCCATATCTTCTATTACATTAGTTGATGGTACCTCAACTCGTGTGTCTGGGTCAGGTATTGCTTATCCAACACCATCTTTTCCATTGACATCAATGTTATATATTCCTAAATTTCTTCAAAGTCTATTATTAGTAAGGCAATTAAATCCTTAAATTGTTTTGTTACATTATATCGTTCCTATTGTGAATTTCAAGATTCCAAGACTAGGAGGACAATTGGCGGAGGAATCTCAACAGTGGACTAATTAGAGTTGTGCTGTGGACAGATGTCTCGCCTCATCAGTGCCATTACAGGCTTGGTCACCCTTCATTGAGTAGTTCAAAGAGTTATTCCGTTGTTATCTTGTGTTTGAGTTAAAATGCGAAGCTTGCAAGTTCAGAAAGCGTCATAGAATCTCGTTTTTGCCTCGTGTGGACAAAATGAGCAATAGACCTTTCTCTTCAACACATTTTGGTGTGTGGAGTCCAGTTTATACTACTAGTTTATTTGACTTTTAAGTACTTCATTATTTTTATGAACGATTATTCTCGCATGACCTAGTTATATTAATTGAAAGATTGCTTTAAACTATTTTCTTGCTTTAAAGAATTTCATATGGAAGTGCAAGCACAATTCAATGCTTAGTTGTGTATTCTATGTTTAGATAATGCTTGGGAATATATATCATGAATTTAATTCATATCTATCATCTTATGGCATTATTCACAACATGCCACAACAAAATGGTGTTTCTGAACATTAGAATCGACACTTAATTGTGGTTTCTTAGGCTTTATTGTTTAACATGAAGGTTTCAAAAATGCTTTAGTGTGATGCAATTGCAATTGCACACTATATAACAAATCGGATGCCTTCATCTGTTTTGGATAGTAAATCACTTTTTATGTTTTATATCATGATATTACTGTGTTTTGGTCCCTCCTAAGGTGTTTGAGTGTGTGTGTGTGTGTGTGTGTGTGTGTGTTTACATCAGTTAGACCATGTTCTTTATAAGTTTTAACCCAAGGTTATAAAATATATCTTTCTTAGATACTCATGTACCCAAGGATACAAATCTTGTTTCATGCAAACGTTATGTCTCAGTTGATGCCATGTTCTTTAAAAGTAACCCCTTTTTTAAAGATGGTTAGTCATTGTAGTTCAGACAAAGTTTTCCATGTTAAGAAGTCCATTTATGGTTTAAAACAATTTGCAAGAGCTTGGTTTGAGAAATTTAGTAAAATGGTGTTTGAATAAGGAATGAAACAGAGTCAGATTGACCACTCCGCCTTTGTGAGGCAAAGTGGGATGGGCCTTTGTGTTGGTTGCGTATGTGGATGGTATCATTGTCACTAGCCGTGACAAGGCGAGTACTAACAAGTTGAAGACATTTTTTCATCAACATTTCTATGTAAAGAACTTGGGTCATCTTCAATATTTATTAGATATTGAAGTAGCAATATTGAAGGTGGATATTAATTTATTGCAACAAAAATATTTGATAGGTTTACTGGCCGAGATTGGTCTTTTGGGAGCCGAACCAGTTAAAATTTCTATGAACCCAAATTGGAAGCTTAGTATGGGGCAAAGAGAGTTGATTGATGATCTAGAAAGATATTTTTGACTCGTCAGAAATTTTATTTACTTAACGATCACTCAACTTGATATCACTTTTCCTTTTAAGTGTGGTCAGCCAGTTTGTGCAAGTTCCTCGTGTTCCTTACATGGAAGTCTCATTTCATATACTCAGATAGTTGAAGGGAACTCCTGGTTGTGGCATTCTATATAAGTGCAATGATCATATTCAAGTAAGAGGGTATTCAAATGTAAACTGTGTTGGTTCTCCATCTAGTGGATGATCTGCTACAGGTTATTATACCTTTACGTGAGGTGACCTAATTATGTGGAGAAGGAATAAAGTGCGGTGGCCCATTCAAGTGCATAGGCAGAGTATAGGGCAGTTTCTCATGCTACATGTGAGCTTTTTTTGCTAAAGACATTGATAAGTGAGTTGGGGTTTATGGTTAATGTTCCCATAAAGCTATATTGTGATAATCATATTACCAATAATCCTATTTATCATGAGAAAACCAAGCACAACGAAGTTGATTGTCACTTCATCAGAGAAAAAGTTGCGAGTAAGGAAATTTGCACGTTGTTCATCGAGTCTCTGGATCAATTGGTAGATGTGTTCACTAAGGTTCTTATTCACACTCATTTAGATCGTCTCTTCATCAAGTTGGGTGTTTATCATATACATGCTTAAGCTTGAGGGTGAGTGTTGATAGATCATGATGGATGGTGATGATCACCTCACACATGTGGCCCACTTTACATGGAGATTATGGTTTCTATTGTTTCATTTCATTATTCCTTTTGTGTAGTCCTTTAGGCGTTGGTTGGTTATGTTCTCAATCAGCAAAGCCTCACATTCAAACACCAACTCTAAACATCACCAAATTGCTACGCTTCGCTTTGCTTTCCTTGTGTACGCACACTTACGGGTATCCTGGAGGTGAATCAGAGCAGGCAGTAGCCCTTGTCCTGGAGGGCTCCTATGCCCTTTTACCCAGGTAGATGTTACTATAGAGAATCTTAAGATTAGACCCCTCCCGCATAGGCATTTGTCTTCTTAGAGCAAAAGCGGGATGGTTATAGACGTCCGGTCCCTGATCCCGTTGACTCAGGACCAAGGCAATCAGGGGCCCGTAGTAAGGGAATAGATTGAAGAGGCAGCAGGCAATGGCAATCAAACAAATCCTGTTACTCCAACCAACACATTTATAAGCTAAGCCTCATGTTTTGCCGGACGACGGGATGGGAAAGTGTAGCAGATCCATTCTTTGGTGGCAGTCTCTAACCATAGCAGGATCTGGACCAGTAAATGCTTAAAAACACACTGGAGGCACGAAATGAATATAAAAATAGGAATTTTCCACTTCTCTGATTTTTCCGTTATGTTATTTCTGGATTTCTTTTTACCATTGAAAAAAGAAGTAAACACTGATTCAACTGAATATTATGGCCCATACACCAATATTTATCGGTTCTCTGGCCAACCATACAACTACCATCACCAACATTTTGAACCTTGGCATGACTCTTTGTGAAGCTATGCAACATTAATAAAGAGGATCCTTGTTCTGATGTACAGTTGGTTGAATGCCCATCAATCTATGAGATGTTACCGAATCCAGAGTTCAAGTGGAAACAAGAACCCTTGATCCAGGTTTGGCGAAAGGAATCTGAAGGCTCAAACACCGATTTGGTCAAATTGGAAGAGTATGGACCAACTGAAAGCATTAGTTTGTTTGAAGATGCTCTAAGGAATAATGAGGTAACTCGCCTTCGACTTCGATAACAGGTCCATTTTAACTTCATACGGGAAAGGTTTCAGATTTTTGTTTCTATCCTTCTATTTTTGCCTATGCTTGATGTTTATATTCTCATCTCACCTGCCAACCTGTCCTAAGGCCAGGTAGAGCAAAGTTAATGTCAGGTGGACAGCAGTCATCAAACCTTTGGCGAGCAAATCATAAGAATCTGGCCCCAAATAGCTGAGATGAGGCTATGATAATCATCATTGTCATCTAGCACCTTTTTCTCACCCACAAAACTAAATTTCAATTTAATGTTATTTTCTTCAGTGAGCTTTGACACTGAACAAGAGCCATAACTTCTAAATAGTGGAAACAAGTCAGTTAAATAAGACCAAAGTTACCCTGAATCTTCAACTGGAATATTTTACTTGGTAGTCTTTTGTTTACTAGACCATTGCCAGTGACTGCTTTTGCAGCTGAAGTATGATGGGAAGCCAGTACCTCTGCCATTCAATTTCTCCATCTTCAAATGGGCAGCTGAGACCCGCCAAGTTCTTGACAATGCCCAATTACCAAATGGGGTCAGCTTCTATAACATCTATGGAACATCAGTGGACACTCCTTTTGATGTTTGGTATGTTGCATCTATCCTTTAAATGCTAGTATGAAATTGCTTTTTTTCTGCAATAGATAGTCTATCCCTATCTTTTTCAGAAGAATAGTTTGCAAATATTCCAAAAGTAAGATTTTGAGCCATACCTCAATATTAGGGTGCACCGTGTTGCAATGATGAGGTTGTTAGTTTTGTTGCTGCTGGGGGGAAAAAAAGGAAAAAAAAAAATCCCCAAATTTTACAAGTAATCAGTACCTTTAGATGACAAGTTCAACCAACAAAGTCCATCGACTTCTTGGATCACGATGAGCACATACCAATATGTTTAAGAATGATCTTTTTGTCTTGAAAGTGAACACAATATTCATGTGCATTCTTTCTGCTCTTTAATGCAGCTATGGGTCAGAGACCTCTGCCATTGAGGAATCATCGCAAATATGCCATTCGATAATAACCAAACTGTTTTTTCCCCTTTTTTGGGCATGTATCTATATTAAGGTATGGGTGTATGAGGCTTGCTAAGTCTGCGCACTTGTATGTGCGAATATATCAAATGTGTGCAACATACGAGCTTCCCATCAGGTGAACCACCCTGATTAGATCTGCTTGTTCAAACATCAGGCAGTTTCTCACTCAGGTGGACCACAATGTATCAAACAGAAGGATGGCTATAGCTATAAAATAATAATAATAATAATAATCTCTCATCATCCATGTTTTGTATATTGTGGCCCATCTGAGTAAGGTGAGAACAACTTAACAGTGCTGCCACCTAATGGAACAGCCAGGCCTCGAACAAAGGTTCCATGGTAGCATGTGTGCTTGGGCAGGGCTCTGTGCGCTTGTGAGCTTATCAAATCTCTACACGTATAGATTTACACCTGCATTTATTTTATTTCCTTTGGATTGCTGGTTATCAGGTCCCCAAAGTCTCATCGGTTTCTTTTTTTTTCAGCCTCAATATTCTTACGTGGATGGAGATGGGACTGTTCCAGCTGAATCTGCAAAGGTTTTATTTATTGAAGTAGATGAATCCATTCTAATATACATTGAAGGAAAATTTCACCACCACCCTGATGGATGAAATGTCAAGCCACTCTATTTTGGAAGAAGTGCGTTAAGGGTGCATTTGGTTGCACCAAGTTAGACTGATATTTCATGATATTTGATGCAACCAAATGCTGCACCCTAAAACTTTCACTGACAAGGACAGATGTAATTAGATCTCACACTGACCAGATTTGCCAACTTTCAAAGCCTAAGGTTGTTGGTAGCTGTTGAAACTATGTTGATTCTTAAATCACTGGCTTAGGAGAGTTTAGGTGGCATGGGGCAGGCTGCAAATTTGCTATCTGATTCACATAATAATTAAAACCTGTATAAAGAGATTTGCAATCTAGTGGTTGACCACATTTAGAAATAAATTGTGCAGAAAATGCAAATTTGCAGATGTTCATGCCCTTCGTTTGGTTCAAATTGGCAGTGGAAGTGGACACATGCACCTGAACATGGCCCACCCTTTCTACTCGGCTGACCTCTGATATAAGACAATCAAAGGACGTCGGTGCATCTCTTTCCCCACAGGATGCGATTAACATTGCTCCATAAATAGTATTTTATTTTCATATTTTGTCCGCCATGTTTGTTCAATCTTAGCCTCTTTCCCTTCCTTTGCAGGCTGACAGTTTTGCAGCAGTCGCTAGAGTTGGAGTTGCTGCCAGTCATCGGGGGCTTTTGGCTGACAAAGATGTGTTTCGGCTAATCAAGCAGTGGTTGGGTGTGAGCCAAAAATCACAGCATTCAAAAACTGCTAGAGTGACCGATGAGTATATTCCAGTTTAGAATGTTGTTCAGTCCGCTACCGTTGTATGTTGTATGTATGCATGCAGTAAGAACATAAAAATTAAGTCATTGGATGTGTTTCCCTCTTTTGATGGCCGAAGTGTTTGCACATTGGACATGCCCGGGGAGTCGGTGGACATGTAATCTCCACCATCCAATGGTCGCAGATGGATGCTAATTTGGCTTTTATGCATACCCCTTAATCCTCTTTAGATTGGGGAAGATGGTGTGCACACCAACCCTCTGTACTCACTTGGGCGCATTCAAGTGGCTCATCCTTCTAATTAGTATACATGTCCAGGTGGTGTGTACATATTATCATTAGTGTAGGCACGTGGGAATTACCCAATCCAGTAAGTGTTGAGTATTTATGAATGAAGTCACAAACTTGTTGGACAGAGCATTTCAAAATAATTGGTGAAATTGCAAAAAATCCCAATCTAAATGCTGAGGTATATAGTGCTCTACGTGAACTCATGTCCGTTTGTTTGGTCCTGTTTTCTTACGGGCGGGACCCTCCTTTAGTGGTCCAGATGTTTCATCTTCTTGGTGTTTGATTATGTGAGAACAACATATCCGGATAATCCTAGCTATCCATTGGTTTGCCCACAAGTCCACAATTTGAAAGTTGTGGCCATTCATCAAGAAGTGGGAAGCGACCACTTGAATGGTTTGGATTGTTTGATTAAACGGGTCTATGGGTCATCTCTCATTCACTGGACCCTACCTGATACACGACCTGGGCTTTTGGATCGCTGCGAGGTTGGGGTCGCCTGTTTATGACGGGGACCTTAACAAAAATCTTGTTGAATTGGAGCAAGCACTGGCAATATTCATTCATGCCTACAAAAAAACCATCCAATCGTGATTTATTGAATTTGGATTTGATATATTTATTTCAACAGGCCATTTGATGGGGACATAGTGGACTGCCACGACCGTCTATTTTGGCGCGACTATTTGATCACGGCTCCTCACCCGTCTACAGGTGGACCCACAGCCATGATGGTTTGGAAAGGGCAGGTGATGTTAGAGTATCAAATGGTAAAACGTGTGCATCGCCCTTACCCTCTCCAATATTAGTTCAACTATATCAATCTCATGGTCTTATATCATCATTCTTCAATCAGTCGGAACTAAATTTCAAACCCTTAAAACACTTGCTCTTCCGAATCTTCCATTTGAGATAAAACTGGCAAGCTCAATGTTGATGCCGAGATATGGTTAACCCTTTTACACCGTCATGTACCTGCACAAGGAATGGACAAGGAAGACCTGGCTCGCATGATGCCAAAATCAGGAAAGAGATTTGGGTCTAGTCGACTATCGAAAGTTTAGGGCTAAAGACAGTGTGTACCTTCCACCATTAGAGGTATCTCTACTTATAGTTTTAGGAGAGACGATGGTGTAGAGGATATCTCTCTATTTAGAAGGTGTGTATTGGAGAGGAATTTAGATCTCGAGTGTGCGATGAATCTTCTGAGATCCTCGACGAAGATTTTGGGATCTTGAGCATATCGTGGAGATCCTCCAAGACCTTAGGCGAATCTCCATTGCAACGGATATCTCAGGTCTTCAGCTAAGATCTCGAGCGGATGTAGTCAGACCATGATGGGAGGCAGGCTGACCCAACCTGAAGTGTCCCGACCTGGGTGATGCTGACCTATGTAAGGCCGACCTGTCTCCTTAGTCAAGCCATTGGATAGGATGCTCTTGACGAACTTTGGAGATCTTGAAATCGACGCATTTGGGCGGGTCGGTAGGTGTTCCAATATGGTGATGGGATACCAAGCTCGATCTTACTTCTTGCTTGGGTTATGAGTAGGGGATCGAACCTGCTGTTGTGTCTGGCCTGGAGCAGTGTGTAAAGTCTCACCCTAACCTTTTCCCATTGGTCGGCCCATTTTCCCTACAACAAGAAGCCCCATACTTTCGAGTTCACATAGTGGGCTTAACAAGTAGATTGGTCTTTGCCAAGTCAGACTGTAATGTGGCTATGTTGTCGAGTCACCTTATCATTAATTACCAAAAAAGGCGGTCAGGCATGAGTATCAAGGCGTATCGGCTGCCAGGGTACGGCATACTCGAGGTGGTGTATCGTGGTTCAAGGTCACGTGGGCTGTCAGGGCGCCTTTTCGGTGCCAGGTGAGTGAAGCAGTGACGCGTGGCCTATCCTCAGTCGTGGGGTCATGCGGTGAGTGGGAGCGCGCCACGTGTCGAGACAGGAGAGTCGAGGAGCCGTTTGGGCTGCGTATTGGTTGTGAGCAATGAATACTCCACTATAAAAGGGAGTGCCCTAACGTTGGGCGGGGTTATTTACCCTTTCTGCTCTCACGTGCTCCTTCCTTGGCGTAAGGCGATTCCCAGCGAGCGACCTTCTAGCAACTTCTCAGGCGAGCCGCTTCCTTTGGTGAGCCTGGTTTCCACCCCCTTACTCCCCTCCCTTTTCTTTCTTTTTTCTTCTTCTGGTTTTTCGGCGTGAGTTGGGCCCACAACCATGCCAGAAGCTTCGAATCCGTGGGAAGGGACCTCTGGTCGTGATGCTGGGGCAGACAACCTTCGCCCAATGTCGAACCTACCATCTCCGTTGATGATGATGAGTGACAGGGACTTTCATGCGTCCCATGCATCGCGAGTAATTGAGTGGTCCCCAGTAGAGCGGTCGGAGGAGGCGGAGGATGCTTTCCCAACAAAGGAGGGCTTGTTAGATCCTCGTTGGAGGAGGAAAAGGGTCCAGTCGAATCCGTGCTAACGGAGGCTGACCTGGTGCGGATAAGGTCGGGTTATCACATTCCAAAATCTGTGGTACTCCGAGCTCCCTCATGGGACGAGCTTCCTAATACGCCCCCGAGGGCGAGGTGAACATCTTTTAGGTCACCCTTCAGTGGAGCCTTAGGCTTCCCCTTCGGCAAATAGTGAGGCGGGTGCTTACGCACTTGGGGTTAGCTCCTAGGCAGCTGATCCCAAACGCTTAGAGGACATTAGTGGGGTCGTTCGTCCTCTTGTCCGAGCTTGACCAACCTGAGCTGACCGCGAATGAATTTCTCCACCTATAACAGGTGAAATCTAACCCTCTTCATGAGGGTTAGTATTATTTCTCCTCTGGCGGGGGTCCAGCAAGGCCATAATTACAAACGTCCCGACCTCGAATAAGAACTGAAAGAATATGTGGTTCTGGGCGTCGAGGGAGTGGGAGATGCCAGAGATAGCCAAGCTACATTTGTGGGTCTTGACCTCCTTCACTGTGCTAGGTCGGTACAATAGGGCTTTGATCTTCCCTTCCATTTTCCTTTTGTTTCGCTCGGTCATCATTTCGACTCTAACTTGTGTTCTTCTCTGGCAGTTCTTCCCAAGTATCCCACTCTGTTAGGCCCGGAAGCTCTTGCTCAGATTGCCGGAGCGAGGTCGGTGGAAGCTGGGCTAAGATCTTGGAGGGAGCTTCTCGCGCCCGAGCTTTTGTTCAAATCAGGTCTTGACTCCTTTTTAATAGGTACATTCTTCTAAGGATTCCGATTTTTAGGTCTTCCCTTTGCTTATGTATTTTCTCACCTTTGTTTCTTATCGTGTAAAGATGCCTAAAGCGAGGCCCTTGAAACGCAAGGCACCTCCCCCTGCCAAGCTTGCTCGGAAGAAGAAGAAACTGACCTCCAAAAGCAAGGGGAAGGTCGGGCCCCGGTCCTCTATGACCCAAGAGGTTGCCGAAGACATGCCGACCTCGGCTCCTGCTGCTAGCATTATCGAGGTGGCTGAGGAGCTCGACGGGTCAACTTCGCTCACCAAACCAGTCCTGCTGGGGCCCAGTCAGTTGTGGGGACGTCTGTCGAGCTTCCCGTGCCCCAGGCGGGGGGCCCGTCCAGTAGTCAGGGCAGAGGGGGTCAGAGGCCTCCCAAGTCAGCTCGGGCCACACTAGAGAGCCTCCTACCCTGGGTGGATCGGCATGTTCCTAATGCCGAATTCGCCCACGTGATGGATATACTATCAGATGGAGTCATTGGCCAGCTAGAGAAGCTCTTCTTCAAGGTAGGTTCTCCTTCCTTAAGATGGCTTGTCACTTTCTTCCTGCTTTGGTATAACATTACCCTTTTCTTTTTTGCAATACGCTCCTTCCTTGCTTAACGTGCATCGGGAGCTATTGCGCCTCCAAACATAAGTCAAAGAGGCGGAGGAGCCGTTGCTATGGAAGGGGGTCGAGGCCGAGCAACTTCAGGTCGAAGCTAGGAGGCTTCGTGAGGAGGCCGAGCAGCTTCGATCTGCTTTGAAAACTCAGGCGGAGAGTTCGACGGCCGAGCTAGAGGCCTCGAAGAAGCTGCTTACCAAAGTCTCAGAGAGAGGGGCTCGAAGGAAGTAAGACCTGGTTGGGCTAAAGCATTCTTTTGACATGAAGATCAATGAGGCCCAGGCGCCTGTTTCTTCGGCCCGTGCAGTCATCGTGGTGGAGTTCAAGTCTTCCAAGGAGTACACGGAGGATAGGGACGCCTTATATGGCACCGGGTACGAGAGGTGCCTCGAGGATATAAAAGGGGTGCATCCCGAGCTTGACTTCTCGGCCTTTAAGGAGGTCAGCTCCGATTTCGATGTTCCCCGAGAAGACTTACCCTCCGAGCAGCCCCTTGTAGCACCATGATGCCTTCTTGTCCCCTTCTCATTGTAACTCTTGACTTTTTTGCAATGTACTCTTTCCAAGTTACTTTTAATGAAAAAAATATTTTTTAGTCCATTGCTTTGGTCATTTGAGTAGATTGGTAAATTTTACGATGAGTATATCGGCATCTTATGCTGAGGTTGAGCCCTTAGTCATTTTTACCCTGTGAATCTATGATCCTCGGTCGAGCACTTTCGTAGGTTGGATACTTCTGTGTTTTCAGAGTATCATCTTTTCCATAAATTGTGCGGCCCGAGTAGTGGCGATAATTCATGAGCCGACCTCTTCTTGAAGGGTCAACCCATTAGTAAGGGTTGTTCTTTCCTTATATTGTGGGAAGCCCTTGATAGATTTTTAGTAGATGGATCGTTTGTAGACGTGGAACTAGAAAGCAAAACTCATCCCGACCTTGGGATTTATTTATTGCAATAGTTCCAACATTATAGACTAGAAAACAGTAAAAAGGTAGATCTTTGGCCAGGTCGGCCCTTTTGTATAGCAGATCTTGAGATACTTAGCATTCCATGGATGTCGCAAGAGTCGTCCTTCCAAGTCTTCATGTCGATACGATCCTGATCGGCTTATGCTCGTTACTACGTAGGCTCCTTCCCAGTTCGGTCTCAAGGTTCCCGAGCCAGGTTCCTTGGTGTTTTGGAAGGTTATGCGGAGAACCGGGTCTCTAGCTCGGAACCTTCTTGTCTTCACCATGGAATTGTAGAAATAAGTGACCTTCTGTTGTCAGATTGTGACCTTGATCCGGGCTCGTTCCCTTCTTTCTTCGATGAGGTTGAGATCCAGTGCCATTTGTTCGTCATTTTGTTGTTCGTCATAAGAGCGGGTCTGGGCAATCGGTGGCTTGATCTCGACTGGGACAACGGCCTCCACGCCGAAGGTCAGGGAGAAAGGGGTTTCTCCTGTCGCCATTAGGGCAGTAGTTCGGAGAGCCCAGAGGATGTCGGGAAGCTCTTCTGCCCGGGCTCCTTTAGCTTTCTTGAGTTTTGTTCGAAGGTGGTTCTTGATGATCTTGTTGACTGCTTTGACCTGTCTATTGGTGTGAGGGTGCTGGGGTGTGAATAGACATTTCGGATCCCAAGATTTTCGCACATACCTCGGAATTGCTTGTTGTCAAACTGTTTTCCATTGTCCGAAATGATTCCATGGGGGATTACATACCGGTATATGATATGCTTTCAGACGAAGTCTATAATTTTCTGCTCGGTGATCTTACCCAGGGGCTTGGCTTCGATCCACTTAGCAAAATAGTCAACCGCGACGACTGCGAATTTAGTCTGCCCTTTGCCAGTTGGTAAGGGATTGATGATGTTGATTCTCCATTGGGCGAACGGCCATAGTCTGGTCTAGGAGTCAGTTGCTCGGGAGGATGTCTAGGTATCGTTGCAAACCACTAACATTTGTCACATTTCTGAGTATGTTGTTGCCTGTCCATTTTGGATGGTCAGCCAGAAGTATCCTTGTCGAATGACTTTGTGGGGAGGGCTCGGCAAACAGAGTGGTTGGCGCAAATGTCTTCATGGACTTCTTTTATAACATATTCTGCTTTGTTAGGTCGGATGCATCTAAGATATGGGAGCGAGAATCCTTTTTTGTATAGAGTTTCTCCGATCATGGTATAGCGGGCCACTCTTACTCAAAGCATGCGTGCCTCTGGGCAGTTATCGGGCAGCTTTCCCTCCTTGAGGTAACCGATTATTAGGTCCATCTAGGTCGGCTCTGAGTCTATCAGGAGGACCATGCTTGGGTCGGGTTTGTTGATGTTCAGTTCGGTTAAAAACTCGATCGAGTTCGGTTTTGGGATGTCATCTTTAGCTGTCAAGTAGCTTTGCCAACATGTCCGCTTTAGAGTTCTCTGGTCTGGGGATCAGGCTGATGTTGCACTTCAAGAATTTATTAATCAGCTCTCGGGCTCTCTGTAGGTAGGCTTTCATTCGTTCTTTTTTGACTTGGTATTCGCTAGCTATCTGGTTGACGACAAGCTATGAGTCGTTACGAATCTCCAAATGTTGGACTCTCATGGCTGCTGCCAACCTGAGCCCAGCCAACAATGCCTCATATTCTTCTGCGTTGTTTGATGTTTGAAATCTAACTCTCAAGACATATCGTATGCATGTCTAGTCAGGAGCTTTCAGGACTACCGGCCGCACTGCCTTTAGAATTGGATGAATCATCAATATACAACGTCCATGTCGGCTGATCTGGGTCGGTCGTGTGATGTTTGATTGGTTCAAACTGAATGTTTTGACCGGATTTCACTCCACATGACCCAACTCAGCATGACCCGAGTCGATGATAGGACAGGGTCTTAGCTCTATAGGACTCGAGTCGTTCTTGGGTATGAGCTCGGCGATGAAGTCAGCCAATTGTTGTCCAGGGCTGATACTTGATGTCAAACTCACTTGGTTCGATTGCTTATTTCGTAAGCCTTGCAGATACCTTGGGCTTTTGGAGCACCTGACGAAGAGGTTGATTAGTCGGGACAATGATGGTATAGACTTGGAAGTACGATCGTAAGCGACACGACAAGATGACTAGAGTTAGGGCTAGCTTTTCTATGTCTAGATACCTAGTTTTGGCAAGGACCAATGCTTCGCTGACATAGTACACCGGAAGATGTTTCCTTTCTTGCTCTTTGATGAGGGTCGAGCTAACTGCCGTTGTTGACACGACTAGGTATAGCAGTAATGGTTCTCCTTGCTCGAGTTTAGAGAGAAGTGGTGGCGATCCCAGACATTGCTTGAGTTACTGAAAGGCGAGCTCGCATCTTCCGTCCACTCTGTTTTCTGTTTTCCTTTCAATTGCTTGAAAAAATGAAGGCATTCGTCGATTGCTCGAGATACGAAGTGGTTCAAGGCGGTTATTCTTCCGGTAAGACATTGGATCTCTTTCGTCGTCCTGGGTGAGCTCATGTCGTGCAAAGCTTGGATTTTCTCAGGGTTGGCCTTGATCTCTCTCTAGCTGACCAAGAATTTGAGGAATTCTCCCGAGCTACGCCAAAGGCACACTTGCTCGGATTCAACCTCATTTGATATTCTCGCAAGATTATGAACGTTTCTTCGAGATCGAAGATATGATCCGTCGTGTTAATGTTTTTGACAAGCATGTCATCGATGTAAACTTACATGGAGCGCCCAATCTGGCGAGCAAACATTTTGTTGATGAGCCTTTGATATGTAGCCCTGACGTTCTTCAGTCCAAAAGGCATGACTTTGTAGTACTAGAGTCCCTTGTCTATGACGAAAGTCATCTTCTGCTTGTCATATGGATGCATAAGAATTTTTTTTGTAGCCTAAATAGGCATCCATGAAGCTCAGGAGTTCATGTTAGGTCGTGCTTTCGACGAGCTGGTCGATCCTGGGGAGAGGGAAGTTGTCATTGGGGCAGGCTTTATTCAGGTCGGTGTAATCAACATAAACCCGCCACTTCCCATTGAATTTTTAACCAAGACGACATTGGTTATCCAGTCTAAATAGTAGATTTCCTCGATGAAGTTGGCCTTGATGAGTTTTTCGACTTCTTCTCCGATTATAGCGTATCGTTCGGGTTCGAATACTCTTCACTTCTGTCAGATTGGTTGATAGTCGGGATCAACATCCAACCTATGGACCATAACTTTTGGACTAATGTCGGGCATGTCCTGATGAGACCATGTGAATACATCGGCATATCGTCGAAGGAGGCTCATAACTTCATCTCGTAACAGTGGTGTTAGGTATGAACCAATCTACACCATTCGGGTCAGATTGGAGTCATCGAGCGGGACGAGTATGAGGTCTTTCATGGGGAGCCCTCTTTCAATGGAGTCTTCTTCGGAATCAAGAGATGTGATGGCCATTTCCTAATATTAGGTCCTTAGTGCCATCGAATAGCACAGCCGAGCTTCTTGTTGGTCTCCTCTGACCAGTCCGGTACCATGTTCGGTAGGAAATTTCATCGCGAAATGGTACGTTGACACGACGGCCCGAAGAGCATTAAGTGAAGGTCGTCCGAGAATGACGTTGTAGACAGAGGGGTAGTCTACTACTAAGAAGTCGATCATGGTCGTTGTTTGGTTCTACCCTTCTCCAACCGTGACTGGGAGTTGAATCGATCCTTCTGATGTGACTTTGTCTCCTGCGAATTCGAGCAGGGGAGTTTTGACAGCTCAAAGAATAGGTCACCCGACTCCCATTTTTTCGAATGCTTCAGCGAAAAAGATGTTTATCGAGCTGCCGGTGTCCACTAGGATATGAAACACTCTGCAATTAGTTATAGTCATGGTTACCACGAGTGCGTCGTCATGAGGGAGGTGAACACCTCGGGCGTCCTCTTCAGTGAAGGTCAGATCACAATGCATTATCTTCTGCTCTTTCAAGGGTCCGCTAGTTATGAGGACCTGATGCTTCGAGCTGGGGCAGTTGATGCTTCTAGCATGAGCTTTCCGAGCTCGGTTTAAGTCGTCTCCTCCGGCAGGTCCGCCGAAGATTGTGCGAATTTTCTCTGTCAGTTCATTGTTGATGGGTTGCTCGTTCTTCGAGTCAGCTCGCTCTTCCTTTCTGTTGACATATTTGCGTAGGTGCCCGTTGCGCATAAGAGCTTCAATTTCCTCTTTCAGGTCGAAACAGTTACTAGTTGAGTGGTCGTGGTCTCGGTGAAAGTGACAGTATTTTCGCTTGTCTCGTCTATCTGCATTGGTTATCATCGTGTTCGGCCATTTAAGGATATGTTTGTCTCTGACTTCCATAAGAACTTGCTCAGTCGTCGCGTTGAGAGGGGTGTATGAACTAAACCCGCTGTCAAGTCGTCTGCTCGGGCGATTGTTCCTTAGAGGCTCATTTTCTTTCCTCCTTTTGTTGTCGTTGGCCGAGGTGAGTTCTTCTTTAAGTCATCTTTCTCGAGCCAAGCTTCCTTTGTTCCGAAGAGCTTTTCGAAGAGTAACGATTTCCTCGGCATTAGAGTATTTCTGGGCTCTGTTAAGGAGGTTGGCCATAGTCAAGGGAGGATTATTGTCAAGCAAAAAGAGGAATCTTCCTTCCCTAAGGCCCCCCATCATGGTGGTTAGAGCAATTTCTTTTAAATGTGTATGTACTTGCATGGTTTCCATGTTGAAATGCTTGATGTAATCCTTCAATAGCTCGCTTACTTTCTAACTATATTGAGGAGATGGGAAGTGGGCTTAAGGCTTTCCTTCCCTCCAATGAAGTTAGTGATGAAGGCTTTGTTGAGCTGCGTGAACGAGTTGATCAATTGCAGCTTCAATTGTCGGAACCACTTCCGAGCTGCCCTAATTAAGGTCAGCGAAAATGCACAGCACATGACAGTGATTGATGCACCGTGCAATTTCATCCAAGCCGTGAAGGATTCCAAATGCTCGGTTGGATCAGTGGTTCCGGAGTATGGGGCGATCCGAGGCATACAAAACCTTAGTGGGAGCTCCACATGCATAATGTCAGCAATGAAATGACGTTCGGTCTCCTCCAGTGTCACTTCCACCGAGGTCGGGACATTCAAGCAGTAGGCCTGTCGTATGTGATTGATCCGACCTCGCAAGTCGTTGAGTTTAACTTCCCAGGGTTCACCGCTTTCATCCATGACTTCAGCCACGACTTCGGATGCTTTATCCTTCTTTTTCCTATCCAATTTGTGGCGTAGGTCGGAAGCAGCCAATGCTACGGTTCCAAAGACGTGGGAAGGAGCCAACCTTGATGTTCTGAGTTGTCAGCCCCGGTGAGAGACAACAGGTACGTTGGATGGCTCAAAAAGCTCTCGAATCGTTGGCCCAGCCACTGGCCCGTCCTTTTGTGTGGGGTGGGGTCGTAGTTATTCCAACAGTTGTTTTATAGAGTTTATTTTGTTATTAATCATCTCAACTTGTTGCTCGAGGGAGACAAGTCGTCCTCCCCAACTACGGGATCGTTATGTTGGCCCTGCAGGCGCAGAATCAGCCTACAACTGGGAAGAGGAATTCTGGTGGCTGGCGGACTGCTCCAACGGTGCGAGGTTGGGCGCAACAGAGGAGGTTGTAGCTTTCTTCTTCCCTTTCGCAATTGTCAAGATATGGTGGGATGAGAACGACTTCCGATGTCGTTCCCATAAACGGCACCAAACTGTTAATGCAGAAATCTAGTTAGCCCCTTTTAGACAGTTGTATACCTACACAAGGAACGGACAAGGAAGACCTAGCTCGCACAGGGTCTAGTTAAGTATCGAAAGTTTAGGACTAAAGATAGTCCGTACCTTCTACCATTAGAGGTATCTCTATTTATAGTTTTAGGAGAGGTAGTGAGGTAGAGGAGATCTCCCAATTTAGTAGGTGTGTATTGGAGAGGGATTTGGATCCCGAGTGTGCGGTGAATCTTTGGAGATCCTCGACGAAGATCTTGAGATCCCGAGCATGTCATGGAGATCCTCCAAAGACCTCAAGCGGATCTCCATCGCAACGGATCTCTCGGGTCTTCGGCTAAGATCTCGAGCAAATATAGTCAGACCTTGATGAGAGGCAGGCTAAGCCGACCTTAAGTGTCCCGACCTAGGTGATGCCGACCTACGTAATGACGACCTGTCTCCTTGGTCGAGTCAGGGGACGGGATGCTCTTGACGAACTATGGAGATATTCGAATCGACGGAGGCAATGCTCTTTCAGGCATTTGGGCAGGTCAGTAGGTGTTCTGATCTAGTGATGAGATATCGAACTCAATCTTACTTCTTGCTTGGGTTCTGAGTAGGGGATCGAACCTACTGTTGTGTCTGGCCTGGAGAAGTGTGCAAGGTCCCGACCTGACCTTTTCCCATTGGTCGGCCTATTTTCCCTGCAACACTCAACTCCCTCGATGCATTTGACATTACTCCTAGCCAATGGTTCAATGTTGGGAGAATCAACAACATCACCAACTTTTTCACAAAGGAATTTCCAGGCTTCCTCTCGAGGTAAAACCTCTCCATTGATCTCTTTATCAGTTTTCATCCTGTTACATACCACAATCTAGTTGTCAATAACAAGGTTGTTCAAAATTTTCATTATCGTCTACCCGATCCCACCATATTTTAGCTTATGTTCTTAGAGCACGTATCACTTCAGCCATCTTTGGTGATGCATCGACCATGATGCCTCCCCAAGCTTGGTTATCTTCTTAAGATCTGAGATGGAATCAAAATCATTTCAACCACATGTTTTCCTAACACCATGTGTGAGGAGAAAACTGGAAACCATCCCCTAAAACATTTCTTATTCTCTTTCCATTCCTCTGCGGTCACATTCACATGTGATTGTGATCGACTCTCCTCTACCTTTTTAAGCCAACTGTTACATTTGTTTGTATGTTCGTAAGCTGCTTGTTTGGTCTGTTCGTACTTAATCATACGTGTTATGTCATCCCTCCTGTTTTACGAGTCTCTTGCTTTATTGAAAATTCTCTTCGAAGTTTCTGAAATAACCAATTCGTCGAACAAGGGGAACACGAGTACTTCATGACATCACGTGCAAATGAAATCACCAGTTCGATGAAACCCATGTCATCTGGAAATGTTTAAACAACGAATGAGTAACATATAATAACACTGCATTGCATCTAAAAAGATTTATTGGGTTTGTAAAGACCAAATTGTATCAGATAAATGTCATGCAGAATCACATTGTCAATCTTACCATATGGGTCTAGAGTGAATTGATGTTGCGTGATTCCCTTTTGCTTCCACCAAACCACTTCATTCACACTATAACTTGATGATTTCATCCCCTTTGTGGAAGTGCCCATCATCATCTTCTTCTTCTTCATTGTCATCACCATCATCATCATATAACCTCATCCCAGCTATTTCCAGTTGGCTTCATGATTTTTTTGGCAAAAGGTTTGATAAGCAGTTGAGATCATCCCTCCCTTAACACTAGTTGGCATGTCACAATCAAGCAGACTTGTATAGTCTAAAGTGTTAGATATAACAATAAAAATAATTAAATTTAAAAATTTTTAAAATTTAAAAATAATAATTATTATTATTTAATATATATATATATATAATAAAATAAAATAATAATAATAATAATAATAAACAGCCTTTTTAGAGATTGGGATTCTCCAGTGGATGCAATGGTAAGTTGAGATTCACCTGGACACAGGATTGTACATAATGGAACCATTACAATAAGCATTTGATGCATAGGCCAGATGCAACCCAAAATGATCTTGGGATTGTAAGCTGAGGTTCACCATGAAAAACAAAAATCATCCAAGGAAGAGTTCTCAAATCTATATGTGCCAGGAAGCATCCAAGAAATGGCTCTGAATTGCCAGTCTACATCTGCAACTACAGTCACTTGACCAAGAACAACACTACTTCCAATCTTTCACACTCATCATTGAACACTAGGATGTTGAACTTCATTCCAGCTAGAAATTCATGAATAAGACCATCAACCCTGATTGAACTACAACCATAAGTCTTCCTTATTCCCTTATCCTTCATCAATCTTCTCATGCCAATACATGTGTCCAATCCCTAGAAGCCTCATACAACATTCAACAGGACTGCATACCTACCAATGCCACATGGCTCCACTTCATCAAGGTGTTTCCACACTTGTACTTTAACAGCACCACACTGCCATGAATCTTAGAAGCACCTAATAAAGCTATCATGCCTGAGGATGAACTCCATCCCCGGCTAGAAATTCATGAACACAACCATAGACCTCGATCCAACTACAACCAGGAGTCTTCTTTACCCCCCTGTCCTTCATTAACCTTCTCACACTAGATGCCCATGTCCAATACCCAGACGTTGCATATACATTTGACAAGACTACATACCTTCCATCACTATGTGGTTCCAACTCAATAAGGTGTTCCCACGCATGCTTCCCAATATCTACATCGCCATGAATCTTGGAGGCACCTAGTAAAGCACCCCATACACTTGCACCTGGCTTCCTAGGCATACTTTGTATAAGCTCATTAGCCTCCTTAAACATCCCCGCCCTACCAAAGAGGTCCACCATGCATGCATAATGCTTGTCTGTGGCCTCAATGTTGTAGTTTTGAGTCATTGAGTTGAAATGCCAAAGACCCTCTTCTACCAACCCTGCATGGTTACAAGCACTTAGGATCCCTAGAAAAGTAATCTCATTTGGCAGAACTCCGGTCGATTCCATCTTGGAAAATAGGCAAAGTGCCTCATTACCAAGTCCATGCATCGCAAGCGATACGATCATGGCATTCCATGTCAAAACATCTCTAGTAGGCATTTCATCAAAAACTTTACAAGCACAATCTATGAAGCCAATTTTTGCATACATATGGATAAGCGATGTCCCTAAATACACATTAATGTCAATTTTACATTCAATTATGTAATTGTGTAACCATTTACCCTGCTCTATAGCTCCCAACTCCCCACAAGCAGAAATAACCAATGCCAAGGTCACCTTGTCTGGCTTAACATTTTGTCTCTGCATCTCATGGAAAACCACTAATCCCTCCTTAAACTCCCCATGACTCATATAACCTCCAATCAATGTATTCCAAGACACGATATTCCTAGGAGGCATTCCATCAAACAACCTCCGTGCAACATCCAGTAACCCGCACCGAGCATAAGCCCCAACAACAGAATTCCAAGCAGTCAAACCTCTATTTGGCATTTTCTCAAACAATTGGTGCGCGAACTCAGCCTCACCAGCTTTTCCATACCCATCAATTAACATATTCCAAGCGACCTCACTGGGGACCTCCGGAATTTGATCAAACACCTTGTGTGCAGATCCAAAATCCCCGACACACAGATACAACCTCACAAGCGCATTCTGCACGAACACATTCAAATCCAGACCAAGCTTCAGAACCTGCCCTTGAACGACCCTCCCTTCTCTAACGCCCCCAAATTCAGCGCAAGCATTCAGTACAAAAGGAACCGTGAAACCCTCTGGGAGAAGGCCGCTCTCCAACATAAGCTTATACAATTCAAAACCCAATTCAGGGGCAGTGCTCTTGGAATAGGCCCTGATCATGGTGCTCCAGATGAAGGTGTTCGGAGAGGTTTCGGAGCGGTCGAGGAGTAGGCGGGCGTAGCGGAGATCTCCATTGGGGGAGAGAGCAGCAAATGCAATCAGGCGGCTAAGGGGAATGGTCTGGCGAGCAGTGCCGGAGATGATGAGACGGGCGTGGAGCTGCTTGAGCTCTTGTATGGAAGAGCAGAGCTGAAGAAGGGAAAGGTTGGGGTCCTTGAAATGGAGGGTAGTATTGGTGGGATTGGGTTGGGGTTTGTCGTGGGTTGGAGGAATATGAGAGAGAATTGGAGGCGAAGCAGAAAGAGAAGATTGAGAATGCATTGTTTGGGAGGTTTTGTTCGTTGGGAATGACAACTGTACAAGTTCAAATACCATACGCGAGCCGCTGAGCATATACGCATACACAGATTTCCTGCACCATTTGTTGGTAGGAATCCCGAGGCAAAGCTTTGTGGGGCCCAACCATCAGGTTGATTCCTTGTTTCACATCCACTCCGTCCATCAGCTTCGGTACCTTATTTTATTTCATGATTCAAAAATAAATAAATCAAATAAATCCATAACTAAAGAGGGCCACATAAAAAATAAAAATAATTATAATTATAATAATTATTAAAAAAAAAAAAAAAAAAAAAAACAGTGGAGATTGGGAGACCAAATCATGTTTTGGATTAAGCTGATATTTATTTTTATTTTTATTTTTCCCTACAACTTTACCTTGGTGTGGGGCCCACTTCATGGATCCATTGAAATGGATATATAAATCACGGTGTCCTCCAGACACCATGATGAGCTGTTAATTACCTTAATTTTTAGGCTCAGGTCCTAACGTAAACCACCACAGCTGATGGACGTAGAGAATGTCACACAATCATTTACCTAGTTGCTGCATGGAAATCATCCCCACAAGGTAGCCCACAGCGAGGAAGGTGACAGGCTGTACACAAACTAAGTTAGCTTGGTTAGCTCGCTTGACTCGACTAAGTAAAAGCTCAATTCAGCTTGGTTTGAACCTGAGTTTAAGCTGAGTCAAGCTGTTATTTTGAAATACAAGTTTACCTGAGCTTGACTTGATTATTTTGATATTGATGTTGTTTAGCAAGTATTTGATAAAATGGCTCAATGAAATGACAGCTAATGGTGAGGAAGGCGTGAATATGAAACAAACACCTTAATATCTTGATTTTTATGTTACCTAATGAATGTTTGATGAAATACTTATAAAGTAGTGTTATTGTTTTACATTTCATGAGAAATTATACACTCCATGTGTTTGAAAAAATGACATGAAGGCTCAATCTCAACTTGATCTAGCTTGAGCTGCTGACTGAGCCAAGCTGAGCTGGCCAGTCAGGCTGGCCAAGTTCAAGTTAGAGTCAGCTAGTGGCCAAGCCAACTCAAGCTGTGTCAAGCTCGACTCGTGTACACATTTAGTTTTGACATGGGCAAATTATACCCACGTAATTCAAAATCACGAAGTTGCTACGTGGAAATTGGTAAAACGTGTGCGGAATGTGGACAGTTAATCCACTGGGCTTGACCTTGCCATGTGCCAAAAATCAGGTCCATCCGGAGAGGCTACTGTACGGACTCGGCTCAAGCGTTGTATTACCCCTCGAAATGAGATCCACTGCCGTTGACGATCACGCACTAAATTGAATGCATGTGGCACGTGCAGATTCTGGACCATTCATCTACGGAAACTACACTCTAGCTCCCTTGAGCCCACTATGTTCTATAATTGAAATCGACTCCATACGTATAAAAGATCAGCCTGATAAATAAATAAATAAACATATATATATATATATATATATATATATATATATATGTATATATATATATATATATATATATAGATAGATAGGTAGATAGATAGATAGATAGGTAGAGGAACGCTCACCTGAGAATCAGTTCATACGTACGTAGTACGAACGTTTTTGAGAACCCATCATAGGTGATGTGGATCCTAAATCTGAACCGTTCATGTGAAGCAGCACCCGTGAAACCCCCAAGGCCGAAGTTTTTTTTCGAAAATGCTGGTGGGCCATAGCAAAGAGAAATGCAAATCAAGGGAGGAAACTGTTTTCATATTTCATGGCCCATCAAGTTTTGGATCAAATTAAAACTTCGACCAGAGGGGTTTCACGGGGTGCTGCTTCACATGAACGGTTCAGATTTAGGATCCACATCACCTATGATGGGTTCTCAAAAAAGTTTGTACATAGTACGTACGAACCGGTTCGCAGGTGAGCGTTCCTCTCTATATATATATATATATATATATATATATATATATATATATGAATTATGCTCCCCTGCGCACCTACGCATATGTGCACCTTTGCATATGTACCATGGGTGTCTAATCTGAATGGTTCATGTTATGCGGAATCCCAAAAAACCTTCTGTGACAAATTTTCACCCCGATATAAAATTCCAGTGGGCCATAGCAAAGAGAAATGCAAATCAAAGGAGGAAACTGTTTTCATTTCTCATGGCCCATCAAAGTTTTAGATCAAAGTAAAACTTGGGCCTGGGGGGTTTCACAAGGTGCTGCTTCACATGAAGGGTTCAAATTTTGGATCCACATCACTTTTGATGGGTTCTCAAAAAAGTTTGTACGTAGTACATACGGAGTGGTTCGCAGGTGAGCGTTTCCGTGTGTGTGTATATATATCTATATCCAGTATAAAATTGTGGCTCACCCTCCAAGTTGTAGCCCATCTGAATTATAGACCCGGCTTGGTTTTGTAGCTTTAGCCCACCTGAAACATGGACCCGACGCGGCTTATTTTTGCAGCTTCACTTCCTCCCGATGAATGAGTTTGATGAAAGATGAACACCATGGTTGTGATCCGGCGGACACAAATCCATGAAAGATAAACACCAGAGTTGCAGATCTGACTGATTTTTTATTTTTTATTGTTTGCCTGTGTATGGTCTAACATTTAGGAGCCTACTGATGGATGGTACCCAAAGAGTTCCAGTGTTTTAAGATGAGAGTTGCCTGTGGCCAGGCCACGGGAAGTTCCTGTGACGTGAAGCTGTTTGGAACTCAAAAAGATGCCTGTGATAAATCCATTCCATCCATCGGTTTCTAAACATCACAATAAGACAGGAATCTCATAATAACGCAGATCAAAAACTCATATGGGTCACACCACACAAAACAGTGATAACGGAAAGTCCATAGTTGAAACCTTCCTGGAGCCGACCATGATGTTTACATGCCATCCAAACCGTTCATAGGGTTATTGCCACTCAGATAAGCTGCAGGAACAAATAACATCCTGATACAAAACTTCTACGGCCCCCACAATTTCCAATGAGAGGGGGGTGTTGATCTGGTGTGGACAACTTGAGTTTTGGATCTGCCCAATTCTTGGACTTGTCTTATTGTGATGTTTATAGACTGATGAACGGAGTGGATTTGTCATGGGCATCCCTTTGGTAACGCACAGCTTCCGACCACAGGAACTTTATATGGCTGAGGCACACCAAATTTGCGTCCAATGTTTTACGGGCTAGACCGCCTTTTGTGGGCCACTGATCGAAGTTAGAGTCTTCCAACGGCCCTCATCTGCTATGTATCTTAGCATATCAATTTCTATCATCAAACCATGGCCCCATATTTATGGAACCCTATGTTTACACCCATTTTCGACTACAATGTGGACTAATACTCACGAAAATCATATTCACGCTCAAAGATATGTTCACCAGATCTTCCTCGGACAATAATTATTGTAGCAGCACATACCCTTACTAATGCCTTTAAGGGAGTGAATCAGTGTATGCCACATGGACACGATTAGTGAGCCAACTAATGCAGCAACGTGCCCAGCATGTTTATAAAGATCTATTGAGAGAGTGAATCCTATCACAAATCTAGTTATGATATGCTCGCTAAGGTCATCTTTTACGGTACTAAAATAGAAGATTTTCTCGAAAGCGTTCAAAAAACTTACAAAGGCTTCGAAAATCACAAATATTCAAAGACCGGACCCATATCCATGCAATCCGGTTGTAGTTTGGACCTAAATCAAGAGAGTGAACATCAGATTAGGTCTCAAGACATACAAAAATCAGAATTAAGAGAATAGAAAAGCTCGATAAAATATCCGATATGACCCGTTTGATAATAGATCAGTATCAGGTGGCCTGTCCATCTAATCTCTCCGGCACTCCAAACCATCAAGGAACGAGACATTAGGTTAAATGCAGGTGGTTTGATTAGACCATCTAGATGCATGATTGTGGTCAATTTGAGGTTTGGGATCATTCCCAAATCCAATTAGTAGGCCACGAAGATCTCTCATCAATGGATCAACTATGAGAAGAACATCCGAGAAGCTAGCAGTTTCAGATCTATCCGAATACTTTTTTTATCAAGAATACATGCCAAAAACACGAAATATCCTTGATCATCAAGGAAACCTAGCAAAGGTTTAGCCACCTCGACAAGTTATAAAAAGAAACACACGAAGAAGAGCTCGAGGCCCCACACCAAACACACCTATCAACTTTCCCGATTTATCTTTCTTCTATTTTTACTTTTATCTTAACATAGCCTAATTTAGCTTTAGCATAAATTGCTACAGCCCAACATCCACCGCTACAAGACCATGGTATTAGATTAAATGTCCACACCCCTAAGTTGTCATATCCCAATTAACTAAGTTCTTACTTAGAATATCACATCTACCTGGTCACATGTTGACCCTTCGCCTTGATCATCTATTTTCATATACGGATTAGGTATTTATTTCTCATTTGTTTATTTCTTTATGTTATTTTCAATACTTTATCGATTGTAATAAGTCAAATATTCAATTAATGAACTATGTTATTTTTAATACTTTATCAATTGTAATGAGCCGAATATTCAATTAATGAAATCAGCATTGTTCAGCATTTCACTTATTTATCTGTTCCCCAATCAATCTGACTCAATGCGGGAGCACCAGCGTTCAATCAAACATTGAGTTGAGTACGATTCTAGTATGCTTGCGCATCTTAATCACACACAAAATCTAAATCCAAGCCTTGACCACACGTGTGGCCTCGTGTTAAATTGAATTCAGCAAACGCCCTACACTCCGCAAATTGTACATCTAGTTCGTGTTAGATTGAATTCAGCAAATGCCGTGCACTCTGCAAATTGTACATCTAGTAATGAGAAGGACCCAATAAATATACATACATTATGACCCAAGACACCTGACGGACACACACCCAATCCAGATTTGCATGAACATTCAAGCAAAACTTAACTGGGGTGCATCCAAAGGGCCCCAAAATTAAGATTTGTTTTTCATTACATTTTATTAAGTAGAGGATGAATTCTCAAAGTTCCTATCATAACATTACAATATCAAAATGAGAGCTGGTTCTTCATGTCCAAGATTCACTTGGCGAAGTTGTTCAGGACAGACATGCTGACATTGTCAATTTTTTCTGCAACTGGTACGACCATTGGACACGGTCGAAGCCCTTCAAGCAAAGGTGAGGATGAAGGTCATAACAAATTACTCACGAGTATGTTAGTGCTTATGACATGGTGCACACCAGCTTATCCCTATTGTCATAAACAATCACGGATCTGCGGAACAAAGCTGTGGCATTAAGATGCTGTTGGTTTGAGTGGAAGCACCGATGGGGTTGTTGCGTTGAGACGCTGCCGCATGATTGAAAGCACCAGTGGATGCTGTGGCCTGGTGCAGCGGCGGCACTGGCCTGCTGGGGAAAGAGGAGAGCAGAAAAGAATCGAGAGAGGAAAAAACAGGGGAAGGGAAGTAAGAGAAGAAAGAGGAACTATGGTTAAGGGTAACTAGAGTTCTAATACCATGAAGAGGGAAAAGAGGAAGAGATTTTGGGAAGAGTGTGAATAGAGATGAATTACAGCCCTCTGATCTCTTTTATTCAATAAACCCTATTACAAAATGGTATGCTGTCCCTGGGGAGCATAAATATACACAATAGAAGACGAGTCTAATAAAACTCTCTTAATTCTAACAGATGCCACGGACAGAGAAGTATCTGTGAAATGGCATTCTTCCCCTCAACCATTTAAAACAGGCCTGCCCACCAACCTTATTGAATTCTTTCTTGCCTGAAAAAACAGTGAAATTCACTTGAAGAATAAGAAGATCAAGTAACAGAACATGTGGAGAAGCAACTTACCATGTAATAACAGCAAGCCAATTGTGTGAGCTGGTCAAATTAGGCTTTCAAATTTCAGTGGCAGAAATTGGATAGTTGGTACCTGTCCTAACATAGAGAACCCACACAATTCACCACCTTCTCCTTACATTGGAATGCCATATACAAGAAGACCTCAAGATCAGACTCTATCCTGCATTAAGATGCATAGTTAATAAGAGATACATAGACACCTTTTCATCTTTTTCTTTTTAAATATAAATAACAATGTTTATTAAAATAACACAAGTACAAATTAAGGTAAGATATCCTTGACGACACCCACCTAGTGTCAGACATGGATATTAAACCATTTCCATAGTTGAAGCAAGATCCCTAATCTTGTCTTTTTATTGGTAATATCAATTCTATTATGAGAAAAAAGATACCAACCAAGAGCAGCATATCACCCAAGATCCCTAATCTTGTTGATGATGCAAATGAGATGTTGTGACCCCAGATTTCACATCGTCACCCAAGAGAGCATTCATCGGATTCCCCTCCCCTCAAAGTTTACATGGAAGTATCCCGTGTTGAAGAATTTCAAAAAATGCAAGACTTTGGTGTAGTTTGTGGTCTTTGCAAACTCTTGAGAAATGCTACATTTTTTTACCTTTTCAAGCGTAAAGGTACAGTCCCACATCGGATAGGGAAAAGTGGAGGGTGCTTATAAAGCATTCCACACTAGTTCTTTTGAAAAGTACTCGCATTGTGCTCTAACCTGTATAGATACATGAGCCCAGCCTGGGGCTCGACTGACCAGGAAACCAGTCAACTGAGCACATGGGCGCAGGTACTTGCATGCATGAGGGTGCAAATCCTGGTCTGATAGGCTGGAGTGAGACCCTTTTTGCCAAAATCTATTTTGATTTTAATAATCAATTTTTTATCATCATTATCATAACCATTGGATGTGGCCATAGCTTAAGGCTGTTTCTATCATACAAGACATGCCTCCTCGTTTTCGAGCGCATTTCAATGGGATGTGAACGTTCAGTAACAGGCAGTTTCTCATTTATTAAAAAGGGTGTTTTCCCTGGGGTTTTAATCACAACAAAGGTCCTTTTTCTCTATTCTATTTTCCTCTCAAAATTTTATCTTTCTTGTCTCTTTCTCTAGGCATTCGAAGGAAGGTGTTTTTGGTGGTTTTGGTGGGTTTTGGTGCTAGTTTTCTAAAGCCTGTGCACATTGGGGAACTCCATACATTGGGCAATTGTATCTTCTGCATAGCGCACTAGGAGCCCTACTGCAATGGTCAAAGTACCGAGGGTCGCAAACTATCTCAAAGAAAACAACCTAGTCCATGCATTGTACCAGCAAGAAATCAACTCGTCACATTTATGTTGCTGCCATTGCCAAATCATCAAATTAGGTTTGACATTCCAGAAAAAATATAATCCATCTTGAATTATTCTGTTCTGATTAATTTCTTGAATACATAATTCCTAACATCATTGCCTTTTGTTGGTTGGTACAGAGGGACAAAGTTCTCACTAAGATCAGTTGAGATAGGAACATGTTTATTAACCAAGCTATCTATGCCTTCAAGCTATCTATGCCTTCAAGCTGAGTTAGCGAATCATTTTTTATTCATTGCATTCTCAGCAGAGCTGAGGTGGTAAGTTCCAAGTCTGTTGGGCGTAAATTGGGTGATGCCCAGATCTATCTGAGAGCTGTTCTTGGCATAGCAAGGTATCTAGCTGATGCGACTTCTCTTCTATCAACTATTTGGTTTCAATTGAAAATGAAACAATGGGGATTTTTTATACTCTCAAGTCATGAGATGAGGCTTTGCAGCAGATTGGATGCTGGATCAGATATTGGGCATCAGGGTTGGGCAATTTGAATAGGGAAATGCTTGTTGTGGGTCAGGAGGCTTGTATTTCTGGATGATCTCTCATCATCTTGAGTTTTATTTTCCTTGGATGGTTTTTAATAAATTATCATCCCCTTCAAAGAAAATTGTCAAATTCCCCTCTGCATTTAGTGGGCCTTCCGATGCTTCTGTGAACAATTTTAGACCCCATCAATGCCTATGCCTCCTGCCTAATCTGAACCTCTCAAGGTAGCACTTGGTTTTTTGGGGTGATAGTGGAATAAGTTGACAGATAAGCCATCCTTATGGTCACTCTACAGAACCACATTAGGCACTGAATTTCTGGTGGTAGATCCATCAAAAATAAAATAAATAAATAAATAATAAAAATTGAAAGTATTTGTAATTGTTCCAAAAAATGAAACAAAGGATATGGTAAAACTAAGTCATCGTATGAGATAAATCTAATAATAACCCATTAACCTGTCATCAGGCCCATCACAATTCAACTTGGACTTAGTAGAACAAGCAAATTTCCAAGAGCTCTGTTACTTCTGACCACCTTCAACTGATTGTTTTCCAGTTCAACTTGATATCAAGAAAGTTTACACCCTGATACTCCTTACCACATAGCTCCCAATGTGCGGTTTCCTGGGTTTTCCTCCTCATCTCATCAGTTCCGCCCCTTCTCATCCTATCCTAGGTTTCCCTTGCATCCAATCAGTTCTGCTTCCGTAGCAAGAATATTCACTTATGGAGGCCAATGAGAGAATCAGATCTTTAATTCATAAGACGGATAAATGAAATCTGGAACACCTTCACCTAGCATTCTGCTTGTGTAAGAAACATTTGTGTAGTATCCTGTAAGCTTTTTCAATGTTTTTTTTTCCTTTTTTATTTTCTATAGTAAAGCTGTAAGTGTTTAATATCCTGAAATTTTAGGCTTGCACCATATGAGCATGTGCTTTCCTAAAAAGCATATTGTGTACACTCATGAGAACCGTGGGAGGCAAATGTCATCCTTCATGGGGGCATTCTATATTACAAGGTTACCATGATAGCATGACAAACCATGCAATCATTGGCTATTCTCCTCATTATCTGCCATGTGTCACCATAGACTTTTCCAGAAGGGGGCGTGCGAAATTTTGGGGTATAACATTATGTGCCTTGGAATTCGCATGGGAATAAGATGATCTGGATCCCACCTGGCCAAGAGTTGGCACCCTAACTCCTAGAAAATTTCAGCATGACTATAGCTTTGACTGGTCATGGATGCGTCTAAAGACATCTTTTGCCATTTCGGGAATAGGGGCACTGCTCAATACCATTAACGTAGCTAAGAATCTGTAAATATGCATACTCATTGAGTGGAACTCATTGTCAAATATGTGGCTTGGAATTGTACCAGAAACAACTGAAACTAATAACATGGGAAATAACAGACAGCCTCAAGAATGATGAATGATAGTGGTGGAAACAAATAGATCCTCTGTTATTTATTACCTTTGTTATGAATAGAATAGATTGATGCTATTAAATTTAAATAAATAAATAAAAGGAGGAGGAAGAAGAAGAAGATTGACCATTTGAACTATGGGTTTAATTGTAAACAACAATGCAATAGATGGACAACTAGTACATATAAGAAATAATGATCATGAGGAGTTGATGATCAGACAATTTTAATTCAAGGCATATTGTGGAAAGAGCCTGATGGTTTCATTTTGATGAATTTATGTAGTACCCTCTTTTTTTTCTTTTTTTCTTGAAGAGTAACACATAATCTTATTAAGGAAGAAGCAAAGAAAAAAAGAAAAATTACAATCTTTTATTTTTGAAGAGTAACAACATAATGTTATTAAGGAAGAAGCATCTCCCATTTCTTTCCCCCCATATTGCCCATAAGGAGGCTAGAAGAACCAATCTCCACATACATATAGTGTTCTTCCTGTTCCTACCCCATGCCAAATCAAGAACAAAACTCCCACTGATTCGAGCAATGAATAAAGAAATGATCTACTGTCTCGGCATCTGCCATACACATCACATGCATTAGGTAACACCATTGATCGTCTTTGGAGGTTATCTACAATAAGAACTCTTCCAAATTGCCATCCGAATGCCGCAATCTTCGGAGGAGCTCCATGGTGCCACACCTTGGCCATGACAACTTTCGAACCATCCTCTTCAAAATGCTGCAGTAGACTGTATAAGAACCGAACCGAAAAATGACCAGATTTATCATTTAGCCAAAGCGTTGTCCCCTTCATCCCTCACCCGCATACAATGTATGAGAGACTTAAGGAGCCTCACAAACTCCACCTCTTCGTCCATCATCTTCCAATGGCATGGAGGAGACCAAACCACCACATTGCCAAGGAGAAACAACTAAATATCATAACATTAACCCTCAAGGAAAAAGGGGCAAACCGAGGGAATGCATATTGAAGCAGGGATTCTCCAATTCATACTTCTTCCCAAAAGCGAACTATCTCCACTTCCAATAGAATTCTTGGACTAAACATGTGCTTGACCCTAGATATCCCTTTCCAAATCCATGAGGCTCAACACTCTTTATTTTCCAGCTATAGTTCTATGCCAAAGAGCATCCTCCTCAATGCCAAAACACCACAACCATTTTCCCTAGAGAGCTAGATTCATCTTTTCCAAATCCTTATACCAGCCCCTCCAACTCATATGGCCTACACACCTCTTTCCACCCCACAAGGTAGAACCTTTTTTATCATCTACTCCCTGCCATGGGAAGTTACGCCTCAGCTTTTCCAACCTCTCCAAAACCAATTTCGGGCTCCTGGATGAGGACAAGAAATATAATGGGAGATTTGACAATGCTGCTTTAGTAAGGGTGATACGACCACCCAATGATAGGAATTGAGATTTCCATTAGAGAGCTTCCCTTGAAACCTCTCCACAACGGTATCCCACATGCTTCACCAGCTTCCAGTACAAAGGAGCCCAAGATAAGTAGAAGGGAAAGCCCCTGCCCAACACCTGAAGATCAATGCCATCTACTCGACTTCCTCCTTGACCTTGTGCACCCCCAACATCTTATCACACTGTTCACAATAACAAGCCAAAAAAAAAAAAAGGCCTAAAAATCAATTTGCTGGGCTATCTGATCTTGTCAAACTTATATTAGTAGCTATTTCTTCCCCTTCTTTTCAATTTTGGGTGGATTGCATTGTGGGCTCAGGCCTCAGGGAGATTGAAAGCAGTACAAAGCAGTGTCTCACCAACCAGACTGATTAATGTTATAAAAGAGGGCCACATGATGTTTCCATGTGTGCATAGTCTACATGATGGGCTCTTTCCTTGACACAAATTCCATAAAACAAAAGGCACAGCAAGCCAAGATTGTAACTCATACAACCTGTGTTATTTATTACCTTTGTTATGGGTATAACAGATTTGGCCATTTGAACTATGGGTTTTCATATATCTAAAAAACACAATGCTCATTAGGAGTTGATGATTGGGCAACGCCAAGTCCAAGACATTGTAGAAAGAGCATGATGACTTGACAAATTTACATGGTGGGCATTTTATCACTGTCCACAATAACATGCAAGGAAAGCCAACAAATCAACTTGTTGGGCTATCTAATCTTCTCAACCTTCTTATCGATGGGCAGTTTTTCCTTTTCTTTTATTTTCTTTGTTTTTTTTTCTTTTTCGATGAATGGATTATATATATATATATATATATATATATATATATATATTCAAAAAAGAGAAAAAATAAAAAAGGCACAAAAGACAACAGCAAGCTAAGACCCAACAGAGAAAAGAAAAAGAAAAAAGGGACCCAGGACTAACCAAAAAACAGATCTGCATTAGTCATTAGTGGATCCATGAACGTGAGAGATTGACACTGAAAGCATAGAGACTGTTTACTGGCTCCTACAGGAAATTCGCAAGCCACCAAGAAAATCACATTCTGAGGTCCAATTAATAAGATTGTGCGAGTCCCTTCAATGATCAGCAGTGGATTTAACCCTTTGCAACAGGCCCACAACTTCAGTATTCTTTCTTTTTTTTTTCTTTTTCTTTTTCTTTTCTTTTCTTTTCCTTTCTCTCACTTTTGTGGATTACATAACAGGTTCAGGGAGACCTAAACCATCTAAAGTGGTGCTTCCCCAACTTGACTTAAATCATTCTATAACTAAATGTCATAACAGGGGGCCACATGGTGGTTCCATGTGTCTATTGTCTACATGATTGGGATTTGCCTTGACAAGAATTCCATAAAACAAATCACAGATAAGACCAAGATTGTAACTCCTATAACCTTAAATTGAGAAATTATAGTTTAATTGAAATTATTCTTGCTTTTGCAAATTAAAACAGAGATATCATGAAATACTTGCAGAGGACACCATCTATGTTAAAATAAAAAGACTGAGGATGAAATGATCCAAAAACATTATGAAGGAGCAGAGAAACATATTATCAATAATCATCAGGTAATCCTTTTTTCTTTTCTTTGGGGTTTGTCTGATTTGTTTGTCTGATTTGTTGAAGTGAAACATGCAGCAGGTACTGGTATTACACAGCAAGTTGTCTGCCATTAGGGCTGTCAATAAGTTGGGGTTTGCGTTGGGTATTTGTGTACTGGCATCCGAACCTGCCTAAGGAGCTCAGGTTTGGCCCTGGGTTCTAGTCCACATACAACATTTGAGGGGTTTGGGTTGGAAATGTGTGTGCTGGTATCCAAACCTGCCTAAGGGGTTCAGGTTAGGCCCTGGGTTCTAGTCCACGTACAACATTTGAAGTACTCGACCCAAATCTGATTAGGTTTCAGGTACTCGACGGGCACCCAACATGTCCAAGTGTTTATATCTTCAGGTGATTGGTTTTTAGTTCTCCCAAGTATCATTTTTTAAGTCACCATAATACATAATAGACATCAGATAAATTCATTATACATATTAACACATATAATGTTGTGCAGGATCCCTTGGATTCTACCAATCTGAAGTGCAAAGAAGCCCTGTCCCTGTTCGACCAGATGAATTTTCAGTCCCACCGAAAATTGGGTAGATTCTCAGTTTGCACGCTGTGAAGATTTGCACATTTTCGGTTCGACCTAAAAGTGTAGTCGGTTTGGTTCAGTCTGATCAAAGGTCACATTCAGTCCGACTGAACGGGTTACGCATATTAGCACAAATTAGGGTCTTTAAGTCCGGTTTCGATTGGGGCTTGGTTAATTCGAGTGTTCTCTCTTAGGGCAAGGTTTTGCAAAGTGAGAGCATTTCTAAACACTTGTAAGGGCTTGAGAAGGGATTTTCTCAAGGAGCTAAGGTTTTCCTAGGGTTGCGCATCACAAGGAGAGATCGGGCGCTTTTGTAATCAAAGAAGATGAGTGGTGTAAACTCTAAGGTTTTGATTATAGTGGATCTCTTTTGCTTTGTGCCATGGTTTTTTTCCAGCAAGGGTTTTTCCACGTAAAATATCGTGTTCTGTATGATTGCTTTATTGGTTATTATGTTTATTGTGATTGTTCTATCTTTGTTAAACGTGCTTCCACAAAGCACATGGATTAAGGTTGAGTCGAGTTTGTTGTGGATTGGGATTACATCATAGTAGTGTGATATAAAAGCTAGAAAACAAAGTGGTATCAAAGAGTTAGGTTTAAGGACGTTTAAGAATTCAGCGAAGATGTCAGGGTCGAAGTTCGATATACAAGAATTCGATGGGAAGAACAATTTTAGTTTGTGGCAGTGAAAGGTTAAGAATATTCTAATATCATATGGGTTGAGCAAGGTGTTGTTGGAGACTAAACTGGAGAAACTGTCAGATGATGACTAGAGCTAACTCGGGGAGAAGGCTATGAGCATCATCCATCTATGTCTATCGGATGACAACGTTCTGGATGAGGAATCTCTCCCGAAGATATGGAAGAAACTAAAAGATCTATACACAGCACAGTCCCTCACAAATAAGTTATTTGTGAATAAATAACTTTTCAGGTTACGGATGAAGGAAGGATCCGATCTCATGGAGCACATGAACTTGTTTACTAAGGCATGTAGCGCATTGTTAAGGCTCAAAGTGACGATCGAGGAAGAAGACAAAGTAGTGCTTACTTCTAGCATCGCTTCCCACATCATGCAACCATCCCGTCACTACTCTTTTGTATGGGAAGAATACAGTGAAGATAGAAGAGATCACCACGACTCTCATTTCGAACGAGATGAGGAAGTAGTCAAGCGATGAAGACTCTCAAACAGAAGGGTTAGTTGCAAAAGGAGGTCAAGGACGTGGGAGATCCACAAAGCAATCTCATATTGACAAGAAGAAAAGTATAAATCGAAATCAAAGGCCAAGGATGAATGCTTCTATTGTGGCATATAGGAACACTTCAATAGAGGCTACCAAAAACGAAAGGATGACCTAGAAAGCAGGGGTAAAAGTGACACGAGTGAATCGGCTAGTGTAACGGAAGAAAGCTTAGAAGAAGACCTTTTCTCAGTCTATTTAGGTACGAGTTGTCTTTCAGATACATGGATACTTGATTCAGAATGTTTGTATCACATGTGTCCGGATAGAACTTAGTTCGATTCCTACAAGTCCTATGATGGTGGAAGTGTTCTGATTGGAAATGACGCAGCATACAAGGCCATCGGAATAGGGGCCATCAAGGTAAGGATGATTGATGGGGTCATATGGAATCTAGGTGATGTCAGACATGTCCTATATCAGAAGAAAAAAAAATGATATCCTTGGGAGTTTTAGATACGAACAGGTGCACGTTCACCACATCTGGCGGTGTAATCAAGGTAACCACAGGTGCAACGGTGTTAATTAAGGGATACAAAACGGGAAATCTATACAAGTTGGTTGGGAGAAAGGTTATAGGTGAGGCCATTACTACCTCACACACAAAATCCGACACAGATGGCACAAATCTGTGGCATAGGCAATTAAGGCATATGAGAGAGGGGGGCATAATAGAACTCTATAAACGGAAACTATTGAAGAGAGTTAAGGCGTGCAAGGTGAATTTTTGTAAGCCTTGCATCTATGGGAAGTAGTGCGGGGTAAGGTTCAAAACTGCTACATGTGCTAGCAGCGAGGTGCTCGACTATATTCATTCTAATGTCTGGGAGCCAGTAACAATACAGTCTAAGGGAGGAACATGATACCTCATGATCTTCATAGATGATTACTTGAGGAAAGTTTAGGTTTACTTCTTAAAGTACAAGTCTGCAATGTTCGCCAAGTTCAAGAAATGGAAGGCGGGAGTAGAGAAGCAAACCGGAAGACAAATAAAATGTCTCAGGTAAGATAATAGTACGAAGTACAGAGAGGCGGGATTCACGAAATTTTGCAAGGAACATGGCATCACAAGGCACTTCTCAACTCCAAAAACCTCACAGCAGAATGGAGTGGTGGAGAGGATGAATATAACTCTATTGGAGAGGGCAAGAAGTATGCGGTTGCATGCGAGGCAACCTAAAAGCTTATGGGCAGAAGCGATTAACATGGCATGCTATATTGTAAATCGGTCACCATCAATATCGCTAGATTCCAAGGTTACAAAGGAAGTCTGGACCAATGTTGTAAAAAGCGATCACATAATCGCATAATGCCATACATATGGAATATGCAATGGTCGCATATGCCATATGGATAGTATGCTATCGCATATCACATATGCCATATTATGATCGCATAATGGCATATGCCATACTTTCCATTTTTTAATTTTTTTCATTTTTTTATTCTTAAAAAAAAAAAAAGGTTGTGCAATTGCTTGTGCGATTGTGCGATCGCATAAGCGATCAGGCATAAGGAATCGCACAGGATCGCTTATGCCATTTAACAACATTAGTTTGGACATGCAATGACATCGATTCCTTAAGGATGAGGATCTTCGGGTTTCCAGCATACGTCCACATGCAGAGTGGACAAACGACGAAGTTGGATCCCAAATCTAGGAAGTGCTTCTTTATTGGGTATGAGAAATGTGTTGAGAGCAACAAGCTTTGGAATTCTGTTTCACAGAAGGTGGTCATTAATAGAGATGTCATCTTCAATGAGGCACAATGTTGAAGGCCAACAAGGAAGTTGCAAAGAAATTGGAAAAACATGGTAAGGCTAAGAAATTGCCGATGCAGGTAGAGCCAGTTGAGCTTGTAACTGAAGGTGAGATTTAGCAAGAACAAAAAACTAAGCAAAATAATCAGCAGGATACCCAGGAGAGTATAGCCAAGAACAAGGAAAATAAAAAAACCATTAGAGCCTTGGTTCGATACAGGTTCGAGAACATAGTTTCTTTTGCATTGTTCACAGGGAGTGGAGATCTCTCCACCTTTCAAAAAGAAAATTTTGTAAAGGATGGCGACAAGTAGATGTCGGCCATGGCGGAAGAGATGGAATCTCTACATAGGAATCAAACATGGGGGTTGGTGGAACTTACAAAAGGTCAGAGGGCTAAAGGGTATAAATGAGTATTCAGAAAGAATGAAGCATTAACAGAGAAAAGGGCAAAAAATCCAAAGAACGGCTTGTAGCAAAGGCGTACTCGCAGAGGGAAGGTGTAGATTACAATGAAGTTTTCTCTCCAGTCGTAAAACATACGTTGATCAGTGTGCTACTAGCTATGGTAGCGAAATCCAATTTGGAATTTGAGTAGCTCAATGTGAAGATGGCATTCCTTCATAGGAACTTGGAAGAAGTCATTTACATGAGGCAGCTTCAAGGATTCGAGGAGCTTGATAAGGAAAGCCATGTGTATAGGTTGAAGAAGTCGTTGTATGGGTTGAAGTAGTCTCTAAGGTAATGGTACAAGTGATTCGATTCATATGTGGTGGAGATTGGGTATATCAGGTGTGAGTACGATTGTTACATATATTACAGGATGCCTGAGAATGGGTCCTACATTCTACAAATGCTATACATTGATGATATGTTGATTGTTGCAAAAGACAAGGAGATACTCTAGCTTAAGCCTCTGTTATGCAAGGAGTTTGACACGAAGGATTCGGGCGTTGCGAAAAAAATCCTAGGCATGAAGATACACAAAGATAAGAGTCTAGGAAGTTGTAGCTGTCTCAGAAGGGTTATGTGCAAAAGGCGCTAGAGAGGTTCCACATGGAAGGTGCCAAGCCAATTAGCACACCTCTAGTTGGTCACTTTAAGTTGTCAGACAAGTCGTGTCCAAGTACAAAAGATGAGATTTCATAAATGTTATGGGGACCATACCCAAGTGCAGTGGGGAGTCTCATGTATGCAATGGTTTGTACGAGGCCGGATATCTCACGGGCAGTTAGTGTGCTTAACAGATGTGGTGAATCCAAGGATAGAGCATTGGAATGTTATTAAGTGAATTCTCAGGTATCTTAAGGGCACAGTTAAATTGGAATCATGTTCGGGGGACATAAAGATTCAGGTGGAGTTGTAGAGTACGTGGATTCGGATTATGCAAGTGATCTGGACAACAGGAAGCACACTACGGGATTTCACATTAGCAAGCAAACCTATATGTTGGAGATAAACGCTACAATCTACGATAACGTAGCGTTGTCTACAACTAAGGCAAAATACATGGCCGCGATGGAAGCGTCAAATGAGGCATTATGGTTGAAAGGTCTGATAAGAGAACTTTGGTTGAAGTAGGAGGCAATTCAGTTGCATTGCGATAGACAGTGTTATCCATCTGGCGATGAATCAGGTGTATCACGCGAGAACCAAGCAGTATTTTAAATAGCGATAGCGTGTTGCGTAGTGTTTAGCCCTCTGTACTGTGTAGCGCAGATAGCATAGCGTGTATCTTAAGCTACATGATACTTATATTTTTTAATTTAAAATTAGAAAAAATATTATTAGTAAAAAATATAAAAATACCTAACAAGGGATTTACGCTATGTATCGCTACAGGGGATTTACACTATTTAACTACGCAATGCTACGAATGCTATTTGAAACACTGGAACTAAGCACATCGACGTGAGGTTCCACAAGATATAGGAACTCATTACTTCAGGAGAGATTATGTTTCAAAAGATTCACACGGATGAGAATGCCGCGGATATATTGACAAAACCGGTGACCACAAAGAAGTTTAAGCATTGCTTGGGCTTGATCAATCTCACCAGCCATAGATAAGATTGGGCACCCTTGCACAAGAGTGCGGATGGAGCTGCGTTTTAGGTGGAGAATGCAGGAAGCGATCTACACTCAAGGTGGAGGTTGCACGAGAGATTATTGTGTAGGATGCCTTGGATTCTGTTAATTTGTTGCGCAGAGAAGCCATCTCTTGGTTCGACCAAATGAATTTTCAATTCCACTGAAAATTAAGTGGATTCTCAGTTTGCACACTGTGAAGATTTGCATGTTTTTGGTTCGATCGAAAAGTGTGGTCAGTTTGGTTCAGTCCGACTGAAGATCCTATTCGGTATGACCGAACAGGTTATGCAGATTAGCGCAAATTAGGGTATTTAAATCCATTTTCAACTAGGGCTTGGTTTATTCAAGTGTTTTCTCTCTAAGGGCAAGGGTTTGCAAGGCGAGAGGATCTCTAAACACTTGCTAGGGCTTGAGAATAGATTTTCTCAAGGGAGTAGGGTTGCGCATCGCAAGAAGAGATTAGGTGCTTCTATAATCGAAGAAGGTGAGTCGTGTAAACTCTAAGGTTTTTATTATAGTGGATTTATGTCGCTTTGTGTCATGATTTTTTTCACACACAGGTTTTTCCACGTAAAATATCTTGTGTTTTGTGTGATTGCATTATTGGTTATTATGTTTATTGTGATTGTTCTATCTTCGTTGAACATGCTTCTGCAAAGCGCACGGATTAGGGTTGATTCAAGTTTGTTGTGGCTTGAGATTACATCATAGCAGTGTGATATTATAAGAGCCGGAACTCCAACATATAATAAAATATAAAATTAACTAGTCAATCAAGTACCCTATTAGGACCCCCTCCAAATCAATTTTTATACAAGTCTAAGGTGGTGGACTGAACCGAACCCAATTCTTAAATGGGATTAAAAATTGGACCCAAACTATTTTAAATTGGGTCAAACCCCTCAGATATCCACGGATCTGGGTACACTTCGATAGCTGGATTTAACATACTCTCATCAGTGGCTCTTACAAGAAACCTAATATGAAACCAATAGTAGAGGTGTCGTTACAACCTCATTAAATGTGTCTCTATTGCAGCCAGTGTTGTCATGTGCGATAGCACATTCGCATATGCGCACACGTGCAGAAATCGCATATGCAACAGTGGCATATGTGATTACTGTATATATGCGATCGCATATTATCGCACGTATGTAATCGCATATTTTCCAACGGTCAGAAATCTAACCGTTTTCTGACCGTTGGAACTTTATTTTATTTTTAATCTTGATTTTTTCTCTATACAAAGGGATTCTAAGCACTCTTACATGCACTCAAAGTTCAAACTCTCTCTATCTCTATTTTGCTCTGTTACACTCTCTCTTACATAATTCTAAGCCCCAAGCTCCACTCCATCCATATTTCTTTCAAATTTAAAGTTTCAATCAAGGGACAACTACAACTACAAAGATTCAAGAATCAAGGTTCAAGAGACGACAACCAAGCTCCATCCATTGAACTCTCTTTCTAGTTTCTAATTTTTCCAAGTTATAAATATCATAAATTCATAATCACATTCACACGACACACCCACCACTCTCTCTTTCTATCTCTCTATCTCTCTTTCTATCTCATTCTCTCTTAAGGTATCATAATCATATCCAAGTTCTAACTTCTAACATTTTTTATTTTTTTTGTTACTTTGTTACTTACAATTTACAAGTTAGAAGTTGGTGTTACAACAACACAACTTACAAGTCTACAATATTCTAGAATCAAGAGTCAAGACTTAAGGGTCAAGGCAAAAGTGAAGACAAGAAGTGAAGAATTTATTTTTTTTGTAAATTTGTAATTGTAATTGTGTTTGTGTGTAAATCTCTTTCTCCCCTCTCTTTTACTATAAGTGTAACTCTCTCTCTCTCTCTTTCTCCTTTTCTTTTCCCTCCTCCCTTTCTACTACTGGTGTAAGTGTGTAACTCTCTCTCTCTCTCTCTCTCTCTCTCTCTCTCTCTCTCTCTCTCTCTCTCTCTCTCTCCAGTCTCATCTCTTTAGTCTTTTTACTCTTTAGTCTCTTACTCTAGTTTTTAGTTTACTTTTTAGTACTACTACTAGCAATCAATACACACACACCACCAACATAATGTCTTCTTTCTAATCTTCCTCTTTGAAACCCAAGTCGAATGACCCGGGTTGGAAGTATGGGCACTATCGTAGTGTTTCGGATAAGATTCACTTAGTATGTGAGTTATGTGGCATTGCAAGGCACAAGCAACACCTTGCACATTTACCGTGGTTAAATGCAAAAGCATACAACAAAATTACTCCAGAAATCCGAAGGGAGATCATGTAGTATATAGAAAAACAGTTAAGAAAGAGATGCGATGGTGCCCTACATCATGAGGAATATTTGGAATAAGACGCATATGAACATATAAACGTAGTTAATGTTGATGAAGTTAATCCCACTCCCCCTACTTCGATAGGTCGGTCTATACCACAAGTACAACCAACGGTTTCGAAAGGAGCCCAAGAGCAGGGGCCCATGGATAGATAATGTAGACCACACCCCGAGGATGTGACCGACCAAAGGGGTCGAGACAAAGGACCGGCTCAAACAACTTTAGAAAACCGGTATAAACAAAAAGGTAGGAAAACCACTATTCAATATATTACTAAGTGATTTTACCAAACCGGCATTACTTTCAACACCGTTAAATCGAGAAACTTCAAAGTAATGGTTAAGGTTATAGGTCAATTTGGACTTAGGATTAAACCTCTTTCATATCATGAAATGAGGGAGACATGCCTAAAAACCGAAGTTGAATATACACGATCATTTATAACTAAATATAAGGAATCGTGAAAAACATATGGGTGTTCACTAATGGCCAATGGATGGACCGATAGATCCGGTCGGTCTCGCATTAACTTTTTAGTAAATTGTCCAGCTGGGACAATGTTCTTGAAGTTCGTGGATGCATTGGGCCATTTACACACAGGAGAATACTTGTTTAACTTACTAGATAATTTAGTTGAGGAAATAAGTGAGGAATATGTTATACAATTAATTACAAACAATGCGGCCTCGTATGTAATGGTCGATCGTCTTCTTATGGAGAAGAGACGTCATTTATTTTGGACCACTTATGTGGCCCAATATGTTGATCTTATGTTAAAAGATATAGTTAAGCTATTTATAGATGTGATTACAATGGCTAAAAGAATCGCAGTCATTACGTACAAACACGCCCTTCTCAGTCAAATGAGAAAACACATTGGTGGTAACTTGCTATGTCAAGCAGTCACCCGTTTCGATACAGCCTTTTTAACACTACAAAGATTACATGCAAAAAAATCAAAACTTAGAAGCTTTGTAATGTCGGCCAATTTTACAAGTGGGCCTTGGTCAAAGAAATCTGAAAGGAAACAGGTTCAAGAAACAATCCTTTCGCAAAGTTTTTGGACACATGTGGTAAAGGCGCTAAAAGCATCCAAGCCCTTGGTCACTGTGTTGTGATTGATGGACGAGGATGAGAAGCCTGCAATGGGCTACATATTTAATGCGATGGAGTGGGCAAAAAATATGATCATGAACCATTTTAACTATAAAGACCGTGATTACAAGCCAATTATAGATATTATAGATAGAAGATGGGGCAGCCAAATGTCATCTTCATAGTATTTAGCTTATATCCTTAATTCAACCTGTTTATTCACTTCTATTGATCCAACGGAAGCACTTACTATGCATATGGCTGGATTTATTGATGTTTTGGAAAGAATGATTCCAGACAGAGAAGAACAGGACAGGATCTCAACTTTACTGGACTTATCTACAAAGAGTGAGGGAATATTCTCAAGGGATATCGTCATCAAGAATCGGACAATGAAATTACCCAATAAGTACCAATCTTAGTGTCTTACAAATAATTTTTTACAAATTACAATGTAATCTACAAAATGTCTCTAAACTACTTGTTTTTCTCAGCTGATTGATGGGCTACATATGGAGTAGACTGTAGACCCGAACAGGAAAGATCCAATTCTAAAAAAGTTGGCTATGAGGATTCTTGGACTCAAGTGTTCTACCAGTGGCTACGAGCGCAAGTAGAGCACGTTCGAGATAATAAGTTTAGTAATTGTAAACTTCAATCTTTTAGCGTAAGGCCTAAGCTAAATTAATTACTTAAATATCTAATGCCAAATGCGTTTTCTTTCATGCAGATTCGTAACAAGAAAAGGAATCGCCTTGAAAAAAAAAAAAAACTCAATGACTTGGTTTTCGTGCAATACAATAAAAAATTGCGAGAATGATTCCAAACTAGAAAAGATAAGCCTGGTTTCTTTGACCCTATCTGCTTAGATGAGTTGGATGCAGATAACAAGTGGCTCGCAGAGACAGAGGATCCGGTATTTACTGGAGAGGACCTAAAATGGGCGCAAGTTAAAGATGCCGCATACGGATCGACACCTGGAGAAGGTGTCACTCGAAGACGAATGATAATGATCAAGCTGAAGATCCACCATTGGATGTTGATGAAGTATTAGTACATACAGATGATAAAGAAACGAAAGAAGAAGTGTATGTGGAAGAATAAGATGACTCGGATGATGATGGTGATGATGACAATGACGATGGTGGTGGTGATCAAATGCCACGATTGCAAATAGATCAATGTATATAGTATATGATTAGATGAATAATAAAGAAATAACTTCTTCATTTTGTTTACTAAGTATGTTGAATGTTGATGTTGATTGTTGTGTTGACTGTACTGTTGAATGTTGATATTTGTTAACTATATTGTAGAATTTTGAATTGTTGATGAATGATGACTTAATATTTAATTCATTATGTAATTGGTTTTATTTTACTTAAATGTATTGCAAAGGCCAAGGGCATATAATATTTTATTCATTTTTTTCTTAATTTCTCCCTATTTTTCTGATTTTTTTCAATTTTTTTGAAATTTTTTTATTAATATATATGTATAGATGCGATTGTGTAGTTGCATATGCACACAGGCATATGCAATTGTGTGCGATTGCATATGCGATTTGACAACATTGATTGCAGCTTCAAACATACTCCTAACAATAAATGAATATCCCTCCCTTAAACCATGTTTTATTGGGGCCCCTTTCATTATCTCATTCAGGAACTAGTTGAAGTCATGAAGAGGTGCTTCTTCCACTGCAATGCATGGAGGCAAGTGTAACCATGACCTGATGGTAGTAACAAAAGGCAATCCAATTCAAAGAGGCTTAGGGAGTAGTAACAAGTGTTGGAGGGTAAGGTCACTTTCCATATAAATTATGCATCAGATATGTGATTGATGTTGAGGACATGATACCACCCAACAAGATTAAGCTCAGGGAGAGGCGAGTCCTTCAGTATTGAGGATTGAGGATGATGCAGTCAATCCAAAATAAGTTGGATGTGATTTTCTGAACCCCTGATATTTTTTACCAAGTTTTAACAGATAGATAAAATCATTGTCTCCTCCTCAGAAGTATGCACCTCACACATCCATTGCAATGGAAACTCAAAGGCAGGTAGAATCTTGCAACTGTAGTATCAATTATGCCAGCAGAACATGAAGCTACAAAACTTGTTTGTAATTTTTCTTTTCTTTTTTAGTATTCGATCAAAATTCGGCTTCATATGTACTATTTCTTTTTGTTGAAAGAATGAAATGGAAAACATTCCTCCAAAGAAAGGAAAAACAGGAAAAAGACCCCACTCAACCCAACCCCCGCTGTATCATTTTTTCCCCCTAATATGTAGCAATGGATCAGAGATTCGTGGCGAAAACAATAAACATCTGTACAAAAATTGTTTGTAATTTTCCCCCTTTTTTTAAGTATTGGATCCAAATTCGGCTTCATATGTACTATTTCTTTTTGTTGAAATAATGAAATGGAAAACATTACTCCAAAGAAAAATAAAAAATAAAAAACAAATGGAAAAAGGAAAAAGGCCCCACTCAACCCAACCCCCACTGTATCATTTTTCCCCCTAATAGGTAGCAATGAATCAGAGATTCATGGCGAAAACAATAAACATCTGTTTATGAATTATTAGAGGCTGACAATCATCTTGGGAACTGCAGTAAAAGTTATCTTTCCATTCTAAAATCATCTCTAATAATTCATAAACATCTGTTTATGAATTATTAGAGGCTGACAATCATCTTGGGAACTGCAGTAAAAGTTATCTTTCCATTCTAAAATCATCTCTAGATAAAATTCCATTACGTAGTTACCTGGACGGTGAATTGGGAAGAACCCATCCTGTCTGTCCTGAAAACAGGACCTACCAAACCTCCCAAAAAATAAAGATCAAAATTGTTGAAAATATTTTCATTTCCCTGTCAAAAAATCTATCAAAGGAAGCCTTTCAGAAAATTCACTTATTCCATCAATGTCCCATCTTGGAACAAAAGTCACCACAAGCTCTATTATTGCTTCTCAATTCAATTTCATCGCCAGTAGGGCTGCATTCCAATGCACAATCGGACTTGATTTCAAGAATTGGTTCAATAGAAAGGAAATGAGTGAATTGCAATTCACACAGAGGAAGAAGAATTCCATTCGCAAATATGCTCCTTTCAAATTCAACTTGAAAGTAATATTTGCAATTTGGAGAATAGTCCATCAGCACGAATACTAGGAAAGTAATTGCAATTTAGCCCATGTTACTTCATTGAACTAATTATTGAAATTCAATTTGATATAGCATACAAACACACCCGAAGTCCATCTATTCAAATAACAATTCAACAAAAAGCAGAGTTGCTACAACTTACATCAATCTACATGAAGTGGCCCCCTGAGTTCCCATCTGCCTTCCCATTTTCACCCACCAAGCTCCCTGGATGTTGCAGATTCTGCAAAACTTGTGAAGGCAACCCACCCATCCCACCCCCCAACCCATCACCCCCAGGCCCGAAGAACTGGCTAACCAGCCTCACCAGAACCCCCAAAACCTGCATTTGGTTATGACAAGCGTCCGCATACATCTCCATCATCTGTTTCTCATGCTCCATCTGCATTCCAACCATCTGCTCCCTCCACTTCATCTCCTCCTCCTCTCTCTTCTCCTCCATCTTCATCCTCCGCCTCCGTTCCTCCACAAACTCCTCCTCAACCCTCATCCGCCTCTCAAGCTCCCGCCTCACCCACATCCGCTCCCGCTCCTCCAATTCAAACTCCCTCGAGCCCATTCTCTCCTCCCTCTGCCTCTCCCTCTCCCGCCTCCCATCCTCTCTTGCCGCCACCTCATCTTCTCTCCCAAACTCCCTCTCCCTCCTACTCTCCTCCCTCCTCAACGCCATCTCCCTCAGCTCCAAAGCCTGTCCACCCCAATCCTCGCCATCCTTCCTCGCTCTCTTCATCCTGCGAACAAAACCCAAGTCCCCATCTTCCCCATCCTCACCACCATCCCGCTCCTCACCATCACTCACAGCCGGGTCCACCTCCTCCTCATCACGATCCGCATCGAACCCGTCCTCACAATCAATCCCCAGACCCAATCCAAGAACATCAGAACCATCGCCATCAACAAAACCATCATAACCAAAAACAGCAGCAGCATCATCATCCACCACCAACAAAGATGACGAGCCGTCCACCGGTCCTGCCCTATCATCATCATCATTTTCATCATCATCATCGTTGTGGTTGTTGCTGTTTCCAACGTGGGCATTGTTGCCACTTCCGTTTGCAACAGCTGAGAGTGGTGGATCAAGATCAAGATCTCCAAAAACTTGCTTGTATTTCAGGAAATTCTGCCAGTGGTTTTCACCGTCAGACCAGTTATAGCCACTGGTGTTGGACGAAGCTAAATTTGAAGAAGAAGGGACGATTCGGATCTTCTGCTTCACGTTAAGGAACTGATGTCGCATGTTCTGTACCTTGATCGAGACGTCGCGCCAGGACCATCGGAAAGGGAAGGAGGTGGGGTCCACCATGTGATGGAGGGCGTTCACGTGCTGTGCGATCGGCTCGAATTTCTTCTCGCGGGTCTTCAGCTTCAACAGAGTGCCCGACCGGAGCAGCTCCGAGTACTTGCTTATCAGGGTCGATTCCTCCTCCTCCGTCCATTTCTTCCGCTTCATCTTCTCCGTCAGATTTCTGGGGCGGGTTCGGAAAGTGGTGAGATGGACGGTCGGATTGAGATGAGGGTCGAGAGATAGGTTTTTTTCTCTTTTTCAGACCGATGGAGAGAATGTAGGTAAGAGAGAAGAAAGGCGGACGAAAAGGGAGATGTGGTAGAGCTCGGAAATATGAGATAGCAGATTCTGCGGGAGCGGACTAGGTATTACCCGAGTAACACCGAAATGCGTGTTTCCCCGACCGTGGGGCACACCTTTACGTATGTGTTGTATATCCTCTCCGTCCATCCGTTTTTAAATCTCATTTTATTAAATTTTATATAAAATAAATCAGATATATATCTCGCGTGAACCACAACATATGAAAGAGTGGTTATTAACCGTCAAAAGCTTCTCGTGGAATATAAAAGTTTTGGATCAAGCTTATATTTGTTTTTTACCTTCATTGAGTTGCAAGTAACCTTATCAACGGGTTGGGTGGAAACTAAAATTATCGTGGGCCCTAGGAAGTTTTTGATGGTGAGTATTCAATGATCACTGTTTCCTGTGGTGTGGTGTGGCCCATTTTGAACTTGAATCTATTTTATTTTTGGTTCATAATATAAGATGAGCATAAAACAACCGATGGATAGAGTGGATATACAACATATACATCAAGGTGGGCCTTACGGTCAGGGAAACACGCAGTACGGTGTTACCCGGGTAACACGTGATCCGCGCCCCCATTCTGCACAGTAAAGTGGCAAGATTACGGATCAATGGGAGCCGTTCATCCAGTTAACCATATCGTACATGGATTTTAAAATTCTGGACATTTTATAGCTGGACCTCAAAGGCGTTTAAGAGCGGAAAGAGAAATATTGAAGTAAATGGACGGATCGGATTGACTATTAGGTGTGATTTTGAAACATGAGCCGTCAATGATAGATTACAGAAGAAGTTGGACCCGATTAATATGTTATTGCGCCATGGGCATCGAGGAGAGATTGATGTTCCATCTATCCTTGTCTTCCGGCTCGACCCTGTTAACTCAGGGCTCGGGTGGCTTGGAGTGCAGCTTCGGTGGATCCGTTACTGTGGGGGCCATTGATGTATGTGTTTTACATGGACACCGTCCATCCGTTTTGGAAGCTCATTACAGGGCATGATCACATAAATGAAATAGATAAAAATCTTAGGTGGACCGCACTAGAGGAAACAGTGGTTATTGAATACCTACCCATAAAAACTTCCTAAGGGGCTGTTTGGACTGTGGGATTAGAAGGGATTAGGTGGGATGGGTTTTAAAAAGGGTAATGATAGGCTTTGTCAGATAATTATCTCAATACCATGGGTTTTCTAATTCCATCGGCTCCGTGCCATGGTGTTTGGATGGCATGAGAATGAAAAGTTTTTAAAACTCTTATTACGCATGATGTCTGGATGAGAGGTTTAGATGGCTGCGTTTTAACTTTCATCCCATAGGATGTTTGGATGGGAGATTTTCTACAACTCTCATACCATACGTAGAATATAAACTTAAAACAAATGCGGTGTGTATATGTTTATATATAGATATAATTGTTGAGGCTGTGTGGGGTTCATATAGATGAGCGTGACAAAGACACTCTATTCATCTGTTTTCAAATCTGATAATCGGTCAGAACTTTAAAACTCAGGTGGGCCACACAAAATGAAATACTAGGAATAGAAACATCTACTATTGAAAGCTTCTTGAAGCTGACAATGATATTTATAGGAAATCTGAACCATTCATAGGGTTATTCCGCTCAAATAAACAGTAGGCATAAATATCAGTCTTTCAAAACGAATGGACGAAGTGGATTTGTCACACCCATCTCTAAGGGCCTCACGCCTGCCCGGGCACAGGAATATCTCTTACACGGGGTCACAGTCAATCCACTTCCTAGACGAGTCGGAATATGGTAGATCCATCTTTTCGGACTACAAATGGGAGCGAGATGTTAGATCACAGCCGTCTATCCAATGACCAATAGACCGTGTTTTAGAAATCATAGCATCTGAGATCCAATCCAGTGAATACCTCCAAATCCACTTTATGAATATTTGACCATTAACAAATTTCATCTTTACCGGTGGATTTGCATCTATAGATGGAGATGGAATTCTCCACGAGCTGATTCGATCTCACACATGTGCTCCATGTCTCTGTTCCTGTAGCGAGTGCACTTTTGATTAGTATCCCACGTGCCAAGCATGTGTGGCATATCACTTTTTAAGACAATGAGTTTGGTAAAGCCTATTAAAAGGAATTCAACCGATACACTATTAAACCTGCTTTATACATTACCATTTTCCAACTTTCAAAAGCTGACTATGTCTCCATGCAGATGTAATTACTAGTTATGAAAAAGTCCATAGGTAATTATGTTACAGTCCATAGTATATTCAGTGCAGTGACATAAGCTGAATAAAGATAACCAAAATAAAAATTTCAAATATGAACTTTACAATGATCGCTGCATCATCGTTTCCATTTTCTTCATCACATTTTCTGTGTGCGTTGGTGACACCTGTGGTTGGTGAACTAAAGGTCGGTCTTGATGACCGACGTAGTTGATGACTGGTGCGATTCTCATCGCAATGCTCACTACCTTTCAGCACTGGACTATCGCGGCCGTCTAGAATTTCATCTCCTGGTACGTTTGAGGAGCCACTTCTCCTACAGAAATCTGACTAATCTATAGATGCTTCCACAACGGAACTGTAACCGTGAAAATATGCCCTGGAATAACCATCCACCTGTGCACGACACTCTTCCCAATCATAATATATTCCGAGTTTGCGACCAATGAATACTACATATACCTTCGCCATCTGCACATTGACAGCACAAGGCGAGCAAATATCAAGATAATTATAACAACTTGATGTATATATTTTTATTTATATATTGATCGGAATAAATCATATAACTGGCTATATTACATTCATTAGAGCACCCGACTTTTCTTAGGAATTTTAAGAACATACTTTTCTCTTATGATGATTGGGACACCTACAAAAGATATAAAGCGTACATGTTGCATTAAAAAATAATGACATATGTGTGAACAAATAATATACATCATGTTATGCATCTTTAAAATAATATTTCAGACTGAGCTAAATGCCAAACATCCATGCACACTATGAAGCCAAACCATAAATAGTTCAAGGATTATAGTTATTACATGTCCCCAACATCCAAACCAAATATAAAAGTTGATAGTTTAAATGTTTCATCTTCTAAGCTGTCTCCATAGAAGGTACCTGTCAAGAGCATAAGATACTAGCACAAGCATTTATCAAGCATGCATCATATATAAAACATCCAAAGTCATGAATCTGCACCACCAACGTTTTTCAGAGAATTATGGAGAATTTATTTTAACCACTCCATGCGGCGTTTCACTTAGAGACTAACAAAGAAAGAAGCAAGTTGTTTATCCCCTGAGAGAAGCTGCCCAACTTCGATAAACTTGGCGTTAGTCAACCCCTCTACCTCTTCAAGGATGTCCAGCACTTTAGTAGTACGATTCACTTATTCTCCAAGACCAAAATTGCTCATGGCCTTGGCAACGTGAGTCAGAGACATTCCGAGTACGTCACAAGAACGAGTAGGATGTAGCCGCTTCGAAGTAGTACTACCACTATTTTTATTCGCATGATCAGGTGTACTTCGACCAGATTGATTTTCCCAGGACTAACTGTCAGAAAACCGCAATTTCGTAGTTAAGTCCCATAAATTGTTCGCGAATAGATCCACACTATCTTCCAGATTCTCATCCCCATCTGACCATATTTGATTGAAGTTTCGTTGGACACATGATGAAGATGCAACCAAATTCCTATTGCCTGGTGCGTAGCTACCAGTTGCCTGATCATCACCGATGATGACAACTAAACCATCCATCCTTTCGATCCGCTTTCCTCAGAGTCATTCAGTTCATGGATGAAACTAAAAAAAGATTATAAGTAGATGAGTAACCACCATTCTCATTTTAATATGGATAATACAAGTATTAATGACATTTTAATAAGGATATATCAAACAATCTAAAGTTATGTCTTACCCTGAGATAGGCTTCCCATACTTCGTCTGGTGCGGTTACAACTTTTCGTTTGTTATCCCAACCGAAGCCACTAGCAGTGAGCATATCTTTCACATCACTATAGCATTTCTTGTGATATTTCATACGGTCCATGACGTTCGACCAATTCATGCACACGTGAGTTGCTTTAGAAACTTGCTCAACCACAGCTTGCTTCCCTTTTAAACCCATTGTCCGCTTTGCGTCCTAGGGCAGTCTACTCTAGCAACGTGTTTAACAAAACTTGATCCATCGCATTGGTCTACTTTATTTGTTGAGCTCAGTAAGATGGCTCAGCAAGTGATCTAGCGGGTTTTGCACAAGGTGAACATCGCGTTGGAGGAGTCGGAGTTTTAATGGGTGATTGTGTAGAAGTCGCAATGGGACTACACCACATATCTGACATCTGGCCTATGAGTAATAAACCGTAACGACTCGAAAAATTTCGTACCAAGACCCGAGTACCACCTCAAGCAGAAATCACTTACGATTAATTCCCTTAGAGATTAAATGTAATTTAACTAACGCTAAGTTAGACTAGCTATGAAATTAGCACAGTTCACTTTAAATACATTTTGCAAGACCTAAAACCTGTAGAATCGTTAACGCTATATTATCCTGAAATCTAGAATCCAACTCTAAACCCAGTTGCTCTCGGGAGCACTTTGAAACTTCGTATCGGACCTGGACCGCACGTCGAAAGTCCGATAGCGATGAACTTAGACCATTATGACCGCCTAGTTGGACTTGACTATCACCTCAAAAATCAAGGTCAAACGATGTCCTGAGACCATTTCCTTGAGTCCGGAGTAAAGAGAGTGAGAAAGCGAAAATTTTTAAAAAATTAAATATAATTTTAAGTAATCTGAGACGTGTCGCTTGCGCGTTATTTCTAAGTATTCTGACCGTTAGATTTTGACCCAAATTCACCCTCGGATCAGGATAGGTGGCCCTTACATGTCATAGTACTTGTAGCTCTGATCGAGTTCCCGTAACCGTTGAACTAAAACTGGTCCGCCACGGTCGATTTGGAAACCCGACCTGGCTGAAAACTTAGCTTGACCTAGATCCAATATTCGAGAGCTTAAGTCTGACCGCATTTAGTAATAGGACCTCCAAAAGTGCTCCGTTGGATTGGAACAAACCCGATTTGGTTATAACATAAGTATACCTTGGCCCTGGGTCTAATTTGGTGAGTTTTTAGCCTATATAAGGACCTTAAACCCTCTCTCATTCCCCACATACGAATTTGAGAGAAACCCTAGGAGAGAGAAGAGAGAAAAGAGAGAGATAGTGTGAGAGTTGTGGGAGAAAGTTCCTGTTACTCTATCATTCTATCATACATACTTAATCATCCCGATCTAATCGCTATTCCGAAGATTCTGACTTCATTCCTAGGTAAGAAAACCTAACCCTAACCTGTTTTGGGGTTTCCATCGATGCAAGTAGCATGATAGCTAACCTAATTCGTATTGTTGGTTGTCATTCCACCGTTGACAAGACTTAGTGTCTAAACTGAATTCGTTACGTGTTTACCGGCATAAGGTGCGGATTTTAGACGTATAGGTTATGGTTTTCAAGGCTTTCAATGTCAATTAATGATTTATTACTGACGCGGATGCTATTTCACATGTCTAACGTGTTGTTTGTTTTGCTTTACGAATACGTATAAAAAAATGTATAGTATTGCGTATTCTATGTATTTGTTACAATACCTGTATACGTATAGATTTTGGATTTGTGTTTAACATGATTATTTGTCGTGAAATTATGCTTGTTACATGTGTGATAACTCCTTAGTGAAAAGACTTGCCCTAAATCACCCCACGGCCAATATACGCTATATATGTTAAAGTGTGTAGTCCACGTGTTTGTGAAAATGTTTTAATGAATACGGAACCCGGATTCATGCATGCCGGGATTATCCGTCGTGGGTATATGCAAGTGGTATATGGGGCAACTCCCTAGTGAAAGGATTTGGGCTAATACATGTATAATCAACATACACATGTATAATAAAGTATGTATTGTAAGCGTTTGTGGAAATGCCTGAATGAGCATGTTGTTTCTATGAAATACTTTGTATGAGGGTCGAGATGTAAATCTCGGCTACCTTATTTATGTGTATGATTTCCTCTATGTACGTTTACATCATGAGGTCTGCTTATTTATGAAATGAATGTGTATGGAATCATGTTTGTGATGCACTTCTCAACATGCTCATGTTTGAAATGATTGATTTATCTATTCATTACAGTTTTTACTGTTTCTTATGATTACTTGTTGAAAATATATGAAATTGGGACTGATATAGTCCAAGCAATCGGTAATCGACCCTGAGTTCGTGGCTGAGATTCATTCACCACGTAGGACATGTTTGACGAACCCGAGTCGTACGTTGGTCGTCGGCAGTGGTTAAGCCACACGAAGTGCTTACGCATTTCATGTCGATTGATTCGATGTGCGCTCGTACTAGTCGAGCTCGTTAAGTAACCCGATCTGCCTATTGTGTGTTCACCATGTATGAACGTTATTGCATAAACCTAGGGTACTAGACTTACCAGTGATAACCCTGATAACCGTGGTACCTTGATCCATTAAGACTCATGAGCCGAGCATGGTGGTATGGGACACCGTGGTCGAGCTGTCAGCCTACGCTGGCCTCCTCGTAGTGATCAATGAGCAACCTAGACTCGTGAACCAAATACGGTAGTATGAGACACTGTATTCGAGATGTCGGCCTACATTGATTGGTGATGGGGGAGTGGTGTAACGATTGCGTGTAACAGCCCTGACAGCCCTTGTAGTGACCTCGAGCGTACTCTGAGTCTACAAGGAGGCGACGACCCTCCCGTAGCAACAAGAGTACAAACTAGGCCTGTATTGATTTGGTGATAGGGGAGTGGAGTAACGATTGCGTGTAACAGCCCTGACAGCTATCATGCCCCAAACCTGGAAATCGGATTCACAGGAATCCCGATCACCAAACCTGGTGCCGACAGCCTTCGTAGTACCCCATTCTCTGATCCCAGTGTACATACTCCAGGTTCTGATCTTGGGATCCTACATGGAGGATTTTTCAACGTACATTTGTCTCATAAGAAGCATAACCACAAGTATACCCAAATTATAAAGGCAACATCATCATCACATATCCAGTAATATAATCATTGGAATACAATGTTAAAAGGGAAAATAAATATATCGAAATCAAAGCTCCAGAGAACAGCTATACGCTCCAAGCTCAATGCTGCTGCAACCTTACACCACCTGCAGGCATCTATCGTGCATAAGCTTATAGAAAGCTTAGAGGGTGGTGAAAATGTGTTTAAGATAAGTGTCAAGTATACAATAAAGCCCATAAATCATACATCATCGAGATAAGCAGAAATACTGACAAGATCATGAATCATACGATATCAGAGTAAGCAGAAATATACTGGTAAGTCCATGAGTCACATAATATCGGAGTACGCAATGCAAATCATAATGAGTCAAATATTATATACCGCAGATGTGATGCAATATGCAGATCCTGTTAAGTCCTTCTAAGCCACATAAGTGCAGAAACGTAGTAATTCAAAATGTCATATGCCGTGAATGAAATGCAATATGTGATGCGAATGAAACGACCAAGCTGGAGTGAAGTCGGGATGATAGTAAATAGTATCGCAGGCTACGGGGTCCATCACAAGGAAATTCTATCCAAACCAGTCACATACCTAAGTTTGGATAGTCAAACATAATGTGGTAAAATCCTGATCTCAGGTTAGTCGCGCGCCCCAACCGAAATCCTGGCCATTACGAAGGTACACGTAACAAATAGTTACACACCGCCAGCCCGAGTGGATAGTGAATGGATGAATGAGTGAGTATGCAACTCCTACTCAGTAGCCTGTCAGCACAGTATCCTTCCAACCGTTGGTAGCTCGCCCAGGCCTCAGCCCCGCCCACATCAACGTCAGCCCACATGTACAACAGTGACAGGGTATCATAATATCATGTCAGTCCTCATATCAAGTCCACATATCAGTACGGTTCCTCCCTGAAAAATCATCGGGGTCTATTACACTCCACTCTGACTGCCTCCTCCCTAGCTGCACAGCCCAGCGAGCGTAAGTGATCTCACTATCCGCCTGGTGAATAGTCTGTCAATACCTATCCGGCACATCGATAGCGAACCCATTTACGAGCTGGTCATACTCAGCCTAGCTTATAGCCCCCTGACTTGGGCAGATAAGGCCACACCCCCTTCCAACCGACCACGACACAGTGGGAGACACCGCCTCATGGTATAGGCATCGACGCTCATATTCCACTTAGTCTAGACGTTGAAGCATCTCCTGGTACCAAGGAAGTTCTGGGATTTTCACCCAAGGACATCCTACGTGCCCATAATGCTAGAACCAAGCATTTTTGGTGTCCCATCTGGCCATCCATGATGTGCCTGTGGAGGCCACGACTCTGATGTCGCTAAGGCATACAATGATCAAATCACATATATGTGGTATGTATGAGTCACACTATCCAGTCATGCAGCAATCCTGCACGTACGGCGCGATAATGTGGGCACTCCGTCTCATAAGGAGTCCCGTAGATAGTCTGCCCAATGACATATGCTATGATCAAACAATCCTCTTGTCAGGCATACATATGATGCGTATGGGCATGAATTATGGAGTTACACTAAGCATGTTATAAGGTGATGAACTACTCTCACAACGAAGATAGGCCTGGACGGCCTACACACAACAAGTAAGGGCCTATCAATGGGCCCTAGGGAAAGTCATAATGCGGACATTTAACCAACATTATTCTTACAATGTGGACGTCAAACCAACATTGCTCCCAAGGCACGACCCGTCATAAACATCATTACTTATATTATAATGAAATCACTCATTACATCGGGTGCACATTCCTCGCATTGAGCCGCATGTACACCACATCGGGCCTAGCCATGCAGGCCACAAATACCTCAAGATGGGCCTCATCACGTGGGCTGAAAATATATCAAATGGGTCACGACATATGAGCCAGAAACACATCACGATGGGCCTCAACCCATGGGCTCCAAATACATCACAATGGGCCTTAACCCATGAGCCCTAATACATCACAATGGGCCTCAACTCATGGGCCCTAATACATCACAATGGGCCTCAACCCATAGGCCTTAATACATCATAATGGGCCCTCATAACATGGGTCTCATATATATCAAGGTGGGCCTCAACGGACGACCTCATGTATATATCAAGTGGCCTCAACAACGGGCCACAATACATCAAGATGGGCTTAGTCACTTGGGCCTTATATATATATATATATATATATATATATATATATATATATATATACACACCAAGGTGGGGTCCACTTGAACTATAGACCTGTCTTATTTTTAGTCTTAAGCCCATGAAGACAAGCTTGCCAAATGGTTGGACGGTTTGGATGCCACGTGCATCAAGAGTGGGGTCCACATGAACTATAGATCTGACTCAGTCTTTAGCTCATGCCATCAAATGAGCTTTCAAAGGGCTGGATGGCTTGGATGCATCACATGCATCATGGTGGGGTCTACAAGCAAGCTTGTCAAATGGTAGGATGGTTAGAATGCAACACATGCGTCATGGTGGGGCTACTGTCGTCAGATTGATGGAGTGTTTGGATGGAACACATCCATTAGAGTGGGGCCCATGAACTCGTCAGATGGATGGACTGTTTGGATGGAACACATCCATTAGAGTGGGGCCCATGAACTCGTCAGATGGATGGACTGTTTGGATGGAACACATCCATTAGAGTGAGGCCCATGAACTCGTTAGATGGATGGACTGTTTGGATGGAACACATCCATTAGAGTTGGGCCCATGAACTCGTCAGATGGATGGACTGTTTGGATGGAACACATCCATTAGACTGGGGCCCATGAACTCGTCAGATGGATGGATGGTTTGGATGTAACCCCCACATCAAAGGTAGGGTCCACTGACCATCCAGCAACCCATGGCTAGACGGCATGTATAAAATGCATACACCATGGGGGACGGTGTCAATAAAACACACATCATTGGGGTCCCACGTGGGGCCCACCGTAATGTTTATATGTTGTCTAACCTGTTGATAAGGTCACGCTGACCTGGATGGAGGGAAAAACAAATTTCATCACTGATCCAAAACTCCAAATGGGTTTCAATGGCAGACAGTTCAATCACCACTGTTTCCTGTGTCGTGGGCCACATGAGCCGTGTATACGGCTGATTTTTGGTGAGGGGCCCACTGACCTACGGGGCCATCAAATGCACGGGGTGGATGTTCAAGATACATCATGGTGGGATCCACGGATGGAACCGTGGTCCCTACCTCTAGCGTCCACGGCAGCAGGACACTGCCTCTGCCAGTAGCAGCAGCAGACGCTGCTGCTGTTATATGATTTTTTATTTTTTTTGAAAAAAAAATGAAATTTTAGGAATTTTCACATGTGGGGCCGGCATCAGATGAATACACTCCAACCATTGCATTCCATGGCTCAAGACAAGCTAAACAAGTCCAATATTGAATATATTTCGGCCTATAACAAAAATTAAAGTGAATTTGAACGGTGAGAATCGCTGTTTTGAAGGGTATGACCCACCCGATGAGCGGATTAGCTTTATTTTTCAGCTTAATGCTTAAAATGATCTAAGGAATGGAATGGACAACTTGGATTAAAAGCATACATCAAGGTGGGGCCTGTGGGAGTGGTCCACCCCAAAACCAAAAGAAATCCTTTTTTTTTTTGTTTACAAATCACGTCCAGCGTCTCTGGACGTTGGACGGCTTGACATGACACATATGTGTAAGGTGGGCCTGCTCAGGTGGGCCACCAAATGATAGATGGTGTGGATACAACACATGCGAAGTGGGCCCCACCTATAGATGGCTTGGATAAAATATATGCTTCATGTTGGGGTGCAATCGAGTGGGCCACATGGCCACATCTACACATACAATAGAAAATGAAAGAGAGAGAGAGAGAAAGGAAAAAAGAGGGATACGCGTGATGGAGGGACCTCGGCACTATGGGCCCTCCGTTTTAAGTATCCAATCATACATAAAGTAAGTCTCATTGCATGTGGGCCTACAAATCAAAGATCAACGATGAAAATCCCTTCTCCACCAAGATATAAGGTCTAGATGACCCATTTTTTTTAGACTAGAAAGTAAACATCATGATGGGGTCCATGGAGAATGGCCCCATCATAGAATGATAATAAAATCAAGGTGGGCCATCGGCCACATCTAGGGTCCAAAGTGAGATCCACACCATTGATCGGTGGCCTCACTTGGCCCATCATAAAAAAAATATGAAAACTAGCCTATAGAAGCACCCAACATTTGATCTTCTTGGTCCGATGGAATGCCAAACTCTTTGTGCTTCACTTTGATGGTGAAATATGAAAAACGAATGGCTAAGATAATGGATCTTGAGGTGAAAAGTAGGCCACACATCTCATTTTTCTCTCATGGAGGAGCTTGGATGTCCACCACTCTTGCTTGCTTGGGAAAATGTGAATGAGAAAGAGAGTGAAAGAGAGGGTTATAAGGAGAGAGGGATGGGTGTGATGTGAGTGATGGGTGAGGTGAATGATGGGTGATAGACTTGTTGACTTTGGGGTAGGTTGCTTGACTTGTGGAGAAAGAAAGCATGGGTTGCTTTGTACTTAACATGAGGGGTGATTGATGGGATTGATGAGACATGTTGTAGAGATTCTCTTGGGATTGCAAATGCACGACATTTTTTTGAAATAAATGTCGGCTCACATCTATTAGTCAGGGTATCGGATCAGTGCATGAGTCGCAGCATTGGAACCGCGATGACGGTGCGGTCACAATAATACAAGTCTCGGATTAGGCTGACTCAAATGTACAGGATATGACTTACGGTCGTGCGCAAACGTCGATTACAGGTCGCAGACTGCCAAAATTCAATGGGAAGGATCGCGAGAGTTAACGGAACAGTACGGATTAGGATACGGGTTTTACAACAGCCCTTACAGTGACCTAGAATTGCAACATCATTTGAGATTAACTAGGAGTGACGACCCTAGATAGGATCCTTGTTGGTAATGATATAAGGGAAGTACCTTAGTTTCTCAATCCTGCTAAATGAAAAGACTAATAACAACTCGGTAATCATGTTCATATCGCACTGCATGTGCCTGAAAGATGTGGAGCACTGAGGGATGAAAGCATGTCGCGAACGTGAGATGGTGTCGCATGAGAGAGTATGTAGGCAAGGGCATGCATCATTATTGCATCTCATCCTTGCATTAACAAGAGTAGCTAAGAAAGTTTGACTGTACTGCTTTATCATTACTGCTTGACTGAATTGATAACATGTTAACCTTTGCTCTATAATTCTATTGAGTTTATCACTCATTCCTACGTTACAGGACGGTGCTTTAAACACCAACTAGACTCTGTCTTAGGTACAGATGGTGAGATGATTCAGGAGTTGGAGCCAGACTATTACGAGGACCAGAATGAGTTCTCGTACATGCAGTTCTCTGATGGTTTCGAATAGGCAACTTGGATCAACGGGGTTTTGATAGTTGGACTATCCTTTGTTGTTTTAATTTTTAATTTGATGTATGTATATGGTGACTCAGAGATGTATTCATACTTTGGAGACAGATCAAAATTATTTTATTTTATATGCAGTGATATACATCTTTCAGTCTTCCGCTTGTATTTTATCAATAGATCTGGAGTATGAATTACTGTCTTGGTATAATCTCACTCATGTTTGATGCAATACCATGATCAACATTCAATCATCTACATTCATGTTGCATAAGTGATGCATTGGAACTCGGGAGCTGCGCATCTGCTCGACCCCCAATTTTTAGGGCATTACAAATTAGTATCAGAGCATGATTTGGATTAAACCGGACCTGAGTTATGGTCACATGACGCCCACTGATGCATGTTGACTTAGAAGGGTGCGAGAAGAATCTAGAAACAAAAGTAGGATCCCCAATTTCGCCAATTGGCGAATTTCATTGAAATCAATCGCCGAGATCGAGTCTGTATGCCTCCATGATCGCTTGAGGCGATCTCGGACCACTCCTATGTCGTCTATCGACGGGTCTAGATCACAAATGACCCCATCCCAGCCTTCAAACATCCTTAGGAACTGCTATATATCAGCAACGTACCCAAACTAGACCGCATAGCTCAACTCGAGGAGGGTCAGGCCTCTCTTCGATAGGATATTATAGATCTGCAGGCCCTCGTGAGGTATAAGTTCAAGAAAGTAACCCTCTCACTAAAGACTATCATGTGTTGTCTGAAGGATAAGGGTGCCCCTTCTCCGTCGCCAGATTCGGATGCTTAGTCATCCATGTTGTTGTCCCGTAGTTGTTTGCCGTTCATCTGTAGTTGATAGTTTTGTATGTAGCCTCTGTTGGCTTCCTAGTTTGGTAGTTATTTTAATGTTATAGCTCAGTGTTTGGAGCTTAGTTGTATTAGCACATGCATCTTCTGTCGTGATCCATGTAAAGCCTATGTATCATGTATTATGACAATTTTGGTAATGAAATGCATGAAGTTGCCTTAAATTTGTTGTGAATGCTGTGTGAATGGATTGTGATTATATGAAATCTGATCTGGGTTGCACCCTATGTTGTGTAGGGAATGCCACCTAAGTTCACGCGGAGCACGGCACACCTAGCGTTGTGTGATTCGATGGATCAGGCACTTCCCCAGAGTGATAGCTATATAGACCCTAGTGTGGGCCTGATTCGTGAGACTGTACTTGAGTCTCAGCCTTCTACTAGTCCTGCAGTCGGGCCGTCACCTTACACACCATCGGTTCATGAGTAGAACCATGCGTCTTCCTTGACGCAGTATGTGCATCAGTCGGCCCCACCTACTGATAGGTTGGAGTAGTTGATGACTATGATGCACCAACAGCACCAGCAGCTCTTAACCACTATTGTAGGGTCCCTAGCTTAGGGTGCGAGTGCGAATCCACCTACACCATCTGTACATCCAGCTGAGAATGCTGAGACTCCTGCTCAGGATGAGGGTATGACTCATCCTGCACCTTCTGCCTACCCTGCGGGACATGTTGTGGATACTAGAAGCCTACTTGAGCGATTCTAGCGCTTGCGACCTCCTACTTTTGTGGGTTCTCACAGACCCAAGGAGGTCGAGTATTGGCTCGACCGCATCTCGAAGATGCTGCACTGCTCGGAGTCTGAGCAGGTTGAGTTGGCCACTTTCATGTTTGAGAGGGAGGCCATCTTGTGGTGGGATAGTGAACTACGGACTATTGCAGTTGGCTACGTATGGACATGGGTAGCATTTGAGTTCCATTTTCATGAGAAATACTATCCTCAGACCTACCGACACGAGAGGGAGAACAAATTTTTACGCCTCGGGTAGGGAGGCATGACAGTTAGTGAGTATGAGCATTGATTTACTGAGTTGGGCAGATATGTCCCGACTATTCTTGCCGACGAGCAGATGCGGATGTAACGTTTCTCTGAGGGCTTGCGACCTGATATTCGGTCGAAGATGTGTTGTGCTAGTATACCATCTTATGCCGAGCTAGTGCACATGTCCATACGAGCAGAGCAGGACGGGGATCGACTGACATGTTCTCGTGGCCCTATAGTTACTAGGCCACGATCAGATATCCAGAGCAGGTCATTCCTCAGCAAGAGGCCTCGTATCGACTCTCCTCTCAGGATCGCAGCGCCAGTAGTTCCGATGAGGCACCCAGGTGTGACCTGTACATACTGCGAAAAACCGGGTCACCCTACGGAAAGCTACTTTGCACGGATGAGAGATAGCGGATTTTCACCACCGCAAAGGATTGATCGTCCTCCCCCTCAGGTTATATCAGCTCCACCTCTATAGTCTGCACCTGCGCATCCGTCTTTTCGACCTCTAGCACCTCATTTTAGGCCGCCTCAATGGCCCATGGTACCGCTGTCAAATCGCCCACAGCAGGCTCGGGTGCACTCACTCACGGCGGATGTACCAGAGGCAACACTTTCAGTACCCAGGGCTTTTGAGGTCACTGCACATGTTCAAGGTACTCCTGTCTTCTTGTTGGTGGACACTGGGTCCACAACCTCCCTTATTTCATGCGCGTTAGTCAAGTGGTTAGCGTTGGTTACTACTCCTACAACGGGAGTGACTCTCACTACTGCTACAGGGGACTCTTCTGCCATTACTAGGGTATGTGTGGGTTGCTTGACAGACCTAGGGAGAGCCACAGTTGTGGCTGACCTGTATGTCACGCCTTTGCATCATTACGACATTATCCTTGACATGGATTGGCTCACATAGATGAGAGCAGAGCTTGAATACGAGACTAGGCTGGTGATAGCCCATGGACCTACGGGCGTTGCATTTACTTTTCTTGTTCAGGTCAGTTACCCTACCCGACTTGATTGCTACACTTCTCGATTGGAAAGTTCTGTTGGTTTTGTGCTTGAAATCACGCCTGTGGTTTAGGATTTTGGGAAAGTGTTCAGTAAGATACCTGGGCTACCTCCTCGGCGTGAGATCGACTTTACTATTTATCTCGTGCCTGGTGCCGTACCTATTTCGCTACCGATGTATCGTATGCTGCCATGTGAGATGAAAGAGCTGAGGAAATAGATTGACGACCTGGTAGAGAAAGGCTTCATATGACCCAGTGTGTCTCCTTGGGGAGCACCTGTGTTGTTTGTCAAGAAGAAGGATGGGTCGTTACGGTTATGTATTGATTACCGTAAGTTGAATCAGTTGACTGTGAAGAACAAGTATCCTTTGCCCAGGATAGATGATCTTTTTGATCAGTTGAAGGGGGCGAAGTATTTTTTGAAGATTGACATACAGTCAGGGTACCATCAGTTGCTCGTCAGGGATGAAGACGTGCAGAACACTGCATTCAGGACCAGTTTTGGTCATTACAAGTTTCTCGTGATGTCGTTCGGTCTTACGAACACACCGGCCATGTTCATGGACTTGATGAACGTTGTGTTTCGACCATTTATATACCGATTCGTCATCATGTTTATCGATGATATTTTGGTATACTCTGCAAGTCGGGAAGAGCACGAATGACACCTTCAGGCAGTCTTGGATACTCTGAGGAAGAATCAGTTGTTCGTGCAGTACAAGAAGTGTGACTTTTGGCAGAGGAAGTCAAGTTCCTGGGACATGTGGTGTCCAAAGAAGGGATTGCGGTGGACCTAGCTAAGGTAGCCACTGTTTAGGACTGGAAGCAGCCTAGTTCAGTTACTGATGTGAGGAGTTTTCTGGGCTTGGCAAGTTATTACTGACGCTTCATTTGAAACTTTTCGAAGATTTCCAGACCGTTGTCTCAGTTGACTCGGAAGGACTTGAAGTTCGCCTGGAATGAGAAGGCGGAAGCAACTTTTCAGGAGCTGAAGGACAGACTGACGTCCACCGCTGTGCTAGTATTGCCAGATCAAAGGGTCAAGTATACTATATACACTAATGCATATTGAGTTAGTTTAGGTTGTGTCCTTATGCAGAAGGACAGGGTGATTGCATATGCCTCGAGATAGTTGAGGAAACACGAGGAGAATTACCCTACACATGACCTAGAGTTGGAAGCTGTCATCTTTGCATTGAAGCTCTGTAGACATTACCTCTACGGAGAGGAGTCTGAGCTCTTTTGTGACCATAAGAGCCTCAAGTACATATTCACGCAGTGAGACCTGAATATGAGGCTGCGACGATGGATGGAAACGTTGAAGGACTTTAAGTTCGAGGTTTCCTACCATCCGGGCAAGGTGAACCTTGTGGCTAACGCGTTGAGCCGTAAGAAGACGATAGAGTTTGCGACTCTACTGATGATTGTCGAGTGGGACATGATTGAGTTTTTACGAGACTTTGAGCAGAAACTCACTGTGAAGGAGCCATTCGAGGTTATCGCACACGTTCAGGTGCGACCTTTTATCGATGACAGGGTCAACGTGGCGTAGAGGGACGATGAGCGTCTGACTAAGCTTCGGGAACAGGCCAGTGATGATGCAGCTGCAGAGTGGCGAGTTGGAACAGATGGGGGCTTACGTTATCATGGCCGCCTATGCATCCTAGATGTCCCCTACTTGATACGAGAGATTCTCAAGGCTGCGCACAGTTTTAGGCTTGCGATGCATCCGGGCAGCACGAAGATGTATCATGACGTGAAGAGGACGTATTGGTGGGATGGCATGAAGACCCACATCGCAGACTTTGTATCATATTGTCTCACTTGCCAGCAGGTGAAGGCAGAGCATCACCGACCTCCTGATTTCCTTCAGCCTATGCCTATAGCTGAGTGGAAGTGAGACTTTATTTCTATGGATTTCATTTCGGGACTGTCGAAGACGAGGAAGGGTTATGACTTTATTTGGGTGATTGTGGATCGGTTGACGAAATCGGCCCATTTCCGCCCGATTAAAGTCACAAACTCTGCAGACGAGTTAGCCAGACTTTATATCAGGGAGATTGTGCGTCTACATGGAGTCCCCTTAGAGATCGTGTCGGACAGAGACACGCGGTTTACTTCTATTTTCTGGACTCGCATTCAGGAAGCGATGGGTGTGAAGTTGAAGTTCAGTACTGCATTCCACCCACAGATCGATGGGCACACAGAGCAGGTGAACCAGATTTTGGAGGACATGCTGCGGGCTTGTGTGTTGAATTTCAAGGGTAGTTGGGATGATTATCTTCCATATGCGGAGTTCGCGTACAACAACAGTTTTTAGGCGAGTATCGGTATGACACCTTATGAGGCCTTGTATGGGCATCCTTGTCGAGCACCGCATTACTAGGTTGAAGTTGGCGAGCGAAACTTGATTGGTCCTGAGTTAGTACAGGCGACCTCAGAGAAGATTGACATCATCAGGTGTCGACTTCTTACATTGCAGAGCAGGCAGAAGAGTTATGCCGATACGAGGCGGCGACCGCTAGAATTCGTGGTTTGAGATCACGTATTTTTAAGAGTTTTCCCTATGAAGGGAGTTCTTCGGTTCGGGAAGAAGGGGAAGCTCGCACCGTGATTCATTGGCCCATTCCAGATACTCAATCGTGTGGGTGCAGTAGCATACCGTCTAGCTTTCCCTACAACTCTCGCGAGCGTACGCAATGTATTTCATATTTCTATGTTAAAGAAATACGTTCCTGATCCTTCCCATATCATCAGATGAGAGCAAGTGCAGTTATGTGAGGATGTTACATATATACTGCGAACGACGCGTATATTAGACAGGATGGATCAGGTATTACGTAGTAAGGTCATCCCCCTTGTGAAGGTATTGTGGGCGCATCATACTGAAGAAGAGGCTACCTGGGAGACAGAAGCCGAGATCAGAAAGAACTACCCATAGCTTCTTGAGGAGTACGAAAAGGTATAAATTTTGAGGACAATTTATTATTTTAGGGGGGTAGATTGTAACGACTCGAAAAATTTCGTACCAAGACTCGAGTATCACCTCGAGCAGAAATCACTTAGGATTAATTTCCTTAGAGATTAAATGTAAGTTAACTAGCGCTAAGTTAGACTAGCTATGAAATTAGCACAGTTCACTTTAAATACGTTTTGCGAGACCTAAAATCTGTAAAATCGTTAACGCTATATTATCCTGAAATTTAGAATTCAACTCTAAACGCAGTTGCTCTCGGGAGCACTTTGAAACTTCGTATCGGACCTGGACCACACGTCGAAAGTCCGATAGTGATGAACTTAGACCATTATGACCGCCTAGTTGGACTTGACTATCACCTCAAAAATCAAGGCCAAACGATGTCCTGAGACCATTTCCTTGAGTCCGGAGTGAAGAGAGTGAGAAAGCGAAGATTTTTAGAAAATTAAATATAATTTTAAGTAATCTGAGACATGTCGCTTGCGCGTTATTTCTAAGCGTTCTGACCGTTAGATTCTGACCCAAATTCACCCTTAGATTAGGATAGGTGGCCCTTACATGTCATAGTACTTGTAGCTTTGATCGAGTTCCCATAACCGTTGAATTGTAACTGGTCCGTCATGGTCGATCAGAAAACCCGACCAGACTGAAAACTTAGCTTGACCTAGATCCAATATTAGAGAGCTTAAGTCCGACCACATTCAGTAATAGGACCTCCAGAAGTGCTCCGTTGGATTGGAACAAACCCGATTTGGTTATAACATAAGTATACCTTGACCCTGGGTCTAATTTGGTGAGTTTTTAGCCTATGTAAGGACCTTAAACCCTCTCTTATTCCCCACATACGAATTTGAGAGAAACCTTAGGAGAGAGAAGAGAGAAAAGAGAGAGATAGTGTGAGAGTTGTGGAAGAAAGTTCCTGTTACTCTACCCTGCTATCATTCGTACTTAATCATCCCGATCTAATCGTTATTCCGGCGATTCTGACTTCATTCTTAGGTAAGAAAACCTAACCCTAACCTATTTTGGGGTTTCCATCGATGCAAGTAGCATGATAGTTAACCTAATTCGTATTGTAGGTTGTCATTCCACCGTTGACAAGACTCAGTGTCTAAATTGAATTCATTTCGTGTTTACCGGCGTAAGGTGTGGATTTTAGACGTATAGGTTATGGTTTTCAAGGCTTTCAATATCAGTTAATGATTTATTACTGACGCGGATGCTATTTCACATGTCTAACGTGTTGTTTGTTTCACTTTACGAATACATATGGAAAATATATAGTATTACATATTCTATGTATTTGTTGTAATACCTGTATACGTATAGAATTTGAATTTGTGTTTAACATGATTATTTGCCGTGAATATATGCTTGTTACATGTGTGACAACTCCTTAGCGAAAGGACTTGTCCTAAATCACCCCACGGTCAATATATGCTATATATGTTAAAGTGTGTAGCCCATGTGTTTATGAAAATGTTTAAATGAATACGGAACCCGGATTCATGCATGCCAGGATTATCCGTCGTGGGTATATGCAAGTGGTATATGGGGTAACTCCCTAGTGAAAGGATTTGGGCTAATACATGTATAATCAACATACACATGTATGATAAAGTATGTATTCTAAGCGTTTGTGAAAATGCCTGAATGAGCATGTTGTTTCTATGAAATACTTTGTATAAGGGTCGAGATGTAAATCTCGACTACCTTATTTATGTGTATGATTTCCTCCATGTACGTTTACATCATGAGGTCTGCTTATTTATGAAATGAATGTGTATGGAATCATGTTTGTGATGCACTTCTCAACATGCTCATCTTTGAAATGATTGATTTATCTGTTCATTACGGTTTTTACTGTTTCTTATGATTACTTATTGAAAATAGATGAGATTGGGACTATGATATAGTCCAGGCAACGGTAATCGGCCCTGAGTTCGTGGTTGAGATTCATTCGCCACGTAGGACATGTTTGACGAACTCGAGTCGTACGTTGGTCGTCGGTAGTGGTTAGGCCACATGAAGTGCTTACGCATTTCATGTCAATTGATTCGATGTGCGCTCGTACTAGTCGAGCTCGTCAAGTAACCCGATCTGCCTATTATGTGTTCACCATGTATGGACGTTATTGCTTGAACCTAGGGTACTGAACTTACCAGTGATAACCCTGATAATCGTGGTATCTTGATCCATTAAGACTCATGAGCCAGGCATGGTGGTATGGGACACCGTGGTCGAGCTGTCGGCCTACGCTGGGGCCACGAGCCTCCCCGTAGTGACCAGTAAGCAACCCATACTCGTGAGCTGAATACGGTGATATGGGACATTGTATTCGAGCTGTCGGCCTACATTGATTGGTGATGGGGGAGTGGTGTAACAATTGTGTGTAACAGCCCTGACATCCCTTGTAGTGACCTCGAGCGTACTCTGAGTCTATGAGGAGGCGACGACCATCCCGTAGCAACAAGAGTACAAACTAGGCCTATATTGATTTGGTGATGGGGGAGTGGAGTAACGATTGCATGTAACAGCCCTGATAGCCCTTACAGCGACCTAGAATCGCAACATCGTATGCGATTAACTAGGAGTGACGACCCTAGATAGGATCCTTGTTGGGAATGATATAAGGGAAGTACCTTAGTTTCCCAATACCGCTGAATAAAAGGACTAATAACAACTCGGTAATCATGTTCATATCGCACTGCATGTGCCTGGAAGATGTGAAGCACTGAGGGATGAAAGGATGCCGCGAACGTGAGATGATGTCGCATGAGGGAGTATGTAGACAAGGGCACACATCATTATTGCATTTCATCCTTGCATTAACAAAGTAGCTAGGAATGTTTGACTGTATTGCTTCATCATTACTGCTTGACTGAATTGATAACATGTTAACCTTTGTTCTATGATTCCACTGAGTTGATCACTCACTCCCACGTTACGGGATGATGCTTTAAACACCAACCAGACTCTGTCTTAGGTACAGATGGCGAGACGATTCAGGAGTCGGAGCCGGACTATTATGAGGACCAGGACGAGTTCTCGTACATGTAGTTCTCTGACGGTTTCGCATAGGCAGCCTGCATCGACAGAGTTTTGATAGTTAGACTATCCTTTGTTATTTTGATTTTTGATTTGATGTATGTATATGGTGACTCAGAGATGTATTCAGACAGATCAAAATTATTTTATTTTATATACAGTGATATATATCTTTTAGTCTTCCGCTTGCGTTTTATCAATAGATCTGGAGTGTGAATTACTGTCTTGGTATAATCTCACTCATGTTTGATGCACTACCATGATCAACATTCAATCATCTACATTCATGTTGCATAAGTGATGCATTGAAACTCGGGAGCTGAGCATCTGCTTGACCCCCGATTTTCAGGGTGTTACATAAACCAAAAATATGAGAACATGTGACATACGACTCACTTGAATACTTTAAAATGTGAAATTTAATTATTTCGTTCATATTCTCAAAACAGATTTCACATTCCAACATTGAAGACTTCATTTTCAATAGAGCACGATTGAAAGACTTCTACTGCATTACTTTTAAATATAAGATGTAAGAAAAGGATCAGTTCCTATTATTGTCGAGGGAGTCAGCCCACATTCGTTGGGCGATTGAATCGCATAGTGTAGACCATGCATATTTTTCCCACTAAGTAACCTGTACCACCCAGTATCTCTCGTCATTTGCTGAAACCTCATATGGTGATAGATTGCTTTCCATATCTTCCACATGTATACCAGCATCACCTATATCTTGGTCTGAATCACGTTCACCCAATATGAAGTCATGGAGCACCGCACATGCAACTACAATTTTCACTTGTGTTTCCAGAGGATATTGCACCGCCATTTTCAAGATTGGAAAACTACATTTTAATACTCCAAATATATGCTCAATCACATTTCGAAGTTGTGCATATTTATAGTTGAATAACTCTTTATAATTTACGGGCGATCTCCTAGTACGATATTCTTGGAGGTGGTATCTGACACCACGATATGGAGCGATAAATCCCGAAGAATGCGCGTATCCCGCATCAACGACATAGTATTTTCCTACAAATAGTTATTGTAGTATATGAAAGTAATTATCGTAAAAAAATATAAAAAAGAGCTTTGTTGTAAGTGTAAGGGTTACCGTTTGAGACATTAAGGGATCATCGGATCGTGTGAAAGCGTTATATAACACCTGTGCGTCTGAAGTAGAATCCTCTCAGCCGGCTAAAATGTATATAAATTTCATATCAAATCCCCATGCACCAAGCACGTTTGGGATAAGAAACCTTTTCTGTTACAGAAACTAGCTTGGTGGGTTGTATGTATATGGACAGGAATGTGGGTATCATCTATTGCATTGATGCAATTCTAGAATTGTATAGTCCAAACTGATTTATTAGTTAATGTTACATAACTAAATGACCATTATTCAATTTTCAACGATACATACTTAAAAGTATGTCGACCAAAATGGATTTGATTGAATCTCGACAAGGATATCAGCAGTTGCTTATTGAACGTATGTAGGATAGAGAGACACAATTGCATCAAGAATCTGGTTGAAGTGACGACTGACGGTTTCGCCTGAACATATAAACCAGTGTCCAATTACCCGATTACGCACGTTATGTCATACTGTGTGTGGGAATATCACCAATTGCTCTTTCAGGCTAATGTGTCTTGTATCACGTAAAAAAGTTTTCTCACATAAATCATTACATAACTGGAAAAAAATTTCTCGTGTTATCCGTAGCTGAGTAATACAATCTCTATCAGAGGTACGAATAATAAAATTGATAAACCTCGCCCGATCATCATCTCCTATACGAGCTGGTCGATTAAACATATACGTTCTGCAGTATTCCCCAACGACAGCGACGCAAGCAACCGTGACAAGAATCACGATATAACGGCCTAGTTCATCCACGCTCGGGTTATCCATATTCTAAAAATTCACACTAAACATGAAATTGATCTTCCTCATATTATCCGTTTCATGAATTCGTGTGATGTAATCATAGTTAATGTTGTTACGAAGTTGGATAAAAGTATGGAGCGAGCTTGACTTAATAACTTTCATTGGTAATGACAACCATGGAACACCAGTGGTTTCGTATTGAACAACACATCATACTCCAGAGATAATGTAATTAAGCAAGCGGCAGACTGAAACATATATATTTGAACAGGTAAGTGTTTCACAACCTCCAGAGTATGATTATGTAACTGGGCTGAATATATACATGTATTGTTTCAAAATAGACAAAATATCAAAATGTAAAGTGTCCAACTAATCCATATGTCCCGGTAATTTCGTCGAATTAGCGCGAGGTCTACATAGATCCGCTTGAGAGCTGAACGTAGGAGAATTTTTCCTTCTCGTTGATGAAGTCTAACTCCGCTGCATAGACATCGTCACTACCTCCATCTAAACCAGAGTCTGGTTGGTATTTAAAACACCGTCCCAGGGTGGAAGTGAATGATCAACTCAGTGGTCCTATAAGGCAAGGGTTAACATGTTATTAAGTCAATCTAGCAGTAATGATAAAGCAATACAACAATCATTTCCTATCTACTCTTGTTAATTTAGGGACGGTATGCAGTAATGATGTATGCCCTCGTATAAAGCTCCCTCACAAGCAACTCCAATAATGTATGACAACCTCCTTAAAGTGCACTTTCCTCGCCAAAGCACATGCAATGCGGTGTGTGATCATGCCAGCTGAGTAATTAATTAGGCTTATTCATACGGCATATTTGGGAAGCTAAGGTACCTCCCTTTTTATCATTGACCCAAACCGAATGATCCATTTAGGGTTGTCAATCCTAGTTAACCACATACAATAGGCAAGTTGTAGGGCATCGCCCCTAATGGAAAGCAGTTGATAAGCAAATTCAATAATTTATACTCCCGGTCACTAAAGGGAGGCTCGCACCTCAACGTAGACTGACAGCTCGAACACGATGTCTCATACCACCATACCCGGCTCACAAGTTTAAGTTGCTCACTGGTCACTACGGGGAGGCTCGTCACTCTAGCGTAAGCCGACAGCTCGACCACGATGTCCAATACCACCATGTTCGGCTCATAAGTCTTAGCGGATTATGGTACCATGGTTGAAACGAGCTTTTACATTGATAAGTAGTACCTTAGATTCAAGCAATGATGTCCATACATGGTAAACACACAATCAGCTAATTGGTTTGTTTGGTAAGTTCGATTGGTACAAGCACACGTAGACTTGATCGACATGGAGCGTATGAGCACCCCTTGTGGCCTAACCACTGTCGACAAACGTCGTGCGACTCGGATTCGTCGAGTTACCCAATGTGGCGAGACTAATTCAACCACCCAGACAGGAATTGTTACCGATTGCTTGGGTTAGATTGTGGCCTCAATCTTACTCAAATGCAATAAGTAGGCACATATGATCATCATACCAGCATTTAACAAACAATCCAAGTGAAAATTCTCATTTGAGCATTTTATCAAACACTTCGAACATGTTACCAAACACTTGCATTTTATCCATAAGTCAGGTAGTGAAAAATATGGTTATTAGAAAGAAACTATTCACATGATTAAGGTAATTGATGATCCTATCTTAATACACTTAATAAACACAATTCATCAACATTTTCTCATTTAAACATTTTATTAAACACCTAAGTTACACTTCACTAAATACACAGAGTAGATTAGTTACAACATATATTATGGCAATTCCTTACACAAAGAGATCATCATGCATATAACAAACATGAATCTTGGATTAACAACCATGACAAGCACAAATCACAATTTCATGTTCATTCAAACGTTTCAACAAACACATGAGATGCATCTTGTGTTCAAAATAGTTCATACATGTAAAATATATCAAAATCGGCGTATCTAAGACAATATGGCAGCAATTAAGTCAGACATAAATCATTACTGACATTAAAAGCATTGAAAACATAACCTAAACGTTTTTAGTCCGCGCCTTTCGTTGGAATACACGATTCGGACGCTATTCGAATTCTACATTCCTGAAAACTGAACGTCGAGCACCTAAACAACGAAATAGGTTGGCTAGTTCATTGATTACGCTATCTGGATTTCTAAATCAAGATTAGGGTTAGGTTTTCTTACCCAAATCGTAGCCGAAACAGATTGTATAGCGAAAAGGAGAGGTGATTCAATATGTGGAGTAGCGAAAAATAATCACAGCAACGATCTCTCTATTTTTCTCCTCTCCTTACTCTTTTTTCTTCTCTCTTCTCTCTATTAGGGTTAGAGAAATTCGTATGGAATAGAAATGGGGTGGTTTAAGGGCTTTATATAGGCTATTAGTGATGTAAATGACACCAGGGCCATGGTATACTTAGTTTATAACCTAAGGGTATACTTAGTTTATAACCTAAGGGTACCTGTTTCGGACAAACGAGGCTCATATGGAGGCCTATTATGCACTTACGGCGTAGGGTAAGTTCCCTGACAATGGATCTATGCTAGGATGTGATTTCATCAACGATCGTTCTTAATCGATCGGGGCCACAAGTGTACGGATATGCGTAGGGAAATTTCCTTTTCTAATGGGTGAAGTTTGGTCAAGAAATGATGGTCTGAAATCTTCAATTTCGCATGTGAGCGAATGATCCAATTCACTTAAGTTTCAATACATTTTCTAAAGGGATTCACGTTTCTCACACACTTTACTCAAGAGTCAAGTTATGCGTTTCTGGACACCATTTGGGCTTGATTCCCGCGATGGTTGTCAAGCCCAGAAAGGTGGACATAATCCTATACCTTTGCGGTCATCGAACTTTCGATGTGTGTTCCAGGTCCGATACAGAGTTTCAATGTACTCCCGAGAGCGACGAACTCACGAGATTTCTTCTAGGTTTTTAAGTAATGTTGAGTTAGCGATATTGATGGTTTTGGGTCTTGCCATTTGTGTAAATGGTGGTTCGAGCTAAATCCACCGATTAATTCAGTTTAGTAATTAATTAATTTTCATTTAAATTACTACAGAATACAGTCCTTAGGTCTTTCTACCTGAGGTGGTACCTGGCCTTTGTACGGATTTTTTCGAGATGTTACATAAATAGTTTCAAAAATAATTCTTCAATAATCAACACATAAAATAACTATAAAAAATCGCAATTTCAATTTATTTTTTTAATAATGAAGTGTTCTTTATCAGCCATGTATATTTAAGCTTTGGCTGAATATTGAGAAACTTGATAGTCTTATTTAATACTTCAGCTGGATGCAAGCACATATGAACTCAAATAAAACAACCTAAATTGTGCAACTCACAGTCATTGAGTCACAAAATTAGAATGGTTGAACAATCCTAACCTTTGATTCTTACACACTTGTTTGGTGAAATATGACCATTGGATATTTTTCATTTTTAACCATCAAGTAAATATGCTGTGCATCTTTCATCAGACCCATTCATTAGGTGTGACTCCCCAGAAAAATAGCTTGAAATTTGGGGGTAGACATTTCCTTAACCATTTCTTTCTGTGTGCCACTCACCTAAGCTTTGGATATGTTTGTGCCATGTCTTTACATAATCCAACATAACTGTTGAATGAGTAGATTTGTCACTAACATCTAATGAGCCCCACTTAAGTTCCCATTGTCACGCTCCAAACTCAGAAAACGGGCTCACAAAATTCTCAATCGCAGAATCCGGTGCCGATAGCCTCCGTAGTGTCTCATTCTCGACTTCTGTCACCCATTTGCCAAATTTCGATCCTGGGATTCTACAAGGAGGATTTTGAGTATGATTTTTTTAATATAATGGAGCACAACCACAAGCATAACCAAGTTACAAAACAACATCACCACATATCCACTATATCAAAAACTTTGAGTAAAAAGTGGAAAGGGAAATACAAGGTGATAAAAAAGCTCCAAAATAATCCGATACACACTCCTGCCCCAGGGCTACTGCGATCCAACGACACCTGCACGCAACGGTCGTGCATAAGCTTACAAAAGCTTAGAGGGTGGTATAAGTGTAGCGCAAGGCGAGTGCCAAGTATACAATATCAGAGTAATACGGAATATGCAATAAATTCATAAATGCTATCAGCTATACCAAAACTATGTTATGTAAGGCATGAATGCTATCGGTCATGCGATGCGGGCCTATGTAGCCAAATGTCATATCTGAGATGCAAAGCAAGCATGTCAGTCCTCATCAAGTACACATATCAGTACAGTTTCTCTTTCTGGGATATCACTTGGGTCTAATACACTTCACACTAATTGCCGCCTCCCTAGCCACATGGCCCAGTAAGTGAAATAAACCACACTATCCGCCTGACCAGTAATTTGTCAATACTTACCCGGCTCGTCGATAGCGGACTCATTCGCGAGCTGGTCAAACTCAGCCTAACTTACAACCCCCTCACTCGGGTAGATAAGGCCACATCTCCTTTCAACCGACCACGACACAGTGTGAGATATGGTCTACTGGTATTCGGCACTCCTACGCTCATGTATCCACTCGATGTAGACGTTCGAGCGTCTTCTGATACCAAAAGGGTTCTGAGACTTTCACCGAAGGACATCCTAAATGCCCACAGTGCTATAACCAAGTATTTCTGGTATCCGATACGGCTATCCACGATGTGCCTATAGAGCTACGACCCTGATGTCACTAGGGCGTACAATGATCATGACACACAAATACGAGATGCATGAATCACATTGCCCAGTCATGCAACAATCCTGCACATACTACGCACTCATGTGGGTGAATCCTATCAGTGAGTCCCATAAATAATTCACCCAATGGCATATGTTATGATCAGTCACTACTCATATCAAGCATATATATGATGTGTATGGACATGAATCATGAAGTTATACTAAGTATGTTATAAAGTGATGAACTATCCTTACAACGAAGATGGGCCTAAACGGCCTATACACAACAAGTATGGGTCTATCAATGGGCCTTAGGGAGAGTTACAATGCGAAGATTTAACCAACAATTTACTTACAATGTGGGTGTCAAACCATCATTGCTCCTAAGGCATAGCCCGCTATAAACATCATTACCTAAACCATGGTGGAATCACACGTTGCAATGGACTTGTGTACATCCCATTGGGCCTTAGATACATCAAATGGGCCGCATAACATGAGCCTCATATATATATATATATATATATATATATATATATATATATATATATATATATATATATATATATATATATATATATATATATATATATATATATATATATATATATATATATATATATATATATATATATATATATATATATATATATATATATATATATATATATATATATCAAGGTGGGCCTCAACGGAAGGCCACAAATACATCAAGATGGGCCTCATATATATCAAGGTGGGTCTCAACAACGGGCCTCATACATCACATTAAGGTGGGCCTATTTTTAGAAATCAATATAGAGTATTATTTAAAAAAATGAATTATACCAAAAGATCAACTGGACCGCACTCCAAATAACATTGGTGATAATGATTTCCACATTAAATTCTCAAGGCCCACCATAACATTTATTTTCTATCCAATATGATCATGAGGTCACACAGCCCTAAATTAAGAGAAAAAACAAATTTCCTAGTGATCCAAAACTTTTGTGACAAAAAAAGGTTTTAATGGCAAACACTCAATCCCCATTGCTTTTTGCTATGTGGTCCACTTGAAAGGTAGATCTGCCTCATTTGTCTCAAGCCTTAAGACTAGTTGGCCACTGGATGGATGGTTTGGATGTAACCCATACATCAAGGGTGGGGTCCACTGATCGTCCAACAGCCCAACAAAATGGTTGGACAACATAAATAAAACACATACGTCATGGTCGGGACCCATGGTGTGGGCTAGCACGTGCATCACGGTGGGGCCTGCCCGGCAATGCACACAACAACAGTGCCTGTTGCCCGTCCACCGGACGTCAGCAGCAGTAGGTGATGCTGCATAGTTTTTTTTTTATTTTTTTATTTTTCTATGGTATTTCCTAGGTGGGGTTCGCATCTGAAAAATTCAACCCACCCATTAGATTCCATGGCTCAAGACAGACCCATCAAGCCCAATATTCAATGTGTTTTGATGTATAGAAACATCAGGGTGAACTTCAATGGTAAGAACACTATTTTTTATGCCAGATAGTCGGATTGGCCTCATTTTTCGGCTCAAAGCCTAAAATGAGTTGAGGAAAGGAATGAATGGCGTGGATAAAGTTTATACATCAAGGCGGGGCCTGTATGAGTGGCCCACCCAAAAACCTTAAAACCAAACTACTTTTTGCAGTGAGTACACCTCACTGTCTGTTCACTCTTCATAATGTCCAGTGTCTAGGGACGCTGGACGGACGGCGTGGGTATACATTTCATCAAGATGGGTCCCACGTGGACGTGGCCCACTTGATTTGTATCAATCTAATATTTGTGTTTTCCCATCGCTATAAGGTAGGGCCCACATGGTTTAAACGACAATGAGGTCCATTTGATGGACAGTTTGGACACCACACACACTCATTAAACAGGTCACAAAATAAAGGAAGGAAAGAGAGAGAGAGAGAGAGAGAGAGAGAGAGAGAGAGAGAGAGAGAGAGAGAGACGTGATAATGGAGGGACCCCGGCACTATGAGCCCTCCCTTCTATAATTTACAACGTACATCAAGTGGGTCACATTACATATGGGCCCATGGATCAAAATCAACGGTGGAGATCCTTTCTCCACCGAAATGCAAGGTCTAGATGACCCTATCCATGTAAGGAAAATAAACATTATGATGGGGTCCACGGAGAATGACCCCATCATGGGAATCAAGGTGGACCATCGGCCACATCCAGGATCCAAAGTGAGATCGATACCATCAATCGGTAGGCCTCACTTGGCCCATCATAAAAACATAAAATTTAGGCCTATAGAAACACCCACCGTTTGATTTTCTTAGTTCAATAGAACGTCGATCTCCTTGTGCTTCACTTTGATGGAAGATGATGAGAAATGAAGGGCTAGGATGATGGATCTTGAGGTGGGAAGTGGGCCACACAACACACTTTTCTCTCTTGAAAATGGCTTGGATGTCCACTTTTTTTTGTTGCTTGGAATTTGTGTTGAGAAAGAGAGGGAAGGGGTGGTTGTAAGAGAGGTGATGGGTGTGAGTGATGGATGAGGTGAGAGATTTGTTGACTTTTGGGGTAGATTGTTTAACTTATGGAGAAAGAAAGCATGAGTTGTGTACTTTGATTGATGAGACATGTTGTAGAGATTTTCTTAGGATTGCAAACGAGCGGCGTTTTCTTCGAAATAAATACGGGCCTACATCTCCTGGCCAAGATATCGGATCGGTATACAAGACGCGGCGTTGGAACTGCGGCGACGGTATGGTCGCAGTTGTATGAGTCTGGAATTAAGCCGACTCAAATCTACAGGATTCTACTTATGGTCATGCGCAAACGTCAATTATAGGTCGCAGGTTGCCGGACTTCAACGAGAATGATCGTGAGAGTCAACGTAACAATACGAACTAGGATACGGGCCTTACACCCATGATATAAAGTTCCTTTAAAAAATCCCTTCTTTGACAAACCAACATACATGGGAAAAGGGGCAGCTGATTTCCTGTCATACAAAAAGCTCGTAAATGCCCCAAAATTAGCATAGGATCCCAGATTTATCAGCAATATTGATGGGTTCTCTTCATATAAATCATTACACAGAACCAATGTAACATATTGTTGAGATTTCAAAATTCTCGATATATGGTTAAAAATCTCAGTTGTTTAAATTTTTCACGAAATTATTGCGATTTTAACGTTAAAATATTTAGAGGCTGACATAATTCAGTTTATAGTTTTAGATCCATTTTTAAAATTATTTGATAATCTATATATTAAAAATAAATGTTTTAGAATTTTATTTTTAGTAAGATTTTTCCAAAATAGAATCATGAGAAAGACATCAAATATGAAAATGTCCCAATAAATTCCCAGGCCAAGAAATTGACTAAGATGGGGTTCGTCACTATGCAAACAAATTCAGATGAAATTTTTATATTAGTTAGTGATATTCTGTATGCTTTCTTCATATAACCACACCACAGAAAGAGAATGCCATACAAGAAGCTAAATCATAAACCAAACATAGCTGAGTTTAAAATCTTAAATTTATCAATGACATTAAATGAGTTTTTTTCTTCATCTAACTATGCCACATAAAAAGATATAGAAAACCCCAAACAAAGCTGAAAATTATAAATTTTCTGATATATTTTAATAGTAAATATCTGAGTTTTCTTCATTGAACATGTCATTCAAGACATAAAAAATAAAAAATCAACTCTTATGGTTAATGGGTTTTCTTCTTTATATTAAAAAGTTCATATTCAGGAAAAGGGTCTTCCAATAAGCTATCAACTAATGGTGGAAAAGAGAATCATATTTTCTTAATTAATTGCTACAAATTTCGAGATAAGGAATACCATGAAGTAAAAAAGTGAAAGAAAGAGAAATAAAAAATCAGCTCTCATAGTTGCTATCTCAAAACTAGAACTCAACAAACAGTCCCCTAATCCCTACATAAGGCGATGTGAAATTCGCTAATAAGAACCCAGGAAACCTTGATAGACAGAAAATAATGACGGATTATTTTGCAAAATCTCAATCATATTTGAGATGTCTGAACTTGGTTTTGCATTTAGGGAAGAGCTACAATGTTCGCTTCTTTCACACTCATGACATGGCTTTTAAACCAGAAATTTGAGTTCATGAGAAGTAAAAACGAGCTCTCCATTTATTGTTAGTCCTACACCAGCTCTACATATCTGTCAGCTCTGTCCACTAAGCTACTGTAATGACTCTGGTTACAGGAAAGTAGAAAGAAATTGAATTATATAAGAAGATCATGAAGACTTGGGTGTGTACTCCTACAAAGAGTTGTGAGTTAGCTTAACATACAACCTGCCTCATTTGCCAAACCCATCACATGGGTAAGACATCTGGCCTTTCCAACAATTGAATCTTGAAGGGAGGGTAACTGAACCAGGTTAGTCCATTCATCAGGTGGGACAACTTCTATGAAACGGTACTGGATGGTTAAATCAGAAAGGCCAACTGTTTGATCCGACATACTTGTGTATCTTATCTGGCGAGTGGACCGACTTGATTTTTGGACCATCTGATCATCATGCTTAGGCCCATCTTTTGCATACCAACAATGTCTTGCACGTATGGCAGGTTGGCACGTGCGACACTGCTTGTATGTCAATCTAGTCTAAAGTCACTCTAAAGCTAATCATGATTTACCCAAAGCTAAGCTGAACGATTTAGGCCACAAAATGAACATGTCCCTTTGCCGCCATGAGAGAACCGTATTTTCAATTCAAGTTCTTGTTAAGCTTCAGCAAAAAAAAATAAAAATCAGCTTCGTATTTGGGTTGTATGGATGTGAGAATCACTTAATCAAATCTATTCTTATATATATTACATATCCCTGTATAAAATGTCAGTGTATATCGTAAACAGAAATTTAAAAATTCCAATCAATTCAGCATTTACCCCAAATACAACAATTTTCAAAATGAAAAATTTCATTCAAATCAGCATTCCCCCCCCCCCCCCCCCCCCTCTTTCACTACCATTTTCGGAATGAAAAATCATCTACATGCAACATACCGAGATTCAAGGATTACCTTGATTAAGTTCGGGTAGCTGGCCACACCACCTACTGATTGTCCACTTCCCACCTATTAGTAGTAAGGGCTTGTAGAAGAGGGTCAACGGATGGAAATGGGTAATGAAAATAAAAACAGAGCGAAGAAGGAAAATGGATACATGACAGGGAAGATGATATGGTCTGCAAGTCCCTCTTCCCCACTTCCATTTTTATGGAACCCGATAGGTCCTTACCCGCTATAGCAGTTACCCCCTACCAGCGTCACCAAGGAAGAATAACGTCGACCATCAGCCCAAGACGGAGATGGCAAGGTCGGCGCAAGATTTTCGAGGCAGGATTGGGTGGGATTTACTTCCTTCCCTCCAATCCTTTGCAATCCCGTGCATCTGAAGTCGATCCTCTTAAATGCCGGCATGATATCCAAGAAATCCCATCAATTCCGCCTTGAGCTCGTTGCCAAACAGCTGGCGCCTAGAAGAGTGAGATTTTGAAACCCACTCCCATGTACGCCCACCCAATCCCACCGCCCAAACACACCCTAAAGGCCACTTTATCTGCCATCTACCGCAGGGATAAGGACACAAGACATGACATGAGGGGGCCACAAAAATATCCGCTTGATCCAAAACTTATTTTAGCCCCTAATGAGTTTTTAATGGTCAATCACTACAATTTCTTATGGTATGGTTTACTTGATGTTTTATTTTATTTTATCCATGTTTTTCATCCATTTTAAAAAATCATTTTAGACCATTATCCTAAAAATAAGGCAGATCCAAATTTCAGATGGAATACGATATAAAAAGCATCGATAAATAAATGCTTGCCATTGGAAACTCCTAAAGCCCACTATAATGTTTAGTTGTCATCTAACCCTTTCGGTTAGGTGACACATAGATGTGAACAAAAGGATTGCACAAATATCAGTTTTGTTCTGAGTAAAATTGAACTGGTCCATTGCACGAAACGTGTAACCAACCATTAAAAAATATTTCGAAGTTGAGTCGACTAGAGTATCAGGATGAGCTTCCCGATCCAATAGGGTAGAGAGCTCGAAAAATCTAGTAAGCGACTCTCCCGACGAAGAAATGGATCTTGAGCCGACCTCGAACTGAGTTGCTTAAGGGCAGAGCAAGATGGGAGGAATAATCTTTCGAGCTAACCAGATCGACCATGGCCAGAGATGGTATGAGAAACCTAGAGAAAATACCGACTTGAATCAAGAAAGAAAAGATTCGGTACAATTATACTCGAAAATCATATCGATCGAAGTAAGCTTTACGATATTATCAGAAGTAGATTTTCATCCAAATAAGGACCCTTTAGGGAATTTAGCGGATCCTACAAGGATACATAAGTCTCGAAGCCGCCTAAAGACTCTATAAGTACACTCATTGCAATTGCACTGGGGTAAGAAAACAGACCAAGGCTTAAGTGATTCAATCCGAGTCTACCTACTTAGGCACCGGAGGGTCTGTTCATAACCCCAAGTGTAAGGTCGCGATGTAGTAATAATCTTGGTGAGACCGAGGTCGAATCCACAGGGACTAATCTCATGAGTATTCTGAGAGCAACCAGAAGAAGAACTAGAAAAAGACGAAAACCTATATCTGGAATAGTTGAGTGAGTAATTGTGATTAAAGTAATTAAAACTAATAAAATTAAAGGTCGTAAATAGGGTGCCAAGGATCCACTTGTAGTAATTGGGAAGCTACCTTGAATGATTTAAGGACACAACTAGAATCAGAGTTCTATCCTGTCCAATTGGTAAGAAGAGATTTATCAGATCTCTAAACTTCTTATGGATTTAATCATCAATGGATGAGAGTGGTGAGGATTTGGAAGTGATTCCCCATCACCAAACTATGCCCAGGAGACAAGGCAAACAACAAGATTTACTAATTTTATAACCAATCATAAGAGAATTGTGAAAGTTAGGAAGGATTCTACAACGGGACTTACTAATTTCACAATCTCAATTCAGAAAAAAAAAAGATATCTTAAGCCATTACAGATCTATTGTAATTTGTCATATCAAATTATTAAAAACTAAAAATATTCCTTTATTATCAAACTATAATCTAAGAGAATTCAACAAAACATGAATCAAAACAAAGCAAATATCCCAATCATGCTACAAACTGCACATCTTAGTCATAGATAAGAGCTTTAAGCCAACCATAGACATCACTGAACTAACAACTCTTAAACAGAACAAAAAGACCAACTAAAAAGGAAGAAGAAAAACTTCCAGACAATGGCTCCACCTTTTTGCTCCACTCTTTAAACCCTAGAAGATACCTAGGGGTGCCCTATGGACACCTATTTATAGTTTTAGGCCTTAAACTTTCGCACCGAGTGGAAATATTCGGAAACCGTCTCAAACTTAAACAATTCGCCCTAAAATTGCATAACCCTTGACTAGTCGTGGACGTTCCTCGACCGGTCGTGGGCCGTCCTCAACCGGTCGAGGGTCTCCTTCGACTGGTCAAGCAATACGAAGATTTAGAAGTTTTACATGTTGGAGTTCGAGTTGAGACACCTTTGACCGGTCGACCTTTGACTGGTCAAGCAGAGTCCAGGACTGGTCGAGCGTATGCAGGACTGGTCGAGCCGGAGCTAGGACTAGTCTAAGATCACCGACTTTCACTTCAAAACTCCGATTTTCTTCATTCTAGACTTGGTTTTCTTAGATCTTTAGTATGCGCATTCTTCATTATTACTTTCTTCAGATCCATTCTTGGCTATGGTGAATCTTGAACGTTAAATCCATGCCTTTAACATCCTTTTCAATCAAAGCTCTTAAATTCACCTTTCAACACATACATGATTATGAACATTAAGTATTATCATGTTTATAAAACCAAGTAATATATGTGTAAATGCGATATTGTAAATCTAGCACCCGGAGTTGTCAAATTTTGTTGTGCCAAGTCATTTAGAATCTGTATCATATATTGATGAGATGCATTGATCGACTTCGTGCACTTTAAAGTTGTCCAAGCCTTCGTCGAACTTCTCTATGTATTCGAGTTGAAGAAGTGTTGTCAAAGTTTAATATTTCAAGCTCAAGTACAAATATAAGTACAAGTTCAAGGCTCAAGTTCGAGTTTAACTTTCAAGATCAGTACCTTAAACAATCTCAAGAACTCAAGTCTTTACTCAAGCTCAAGTTCAAGATTTGAAGACAAGCTTCAAGTATTTAAAGTGTATAAATTAGCAGAGCGAATGATGTTTTAATTATTCAAACTCACAAATAAGGTATGAATGACCCTAGATTGACCATAGGTTAGGTCATATTTATCGCATATGCTATGTGGATAATTTCATAAGTTTATAGGTTATTTTCTCGACTAGTCCTGGTCTTTATTCGACTAATCTAAGCTTTAGTTCGACCAATCCAAGAGTTTTTCGACCAGTCGCACGTTTGTTGTGAATTTTCAAAATTTTTTGCTGGACCATTGACCAGTCGTGGAGACTGCTCGACTAATCGACTGAACAGTGTTCAACCAATCGTGCGGGCTCGACTTAAAGTCCAACAAAATTTTTTAGTCCCACTCGACCAATTGACTTATCTTCTTGACCCCTTCGCAAGGTTCAGGTAAGAAGGTCTTAACTATGGATTTCACTGAATTTGAATAAATTTTAAATATGAGCCGTCTCATGTTATCGCCCACATCAAATGAGCATATAATATTATAGGTTTACAAAAAACGTATGTTATATGATTTGTTAGGTATTTAAGTGGTGGAATAGTTCTATATCTATCACCCTACATGCATTGTTAGACTCAAGCTAAAAAGTTCGAACCAACCCAAGCCATCCAAGGCATGGATCACATGTCAGAATGAATAGATCTGCATTCCCGATAGTTTACATAACGTGTTGTTTTTATATCTCCAGATACTAATCGAAACTCGTTCAAGAGCCGGTATGCACGTCACACTCGCTTACACGGTCACGTGCAGGAGAGCACGTGCTTTATCAGCCTCAAGTCGGCATGGTGACAAATCTGGTAATCGGAAAGTTCTCGGGAGGTTTTAATATGGGACGTTTTGTCGTCATATTATCAGCAAAATCTCCCTAAAAATTAATAAAAAATATTAATTTAATAAAAATTAATTATTTTAATTTCCAAAATATTTTACATTAAAGGACACGATAATTTCGAGATGAAATTGTGAGAAATAAACAGCCTATGATATTTTATTATCTAGATATATCGCGATATTTTAAAAATCTTGGCGATACTTCGGTCGCTTTCCGCACTCTCCGCCAAGAACACTCACGTGAGAATCACGTGTTCGGAGTCCTGGGGAAGGTGCCAAAGCTCTGCTGCTGGGATTTGCAGCAGCTTTCGTTTATCAACCTTAACACCCAGGAGAAAGACTGCAAGTCCCAGCTCTTTGAGACTCAGATACGCAGAGAGAGAGAGAGAGAGAGAGAGGACAGACAGTAGTGGAAGAAGAAAACTGTCGGATCCTACACACATCTCTCTCTCTCTCTCTCTCTCTGATGGCGATCGGCCTTGGGACGACGCTGGCACCTCTTCCTTCGATCTTTCTCGGTAAATACCCAAAATACCCCTCTTCTTTCTCGTGCAGAAAACCCCATTTGCATGCGCTGGATAAATCCCAAATCCAAAGAAAAGAAGAAATCTTTTGGTATATTTTCCACGAAACCGATGTCCATTTTTTCTGTAGGAAAGACGTTTCCTACTGAAAACACATTTCCATTTTCTTCTAAAAAAGCAAAATACGCCTGCTTTTGTACTTTCTAAGAAAACCCAACTCCAGTTTTGACAGAATATCCGATTTGATTTTTTTTTTCCCCTTGCTATTCATCAGAAAAATCAATATGGTTTTTCCTTCCAATTTAATCTGATGGCTGATGTCTCTGTGATCTTCTGGTAAATTTTGTTTTCAGCACCTTCCCACTGCCAATTTTGCCATACGGAAGGGCTTTATTGCTCGATGTCATCTGGGATGGTTACTGGTTTGATCAAACCTCCTTTCAATGCTCGGAGAGCTTCTGATCTTTCTAGCATGAGGTATCTCTCTCTCTCCTGATATTCGGACCATATTGGACCCGTATTGGATGATATGGGCTTGTTGGCCGATTACTTTTTTTTTTTTTTGGAAAAATTATTGGGAAAATAGGAGATAATATAAAACACCAGAATCTATTATTGTTTTTAATGTTTTTTTAAACATATATTCAATGGTGCATCAGACCATTCTTTGATAAGGATGCTGTATGTCAGCTTTATCTGATCCAACACCAGTCAGTCATGGTTTGATAGATCAGGGCCCATTATAATGAAATGCAACGAAAAATAAGATGGAAAAAAATAATTAAGAAGTGATAGTATACAACAAAAAAAAGATGGAAAAAAATAATTAAGAAGTGATAGTTCACCACTTCTGATTTTTCCAAAATGGTTCAGTCCACTTCGGTTAATTGAATGTCACTCAAATCTTGTGCTTAGATCCCTAAAATGAGTTTTTAAACTTCCTCTATGGTGGTTTAAATGAAGAAACAAGTAAGAAACTAGAGAAAGGCTGGAATTTTGTTTTGGAAATGAGACCACCTTGGCCGTATCATCTCCATATTGGAACCAATTCGTCCTGCATTGGCTCTATACGGGCTGAACCAGTTCATCCCCATATTGTGTTTTAGGGTGGGCCGCTGCATTGTAATGGATATTTAAAACATGCTATTTGGCTCATGGGCTGAACTTGTACACGCTTTGGTTTTATACATTTGCCACTCTACTCTATCTATCAACATGACTGCTAAGATAGTTTTATTTTGGTCATTTCAACTTTATTGGACTAACTATTGCAATTGAATTCATTAGTAAATCTAAACAGAACCTTTGATTATTGCTGAATATTCATTCAGACAAGTAAAAGATACAATTTTTTGTCTAGCTTTGGATGCAGGAACCCACTTTTTGGAGTGCAATCTAATTGGTTGTCCACAGGACAGGAGAGTTCCCCATTAAAAGTTTGCGTTGCTGCAGATTACTCAGATTCAGTACCCAATTCATCTAATTACATGGGAAATCTGGGCTACCATCCTCTTGAAGAGCTAAAAGACTATGATAGAAGCAGAGACAAGATGCTCACAGGCGCTGAAATAGCCAGGACCACTATTGAGGTGATCTGTATGTACAATTAGAAACACATTTATCATAGTTTTTTTCCCCATGTGTATAGCTCATTTCCCTTTTCACCCCTCCAATGCATGCATATTTGTAAAATCCTCCATCCCTTTTCTCTATACGTGCAAACTAAGCCTTGCATACTTTTTTTCCCTAACAGAAATAGTGATGCTGCTTAGTATTTCCAGGAAAAGATGAAAATGTCCATCATCTCCACACCACCCACCCACTCAAGTGTTTGTGTATTTGTTCAAAATCCCCCAGTACCCGAGAGAGTATTCTTCTTCTTATTCTTGGAGACTGAATGGAGAGGGGAGAGATGACTCAAGATCTGGTAGAAGATTGAATGGGAGTTAGAGAGGGAGGTCAATAGAAGTTAGAGAGGGCATTATAGAAGGGCAAAATAACCATTTCCTCTTTCAACAAACTTGAGTTAACTCCAAAGTAATGGAATGGGGCTGTTAGTCTAGTGTTGCAAGAGGGTGGGAGGGCATTTAGGGCCCGTTTGGATGCAGCTACATGAGTAGCTTTTTTGGCTGATGGCAGCCATTAAGTTACTTATTGAAAATAAGTTTGGTCAAGTATTATTTATAAGTTACTTTTTTACTGAAAAGCACATCAGCATTTCAGTATTTTTTTTGTTGCTTTTTTACTTTTCTCAGCAACTGAAAA